>CP092727.1:8634042-9931542 GCA_030273425.1 Microplitis manilae
AACAAAACATATTGATATATTTACAATCTGAATGGCTGTATTAACCATTTGCATTGCTATATCAACAATTCGGTTTGCTATAATAGCAATCTATAGGAATCTTTTATTTAGAATTGAAGATAGTTACTGCAGTAATCAAGTATTGCCAAGTTAGCGATACATTTTGTTATGACTACTATCTACCATTAGCAATACTTTAGATGATTACGATAATCACATTTTTTTTCAGTGTACATTGTAGTAACTACAATTTATATTTTATCGAGTCACATCCGAGTGTGTATTCAATTCCAATCAAGGTGAAACTGCGTAAAATTGGACTGAGTTAAATCTCACATGGTATTAGCTCCCGTCTTACATTGTAAGCTCAATCTATAGGATAGAACCTAATCCTATCTTACCGATGGGACTTATTAAAATCTTACTTAAAATCTTACTTCATCAAAAATTTCGACTTCGACCGAGCAATCGATCCACCGCGTGGATTATGACGACAGATCCGGGAGAGACTTCGTACTGAACGGCCGCGTTGGTATTTGAACAATTCGACCCCGACTAAAAAGAATAATTTCGATTCCGATTTTTGAACAATTCGATTTACGCCGTGAAGAACAATCCGAGTTTGAGAAATGAACAATTAATCGCCCAAATAAATTTCGAGTGAAAAATAAACCGCCTTTTGTGATCAAGCCGAAGCATCGGCATGAACTGAATAAAGTGTACGAGTGTATTCATTATTGAATAAGTGAAATGCGTTGTGTAATTACATAATAATCAATGAATTAATTACGGGTAATAAGCTACTATATAATAGTGAAATTCAACGTGTTACCGAAATACGATATTATTTAATAATTTATTTTATTTTATTCGAGCAATTCTGAAAATTACGGATTATCTGTGTTTCATTCGCAACAGCAATCTTGTCGTATCGCCGTGTAAGAATACTCTGACGTCACTCATCAAGTATTTCGTTAATACTTACGCTATATGTGTGTCTCCGGACAATAAAATAACTTTTTTTTTCTTTTTCATCAAACGACTATTTTTTTTTTTTTTTTTTTTTTTTTTTTTTTTTTTTGAGTAACGTACTGACTGTGTATTTTGAACACGAACGATTTCTACGAGCAATTTGTTTTTTTTTTTTGTTTATATCGAGTCAAGTTGATCACGGCAATTTATATATTGTTGTAACCGATTATTTTTGTGATACTGATCAAATATTGCTTTTGTTTAATATACGAATATTTTTTTTATTTAATTCTGATCAATCAGTTATCGTAATCTTAAGTGCCTGACCTTTCGTTGATTCGCCACCCTGAGCCGACATTTCGACAATTGTTTATTGGTGATTATAAAATCACATGGCGCCCAACGCTCAAATTTTTGAACAAGGTGACCAAATAGTAAATAAATCGTTGATTTGAGAAACCCCATAAGTCATCATTTTTACGAAATTGGGTTTTTTGCATTTTTGTGTTCTTTGGATATCCCTCCATCGAAATCAATCAAAATATGCATCAAATCAGCGTTTAAAGTTTAACCACGCGGGCGATAAATATCTCGTTTAGTTGAGAAACCCCATAAGTCAATGACTAATGGGGTTTCTCAGATAAACATGCAATTTTAGATTTACAGAAATTATTTTCTTTTTGTTTTTTCACCGAATAATATTTTTTAAGTACAAAAAATAATTTTGAATTGAAATTGGCGCCTAAAAAAATTAATGATTATTATTATAATTTACGTCTATTATAGTTTCCATATACATTTTGTACTTCACTTTATAAATATAATGAATAATTGACGGAGAAAAATTGAAAAATGAACGATTTTATAACTATTTTTTCCGTTTTGTTGAGAAACCCCATAAGTCAATCAACTTTAAATCATTATTATTAATCGTAGTAATTAACAATAAAATTTTGAATCATCGAATCTTTTTTAGGGGTGCTAACATTACTATTATTCATTATTGGTTGATGGTTTTAATGCTAACGTATCTCAGAAAAATGTTTTTTGCTTCTCCTGAAAAATTTACTATTTTTGACTTATGGGGTTTCTCAAATAAACGATCCAAGTGTATTCAGACTTCACTCCGGCAGATCCCCGGTGGTGAAAAACCCGTTACGAGATATATAAATATTAGGGTGATTCAAAAAAATCGAATATTTTTTTTTTTCAACTTCCGACATTAAAAAGTTGGTTCTGGTAATTATTATTATATATAATTAATTAGAATTTTGTTTTTTATACTGATATACATAATGACATTTCTAAAATAAAAACGTTTATTACTCAAAGATGGATCTTAATTTATTTCTAAATAATCAACTGACGTATTATTCTCTTCTTTAAAAACTGAAGCTTACCTACATCTATGAAAAGGTTTAAGAAATAGTTGGAAACGTTCATTCTATTGACATGAGCTGAAATTTTTATGAATATTTATAAAATTCATGAACTAAGTTGATGAATCTAAAAAAGTTATTGAAAAACTTTTAAAATTCAAACGCATTGGGATTTGGCAACGTATATCTTCGAAACGGTTAGAGAAGTAAATTAATCACATCAGACCTTTTTTGTAAAGCGTTGAATGTCCTACGAAAACATGTCGTGCTTATTTGACAATATTTTTTTTTTCAATGACAGAAAATTATATAAAAAAATTTTTTTTTTTTAACTAATTCTTAAAACTTTGATCTTGAATACCTTTCAAATACTGGAAGTTTGTAGCTCAAATATACTTATCTTTTTTTGTAGAGCATTCAATTTCCTATAAGAATATGTGTAATGATTTGGTTGAGGCATTAATGAATAATAAGATATGGTCTTTTATGAGAGACTAAAGAAAAAATAAAAAACTGTGATGAGGAGGATCTTCCTATTAATATTAAGAGCTCAAATTTTGTGAGCATTTTCTAGAGGTGCCTAAGAACCAACTTCTCGATGTCGGAAAATAAAAAAAAATAACAATTTTTTTTTCTTCTCGGAAATAGGTTCAAAAGTTTCATTTAGATATAAAAAGCTGCCTGTGAAAATTACAGCTCTTAATATTAACATTGAGAGGTTCCGCATTGCATTTTTCTATTTTCCATAAGAATAACATGGAAAAAATTTTTTTTGCGTCTTCTGATTTTTATAACTAGCTAACGATGCATCATAAGAAAAATCAACAGGTATATTTTTGTAAGGAATTAAATGCTCTACTAAAAAAGTTTTCTTATCATTTTTTGTCAATTCCATTCGTTCAAAACTTATTCGAGGTTGAAGTCGAATTTATATCAAATTTGGAGACCGTTTTACTTTTCCGGTGAAACTATCGGACAAAATATCATGATATCTTTTTTGCAAACAATTTTATTTCCTACAAATTATTATGATTGAAGTTATTTCGAATTCTTCATTGTTTTCTAGTTATTTTTTTTTATTTTAATGTCAAGCACTTTAAATTGATCAGAATACTGTTTTTTATGAGCTTGACATTGATATAAAAATAACTTGAAAACAATGCAGAATTCCAAAAACCTTTAAACAAGATAATTTGTAGGAAATAAAAGTGTCTACAAAAAGATTCCATGACATTTTACGATAAATCTGATAGCATTGCTGAAAAAATCGAATAATGCTAGAATTTACTGTGAATCCAACTTTGACCTTGAATAACTTTTGAAAATTTAAATTTTTTGAAAAATGATATTTGATGTTATTTGTGGAGCTTTCAATTTTCAACAAAAGTAGTCATTGTTTTTTTCGATACACTGATTCGCTGATAAGTGATAAAATTCTAAAGTTAATAAAATAATTTTCCTATGTTATTTAAACGAGAAATAAAAAATTGCCATGCGGGGGTTGTTAATTTTAATATTAAAAGCTCAAATTCTCATAGTATTCTTTTTTCGTTAGTTCCAACAATGTTTTCGATACAATAAAGAAATAAAAAATTAGTTGATTTTTTTTAATCAATCTACTATAAATATATATATTGAAAAATCGATTAGAAAAGGCCAGAATATCTTTTAATAAGTCATCGACCAATGTAAAAATGATCTTGTTATTTTTTAATAACTTTATCGACACAGAAGTTTTTTTATGCGATAATTTCAGAATCCAGGCTTAAAAACTGGATGACCCAACTGTCCGATCTGTCCTGAATAGAGAGATCGCTTGTTTTTCTCGTTAAAGAAAAATTTCAAACGTGCAAAAAAAAAAAAAATTGAGTCAGTTTCAGGTTCTAAGATGGGGTACAAGGTGATTTAGCTCACAGATTTGTTCGAAATAGACAAGGTTAACCATCTCTTCGTTGACAAAAAGTTTCAGACGTGCGAAAAAAAGAAATCTCAGTGATTTCAGGTTCTAAAATGAAATATTAGGTGCTCTAACTTGCAGATCTGTCCAGGAAGGGCAAGGCTTTTTATCTTTTTGCCAAAGAAAGAATAAATTTTCCTGAAGTTCTTTGAACGTGAAATAAAAAATTACATGCGTTTGCTTTCATACTATGTCTATGCCAACATAGAGTACCTAAGTTTTTTTTTTAGATAAAGGTTTTCGTATTTTCCGCTGAAATTTAGACATCAATCATGAGAATAAGAAGTTATCTGGTTTTGTTGATAGACTCGAATGTATAGGTATATATATACCTAAACATAAACATATATATTTTTTTCATTGTTACGGAACTGATGGACTTAAAAATTTTGTCTCCGCTACAGTTGATTGGATTTGGAAAAAGTACCTTCCATTTTCATTCTTTGATGATCAAGATACTCAATATTATTTTAAACTGATCAATTCGAATAGTATATTTCTTAAACGGTCTACTCTTTGTCGCCAAGTCAAGCAGCGATTTAATGAATTTCAGACTATTGTTCAAAATAAACTTCAGAGCTGTAAGTTTAACATTTCGTTTACCATTGGCAGATGGACGTCTATTGCAAACAGGACGTTTTATTGTATAACCATTTATTTTATTGACGACGAATGGTATTACAAGTCCATGGTGTGTGATTTTATTCCAACTCATGGCAAGCATACAGGCAAAGATATTGCTTTCATCTTTGACAAGTGTCTTGTCCAATTTGGGTCAGAACATGAAGTCCAAGGAATAACTATCGATAATGCATCGGCTCACACTAGATTTATGATTGAACTGCAAAAACTGCTTCCTAGTTTTGATTCAGAGAATCATCATTTTCGATGCATGATACATATTTTGAAACTAGAAGTGCAAGACATGTTGAAGAATTTAGGCCTGACACTCGATGACGACGATAAAGACGAGACTGACGAGTTTGAAGAACTTGACTCTGATGCTGATAATGATAATGATAATGGTGACACAGTTCAGTCTGCTGATACAGAGACAAATGATGAGAATTTCACCCTAATTGAAGATTCATCAAATACTCTGATGAAGCTTCGGTCGATCATCAGTAAAATAAGAAGGAGCGAAATTAATTGTGTACAAAAAATTTAATTCTGCCTGTGAAACTGCTGGTGTTCCAACAACGTTGCCTCCAACGCTAGACTTTCCAACTAGATGGAATTCCACCCACGACATTATCGGAAACACTTTAAAACTGAAAGGTGGAATCATAATGTTATGCAGTAAAACACCAGAATTGAGTCATTACAAGATTCGCACTCAAAAAAATTCGTAAAAATTATAATGTATCAATTTATTGTTAATCGTTGAGATTTTAGTTAGTGAATAAAGTATATGCATCTATCTCCCGACTGTTTGGAACTTTGAGGTAGCAAACCTAACTCAATATTTTGTTTTGATTATTGATATCGATATTCTAGCATTTACCGTTGAAACATCAGTAAATATTCTTATTTTCTCGCACTTCGCTATGAAAAAAAAAAGTTAAAAATAGTAAAACAACAGGATAGAGTCAATTCTTAATATGTACTCCAGCTAGCCCCATAACAATCGGCCCTAACTTTATCACGAGGCAGAGGTAAAAGAGACATTCCCTCTCCTACGCATGCGCACTACACCGCTTGTCCCACTTCTTTGCAGCAAGGAAACACGCATCACTGAACACACAGTGCTTCTAAAAATCATTGTTTCTTAAAACTTCAATAACTTTATATTAAATAAAGATAGCGCAATAATTTTTTTTTCTGATAAGGGCCAAGTGTCTAGAGGATGAAACTTTGAAAACTTAATTGAAATCTATCCAGTAGTTTTTGCGTGATGCGCGCACAACTGCAGGGTGCCGCGCGTATTGGGCCCAAGACAATTCATCCCCGCGACAATTCATCCCCTGACAGCTCATCCCCGACAATTCCTCTCTTTATTTATTAAAGAATTTCATATCATTATGAATTTTCGCGCCGTTTCAGTATTCTAGAGTTCCGCCATCTCTTCATATAAGGTGGTACCATTTGGTTAAAATATTTGCTATTGATTAATTTCTAGCAGCTATCGATTTTGATGTAGTAATCATGTAATTAGTTATTACAAGACTTAGTCTCGAGTAGGTTAGAATTTCTAAACATATTGATAATGATTGATTTTTCAAAAAAAAAAAAAATATATATATATCATTAAAATGCCTTTGAAATTTATAAAGTCTGAAAGAGGAAAAAATTTATTATTACACGAAGGGATGTCATATTGCAAAAAAAGAGTTATGTCACGTAACGATCCAAATTATTTAGTTTTGATTAGTTTTAAGTTAAACATTTTAGTTTTATATTTGAATTTGAATCGTTACGCGGGCATTCCGCCATTTCGCCGTGGATAATGGCAGTCCGTGCACGGTGCTCGCGCATGCGCGAAGGGTATGAGAGAGCACGTGTGTGATTTTATTTATAATTTATAATTTATGATTTAATTTATAAGCGATCGACTTTTGTTTAATTTAAGTATTTATGTATAATTTTGATTTAGTTGGGACGCATAATTTGGCGTAATATTATGCCCCAACAATTGATAACATATTTTTGTTTGAAATTTGTCACCCGACGGATGACGTCAATTGATGTTTATTGTTTAGAAATAATTAATATTTATTTTATGATTTTATATATAAACATATAGAGGATATGAACAAATAGTTCATATATTTAAGTAGTTTACCATGTATCATCCAGGTGTTAGATACTTATGTTTATAATTTATATTTTTGATTTAAATTGGATGTCAAGAGAAATTATAATAATTAAGGGCGACGGTGCTGCCCTTTACGCGACGACCAACAGGTGGAGGTTGACCTAATTAATTTAGAAAGATACGGACAAGCAGCGTGTACGGACGTAATTTTGTAATTCTGTTGCTAGATATTGAGTTTTTTTTATTAGTTAAAAGATTAAAGTTATAAATTGATTTCTTTTATTCACCGGGTGAATTAAACCAGTAGAGCATTTGTATTCTGGAATTTTGCTGATTCGAGTAAGTACTTGGTATTTCTTTTGCCGGATAATATCTTTCATTTTGTTCACCTCCCCCGGTAGTTGTTGGTCGCCGTGAGGGAAAAATAATTTGATTCATGATTATTAATTGGATGATACCTGGAATAATTATCATTAATTATTATTGAATGTCATTGTTATAATATTGGTGCAAATATTCATATTTATATATATATATTTGCATAAAACGTACGCAACGTCGTAAAACGTTGCCGGTACGCATATACATATATACAGGTAGTATATATAGCTATACTGCGGGCCAAAGTATTGGAGGTATTTTTCTTTTGGAATAATTATCAGTGTGAATTATTATTATTATTATTATTTATATTATTATTTCTATTTTAAATTATTTAAAGAGAGTAAATAATTATTATTATTTGGATTTATGTACCCCAGCGGTCAGTAACAATTATTGAGTTATTGTTTAATACTGAAATTATTATTTTATTTCAAGAGTAAATTATCAATTATTGTGTGGGTAAAAATATTATAGTATTTTGAGGGTGAGTGAGAGTTGACACCGTATCTTTCTCTCTCTCACGAGTGGTGGGAGATTAATTTAAAAAGAGATATTGTTGTTATTTTTATTTATTGTTTATGACAACGAAAATTTAACGGAAATTATTATTTATGTATATGTGATTTTTATAATTAGTTATCTTAAGACAAAGTATTATTTTTGATTTTGAGTATTAAGTAAAAGTTTTGATGTTGAGGTAATCGCAGATAAAATTGTATCCCCAGTGGTAAAGATATTTAACCAATTGTTATCGTAATTTTTTTTATAACCACCGAGTGTTTGTTGTGGTTCATTAAACAAGACTTAATTGTTGTAAAATAGCATTATTTATATTGATTACTATTTAAATAATTAAAAGACGGAAACCAACAGCTGTCGAGGGAAAATTTAATGCTTATTTTTCCTTGGATCTTTTCCTACTATTATTTTCCATTTACATTTCTTGTAATTATTTATTATTTATATATAACTGTTTATTATTGTTTCACTATACTTGCTATTGTTTGTTTAATTTTCTGGTGTCTTTCTCGGATGTTTTTCCGCTTGGTCGCTAGTCACTTGCTCGGATTCTCCCTCGTAAATTTTCCCCCTGAATAAATTTTTTCCGTTTTTTTGGGAAAACGGTCTGGCGCCTACGTGCACTAACCCAGCCTGAGGAGCTGGTCCAGGCACAACACCTGATTTTTATTTATAATTTAATTATTATTTAAAATTTATTATTATTTTAATTTGATAAAAATAGTTATTATCATTTAATATTATTTAAAATCAATTATTATTATTTGTTTTATACGCGTGGGCGACCGAATACGATATATTTAACGAATTCGCATCTCCGTCGCGAATTTTTCGAGTAGATATACGTTATAGTTAATAAAACAAATATATCATGGCGTTGTAACTCAAATTCGAAATGTAATGCTATAATTCATACAGATAGTGAAACGAAGAACGGTACGTTATGATTATAAATTGTTTATCATGATTTGTGATCATATAAATTAAAGTAATTGTTTATAACTTCATAGGAAATATAGTCAGAGTTATTACAACTCACGATCATATGGGTAATATTGTTGCGGTCAAAGCAAAAATCGTTAAAGAAAAAATAAAAAAAAAGCGAATAAAAATAATGACAAACTGACGAATGTCTTTTCAAGTGTTTTGCGTGGAGTATCATCTCCTGTTGCTGCTAACTTACCAAAAGTGTTGTCACTATCACGATCGATTCAACGTGTTCGTAGTAATCAAAATGACAAAATTATTAATCCAGCTACACGAGGCGAACTTATTTTAAGAGATGATTGGAAAGTTACCAATTATGGTGAATTGTTTTTGTTCCACCCCTCACGGACTTAGAATCACTGTGGAATCGCAGTAAAATTACAGTGAATTCATTTTCACCGTGAGTTTGTGGTGTGTTTATAGTGATTTCATAGTGAATTCACAGTGATTTTGTGCCATTTTGTCATTGTGACTTAGTAGTGATTTCACTGTGATTTCACCGTGAATTAGTAGTGATTTCACCGTGAATTAGTGGTGATTTCACCGTGAATTAGTGGTGATTTCACCATGATTCCACGATAAATGAATGTTGGTTTCACCATGATTCCACAGTAAATTTAGGATGATTTAACTTTAGTTTTATGGTGATTTGACATCACAGTCGTCAAATCGTAGCTCTAGAGTGGTATAGTGACAATTTCTTTCATTCACCTCGATATTAGAAGATCAAGTTTTCATTAGAACGCGAGGTTAGGAGGCCCCGGACACTTGTTTATATCATTTCCCGTGTGACGTCTGTAGGCTGTGTGTATATTAGGGTGGTCGTTAAAAATTAAATTTTCTCAGGCGCCCTATTAAAAGCTTCTTTTCAGCGAAAAAATACACTTATCCAAAAAATTAAAGGAACAAGAAAATTTTATAAAATTTTTAGTGATTTTTGGAAGTCTGTATTTTAGTGAAAAATGATCGTATCGAAAAAATAAAAAAAGCAAATTGAAGCTTGAAATTTCTAGTTTGAAGATCTTTCAGCCAAATCATTTTCTGAGCCACAGTTTTTGCGGAATCATAAGAAATATGCCGAGACAAAATTTTTCTAAATTTTCCAGTTTTGTTTTTTAGGTCTACGGGGCCGGGAAAATTTTTTTCAAAAAAACCAATTCATAGTTCGTTTAGGAAATTTATTCAGCTACAATTTGCTTTTTTTTGTTTCTCTGTACGACAATATGCTGCTGAGATATCAGCCTTCAAATGAAAAAGGGTCCTTTTGTCTTTGATTATCGATATCTTAGCAACTAATACTCGCACAGTAATTTACAGGGCAGTTTAAGAAACTTGAATAAATGCCCTACAAGCTCTATTTTCGATTTTTTTGAAAAAAAATTTTTTTTCATCCTTAATATCAATTTGAAAAACCCACAAAAAATGGCCATTTTCTGGTTTTTTAGTCAACTCATCGCTACTTTGTAAATATCGATAAAAAAAATAATGTTGCCAGGTGATTTTACAGCTTAATGTACCCCCAAAAACCCTGGAAATTTTCAGATTGATCCATCGAACCGTTTGTCCGGACCGATTGCTCAAAGTTTTATAAAACAATTAAAGGAACAAGATTTGTTCCTTAATTTGTGTTATCATTACCAAAATGAAAAAATTAATTTTTTTCGGATTTTCTTTCATTTTCACGTAAGTTATTCGGTAAATGTATGATAAAGAGAAAAAAAAATTTTTTTTTCAAAAAACGAGATAAAACAAGAGTCTTTTTAACATTTTTTTTTTTACATTTTATTCGGGTTTTTTTTTTTTTTTTTTCGTTTTTTGAAAAAAAATTTTTTTTTCTCTTCACCTTACATTTACCGAATAACAAACGTGAAAATGAAAGAAAATCCGAAAAAAATCAATTTTTTCATTTTGGTAATGATTACACAAATTAAGGAACAAATCTTGTTCCTTTAATTGTTTTATAAAACTTTGAGCAATCGGTCCGGACAAACGGTTCGATGGATCAATCTGAAAATTTTCAGGGTTTTTGGGGGTACATTAAGCTGTAAAATCACCTGGCAACATTATTTTTTTTATCGATATTTACAAAGTAGCGATGAGTTGACTAAAAAACCAGAAAATGGCCATTTTTTGTGGGTTTTTCAAATTGATATTAAGGATGAAAAAAAATTTTTTTTCAAAAAAATCGAAAATAGAGCTTGTAGGGCATTTATTCAAGTTTCTTAAACTGCCCTGTAAATTACTGTGCGACTATTAGTTGCTAAGATATCGATAATCAAAGACAAAAGGACCCTTTTTCATTTGAAGGCTGATATCTCAGCAGCATATTGTCGTACAGAGAAACAAAAAAAAGCAAACTGTAGCTGAATAAATTTCCTAAACGAACTATGAATTGGTTTTTTTGAAAAAAATTTTCCCGGCCCCGTAGACCTAAAAAACAAAACTGGAAAATTTAGAAAAATTTTGTCTCGGCATATTTCTTATGATTCCGCAAAAACTGTGGCTCAGAAAATTATTTGGCTGAAAGATCTTTAAACTAAAAATTTCAAGCTTCAATTTGCTTTTTTTATTTTTTCGATACGATCATTTTTCACTAAAATACAGACTTCCAAAAATCACTAAAAATTTTATAAAATTTTCTTGTTCCTTTAATTTTTTGGATAAGTGTACGTGAGGAATTTGGTTTTTTCGTATTAAGTAAAAAGAACACGTGCCGAAGGACGATTTAAGTTCATTTTTTGATACGATCGCGGTTTTTTTCAAATATCTCATGAAATATGCAGATTAAAGGAAAAAATCATAAGAACAACTTTGTAGGAAATTAAATTTTTGACAAAAAAGGTCATATTCATTTTTGTTATAAAATGTGTATTTATGAAGATATTTAAAGAAAACTTTTTTAGGTCTTATCAATTGGGCATTTTAAGGATAACGAATGTTAAAAATAACGTTTTTTCATAAATATAGACGACTTCGTAAGTCGTAACATATCAATTATTAATGCTTGTTACAGTTTCTATATACTTAGAAGAATGTTATTTTCAAAATTTGTAATCCTTAAAACGCTCAATTCATCAGATCTAAAAAAAGTTTTTTTAAAATATCTTCATAAATACACATTTTATGAAAAAAATGAACATGACCTTTTTTGTCAAAAATTTAATTTCCTACAAAATTGTTTCTATGATTTTTTCCTCTAATCTGCATATTTCATGAGATATTTGAAAAAAACCGCGATCGTATCGAAAAATGAACTTAGATCGTCCTTCGGCACGTGTTCTTTTTACTCAAAACGAAAAAACCAAATTCCCCACGTATTTTTTCACTTAGCAGAAGTTTTTTATAGGACGTCTGAGAAAATTTAATTTTTAACGACCACCCTAGTGTATATGCAGCTTTCCTTTTTAAAAACAATTTTAATAAGTTGTCAAAATAATTTTAATTCAGATTTCGTAACTGTTATTATTATTATTAATATTATTATTATTATTATTATTATCAGTTTCAAAGTTTACAAATAAAATAGTAAGAAATTCACAGAAAATCCACTGTATATTCACTGTGAATTCACTGCCAATTTACTGTATATTGACTGTAAATTTACCAAAAATTTACTGTCAATTCACTGTACACGATGAAAAAAATATTGTAAAAACTACAATATTGAAGTAAAATTTACTAACAGATATGAATAAATACATTCTATATTTTATTTATTACAAAACATTTCGTGAAATTAAATGGTTGGCAATTATTACAATAGAAGATATTAAAAATTATCTTATGTAATGTATTTTTTGTTAACATGATTATATTATCCGTATATTAAATTCTACTATGTATAGATAAAGTTAAAATTTGGTAGGGATAGCAGATACAACTATGTATTACAAGTTCAACAACTTTTGTTCAAACGAGACATCAGGCCGTTAGACATAGGAAAGGACTCGCACGCGGGAGATCAGGGTTCGAATCTCGGTTAAAACGAGTGATTTTTTAAAAATAAAAGTCGACACAAACACCAATACAGATGACATAAATAACAATAATAATCAAAATGATAGCACTAATAATAAAAAGTTAAATGATATTAAAAATTTAATTTAATTTATTTTCATTCTAATATAGTAAAATTTATTAAACGGGATAGTAAAATTAATTTCATATTTTTTATTAAAATTTACTCCATTTTTTTCTCCGTGTCCATTCACTGTAAGTTCACAGTGAAATTCACTGTGAATTTACTGTAAGTTCATTGTAAATTCACTGCAAGTTCACTATGAATTCACTGTGAATTCACTACAAGTTCACAGTAAGTTTGCTGTGAATTCATTGTAAGTTCATTCTAAATTCATTGTGAATTTGCTGTGAAACCACTATCGAACCACTGTGGGATCACCATACAACTACAGTGACCGAATGGCACAAAATCATGGTGATTTCATCGTAGTTTTATCATGATCTCACGATGTTTTTACTCTAATCTCACCGGAATCCCACCATAATTTCATAGTGATTCCAAGTCCGCGAGGGACGATAGTGGGGGAAATAAAAAACGATTTATTGTGTTTACGTCTCAAAAAAATCTAAATTTGTTATCATCATGTCCATCGTGGTTAGGCGATGGTACTTTCCGTTGTGCTCCACATATTTTTACTCAGATATACGTCATTCATGGCATGAAGAATGGAAAGTCATTGCCACTGGTATATTTGATCGCTCCTAATAAATCAAAAACAACTTACACTGAATTTTTAAAATGATTAAGAAACCGTGTGTTTAATTACAAACCTGATCGTTTAATGATTGATTTTGAGCCAGCTTTTATTGAGTCATTTGAAAAAATTTATTCTGGAGTTGAAATCAATGGTTGCTATTTCCATTTTTGTAAGTCTATTTGGAGACACGTTCAACTGTGTGGACTTCAAAAAAAATTTAATACTGATCTAGAATTTTCTATGAATGTAAGACTGTTAATGACGTTGGCATTTGTACCGCCTGATGACGTTATTGCAGCCTATGACGAAATCGTATCATCTGATTATTATAATCAAAATAGTGACGTTTTTGAACAATTATTGGATTATTTTGAGATTACGTGGATAGGGAAGTTAATACACAATAAAAACCAACGTGGGAAGCCTCTGTTCGCTATCAAGATGTGGAATTGCCATAATGCTATTTCTAAAGAATTGATTCGATCTAATAATCCCATAGAGGGCTGGAAGTCGGGGTTCAATAATAGGGTAGGTGTTTCTCATCCTACAATGGAAAAATTTATGACGTTCCTTAAAGACGAACAGACCAAAACTGACGTTTTAATCACTCAAATCCAATCTGGTCTCGATGTTACTGTTAGTCATAAAAAATCTTATCAAAACTATACTGAACGTTTGAAAATTGTAGTAAGTAATTATGATTCCGCTCATAAATTTGAGTACTTAAATAATATCCCTAAAATTTTATCGTCAAAGAATTTTATTTTATTATGATTTTGAAGTTTATCATTAATTTTAATATTTATGTATTTCTATTTATTATTCAGAGTTAATTATTGCTTTGAAGTAGAACAGATTCATCATAATTTGATATTACTAAATTATGTTTTTGAAATTAATTAATGTATTATTGAAATTAGTTACAAAGGTAACAATATCGTCTAATTACTTTACTTTCATAATGATTTAATTTTATACTTAATACATAATTTATGCGGATTTATTGTTACGTTCTGGCTCTAATTAAATTTAAATAAAAATTTTGGAAATTTTTTTTTTGAAGTCTCGAATTATTTATTCGCCACGGTGGGCGAATAAACGGTTCGACACTTCTTAGAATTATAAATAAATAATAAATTAATAAATCGTTACTTTGTTGGCGATATTATTTTATTCAGCACCAACAATGTAACGGAAATCTCTTGCGATAAGAGAGTCGCCGTGGCTCGCGGATAGTCTAAACAGATGACGATGCATGAGACCCGGGCCACGACGATTCTCTCATAGGAAACCTGAGATGCAACGTTAACACTTTTGATAATGTATAATACCAAGGAGCGACAGAATCAAGTCAGTCGATCACAAGATCTAGTAGAGCTAAGAACTCTACATAAACCTGCTGGCTTGATCCTGTCACTCGGACTTTAAGGCAAAAATATATATCCGTACTTTACCAAATACGCACTCCTTATTATAAACTTTGGGCGCTGTCACCGGCAGCCTAATAATCTCATACCTTCTATTGGGCGCTGCTACCGGCAGCCTAATACTCTCACCTGTTTTGGGCGCTGATACCGGCAGCCTAAGCACTTCCATTCCGCATCCCAAAAATTCATGCCGAGAAGCCGAAGGTCAGGCAAAAAGGCCCAGCTCCGCCGGATCATTCGATCGATCCACGAGGATCTCGGTCGTTCAGTTCACCAACGTTCCCGCCTAGAGATCGTTGCCGAGGAAGTCCTCCTCGATCCGGTAACGTTGGTCGTTCCAAAACCGGTTTACGAGTTACCAAGTTCTGTTATCGCGTCTAGTGAAGTTAGTGACCGTCGAGCTCTTGCGGAATTGTTCATCAGCTGGAATCACTCGTCCTTGAGGAGGACCCGGGCCTTTCAGGCTCGTCTTGTTCAGAGGAACCATCCAGGGAGAACCCGGCCTTTTGGACCGGCATCAGCGACAATTGGCAGCTGATTCCAGTGGACGTTCCATCCGTCCATCCACCCAGCGGAAGCATCCCATTCCACGACCCTCGCTACGGGTATTATTCAGAGGCCTATTTCAAGGCCACCGGCAGGGACGAGTACGCACCAGCGGAAGAGAAGAAATTACGAAAGAAAGGGATTATTTGGGCCGACTTATGGGGCCCATAATCTCCACCATGGTGAGTCGTTAAACTTTTAGAATAAAATATAAGAAGGTCAACAGCTGACGCACCTGGGGTCTATCGACACCCTAACGACGTCAACCTGGTTAATTTAAAATTATTCTGTCTAATTAATAGATAAGCCAGAATGTAACATTGGTGCTGTGACCAGGATGCTGTTGAGTTTCTTTTATTTTATTATTTATTTTAATTTGAACAAAGTGTTGCTACGGAATTTTGATAAAAAGTGAACGCGAGTGTTTTTTTTTCTCTCGTATCAAAAAGTGTTTAACGTTTTCTCAGAAAATTTATTATTTAAATCATCGCGATCACTTCTTATAAACGGGAACGATTTTTGAATTATCAAATTACTTTCCGTGAAATTTTATTTCATTTTATTATTTAAATTGATAAATAAATGACGTAACGGTGTTTTATGAAAGTGATTTAATTTTCCGTCGGAGTATGATATCAGTAATGAATATAAATTCTTGCCGTCGGGATCGCACATGAATATTTTGTGATTTTCATTGACATTTCTGTCCATCGTTCACTAGTGCGATACCTAATATGATTTGTTTGGAATTCTCAATTGTGGGTTAAGAATCAAAAATTTGTCAAAGCTATCGGGTCTGCACAAAATTGTGTGAAATTGATTATTTTCAATTGAAAAATTTAATCCATTAATTAAAATCATTTTAATCTTATTAATTAATTTATTTTCCTACTGTTTAGTAATAATTACGATTGCTTTGACAATTTTTTTTTATGATCTCATAAATATTCAATAATTAACGCGACAATTGAGAAAGCTTAAACGATCAATAATTTCGCAAAATGGATAAACGTAGACCTACGACAGAGGAGGAACTCCTCGAACTGTCAGAAAAACTAAACGAACAGTGTAGAATGCACGATGATCGGGAAGCAGATCTTGAGGCCCGGGAACGGCTACTTAATGACCGATTAAGTGACCTTTCGGAGCGAGACCAAGCAAATATTGAAAAAGAGACGAAACTGCGCGATATCGAAGCAGAATTACGGAAATTAGAAATTTCTTTCGGAGAACGCGAACTTGAGTTGAAGTCACGCGAGTTAGTAAATCAGGGTGAACCCAATGAGCTCAAGGTCGAGTTTGAACGTAGGTTACAAGAATTGAAAGAGCGTGAAGCAGAATCTAGTCAGCTTCTTGAGCAGGCTAAAATAATTCAAACGGAGCGATTAAACAAACGCGAAGCTACGTTAGACAACCGGGAGCGTGAGTTAACGGAGAAACTGGATAAACGGGAACGCGATCTGGTTGAGCGAGAAAACGCTGTCGCTGCTCGGGAAAATGAGTTGCGAAGCGATTCTAAACTATTACAAACCTGGGCTTCGGAGCTCAAGCAATTGAAAACGGCCGCCGTGACTAGGGCACCAAGTGTCATCCAGGAACTCAAGGAGGAAATGTCGCAATTAAGAAACAGCGGGCCGAACGAATTCACATGCAACGCAAACATTACAATCAAGGACGCGTTGTCCTACGTACCTACCTTTGACGGTACTAGCGCCGCAGTTTCAGACTTTATAAGATCGTGTAGTCGAGCTTGTTCCATGCTAGCACCGAGTGCCGAATTTATGTTTTTGACACTTGTTCGGCAAAAATTTAAAGGCGACGCTCGGATCGCCGTGGAAAACATGGAATACAGCAATATGAAAGAGTTCGAGAACCTCTTGCGCACTGTTTTCGATCGTCACCGTTCTGCAAACCAATGCAAGGCCGAGTTAGAAAATATTATCATGCGACCCAAAGAAAATATGGTTTCTTACGTAAACCGCGCTCGTACGATTTATCGCGACATTTTGCACGCGGAAACAACCGAAAGGGGTACACTAACCGAAGCAGAAAAATTAAAAATTGAGAAAGACGCGATTTCGGCTTTCCTCAATGGTATTCCACCCCTACTGCAGGTCCAATGCTTACTCAAGCCACACGATACGCTGGAGCAAACATACGCGTCGTCGATAGCCGCGTTTAAAAATCAGGAAGACAACGCGAAGCGTTTTCAAACACCGGTTGCGGTCACAATAGCTCATATACAAAGTAATCAACCTGACAGGTCTAAGCCACCTAGGCCAGAGCGCCAGGTGGAAAAAAATAGAGATCTTCGCTGTAACTATTGCGATAAACGCGGTCATTTCGAAAGAGATTGCTTGCAGAAAAAAGGATCGAGTAACAACAGTAATAATAAATTTAATAACGATAATAAATTTAATAACAAATACAATAACGTTGACCGGAGAAATCGGAATGACGGTAATAAAAACAAACCTCGCGGTAACGAAAGAAAACCCGAGAAAGACCGGGACGAGTGCCCATGCTGCGGGCAAGTGAATCACAGTTTGGCAAACTGTTTTAAATTTGCAGCGCTTATGCGAACGCGTTATGGGCCGTCGGGAAACTCCAAACTCCCGGGGAAGAACGACGACGGGTCCCACGGGAGTCCGAAACAAGTTCAAAGCCCGCCGAAAAATCCTTTCAACGTCGCGCACCAGTCAACGTCGCGACAGTCGTAGTTAATTTAAGAAAAACCGAGGTACCGGCAATTTTGGTCAAAAGCGATGATATAAAAAACTATTTAACGATTATGCTTGATTCGGGTTCGGAGGTAAATATTATAAAAATTGGTGCGTTAAATAAACCACAAGATATCGACGAAGAACATAAATTGGCGCTATTGGGCATAAATAAAGACCCAGTATATACGGTTGGTAAAATCCACATAGAATTATTCGGTTACGGTATCGAATTTAATGTGGTGGAAGACGACTTCCCCACAGTTCATCCCGCTATTTTGGGTGCGAAATTCTTTAACGAGTATGGCGCTAGATTCTTCTTCGATCGCAAATTATTTACGTTTTACGATGTCGTAATCCCGTTCTTTGAAACGGAAATTGAAAAATTGCCTCCAAGATCTGTTACCGTGATTAAAATTAAAACTACTCCCGATTCATCTGACTATGGCTATGTACCTCGAATATACTGTGCATCCGAACTCGAAATCGGAGGCACATTTGAAACTAATAATAACGGTAGTACGCTCTTACGGGCTTACAATAATTCTGATACTGAGATTTCTATTCCCAGGCCTGTGGTCGATTTACAATCTTCCTTGTGGCGGGATGAAAGCGATATTACCACTAAATTAAAATCAGTAAATTTAATTAATGATTTTCCATGCGAGCCTCAATCAACTGCTCTTGATGCAGATAATTTTATTGAGCCTATCAGGGCTATTCGTGACTCACGATTATCCAAAGACATTGGGTCGGGAATCGGGGAGGAATTAAAAGGTTCAGGGGTCGTAGAATCAAAGGTATTTACGATCTTTGAAAATAATAAAACGCCGGAGCGGGCACAAGAAGTGACCAACTCCGTGCACGTTACCGAAGATTTGTCGGATCGGCAGCGCATGGAAATCAAAAATCTGATTTTTGAGAATCAAGATTTATTTTATTTATCTGGAGAGAATCTCGGGTCTACAAACGAGATTTTACATCGTATAATAACTACGGATGACCATCCAGTATTTAAGAAACAATATCGCTTTCCTCCCATACATAAGGAGGAGATCTCGAGACAGGTCAGAGAATTGGAAGAAAAGGGTATTATTAGACCCTCAGAATCAGGTTATTGTTCCCCGATTTGGATCGTTCCTAAAAAGGAAGATTCTTTCGGTAATAAGAAATGGCGTATGGTAATCGACTTTCGTGATTTAAACGAAAAAACTTTTACAGTCGTTTACCCTACTCCAAATATTGTCGAAATAATTGACCAAATAGGCGATGCAGAGTACTTTTCAACCTTTGATCTAGCGAGTGGTTTCCACCAAATCAAAATTCACCCAGATGATATACATAAGACAGCCTTTTCTACGCCAAGCCAACATTATGAATTTGTTAGAATGCCGTTTGGGCTGAAAAATGCCCCTCCGACATTTCAAAGATTAATGAACAAGGTATTAGTGGGACTGCTTGGCAGAGGTGTCTTTGTGTATATGGATGACATAGTCGTTTACTCTAAAACATTTGAGGACCACGTCGCAAAAATCAAAGAGTTGTTTGTTTGCCTACGTAAAGCGGGTTTGCAACTGCAACCCGATAAATGTAATTTATTTTTGAAAGAAATTAATTATTTGGGGCATATAATATCAGGAAACGGTGTTAAACCGGACCCTAAGAAAACCGACGCGGTCGAAAAATTCGCGATACCTACGAATGTTAAAAAAGTTCGTGAATTTTTGGGTTTAACCGGGTATTATAGGAGATTCATTGACAACTACGCGAAAATAAGTAAGCCACTAACATCCCTACTGCAAAAAGATGCAGTATTCGCTTGGGGTCAGAGTCAATCGGAAGCGTTTGAGACGCTGAAAAAGAAACTTGTAGACTCGCCGATTTTACAATTTCCGGATTTCTCGCGAGAGTTTATCATCACGACTGATGCTTGCGATTACGGAATCGGGGCGTGTTTAAGCCAAGGGGAAATAAATAAAGATAAACCTGTGTCTTACGCGTCTCGCTTATTAAATTCAGCCGAACGTAACTATTCGACCATTGAAAAGGAAATGCTCGCGATAGTCTACGCGGTGAATAAATTCCGGCCGTACATTTACGGAAGTCAATTCACGTTAGTAACTGACCATAGACCCCTCACATGGGTTAATTCGGTATCATCACCAAACTCTCGAATAGTGAGATGGCGATTAAGCATGGAAGATTACATGTATAAGGTAGTCTACAAGCCGGGTCGCGTAAATTCAAACGTGGATTCTCTCTCTCGAAATCCGGTTGACGAACCAGAGGAGTTTATTCCTGAAGCACGGGTCGGCCCGATACGGAAATTTGATCCAGATAAAACGGCAACGACTCCAGATGAAACCAGCGAAGATGACTCTACCCCAGGGGCAAAACGGACGCGGAAGCAGTACAATCTTAGACGCAAGGTACGCGTTGTTATCGATCCGGAAAATAATGACACCGAGCCGGAGCACGGGACTCCTCCAGTCCAATTTGTATTTAGACCCCGCGAATGGCCTTCAGCCCCACCTGTACCAGAACCAAATCAATCGTCCGCAAATGATCATCAATCTGCGAACGATTCTAGCGACGGTGAGGAGGTAGTGGTTTCGGATAACGAAGATCGGAGTCGTCACCATATTATTCCCGACTCGGACGACGAACCAATGATAGAAGACGTGGACGCGGACGACGAAGCTAACGGTAACGAAGATGATATCGGAGAGGAGCGTCTCCAAACCGATGGAGAAACGTCGGAATCGGAAGACGATAACGTCCAAGGTCGCAAAGACGTGGATCAAGAAGACAGCGATGAGGGAGAGTATGCCCCGGTTCGTCCACGAGCCAGGCGAAAGCATACTACACCCATGACGCGAGAAATAGCTCCGAACGTTCGCGAAACGCGTGATCGGTTGTCAATGCAATCAGATAATGTACTCATATTTACTAATGTAAAAGGGAAACCTCGGGACGAAGGAAGCAAAGAACTTGCTGACGTCTTGGAAATTCCCGCACAACTGACTTTCTGTAGAGCTACTGTAATACCCTACAAGGGAAATAAACGCTGTATAATAGCAGCGCCTAAATACAGAGATACTGACCTCGTATCGGTCGAGGATATCCGAGAGACATTGGCTTCTGTATACAATATAGTAATGGAACTAGGTTTAGAGTCATTTAGTGTGGCAAAAACTAGTAAAATAGATGATATAAATTGGCTGACAATCCAAGAGGAATTAATTGATGCATTTACGGACACTGAGGTTAAAATAACTATTTGTCTTAACCTCGTGCGTATCCCAAATGAGGATGAAAAATTAGAAATTCTAGAGGAATACCACGGTTCAGCCGTGGGAGGTCACAAAGGAATGACCAAAACGTATAAAAGAATACGACAAAATTTTTTCTGGCCTAAAATTAAACAAGATGTTATCAATTATATTCAAAAATGCTTGGATTGTCAACTGAAAAAGTTAATTAGAGTTAAGACAAAGCAGCCAATGGTCCTCACGGATACCCCTGATGCTGGGTTTGACAAAATCGGTTTAGACATTATGTACCCAACGCATACTTCTGCGTCTGGAAATAAGTACATATTAACTATACAGGATCTCCTGACTACGTTCTCGATGGCAATCGCTTTAGAGCAAGCAACAGCTGTAGATGTAGCACAAGCTTTAGTAAATCGTTGGTTTTGCTACTTCGGGCCTCCTAAGGCCATACTTACTGATCAAGGAACAAACTTCCTTTCGAGTTTACTTAAAAATATTGCTAAAAAGTATAAAATCAAACAATATCATACGTCTGCATATAGACCTCAGAGTAATGGGTCGGTGGAACGATCTCACCATGTATTACAAGAATACCTGAAAAATTATATAGGCGAGAATGAAGACTGGGATGAATGCCTAGACATAGCCTCATTTTCATATAATGTAAGCGAACATGAGGGTACAGGATTCACTCCATATCAACTAGTATTCGGGAAATTACCCCGTCTCCCTTCTCGCATACAAACTATTGAAGAACCTAATGAGACATATGCAGGTTATTTAGAGCAATTATTTAGACATATAAGACAAGCTGAAGTGACTGCCAGTGAGAACTTACATCAGGCTAAAGTTAGGTCAAAATTTTATTACGATAGGAAAATAAATCCACACCAGTTTAAACCTGGAACTAGGGTATTTGTACTATGGGAACCAAGGAAAAGTAAAGGAGACCCGCAGTACACCGGTCCTCATGATGTAATCGCGATCGGTCAAAACGAGACGGCCGAAGTAGATATAGATGGGGTGGTGAAAAGAGTTCACCTCAACAAGTTAAGAATATCTCGTATATAATTTTCAGATGACCGGATGTGTGATACTGCTGGGACTCCTTCCCTTTTCCTTGGGCCTGGTTGGATATGACTGCAGCGGGTCGTCAATGAATATGACTACGCTATCACTGTTGGATGTAGGGGAGTGCAATTTCCCCGCAAGGAAAGCTGAAACTGAAAAGGTAACCGTAAGCCTAATACAACCGGCTGAAATAATTCACGTTCACGTGATCGAGTGTAAGATATTGATAAATAGAGTAGTGCAGCGTTGCGGAATGCACTCCCATACAGCCTCCGTGTTAAACGGGCGTAGAGAATACTATTTAGATATGGATTATACTAGATGTAAGAAAATGCATGATACAGGTGCAATCTGGCTTTACGATCGAGTCCACATGATCGACTTGAAAATGAACACTACAAACTTTAGACAGGCAATATTAGCCGGTGATCATCATATGGACGGTACATGTGCGGGAGGTGTATTTAGTGATTCGTGGGGTACGTGGGAAAAAGTCGTAGCCGACGGGTTATTCGAAATATCTCTTTCCGATTATGAAACAACGCTGAACACTAAAACGAACCAAGTGATTTTAAGATCGGGAACGCGATGTGACGCGCAAAAACTTTCTTGCGTTACCAGTGAAGGTATGACCGCGTTCTGGAGCGAGACTCCAAAAGATTCGTGTTTGATGAAATACGCGTTACTTTACCAGGGATCGGCTACGAGAATAATTGGAGAAGAGGGACATCCAGATGTCTACTCACTCACCACAGAAGATATCACCTTCGCGCTGGCCCAGCGAGGTGAGGTAGAAGTGTGCGGGCATAATGTTATCAAACCGGAGCACCCGAAGCTTTTTATAGTAGTCCTTAAAACCACGGATTACACCATGCAAATAGAAGCAATTAAGACCGAGGATATGGATATTTTCGCGTATGTGAATAGCAAATTTATATACGTCGAAAAATTCATAAGGCAGCAGATACAAAACCTCTACCATGACGTCCTTGTTAGACGTTGTGAGTTAGAGCGTTCAATATTGATGAATGCATTAGCCTTGTCATCACTGGCTCCAGACGAGTTCGGTTATGCGCTTATGAAAAGCCCAGGGTACTATACCACCGTTGCGGGTGAACTAGTGCACATTACAAAGTGTCTACCGGTGCCCGTGCGCGTACGTCAGGACGAACATTGTTATCAAGAACTTCCGGTAACGTACAATAATCAAAGTTATTTCCTAGCTCCAAAGTCAAGGATACTCCTGAAAAGAGGGACTATCATCGAGTGCAACGCTATCTTACCCACAGGGTACTTCATTGATGGAGCATGGTACCACTTGACACCTCAAGGTATTCGGGCACCAACACCACAACAACTTCAACCACTGACAGTCCCGACCTGGAACTATGAAAACCCAGAGCATCTGGCAACATCAGGAATCTACTCTCCGAAAGATTTAGAGAAATTACGTAACCGGATAATGTTTCCGGCTGAGAGACCAGCACTGCTTAATTCCATAGCCATGGGAGCAGCTGGAAGGGACATACCTGCAGGAAGCATCAATGTGCTGGGACTATTTGACGAAGAAGCGTTAGAAAAATTAGCGCTTACCACAGGGCAGAGAATCTGGCGAAGTTTAATTGACTTCGGATCCGTTACCGCTGGCATATTGTCAATTATGTTGGTATTGCGACTTCTGAAGTTCATTTTCGACACGATATTCCATGCATACGCATTGTATGGCATATGGGGCTGCAGCTTAGTCTTAGTAACAGCAATATGGGACACATTGGCGAATCTCATACTGCATCACCATCACCGCAGAAGATACGACTTGGATGTAGAGAGTCAAAGAAGCAAGGTTCCCATACCTCGTCCGAGGTCAAGTATATCAATTATAGATGAAGAACCTGAAACTCATAAGTCTGCGCCACCTGAAGAAATAACATATGCAGAGCTAAATCGACAACTCGAAGATCAACCACTGAGGTCCAAACTCCATGAGTGTACAAACAGTGAGGTGTTAGCTCGTTTGAGAACCCGTGCGGAAAACTGCGAGTGAACATTGTGAGTAAAAATCGCGAGTTAACGCGAAAGCCAGATTGTGCCAATTTCATATAAACATTTTAGAAATTTAAGAGAACTGTCTTGAATACAATAAATTAATTTTAAGGACTTTAATATCTATTATTAACAGGAAAATTTATATTTGTCAATAATTATACGCAGTATATTAGTACCAGATAACTAAATGATGTTTACAAACATGAATTTAGGTTTAATTACCTTATCATTATAAATACAGATAAATATCGAAGTTGCTAACTGATTTAAGTCGGGAGGTAGCTACCTCATTTTTCATTATGAATTTCGACTTAAGCAGTTACTTCTTAAGTAATTTATAAATTACCGCAAAGCGGAAGCATATCTGTACGAATTATATTTAGAATTAATCATTTCAATACCAAACGACCGAGTCGGGAGGTAATTAAAATTATTAGATCCTAACGTTTAGTTTCATATTACTAAGTTTATGTAACATTATAAACGTTGTGTCTCAGGTATAGGTTTAAATTCTACAGCCAAGAACTTTTCATTACAATATTCAAAATTGATTTTAACTTTTGGTTTATATAGAGACATTTAAACATTCAGCATTGGTTTATATAGAGTCAGTCACATAATCAATTTAAATTTATATCGAGCCACTTTATTTATAATAGAAGTCGCACCGATTTTATTAAAGCGCCGCGACTTACTTAAGTCGGGAGGTGTTACGTTCTGGCTCTAATTAAATTTAAATAAAAATTTTGGAAATTTTTTTTTTGAAGTCTCGAATTATTTATTCGCCACGGTGGGCGAATAAACGGTTCGACACTTCTTAGAATTATAAATAAATAATAAATTAATAAACCGTTACTTTGTTGGCGATATTATTTTATTCAGCACCAACAATGTAACGGAAATCTCTTGCGATAAGAGAGTCGCCGTGGCTCGCGGATAGTCTAAACAGATGACGATGCATGAGACCCGGGCCACGACGATTCTCTCATAGGAAACCTGAGATGCAACGTTAACACTTTTGATAATGTATAATATCAAGGAGTGACAGAATCAAGTCAGTCGATCACAAGATCTAGTAGAGCTAAGAACTCTACATAAACCTGCTGGCTTGATCCTGTCACTCGGACTTTAAGGCAAAAATATATATCCGTACTTTACCAAATACGCACTCCTTATTATAAACTTTGGGCGCTGTCACCGGCAGCCTAATAATCTCATACCTTCTATTGGGCGCTGCTACCGGCAGCCTAATACTCTCACCTGTTTTGGGCGCTGATACCGGCAGCCTAAGCACTTCCATTCCGCATCCCAAAAATTCATGCCGAGAAGCCGAAGGTCAGGCAAAAAGGCCCAGCTCCGCCGGATCATTCGATCGATCCACGAGGATCTCGGTCGTTCAGTTCACCAACGTTCCCGCCTAGAGATCGTTGCCGAGGAAGTCCTCCTCGATCCGGTAACGTTGGTCGTTCCAAAACCGGTTTACGAGTTACCAAGTTCTGTTATCGCGTCTAGTGAAGTTAGTGACCCGTCGAGCTCTTGCGGAATTGTTCATCAGCTGGAATCACTCGTCCTTGAGGAGGACCCGGGCCTTTCAGGCTCGTCTTGTTCAGAGGAACCATCCAGGGAGAACCCGGCCTTTTGGACCGGCATCAGCGACAATTGGCAGCTGATTCCAGTGGACGTTCCATCCGTCCATCCACCCAGTGGAAGCATCCCATTCCACGACCCTCGCTACGGGTATTATTCAGAGGCCTATTTCAAGGCCACCGGCAGGGACGAGTACGCACCAGCGGAAGAGAAGAAATTACGAAAGAAAGGGATTATTTGGGCCGACTTATTGGGCCCATAATCTCCACCATGGTGAGTCGTTAAACTTTTAGAATAAAATATAAGAAGGTCAACAGCTGACGCACCTGGGGTCTATCGACACCCTAACGACGTCAACCTGGTTAATTTAAAATTATTCTGTCTAATTAATAGATAAGCCAGAATGTAACATTATAAATAATTATTTTTAAGTTCGTAATAAAAGTAATTTAATAGATTTATATTTGTGAACAGTGAAAATTATCGCAAAAATGATGAGGTAAAAAAATAATTTGATTTTTATTTTATGATATTGAATATTATTTATTTAGTTCAAGTTTATTTCTAATAATTTATTATTATTTCTGATTCATGCCATTGAATTATCTGTGATTAAAGTATGGTAAGTAACTGCGATACTAATTTAGTTTACACATTAATTTATAATTTCAAGTAAAAACATCAATTATTACAGCGAATTTAATCTGATTGATTAAATTAATTACTGTTATTGTCTATCAATTGGAGTTATTGAATTGTTGAAATTTGATCGAGTGAAATAATTGAACGTTTAGTTTATTTCAAATCGACATATGAAAAATTTATTTGTGACATTCAACTATGTATATGTAACGATCGTTACATATGGATCGCGATTCAACTATTTAATTAAAATCTTTTTTTTGTATTTACATTCTTTTCCATTTTATAAGCAACGAGTACTTGACCGCACCCAAAATCTTCGTACCAAAATCCTTTTGCAGGTACCTATGTAAGTGCGTGCACGATGAGTAAGAATAGACAAAGATCGGCAGATATGATAATATACCTGTCTCACTCCCTCTAGGACGGAGCCCATTCTCAAACCCAACTACGTCATCTAGTTGTATACTCATCTTGCATTCACATTACCTGCGTACACCTATTTACAATACATCTACAAAAGAATGTGTGTGCGTGTGTGTACGGGCGTAGTACCCAAAAATGTGTAGCTGCGACTCAGCGGGACACCTGCACGTGTGCACCGGACCCCTAATTAACTCAACGGTCATAAAAATTTTACGACCATCAAATTTCCATATTCCGAAATCGTCACGTATGTTCTAATGATATGATTAAACTCGGACCTACGTACGTGATCATTCGTTTTGTATTAGAGCACTTACACATCCGTTGTTGTTTACAAAAACGATATCATCCGATCTCCATATATGGACTTTTCTAATTTTTAGAAAGCTATTCTCAGAATTGCGTACTTAGTCATTTGTTTTTCGAAAATGATGAGCTGGACCCAACGATTGCATCAGAAAACACATGACTTTCCCATCAAAACTAGAGTATATAAACTGCCGAAAACCTTACGAAGGAAGTCAATCGCTAATCAGACCCAACCTCTGTCGGATCTCGAGTCACTCGCTAAGTAATCTCTGCCAGTTCTCACTCCGAAGTTCTACAAGTTCAAAATATCCGATTAGTTCTATTGGCCCAAGTCCGACTAGTATCGCGAATCAGAGATAAAAGTCTTAATCGTTGTCCACGTGACGGTCCACCGCCTAGGCAATCGGGCTCCTTGGCCAAATACCTAGATTTCTATCTTGCAAAAATCACGGTCGATTCGACTCACCAGGATCTCCGGTCTCGTGACGGTCTATAGCCTAGGAATCCAGACTCCTAGATCGAAATCCTAAATAAAAATAAAATTCATACTCGTACTCGACAGATAGGGGAGTGTATCCGCTTGGCACCCCAGTAGCTCCGAGTCCGAAAAGTGCATTAAATTCCGCTGAGTAAAATCCCTAAGCCACGGGCAGGGTCCCAGCGAATCAAATAAAAACAATTCCGCGATCATAAATTCAAAGTGGTGAATTGTGAGAGAGTGTGATCAGCGAGATTGTAAGCCACCTCAAGCTGAGTGGTAAGTTAATTATATTTGTTTATATTTAAGTACACACATGTAAAACAACATTATAATTTTATAAAAGAATATACAGATTCTTCCTTTTTTTTAAAATCATCTTTCTCTTATTTATACCTCTTACTCCAACATTCTTAAGTCAACGGGTACAGAAAGAGACAGACGTAAAAGAACAGGGACTTCTCGAGGGCCCATATTCACCTACCTACTTCCCTTTCGCTTTAAAATCCCTGACCTACCCTTAAGCCACGCAGGTCAACGAACAGGATTGTCTATCGTACTTCCGCTCGGTACGAAATAGACTTATTTAGTATCAAAAACTTGCCAAATATTAAACATTCTCACACTAGCCACGTGACGGTCCTATTAGGCTCCTTGGTTGAGTAATAGAATAAATATTGTGGGTAGTTTACTAAATAATTAATTAAAATAAACCCTTCGCCCGTCGCCTTCACTCTCTCCGATCGTGACATATAACTTGATCGAAACGTATTTATTGGTGTTAAAATTTATGTATTTAAAAGTTATAAAGTGTTTATGATTTTTCATTCGAACCTATATTTATTTTGTTTGATTAACATTTTCAATTATTAAATTAATTATTCCATATGAGTTCCATAAAATTTTGAATGAGACGAATTGTCGAGAATGAGTTATCAGGGGATTAATTGTCGCGGGGATAAATTGTCGGGGATGAATTGCCGGGGATTAATTGTCCTGGGCCCAAAACGCAGTGAACCCAACTGCAGACCTCTATCATTTTATTTATATGGATATATGTATATATAGGATATAACGCAGTTTTGAGGACACGATTGCGTCGACAACTCTTATCAGATCTTAATGAAATTTTTTACACTGATTATATAGGCGATTACCTTGATCATGTTCGAAAATGGGCTGAATCGTTCGAATAGTATTGAAGTTATGACAATTTAAAATTTTCATGATTTTTCATAAAAATCAGTTTTTAATCACTGCAAAAGCTTATATAACTTCGAAAATAATATTCATAAACAATTTTCGTAAAATTAATCGAAAAGCTTGTCTAATAATCTTTAATTTATGACCTTGAATTTTAAGTTTCGACCATTTCTTCCAATAATTTGTGAAATGTCTCGCGACTAGTTTGCCGTGAGAATAATTTTAACAATTAATTTTGTTAAGTAATGATAAATTAAACAATTTAAGTTTAGTTAGTCTTAACAAATAATTTTGTTAAGAAATAAATATTCAAACAGTAACTTCGTTGAATAAAGGTTGGTGTTAGTTTATTAGACCAAGTGCAATGCTGATGATCTCTTAAAGTATCGAGTACAACTGAATTTTTACATTTTACAAAAATATCTTAGAGTTTAACTTAAGAAACTAAGATTGAGGGAAAAAGGGGCGTGCTAGAAGGAAAGTGGAAAACCAAGGGTTGTGATTGGAGCGCGGAGGGCATTAGAAGGGCCAGAGAAAATGTGGAAGGGTCGTAATGTCGTGGGAGTATGGCGGAGTAGAAGGGGGGTCGAAACGAAAGTGAAAGAGGACGAGCCGGGAGAGTGAGATGCAGAAAAAAAATGGTGACCGGAATATTTTGGAGAGTAGACGAGTGTAATTAGGAACAGATGTCCGGACTGATTTTATGATAGGGCTTAAGTAATTTCGGGATAAGGAGCAAGGAGTCGTAAACATGGGACTCGAAGTATTTTATATTTTTAAAAATTTAAACTTAATCCCTAAACAATGGAGCCGATGTTTGGCTGTTTACTTAAGCAAAAAAAAATATTTGGACATAAAAATAAATTTTCAACTAAATCCTAAACAGATGTTTAGCAGAAGGTAAAATAAATGAAGCTAATATAACAATAAAATAAAAACTGCAGATAATAAAGACAAAAAAAGTGGGTAATTCCCAAATTCCAGGGACGAATATTTTAAACTAAAATACAAAATTATTATAAGACGTAAATTAAATTGTTTAAATATGCATAAAAATAATAAACTAATATAAACTTATTCCGCGACGGAACATGCTGCCCGCCTTGAACGGATCTGCGTTCAAAATAAATATTGGTGAAGTCGCAGCTAGTCAATGGGCAATGGGCACACGCGTTTGGTGCAGCGTTTGTATTCGCCGGTGGAAGTTTTCACGGTAACCACCCTGATGATGCCGTCTGCTCCGGGATGTACTGCGGTGATGCGTCCTAGAGCCCATTGAAGTGGAGGAAGATTTTCTTCCACAATTAGTACCAATGACCCAACCTGTAGATTGTTGGATTTGTCGAGATGCCCGCTCAGGGTTATGAGCTGGTGTAGGTATTCCTTGTGCCAGCGCTTCCAAAAATGTTGCTTCAGCTGCTGAGCATGTTGCCAAGCTGATAGGCGATTAGATGGTATTTCGGTGAGGTCGTCCTGAGGAAAGCTTGTCAGAGGGCCACCAACTAGGAAATGACCAGCGGTAAGGGAGAGCAGGTCATTTGGATCAGAGGACATAGGAGAAATAGGGCGGGAATTTAAAATTGCTTCTATTTCTATAACGCAAGTCTCGAGCTGTTCAAATGTTAAAAGAGTATCGCCAACTGTACGAATCAGGTGGTGCTTAAAAGATTTTACGGCGGCCTCCCAGAGCCCACCGAAGTGAGGGGCACGAGGAGGAATAAAATGCCAAGTTATCCTTTCGGACGTAAGAAAACTTAGGACGGAGTTCTTATGCTCCTCCGAATTAAACAATGTTTGTAATTCATTAAGCTCACGGTTTGCCCCGACAAAATTTGTGGCATTATCCGAGTATATCTCTAGAGATTTTCCACGCCTTGAAAACAGTCTTCGGAGGCTGCCAATAAAGGCCTCAGTGGTGAGATCACTTACTAGTTCTAAGTGAACTGCTTTGGTTGACATGCATACGTAAATTGCGACATAAACCTTCAATCGGCTACGATTGCGAAAGCGTTTTTCTTTTATGTATAAAGGACCGCAGTAGTCGACTCCAACACGGAGGAAAGGACGGGAAGAGGTGACACGGGGTTCAGGCAGGATTCCCATGACGTGATCAGCGGCACGCGGCTTTGCTCGAAAGCAGGTAATGCAACGATAGATAATTTTTCGCGTAATGTTGCGACCGTCTAAGGGCCAATACGTTTGACGCACCGAGTATAGGGTGGCTTGAGCGCCAGCATGCTTCAGCCGCACGTGTTCTTCGGTTATGATAAGACGCGTTATATAATGATGAGCGGGTAAGAGCAGGGGGTGTTGCTGCTCCTTAGTAAGCGAGGAGCGAGCCAGCCTTCCTCCTACTCTTAGGAGATCTTGCTCGTCGAGATAGGGGTTTAATGGAATTAATTTACTATTGCCTGAAATACCTTCATTGTTTTTTAGTTGCTTAATTTCTTTCAGAAAGGCTGAGCGCTGAGTAATTCTTATTATGATATCATGAGCTTGTTGTAGCTCCTGTAAGCTTAATCGATCAATTCTGCGATGATCTTTATGGCGAGTGTTATAAACAAAACGCATTATGTAAGCCACGACACGTTTTAATTTATAGCTAGAGTGGTATTTTTCAAGCAGATCATTGGGTCCGCACTCTATTTTCATACAAAGTACGCGATCGGGAGTCACAGGCTTCATTTCTGGAATATCGATTGAAGGGAGAGCCCCCTTGGGCCAAGTGCTAGGCTCGCACTGCAACCAGCTTGGGCCAGTCTGCCAGATGTTGTTGGCAACGAACTCAGCCGGAGTTTGGCCACGAGAAATAGAGTCCACGGGATTGTCTTGAGAAGACACGTGGCGCCAATGGCAACGATGAGAAAGCCTCTGAATCTCCGCCACTCGGTTGGCGACGAAGGTTTTTAGTAGATGAGGAGGGGTATTTATCCAATGAAGTGTGATAGTTGAGTCAGACCATAAGTAGACGTCCTTAATATCTAACAATAGGGTTTTAATAGCTACGTCATAGAGTCTGGACAGTAGTAAAGCAGCGCAAAGCTCTAATCTAGGTAATGATAGTGACGACACTGGGGCAACTCGTGATTTTGAACAAACCAGATGAGTACGAACCTGCCCAGCCTCATCGATAGAGCGGGTGTAGATACACGCTCCGTATGCTCGCTCGCTTGCGTCACAAAGTCCATGTAACTGGATATCGACTACTCCCGAGGAAGCAATGCTGCGCTTGAAACGCAGCTCTTCAATCATGGACAGTTGGGACCGAAATTGGGCCCATAGTGAGTGAATTGAGATCGGGATTGATTCATCCCAGGCTAGTCCAGCCTTCCACAAAAGCTGCATTATTATTTTAGCATAAACAATTATAGGGCCAAGGAGGCCTAGGGGATCAAATAGTTTTGCAATTTGTGACAAAATTGCACGCTTGGTAGTGGCCTCGGAAGCAGGCGCACTAATAGTGTAGAAGAGTGTGTCGTCCCGAGGTCTCCACCGTATACCGAGAGTTTTGATAGTAGCGTCAGGATCCAGGGACATGTGGGTTCCCTCTGAAGCCTGAGGTAAATTTTGGATAAGGGCAGGCTCGTTGGAGGCCCATTTGCGAAGATGAAATTTGCCCTTTTTCAGTAAATCAATTAATTCGTCACGTATGAGCTCTGCTTCTGTGAGAGTTTTAGCGCCAGTAAACAAATCGTCGACGTAAAAGTCCCTCAGCAGAGCGACGACAGCAAGAGGGTATGCAGGGCCTTCATCGTAAGCAAGTTGATGAAGGGTGCGCACTGATAAGTGAGACGCACAAGCAGTACCATAGGTGACTGTGCTCAGAACACAGGTCTTAATAGGCTCTTGGGAGGTTTCACGATACAGAATTTTTTGGTAGATTGCATCCTCGGGGTGTACGAGGATTTGCCTGTACATCTTCTCCACGTCGGCAGTGAGCACGTAAGTGTGAGATCGCCAACGAGTGAGTATTGTAAATAAACTGTCCTGAAGCTGCGGACCAACCATTAAAGTGTCATTCAAGGAAATTCCTGTAGAGGTTTTTGCAGAACCGTCGAAGACTACACGGATCCTGGTTGTGATGCTGTCGTCCTTTAGGACAGCATGATAAGGGAGATAGAACCCTGAAGGAGCTTCACATAATTCATCGGACACCGACATGTGACCCAACTCTTTATACTCCCGCAAAAATTCGAGGTAATCATGCTTAATTGCATGGTCTCGTTGGAAACGCCTTTCTAGCGAGAAAAATCTTTTCAAGGCTGATGAATATGAATCACCTAGTCTGCTCTTTTTGCTGTTGTACGGCAAGCGAACTACATACCGACCCTCTACAGTCCGAGTGGTATGGAGCTTATAGTGTTCTTCACAAGCCTTTTCTTCCGAAGATAAGATTGCAACAGACGGAATTTCTTTCACCTCCCAGAATCGAGTTAAAGATATATCAGAGGATGGCGAGTTTAAATTAAGATGACACGACACGTTAGAAGCGCTCAAATTGCTGCTTATTTCTCCGGCAACTATCCACCCAAGCAGCGTTTTGTGCAGAACAGCGTCGGGATGATTTTTGAGGGAAATTTGTCCCACACTAAGGAGCTTATAAAAAAGCTTCACTCCGATCAGAGCATCGACCTCAGACGGCTTATAGAAATCTGGGTCCGCGAGGGATATGTTTTTAGGTATTTCGAGCTGAGTTACATTAATGGCAATAGATGGCATTGACTGGCTGATCTGAGGAACAATTAAAAATTCAACAGTTTTTTGAAATTTGCTATGACGCGATTTTAATGTAGCGCGAGCAGAGTGTTTGACACTCGTAGAGGTGTTGTCCACCCCAGTTACTGAGATGTTTACCGGTTTTTTATCCAGATTTAAAAACTTAGCAGCCTTTTCTGTGATAAAGTGCGCCTGAGACCCTGCATCCAGGAATACTCGGCATTGCCTAATTTTTCCTTGCTTATTTACAAGGTCTACTATAGCTGTAGCTAGCAGCGCCTCAGATGAGACCTGAGCGTGCATATTTATACTAGATTTAGGCATATCAAAGGCCGTCGCAGATGCATTCAACGGCGGCATTTCAGGTTTTGATTTATCAAAATGAAGTAGAGCATGATGTCTATAACCACACGCTTGGCACTTTCCTGAAGGGCACTGCGAAGAGTGATGACCCTTACGAAGACAGTTAGTGCATAAATTAGACCTCTTTGCTGCTTCATAGCGAGCAAACGGTGATAAAGCTGTAAAGTCCTTACAAGAATAGATGTAATGATCGCCACCTTGACAATAGCGACAGCGATTTTGAGAGGTAGAGGCTGCGAATGATTGCTGAGAACGCGATTGAACCCGTCCGTTTGACGGCGCTTGTCTAGAATTATTTGGAGGAGGTGCAGGTGCTTGAGCCCTAGAGCCTTCAAGTTGAGCACGCTTTGTTAAAAAGGTAAGCATCTGCTTCATTGTGGGTTTACTTACGCCACAACTGAATTCTTCCCATCGCTCCCGCATAAAATTGTTAAACTTGCTTACAAATAGCACGATCAATAGTGAATCCCAATGATCGGTGGGCTCACCAAGTTGACTTAAGACACGCAGATGCCGTTGTATGTGATCAAGAAATGATCGAATGGAAGACTCCTTTGAGATTGGAGGAGTATCCAGTAAAGATTTTATGTAACTGTCCCGTATAAATCTTCTGTCATCGTACCGTTCTTTTAATAAGCCCCACGCTACCTCGTAGTTTTGAGATGAAGTTTCAAGAGAAGATATTACGTTGGCTGCTTCGCCAGTTAAGCAACCCTTTAGGTAGATTAATTTTCGTATAGGCGGAATGTTGTGATCCTCGTTGACCAACGAGTTAAACAGATCATAAAATCCCAACCAAGTGTCAAAGGACCCGCCAAAGGTAGGTAGAGTGATGGTGGGTAAAGCAGGTAACATACTCATAGGATAATTAAATGCATGAGGTGCGGCAAAATTATTATTAACCGGTGTGGGAGTTGAAAACACAGCCGATTGATTAGAGCGAGAGGTAGTCACAGAAGGGATCAGAACGGTATTAACGAGCTGAGCTGCAATTGACGATACAACGACTTGAGATACCGAGGGCGATGAGCTGGTGGTCGCAGAAGGACTCGAGGTTGTTGGAGGCGGAACCAAGGGAGTGGTTCGCTGGCGTTGTTCCGAAAGAAGGTTCGTCGCGATTGCGTAAGTTTCATAATATAGACTTTCAAATTCGGTACGATATGCGGTTAATTTTTCAGACTCCTCAAGAAGTGACTCTAATTCAAGTTGATATTCTTCAAATAATTTCCGAACAGTCTCAATTTCTTTATACCGCTTTTCAAGGATTGGAAAATCTTTCGAAGGATCAAATTTCTTTAGAAAGTTTTCATATGTCGTTAACGATCGCTTGGCATTACCGCGCTTAGTTTTTAATGCTTTAATTTGTTCAGTAGTCATTTTAATAATGAGGATAACAAATTAAATAAAAAATGAAAATAAAATAAAAAATATTGAATGCAGAGCGCAGCGCGATAAAAAACAGAAGCAATAATAAATGGAATTAATTATGGAATGATATTGATTGGTGCCACACTGACTAACCTTTTTGATGAACGCGTGACTGCAAATCTGGTTACGACGATCTCTCGGGATGCTGGATTGCCGCTGATGTAGATGATGTTGACGTCGACGTGGACTCGAAGTTGATGTTGACCAGAGTGACGATGCGTTGAACTCCGGAACTGTAGGCTATCACTGACGTAATAACTTTGATGACTACACTTATTTGTGTTGTGCGTTTGCAGTAAATACACTGGCGATTGTGACAGTCACAATAAGTAACGCACGAAATAACTAGCACTGTTATTTTTCACAACTACTCGAACAATATTACTCAATTATGGTTTATTTACTGATAACTATTGCGAACTAATGCCGGAATTAATTAATTTTAATATCCGGCTCGAAGGACCATGAAATGTCTCGCGACTAGTTTGCCGTGAGAATAATTTTAACAATTAATTTTGTTAAATAATGATAAATTAAACAATTTAAGTTTAGTTAGTCTTAACAAATAATTTTGTTAAGAAATAAATATTCAAACAGTAACTTTGTTGAATAAAGGTTGGTGTTGGTTTATTAGACCAGGTGCAATGCTGATGATCTCTTAAAGTATCGAGTACAACTGAATTTTTACATTTTACAAAAATATCTTAGAGTTTAACTTAAGAAACTAAGATTGAGGGAAAAAGGGGCGTGCTAGAAGGAAAGTGGAAAACCAAGGGTTGTGATTGGAGCGTGGAGGGCATTAGAAGGGCCAGAGAAAATGTGGAAGGGTCGTAATGTCGTGGGAGTATGGCGGAGTAGAAGGGGGGTCGAAACGAAAGTGAAAGAGGACGAGCCGGGAGAGTGAGATGCAGAAAAAAAATGGTGACCGGAATATTTTGGAGAGTGGACGAGTGTAATTAGGAACAGATGTCCGGACTGATTTTATGATAGGGCTTAAGTAATTTCGGGATAAGGAGCAAGGAGTCGTAAACATGGGACTCGAAGTATTTTATATTTTTAAAAATTTAAACTTAATCCCTAAACAATGGAGCCGATGTTTGGCTGTTTACTTAAGCAAAAAAAAATATTTGGACATAAAAATAAATTTTCAACTAAATCCTAAACAGATGTTTAGCAGAAGGTAAAATAAATGAAGCTAATATAACAATAAAATAAAAACTGCAGATAATAAAGACAAAAAAAGTGGGTAATTCCCAAATTCCAGGGACGAATATTTTAAACTAAAATACAAAATTATTATAAGACGTAAATTAAATTGTTTAAATATGCATAAAAATAATAAACTAATATAAACTTATTCCGCGACGGAACAATTTGATAGCTTTGAAAATTCTAACGGAACAAAAAAAATGTTACAAGCATGGTTTTCATTCCACAAAACTTATGCATTTTTCATTATAATACAATTTAGTCACTTGTATTTTAAAGTAAACAAAACAACCTGTAGATTTCACAGTTATTTTATATTTTAAAAGTATTTCTTTTATTATATATGATGTTCCAATCATAGCTGTACGTCCTATAATTTTTACTGGTCTCACCATCGTAATAGCGAATTTAATTATAATCTAATACTAATTATATTTTCTATACTTCGTTTACCTGAAGGTTGGTTTAATACATCACCTTATAACGTTCTCCTCTATTTTACACGACCCACGGCGGAGTGTGGGTAGCGCTCAATAGCCGTTATGGTCTCTCCGTTGGTGAAAACTGAAAATAAAAATAGTAACAAAACAAAAAGTCCCACCTGGAGATACCCTGAATCTCCCTCGACCCGCAGCTCTGCTCAGGCTGGGTTAAAAATCCTAGTTGGGCGCCAGTTTGTGTGCCCCACGAACAAAATTCAAAACCAAAATAAACTAAACCACACGGAGAAAATGAAATGAAAATGAAAATAAATTCAGGATAGCAAGTTTCAGATTTAGGAATAGGATAGCAAGAAAAGATGGCAATAATTAAAATAATCAAATAATTACTACCGAGTTGATGACCAGTTGCATGTAATTATAGTTCAACTAATAATTTGTTTTCTCAAAGTGTATCGCACAAAACCATAATATTAACTATATGTATTATAATGTTCTCCTCTATTTCACGCGTCCCATGGCGGAGTGTAGTCGGCGCTCAATAGCCGTTATGGCTCTCCGTTGGTTGAAAAACTGAAAATAAAATAATAACAAAACAAAAGTCCCACCTGGAGATATCCTGAATCTCCCTGGACCCGCAGCTCTGCTCAGGCTGGGTTAGAAATCCTGGTTGGGCGCCAGTTCGTGTGCCCCACGAACAAAATTAAACTCAAAATAATACAACGGAGAAATGAAAATAAACTAAATGACAGGGTAACGATTTCAGATTTTAGGAAGAGGAAGCAAGAAAAAGATAGTAGTAATGTAAATAAATAAAATTTAAATTAATGCCGGGTTGACGATCATTTGTTTTTCAAATTATATTTCAAATAATAAATTAATATTCAATTGTATCGCATATCCAAAATAACAATATCAAAATGAATTAATAGTAATTCACTTACAAAATAATACCGGTATGCGTATACAAATAAAAATAATAATAATAAAGAATAGCCAATAAATATCTTAAACACAAAATAGTTTCTCGCATGTAACTGATGATATCACTCGCACGTGATATTCACGAGCCAATACCATAATCTCAAGATAATCTTTGAATATTTCGAATAAATATTTCGTACAATTAAACCACTGGTGAATATTATACACTATTCACAAAACATAATAATCGCAAAAAAAAAACAACACAATAATAATACTCAAAATTAATAATAATTACATAAATAATATCCAGAAATTCTTTTATCACTCACACGTGATAGTAAAAATAATAACAATAACGCAATATCTAATAATTATAGCAGTAAATAATAAAGAAAAGTAACTAACTCTTTATCACACTCAATGTTTGGAGATGATGAAATACTACTGAATATTTTTACTGATTGTATTATTACCTACTGGGCACAATAGTCCCGCATTCCATCATATGCTTATATAAAATATTAATGCTCAATAATCACTATCTCTCTTACTCTTATGAGATAACAAATGATCACCAACGCGGGAACAAAATTACACGTCAATGTATTAGCCAAAAAAGTACTTACAGATTACGTATTATTCAACCACCTTGGTTGCACTCTAATTCGGTAAATGTATTTTCCTTTATGCTTTTACCAAAACTCAATTAACGCCAATGGATTTATATTTTCTACTCAGATACCAAATGGCGATAAATTTATAATTAATTTAATGTAACAGAGCACACACGCTACTCTTACAGAGACCACCTCACGTCTGACCATGACAGCACGTGAATCTCACGCCGGCACCTAGGCCGACGCCATTTTGTCATATTTCTCACTTCCACCAAATGGATATATATGACTGTCGCATGTTATATATATATAGTACCACCAAAATAATACATACTTTGGGCCGTGCAATTCATCCAGTTCCCGACGTTAAATGATCAATTGCATCTTGCATAATTAATTTTTAATATGGTTTACCGAAAAATCAACCGATGATTGATTCATAAAATTAGTAAATTTATTTATAATAAATAAATTTACTGAGGCCAACTATTGCGTTGACGCGCATGCGCCAACCAATCAAAATAATCATAAGCATCGAAATAAAATGCGCAACTATTCTTACCAGCACTGTAGAAATTCAAGTATATACTTGAATTACTCAGTAAAATCTCCTGAGTTAAATACAATTTATACCTATGAAATCAATAAAATAATATTAACACAATAATTAGAACAAAATCTTATATATAAACAAAATAAATATAATAATAATGGGTCGGATGAGACGTGTGAGCAGCGTGTGCTGCCCTCTGTTGCCCACCGACCTGATGCGAGACTGCCGCGATATTAAAATATCGTGACAATACATATAAAAAATAATAATGAATCACTTACAAAATAACAAAATAATAGTTGTGTGCGTATACAAAATTATAAATTATACGGTTGTAAACAACAAAAAAAATAATACGTGATGAACAATAAGTATTCGCCGCCAAAAGAAAAATAATTATCGCATGTAAATAATAAATAAATCACTCGCCTGTGATTCTACAAAAAATCAAATTATAAATATTAATAAATGAATATAAATAATAATTTCACCCGGTGGTGATATATCAAATCTCAATATATAAATAATAATACCTGATAATTCCACTCGCATGTGAAATCAAATAATAAGAAAAATGTATAATAATTAATATCAATGCCCAAAAACAATAATTCGAAATAATACTTCAATAATTATCAAATAATGTATCACTCAATCTCAAAATAATTAACGCTAGTCCACTGGTGAATAACTCGCAGTTCACCAAAATAATATAAATAATAACTCAATAATTATCTTAATAATAACGCAAACTCAATAACAATTTAAATACAAATTATAATTCCTGGTATCACTTATGCGTGATAACTTATTTACTTAACTGATAATGGCACAGAAATAAATAAAGTATTCCAAAATACTAATACTCAAAATTAATTATCCAGTGATCACTCGGCGAAGTGAACCGCCATTTGGTAGCTAGTGACCAGGAAAAATTTTCACTGATATATATATATATATATATATATATATATATATATATATATATAGATATATATATATATATATATATATATATATATATATATATATATATATATATATACATATATATTAGAGTGTTTCAAAAAAAACCAACAATTTTTTTTTTTTTATGGTGTACAAAAATTGAAAGTATATCTAGAAATAAAAATTTTGGCACCAATCCAGGCTCTTAATAATGATATTAAGGTTTGCCTCAATCCATTTTTCTATTATCCATTTAAATAACATGGAAAAAAATTTTTTTTTTTCGAATTTCCTAGCTCCCGAACTAATTAACGGATTTTTATGCACTGTACATTTTTCAGTAGAAAATTGAACGCTCTACAAAAAAGTCTCTTATCATTTTTTGATAAATCCTACTGTTCGAAAGTTATTTAAGCCTTAAGTCAAATTTATAGTAAATTTTGAAATTTTTGTACTTTTCCGGTGAAAGTATCAGTCATATCAAAAAATGTTATGGGAACTTTTTTGTAGATAATTTTATTCCTTACCAATTGTTATGAACAAAGTTTTTCGAAATTCCGCATTGATCACAAGCTATTTTCATTTCAATGTCAAGCTCTTAAAATCAATCAAAAATCTATTTTTTCAAGAGCTTAACATTGAAATGAGAATAACTTGTGAACAATGTGGAATTCCGAAAAACTTTATTCATAATAATTTGTAAGGAATAAAATTATCTACAAAAAGCTCTAGTGACATTTTTTGATAAGACTGATAGTTTTGCCGGAAAAGTACAAAATATTCAAAATTTACTATAAATTTGACTTGAAGCTTAAATAACTTTCGAACAGTGGGACTTATCAAAAAATGCTAAGAGACTTTTTTTGTAGGACATTAAATTTTCTACGGAAAAATGTATTGTGCATAAAAATCCATTCATTAGTTTGGGAGCTAGAAAATTTAAAGAAAAAAAAATTTCTTTTCTCATGTTATTTAAACGGAAAATCGAAAAATGGATTAAGGCAAACCTTAATATCATTATTAAGAGCCCGGATTGGTGCCAAAATTTTTATTTTCAGTTATAATTTCAATTTTTGTACACCATAGAAAAAAAAAAGTTGTTGGTTTTTTTTGAAACACCCTAATATATATATATACAAAGGCTACAGGCCCAGTCGCATATATTTATTACCCGCAAATAATATTTATCATAAAAACTCTAAATATAGCTAATAATACCCATATATTTAATATTTAGTAATAATATACACTAACAAATATTATTGCAATTCAAACATCCACTGGGCTCTATACTCATATATTATCATGTGCTTGTAAATTTTGGATACGAGGAAGTACTATACATATTAGGGTGGCGCAAAAAAACCGACTATTTTTTTTTCGAGTCTCTTGTGAAAATTTGTTGGTTTACAATGTTTTAAGAAGCCTCTCTAAAAATCAGCTTGATAAAAAATTTTTAAGAGGTCGCTCATGAATTTTGAAAATATCAAAAATGATTGAAATTCGAATTTTTAATTTCTAAATTTTTTCTTTCTCGTGGCAGCAATAGTTTATATTTGTAAAATCATGACTATGCTGAAAATTTAAGCTCAAAATTCAAATATTGAAACAGCGCTCAAGAATTTTGAATATTAACTGATAATATGTAACTAATACTTTGAATTGGTTTTTGTATGTTTTTATAATTCAATTATTGTCATTTCATTAAAATATAACATTTTCATAACCAAAAATATACAGGACAGTCTTAAACTATAAAATTTGGTAAGTTTTGAATAAGCCAAAAAACCTACAAATTGAATTAAAAAATAAATTTGGAAAACCCAAAAGTGCACGACTCATAATGCTCATTTATTATGAAATAATAAAATTATAATAAAAAAATAGCGGGAAGTACGAATAAATTTACAATATTTACAATTTTCTATCATTAAAATTTGTTGTTGTTTTTTTTTTAATTATATTAGTAATTTTTTATAATTATAAAAGAATTTTTTCAAAAAATAATGTGTAAATAAAAACAAAAAGAAGTTGCCGAAGTGAGGCGAAAAAAAAATTTTCGATCGTAAAGCACACTCAGATGCTTCGCATCATGAGTCGTGCAATAAAAAAAAAATTGAATTCAAAAAATTCAGGCTTACCAATTAGCAATAACACAAAAAAAAAAACAGCTGTACTAGGACGGTAATGTGCAAGCGCCCCTGGTGGAATAAATGTACGTATAATGTATCACCATCCATGTTAATTTTACATAGATATATATATGTATAGTTATACATCCTTTTTATTCTTTTATTATTTGTAACTAAACGACACAGAGATACCTAGACATTTTCAATAGGGGATCTACAAGTTTTTCAAAGAATTTAAAAAAAAAAAATTTGATTCAATTACTGGATTTTTTCGCAAGTTATCGTGTATACGGGATTCATAGTTGACGGACAGCAATTTTTTTTAAACTATTTTGATGTTTTTTCGGTTTTTATTGAACTAAATAAATTTTTGAAAAGTATGGAATTAATCTCCATTAAATTGTCTTCAAAATGGTGTGCAACATATCTTAATTCCGTGAATCAACAAAGGAATAATAATTGAAATAGTTGCCGAAGTGAGGCGAAAAAAATTTTTCGATCGTAAAGCTTACTCAGATGCTTCGCATCATGAGTCGTGCAATAAAAACGCATGTAAATAACTTATTATTTCTATTTCTCAGGTTATATTTTTATTCATTGTCATGCAAATTGATGGTGAAAAAATCGAGAAGTTTTATTTTTAATATTTAAAGGTCGCTCGAAAACGTCCAAAAGACAGTACTCGGAAACATTCAAAATTCTTGAGCGAGGTTTCAATATTTAAATTTTAGGCTTAAATTTTCAGCGTGGTCATGATTTCACAAATATAAACTATTGCTGCCACGAGAAAGAAAAAATTTCGAAATAAAAAATTCAAACTTCGATCATTTTTGATATTTTCAAAATTCGTGAACGACCTCTTAAAAATTTTTCATCGAGCTGATTTTTGGAGAGGCTTCTTAAAACATCGCAAGCCATCAAATTTTCATAAGAGGCTCGAAAAAAAAAATAGTTGGTTTTTTTGCGTCACCCTAATATATATATTTAGTGGTTAAGGGGAAATTTAAATATAATAAATAAATTGTTTAAACCAACGAATAATGTTAAATAAATGTTTTATTTAACCAACGTAATTAACACAGTAAAAGAAATTATACAAAATGAATATCGCTAGAATGCGTGTACGCAGTTCAGCGGTGTATCTTGTAATTGACTAGTGTCTCTACGAATGAGGTAGAGACGGAATATGGAAAAATCGATCTTCGGCGTAGATTGCCGAAAGTGATCGATCGTAATTATTGTAGCAGCGCTACAGAACTCCCGTTGTTTTTTTTTTTTTTTTTTTTTTGTTCCAAATTTAATACACGATAATTAAAGTAATGGAATATTTACAAATGATATGAATAAATAAATAAGTAAATGAATGAGTATAATACAGTGGTGAATTCTTACTTTGTAAAAAAAAAAAACTTTCAAGTAAAAAAAATTAAATCGTGTAAATTTTTAAATGTTAAACCGGACTCGGCGTTTTTGGGTCTCGGTTGCTGTGTTATCCGTCGGGGAGTTTGCTATCGTCGTCGTCGTGTCGACTGAATTCGCCTCGTAAACCGGCTTCAATCTGTCTACTGAAATAGCGAATTGTCGTCCTCGGAAATCGACAATGAAGTATTTATCGTGTCGAGTTATTACACGATATGGACCTTCGTACGGCGCTGTAAAAGATGGTCCAACCTGGTCATTCCGTACCAGTACATGACTGCAAGTACTAAGGTTCCTGAAACAGAAAACAGAATGCTTGCCGTGACGCGACATTTCGGCCGGTGCCAATGAGTTAAAATGACGTTTTAAGGTATTGACAATGTTGTGAGGCGTAGTTTTGTTACTGGGAGTGAGTAACTCACCAGGCAAACGAATTGGCTCACCGTATACTAATTCAGCCGGGGTCGTCTGGATGTCGTCTTTCCAAGCAGCGCGTAAGCCGAGCAAAACGGCTGGTAATGCGTCATACCATGACTCTTTATGACACAAAAGTGCTGATTTGAGCTGACGATGTAGACGTTCGACGAGACCATTGGCTTGTGGATGATACGGCGTAGTATGTTGGTATTTTATTCCATACATTTTCAGTAACGATTGGAATAACGACGATTCAAATTGCGGTCCTTGGTCCGATGTTATACGTTTCGGTACTCCGTGACGAGAAATCCAGTGCAGCGATAGTGCATGTGCTACCGTCTCTGCAGTTCCATTGGATAACGGGACAGCCTCAGGAAACCTCGTGAATCGGTCGATGATCGTTAGGCATTGATTGAAACCTCTTGACGATTTTAAAGACACCAGGTCGATGTGTATGTGCTCGAATCGCTCAGTTGGAGGTTGAAAACTGGCGATCGGCGATGACACGTGTCTTTGAATTTTATTCTTCTGGCACTCGATGCAAGATTTCGCCCATTCACGGCAATCTTTATTTATCGATGGCCAGACGTATCGTTTGGAGATCGTTTTTAGTGAACCCTTGATTCCAGGATGAGCTAGCGAGTGCAGTGAATTAAACACCTTCTTTCTCAGCGGCTCTGGAACGTAAGGTCGCACCGTACCTGACGCAATGTCACAATACAATGCTAAACCGTTGTCGAAATTGATTCGTCGGAGCTGCAACGCGGTTGTCTGTTGCAGCAGTTGTTGAAGCTCGAGATCTTGCTTCTGAGCATCGGCGAGTTCTTCCGATGTAATGGCAGTAGACACTGCTTCGACACGTGACAATGTGTCAGCGACAATATTGTCGTTACCCGACACATGTCGAAAATCGGTGGTAAATTGACCGATGAAATCGAGTCGACGAAATTGCCAAGGCGATGCTCTTTCGGTGCGCTGTTTGTAAGCGTGCTGAAGCGGCTTGTGATCAGTGTAGATCGTAACATGCCGGCCTTCGAATATGTGCCGAAAGTATTTAACAGCCTCGTAGATGGCGTTCAACTCGCGGTCGTACGTCGATAGTTTTTAAATCGACGGGGGCACTTTTCGACTGAAAAATGCCAGTGGTTGCCAGTTGTTATCCACTTGTTGTTGTAAAACGGCTCCAATTCCGATTTCGGATGCGTCGGTGAATATTGCCCAGTCAGCATCGATTTTAGGGTGTACCAACAGAGTAGCATCCGCGAGAGCGCGTTTAGCTGACTTAAAAGACTCTTGAAGTTCGGTTGTCCAGTTGACTGGATGAGAGCCTTTGACTTTGGGTCCTTCCAGGATTTTGTTGAGCGGTGCAAGAATTTCTGCAGCGTTCTTAATGAACTTTCTGTAGAAATTCACTGTGCCGAGAAATCGACGAAGAGCTTTTACGGTGGTAGGAGGCTCGAAATTAACAATAGCCTCGACTTTTTCCGGTAACGGCTTAATTCCATCTTTGGTGATGATGTGGCCGAGAAATTTTACTTCCGGTAGACCAAACTGGCATTTCGGTACGTTAATTACCAGTCCGTATTCACGGAGACGCTCGAATAAAGTTTTTAGGTGCTCCATGTGCTGCTTCTCGTCGTTGGATGCGATTAAGATATCGTCAACATACGGAAAAACGAAGTCAAGGTCACGAGTGACCTCGTCGATGAATCGTTGAAACGTTTGAGCTGCGTTTTTAAGCCCAAACGTCATAAATCGGAACTCGAACAGTCCGAACGGTGTAATTATCGCCGTTTTCGGCACATCTTCCGGTGAAACGGGTATTTGCAAAAATGCTTTCGCAAAATCAACGACTGAAAATATGTTTTTACCGTGTAAAAATGCGGCAAAGTCATCAAGATAACGCAATGAATATTTATCAATCAGCGTTCGATCGTTAAGCGGTCGGTAATCACCGCATGGCCTCCATTCTCCGGACTTCTTCTGCGTTAAATGAAGTGGCGAAGCCCAAGCACTGTTGGAAGGTCTGCAAATACCATCTTCGATCATTTTGCGGAATTCTGCTTGTGCAATTTTAAGCTTGTCTGGAGCCAGGCGTCTTGCTTTGCACGAAACTGGCGGTCCAGGTGACGTTCGAATGTGATGAACCGTCGAATGCTTTTTAGTTTGACGCTGAGTAGCGTCAGGTCGTGTAATATCGGTGAATTCTCTCAACAATTCCATGTACGCAGAATTGCCATCGACTGCTTTAATATTTGTTTCTGCCGATGTTTTGTGAGAATTACCGGGTGTCAATAAACCGGTGATGCCATCACAAAGGCATTTGCGTTTCAGGTCGACTAATAAGTCATAATGACTTAAGAAGTCTGCACCTATAATCGGTTTAGTGACGTCAGCGATGATGAAATTCCATGAGAATTCACGGCGAAGTCCAAGGTTTAATTTTAACGACTTTAAACCATAGGTTTGAATAATCGAGCCGTTTGCGGCATACAGTTGGTAACCTATGGGTGTACTGTTTGATTTCAGCCAGCCACGTGGAAAGACAGATAAATCGGAGCCGGAATCGACAAGATATTCCGTTCCTGTAGTTCGGTCTCGGATAAACAGGCGGCGAGAAATCGATTGAGAATCATTAGCCGCCTCTACTGATTCTCGTTTGCGTTTCCCTGCCATTTGCAGCCGGGAGCGCAAGATTGGGCATTTTTACCATGCTTAAAATGATACCAGCAATAGTCGAATTTTTTCACTTTCCGAGGACGATGGTGTGCTCTGGATCGTGTGTTCGGAATTTTCTCCTGAGCGAGCATTTCGCTAACCTCGGCAGTCAATAGTGCAAGTTGTTTGCGCAAAGCAGCGATTTCCTCTGCGGCGGATGCGTACATTTTGAAATATAGAAAATAAAAATAATATTTCCGATAATAATAATATCACCTGCACTTATAATTATTTTATTTTCTTGTCACTCTCCGTTCCAGAGTCTGACATCACCCGTCAACAATGTCTTTAATTCGGTACTGTGCTACCGAAAGATTATCGATGACACACGGCTCAGGAATGTGCAGCCGGTGTATCGGCTTAATCCCCTGTGGTATTTCCGGTAACGGAGAGAAAATTATACGTGACACTATACGAAAAATTAATTATAGTTTTTTATCACAGCTCGCGAAACTTTTATCACTATTCGATTCGCACTAAAGGTCCCTCGAATCAACACTGATGCGGCATAACGTCCATAAGATGCCCAGCAATGCACCAGCGGTGATAAAAGAAAAACTGCACAATGATGAAAAAAAATCACTGCACTATTTAATTCAAAAATAAATTCACACAAAAATAACTGCGAATAAAAATCGCGGTTTCGGGTTAATCGGCAACGCGACAAAATATTCGCGGCAGAACGACACGAGAACTCGCGAGATTTTATACACTGTGTAATACACGTGTTCGACGCTTCCCTTAAAAAGAGATCACGTCGGGGTCACCAATTTAGTGGTTAAGGGGAAATTTAAATATAATAAATAAATTGTTTAAACCAACGAATAATGTTAAATAAATGTTTTATTTAACCAACGTAATTAACACAGTAAAAGAAATTATACAAAATGAATATCGCTAGAATGCGTGTACGCAGTTCAGCGGTGTATCTTGTAATTGACTAGTGTCTCTACGAATGAGGTAGAGACGGAATATGGAAAAATCGATCTTCGGCGTAGATTGCCGAAAGTGATCGATCGTAATTATTGTAGCAGCGCTACATATATACACGCAAGTGCAAATGGCCACCAACGCGGGAACGCAAAGTTGCACGCCAATGAATTACCAAAAGTTCTTACAGTCGTTGGTGTATTTTCACGTACAATGCTCCCTGGCTGATATACCAAGTAATTCGAGGCGATTGTACTCCGACAAATTAATAATAATTAAAAATTCAATGTAATTTATTTAATAAACCAATGGCTTTAAAAAAATAATTTATTGGCAGCAACCAGCACACACACTGCTCGTACAACAGATTATCCACGTCTGACCATGGCAGCACGTGATTCTCATGCCGGCGACTCGGCCGGCCATCTTGTATATCGGTATCTCATTTCAACCAATGAGAAAATTATCTCTGTCGCACTTTTGAATACTACCAACGACAAATTGCATGATGTCAACTGTGTAACTCTGCATGTTCCCATCGTTAAATGCCCCCCTGATTATCGTATTATTAATTAAAATTAATATAAAATGCAAAATCAATTTATACTTTATGCATAACGACTATAATATTAATTTATAAAGTAATAAATTTGTTGCTGACAACTGTTGCGTCAACGTGCATGCGCCGAGCAATCCCAATAATTACAAGCACACGAATTAAATATATGATTTTTTTTCCCAGCATCATAAAATATAATTGAATGCCTGTTGTAATCAGTGAATTTTCCTGATTACTAGCCAATTTATACCTAAATAAACAATTCAGTGAAAAGAATATAATAATTAAAACAAAAATCACACATGCAAACAAAATAATAATAATAATAATAATAATAATAATAATAATAATAATGCATATAGAGACGTGTGAGCAGCGTGTGCTGCCATCTGTTGCTCACTGACCGGATGTGAGACTGCCGCGATATTTAAATATCGTGACAACTTATATAATGTTCTGTCAAATCAACTATCTGAAGTTCTCTATCGAAAATATTCGTTGTCCTTTTTTTACCTTCAGTCTTAGAAAATGAGCTTAATTTCATATCATGACTGTACCCTAACATGTATTACAAGATATGTATGTATGGAAGTTTTAATATAGGTTGATTGGAAAATCTACCTTCCTTTTCAGCTGCCAAATGACCTTTTTTATTTGCTCGCGGCGTGTTGTAAATGTTATCAGCCGGGTAGTCTGAATTATCAAACTTTGAAATATCGCATTCGATGGTTTCAAATATATCTGGTACAGTAATGTGATAGATAAGACTGTCTGTATCAGTGTACAATAGTTTAGACTCTTCATTTTTTAAATTTTGTTTGATATAGTCATAATAGAAGTCATAAATGAAAGTTTTCGATAAATTCAATATTGCAAAGCCATCATAAATTGGTTTATTAAAAAATACTTTTGCATGAGTTAGTTCAATTATATCCATATCTTCATCAAATATTGTAAGACTATGGAAATTTGGTTTACAAATCAAAGCTTTGGTACCAAATCGTCCAGTCCATTTAGTTTTTAATTGAACATCTTCGTATTTCCGAACATTTTCTATAGTCTGCCCAAATACAACGTTTTTCATTAGTTTGAAAAAAATTTTTTCAAACTCATTTTTTGCACACCTCGAGCGCGAAGCGGAGAGGTAGTGCTCTACTGTCGTCAAATGACAAAGCAGCGTTGTTGTCAACTTAAATCACTTTCACTATTTTATGTAGCACTTAAACAAGAAATAGAAATGCACCAATGTCAAAAAGACATTCCAATAAATAATTCCAATATGATTTGAAGTCATATTTGTTGAGTATATTATTAAAAAATGTTGGTCGAAAAAAATTTTTGTTGGACGTCAACTGGTCTGTTTATTGGAATGTCCGGATGTAAACACGATATCTCGAGAACCATCCATTGAATCAACTTGTTAATTTTTTTATTTTTTTTGGAATTTTATTCAGATGAACCCTTTCGTTATTCACTATCGTAGCTTTTATTGTTTTTTTTTATAATTAAGTTAAACTGATGACCGATGCCGTATTTATATACACAATCCCGTATGTATTTTTTTTTCTGCTCGTTGCTCCCTCTGATGACGATTTCGCAAACTTGGTTTCCTTGTCTCAATTATACTCCTCAAACGCGAAGCGGAATGAAATGGAATGGGAATATTCCGGCCAACTAAGTCCCTAGTAAATTACCCAGATAGATAGCCAGGATTTCTGAGCAAGCTTTTCCTAAATTTTGCCGTCTAACACCGGTAGTACATATAGTAGTATAGTATAGTATAGTATAGTATAGTAGTAGAAGTAAAAGTAAAATAGTATTAATTATAATAATAATAATAATCATAATCATAATAATAATAATAATAATGATAATAGTAGTAAAATCGTAGTAAAAATTTTTGGCCAATTGAATTTTTTTTTTTTGTTTAATCATTTTTTTTTTTATTATATTTTTTTCAATTTTTTTTTGCGGGATATTTAATTTTATTATTTTATTATTATTAGTATTTTTTTTATTTTTTTAATTTATTACCATTTTTGGACTTTATATTTAATATCAAAATTTTTTAAAAAATTAAAAGATGAAGATATTAGAAAAACTAATGAAAATTTTCAAAATAGAAAAAATACCATCGTCAGATTTTTGGAAAATGAAAAAATGGTGATTTTTTTTTTTTTTTTTTTTTAATGAATTTTCGCGAAGTTATGAAAAAACTGATATTTTAATTAAAAAAATAACTGGAATCATCATTTTTATTAAAAAAATATGTTCAATTATCAAATTTGATAAATATTTGATAATGGGTTACATTGTAAGAGCTTCCCAAAATTTTCCTTTTAAATTCAAAATATTTTGGCGCGTAAAAAAAATATTTTTACCATTACCATTTGTAAATAATTTCCCGGAGAATAAATCCCCTCTGAGCGAATTTCTGAAAAATGCTTCGATGCGGAGATATCTTTAGCTAAATTTTTTGTTTAAGCGCTGAGAGCTAACTTCAGGGTCATAAATTTTTTGCATTAAGTCATGAAGATCTGTTGATATTGAACAGTCAACGAATGTTTCGTGTTAACGTAAAATAAATTAATTAAAAAAAATAGAATATGAGCGTTCGAGGTGTGCACTTTTGGATTTTCCAAAATTTTTGCTAATTTTCTACGATCTGTATTTTTACCTAAATATGATTTAAGCCAAGCAGGCTGTTCGAATTTAAGAATCCTGTAAACTTTTTTAAATTTTAATCCTAATTCTAGACTCTGTTGCAAATTTCTATAGTATTTTACATAATTTTTTTTATTATACAAAGTAGTTAATTGTTTAGAATATCTACTTCCTGGTGGTTCAGAATCATTATCATTTAAAAATTTATCTACATTATCGACATCATCTACCCACTCAAATTAGCCTTTTGGCAGTGGTATACTCATTGCCGCACCATACAAATTATTTACATCATGGATCATGAGATAAGATTCAGCCTTGCTAGGATCGAAATCTTCACCCATGTACCGATTATTAGCAGCAGCATACTGGTTTGTACACTGTGAGACTCCGTCTCTGATTCCTTTTTCAATAAGAAGCAACATTTCAGGGTTTGTCAGAAGCTTAAGCTCAACACCAGTGTGTTTTAGCATCGCATCAAAAGTAAGTCCCGGTTCAGTATAGTAATGTAGTAGATCTAGACTGTAAGTTCTGAACAGCTGCTAGGAAAATTCTCAAAAACATTAGTCAACAGAAGTAGATCAGTTTTAAGATATAAATCTGAATACTCGTCGAGAGTATTAATGTTAAACTTATCCCAAACTAATTTTGCAAAAGAATAATTTTTATCAGAAATATCATTATCAGTTAATTTAGAAAAAATTTTTTCCTTATCAGGCAACTGTTTGTCATCAAGTTAATCTACATTGTCAACATACTCATACGGTAATACACCTTCACGTATAACTAATTCAAATTTTTCTGGATTGGGATAGTGAAGTTTTTTAATTTGCTGATCATCATCACTCAGATAAGAAGCTAATTTTTCAAGGCTTGATGCCATGAATCTGAATGAGTCTATGAAACGCAAAGTAACAGGAATATTTTTGACTTCTTTTATAAATGATACATATCTTTCTTAATTAATTGATAATAATGTCATATTACCCTCAAAAGTTGTAGCTACAGATTTAATTAAAAAGTGGGGATCATGACTTTCTTGCTGTTGTTTAGTTACTTGCTTCATAACTATAGGATTTTTTAAATATCGTTCTACTTCAATTGCTAAAATTCCTAATCTTTTTGTAAACCACTCAATACATGTTGGTGATCGATTTATTTTGAATTCTGATAATTTATTATCATAACTACAATGACGACAGAAAGCTATATTGTGTAGGACGTACGTTTGTGTTTCATCATCTTGTGACTCCTGTGTACATCCCAGATCTGTTTATACAACAAACGGAACAGTGTCTTTACATTTATAATTTTTGAATTTTAAGATTTTATCATTTTCGTCTGGAAATTGCATTCGAGCTTAACTAACTTTATAACAGTCTGCTTTGTGATTTTCACATCTAAAATGATTTAAACATCTGTCACAAAAAAAAAAATAATTATGACTGTGAATTTGATACTTGGCTTGTAAAAAATCGAGATAAATTTTTTATTAACGCAAAATGAACTTTAAGTTCAGAAGTTTTTAAATCTTCAGATATATTTAAATTTACATTTTGTTGAACCAATAAAAGATATATAGTTTCTTTATCAAGTTTCAAATTGTTACTTAAATACAAAGGAATAATTACAGTTTTTTTCCGGTATATTCAGACTTAATACCATAAACATTAATGGAAAAACTGTTCATTTTTTCAAATTTAGGAATATCTTTGAGTGATAAGGGAAATTTGATACCTTCATGCTTAAGAATTGTGCTGAAATGTGGATATGCAGTTGTCTGTTCGGGATTACTAGATCCAGCTTAATGTAATGCAGCTACAATGCGCCAGAGAAAGCAGTAATCAACATTTTCAATATTGAATACAGCTTGCTTGTCTCGAATATCCTTGGGTACTCGTACAAACGTCAAATTACCAGCTTAAAGAGGTGCATATCTTGACATCGTGATGACCAAGTTATTTATTTCAATCAAACTCCAGCCAGAATCTTTTTGATTAAAGTCTTCAATTTTTTTTAACAATTTCTCATATACATTATCTGTATACCAGTCAGCAAGAGGTGTTGCAAGTAAAATTTCGCTACTTTTAATGTTGAATGATTTTGTTTCTTCAACAGTGTTTTCATTTTTGGCATTTCTGAATTTGCAAAATAATTCTACACTGACTTTAAGGCCTGCAACATCTTTCAACATATCTCGAACTTTTGCAGTCATTAAATTTTGAGAATCAGTCAAGAAAAGTCTCAAATCGGTGTGGGTACGATTCATTTCACAATCAGACTTGATATTATTCGCAAATGCGTTTTTTAGATCTTGCCATTTAATTAAATTATTTCGTACACATAAGTCACCGCCGGTAACTTGACCACTAAGACGAGAAAATTTATCGCCATACCTGCACAGTAGTACAATGTTCGCTTGCATACTTCTTTTAATTTGGACGCTTGTTTGCTGACCCAACAGAATGTCATTGAAATAATTGATTGTGACAACACACACTTGGTAGCACTTTTGAACTTGTTCTTCACTCACTGCGTCTTGTTACAAATTATTAAATGACTTCGCTATTGTGTTTGATAAGCTTTGGATTGCATCAATAATGCCGCGAGATTGCACCATCTTTGATAAAATTATTATGTTTTTATTCAATCACTAATTTACTTGATTAAATTTTTTCTGCTCAAAGTTTTTTGATTCGATGAAATAACTATTTGTAGTCGAAACAGTTCGTTAACACTGAAATAAATTGTAGACACAATCAAAAATAATATTTTTGATATAAAATGAATCACTAACAATCAAAAAAAATTTTATGAAAGTTTTTCCTGTTTGAAGGTTTTTGAATGCATAAAATAACTGATTTAAGTCTAGACAGTTCTCTAACACAGAAAGAATCAAGATTGTTATTCACGATTGTTTATGAATAATGATTATTATTATAATTTTCTCTAGCACAGAGTTTTTTTCAATTATCAATAAGTTTTTTACCTCAAAAATCTCTTAAGTATGAATGTTTAATGTAAAAAGTTTGGTAAAATATGTCACTTGAGATATTGATTATAAAGAATCAGAATAAATAAAATCTTCCGAAAACTTGATAAAATCCCCTAAAAAATGCCAATAATTCCCTAGAAAAGAACAAAAGTTTCCTAGATTGCATCAGCATAACCTAAGTTCCCGATGGCACGACGGAAAGTATGATACCATCTACTGCTCAGTTCAAAATTGGACTAGATGACGTTATCATCTAAGAATAGAATCAAGTGAGTCATCTAAAAATAAACATTCTAATGCACAGTTAGAAATCAGAATAACAATGGAAAATTTTTTTTTTGGAACTCGATGAGTCATCATCTAAAAATCAACTCTCTGGAAAATTCTACCACACAGTTATCTGAAACGAAGAACATTTTTTAGCCAATAAAATTGAAGATTACTATTAAAAAGTAGTGTGATGGGGGGGGGGGGAATAATAAAAATAAAAAATAACTGAGCTGCATTAATTCTTCAGTTACTTTTTGACTGTTGTTGAGATACCAGCTATAAAAATGGGAACGATACAAGATGTGCAAGGGTGCCAAAGTTCCGATAATAAATTTATTGAGATAGAACTTGCAACTATTACGATTCAACATGAGATCGAAGGAGTTGAAGAGTTATCATGCATATTGTTCTAACTACCATACGATTGGCAATCGCTACCACGTCAATGTCACCGTCAAAACATCTGGATCATACACAATCACCACGAGATTACCTGGAATGCTGGGGAAAGCATATTCTACGCTACATCACATTTTTGATCATGTAACATGTAATTACAAGTACATTTACGTGAAAGGCGGTAAAAAAAATTTATGGGTACGAGATCTTCTTGGATATGATAAAATTGTCATCGATTTAGCAGATTTCAAATGTCCAGCCCTTAAAAATAATTAATTTTCCGAGTGTAATTTCTGTAATTATCATTGTGAATTAAATGACAATAATTCTTCATATGCTATAGAAAATGTAAAATTGATGAAAAACTGGTTTTTAAATTATTGGATAAAATTATAAAAAAAAACGTGTTTCTGATTTTTTTTTTCAACTCAAACAATTTTAACTTAATTATTATTATTATGAAATAATGTAAAGTTACATGAAAAAAAATCGGTCTGTCGGTTGACCCTGCGGGCCAGCCCCAAAACTTCCCGCGTATTTCGAGCTCCTTGAGCTCGAAAAATTGTAGTAGATACATTTTCGAGCTCTTCGAGCTCGAAAATACTTTTGTATGCTTTTGTTTTCGAAAAATAACGTTTTTTACAATTTTTTCTACAACGATATCTCTCGAACGAATAAATCGATTGAGACGTTTAAGGTGGCAGTCGACGCGTTTCATTGAGTTCTATAACTGATTAAATTTTTAAATTGATTCATCAAGTCATTTTTGAGAAATTTTCAAAATACTAAAAAAATTTTTTTTTTTTAATTCTTTCGACGTTTTCTCTTGAAAGAATTAACCGATTTTGATGTTTGAGGTGGCATTCGACGCGGCTTATGAATCTCCAGAGCCCAGTCCATTTTGAAATTAATCCATGGAGCCCGTAAAAAGTTATCCAAAAAAAACATTTTTGAAAAAAGTTTATTTTTGGAATATCTCTGAACGAGCCCTGCCGATCAAGCTCAATTTTTTCTCAGCTTAAAGATATTAAAAAACTGCGTCGAATGACACCTTGACGATCAAAATCGGTTGATCCGTTCAAAAGTTATAGATATTTACATACGTACGTACATACATACATACATACACTCGGACATCATCGTGAAATTACTCAGAATAGCTTTCTAGGACCTCAAAACGTCGACTTCTGTTGGAATTTCGATTTTCACAAATCGGACTGAAACCAATAACTTCCCGAATTTTTGAAAATTTGCAATTTTCTTAGCGGGAAGTTAAAAATTACATACAATATTTTTTAGGTTTTAAATAGTTAATTAATTTTAAATTTTGATCAATTTTAGCAAATGATTTTTAAAAATTAAAAATCGTTTTATTTTGATTAGAAAGATAAATAAACAATTTTATTCAAACGTGTGCAACTGTTTTATTGGTTCTAAAAATATGTAGATATCAGGTAAGCATATCATTTTTTTATATTATTAATTGATTTTTTTTCCTTATGATTTTGAATTAACGTCGATCTTAGTAGCTGGTTTATTCTACTAGATTATTTATGACCGTCATTATTGATTGACTGTATACGGAATTGACAACAGTACGGATGCATCGGTCTGTATATCTAGTTTATTCCGCAAGATGGCAGTTATTTCCCACACATCATTTTTCTAAACTAATCTTATGTGATATAAATAAAATGATTGTTTAAATATAATATTTTAAATCATCAAGAGATGTATCTTAGATAATCTTTTAATATAATTTATATTGATAAATATTTATTAACATTTTTAGACCAAAGTGCACGTGCTGAAGTCTTTAAGCGTGCCATTCAAAATGAACAAATCGTGTTCCAACTTTCCTAACTCGAAGTCTAAGAGCTTCAAATCTAGATAAAATCTCTGAAAATTGTCACGACGCTTTAAACAAGCAGCAACAAGTTCGTGCATATAAAATCGTAAATTCTATAAAAAATCGATAAATAATTTGTTAAGTAATCGCACTATATTTAAATTTAAATATAGTTGCACTTCTAGCAGATAGAGGCAGCACCTACTGGGACCTAGTCAATAAATTTAACTTTGAACATGCTCAGTGCAGCGCGTGCGCATCTACTGTTTCCTGCCTCGTATCGAGAAGACGGCTGCCATTATCATTCGCTACATACACTCGAGTGATAACACGTGTTATATTAAATTGTATCGTTTTGTGCGGATCTCAAGTAAATACATTGAAATAATCATTTAATTAAATTTAGCGATCATCAAGCTCATCAAAAACATAATTATTTATATAATTTTGGGCACTAAAGCTCATAAAACAATATAATTATAAACTCGGAATTCAAGTGATCAATGGCCATGTTTCGGAAGAGGTTACTTTGACGGAAACCACTACAGGTGCATTATTATTCATTAATTAATTAATTCAAGTGCTTGTAACAATCGATATATATCAATTGCGATTTAATCAATCACGTTAACATTCTCTATTAAACTCTTATTTTTCTTTTGTAAATAAGAAATACTCGAGTACGTCCCACCCCGCGGTGATAAATTTACCTTTCTCAGGTATCTATGTGAGTGCATGCACGATGACCATGAACAGGCAGAGATCGACAGATGGGACAATATTGTATACAGGGTGATCCAGAATTACTTCCACAGCGAGAAAATTTAGATAGAGGAGGTGATTCTAAGCATGAAGTTCCTTTGCCACTTTTGAAAATTTTGGGTAGTTTTTGAGTTATTCAACATTTTAATTGACCAATCATATGTGAGAACTGGAATTTAAAAAAAAGTAAAAAAGAATAAATATTAAGTTTGGCAACGACGCAATTGTTAACTTTGTTATGTCCAAAATGGCTTGCGCCGTAATGGACAAATTATAATTGTTATTTTCGGCCCTAGTCTTTCGACTAATAGACCGGGATCACACTGAGTAATATCTGGAAGGGTTTTCGAAAATAAAAAAAATGTTGTAAATATAAATTCAACTATTATATATTCTACAACTTAAATTTCTAATACTATGATTACAATGGATCTCAAAGATTAAAATATTTGTTAAATGTATTAGGTGGCGACCCACCGACGCTAATTACATAGACACAAATTATCATAAATTCAAAATTATAACGTAGATAAAGGTGGCCACGTGCCGACACTTTCTCATATAATTATAATTTTACAATAATATTTCACTATTAAATTATTTCACACATTGATTCGTATAATATTTTGTTGGTTGGAAATTCGTTTGAAATACAAAAAATATATATGACTTAAAATTACAGTACCTGAAGTTGTAGAATCTGGAGTATTCTTCTGGTTTACACTGAATTTACTATCTTATACACGATTACAATTGATTTCGGAATTAATTCAATATTTCGTAACTGATTGATGCAAAATATACTAAACACTAGTAATATAATTGGTAAATATGAAGTGTGAAGACACTTGTACAATTAAATAAAATAAATGAAGTGTGAGAACACTTGTACTTGAATTTCCTCATCCTTACTGATCCAGGACTGAGAACTGTGACTTAACTGAGAAATTGAGACACTGCCGTAAAAACTGCGAGATTGAGCGTGATTGATGTGTGTCAACACTTTTTATAATTTTCGTCAGGTCCTAATTGGTGTATTGTTTGGGGGAAAACTGTGTCCAATCGGAACACAGTTCCTTGGGTCCTTTCCCTTTCCCTAGGATTTTCCGCTAGGGAAGTGGTAAAGGGCACACCCCGATGCAGGCCTATGTGTGTACGTATCCACACATACACCCACATGCACAATATTTTATGTATAATAATATTTTAATTTATTTGTTATAATAGAAATTTATATCTTATTTTATAAATTTTCCTTTTGATAAATTTACTTTTATTTATTTGTATGAATTTTACTTATTTAATTTTTATAAATTTACTTCTTTATTTATATTTTTATTTTTATAGTTTTACTATTTTTCTTAAATGTTGACGTACGTTTTGTCTGAAGTTTCGTCTCAAATTGCATCTTACAATTTGTCTTACTTTTTGTCTTGAATTTTGTCTTAGTTCTTGTATTGAATGTTGTCTTACTTTTTGTCTTGAGTTCCGTCTTACTTTTTGTCTTGAATATTGTCTTACAATTAATCTAAATTAAATAAATAATAAAATAATAAGAAAACAATAATTATAATTAATCTAACAGTTTCTAATAACGACTAACTTTAATTTATGAATATCAACGAGTATGCTTATAGTCATGTATAATCAAGCCTGAATATTCATAAATATTTTTCACTATTTGCATATAACCGTGAAAGATTATGATTGACCATTGCCTTATACGATTAAGTCTGCGCCATGCATGATCATGGATGACAGAGCATGCTCAACCATGACCTTTTTCGACGGATTACGTCTCTGGATACAATTATTTCTAACGTAAGTCATGAGCAAGCCTGATCTAGAATAAGTCATGCATGATCATGCTTGTTCACGAATGAGTTATATATGATCAAGTATGAACCATGTATGGTCATGCATAACAGAGCATGCTCAAGCATGACCTTTCCTGATGGATCATATCTCTGGATACAATTATTTCAAACTTTATGCATGCGCAAGCTTGATCTAGAATGAGCCATGCATGATCATGCTTGATCACGAATGAGTCATGCCTGGTCATGGATGAGCCATGCAGGATCAAGCCTAAATTATGCATGAGTCATGCATGAATCCTTCATGATCATACATGGTCATGCATGGTGATTTTTTCCCGGGCAAAGTAATGGAATTTTGAAAATGAAATAAAATGTTTTTTTCTCAAATTCATAACTTTGTTTTTTGAATTGGGTAAGATAATCTTTAAAAATTATAAAAAATGCCTTTAGTGAGATAGAAAATAAAAAAAAATTATACACGAAATCAGAAGGGGTTGATTTCATAAGTGGTCGATTTAGCGTGGAATGCCCCAAAAACATAATTGTGCTTCAATTGTCCGTGGTCCTGACTCTAATGATGACAGCATAATTATTATTCACAATTCAATTCTTCGTAAGTAAATTTGAGAAATGTATAATAAGAGTAAATTTGAGGTTGCGATTGCGTGTTTTGTTTTCGTTCTTCAAACTTTTGCAGAATTCGAACTCTTTGAAATAAAAAATTTATGTATGACTTGAAGTTGTTACGTCCAGCTCAGATGCTGAACTTTTTATTCTTATTTTATCATATTAAATTTTATTTTCATTGTTAAAAATACGTGGCGACCAGATTTTATTTTTCTTTAATAATTTTAGAGCGATAAGACATTTTAGTTGTAAAAATATTTTAAGATTAGTGAACTTGTTTGCTCTGACGCACGTAAAAAAGTACTAGAGCAAACAATCAAATGCATTTTTAATGACCCCTCAGGTCACCATAGCGAAAAGGCCCAAGGTTATTCTTTTTAGAAAGCAATAAAAAATTATCAACGGAGACGTATTTGAAATATTTAAAAAGGAAAAAAAATGAAATTTTAACAGTGACTCATTTTTAAATAAATAAAATAAACGAAAATACCTAATCTTATAAGCCCTTACATTTTTGAGTGCACTTTCAACGAGACATCTCGGGATCATAGAACCAATAGACAAAATTGTTTTAAATGACGAAATAGTCCTTAAGGGAATTTAATACAAAAAAAAAACTTACTATTCAAAATAATTTTTAACTAACAAAAATCTGATGAAAGTTCGTATAAATAATTAAATTAATTAATTAAACTCAAATAGATAAAAATAGTAAGAATAAATATAAAACTTTTAAACTAATTAATAAAATTCAAATACATAAAATTTCAGGAATAAATACAAAAATTCATATAAATGATTAAATAAATTACAAAATTTTGAAGAAGTAAAGACTATAAAATAGATATGAAATTTTACATAAATAAATAAAGCAATTAATAGAATTTACATAAGAAAAGATTCATGCGAATAAATATAGAATTTTATATAAATAAAGAAGTAAATTTATAAAAATTAAATAAGTAAAATTCATACAAATAAATAAAAGTAAATTTATCAAAAGGAAAATTTATAAAATAAGATATAAATTTCTATTATAACAAATAAATTAAAATATTATTATACATAAAATATTGTGCATGTGGGTGTATGTGTGGATACGTACACACATAGGCCTGCATCGGGGTGTGCCCTTTACCACTTCCCTAGCGGAAAATCCTAGGGAAAGGGAAAGGACCCAAGGAACTGTGTTCCGATTGGACACAGTTTTCCCCCAAACAATACACCAATTAGGACCTGACGAAAATTATAAAAAGTGTTGACACACATCAATCACGCTCAATCTCGCAGTTTTTACGGCAGTGTCTCAATTTCTCAGTTAAGTCACAGTTCTCAGTCCTGGATCAGTAAGGATGAGGAAATTCAAGTACAAGTGTTCTCACACTTCATTTATTTTATTTAATTGTACAAGTGTCTTCACACTTCATATTTACCAATTATATTACTAGTGTTTAGTATATTTTGCATCAATCAGTTACGAAATATTGAATTAATTCCGAAATCAATTGTAATCGTGTATAAGATAGTAAATTCAGTGTAAACCAGAAGAATACTCCAGATTCTACAACTTCAGGTACTGTAATTTTAAGTCATATATATTTTTTGTATTTCAAACGAATTTCCAACCAACAAAATATTATACGAATCAATGTGTGAAATAATTTAATAGTGAAATATTATTGTAAAATTATAATTATATGAGAAAGTGTCGGCACGTGGCCACCTTTATCTACGTTATAATTTTGAATTTATGATAATTTGTGTCTATGTAATTAGCGTCGGTGGGTCGCCACCTAATACATTTAACAAATATTTTAATCTTTGAGATCCATTGTAATCATAGTATTAGAAATTTAAGTTGTAGAATATATAATAGTTGAATTTATATTTACAACATTTTTTTTATTTTCGAAAACCCTTCCAGATATTACTCAGTGTGATCCCGGTCTATTAGTCGAAAGACTAGGGCCGAAAATAACAATTATAATTTGTCCATTACGGCGCAAGCCATTTTGGACATAACAAAGTTAACAATTGCGTCGTTGCCAAACTTAATATTTATTCTTTTTTACTTTTTTTAAATTCCAGTTCTCACATATGATTGGTCAATTAAAATGTTGAATAACTCAAAAACTACCCAAAATTTTCAAAAGTGGCAAAGGAACTTCATGCTTAGAATCACCTCCTCTATCTAAATTTTCTCGCTGTGGAAGTAATTCTGGATCACCCTGTATACAATATTGTCCCATCTGTCGATCTCTGCCTGTTCATGGTCATCGTGCATGCACTCACATAGATACCTGAGAAAGGTAAATTTATCACCGCGGGGTGGGACGTACTCGAGTATTTCTTATTTACAAAAGAAAAATAAGAGTTTAATAGAGAATGTTAACGTGATTGATTAAATCGCAATTGATATATATCGATTGTTACAAGCACTTGAATTAATTAATTAATGAATAATAATGCACCTGTAGTGGTTTCCGTCAAAGTAACCTCTTCCGAAACATGGCCATTGATCACTTGAATTCCGAGTTTATAATTATATTGTTTTATGAGCTTTAGTGCCCAAAATTATATAAATAATTATGTTTTTGATGAGCTTGATGATCGCTAAATTTAATTAAATGATTATTTCAATGTATTTACTTGAGATCCGCACAAAACGATACAATTTAATATAACACGTGTTATCACTCGAGTGTATGTAGCGAATGATAATGGCAGCCGTCTTCTCGATACGAGGCAGGAAACAGTAGATGCGCACGCGCTGCACTGAGCATGTTCAAAGTTAAATTTATTGACTAGGTCCCAGTAGGTGCTGCCTCTATCTGCTAGAAGTGCAACTATATTTAAATTTAAATATAGTGCGATTACTTAACAAATTATTTATCGATTTTTTATAGAATTTACGATTTTATATGCACGAACTTGTTGCTGCTTGTTTAAAGCGTCGTGACAATTTTCAGAGATTTTATCTAGATTTGAAGCTCTTAGACTTCGAGTTAGGAAAGTTGGAACACGATTTGTTCATTTTGAATGGCACGCTTAAAGACTTCAGCACGTGCACTTTGGTCTAAAAATGTTAATAAATATTTATCAATATAAATTATATTAAAAGATTATCTAAGATACATCTCTTGATGATTTAAAATATTATATTTAAACAATCATTTTATTTATATCACATAAGATTAGTTTAGAAAAATGATGTGTGGGAAATAACTGCCATCTTGCGGAATAAACTAGATATACAGACCGATGCATCCGTACTGTTGTCAATTCCGTATACAGTCAATCAATAATGACGGTCATAAATAATCTAGTAGAATAAACCAGCTACTAAGATTGACGTTAATTTGAAATCATAAGGAAAAAAAATCAATTAATAATATAAAAAAATGATATGCTTACCTGATAACTACATATTTTTAGAACCAATAAAACAGTTGCACACGTTTAAATAAAATTGTTTATTTATCTTTCTAATTATGTATGTATGTAAACTCTATGTAACTTTTGAACTAATGAACCGGTTTGGATGTTTAAGGCGGCGATTGAAAGAGCATGTTGGCCATCTACTTTCCTGGAAATTTGAGATCATTTGATCAAATAGACTCGAAAACATCTGCGAATTACGAAAAAAAAAAAATTTTTTTTTTTAGTTTTTTATTGATTTTTCAGAAACGACTCATGCAATCAACTTCAAAATCTAATCATCTCCAGCACTCAAAAAAACGCGTCGATTGCCACCTCAAACATCAAAATCGGAAAATTCGTTCGAGAGTTATCGCTGGAGAAAGAAATGGCGAAAAACGGTTTTTTCTAAATATTTTCGAAACGACTGACGCGATCGATTTCAAATTCTGATCAGCTCTAGAATTCAATAAAACGCGCCGATTGCCACCTCAAACGTCAAAATCGATCGATAAGTTCGAAAGATATCAGCGTTAAAAAAATAACATTTTATGTTATTTTCCGGATCAACCATGATATAACCTACTAAAATGTGTCTGAAGTCATACCAACTCATCTTTTATATGGTTACTTTCGATACATTATGTCATCGAACTTGGTTTATAGTTTAAATCATAGTACCAACATTGAAATCGATAAAACGTAGTTTTCAATATTTTTCTCGGATATTTCACATTTGATTGTTTCTCACATGAGTCAACACTCATTTAAATCTTGATTTGAATCCCTGGCATTGATTTCTGCCTGAATTTTTTTTTTTATTGAACATAATCAGGGATTAAATTTTAAAAACCGCTTCCTTAGCGATTCTTGATTCTTAAATTTTAGAACTTCAGCATAACAGGCAACTTGTTAGAGCTTGAGAAGATCGTAAAAAAACAATCGCACGTGATAGCATTTTCGAGCTCGAAGAGCTCGAAAATATATCTACACTAATGTATTCAAGTTCTTTGAGGTCGAAAACAGCGGGAAGTTTTGGGGCTGGCCCGCAGGGCCAACCGACGCCCAGATTTTTTTTTTTTGATTTCGAAATCTCTGAAATACTTACTAGTAACACGGATTGCGTAATATGTTTACTTACTTGTTTGTCACATAGAATTACCTCCAAATTCGGAATATATGCGCATTATATTTTTCTCACGGGGCAAATCACGACTCCTATCACCAATATTAGACCTACAGCATAGATTACTCATTTGTTTTTCACGTAAGATGACTCCTGAACCCGGAACACTTACGCATCATGTTTATTTACCCCCTGTTGTCAACTCTAAGCTCGCAACATAGATTACTCATTTGTTTTTCACGTAGAATGACCTCCAAACCCGGAACACTTACGCATCATCTTGTTTTTGACCATTTTGAGACGTATTTTGATTTCCTAAACCCGGAAACTATTGCTACACCATGGATTACTCATTTGTTTTTGACGCCCTGTTAGATCATCACATCGATGATCCAAACCAGGAAATCAATAGGAACCATACAATTCCCTCAGCCAGATCTAGGGTATATAAACTGCCGAAAATCTAATGAAGTCAGTCAATTGCTAATCAGAACTAATCTTCGTCGGATCTCGGGTCAATTGTCGGTTTCGATTTGAATCATTATTAGTTCAAAATAAGGTTAGTTTTAAACGGCTAAGCCGATTAGTACCGCGGATCAGAATCGGAAATTTTCATCATTGTCCACGTGACGGTTTATAGCCTAGGCAATCGGGCTCCTTGGTCAAATAATTAAATTTTAAATTCGTAAAAATTTCGGTTGATTCGACTCACCCTCAAACTAGAATCATCGGTTTCGTGACGGTCCATAGCCTAGGAATCCGGACTCCTAGACCGACATCCTAACAAAAACAGAATACTCGCATTCATACTCGATAGATAAGGGAGTGCATCCGCTGGGCACTCCAGTAGCTCCCCAGTAGCTCAACTCTGAACAAGATATTCGATTCCGCTGAATAAAATCACGAAGCCACAGTGCCGTGTCCCAGTGCAATTAAAAATACGGAATGTAATTGAACAATTCGTTATCATAAATTCAAATTGGTGAACTGTGAGAGGGTGTGATCAGCGAAAATTGTAAACCACCTTAAGCTGAGTGGTAAGTCTATATATATATATTGTAAAACTATAACACACCTTTGTAAAACAATATTACAAGAATATAAAATTCTTCGTTTTTTTTTAAACATCTTTCTCTTATTTTATACCTCTTACTCCAACATTCATAAGTTAACGGGTACAGAAAGAGAAAGACGTTAAGAACGGGGACTTCTCGAGGGCCCATATTCACCTACCTGTTTTCCTTTCGCTGCAATATCCCAGACCTATCCTAAAGCCACGCAGGTCAACGATCGGGATAGTCTATCGTACTTCCGCTCGGTACGAAATAGACTTATTTAGTATTTAACGATATTACCAAGTAATTAACATTCTCACACCAGCCACGTGACGGTCCTAATAGGCTCCTTGGTTGAGTTATAGAATAATTATTTTTAGGTAATTTTGTACTAAATAATTAAATAATAAAAACCCTTCGCCCGTCGCCTTCACTCTCTCCGATCTTGACATGCTCATAAAATTAAAAGGCTTAGTATTCTAATTATTTGATTATCACTATGCTCAATATTTAAATTAATTAAAAGGTTAGTTTTCGCTCGGTAGTCTCTGCAATCATGCTACCACGTGTTCAACAAATAAATTCAATCCAGTGTAATTTATTACGATCTCATTAAATGAAATTAAATTAAGTGACCAATACTATCTTAATTCAATGAACTCGGATTTTTATGCATTTAGTTCTATTTAAAAATAATCATTAAGTGTTTAATTATTGAATTCGCTTGGTAACCCTTAAATTCATGTTACTTATTCGCATGACATTTTTGCAATCAACGCAGTGTTCAAATAGACTCAATTAATTAAAAATAGTCCAGTAAAATGAAGATTCAAATTACCATTCAAAAAGCAAGTCTGCATTTTTTAATGTAAGTTCATTTTGATATATATTTGAAGTATTTATAGTTAAAAAATATTGGATCCTATTCAAGGGGTAGAAAAAAATTAAAAACTACCCCTCAAATCACTTATTTGAAAATATCTCGGAAACTCGAAAAGATATGGAAAAAAGTCTTTAACAGAAAATATAGAATTTTATCTTGAATGACTTTTGACTGATTCGCAATAGGAACCAAGTTATTTGCAATAAACAATTGTAATTTATAACTCAGCAACGTGGAATATTAAAAAATTTATAGAAAATAAAAAAATGTAAAGTTTTCAACGTTTTTTTTTTTTTAATCGTATATACAAAGTGTAAAAAGTAATTTCAGAGAATAAGATTTTTTCAAATTTATTTATTTGAAAGTTATTAACATTTTTAGTTTTCAAAATGATTTATTTTATACTCAAATTGGGAAAAAAAATTTTTTTTTAATTCAATATACGTCCTTTATGCATGTGTACATAATACAATACGTTTGTATCCCGATAAAAGCATATGTATACCTGAGATTTTACCTGTGTTGTAAGTCTATTGAAAAATTAATTGCCCCTGAGTTTACGCTTTTGGGTCTCTCGGCATAGAGCGAGAAAAATATGTTTATCTCTTGCCTTATTACTTTTACACTCTAGACAAGCGAGCGAGTACGCATGATCCAGGCTAACTCACCCATGTGCGGTCGTCTGCATGTGCAGCCGGGCCTTGTAGCAGATGTAGTAACTTCGTAAAAAAATAATTATAATAAGAGATTTTGTTTGTAAACAATAGCTTTATTGAGTATACGTATATATGCTTATATTTAAGCCATGTTCAAGCAACTTACGATTTTTAAATTAAGCAATTATTTTTAAACCTTTTTTTTTCATCGAAATATTAATTCATATTTTCAGATTATTGTAATAGTTTTGAATATTAAAAAAAAAATCTGGTATCACTAAGATCAATAATAGGTTAAGTAAATTTTTTTCGGAATTTTTGGTCAATAATAATAATAATAATAATAATAATAATAATAATAATAATAATAATAATAATAATAATAATAATAATAATAATAATAATAATAATAATAATAATAATAATAATAATAATAATAATAATAATAATAATAATAATAATAATAATAATAATAATAATAATAATAATAATAATAATAATAATAATAATAATAATAATAATAATAATAATAATAATAATAATAATAATAATAATAATAATAATAATAATAATAATAATAATAATAATAATAATAATAATAATAATAATAATAATAATAATAATAATAATAATAATAATAATAATAATAATAATAATAATAATAATAATAATAATAATAATAATAATAATAATAATAATAATAATAATAATAATAATAATAATAATAATAATAATAATAATAATAATAATAATAATAATAATAATAATAATAATAATAATAATAATAATAATAATAATAATAATAATAATAATAATAATAATAATAATAATAATAATAATAATAATAATAATAATAATAATAATAATAATAATAATAATAATAATAATAATAATAATAATAATAATAATAATAATAATAATAATAATAATAATAATAATAATAATAATAATAATAATAATAATAATAATAATAATAATAATAATAATAATAATAATAATAATAATAATAATAATAATAATAATAATAATAATAATAATAATAATAATAATAATAATAATAATAATAATAATAATAATAATAATAATAATAATAATAATAATAATAATAATAATAATAATAATAATAATAATAATAATAATAATAATAATAATAATAATAATAATAATAATAATAATAATAATAATAATAATAATAATAATAATAATAATAATAATAATAATAATAATAATAATAATAATAATAATAATAATAATAATAATAATAATAATAATAATAATAATAATAATAATAATAATAATAATAATAATAATAATAATAATAATAATAATAATAATAATAATAATAATAATAATAATAATAATAATAATAATAATAATAATAATAATAATAATAATAATAATAATAATAATAATAATAATAATAATAATAATAATAATAATAATAATAATAATAATAATAATAATAATAATAATAATAATAATAATAATAATAATAATAATAATAATAATAATAATAATAATAATAATAATAATAATAATAATAATAATAATAATAATAATAATAATAATAATAATAATAATAATAATAATAATAATAATAATAATAATAATAATAATAATAATAATAATAATAATAATAATAATAATAATAATAATAATAATAATAATAATAATAATAATAATAATAATAATAATAATAATAATAATAATAATAATAATAATAATAATAATAATAATAATAATAATAATAATAATAATAATAATAATAATAATAATAATAATAATAATAATAATAATAATAATAATAATAATAATAATAATAATAATAATAATAATAATAATAATAATAATAATAATAATAATAATAATAATAATAATAATAATAATAATAATAATAATAATAATAATAATAATAATAATAATAATAATAATAATAATAATAATAATAATAATAATAATAATAATAATAATGCCCACGGTGCATGTTGTGCGGCCGGCGGGGGTTTTATTTACCCCGTGGCGCATCGTGGGCAATGTAGGCTGGCCTTCCATCTGCTGGCCTACCAATCGCACAACGACCTTTGCATTGGGCTAACTCCCCAATGCAAAGTATACTGAGTTCAAGATAATCCTGAACACAGAAGTGCTCCCCACAACTGGCCCTTCTCGGATGAGGGCTACCCACTAGCTAAGCGGAGCACCGAGATCCCGAATAATGACGACCTTGGCGAACAACGGACTGCATTTAGGTGGACGGAGGAATTACGAGCCGATCTCCTGATGTGCTATAATAACAGTGAACCGGAGCGGAGAGGCTACATGGCTAGGATGCATGCACTTTGGTGCGATATGCACCCTAACCATAGCCAATTCTCACAACAACATCTACGTGATTATGCCTCCCATCTCCGGAGGACACGAAGATCACTGTTAACTAACAGACGGTTATCTCACCGTCTGTCTTTTCCAGCACAGCTACATCAGGAGAGACGCCGTTCTTCCGAAGACGCCGACAATGATTTTGACACACGACAAGTATGTGTCTCTAGAAAGACAAACTACCCAAAACATCTACTTGACACGGAAAACCACGAACTATCTGCTCGGATTCAGGAAGACTCTACTTTGCTCACCATCAATCGAGCTGTCTATGATGCTGCTTCCTCACTTTTACCTCCAGCGAGGAGAAATATCTCTTCTCCTGAGGCTAAGATGAGAAGGCGCATTGGACAGCTTTCACTGAAGATTGATAATCTCCGGAAACATGTCTCCCGCATTCAGTGTGTGACTGACTTTGTAAATGCTCGTGAAGCATTTACACTAAAAGTCCGCCGTATTGCGGCTCAATTACGATATCAGCATTACACACTGAACAAGGCGAAGCTTCTTAACATCAAAGAAGGTTCCCTTAACCGGTTGCGGGCTCTAGTGACTGCCAAAAAGTCACTAGAGAAAAAGCCGAAGCGGCTTACTGATAACTCTTTGTTTCGGTTAAGTCCTTCACGCTTTCTGACACCTAAGACATCTGTTTCCATCTGGCGATCCCCCATCCATCGAGCGAGTAGAAGCTTTCTGGTCCGAGTTGTACGGTGACCAACCGAACGTGAATCGTGACACTCCAGCTCTCAACGACTTCGAGGCATTTTGTCGACAACATCGTAACGACAATGCTGATGAAAAGAGCCCTGAAGTCAGCGTGGAAGAAGTTCGTTCAGCTCTGAATAATGGTAAGAACTGGGCTGCTCCGGGTCCAGATGGCATTAACCTGTTTTGGTGGAAGAAACTAACTTCTACCCATAGTCATCTGGCCCGGATTTTTACAGCGTTCATCAGAGGTAATGAACCCATTCCATGCTGGCTTGTAGAAGGGCGAACCGTGCTCATTTCGAAGAAAGGAGACTTGTCTGACCCGAAAAACTACAGGCCTATCACCTGTTTGAATGCGGTTTATAAGATTTTCACCAAAATCTTGAATAATCGCATTCTGCAGGAGATAGACCCTGTATGGCAGCAGATATACGAACAACGAGGCAGTAAAAGAGGCCTGTCAGGTTGCAAAGAGAACCTGTTAGTGGATCGATGCGTTATTCAAGACGCGATCTACTATCAGCGCAACCTGTCAATGGCCTGGATTGACTACCGCAAGGCATTCGACTCAACATCTCATGAGCTTGTTCTCTTTTTGCTCAAATGCCTTGGGGTCAATCGCAATACAGTGGGATGCATTCAGCGTACGATGCAGCTTTGGCGAACACGGTTCCACATTTCATGTGGTAACGACAAACGTTTAACCGAAGTTGTACAGTACAAACGAGGAGTCTTTCAGGGAGATTCTCTGAGCCCTCTGCTGTTTTGCATCTCACTGCTGCCAATATCTGTTGCGCTACGCCGCACCCGTGGATACTCAGTGGGTCCACCAAATGATCGAAAATACTCGATCACCCACTTACTCTACATGGATGATCTGAAGGTGTATGCTCCTGATGAGGAACACCTTCAGACATCCTTGAATATCGTAGGAGAGTATACACGGGATGTCGGCATGGCTTTCGGGTTGGACAAGTGCGCGGTCGTTAATCTGGTGAAGGGTAAGTGTTCCGATGTGCGTGAAGATATCGAGTTAGTAGATGGGAGCGTCATAGACCATCTTGACGCCGGAGAGTCGTACAAATATCTAGGGATTGACGGGAGTCCTATGCAGGACGTCTCGAAAATCAAAACGACTCTCTGCAGCGAGTATGTACGGAGACTCCAGAAAATCTGGTCATCAGAACTTTCCGGGAAAAACAAAGTCTCTGCAACGAACATGCTTGCTGTCCCGGTACTTCTGTACTCTTTCGGTGTCCTGAAATGGGCCCGAAAAGAGCTCAGAGATCTCGATATCAAGACACGCAAAGTAATGAATATGCATCGGAGCATGCACCCTAAGTCTTCAGTCACCAGATTATACCTTTCCCGGCACATCGGAGGGAGAGGTTTACAGAGCTTGGAGTGTCTGCACGATCGTTTGGTTTTGGGTATAACATACGAGGTTGTCAATTTCACAGCAGATGAAGACGACTTCCTTATGCAAATTGTTCATAGTCATGAAAATAGGCATAAGGGAGCGTTTTTATATAAGGCAGCAATGTACGCGGCAAAATCCCTCGGTCTTGGAAGAGTAAACCCGCTTATTGAACTCTCTAAGGAGGAATTTAAGACGGTCATCAGGAATGCTGAGCAACAAAAACTGCTTAGTACGCACATGGACAAGTCCATGCACAGCGTGTTCTTTAAACACGTGCGTGATCATGGCTTGTCCACACAGCTGACGTTTTCCTTCCTTAAGTCAGCTGGCCTGATGTCCGAGACCGAAGGATATATTTTTGCCTGCCAAGATGGTGTTATTAACACTCTCGAATACCGTGCTAAAGTGCTCCAGACGCAGCTACCCGACACTTTGTGTAGGGTTTGTAAACAGCATCCAGAGACGCTCATGCATCTTTTGTCAGCATGTCCTGTGCTGGCAAGAAATGCATACATCCAGCACCATAATGCTGCTCTGCGAGTACTTTATTACCATCTAAGACACACGCACGGTATCGACAAAACACCAGTGCTACCTTATCTGCCAGGAGAGATTCCGCAAGTTGTTGAGAATGAGCGTTGCCGTATTTATTGGAACGTGCCATTCGCAACAACGCGGAAAATCGACCATAATAAACCTGATATTGTGCTCTTCGATAAAACCGCTCGTAACATTTATGTTATTGAGTTCTCAGCTCCGGCTGAGTATAACATCACGGTAAAAGAGGAGCACAAACACGAGATATATCAGGATCTCCTGTTTGAAATTGGCAAACTTTACCCAGGCTATCGTGTCAAGCTCGTCGTACTCATTGTTGGCGTCCTAGGAGGGATGAAACAGTCTTTTGTGTCTGCATTGGCTAAAATCCCAACTTGTTTATCGCAAGTTGAGTTTTTGGCATCGCGGATGCAAAAGGCTGTGATACTCGGATCCCTCCGTCTCCTAAGGCAACGAAACTTGGCCTGCTGCGCATGCTGATCATCTTGTTGATGAAGCATCGCAGCAGTAACGATTTGGCGCTCAGGTGAGGCCCTCGGTAGAGTCGGACTACCGGGGGTAACCCCCTGAGCATTTAACTGAAAAAAGAAATAATAATAATAATAATAATAATAAGAAGAAGAAGAAGAAGAACGGCGCTCAAAATAATTCTATTGATTTTGAAATTTAATTGTCATATATGACCACAGTTTTCCGTGACAAAGTATAATTCCATTTTTACATTATATTACAATATGTTCTTATTACGAATACCTATGCGAATCAAAAATTATAAATCTACTTATCTTCATTAAATTTAAAAGTTAATATTTTAATTGTTTAAATAAGTGTTGACAGTAAATATTTGAATTTATTAAACATTCCTTAAATATAGAACTCTTTAAATTCAAAAACGTGAATTAAAGGTATAGCAAATCAAAAATTACCTTCAGCAATAGTGAGATATTTCCATTTAAAAATTACTTATTATATTAGAAAAGCACAAAATTGTAGAAAAATAAGTTTTGATTTCAAAAAGCTGAACAACTTCATTATAAGTATATTTTGAAGTGCTTGAAGCTTAGAAATAGCGGAAAGTTTTAGCAATGGCCTGTATGATTAATAACATTAATTTACTTTGCCTTTTAATATTATTTAATTAAAAACCAATTTATATTTTTAACATGATACTTTTTGTTTATAGATTATCAATATATACTCGTGAACATGTTCATTGTTGGAGTGATGATATCAGCTAAGCTAGTAATGGAATAAATAATAATTAGTCAGTAAAACTAAAGAATTGGTTGAAAAAACTATTTTAAAACATCGCGAGTAACCAGGTACTTCTGCTTCTGTTAATTTCCTTAGTATTGTACTAAGTCATCATCAAGGTCTGATGTATCTTCATCGCTCAGATTTGCCTGAAGTCCACCTTCATCATTATGATTTTAAAGATTAGCGGAATAGTCATCATCAACCAAAGTATTAACTGATGAATTGTTGATATTTTCTTCATCAACAGTATTCATTGAAACTAGCCTTGCGTTATTACAAGTAATTCCACTGCAATTTTTGCAAACTTGTGAACAACGCAACCCAGCTTTGCAGCATCCAGATCGCTGAGTTGCGCAATTTGTATTGCAGCTACAAAACATCCGAAAAATTGTTTCAACAATGAAATTTCAATAAGAAGTTAAGATTTAATTAATTCTCAGGCGCAAGTTTATCTGTTGTCATGACTGGGATCATGAACATATTCAATCGTTTCCATCCCCATTGCTCAGGCTCAAGGTTATTTTCAACCCATTTTTGAACTTGATAGAAAACTCGTTTAGTATGTTGAAGCAATGCAGAAGGTGTAGGGGGTAAACTTGCCATTGGAATTTCAGTCTTAGTTTGCGTAGCCAAAGCAACAAAAAGCTTGTAACGCAGCTCTTCAAGCATCAAATTTTTATTATGATGTCCATATAAATGAAATATAAATGAGGTTGATGTATTTTGTAACTCTTCCTCATTACTGCTGGGATTACTGAAAACTTTAGATAATGCTCGTACCTGTTCATCTTTTTCTAAAATCTTTATAATCTTTTTTTTACCTTTCCCAAATATGGCACTGGTTGTGTCACAGCCTGCGAAAGCGTGAGCAAACAGTATAAAATTTTTGAAATTTTTATTTTCAGCGGTGGGGTATAATTTGTGACTAGATTTTTTAGTAGTAGTTAGCTTATAAATGAAAATATTGTCATCTGTCGGTGTGAGACCAATCAATAAAACAAGTACGTCGATATCGTGTTCAACAACTGCAACAGAATTTCTACTGTTGCTCTTCAAGTCTATTGCGGTATTGACGATAAGTCGATCAGCGTCTTCATCAGCTTGCTTTACTTTAATTCCAGTTGATTGAAGGTATTCACTTAAAAGCTGAACAAATTTGTGTTTGTTACAAATATTTGATAAAAATTTAGTCTGTGTTAATGTTACAAGCATATCTTTATTGAAATCTACATCTGCTGCAACATTTTTTTCTTGTCTTCGATATCTTTCGTAAGACTTGACACCGAATTGTTCATTGCCATATCCATCAAATACAACCATTGCATCGCTAGTAAAATGATTTACAATGTAGTGGCGATAGAATTGAAATAATTCTCAATATGTTTTACCATGAGGCCAGGTGACTTGGTGAAGCAAAAACCCACCGTCGACTACGAATAAAAAAGATGATAATAATACATCGGTTTGAAGACTAGTTTTGAAGACAGTGACTTTTTGGTCGTGCGCATAAAGCCAGCTGAGTCAAACAATGATAATGGAAACAGTGATAATTCGTATTCAAAAGCTCTTTTAGTAAGCTCTTCATCGTTCTTTGTTGATACACAAATTCGTTGAAAGAGAAGAGTAGAGTTTACGTTTACAAATTTAGTCTCAATATGAACTCCTTGCTTAGCTGCCGACAAAGGTTTAACTTTAAACTTGCAAGTTATACTCACATTTTCACCATTTTTACCAATAATTAAGTCCATACTTTGTTTACCTAGTTCTAAAGCTTCATGACAATTTGTAACGGGTAAAACTGGAGTTTACTTTAAAGTACAATTTAAAGGTTACTAATTAGTTGATAAGACAAAAATGAACCACCAGAACCAAGAAAGATGAACCAGTAATGAATTTAGTTATTAGCCAGTATTAATAAATAAACAATACTTTAAATCAATGCGAATATCGTAGCAAATTTAAAAGAAAACACAAACTACCCCTTTTGGCTCGGTTGTAGCTCGCCGGAGTCCAGAGTGAAAAGCAAAATGGGTCTTCAAGAAAGACAGACAATATTAATAATAGTAATATTAATTTTATTCAAAAATCAACACTTTACATAGGCTTCGAGCCTTTTTTCTACTACCTTTATAATAATCAATTATTTAATCACGGTTTATTATGATTTTTAAAATTATACACACGGTTACGCTGTCAACTCACACACACACACAAAATTACGCGGACTAATAACGCCGTTCTACCCCCTCCCGGGTGCTTCAGGGGTGTCTGGTCGACTTCCCCGTCGGCCCTGTATGGATTCCCCTTCCCCGAGGGTAAACGGATGGTCTCCGTCTAGCCCCCACCTAAACGACTAGTTTCACCTACCACCCCTTGGCAGAAGGCCTCAGAGTGGAGACCCTTAACTCTTCCAGGGAATCAAAATTTCGCTTACCTTGGTCCGGTCGGGCTCGGGGTAGTCGAAGTTCCAGATGTTGTCCAGGGAATGGTCTTCCTCTAGAAAACGTCTCGGGAGACTAAGTTGCCAATACGGGCCCTCCCGAGCGCTCTTATTACCTGAGCCATCCGTTACACATACGGAAAGGGATACTTTCCGTCGCCCTTTAGCGTCGCTCGCGTAAGCGTGGTGAAAGCAAAATTATTCTAAGTTCAAAACGAATAAATCAAAGGGAACAAAGAATTACAAAATAATATCTCAAGAGATTGAATTTCTTCTAAGTTTTTGTGCGTTGAAATTAATAAGAATTTGAAAAAAATATAATTTATATGAAATATGAAAATAATTCGGAAAGGAAAAGAATGTGTTTAAGACTTTGAGCAAACATCTAATACGGTGGAATTAGCCGTGCGGCTTACACACTCGCGAGCGAATGGAAAGAGAATGAAAGAATACGCGATTAAAATACTAAGTTAAATCAAACTCTCTCACATTATATTTACATATTCTGTCTTATTTTGTATTTCTTTCAATCTCTTGAGTCTTTTAAACGAATTGTATAGAATTATTATTCACGTTTTTTTTCTTTCTCTTTGATTCCCGTCGGCTCGGGACTTAAAAGGGTTTTCACTTCAGCGCGTATTTTACTTTTATACAACCCAATCGTATAATTGTAATATCACATCAAAACTTATCAATAATAATGCACAGCCTTAGTAAATAATAGATCAAGATGTTGTGGTGATAGTTTTAGTATATTCAATAGAGATAATGTTACGTCCAGCTCAGATGCTGAACTTTTTATTCTTATTTTATCATATTAAATTTTATTTTCATTGTTAAAAATACGTGGCGACCAGATTTTATTTTATTTTATTGTATATTTTTTATTACCCTAGAGATAAGAAATAATACAGTTGTAAAATGTGTTTAAACATTGACGCACGTAGAAATCCTAGCACAAACAACTTAATGCATTTTAATGACCCCTCCGGTCACAATAGAATGAAGGCCAAAGAACATCTGGAAATACTTTCCGTAAAAATTAACAAAAATATTTTATCAACAAAGGTGTACTTAAAATATTGTAAAAGAAAAATCGAAGGTTTAACAATGACTCATTGTTAAATAAATAAAACAAACAAAAATATAATCTTATAAGCCTTACATTTTTAAGTGCACTTTTGTAGATAAAATTTCAACTGTCCACGTAAACGTAAAACCCAAAGAAATAAATTCCATGACAAACCTCATTGAACAGATAAATAATTTTTGACATAAAAGAAAATTATTCCAACGAATGCAATAATTGTTAAATAAATAAATGAAATGGCGGGACGCCATTCCTTGATAAATCTTATTAAGTATATAGGTAATTTGGAAATGAACAAAAATTGTTACGAATAAATTAAACAAAGTAAATAATAGGTAGGATGCCATTCAAAGAGATTTTAAACAAATAATAAATAATTAATTAAACTCAAATAAATAAAGTTGTAAGAATAAACATAAAATTTTATATCAATAATTTAAATAATTAATTAAACTCAAATAAATAAAAACTGTAAGAATAAATATACAATTTAAAATAAACAATTAAAATAATCAATAAACTTCAAATGAATAAAAGTGTAGAAATAAATGCAAAAGTTAATATACATGATTAAACAAACTACAAAATTTAACGAAGTAAAAACTATAAGATAAACATGAAATTTTATATGAATAAATAAATTAATTAGTAGAATTTACATAAAAGGATTCATGCAAACAGATATAAAAATTTTATAAATAAATAGTAATCTAATATAACTTAAATAACTAAAAATTAAATAAATAAATAAAATTAAATATTCATAAGGAAAATTTATAAAATAGGTATAAATTCTATTTTTATAAATAAATCACAATATCATTATGCATAGAATATTGTGTATGTGGGTGTATGGGTGTATGCGCACACACATAGGCCTGCATCAGGGAATGCCTTTACCACTTCCCTAGCGGAAAATCGTAGGAAAAGGGGATGGGCCCAAGGGAGCTGCGTTCCGATTGGACACAGTCTTCCCCCAAACGACCCACCAAATAGGACCCGATTGGAAAATATAAAAAGTGTGGACACCCATCAATCACTCTCAATCTCGCAGTTTTTACGGCAGTGTCTCAATTTCTCAGTTAAGTCACAGTTCTCAGTCCTGGATCAGTAAGGATGAGGAAATTCAAGTACAAGTGTTCTCACACTTCATTTATTTTATTTAATTGTACAAGTGTCTTCACACTTCATATTTACCAATTATATTACTAGTGTTTAGTATATTTTGCATCAATCAGTTACGAAATATTGAATTAATTCCGAAATCAATTGTAATCGTGTATAAGATAGTAAATTCAGTGTAAACCAGAAGAATACTCCAGATTCTACAACTTCAGGTACTGTAATTTTAAGTCATATATATTTTTTGTATTTCAAACGAATTTCCAACCAACAAAATATTATACGAATCAATTTGTGAAATAATTTAATAGTGAAATATTATTGTAAAATTATAATTATATGAGAAAGTGTCGGCACGTGGCCACCTTTATCTACGTTATAATTTTGAATTTATGATAATTTGTGTCTATGTAATTAGCGTCGGCGGGTCGCCACCTAATACATTTAACAAATATTTTAATCTTTGAGATCCATTGTAATCATAGTATTAGAAATTTAAATTGTAGAATATATAATAGTTGAATTTATATTCACAACATTTTTTTTATTTTCGAAAACCCTTCCAGATATTACTCAGTGTGATCCCGGTCTATTAGTCGAAAGACTAGGGCCGAAAATAACAATTATAATTTGTCCATTACGGCGCAAGCCATTTTGGACATAACAATAAATAGTAATTAAGAAAAAGTTATAATCACAATAGTTGTAAGTAGATCATAAGTAGACATGTAGTATTTAAGTAATATAAACATAGGTTTTAAACACGCATAGTAATAACAATAGCACCATAGTTTTCGGTTTATTCATAGATATAAGTAATGATACTAGTTATAAGTCCCAATAGTAATAAGTAGTAATTTAAGTACAAAACATAGTAATAGTAGTAAAACATAGTAATATATCACACGTAGTAATAAATCGTAGTAAATAGAAATAGTAGTAGTTTAAGTATAATAATACTAGTCATAGATTTAAGAAAAATAATACTAGTCATACTAAATAGTAGTTCATAAGAAATAGTCATAAGAATAAAAAAAAAATACTAGTAATAAGTAATCACAGAAAAAGAAACTGGTCTGCGCCAACTGGTCCATCATCACAAATTTATATTATCCCCGCCAACTATTCCTGTTGACAACGAGGTTATAGAGTCTCGCAGCTCAAATGGCTTACGTTTCTCTAACCAAGATGTCATGCGTTGCAAGTCTTTGTTTTCTTTTGTGAGACGATTATTAGATAAATCCACATGTTGTTCACTGGTATTAGAGCGAAGTTCACTGTAGGTCTCCAAACTGTCCATAACCGCAAATGATGTTGGCATGCAAGTTAAGTATCTTGCCACAACACTAGGAGTTACACCTCTACCATGTGTTAAATTGATGCCAAAAAATCGATTAAGTGTTTGCCCAATCGTCATATCACTCCATATTCCAGACCATGCTTAATAAGATCGTCGAATTGTAAAGTAACCTTCTGTAAATAGTCGAAATTCTTCATCCTCCATTTTCATTTCTAGTTCAATCATTGACTGTAAATAGTTTTGAGCAGATTTTGCGTACAAAAAATGTCCAGACGCATGGAAGTATGGTAACATTTTTGTCACGCTCTGCAAATGAAGCTGCCAGTTGCCCAAGCGCTTTGCTTCAATAAATTGAAGAGCTATTGTTACCATATCAAAATATTGAATGAATAATTTTGCTGTTGGGCCATTCGATTTTAATGAATTTAATTTTGTTAAAAAAATTTTTATCATTTCATTTAGAGTAAAATCTTTTTGACAAGAGTTATAGCGCGGAGGATTTGTATTCCGATCGGTTAGTTGTTGTCGTAAGAATATGTCATATTTTTGTCGATCAATCAATGAAAGTTCATCGGTCATATATTGAGACAAGCACTTTCCGATTGCTGTGTATGTCAGTATTTCTGCACTTAATGCTCGTGAGAATGCTTTGTAGTAGAGGAGACCGTGGGAGATCGACCTTCACCCATCGGATAACCAGATAAGACATATTTTTTATCAAATATAATTTATTAACAAGCATGCCTATGATGGCTTGGCTATCAAAAAGTGTTCATGGCTATTTTTAATTAAATTAATTTGAGTCAATTTTTTTTCATCGCCTTCACACTTTTGATAACCGAATGAATTTCATTTCAACTGATAGTTTTTAATACACAGAATATGCCTTCGTAGGCTTGTCTATTTATTTCTGTGCATGGCTACCTGCCAAGCAGATGTAAACAGGTAAGTCAATATAGGAAACTGTAGTGTTCTGATAACCAATCGCAATTGGTATCATAAGTAAGATATTTTAATTACAAAACTAATCGAATAGGCATGTCTGCAAAAAATCGTTCATGAAATATTGTTATCAGGCTATACAATTTTAAAATTGGAGCTATTTGATAGGTGTGAGAGAGAAAGTAGAGCGGCCGAGGTCCGTGTAATAGAACAAGACACAACATAGCAACTGCACGCAACCGGACCGTTGAAGGTATCCGAGTGTGCATGCTTGCAGACATGTGAGTGACAGAGACAGCATTTTCCTTTCCGCTTTACGGCATTTATTTAATTTTAAACAATAAATAAATGAGCAACCAGCAGCAACTACGTGACTGTTCAAATATCGGGACGAAATTTATAAAGTACACAGAAAAAAAAGATTCCTTGCCGGAAAATTTAAATATTAATTTAAATAAAGAAACTGAATACGACCGTCTTTTTCCCGCGTAATTTTAATGTAATTCGAATGATATAGATAAATCGCTTTATCTCAATATTTGTCAATAAAAAAGAGTTTAAACTATGAAAAGAAACAAATTCAAGTCAAGATCTTTTTAACGATAGAAAATATAATAACATTAACTAATTTTAGCATGTAAATATGACGGGACTAAAATCTTCCTTATTCTCTTAATAATATAGATTATTCTTTATAATATATTTTAAATAATGAATATAAATTTTTTCATAATTGTAAAATTTTATGATTTAGCTGAAAAATAAAAAGAAATTTAGTTGAATTAATTTTTTTTTTATTATTAATATATTTAATAATTTATTTTTCATTATTTTACAGCCGTGAGTATTTCTAATATAATTGAATTAGAGTTCTAATAAATTAGAGTTTAAAATTACTGTTGACTGTGACAAATAAATGCTGTCTCTGTCACTTACATGTATGCGAGCATGCGCACTCGGATGCATTCAACGGTCAGGTAGCGTGCAGCTACTATGTTGTGTCTTGTTCTATTACATGGAACTCGGCCACTCTACTTTCTCTCTCGCACCTATCAAATAGCTCCAATTTTAAAATTTTATAGCCTGACAATAATATTTCATCAACGATTTTTTGCAGACAAGCCTATTCGATTAGTTTTGTAATTAAAATATCTTACTTATGATACCAATTGCGATTGGTTATCAGAACACTACAGTTCCCTATATTGACTTACCTGTTTACATCTGCTTGGCAGGTAGCCATGCACAGAAATAAATAGACAAGCCTACGAAGGCATATTCTGTGTATTAAAACTTATCAGTTGAAATGAAATTCATTCGGTTATCAAAAGTGTGAAGGCGATGAAAAAAAATTGATCAAAATCGATTCAATTAAAAATAGCCATGAACACTTTTTGATAGCCAAGCCATTATAAGCATGTTTGTTAACAAATTATATTTGATAAAAAATATGTCTTATCTGGTTATCCGATGGGTGAAGGTCGATCTCCCACCGGCTCTTAGACTATTGCCATTTATCATATTTTTCACTGATTCTGTGGCATATACTGTACCCCAGATATCTTCTAAGCCACTTCCGTCCATAATATTACCTATTAAACCTAAAAATGACATCAACGTATGAAAACCACCGAGTCGTACAGAACATTCTTCATATCATCGTTTCAAGCAACAATTTCAGAAGCTTTGATGAATAATGGCTGATCAAACGTTGTCACGATATTTAAATATCGCGGCAGTCTCACATCCGGTCAGTGAGCAACAGATGGCGGCACATGCTGCTCACACGTCTCTATATGCATTATTATTATTATTATTATTTTGTTTACATGTGTGATTTTTGTTTTAATTATTGTATTATTTCCACTGGATTGTTTCTGTAGGTATAAATTGGCTAGTGATCAGGAAAATTCACTGATCACAACAGGCATACAATGATATTTTTATGATGCTGGGAAAAATAATCATATATTTAATTAATGTGTTTGTAATTATTGGGATTGCTCGGCGCATGCGCGTCGACGCAACAGTTGTCAGCAACCAATTTATTAGTTTTAATTAACTTTATAGCCGTTATGCATAAAGTATTAACTAATCTTGCATTTTATATTAATTTTAATTAATAATACGATAATCAGGTGGGCCTTTAACGATGGGAACATGCAAAGGTACACAGTTGACATCATGCAAATTGTCGTTGGTAGTATTCAAAAGTAACATGAGACAGAGATACTTTTCCCATTGGTTGAAGTGAGACACCGATATCTAAGATGGCCGGCCGGGGTGCCGGCACGAGTATCACGTGCTGCCATGGTCAGACGTGGATAAACATTTGTGAGAGCAGGGTGTGCTGTTTGTTGCTAGACAATTATAAATTTGTGACGCCATTGGTTTTGGGCGATCAATTACATTGAATATTTCAATCAGTAGTAATTTGTTGGAATACAATTATTCTGTTGTACTTGGTGTAGCAACCAGGGAATTGTTTGATCTGCAGAAATACACCAACGACTGTAAGTACTTTTGGTAATTCATTGGCGTGTAACTTTGTGTTCCCGCGTTGGTGGCCATTAGCACTTGCGTGTAAAAATATATATATATATATATATATATATATATATTGTTTTTCTCATATACAAAAATTTACAGACATATTTTGAGATATATGACTATACATCTCAGTGGATATTTGATTCGCAGTAATATTTATTAATGTATAATAATACTAGGTATTAAATTGGGAAATATCTGAGAGTAATTATATTTAGAGTTTGTGATAAATATTATTTGCGGGTAGTAAATATATGCGACTGGGCCTGTAGCCTTTGTATATACATATATAGCAGTAAAAATTTGTCCTGGTCACTAGCTGACAAGATGGCGGTACCGTTCGCCGAGTGATCACTAAATAATTAATTTTGAGTATTAGTATTGGGAATACTTTATTTTTTTTCTGCGCAATTATTATTCAGATAAACAAGATATCACGCATAAGTGATACCAAGAGTTATAATTTGTATTTTTTTATTATTGTTGAGTTTGCGTAATTATTGGGATAAATATTGATTTGTCATTCATATTATGTTTGGTGAACTGCGATTTATTTACCAGTGGAATGCGATAACGATTTTGAGATTGAGTGATACATTATTTATAATTATTGAATTAATATTTTGAGTGATCATTTTTAAGAATTGGTGATAATTATTATATAATTTCGTATTATTTGATTTCACATGCAAGTAAAATTATCAAGTATTATTATTTATATATTGAGATTCTTGTTTATATAAATCACCAGCGGGTGAAATTATTATTTATATTTAGTTATTGATACTTATAAGTTGATTTTTTTTGTTTTCTGGGAAATCACATGCGAGTGATTTATTATTTGATTAATTAGTTTATTTGTGCGGCGGATAATTATTGTTTATCCTCTATTATTTTATTTTAAATACCCGTATTATTTATAATTTTGTATACGCACGCAACTATTATTATTTCTGGTTATTTTTGTAAGTGATTCAGTATTATTTTTCTATAATTAAAATTGTTATTGTTGTGCGATACAATTTGAGAAACAAATTATTATTTAAATTATAATTGAATGCAAATGGTCAGCAACCCGGTAGTATTTATTTTATTATTTTAATTATTTACTATCTTCTTCTTGCTTTCTATTCCTATTTCTGAAAATTGCTATCCTGTAATTATTTTCATTTTTCATTTCACTTCTTTTCTGTTGGTTATTTTGATTTTTGAATTTTGTTCGTGGGGCACACGAACTGGCGCCCAACCAGGATTTCTAACCCAGCCTGAGCAGAGCTGCGGGTCCAGGGAGATTCAGGATATCTCCAGGTGGGACTTTTGTTTGTTATTATTTATTTTCAGTTTTTTTTCAACCAACGGAGAGCCATAACGGCTATTGAGCGCCGACCACACTCCGCCGTGGGACGCGTGAAATAGAGGAGAACGTTATAACGTTACAATGCAGGTTTTTTGGTTCATTCGTTTACATTCTGTCATCGCATGAACTATAGCTGTATTTATAGATGTATCTTTTGAAGGAGGCTCATTTATAAACGGCAAGCATATTATACGTAAAACACTATCTTGAGGCAAATCTAAACATAACACTTTCATGAAGCCTCTCAAGCTGGGAAGTTCGTTTTTAAAAGTTAATTTTCCTGATAAATAGAGAAGATAGTGTGGCGGTAATTGTTTGGAGTCATTTGGAAGAAGAGTTGAATTATCAGCAAAAGTAATTGTTTTCAAACCAGCATTTTGTGTGCCCCGGTGTGGAACAGTTTCAACATTACTACATGATGCTAATCGCGTGGCAGAAGGCATTTTTTTACATTTCTTTGATGATCCCTCTAAAGTCACACCACTTTCTAGTGTAGGCAATGAAATGATCTGTTTCCGTCTAATGTTTTAGCGTTGTAATCAGTATTATCGAAAACATATTGTACGAAAACATCATCAGTAAAGCACATTTTTGGTGGATTCATCATGGTAGAAGCTTCAAATAACTGTAAATGATAGTATGAAGCTGACACTCCTAATCTTGTTAGTAAATCAATGATTAATCTTGAGCCGCTTTTTTTATAAATATACGTGCCGACATCAAGTTGAAGATATGAATTGAAAGAATGAGGCCGAATACTTGAGATTATTGCAAGAGCAATGTTACCTCGCTTCACAAAATTTAAGGGATCATTTTGTTTACGCGTTAAAATCGAGTTGCTTAGAAAGTTGTTTAGTAAATCAGGTATATCTTTGACCACACTATCAAGAAAGTCACCTGATGCACGATACGATTCAGTTTCATATTTTTTGGTCAATATTTCAGATTTTAAAATGTCTGTAGCTGTCTGCAAAATATTTTTTTTTTTGTATATCATTATAACTTTCACTCTCATCAAATATATTATCACATAGTGTAGCAGCTGATTCGTATTTATAATATATTATTGTATCTTTCCCTAGATTTTGTGAAATGAAGATGTTTTTACCATATCGCTCATTTAATTAACGATACAATAGTCGATTTGAAACTCTGTCACTGCCCATAAATTTTTGAAGTTCAGACAGTGAAAATTTAGATTCGTTACTTTCTTCAATATATTTACAAACTTTATCAAATATTTTTTTCGCTATTTGATCATCCTCATGAATTGTTGGCTCCACCGTTGGTATCACAGAAAAATGATCGTAATATTTTTTATGATAGCGAGCTTTTACCGTTACGAGTAAATTTATACCACGCAGCTTCAACTTCATTTGGTCCCCAATTTCATCGTTTCGTAGATTTGCTGTTGTTAATATCCTTTCCATAACATAATTTTGAGTTATTTCATCCACTCGAGGTTGAATGTGGCACCATCGATTTCCGCAAAATAAACAATTTTTAATAAAGTTCAATGCGTGTTCTTGTAAGTTAGGTTGTGCTTGTCTTTCTGTCGATGAGGATGGTGGCAATTCCTCAGCCAGTTTTTCTATTCATGAAAACTTCGTTTTATCAGAAGATACTTGGTATCGTTTCCTGCAAACTGACATATAACTTATATTGAAAAATAAATTGTTTTTCTAAACTATTACTTTTCAATTGCGCTTATCCAAAAAATTGAAGGAACAAAAAAATTTTATAAAATTTTTAGCGATTTTTGAAAGCCTGTATTTCCGTAAAAAATGATCGTATCGAAAAAAGAAAAAGAGCAAATTGAAGCTTGAAATTTCTAGATTGAAGATCTTTCAGCAAAATAATTTTCTGAGCCACGGTTTTTGCGGAATCATAAGAAATAGGCCATGACAAAATTTTTCTAAATTTTTCGGATTTGTTTTTTAGGTCTACGGGGCCGGGAAAATTTTTTTCGAAAAAACGAATTCATAGCTCGTTTAGGAAATTTATTCAGCTACAATTTGCCTTTTATTGTTTCTCTGTATAACAATATGCTGCTGAGATATCAGCCTTCAAATGAAAAAGGATCTTATTGTCTTTGATTATCGATATCTCAGCAACTAATGGTCGCACAGTAATTAAAAGGACAGATTGAGAAACATGAATAAATGCCCTACAAGCTTTATTTTCGATTTTTGTGAAAAAACATTTTTTTCCATCCTTAATATCAATTTGAAAAACCCACAAAAAATGGCCATTTTCTGGTTTTTTAGTCAACCCATCGCTACTTTGTAAATATCGATAAAAAAAATACTGTTGCCGGGTGATTTTACAACTTAATGTACCCCGAAAAACCCTGGAAATTTTCAGATTGATCCATCGAACCGTTTGTCCGGACCGATTGCTCAAAGTTTTATATAACAATTGAAGGATTAAGTTTCGTTCCTTAATTTGTGTAATCATTACCAAAATGAAAAAATTAATTTTTTTCGGATTTTCTTTTATTTTCACGTTAGTTATTCGGTAGATGTAAGGTGAAGAGAAAAGAATTTTTTTTTTTTTCAAAAAACGAGATAAAACAAGAGTTTCTTTTTACGTTTTAGTCGAGTTTTTTTTTTCTTTCGTTTTTTGAAGAACAATTTTTTTTTTCTCTTTACCTTACATTTACCGAATAACTAACGTGAAAATGGAAGAAAATCCGACAAAAATTAATTTTTTCATTTTGGTAATGATTACACAAATTAAGGAACAAAACTTATTCCTGTAATTGTTTTATAAAACTTCGAGCAATCGGTCTGGACAAACGGTTCAATGGATTAATCTGAAAATTTCCAGGGTTTCTTGGGGTTCATTAAGTTGCAAAATCACCTGGCAACATTATTTTTTTTATCGATATTTACAAAGTAGCGATGAGTTGACTAAAAAACCAGAAAATGGCCATTTTTTGTGGGTTTTTCCAATTGATATTAAGGATAAAAAAAAATTTTTTTTCACAAAAATCAAAAATAAAGCTTGTAGGGCATTTATTCATGTTTCTCAAACTGTCCTTTGAATTACTGTGCGACCATTAGTTGCTGAGATATCGATAATCAAAGACAATAAGTTCCTTTTTCATTTGAAGGCTGATATCTCAGCAGCATATTGTTATACAGAGAAACAATAAAAGGCAAATTGTAGCTGAATAAATTTCCTAAACGAGCTATGAATTCGTTTTTTCGAAAAAAATTTTCCCGGCCCCGTAGACCTAAAAAACAAAACCGAAAAATTTAGAAAAATTTTGTCATGGCCTATTTCTTATGATTCCGCAAAAACCGTGGCTCAGAAAATTATTTTGCTGAAAGATCTACAATCTAGAAATTTCAAGCTTCAATTTGCTCTTTTTCTTTTTTCGATACGATCATTTTTTACGGAAATACAGGCTTTCAAAAATCGCTAAAAATTTTATAAAATTTTTTTGTTCCTTTCATTTTTTTGATAAGTGTATTTACTTTTATCTACTGAGCTACTAAGAAAATTCTTAATTATTTATTTTTTAACAGTTACCGTTTTGTTAATTAAAATATTTAGTTAAAATTCAAACAATAGAATATTTTGATTACGCAGATACCTGCCTCTATTTTAGACAACACCAAGAAATTTGAGTTTCATTACATTACTCATTTAATTAGTTTTTAATTCTGAAGCATTCTTTCATTAACTAATTTAATTAATTCTTCATAAAATATACATTGTTACGATGTGGGAATCGTACGCCTCCGTACAACTTCGGGTGGTGGTCGTCACGTGCTTAAACATGGCGTTGCCGCTTATATAAGCACGTGCACGCCACACTCGTAAGCTTCTTTTAGTTATCAGTACGAGGCTATCAGTCGTTATTACCAGCTAAGTTATCAGCACAAACTGGTATCGCAATGGCAATCAGCCGATATTTGGGTCAATTAACAGCTATTTGGTCTAAACACTAGTCTATCGCATTATAGTGAATTGCATTCAATCAATTCGGCAAATAACTAGAGTAATTGTTACAGTTAGTTAACAATTACCGGAACAGTATCGAATCAGTAATTTGTAAAATATTATACTCGAGTTATTGGACAATGGAGATCTGCGAGTGTTAATCGCAGTATCGGCAGTATCACATGCAATTAGTTGTGTGATATATTGACTTTGCGAACAGATTGTGTGCGTTGTGCCAGCTTTATAATTATATAAATAAAATAATTATAAATCATTAGAAGTTGAACCAGTGTTTGAGTGAATTCACCTGTCTCAATCCACCTCCTATTGTTAATAATAAGAGAAGCAGCATCTGAGTGCAGAGCCAGGGTCCGAGGAGGCGATTTCCAAGGGCCAAACATTGCCAAGTCCATCACCATCCAGGACGACATCACCGAATACTAAGATTAGGCTGAGTACTAGTATTAGTTTAGTTTTATACGGCCAGTTCGGGTAATTAAATATTTCAGAGTCTCATTTTAGAGCGTAGCCTGGACAAAAGACTCACGGAACCTGCACACCTACATCATACGTGCCGTAGAACGGATCCCCTACATTTCAACATATATAACAGATTAAGAAACACATACTTATTTTCAGTGATATTTTGGCAATACTTATGTATCAATTTAAAAAATTTTCACGTGAGAATGAGAAATATGAATGTTAGGTTATGCATAGTATATACAAACCATCATGAAATTGACACGACTCTTTGCCTTCCCAAGTTTTATATTTATCGTCTTTTTTAGCTTCACTTTTCTTAACTAATGTTTCAAGACCATTTTTTAACTTCCCGCTAAGAAAATCGACCATTTTCAAAAATTTCGGGAAGTTATTGTTTTCACCCCGATTTTCGAAAATCGAGTTTTCATCAGATGTCGACGTTTTGAGGTCCTAGGAAGCTATTCCAACTATTTTCGGAATGATGTCCGAGTGTGTGTATGTGTGTATGTAAACTCTTTGTAACTTTTGAACTAATGAACCGATTTGGATGTTTAAGGCGGCGATTGAAAGAGCATGTTGGCCATCAACGTTCCTGAAAATTTGAGATCATTTAATCGAACAGACTTGAAAATATCTGTGAATTACGAAAAAAAAAAAATTTTAGAAATTTAACCACATTTGAAATAGACGATTGCATAAAAAAAATGGACGAATACATCATAAGCGAAATAGAAAAAATAGTACCAATAAGCACACCCAATAACAACTATAACTACTATTACGGACAATATCCCGGCAATAGCGCTAAAACACCTTCCACCAATCATGATAACGGACTACACTACCATCTTTAACAACGCACTAAATCGGCAGTACTTTCCAGACCCCTGGAAAACTGCAAAAGTAATACCTATCCATAAAAAAGGGAAAGCAGAAACAGAACCATCAAGCTACAGACCAATCAGTCTCACCCCGAATATAAGTAAAGTGTACGAAGCCATTATCAACGATGCCATAAACGCACATAGTGTAGAAATAAAAAAAATACCCGAGAACCAATTCGGATTTAAAAATCACCACTCCATGGTGCACGCAATAAATAAACTTCTATCAGATGTCAACGTACATTTAGCTAACTATGCAATGGTCGGGGCGACACTGATTGATTTGGAAAAAGTGTTTGACACGGTATGGCTTGACGGGCTAATATACATTCTAATCAAGGACGAATACCTCGATCATCTCATAGGCCTCATCTACAGAATGATACATGAAAGACACTTTTACATTTGGGACGGCAACCAAACATCCACAATTAAATTCAAGATAAAAGAAGGACTGCAACAAGGAACAGTAAACTCACCGACCTTATTTAACATATTTATTAGCCATATACTTAACGCTTTCAACTTGAACCAAAATAATAACACCTACTCAATAGCATATGCGGAAGATTTAATAATTTATGCCACTGCCAACTATCCGGAAATAGTAAAAAACACACTAGAAGCATTAGTAAATAAAATCAACAACCTGTACGCCAGATGGAACCTGCGAGTTATCCCGAGCGAATGTGAGACAATAGTCTTTAAAAAACCCGCCAAATTTGTGACTAAAACAAAACGTATAAACAATGAGAAATTCTACATACAAACTTTCCATCCCAGCACCAGGGAGAAAAGAAATATACCAACGAAAGATACAGTAAAGTACCTTGGAATTAGTATAAATCATCTAGCTAAATGCTTCCAACACCTGGACGCACAACTAGTTAAAGCACGCAACGCAAGCTGAGCACTAGGAAGACTTATGCATACTAAGCATATCAACCCTCGAGCTAAAATAATCTGCTATCTGTTATTAATAAGACCACTGCTCACATATGCGGCTCCAGTGTGCTGGAACATTGGTGCAGCGCGCATGGAGAAACTACGCCTATTCAAAAGATCATGCATAAGGACAGCCTTAAACTTACACAGAAGACCAGACACAGACTATACGGAACGATACAGTATCAAAGACATTTACAACGCAGCAAACATACTAAGAATTGACAATCATATAATCAAAATAACGCAAGACTACTATAGCAAATTTGATATAACAAACAACGAAGTGATAAAGAAATTGAAACAAGTAGACGGAGACCTGATAATCAACGCGCAAAAAGAGTTGCTACCACCACAAGCATTCACAGCAATAGATAGACTAGGACTAATCCAAAACAGCACAAATATTCCAACCATCTACCGCAAAAGCGGACACAAGAGCAACAAAGCAATAGATATTACAATTTTCAACAACAATTTGAATAAATACTCCATTGCAATACCGCTCAGAGATAAAACAGACTTCCACAGACTGGACACAGAAAAATATTGGTGGATAGACAAAAACCATGAAGATATCAAAGCACTCAGAAGCAGACAAAAAATGATGATAAATAAATAAATTAATACTCTTATTAATGCAAATAACAAAAGAGATAATATTATAACGAAAGTTGTAATAAACTTGTAAATATGTATATATGTAAATATTTAAAAATTTATTAGTTGTAAGTTAGCTTGTAAGTCAAATTAATAAGGAATAAGCTAGGGTTTTTTTTTACCAATAATTATTTTTTTCCTAATATAGCTACAAAAATCATCAAGATAAAATAGAATGACAAAAACGCTTCTATAATCAAATTCAAAAATTATATTCAACAAAAATAAATTCAAAGATTAAAGGATTCGAGCACCGCAAACGACGGCCTGCAATAACCTTGTCAAACAAAGAACATGTACAAGAATCGGTTTCCTTATTTAATTTATTTTTACCTAAAAGCAATGTAAGGATGAAATGATTAAATAAATGAACTTTGAACAAAAAAAAAAAAAAAAGGATAAATACACGATAATTTTTGAATCATTTTATTCTTTCAATAATTGAATAAATCAAGAGGAATAATTATTAGATAATAAAATCACTTAATTACTAGTAAAATGAAAAACTACAAGTTATTATTATTCCAAATCTATACATGGTATTACTTGACACTATAAAATTTTTTCATAAAATTTTTTATTCTTAAATTATATCGCGGATGAATAATCCACTTATTTTCAAAGCAACTGAATAATAATTACACTAATAGTTACTTTTATTAATAGAGATTTGATACTGTTCAGTCACGAGCTTAATCATTTCGAAAATCTTCGTGTACTTTCGCTACGTCCGGGAGCTTCCGAACTCGCTACTGACTGCAAGGTCAGAATAGTGCCAGGTCACTCGCTATTTGGGCCCGGTACATACATTTTCTAGCTCATGGCCATGGCAAGTCGGCGTGACAGCCCCGTTACCAGCCAATCAATCAGGAAAATTGGCGGCTAACTACGTCCTGTTGGCGCGCTTTTAAGTAAAGGGGAAAATTCGCTGGGACTGCCATACTGTCCACGTCACCACCGAGTGGCAACGAAGGAAGAAGCTGCCATTTCATCACATCGATCTTCATCGTGGATTGATCAGTACAAATACAGCTATCCGTCTAATCACTTCGCTCAGATAAATTATTCTTGTCATATAATTCCGCTTTACTTACACTAAAATATCCTTCATAATTAGCTAGTATATCAAGGCTACTGATTATTGAGTATATACGAAAATTGTTGCGCCCGTCTAGTTAGTTATAAATTAGTTACAACGCGTTCTGATCCGCTACCGACCACGTGTCGAGTTTTTATACGTGAATTCAATACTGTTTGCATTTGCTATTACGTTTTTATCGAGTCGCATTCGCTATTATGTATTTTTTCACAGGTTTTCAGTGTACATATTGTTAAGAAAATATCTAATTGATAATCTGTAATTCTTGGGTTAATCTTTCGTTTTTGAATTAACCACACCTACACCAGAATCCTTTTGTACATTCTCTCAATTTTACAGATACTTAAGGCGAAAAATTGACGGAAACCGGCAGACATTTGTTTTTATTGGAAGAAGGTATAAAAATTCAAAATTATAATTATTTTTTATACTAAAAAAAAAATCATGTCAATTTTTTATCTTTTAATGATGATTAAAGACTTTATTTCAGATCAATCATGAGGAATATCCTGGCTCATAGTTTTATTATACCGCAGGTATGGATCAAAAATTATAATGAACGAGAACTACTCGATATTACATTGTCACAAAATAAACCATATACTATCATAGAAAATTTGCACCATGCATTGTAACTGTGGCTGGTCAAACTACGTTTTTAAAATTGCGTCACCATCAGTTATCATGATGGTTTCTCATTCCTGAGGATAGAGCTCTATCACGTGAACACTATTATTATAGTGCGAATTATTTGTCTTTTGGCCACCGAGTGGATGGGATTGAAGATAATGATGGAGGCATTATTATAATGGCTCATGAAACTGCTCAGGAATAAGCAGAACGGGAGCAGCAGAAAGCTTTGCAAATGCAAGATGTGATGAGGCAACAAGTACAATTGCTGAGACAAATGAAAAACGGTCACGATGCTCAGCCAGAAGATGATGTAGGCATGGAATTAAACCCAGTTTTTGAGGAGCAGGAAACCGCTACGGGATCTACTATAGCAGAAATTGAAGAGAAAATGCACCAACTTTTTCGAAAGTTCTTCGGGGTGAAAAGAGAAGAAGAACTATTAATAAATAAATTGCAAGATGCACGTAAGAAAGAAGAAGAAATTGAAAAATTAAAATCAGAGCGTACTTAAATTATAATGCAGAGTATAGATAAAAAAAAAAAAAAAATTTAACAATTAGAAGAAAAATTGAAACGATTTGAGAATAAAGAAAATCTTAATGATTATGATGATGATGATTCTTGATAAATTTTCTAAATCTTTAGTTTTTTAATACTAAAAATAGTAACTATTTATTTATTTATTTATTTATATGTTAATCATAATTTTAAGAATATTTATATTCGTTAAGATGGATATGATATTTTTCATCGATTAGTTAAATGCAAAAAAGACATCATCAAATGTATATATCTTGTCTGCTATTAGTGTAACAATTTTGAGAATATTTATATAGGTAATTGAAAAAAAAATATTTATATGAAGTCAGTAGATCGAAGATATCTATTTTTATTAGTTATGATATAACCGATTACTTTTCTGCTTTTACATTGATCATAACTAGAATTAATGTTTATATGATTCGAAATGAAAAGAAAGAAAATAATCAAGATAGAAAAAAAACTGTTATTATGAGAAGTTTTTAATGATTAGAGTAATATTTATATTGATTTATAGAAAAATAAAAAAATCTGGGCATCGGTTGGCCCTGTGGGCCAGCCCCGTAACTTCCCGCTGTTTTCGAGCTCTTAGATCTCGAAAACATGAGTACAAATTCATTTTTGAGCTCTTCGAGCTTCAAAGTACCTTTGTTTCACTTTATTATGAGCTTTCCAAGCTCAAAAGGATTACGTATTATATTACAATTAAAAAATTTAGACTCCAAAACAATTAATAAATAAGCGTTTTTTACAGATTTAATTACAATTATGTTCAATAGTTCGCTCAAAAATATGTTTACGTGATACGTTATATCTATATGGTGTAAGTATATCGTGAAATGAGCAAACATAATGATTTTTAAGAATTCACTTCCAATGACTTACATAAACAAGAACATATTAGTTTTGAGTTATGTTGTTCAGTAATTATGATGTTATTCAATGAAAAAAGCTGATACAGATTTTACATTGATTATTCCGTCAACGATATCTCTCGAACGAATTATCTGATTGGGACGTTTTTGGCAGCAATCGAATGCTTTTATCAAGTTCTAAAGCTGATTGGATTTTGAAATTGATCGACTCAATAGTTTCCAAAATATTCACGAAAAACGAAAAAAAACGATTTGTTTTCATTCTTTCATCGACGATATCTCTCGAATGAATTATTCGATTGAGACGTTTAAAGTGGCAATCGGCGCGTTTTATTGAGGTCTAGAGTTGATAAAATTTTGTGAATGATTGGTTTGGTCATTACGATGATATTCGCAAAAAACAGTTTTTTACTATTTTTTTCGTCGACAATATCATTCGAACAGATTATCCGATTGAGACGTTCTTGGCGTCAATCGAAAGCTTTTATCGAGTTCTAGAGCTGATTAGATTTTGGAGTTGATCGATAGGACAGTTTTCAAAGTATCCAAAAAAAATGAAAAAAAAAAATTTTTTTTATTTCGTATTTCTTAAATATCTCAGAGATTATTTGACTAAATGATCTAACATTTCCTGAAAATCTAAGTGGAAAATAAATCTTTCCAATGCCACAAAAAAATGTAAATTGGTTTATTCATTGAAAAGATATGAGAGGTTTACATCCACACACACACACACACACACATACACACATACATACACCCATACAGATATCGCTCTAAAAATATCTGAGTAGCATCCTCGCACCTTCAAACGTCAACATATGATGAAAACCCGATTTTTGAAAATCGGGGTGCAACCAATAATTTCCTGAATTTTTAGAAAATCGTCGATTTTCTTAGCGGAAAGTTAAAAAAATATATTTGAATGGAAAATTTGTCATTCTTTATTATATGTTGTTTGTTGATAATTATTAAAATGCATGTTACGTAATATAAGTCAACTTGTCTTTATCATCAACATAACTTTTTGCGTTTTCCATTCATTTTTGATCTAGATAGATCTAGAACACTCACATAGTTTCTGCATCATTCGTATAATTCAATTGTTGTCACTTCTACCTTATCTGCATCGTTTGTATGTCGTTGTTGCTCGCTCCTTCACCGCACCATTTATGCATTGTTGTGGCTCACGGCTCCTCCCTACATCTTCCTCCAACTCTATCTGCTGCACCCTCCTCCATTGCACTATCTATGCATTGTTATGGCTCGCGGTTCCTTTCCTACATCTTTCTCTGATCGTCGCTGCTGCTCGCTTACATACTTCCCCTGGCGTGAACTGACGTTTGAATTTTCCGCTTATATTACTTTACTACTATATAACGAGTATGCGTTGAATTTCCCGCATGTTTTTTTGATTTTTTTTTTTCCTGTCGTTTTTTGATTATCTATAATTCATTAATTAAGTAATTAATCAATTAATTCTTTTGTTCTTATCACATTATATAACATGAAATATTCTTTTCTAGGCTTAATAATTCTAATTATATTTAAATCCATAATGTGTGCATAGGGGTCCAGGTAAGAATTTGTCACGATATTTAAATATCGCGGCAGTCTCACATCAAGTCGGTAAGCAACAGATGGCAGCACACGCTGCTCACACGTCTCTCCATACATTAATATTATGATTATTTTCTTTACATGTGTAATTATTGTTTTAATTATTATGTTATTTCTACTAAATTGTTTTCTTAGATATAAATTGTATAGTAATCAGGAAATTTAAAAATAACTGCTATGGTTTACTTTTGCGAGGAATAAGATGACCGATCATAAAACTAAGTAAATTAAGTAAAGTCAACATTTCAGCAGCACTACAAATAAATCGTTCATTTGAGAAACCCCATAAGTCAAAAATAGTAAATTTTTCGGGAGAAGCAAAAAACATTTTTCTGAGAAACTTTAGCATAAAAATCATAAATCAATAATGAATAATAGTAATGTTAGCACCCTCAAAAAAGATTCGATGATTCAAAATTTTATTGTTAATTACTACGATTAATAATGATGATTTAAAGTTGATTGACTCATGGGGTTTCTCAACAAAACGGAAAAAATAGTTATAAAATCGTTCATTTTTCATTTTTTTCTGTCAATTATTTATTATATTTATAAAACGAAGTACAAAATGTGTATAGGAACTATAATATACGCAAATTATAATAATAATTATTAATTTGTTTTAGGCGCCAATTCCAATTCAAAATTATTTTTTGTACTTAAAAAATATTTTTCTGTGAAAAAACAAAAAAAAAAAAAATAATTTCTGTAAATCTAAAATTGCATGCTTATTTGAGAAACCCAATTAGTCATTGACTTATGGAGTTTCTCAACTAAACGAAATATTCATCACCCTCGTGGTTGAACTTTAAACTGTGATTTAATGCATATTTTGATAGATTTCGATAGAGGGATATTTAAAGAACACCAAAATGCAAAAAAACCCAATTTCGTAAAAATGATGACTTATGGGGTTCCTCAAATCAACGACTTAAATGTAGATACAATTATTTGAGTTGTTATCAGTGAATGGTGGAAAATTTTCATTAGAAACGTTCAATCCGTAATTAAAATATTTTATTTGTTGTCATAACAAAACTTATTGTAAACTTGGGAATACTGGATTGCTGCATTAACTATCTTCAATTTTAAATAAAAGTATTGTCAATTTAACCATATTCTTTGGTTATGTTCCGCATACTTAATATTGCTATTTTAACGATTCCTATAGGTTGTTACCATAACAATCCAAATTGTTAATATAGCAATCCGAATGGTCAATATAGCCATCCGGATTGTAAATATACTAATACGTATTGTTAATATAGCACTACGTATTACCGCAGTAACTGTTTATATGGATAGTTGGTTTAACAAAACATTGTGTGGGTAGAATAGCAATCTAGCCTTTACGCAAATGAAGTAGTGCTATATTAGCAATCTACGATTTTTCAAACTTAAGAGGGTTGCTATAACCTAACGGTATTGCTATTACAGCAATATTTTTTTTTCCGGTGTAGGAATTTCATATCGTAATACACCCTCTAAAGAGTCGGGCATAACGTCTGCATATGAGTTCTTAGTTAAATGAAAATTTGGTGAGTCAAAACAAGCACGACCGTTTGATACCACATTTTGTTTTGTTTAACCCTTTAGGGTCAGAGGATCTTGAAACGTCTACGAAGAGCTATCGCTAAGCTACCAAGTTAAGAATGACTAGTTGATAAAGTGGATCCCAATACTTTTAAAAGACAACGCGATGATGTGGTACCGTTACAATAAAGTGAACTGGAGAAGCTGGAAAGAAGTCGTAGAGCAGCTGAAGAAATTTTATTTGTCAGTCAATATAAACGTGAGATTGGAGGAGGAGATCAGACACCGAACTCAAGGTGTAAAAGAGGAGGCTGGAGAATACATTATAGCGTTACAGACCATGATGAGACGGTACGGCCAGATGAGCGAGCGAAGCCAACTTGATCGACTCTACTACAATCTGAAACCAGATTACCAGCACTACATCAGACGCAGCGACGTATGGACAGTAGCAGATTTGATCAAACTAGCGAATGACTACGAGAGGGTCCTAGCGCAAGAGAAGAATTACAAGCCACCCATGGAAACTCAGAGAAATAGCGCAATCCCAGCGATAGCGTTCAAGCCAGACGAAATGAAGAAAAAGAACGAAGAAGTCAGTACGATCAACCAGCCATACATGCGAGGTGAATTTTGTTGGAGAAGTTACCAACAAGGACATTTCAAACCAGACTGCAGAAACGAGTGGAAGAAGTTTTGTATCAGATGTGGGCAAGCAGTCATATTCTCAAGGATTGTACATGCCTGAACCCGGAAAACTTTAAAAGGCTTGATAGGAATGGGCCAGCCAGTCAACCCCAACAGCAGAGCCAAACGATGTACGTAGAAGACAGACAGAGAAGTAAGCAGCAGCAAATGAACAGGCAAATACAACAGCAGGACATGGACTTGGGCAACATAGAAGTAATTCAAGTACCAGAGCAGCAGTTCACTCCAGCAATAACCAACCAAACTTAAACGGAATGCAGAACCAATGTCCCAGGGAATCAGTAACGGGAGCAGACGGAGGCCGGATGTGGTATTACAAAAAGAGCGATGACAGGCTGTATACTGACCTAATTGTGGAAAAATACTTAATCCAGGCAAGAATGGACACAGGGGCCACAAGATCCTGTATAAACGGAGATACATTTCGTCCAGGATAAAATCGTGTACTTGAGCCACATCATCAACAAGAAGGGTAGTCACACCGACCCAGAGAAGGTCGAATCAATTGTTGAACTGCCTGAACCGACAACAATCAAAGTACTGAGGAAATTTATAGGTATGATATCTTGGTACTGTAAATTCATCAAAAATTGCTTGGACCTAACCACGCTATTGACAAAGTTACTCCAAAAGAAGTACCAATGGAGATGAGCAGATGAGCAGCAGGAAGCATTCGAAAAATTGAAAACAGCATTCACGACGGCTCCAATTCTGGCAGCACCAGACTACGCTTCACCATTCACAGTACAAAGGGATGCAAGTGATCAAAGCCTGGGAGAGGTACTGACACAGCAGGACAACAGGGAAGAGCATGTCATAGCATATTCCAGTCGCACGTTGAATAATCACGAAGTTAACTACTTAACTACAGAGGAAGAGTGCCTGGCTGCAGTCTAGGGAATTCAAAAAATGAGGCATTACCTGGAGGGATATGAATTCAAATTAATAATGGATCACCAATCGCTGAAGTGATTCCAGAAAATAAACAATCCATCAGAATGTCTGGCGAGATGGGCAATATATTTGCAGCAGTTCCAGTACACGATAGTCTACAGGAAGGGTGAAATGAACAAGGTAGCAGATGCACTATCATGGTCTCCTGTGCAGGCATCAGGAGAAGACGAAGAAAAGATCACAAAAGAGACAATATTGACTCTGGAAAAAGAGGAAGCAGATCCCTGGTATCAGCAGCTGATGAAAAGAGTACAGGATGATCCGGAGAAATACCCGGATTACGCAGTTCACAAGGGAAGTTTATACAGATACATCCAACATACCCTGAATGACTATGAGAAAGCAGATGCGTGGAAGTTATATGCCATTCACGGATTAAGAAACAAGGTCATTAGAGAGAACCATAAAAGTCCAACAGTGGGACACTTAGGAGTCACAAAAACAGTTGCCAGGATTTCCTAACGATAATACTGGTCAAAAATAAGGAAGGAAATAATAAGTTACGTAGAAAACTGCAAGTCATGCCAGAAGTTCAAGACACCACAGTTCAAACCACCGGAAAAGATGGGTACAAATAAAGCTACACGGCCATGGCAGGTAGTAACAATGACATCGTGGGTCCACTGACAAAATCGCTATAAGGATTTAGCTACATCCTGGTGATCCAGGATGTATTCACGAAGTGGATAGAACTACAGCTATTGAAGAACGCCACAGCAGAGCCGATAGTACACTTATCCAAAAAATTAAAGGAACAAGAAAATTTTATAAAATTTTCAGCGATTTTTGAAAGTCTGTATTTTCGCGAAAAATAATCGTATCGAAAAAATGAAAAAAAAAAGCAAATTGAAGCTTGAAATCTCTTGTTTTAAGATCTTTCAGCCAAATAATTTTCTGAGCCATGGTTTTTGCGGAATCATAAGAAATAGGCCCAAATTTTTCTAAATTTTTCGGTTTTGTTTTTTAGGTCTACGGGGCCGGGAAATTTTTTTTCGAAAAAACCAATTAATGGCTCGTTTAGGAACTTCATTTAGCTACAATTTGCCTTTTTTTGTTTCTCTGTACGACAATATGCTGCTGAGATATCAGCCTTCAAATGAAAAAGGATCCTTTTGTCTTTGAGTATCAATATCTCAACAACTAATGGTCGCACAGTAATTTAAAATGCAGTTTGAGAAACTTGAATAAATGCCCTACAAGCTCTATTTTCGATTTTTTGAACAAAATTTTTTTTTCATCCTTAATATCAATTTTAAAAACCCACAAAAAATTGCCATTTTCTGGTTTTTTAGTCAACTCATCGCTACTTTGTAAATATCGATAAAAAAAATAATGTTGCCAGGTGATTTTACAACTTAATGTACCCCCAAAAACTCTAGAAATTTTCAGATTTATCCATCGAACCGTTTGTCCGGACCGATCGCTCAAAGTTTTATAAAACAATTGAAGGAACAAGTTTTGTTCCTTAATTTGTGTAATCATTACCAAAATGAAAAAATTAATTTTTTTCGGATTTTCTTCCATTTTCACGTTAGTCATTCGGTAAATGTAAGGTTAAGAGAAAAAAATTTTTTTTTTTAAAAAACGAGATAAAACCAGAGTTTTTTTACATTTTTTTTACATGCATATTATTTTATTATTCTATCTTCTCATCTAGTCTACTCGACTCTTGATTTAATAAATTTAAGATACATTTCTCTTTAAATTCACTAAGAGTATACAGGGAAGTTATCTCAAAAGGCAGCGAATTCCAAAAATTACAACCAGTTACAAGAAATGATCGCTGATATGTCACAGTTCTAGCAAATGGCACTTTAATAGTATCTGTCTTCCCTGTATCGCGCCGCGAAGCAATATTTGGCCTAAGATCAAGTCGATCACCAAACAACCCCGGACGCATGAGACACAATGCTCTATAAAATTCACAAGCTATCAACAGAAGCCTACGATTATGAACCGTAAGCCACCCAAGCCGCCTCCGATGTTGTGATATATGTTCTCGGCGTCTAATCCGAAGTATATACCTCACACAATTATTAAGTGATACTTGTAACGATCTTTCAAGTTCTAATGATAAATTCGTCAGAGCACACGCACAATAATCATAGATAGGCAGTACCAATGCAGTGACTAGCCTACGCTCTAGCTTAACACGAAGATGAGAATCATTCATGCGTATTCGATATAAAGCTCCCGCAGCACGCTTTCGCATATTTGCTACATGAGAGTACCACGAAAGTGTGCTATCAAAAACAACACCCAAATATTTAAATGATCCAACGTACTCTATTAATTCATTACCCACGTTTAGCCTTAAATAATCTAAATTCATATTGTTAACTCTACATACATTTATCGGACTGCTAACGACCATCGCTTTCGTTTTTGAAAAATTAAGATTAAGCTTATTTAATACACACCATTCAGCAATACGCTGTATATCCATGTTAACACGATCGATACCATCAAGAATATCATCAACCTTACATCGCAAATATATTACCAAGTCATCCGCACATAGTAGATATTTATAGTTTAGAAGGCATTCAGGAAGATCATTGATGAATATTGTGAAGAGCAAAGGACCCAATACGCTGCCTTGAGGAACTCCAGAGTTTATATTCACCCAATCTACCTTGCTATTCCCAGTAGTTACTAATTGCTTTCGGCCACAGAGATACGAATAGATTCATTTAATTGCATCATACGAAAAGCTAAGCTTTATGAGCTTTAATATCAGTAATATGTGATTTACGCTATCGAAAGCTTTTGTAAAGTCAAAGTAAACCGCAATTGTAATCTCACCGTCATCGATTTCCTTTCTTATATCATCCGCGAACCTTAGAGCAGCAGTTTGTGTCCCCATGCCTTCTCTAAAATCTGTCTGCCTGCGGTCTAGTAAATTAAGATTCAACAAGTATTTCACAGTCTGATCATGAATAGTCCTTTCTAATACTTTAGATAATGCACAAAGCAATGCTATAGAGCGATAGTCTGACGCTGTTGATGGATGCTTCACTTTTAGCAGTGGTTTCACTAGTGAGCATTTCCATAATAATGGAAAAACACTGTTTCTAATTGATGAATTAAATAAAGCTACTATAAGGGGCAGAAGCACTTCTAGCATAGCTTTATATTCTTGTATCGATATTCCATCAACGCCTCTCGCGCGAGTCAAAATCCGCTTCACTGCGTCTTTGACATTTAGCAAATCTACTTCGCTAAAACATAACTGATCTTCCCCACTTGCGAACTGCGTATTAGCCGAAAACTCGTTAAAACTTGGTAAGGGCTCTCCGCCAGACACAGATGCAAAGTAATTGTTAAGTTCTATTGGATTTAGAACAGGCTCATGTTGCAGTTGCGATCCCTTCCTAGTAAGTTCCATCTTGTCAAATTCTTTCCAAAACGCCTTCGCGCTACCTGAGACCACAAACTCAGATTCCAAGTACGCATCTTTTGCCGATAATAACTCACGTTAGAATTTACGGCGAAGATCTATATATTTTATGAGTAAACACGATGAATTATGACGCTTAGCTGCTCGACATCAGACATCTCTTTCCTTTTTTTAGAGCATATAGATCTGCAGACATCCAAGGTACCGGAGATCGCTTGAAAGTTGATAGTTTTTCGGTGCGACTGCATCAAGCAGACTACTGAACAGTGAGTTGAAGTTGGCAAGCTTTAAAAACAGATACATCATAAGATGATATGAAATTCTCGACAGCATCTGAATCAATGTGTTTGAGAGGTCTATAAGTAAATATTTTCTGCTTGCAGCACATGGCTTCATAATTGATCGACATATAGATAAGGTCATATCCTGATAGAAAAGGCTGCTGCGATTGCCCCCATGCAGTTAGCATTGAAAAATCACCAACTGCACAGATGTCAATCCATGTATCTGATGTCCTGGTATGATGTGTCAGCTCCATAGGAACCTCCACTAGTCCTTGCGAAGCTAAAAACTCCTGAAGGCTAATTGACTCCGGCGTTTGAACCAAAAGATTAGTATTTAAATCTCCCATAACGCAGACAAATTTATATTTCTTCACGTAAGAAGAAAGCTCATCTTGGCATAATTCAATAAAACCAGCTCTGGGAGGTCTATAAACTAAAGTAATAAGTATCTTTGCATGCAAAGAACTCCAAACTTTAGCAAAGAGAAATTCAGGGACACCATCAAAGGGCAAGGACTTAGAAGTGGCGAGAATTCGTGAAGAAAGCCCATCGCGTATGTAAAGCGCAACTCCACCACCAACACGGCCACGACGATCAACTCGAAGCAGTGAATGACCTGGCAATCTAACCTGAGAATCTATGATCATGCTATTCAGCCATGACTCAGTCACAGCGATCACATCATAGTTATTGTGGCAGGAAAAATCTCGAAATTCGTCAATATGGGCAGCTGAGGCTAATGACTGGGTATTTAAACTGCAGATATTGATAGTAGAGACCGATGAAAGCTCTGAAGAAGCCGATTTTCTATTTACTGACCATTGAGGAGATCTTGGATGCTCTAACACTGACTGAGAATACCCAGACGATAAATTAATGTCTGAAAGATGTTATAGTTTAATGCTATCAAGGTTGGTTGAAGGCAAAATCCTTATCGGCCTGGAAGTTGCGTCTTTCCTGAGATAAACAACATCATCCATGATCTAGATGTACCTGTCATTAATCTGCGCAAACTTCTTTCGAACATCATCACATAACTTTCGTAACTCAACTGGGGTGCGTCTGTTGATACTAACTTTATTGACTGGCAGCGCAGCAACAATATTATTTGCCATCAGGATAGGCATCTTGTTCTTTGCTTCAATAGCCTGCTTGCACTTGCTTGCTGAAGTGAGCTCAACAACGATAGCTCGTGAACGAATACTTCCTGAGTTCGACTGCGAACTTGTCTTCATTTTTTTGCCCATGCGCTGTGCTTGAATAACCTCAAATTGCGTTAACAGAAAATCTAGAGTATTAGCTAACGCCGGAACAAAATCCAATGCAAGCTTCTTAGGATCTCTTGTGTCTTCAGTTTTCGGAACGCCAGTAATGACCAGTTGATTCGCAATACTAAGGCAAGCAACACGTAGGCTAATATCTGGATCAATTGAAGCGCCAACCGAGTCCGCAGCCCCAGCTATTTTTTTTTTCTATTTCCACTAGACGAGAATCATATTTTGAGACTTTCCTTGACACTTTATTTTTATTGAGCTAACCTAATGTTTAGTGAGTTAACCTAATAATTAAAATAATAAAACTAGTGTGATATAGTGAACTCATTATGATGTCCAGTATGGACACTGAAGATACAAGTGAACCGCTTAACAAGCAAGTGGATGCACACCAAAATCCGACAGGAGATTGAAATCCACAACAAGTGCGTAAAAGGTTCAGACTTTCAGCAGTTATATATTCACAACAAAAATCTGTACAAGAAGCCGTGAACATTAGTTTCAAGGACAATCAAGCCAAGAGAACTAAAATACAACCAATAATTATCAAGCAAAGTATTTAACACATTAATAAATTCATTAACAAATGTAAAAAAAGAGTTTGTTCACTCAGTTCAATTTAAAATTACTCGCGATTCAGTAAACGTTTTTACTAGTGATAAGGATGATTACAAACAAGTTAAATCGTTGTTTCCTTTATTGGATGTGCGGTTCCACACGTACACGCTACCAGAAGAAAAGCCCAAGCACGTCGTTTTAAGAGGATTACATGTTATCGAAATAAAAGAAATTATCAAAGAGCTAATGAGTCATCAAATTGTAACAAACAGGATTATCCAAATGAAATCTAAAATCCTGGAACAATACACATATAGCACTAATCATAACATAATACCTGCGTACATGGCAACGCTTCAACATCATGATGATTTACAAAAAATTTATAAAATAAATAATTTATTTTCATTTAAGACTAAATAGGAAAAATATCGCAATACACGCAAGATTACGCAATGCTTTCGGTGTCAGCAATTCGGCCACGGGCAGATTAATTGCACTAACCACCCTAAATGCGTCAAATCACCTCACGTCTGATTGTAAAATTGACGTGCAACAGAAACCGGTCTCTATCGACTGCAAGGGCATGCATCCAGCAACTTCCAAAGAGTACCCGTCTTATATTAAACATTGGAAAATAGCTGAAAACAACTGTCATAAGAGAAAAAATGCTACCTAACAACCATACCTGTCACAACAACATCTACTATTACCTACAAAAGATAACATTTCGACAACATCACAGTCGTCCACGCATCATACATCTCAAGCCTGGAACAAGAGTATCGTTACCAACCAAAAACAACTAGACAAGCCAACACCAACCAACAAGATGACGTCATAACTGGAGAACCTACTAACACCGGGTATCGATATAATAAGTGATCCACATTCCAAATCACCAGTTAATATATCAAATTCGAATGTAAATGATGTTAGTCACGCATTAGAATTTAATGAGTTAGTTAATAGTATACAAAAATTAAACACTATCTGTGATTTTAAAAGATTAACTTTATTAGCTAAAGAACTGACAGATTACTTATCTCGATGCCATGACTACTTTAACAAATTAATGATTATTAGCGAATATTTCACTTATGTGTAACGGGGTAAATTCAAATTTACCGCGTTCAAATAAGTCAAAATTAAATCTATTATGTGTACTGTCGGTCATGTGACATTACCACCCAGGATATGCCGGGTAGGTAGCGACTAGTCGGCCGGATGTGGAAATTCCAATTGCTCGACCGTCAACCCCACTTAGAATTAAGTAGGTGACGAGTGACCGCCAGAGTCAAGAGGTGCGCGGACAATTATAAAACGGGGACCGGAACGAGAATCGGGCATTAGCCATCGGAACACCCGAACCGTCAAGACGACAACAACCATAGACGCCATAACAGACGCTATTACGGACGCCGGTTTTTGGACAATTAATTGATCAGGTAATGATTTGATTGAGAGCTTGAGTTTTATTGTGGAACCAAGCGATTATTAAATTCAATCTTTTATCAGATACCAGGCAGGTAGCCGGTATCTATTGTAAAAATTTACTGATTGCGTCTGACTAACAGGTTGAAGGAGAGAACGAGACAGGAGGTGATAGTTAGAGAGAGAGGAGAGATAGCGAACGGATAAACGAGACAAGGACAATTATACCAGGACAGTTACCAGGACGATTACGTGGACAAAACCGGACAGAACCAAAGACAAGACGAGGAAGGATTCGGAGTAATTGATTGTAAAGGTATTTATTTAAAATTTACTCCAGGCAGTAAGCCGGAGAGTTTTAATAAAATACTAGTCATAAGTCTGGTAGCGTCGCGTCCAATTTTAACTCTCGCAAATTAAATTATTACTCGTAAATCACTCGTTAATTAAAATTAATAAACTAAACTGGAATTAGAATTATATAAAAATAATTAATTAATAAACTCCAGGCAGGTAGCCGGAGCTTTTACGTAGTTAAATATTTCCAGGCAGGACGCCGGAAATATTCTAGAAGTTTCCAGGTAGGTCGCGTACCGGAAACCGTAAAATCTAGTCATCATTGCTAGTCATGAAAATTAATTAATTATAAGTAAATTTAGTAATAAAATAATTAATCCAGTATAAAATTCATGAGTAATAAATTGTCTCGGGATCTGTGTTCAAGGTCACTGAATTAATTTAAATAATTAAAAGGAATAATTAACTAGATAGAGAATTAATCAATTAAATTAAGTAAATTAAGAATAATTATTGTGATGAGAAAAGTACCTGAAAAAGGAAACGTAGTAAAACATAAAGTGTATCGGGTGAAACTGAGTTTTGGAGTAAAAGTAAAGTGACCGCGCGGAAAGAAAAGATGGCGGGTCTGAGCGGCAAATGATCGTTGTGTGAACCGGGAAAAATTAGTCGGTGATAAAAGTGAAAGGAATAAAATGATAAAGGAAAATTTAGGTTAAATAATAAATTAATTAATAATTATTTACACTCTTCAAATTAATTAATTTATTAAAATTTCGGGTGAAACATTATGTAAATTTAGTGAGTTAGGTTTTAAAGAAAAATTGTAGTTATTAAGTATCGTGAGGGTGAAGCGATTTTTAACAGAGTGTGGGAGTGTGTGATCAAAGTCCAAAGGTAGTTGGCAAATAGAGTGTGTGCGTGTGTGATAAAAGTCCAAAGGTAGTTGGCAAATAATTGTGTGTGTGAGTGTGTGTAATATTGCCAAAGGTACTTGGCTAATTTTAATAAGGAAAATTATTGCGGGTTATTAATTGAATTAGGTTTAAGTGAATTATCGCGGGTTAATAGAAATATAAGGTTTATATAAAGGTTTATAAAAGTTATAAGGTATAAAGGATAAGGTTTATAATAAAGGTTATAAGGTTTATAAAAGGTATATAAAGTATAAGGTTTATAAGGTCAAAAGGTAAAAAGGTTGATTAAATAAAAGGTTTAATTTGTTAATTGGAAATAACAAAATTATTTATAAATTATCCTTCCTCATCCTTCTCTTACAATTAAAACATTACACCGACCCTGACGATTTAAGATCCGGTTCTGGGAGACCGTTATTACTTCCAGTGGCGCCCTTAATAAAAGGTAAATTAAGGACGACCAGAGTAACAGCTTAGCCCTGTTATATATGGATGCTAAAAATAATTTACATTATAATAAATTAATTTATATAATACATTGGAACTCCAATTGTATAAATAACAATTTGCACCAGCTACCACATGGATATTCTAGTTATCAATGAAACTAAATTAACAATTAAAAATAAATGCTTTTTACAAGGTTACAATTGTTATAGGAGAGATCGAGTGAGTGAGACTCGTGGAGGTGGCGTGGCCTTATTTATGAAAAATAATATTCCACATTATGAATTTCCACTAAATACGAATACACTCGAAGCGCATGCAATAAAAATCCCGGGTAACATATTACTCGTATTTTGCTACAACCATTTACAAAATAAAATAGACCTTACAGACTTAAAAAACTTTTTCAAACTTAACAACAAAGTAATAATACTAGGTTATCTAAATGCTAAGCTCTCTCTCTGGCATTGCCAAAAAGAAAACAAAAATAGTACCTTTCTAAGTAGCTTTCTACAAAAGAACCCTGTACATGTACTTTATCTTGATGAGTATACACTCTTTTCGTCCAATAAAGCCGCACCATCTATAGTTGATATTTCTCTAATGATAAATATATCTAAAATTAACAAGCCACTTGTCATCCACGATCTCAACTCAGATCATATGCCAGTGCAAGTTATAATGAATAATTCGTACTATACAACAGAAATCGTAACATTATTTGATTACAAAAAAAGCTAACTGGCATATGTTCGATACTATACTTAATAAAAATACGACTATCAATTCGAAAATTGTAACAAAACTCGGTATAGAAAAATTAGTACAAAATCTAACAGATCATATTAACAAAGCTCTTGACATATCTTTACCTAAATTAAAACTTACACCTACAACAAGCTCTTTACCAGCCGAAATTCTGAAACAGATTAAAATTAAAAACTATCATCGTCGAAAGTATCAGCGATCGCATCGGCTCGCGGATAAAGTGATATATTACAATTACATCCAACAAGTGAAAATAACAATCACTAAACATAATGACAATACCATTTCAAGCAAATAAAAAAATTTAAATGTAAAAGATAATTCATTATGGAACGCAATAAAGGTAACAAAGAAAACCAACAACATTGTACCCACATTAATAACGAATAAAGGAGCCATTCTCAATAACTCCGACAAGGCTGATGACATAGCTAATACTTTCGACGAAATACCTAAGCTAACAAACGATTATAGTAATCCGAATACAGAGAAAATTGTAAACTTTAAATATCACGACTTAATTTTAAATGCACTCGATAAAAATACGGTTCCATTTGTTGCTCCAAAGAAAGTTTACAAAGCTATTAAAGTAACTGAACCTAAAAGAGCTGCAGGTAATGTTAATATACAGAATATAGCACTAAAACATGTACCCAAATAGCTGTGGTAAAGATAGCTCATATATTTGTGGCCTGCTTAACTTTATCATATTTTCCTTCTGCTTGGAAAGATGCACTTATATTGCCTTTCTCAAAACCTGAGAGAAAAATAGAAATAATTCACTCAACTACAGGCCAATTAGCCTTCTATACACATTGAGAAAGATTCTTGAGATTATTGTCAACAGCCGATTAAAAACTTTTCTTGAAAAAAACAATACTCTAATTCCTGAACAATTTGGGTTCAGATCACAGCGTAGTACAGTTCAACAACTCACTAGGGTAACAGATTTTATAAGTACCAACTTAGATATTAACAAAAGTATTGGCTTATTATTATTAAATATTGAAATGGCATTTGACATGGTGCGGCAGCGTTGTCTAATTAACAAAATGCTACAATTGAACATACCAGAATACTTGATACGGTTTGTTGACAGCTATCTCAAGAGTCACTAGTTTAAAGTTAAAATCATTATTGCAAATAATTCGTCGGTAACGAACAATATGATTTACTTTATTAAATCTATATTTAGAATAATTATAACGGTTTATACGAAATAATAAGATAATATTGCAAGTATAATTGCCAGAGTAATAATTGAAAGTATATCAGTATAATTAATGGAAAATAATAATTGCAAAAAAATACTAGATAACAAGTCTAGACGCTAAGTGATCCAGGATCGGAGTGATTGACCGATAATCGAGGGTCTGGGACTCTCCTCTGAACTATCCCCACTTCACCCTTACGGACATGCGTCGACGTGAAAATTAAGTCATGTGACCATGGCACTATGACGTACTAAATTTAGGCGGCAACGAGACGGAGAAAATTGGGAACCGCAAGGCTGAGAACGACGAAGACAATCCACATTGTCTCAATATATATATGTATATATATATATATATATATATATATATATATATATATATATATACATATATATATATATATATATATATATATATGGTAACATGATGAAAAATTCGACATCGACTCGTGGTTTGAATTTATTTGAAATCATCAATAGTTACCGGATGAGCTAATTTTAGTGACATTTAGAATCGAGAATTTTGACTTCGACCGAGCAATAGATCGACCGCATGGACTTTACAAGAGATCCGGGATAGACGTCGTACTGAACAGCCGCGTTTTTGTATTTGAACAATTCGACTCGACCAACCGAACATATTTTGATTTCGACTTTTTGAACAATTCGATATACGCCGTCAAAACCGATTCAAAGTGAACAACGACTAATTATTGTGTAAATAATACTCCGATTATTTCTGTGAACAAGCCAAAGCATCGGCAAACTGAACAAGAGTCCGAGTGGAACTGATTTCGCAAATGAGCTAGTGAAACGTGATTGGTGTAAATAATAATTAATTACGTGTACTAATTATATGATAGTGCAATTTGAAGGCGTTACCGAAATATAGAATATTATTTTATTTTATTTTATTTCGATCGAATATTTCTGAGAATTGCGGATTATCTCTTTCTCATTCGTTGCGGCAGCCGAGTCCTGCTAGGTAAAACACTCTGACGTCACCGGTCGAATATTTCGGTAAGAACGACGTCGTGTGTGCGTGTGAAAGAAAATAATAGTATTTCTATTTCGACAACTGACTGTTTTTTTGAGCAATAAACTGACTGTTTTGATTAACTACGTTTAATTTTGTGTTTATATTGAGCCAAGCCGACCACGGCAATTTATACATTTTGTAACCGATTATTTCTGTAAAACCGATCAATTATTTCGTCTATTTAATATACGACTGATTTGTTTAATTCTGATCAATTCTTTTATCGTAATCTTAAGTGTCTGACCTTTCCCCGATCCGCCACCCTGAGTCGACGTTTAGGATAATTGTTTATTTGGTGATTCCAAAATCACCTAGCCCCCAACATTGTAAATTTTGAACAAGGTTGCCAAAAATCATAAGTGTAATCGGATTTCCCTCCGGTAGATCCCCGGTGGTGAAAACTCCGTTATAATATATATATATATATATATATATATATATATATATATATATATATATATATATATATATATATATACAGATACTCGGAAATCCTTCTAAAAATAGTCAGAATAGCTTCCTAGGACCTCAAAACGTCGACATCTGATGAAAACTCGATTTTTGAGAATCGGGTTGAAACCAATAACTTCCCGAATTTTTGAAAATTAATAATTTTCCTAGCGGGAAGTTAAAAAAAAAAGATTTACGGGAGAAAGTGGATACAGGAAAAAAATACGAGATAAAGAGAGCGATTATTTAGATGGCTTATTTAAAAAAAAAGGAATCTCCCCGTGTAAAAAAATTTCGTTCACAAAAGGTTGGCAAAACGTTTACATGAGCGAAGTTCGAAATTTGAGCAAGATCCTAACTTAAAGTGAACGATTTCTGAACGCACTAAAAAATTCAATGTAAAAAATTAGGCCTCCAAGAATTCGTGGAGAACATGAATTTTCCCAAATTTTAACGATTGTTAAACATGTTTTAGGTGTATACTTATAAATTTATATACTTAAAAATTTTAAATAGTTATCGAATTTGCAATCTTTTTTCAACGATTTTGTTTTACACTTGATTCGTAAATAAATCGTTAAACATTCGCATATAATGACCATAATTATTAAGAAATTTAGTAAAGAACATTTTGAAACAGCACAAAGTTAAATTCTTGGGAGCGATTGAAAAACCGTTCAAAAATAGTTTGCAAATGAACTGTAAAAGGTTCGCACCCTGCGTATAAAATGAATATTGTTGAAAAATGGTTAAATAAACTTTGTCTATTTGAATCTTTATGAAGTAAGACACCGACTAATTTTTTTCGAACATTTTTTTAATACTTGAAAATACAAAGTAAAATTCAACGACTGACTTACTAAAATATATTCAAAGATATGTTAAGAAATAAATGAAAATAGGTTTTTTATGAATGTATTCCACACCTAAACAGAAACCGATTAAATTGAGCAATTTTAATAGAGAGTCAAATAAGGCTTACGAATAGTTGTCGAGAAATGTTCATTCATAGTAATAAGCTAAATGTTTTCCCTATTTCATCTTTGGAAGCTTAAATATCGCTTATTATTGCGTCACGTTTCAAAATTACCGATAGTCAACACTTTTTCAACCTTATGTTAACAATTTATTTTATATTGGTTCGTAAACAATTCGTAAAACGTTCTCCTGAGGTGACTACAATTATTTCGTAATTTAATCAAAAGTATTTCGTAATTTAACAAAAAATTTGCTTCTTTATAGCAACTGATAAAGTGTTCGGAAATAGTTCTCAAATAATTCATGAAAGGTTCGCAAAATGCGAATATTGCCTTTCAGTGAGGTAATAAACCGTGAACTTTTTGAGAACACTCTCAGTTGATATTTTCGACCAGGTCATAATTATTTCATCGGCCATTTTTATATGGTGGTTATCATAACTTGTGGGTAAGTAAAAAATAACGCTTATCATAAGTCTAAAATAAAATACTTGACAATCGTTCGCAAATCAGTCACAAATAGTTCGCACATAATTCGTAAAATAATTCTATATCACGAATCTAAATGATTGAGTAAAAAATGTACTATTTGTGAACGTTTGAAAAAACATTCAGAAACAGGTTGAAAATGGTTTATTTAACTTCCACTATTACTGGTGTACATAAATTTATAAGTATACATCCAAAACATGTTTAACAATCGTTAAAATTTGGGAAAATTGATGTTCTCCACGAATTCTTGGAGGCCTAATTTTTTACTTTGAATTTTTAGTGGTTCAGAAATCGTTCACTTTAAGTTAGGATCTGGCTCAAATTTCGAACTTTGCTCATGTAAACGTTTTGCCAACCTTCTATGAACGAAATTTTTTTACACGGGTCGGTAACCTTTTATTAGCTTAAGATTAATAATAATAATAAACTATTAAATAAATCGTCCTTTATGTTATGTGATTGTATTTCAAATCACGTAGTTGCTAACTAGCAAAGGTAAAAAGTGTTTTCTATTTGTTTACAGTAAATTTTTTTTCTTTAATAAAACTCAACAATTATAAAAATTAATGATTTACATCAGCTCATATGGAAATAAAATTAATATGTATTCCGCTTTTCATTTTTAGTAAATTTACAACGCAGGATTACATTGATTTAACAAGGCAAATTATAAAATGGTTCCCAACTGAGAAATCTAGTACCTGTTTTTGACATAGGATTCCAAGAAGGTTTTCCAAAGGCAATAAAGCCTCTCGCAGTTTTGGATCATGTTGAGAACACTGTGGAAACACCGAGCAAATTACAGTGATTCCATCGTGTTTACTCCAGGTGTTTGTTCCATTCGTACACTGTGATTGCACGGTGTTTTCACGGTGTATCCACTAAGCTTACATGGTGTATCTATGGTGGCAACACAATTTCACCGTATTTACACAGAATATTCACTATGTAAACATAATATGATCACCTCGTTTACATAGCGTAACCACCGGGTTTAATCGGTGTAATCACCATGTTTACATAATGAAATCACCGTGTTGATATTGCGCAATTTCCGTGTTTTCATAATGCAATAATACACCGAGTTTATACGGTGTGATTGGCGTGTAAGGTTGGTGTTTACACAGTAGATTCACTGCGTTTATGCGGTGTGGCTTCGACAAATCATTGTTTGTGAATTCAACCGTTACTTTGACTTTAGCGTGTTGCATACGATAATTCGACTGTGGCAATCATTTGTAGCACGCTCAACATCGCATAAAACAAGAAACAGTCGCAGTAACAATTGAACAGGCAATAGTTGTTTCGAAACACATGTGCAAAGGTAGGGGTTCCGACAGGATAGGAGTGACGTCACGAGTCTGATATTGTGGCGCATTCTCAACAGACCAAGGACGTTGTTATATGTGTGAATGTAGCGAGAAATAGTCTGTGGAATTTGTGCGGTGTTGTCCATTGTCCAATATACTATAAAAACTAATAGAAGGTTACACACCAATTACCACACTCACACAAAATATCGTAGGAAAAAAGTATTTGAATTGAATGTAATGTTATAAGTGAAAATAATAGTTATTGAGAAACAATGAAGTATTCAAACTAACAAACATAGTAATTATAATAATTACAACAACATTAATAATAATTATTGTTATGTTAATAATAGATAAATGATCATAGTTTTATAGTAATAATAATATTTAAAAATAAAAATAGTTATGTGTTTTTTATTTTGATGGTGGCATTCTTTAAAAAATTCGCCTATCCATTTTATTTAGGTAAATTTTTATGTCGTCTGATGATCCATCTGCATACTTCAATTCCTATTTTTTTTGCATGTACAGGCACAAATCTGCAAGTAATAAAATTATCATTTTTTTCGTGTTGTTGACAATAATAATTATTCGTTTGCTAGTGGATATGGGTGAAATGAAATAGCCCCCGCGGACAAAAAGTGGCACGTGAAAAAAGGATACCTCCATAAAATAACTACACAAAACAAGACCGATGGCATGAGTGATGGGTAAAATAATATACCCCATCCCGACACATCTACACAGACTACTTCCGCCGATGGTCCCGATCGGGTGAGAGCTTCGGTGGCCAAGGCAAGATCTACGGATTGTGGAGGGAACAACTTATCACATTTGAAAAGCGCAGTAGAAAACCAGATCACTCTAGCTACTGGAACGGAAATCAGTAACGAATCCGTTAGGACGCTTACACTCTAGTCACAGCACAGTAAACACTGCACATGATAGTGCTATTAAGGATAAGGAATTCCATGTAAACATACTTCAGAATGCGCTTACTGAGCTAAAGAAGTACTGCTGTGAGGGCAGGAAACCTTCATCTAAAGTGGCTGATTCAGTGAATACAATGAGTAATACCTAGTAGACGCTAGAACAAGGAGAGATATCTGGAAGACAGCCCTTGCCCATCTCCCAAGATACTCGGAAGTGCAGATAGTTTCACCTTTAAGTGATATTGATGGAAGTGAACCCTTAGGTAATTAATTTCTAATTACTCTATATATATATATATATATATATATATATATATATATATATATATATATATATATATATATATATATATATATATATATATGTAGCGTTGCTAAAATAATTACAATCGATCACTTTCGGCTATCTACGCCAAAGATCGATTTTTCTGTATTCCATCTCTACCTCATTCGTAGAGACACTAGTCAATTTCAAGATACACCGCTGAGCTGCGAACACGCGTTCAAGCATTTTCATATTTTGTATACTTTACTTTCTTTTACTGTGTTAATTACGTTGGTTAAATAAAACATTTATTTAACATTATTAGTTGGTTTAAACAATTTATTTTAATATAGTCAAATTTCACCCTTAACCACTTTATATACTTATATATATATATATATATATATATATATATATATATATATATATATATATATATATATATATATATATATATATATATATATATATATATATATATATATATATATATATATATATATATATATATATATATATATATATATATTGAGACACATCGCTTTTTGTCTTCGCGATTTTTACCAGCAGCCACCAGAATTCGCGGGTTAAACCCTGGCTTAGGCTGGCCTCTAACAAATTTTATTTTACCTGGACAGAGCAGTGGGCTGGGGTTCTTGCAAAGCAAAGACCCGCACTTATTCAAACTCGGCAACGTATGAAAAAGTTATCAACTCACCTCACGGCTTATTAATTATTAATAGGTTTCTTATAATAAAATAAACTTATCAGCTTCTTAATTAATAATAATATTTGTTAATGAACTATTTAATAACTCTTATCAGTAGAATAGGAAAGTAAATAGTGTAAATGAAAGATAGAATGATAGGAATTAACCAGAAAAATGCAAGTTTTATTGCCAATTATAATAATGTTCAATTACTTACAATAAATACTACGCAATTAACAATAACGCAGTGTTCTCGTAGATACTGGATACAATGTTCCTCCACGTGGAATAACGCAGTTACACACAATACTTAATATTTAACAGATTATAATAATTAATACCGCGAACAATTCGTCGGTAACGCACAATATAATTTACTTTATTAAATCTTTATTTAGGATAATAATAAGAATAATATCGCAAGTAAAATTGCCAACTATTTATTTAAATAATCGAAATACGAAAAAAACGACTATAAACAAGACGATATCGTTTTCAAGAAATTTATTTTTTTTTAATTATAATTTTTTTACGCTAATGATATGGTGAAAAAAAAATTTTCAATAATATTTAATTAATCCATTTGTTTATAGAAAATTGATCAACAAATGGCATGAAAAAATTCGAAAAGTAATCGTATCACCCGTGAAAAATGAATCATACATGGCCATGCATGACTGTATATGGCTCATACATGGAGCATATATGGCCATGCATGAAGCATGTATGGCCATGCATGAAGCATATATGGCCATACATGAAGCATGTATGGCCATACAAACTTTTTTAATACAGTCATGCATGGCCATATGCAGTCATACAAAACCATGTATGGCCATACATGGCCTTGTATGGCTGTATTAAAAAAGTTGGTAGGTCCAAGAATGGTCATATATGCTCCATGTATGGCCATGCATGACCATATATGCTCCATGTATGGCCATGTACGATTCATTTTTCACCAGAATGCACGCCATGAACGTTCGTCTTGTAATAAATGAATCATACTCGAACATGCATAGGTGTATATGGTTCATATATAGTCATACGTGGACATACAAACTTTTTCTATCCAGTCATGCATGGCCATATGCAGTCATACAAAACCATGTATGGCCATACATGGCCTTGTATGATTCATATATGGCCATGTATGACTGTATTAAGAAAGTTGGTAGGTCCATGAATGGTCATATATGCTCCATGTATGGCCATGCATGACCATATATGCTCCATGTATGGCCATGTACGATTCAATTTTCACCAGAATGCACGCCATGAACGCTCGTCTTGTAATAAATAAATCATACTCGACCATGCATAGGTGTATATGGTTCATATATAGTCATACGTGGGCATACAAACTTTTTCTATCCAGTCATGCATGGCCATATGCAGTCATACAAAACCATGTATGGCCATACATGGCCTTGTATGGCTGTATTAAAAAAGTTGGTAGGTCCAAGAATGGTCATATATGCCCCATGTATGGCCATGCATGACCATATATGCTCCATGTATGGCCATGTATGATTCATTTTTCACCGGAATGCGCGCTTCGAATGCTCGTCCTGTGATAAATGAATCATACTTGGGCATACACACTTCTTCAATACAGTCATGCATGGTCATATACAGTCATACATGGCCTTGTATGATTCATATATGTCCATGTATGGCCATATATCCTCCATGTATGGTCATGCATGGCCATGTATGATTAATTTTTCGACTGTTACAATGACTTATAAACAGGATGTTGCAGTGTTAAAAAAATAAGAAATTTTTTTGATATCACTAACAGCATATTGATGATTATATTGTGCTTTTTCGAAAGTGATTATATTCTTTGAACGTTACGTAGCACGACTAAACATTGTTGTAACTGTCGGTCGCATAGCCTAGTCTTCAAAGCGTCAGTCTCTCGTACGGAAGGTCCCGGGTTCGAATCCTACTAAGCGGGTGTGGTTATTAATAAGTCTAGCGTTTTTTCTCTGAATTAAAAATTCCCATTTCGATTAAGAATTCAATTAATCGCATATCTGATAATCTCTGCGTCGCCAAAATAATAAAAAAAAAATTAAAAATTTTTTTTTAATTTAGTTAAAATTTCTATACATAGTCATGTATGGCCGTATCAAGCCAGGTATGGCCAATTTTCATACATGGCCATGCATGGAGCATTCATACATGGCCATGTATGATTCATTTTTCACGGGAATACCCAAAAAGAATATGAAATTAGCAACAGCTTAAAATTAAAAAACGAAAAATTATTCAACATACATTATTTAAATTCGAAATTTTTTTGTTACTTCAAAAATTAATAATTAATGACATAAAAATATTTTATAAACTTTCATAATGCCATCTTGTTGAGTATGCTTATAAGAAGGGCTCCAAGAAACAAAAAGTTTATAAATGAATTTTTCAAACTTTTATACCACCTTTTATGACAACGCAAACCGGTAAAACAAATGTTAATTAACAAATAAATAACTTTTTGAAAAATGGTTATACATTTTTTATTGACACGGAATCATATTCTTTGAAATCTCTAGATGACACTAGAATTTTTCCAAATTTTTCAATTGCATGAAAAAATTATTTAAAAACTGCCACGCAACAGCTGATTTTCATCGTTAAATTTAAAAAAAAGCGATTCAGCAGCCGAAATGAATGGTAGATTATTCAACTAATCGATATAAAAACTTAGTTTTATACATACATATCTTGTGATACATGTTAGTGTATAGTCCCGATATGAAATTAGACTCGTTTTCTAAGAGTGAGTGTAAAAAAGGACAACGATTATTTTCGATAGAGAACTTCAGATAGTTGATTTGACATAACATTATATAGGTAGTGCACCAAACTAACCTTCCCATAAATGAAGTATTGAAAATTTAATTAGTATGAGATCATCATTGTAATCGCTTTTACCATGGCAAGACTAGTTACAATTATAGAACGTACAGGTACGATTGAAACATCATAAATAATGAAAGAAATACTTTTAAAATATAAAATAGCTGTGAAATTTACAGGTCATTTTGTTCACAATAAAATACACGTGACAAAATTGTATTATAATGGGAGATGCATACGTTATGTGGAATGAAATCCATATTTTCTACATTTTTTGATTTCATAAAAAATTTAGGCTATCAAATTATTGAAAGAAATGGTGAAAACATGAAGCTTAAGGAAATAAATTAAAGATTACTAGACAAGCTGTCAGATACTTTTTACGAAAATCGTCTATGAATATTAATTTTGAAGTCCTATAAGCTTTAGCAGTGATTACAAACTGGTTTTTACGAAAAATCATGAAAATTTCAAACAGCCAGAATATCAAAAGTATTCAAACGATTCAGCCCATCTTCGAACTTGATCAAGGTAATTGCCTATAGAATAAGTGTGCAAAATTTCATTAAGATCCGATAAGAATTGTGGGTGCTATTGTAATGACAAGACCAGTGATAATCATAGGGAGTAGAGGTAAATTTTATACATCATAAGTAATAAAAGAAATACTTTAAAAATATAAAAGCGTCCCTGCCTAGAATATTTTACGAAATACTTATCACGATTTTCGTCGATCCTTTTCCGTCGATTGTCCTGTATGAGTTGTCCTGGTCCTTATCTCGTTCTCTCTTGTCCTCGTAGTTGTTCTGGTTTGTGAATTGTCTCGTGTTCGTTCTCGCGAATTAACTTCTCTCTCGAATATCAAATTCTCGTCTTTTCCAAAATAATTGAACTCTTCTGCAACCTGACATTTAGACGCAATCAGTAATAAGTTGATAAAGAATACCGACTTCCTGCTTGGCGTTCAACCCTAAGATGGATGGAAATATCGCTTGGTTTTACAATGAAAAGCAAAGTGTAACTTAATTAATGACCTGATGTTCGCTAGTCAGTAGTCCTACGTCTGGATGGTTACCCGGCTCTCCCAGCTCAGTGTCATCCCCACTGTTGTCTTGGGTTTTTATTAATTTCACTCGATTGTCTACGGTAACAATCGAAAAATTCAGCTCTTCTTGATTATGATCAGGCCTCGTATACGAGCTTCTTCAATTAGTGCGCCTGGCAACAAGTAGAAAAAACTCATTTAAATGCTCGTTTAGGGTCACAGGTAGGGTAAGTAACCATCAGTGAAAAATCACGATATTGGTCGATAAAGTAACCCAATTTACCCCGTTACAAACTCTGCTGATGAAAAGATTTTAAAATAGATTCACTGAGTCATTTTTGAGAAATTTCTAGAAAAACTAATTTTTTTTTGTCGTATTTTTTAATTTTCGTGAGAGTTTAATGGATCGGACAATCTGAAATTCACAGAAATGATGACGGCTGACAAGTTTTATCTGAATGGGATAATTCACTAAGAAGTTATAAGAAGCTTACATACACGAAAATACATACAGACGTGTGGATATCGTTCAAAAAACAGTCAGAATAGCTTCTTATGACCGAACGTTGACATCTGAATAAATTTTGATTTTCGAAAATCAAGGTGCAAACAATAAATTCTCAAATGATTCAAGAATCGTCGATGTTTAGAGCGGGAATCTAAAATATACTGACTAAAAACGAATTACTGGTGACAGCTATAATATTGTGTACGCGTCAATGCAGAGATATATTGAAGCAATATTGGAAATAGTATCTCAAATTAATAGCATTTCTAAGCCAATCAAAGTTCGCTGGCAACGTGAAGGTAGAGTGGTTAACCTCGCGTAATGGAGGTCAACTCCTCAGGGGCACGACTCGTTCTCGTATAGTAGTATATTCTCTCTAGGAATAGCTCTCGCGATCCCCCGGTATTTGAGATAGACTCTTACAAGATTGTCTTCTATACTACTTGTATTCTCTTGATGTCGATTGTTTTGATTTTACGATAGGGAGTTTTGTTATTGCAATAAGAAACATATTCTTACGGGTATGTACATAGTAAATGTGACTAAACATACACACACACATATACCCCTGCGTAAATATAAATAAAAAAAATGTATATTATTATCTATAAAGTTATTTCAAATTACTTATTGTTTTCTAGTTATTTTTATTTTAATGTCAAGCTCTTAATATCGATCAGAAAACTATTTTTTTTATAAGCTTAACATTGATATAAAAATAAATAGGAAACAATGTGGAATTCGAAAAAAATTTATGGATAATAATTTATAAGAAACAAAAATATCTACAAAAAAGGTTCTATGATACTTTGTGATAAGTCTGATAGTTACGCCAAAAAAGTAAAAAGATCTCAAAATTCAATATAAATTCGACTTCAATATCACATAAGTTTTGAACAAATGGAATTGTCAAAAAATGATAAGAGACTTTTTTTGTAGAGCATTTAATTCCCTACAACAATGTACCTGTTGATTTTTCCTATGATGCATCGTTAGCTAGTTATAAAAATCAGAAGACGCAAAAAAAATTTTTTCCATGTTGTTCGTGTGGAAAATACAAAAGTGCAATGCGGAACCTCTCAATGTTAATATTAAGAGCTCTCATTTTCACAAGCCTCTTTTTATATCTTAATAAAACTTTAGAGCCTATTTTTGAAAAGAAAAAAATACTTGTTATTTTTTGGATCACCCTGATATGTATATATATATATATATATATATATATATATATATATATATATATATATTAGGGTGTGCCAAAAAAAATCGATATTTTTTTTTTACTCTCACCCCAAAATATCAATGGATATATCCAAAAAAAAAATTGTGTCCAAAGGACACAGCTCGAAATTTCAATTTTACCCTTGTAGGAAATGACGACGGGCCCAGGCTTAGTTGAGGCTCGGCCCAATACTTGCTAACTCTGGGCCAAGCTAGAAATTCAAGCCTGGCCCAAGCTCGTTTGAGTATCGGGATGATAATTTCGTTCCAGGCCTGACACTCTATCCTGGCCCAATATCGAGTGCCAGTATTGTGCCGGGACTGCATATTAATATTGTCCCAATATCGAATATCAGTATTGTACCAAGGCTTTTGATAATTAACAAAGCAGCTATATACTTATTATAAATAAATTGACAAAAAAAAAAAAAAAAAATTATATCGGTAATCGTCTGCGTAATGGTAAGATATTGAGGTAAATTTGGACATAGAGAAATCAAGTAAACAGGTGAAAATAATTTTTTTTTTTTTGCATTAGCTGGGTTTTGAACCCGGTCCTTCATGGCTGCTAGGTAAGTCTTGTATCCACTAGGCTGTGAGGCTATTCATAGAAGCCGGAGGTTTTTAAGTACTATTTGTTATTTAGTTGTTTTATAATTATATGATATGTGAAATTTTTAAATAATATAAAATCATTATATTGACTGCTTAAAGTTATTTGAACTCAAATAAAAATATAATTATTAGCGAACTCGAATAAATTTGATAGAAAATGGACTCGTAAGCCGCAACTATCAAACCAAGACTTGGTAGTCGAACATTGGCATACTCTTGGGCCAAGATTAACAAACTGAGGCTCGGGAGTCGAGGATTGGCAAGCTCTTGGGCCAAAACTAGCAAACCGAGGCTCGGGAGTCGAACATTGGCAAACTCTTGGGCCAAGATTAACAAACCGAAGCTCGGGAGTCGAGACTTGGCAAATTCTTGGGCCAAAATTAACAAACCGAGGCTCGGAAGTCGAGGATTAGCAAACTCTTGGGCCAAGACTAGCAAACCGAGGCTCGGTAACCCAATGTCGTGCCAAGACAGGCCCGTCGTAAGAAATTTTTTTCCTACAAGAGTAAGAGGTTCTCCACGGAACTTTAAGATTTCCCATTTAAATGACTTAGGAAACAAGGTTTTTTAACAGTTTTTTCTCCTGCGAACTGGGAAGAAATTTTCTTTCGATAAAATGAATGCATAGATTTTTTTTAACACTAACTTTTTGACAAAAAATTTCATTGAGTCGAATGTCAATCGTTGATATTTGAGTTTCTACGGATCTTAAAAATTTTAATTTTCTAAAATTTCGCGTTTTCTGCATTTTGCAGCCAAGCTATTAGAGATAGAACAAAATATCAATCGACGATTTTGAAGTTCGTTTAATGCTCTATCAAAAAGTCCCCAACAAATTTTTCATATCAGTCACAACAATAAAGTTACAGACTCACAAAATTTACTTTTTCTAATTTTTCGCCTTTATCAATTGAACAATTGATTATAGAACAAAAAATTTCGTACATATTTTTTAGTCTATCGAATTCGCAACGAAGTTGTACAGGTGAAATTTTCCGTATTATAAATAGTTTAATGTTACGGACTCGCTAGTACTTATTTTTATGATTTTTCAAATATGTTATTTTGTCATGAGGATGTTTTGTCAGTAGTTATTTTGTCCGCGAATATTTTGTCGTGCGGTTATTTTGTCCGGGATATTTTGTCGCGGTTATTTTGTCCGCGGATATGTAGTCGTGGCACCGTTATGTAATATACTAATGATATATATAAAATTTGAATAACAAATTTAAAGTTCATTTACTTGCAGACTATTAATTGAATACGAAGTACAGGAAATTAATTTCAGAAGTAAATTCTTCCGTCAGTAGAAATCAGAAGAAGGAAATAAATAGTATTTATAAAATCGAGTCCTCTTTAAAACAGTTTATTACGCGTGGATTATTATATTTTCAGTTAATAATCAAATTTACACTAATAGGTCAAAAATTATGAGAACATTAATTTTTAGTTGCTATACAAACATAACAGACGAAAATTATTTGTATAGTTTTTAACTAATAAAATTAAATTTTTAAAAGTAGAATTCACAATGCACTTTATAATTTTTATTCGATGTATTTTGAAAATTTCTACGTTATCGGTAATTTGTACAAAAATAAAATATCAATCATCATTTTTTTTTTAATATTATATTTTGTAAATTATTAAAACTCCTATAACTCGGAAACTATAGACTTTAGCGACTTGACTCATGAGGCTTTTCTTGAAGGGGATAAAATTTGCTATAAAATTCCCATTTGCATTTTTGGTGTGCATTTATTAGTTTACGTTCTGCAAGCCAATAAATGTCAATTTGATTTTGATACGAAAAATTACTTTCTCAGCGGACATCAGTGAACAGCTGGAATTGCAGCTAAGTTACTATGGGCACTTTTGAAGAACACCAAATGCCCTACAATTTGTGACCAAAACCGCGTCGATATCATAATACGCAGCTATGTATTAGAAAGTTAAAAAAAAAGTAATTTAATTTACGTGTATTTTAAATGGGAAATCTTAGAAATCAAATGCAAAGTACCTAGGATTGGAATTAAGAGATCAAACTTGGCAGGAATTTTTGTTTTAGCATGAAAAACAATATTTTGCTTGATGAGCAACAATAAAATATATATATATAATATATATAATATATATAATATATATATATATATATATATATATATATATATATATATATATAAATGTGTCATTTTAGAGCAACATTTTTTTTTTAAGTGCACGGGAAAAAAATCATAGTTTAATCCAAAAAAAAGTTTTCGCGCAAGAAAAAAAATTCTATGTCGATTACAGACCTAGCTCATTGAAAAAATTAATTTCCCGTTTAAATAACATGGGAAAATTTTATTTTCAACTTTGAGTATTTTTAACTCGTTAACTAGCCAATAGACCGAATAGAATAATACATAGCTTTGTAGGAAATTGTACGCGCTACAAAAAAGGTCTCTTGTCATTTTTTGATAAATCTATCTATTCAAAAGTTATTGGAGTTCGAAGTTAAGCTCTAGTAAATTTCGAGATCTTTTTACTTTCTCGGTGAAACTATCAGACGTATCACAAAATGTCTTGAGATCATTTTTATTGGAAATTTTATTGCCTACACTGTAAAAAATAAGATACTGACATCAAACTTACTAGGATTTTGACGAATTTCCTCTTCAGTGAAACCAAATTCGTTTGAAGCAACAAAAACTAGTTTGTCTCCAGAAAATCATTTTTATTGAATTAAAATTTCTAGTTGATTATGAGAAATTGCTCAAGCGTTTATGTTAAAGTTTTTAAATTGTACCGTAATTAAACTAATATTTGATTGAATAGTAAAATATATTTTAATTAAAAGTTGGATGTACTTGATTTAAACATAAAAACTTGCTGAAGCAAACTTTTTAATTTTTAGAAATTTAACTGAAACTCTTGAAACGTTTCGTTTGACAGCTTAACATATTTCAATGAAACAAAAGAAGTTTCCTATAATACCGAACGTGTCGTGTCAACCGACTAGTTTTTTGGAGCGAGAATCCGATGAGGTTAAAGGAATAATTTCACGCACTCACATTAGAACTGAAAAGACAAGAATATAAATATATTCGTTACAAAATATCGAACTATATTTGAATGGAAGTCTTTATATTGTCGATTTGATAAAAACATTTATTTATAAAAAGAGTCACATATTTATCTCGTTTAGATCAATGTTTAAGCAATTGACTGTATATATCCATTCAATATGAAAACAAAGTACTAGAAGCACAACTAAACTACACCTTTTTTACTGGTTCTGTAGCGTAGCGGTAAAGCGTCTGACTCTCGCGCGTAAGGTGCTGGGTTCGAATCCTCCGGATGGCAGATTAAATTTGTTTAATTTTTCACTAAAAACTGTGAGTATGTTAGGATGATTTGTAAAATATAATTGATGTGATATAATAATATAATGTAGTTGTCCCAATACTTAATAAAGAACAAAAATAATAATAATAATGAAAATAAAATAAAATCAAAAATTAATAAATACATAAGAAAAAAAAAATTTTTTTTAATGAATTATTAATGAGATAATTAAAGACAGTTGATTCATTTATATCGATTGATTTGATTCAGATTAGTGTTTTTTTGGATCAATCCAATACAGCCATTTGAAATAACTCGATTTTTTATTGAATCACTTGCCTAGGCAGTTTCTAAGAACCTAAAAAGGTATTACTTTCAACACTAAAATTCATTTGTTTGGATAAAATTTTGACTTAACTGAAAATTCATACCTTCAATCACCTCACAATTTACTTTGAGTGAAATTTTCAATTATTTTATATAAATCAAAAATCATTATTGTATCAATAACATTAATGACTTGAACTAATTTCTATTTTTTTTTAAATGAAACAAGTGACTGAGTTGTATCAAATACTGTAAAGTTAGTTCAAATGACTTGGTACCTTCCCTCAAGAAACTCTCAGTTGGAGCAAAACATACTGTCAAACGTAGAGGGCAGTAGACTCAATCGCTTGACGCGCTTGGCTGTATCCAAACGCACGGAGTACTTGAGCCAAACGAATCTGGTTTGATGTCAGGAATCTTTTTTTACAGTGTACAAATTATTATCAGTAATGTTTTTTCAAATACCGCATTGTTTTGTAGATATTTTTATTTTAATTTAAAGCTCTTAAAAAAGTAGTGTTCTGATCGATTTAAAGAGCTCAACATTGAAATAAAAATAACTAAAAAGCAATACGGAATTTAAAAAAAATTTTATTCATTATAATTTGTAGGCAATAAAATTTCCAATAAAAAAAGATCTCATGACATTTTGTGATACGTCTGATAGTTTCACCGGAAAAATAAAAAGATCTCGAAATTTACTAGAGCTTAACTTCGAACTCCAATAACTTTTGAACAGATAGATTCATCAAAAAATGACAAGAGACCTTTTTTGTAGCGCGTACAATTTCCTACAAAACTATGTATTATTCTATTTGGTCTATTGGCTAGTTAACGAGTTAAAAATACTCAAAGTTGAAAATAAAATTTTCCCGTGTTATTTAAACGGGAAATCGATTTTTTCAATGAGCTAGGTCTGCAATCGACATAGAATTTTTTTTCTTGCGAGAACATTTTTTTTTTGGGTTAAACTATGATTTTTTTCCCATGTACTTAAAAAAAAAATTTTACTCTGAAATGACACACCCTAATATATATATATATATATACATATATACATATATATAATAAATATTGTTATAGACATTGAAAAACGATATTCCCTGCAAGTCTGAGTCCTTAATTTCAATTTTAAGTTCATTATATTTGATTTTAAAGTTTTCCCAAATATATATTTATGTCTATATATCTATATATGTAATCATAGACGTCAAATACTTTTTTTAGGAAATTAAATTTTCTAGAAGAACTTGTTTGTCATAATTTAACAAAAAAATTTTTGATAGAACAAAATGAAAAATAATTTAACACTGAGGAAACTAAATTTTCGTCGATCTTTGAAGCCTTGTAACTTTTTCCCAGTTTGTTCGACGTACATAATGCATTTGCACTTTTTTGTAGAGAATTTAATTTTCTACAAAATTATACTTGGCAGATTTTTAAAAAAATTTTTTACATAGTCTAAACAACGAAAAACTAAAATTAAACATTTTCGCGTGTATTTTAAACGAGAAAGGGGATCTCCCTTAGTGATAAATCGATTTGAAAGATATCTAGCTGAAATTTGGTGAATTTTTTTTTTATAATATAAAGTGACTTTGGAGGCCATAAGAGGTTAAAAAAATATATTTGTTTTCTTGGGAAACACTAATATATATATATATATATATATATATATATATATATATATATATATATATATATATATATATTAGACTGGGCCAAAAAAATTGACAATTTTTTTTTTTTCTTAGCTATATCGAAAATATTTTTCAGAATGATGAAAAAAAAATTTCATAAAAGTTTGAGTCCTTAATATTAATTTTCAGAGGTCTATCATCGCTATTTTCAATTTTAATTCATAATTTGATATTTTACGTCAGAACTGCTAAAACATTGGGGTAAAAAAAAATTAATTTCCACTTATTCCTATGTAAAATTAAATTCCCTACAAAAAAGGTACGATTGAAAATTTTCGTCAGACAATTCGTTTCCGATCAATTAAGCTTAATAAATAGCTAAAATTTTTCAATTCAACATCTTTATTTTTGAATTTTGTAACTGACGAATCAATAAATATCTAAAGAAGACCATGGAAGGTTTCTGAAGGAAATTTAACGCTCTACAAAAAAGGTTTCTTAACATTTTTTGCTAAAGTCACTCCTTCGGAAGTTATTTAAGGTTGAAGTTGAGTCAAAACGATTTTAATAACCTGAATAACTTTCGAAGGAGTGACTTTAGCAAAAAATGTTAAGAAACCTTTTTTGTAAAGCGTTAAATTTCCTTCAAAAACCTTCCATGGTCTTCTTTAGATATTTATTGATTCGTCAGTTACAAGATTCAAAAATAAAGATGTTAAATCGAAAAATTTTAGCTATTTATTAAGCTTAATTGATCGGAAACGGCTCGTCTGACGAAAATCTTCAATCACACCTTTTTTGTAGGGAATTTAATTTTACATAGGAATAAGTGGAAATTAATTTTTTTTACCCCCATGTTTTAGCAGTTCTGACGTAAAACATCAAATTATGAATTAAAATTGAAAATAGCGATGATAGACCTCTGAAAATTAATATTAAGGGCTCAAACTTTCATGAAATTTTTTTTTCGTCATTCTGAAAAATATTTTCGATATAGCTAAGAAAAAAAAAAATTGTCAATTTTTTAGGCCCAGTCTAATATTTATACATACATACATATATATATATGTATATATATATATATATATATATATATATATATATATATATATATATATATATATATATATACGAGTTACTAATGCTCAGTCTATTTATCAGAAGTGTACATTTAATTTTTTTTCAGACGGTATCATACATCATCTGGATCACAGCACAATCCAAGCGTTTGGAGGGTTCTTGAGACGTGGCAGGATTACTACCCAGAAAATTCAGCAGATAATGAAAACCTCAACCTGAGACGATATTGTACAAAGTAATAGATTAATAATAATAACGTTACAGACGTGTAGTTAATAGTAAAATTGAAAAAAAAAAAAAATTAATTAATTGAGTAAATCAGAGTAAAATCACTATCTTGGTAGAAAAAAAGCATTCATGAAATGTCGTAGGTATCATTTTCTCGATAATATTTCCGTTTTGTGCATCATCTTGATTTGTTTCATTAATTCTATAGAAAGAGTTGATCCTTTTTTAGGGCAATTTGGCCTCTGAAAATTTTTCTATAACTCTAGGCGTTTAGTCTTATACTATAAATTATTTCGTTTCTTCTTTTTAGGTATAACTTCTATAACGCAGTACAAATTAGTAGAATACACTTATCCGAAAACATGAAGGAACAGAAAAATTTTATAAATTTTGTAGTGACTTTTAAAAAGCTTTGACTTTGGAAGTAATTATATCTTTTATTTTTTTTCTTGGATTTTTGCGTCAGTAACTTAGTAAATATCGGATTAAGAAAAAAAAATTTAGATTGTTTTTAGCCAAATTTTTTTTTTTTTCAAAATACCACAAAAAAACAAAATTATGTTTTGTAAAATTATTTAGAAAGATTTATTTTAATTTTTCATAATGCTACATTTACTGAGTAACTTACTCAAAACTGTAAACAAAGTCGAATGAAAAAAATTTTTTTCTTTTTAATGATCATTAAACAATTGAAGGAACAAAACTTGTTTTTTTAATTATTTTGTAAAACTTTGATCAATATCCCTGGAAAACTGGTTTAATGGATCAACTTGAAAATTCAAAGTATTATGACGGGTATCGTGTGCGAAATAAATCTGGCAACATTAGTCTTTTCATCGATATTTGTAACGTAGTGGTTAATTTATTGAATAACTAGTTCGTCATTTTTTGTACTTGTTTTTAATACGTGTTAAGAATTAAAAAAGAAGTTTTCCATTAAACTTGATGAAATGACATTGTAGAGACTTTCTTGAAGCTTCTAAATTCTCCTCTAATTTGCTTCGTGATTATTCGTAGCAGAGATATCGATGATCAAACCGAAAGGTATCCTTTTTTATTCGAAGGCTGATGTCTCAGCGATAAATTGTCGCACAAGGTCATAAAAAAACCAATTCAACCCGCTTGAAAAAGCTACATTTTAATAAAAATAAATATGGTGAGTATGTCATAAATATATTGCGGTAAAAATATCTATATTTATATACATATTTTTTTACATATATTGAATTATGTATTTTTAATCATATATTTCTTTTTATATGGTGCTTTATACTTTATATTGTAACGGAGTTTTCACCACCGGGGATCTACCGGAATAGCTTCCGAATACAGTTACGAGTTGGCAACCTTGTTCAAAATATTTAATGTTGGGCGCCAGGTGATTCAATAATCACCAAATAGACAATTATCAAAAATAAATCGACTCAGGATGGCGGATCGGGCAAAGTTCAGACACTTAAGTTTACGATAAAATAATTGATCAGAATTAATACCAAATGATTAGACGCATATTGAACAAAAGAAAATAAATTGATCAGTATCACAAAAATTATCGGCTACAAACAAAATATAAAATGCCGGAACACAAAATCAGTTCGTACTCGAAAAAAAAATTGGTTAACGAATTGAAATAAAGTAGGGTTATATTTAAAGTATAAAAGGTAGGGTTGAAAAAAATTCAAAAAAAGTGTTTTTTAAAAATTTTTAGAAAATGGTGAGAGCCAGATGAAAAAAGTTCCGAATGAAAGTTGTAGAACTTTAAATTTTACATAAAAAAGCTTCTTTGACTTTTTTGACTATTATTAAAATTAACAGAGTTAGGGTGGCTGGAAGCTAGGGGATACTCGGACAAATTTGTTTTTTTCATTTTTTTTGTAATTTATTCTTTTTTTTTAAGACTTAATTACCTTTTGAAAAATCGATTCGATAATATAGGTATCAATCGATTCCAAATTTCATGAAACGTCCAGAAAACCTATCGATAAAAAACCGATTTTTAAAAAGTTTATTAATTATTTATTATAAACAAATGATAATTAACATTTGAAAAATCGATTCGACAATGTAGGTATCAATCGATTCCAAATTTTATGAAACGTCCAGAAAACTCATCAATTCAAAACCAATTTTTCAAAAGTTAATTAATATTTGTTTATAATAAATAACTAATAAACTTTTTAAAAATTGGGTTTTTATCGATAGGTTTTCTGGACGTTTCATGAAATTTGGAATTGATTGATACCTATATTATCGAATTGATTTTTTAAAAATTAATTAACATTTGTTTATAATAAATAATTAATAAACTTTTTAAAAATCGGTTTTTTATCGATAGGTCTTCTGGACGATTCATGAAATTTGGAATCGATTGATACCTATATTATCGAATCGATTTTTCAAAAGTTAATTAAGTCTTAAAAAAAAAAGAATAAATTACAAAAAAAATGAAAAAACAAATTTGTCCGAGTATCTAAGTAGCCGCTTACTATTGTAATTATTTTCCTCTCATTATTATTATTTCGCCTATATTTCTGGACTACATGGATCATAATAAATGAATAAATAAATTCGGATATATTTTTTTTCCACTATTTCTATCTTTTATTAGATTTGTGTATCTATGTATTTTTCTCTCTTTCTTTTGTTAACGTCTTACAATATCGTACACACATAAATGGCGAAGTTCGTGTAATGACACACAAGTATGTGCTCATTCAGTTTACTAGCGCATGCGCGGTCAGTACGCTACTCGGTAGTAAAAGCAAAGTCGCCGCCACAAAAAAATTGACGCCAGGTAAATGAATTCATACCTGCTTGGAAAAAAAAGGCGAAAAATAATTTCCAACGCCAAAAATTTTCTTTCAATATATTAAATCAAATAATCAAAAAAAAAAAATTATTTTCATCAATAAGAGTGGTTAAAAAGAAATAGTTAAAATTTTGAATTGTTATAACTTTTTTATCAAAAATTAAAAAAAAAATCGGTCTGTCGGTTGACCCTGCGGGCCAGCCCCTAAACTTCCCGCGTATTTCGAGCTCCTTGAGCTCGAAAAATTGTAATAGATACATTTTCGAGCTCTTCGAGCTCGAAAATACTTTTGTATGCTTTTGTCTTAAAAAAAAAACGTTTTTTACAATTTTTTCTACAACGATATCTCTCGAACGAATAAACCGATTGAGACGTTTAAGGTGGCAGTCGACGCGTTTCATTGAGTTCTATAACTGATTAAATTTTGAAATCGATTCATCGTGTCATTTTGGAGAAATTTTCAAAATACTAAAAAAAATTTTTTTTTTTAATTCTTTCGTCAACGGTTTCTCTTGAAAGAATTAACCGCATTGGTTTCTAGTTATACCCATTTTAATGCGAAGCTCTTAAAAAAAGAAGTGTTCTGATCGATTTCAGAAGTTTGGCATTAAAATGGGAATAACTAGAAACCAATGCGGAATTTTAAAAAACGTTATCAGAGATAATTTGTGAGAAATAAAATTGTCTACAAAAAAGATTCTGTGACATTTTGTACTAAGTCTGATAGTTTCGCCGGAAAAGTAAAAAGATTTCAAAATTTACTATTAATTTGACTTCAAGCTCCAATAACTTTTGAACAGATGGATTTATCAAAAAATGATAAGAGACTTTTTTTGTAGAGCATTCAATTCTCTACAAAATTACATCTGCAGATTTTTCCTACGGTGCATCGTTAGCTAGTTATAAAAATCAGAAGACGCAAAAAAAATTTTTTCCATGTTATTCTTATGGGAAATAGAAAAGTGCAATGCGGAACCTCTGAATGTTAATATTAAGAGCTCTAATTTTCACAGGCGTCCTTTTATATCTAAATGAAACTTTTGAACCTGGTGCCGGGAAGAAAAAAAAAATTTATTATTTTTTGAAACGCCCTAGTATGTATGTACGTACGTACGTCCGTATGTAAATATCTGTAACTTTTGAACGGATCAACTGATTTTGATCGTCAAGGTGTCATTCGACGCAGTTTTTTAATAACTTGAAGCTGAAAAAAAAATTGAGCTTGATCGGTAGGGCTCGTTCGGAGATATTCCAAAAATAAACTTTTTTCAAAAATGTTTTTTTTTGGATAACTTTTTACGGGCTCGATGGGTTAATTTCGAAATGGACTGGGCTCTGAAGATTTATAAGCCGCGTCGAACGCCACCTCAAACATCAAAATCGGTTGATTCTTTCAAGAGAAACCGTTGACGAAAGAATTAAAAAAAAAAAATTTTTTTTAGTATTTTGAAAATTTCTCAAAAATGACACAATGAATCAATTTCAAAATTAAATCAGTTATAGAACTCAATGAAACGCGTCGGCTGCCGTCTTAAACGTCTCAATCGGTTTATTCGTTCGAGAGATATCAGTGTAGAAAAAATTGTAAAAAACGTTATTTTTTTAAAACAAAAGCATACAAAAGTATTTTCGAGCTCGAAGAGCTCGAAAATGTATCTACTACAATTTTTCGAGCTCAAGGAGCTCGAAATACGCGGGAAGTTTTGGGGCTGGCCCGCAGGGTCAACCGACAGACCGATTTTTTTTTCATCTTTTGTGGTCATTTAAAGTAAAACCGACGCGTTTCATTGATTTCTAGAGCTGATTGAATTTTGTAATCGAATGGTTCAATTTTTTTATATATATTCGAAAAAAAATCGGTCTATCACTTGACCCTGCTGGTCAATCCCATAGATTCCCTCTGTTTTCCCTCTGATTTCCTCACAACATTGTTGTGAATACATTTTCGAGCTCTTCGAGATCTAAAATACTATTGTATGCCATTATTTTCGAAAAATAACGTTTTTCACTATTTCCTTTCTTTCATCAACGATATCTTTTAAACGAATCGACCGATTAGGACGGTTGGGTTAGCAATCGACGCGTTTTATTAAGTTCTAAAGCTGATCAAATTTTGAAATTGATTCATCTAGTCGTTTTTGAGAAATTTCAAAAAACGGAAAAAAAAATTTTTTTTTTAATTCTTTCGTCAACGGTTTCTCTTCAACGAATGAACTGATTTTGATGTTTGAGGTGGCATTCGACGCAACTTATAAAGCTTTAGAGCTGATCAGATTTTGGAATAAATCCATCGAGCGAATTGAAAGTTATTCAAAAAAATAATTTTGAAAAATTTTTATTTTTGACATATCTCTGAAAGCACCTTACTGATTAAGCTCAAACTTTGACAGCTTCTAGATATTAACAAGCCGCGTCGAATGACACCTTGATGATCAAAATCGGTCCATTCGTTCAAGAGTTACAGATATTTATATACATATGTACGTTCGTACGTACATACATACACTCGGACATAATCTCGAAATTAGTCAGAAAAGCTTCCTAATACCTCAAAACGTCAATATCTGATAGAAATTCGATTTTCGAAAATCGGACCAAAATCAATAACCTCAAATTTTTGTAAATTTTCAATTTTCTTAGCGGGAAGTTAGAAATTTTATCTTCCTCCGTAAAAATTAAGAATTTTTGAAAATTAACCATTTTTACCCCAACTTTTATAAGTTAACTTTTCGTCATGTGTCAACATTTAAAGATCCAAAGAAGCTATTCTGGTTATTTTCAGAGTGATGTCTAAGTGTGTGTGTATGTTCAAACATTCTATGACATGCTAATGAATGAACCAATTTTGCGGCATATAAAAGTGCTTGCCATTCTTTTAGTTTTCAAATCACTCAATCAGATTGACTCTGATAATTAAAAGATACGAAAGCAAAAAAAATTATTTCTGTTTTATTTCTCAACAACTTGATAAATCGATTTTAAAATCTATTTAGCTTTGGAACTTGATAAAGCGCTTCGATTGTAGCAAGAACGATGTTAATCGGTTTATTCGTTTGAGAAATATTACTGGAGAAAGGAATAGTACAAAATGGTTTTTGCAACTCATGGTCAAAAAGCACGTCTTTGATTGGTTGAAAATGACACTACAAAGAATAAATATCGCGAAGAATGTCCAAATTGTTCATGAAAAATACGATAAATTTACACTTTATATATAAATGTATATATATATATATATATATATATATATATATATATATATATATATATATCCTGTATACACCCGTGAAAAATGAATCATATATGGCCATGCATGGCCGTACATGGCTCATACATGGAGCATATATGGCCATGCATGAAGCATATATGGCCATACATGAAGCATGTATGGCCATACAAACTTTTTTAATACAGTCGTGCATGGCCACAGATAGTCATACAAAACCATGTATGGCCATACATGGCCTTGTATGGTTCATATATGGCCATGTATGACTGTATTAAAAAAGTTGATATGTCCATGTATGGTCATATATGCTCCATGTATGGCCATGTATGATTCATTTTTCACCGGAATGCACGCTTCGAATGCTCGTCCTGTGATAAATGAATCATACGTGGGCATACACACTTCTTCAATACAGTCATGCATGGCCATATACAGTCGTATATGGCCTTGTATGATTCATATATGTTCATGTATGGCCATATAGCTCCATGTATGGTCATGCATGGCCATGTATAATTAATTTTTCGACTATTACAATTACTTATAAACAGGATGTTTCAGTGTTAAAAAAATAAGAAATTTTTTTGATATCACTAACAGCATATTGTTGATTATATTGTGCTTTTTCGAAAGTGATTATATTTTTTGAACGTTACGTAGCACAACTAAACTTTGTCGTAACTGTCGGTCGCATAGCCTAGTCGTCAAAGCCTCAGTCTCTCGTACGGAAGGTCCCGGGTTCGAATCCTACTAAGCGGGTGTGGTTATTAATAAGTCTAGCGTTTTTTCTCTGAATTAAAAATTTCCATTTCGATTAGGAATTCAATTAATCGCATATCTGATAATCTCTGCGTCGCCAAAATAATAAAAAAAAAAAAAAATTAAAAATTTTTGTTTTAATTTAGTTAAAATTTCTATACATAGTCATGTATGGCCGTATCAAGCCATGTATGGTCATATATGGTCATACATGGCCATATATGGCCATGTCTGGCCAATTTTCATACATGACCATGCATGGAGCATTCATACATGGCCATGTATGATTCATTTTTCACGGGTATATATATATATATATATATATATTAGACTGTTTTAAATTAGGGGACTATTTTTTTTTTTTTATGAACATTGAAAAATCGAAAGGGTATCTTAAAATATGGCGACAGTTAAAATTTGAGCTCTTCATATTGATATTTAGAGGTGGCTATTTGTAATTTTCGATTTTTCATTTAGAAACATGGTAAAAATACATAACTTCCGAAAAAATCAAGATGCAAAAAATCTCTTCTTAACTATTTCGTAGGAAATTTACTGATCTACAAAGAAGGTCTTTTATGAGTTTTTCATGAATTCAACCATTCACAAGATATCTGACGTCAAAGTTTGATAAAATTCAAAGAACTTGTTTTTGCTCGTTTTGAATTTTATACCATGCCAACCAATGAGAATTTAGAAATTTTCAATACAGTTTTTTGTAGGAAATTGAACGCTCTACAAAAAAAGTCTCTTATCGTTTTTTGATAAATCCATCTGTTCAAAAGTTATTAGAGCTTGAAGTCAAATTATAGTAAATTTCGAGATCTTTTTACTTTTTCGTTGAAACTATAGGACAAATCATAAAATGTCATTCGATCTTTTTTGTAGATAATTTTATTTCCTACAAATTATCTCTGATAAATTTTTTCTGAATTCTGCATCCTATCCTAGTTATTTCCATTTTAATGCCGAGCTCTTAAAATCGATCAGAACACTTTTTTTAGGAGCTTGGCATTAAAATGGAAATAACTAGAAGAGAATGCAGAATTTAAAAAAAATTCATCAAAGGTAATTTGTAAGAAGTAAAATTGCCCACAAAACAGATTTTATGACATTTTATGATTAGTCCGATAGTTTCACCGGAAAAGTAAAAAGATCTTCAACTTTACTTCGAGCTCTAATAACTTTCGAAGAGATGGATTTATCAAAAAATAATAAGAGACTTTTTTTGTAGAGCATTCAATTTTCTATAAAAAAACTATATCGAAAATTTCTGAATTCTCATTGGTTGACATGGTATAAAATTCAAAACGAGCAAAAACAAGTTCTTTAAATTTTATTAAACTTTGACGTCGGATATCTTGTGAATGGTTGTAGTTATGCAAAAATCATAAAAGACCTTTTTTGTAGATCAGTTAATTTGCTACAAAACAGTTGGGAAGAGATTTTTTGTATCTGGATTTTTTCGGAAGTTATGTATTTTTTACCATGTTCCTAAATGAAAAATCGAAAATTACAAATAGCCACCTCTAAATATCAATATTAAGAGCTCAAATTATAACTGCCACCATATTTTAAGATACCCTTTCAATTTTTTAATGTTCATCAAAAAAAAAAAAAAAATAGTCCCCTAATTTGAAACAGTCTAATATATATATACTTTTTATTAGTCACTAAACGATCCAACAGAAAACCCAATCAACAGCCATCTCGAGTTAAGAGAACAGAAAGTCTAAGACTACGAAAAATAATCTCACTGTATTTAATAAAATGTACAATTCACTATAAGAACCTGAACTTGAAACTAGTTATTTTTACTGAGTATCTATAAATTGAAAACAATAAAAATAATTTCAAATTACTATGAAAATCAATTAAATCATATTTTATTGTTACTATTATTATTTATTAATCTTTCCTATTAGAAATAATATAGGAATTAATTTTATATTAATACATTTGAATATTATTTTAGGTTAACTAAAAAATTAAATTTGATGTAGTGCCCTTTATTTTACCAATAAAAGACATTCTTTTTTTACCATTCGATGCAAAAACTATTGTAATGGATTGAGTAGGAAGGGCTTTTGCCACTCGTTGTTGAAAGCACCTTCCACTCAATGCGTTGATATACTATTTTTGAATATCATCGAAAACAATGAACCAATGAATTCCAAAATCTAATCGGCTTTACAACTCAACGAACTGCGTCCCCGGGTCAAAATATCTGGCTTCAATCTAGCCTTATCGAACCCAAATAAGCCTCAATCCAGCCTCATTAAGTACAAAAAACATTTCGAACCTCAAATAATATTCAAAAAGCCTCAATGAGCCTCAAATGACTCGCAAAGATCCTCAATAAGCCGCAATGAGCTTCAAATGAACGTCCAGTTTTGACTATGAAATTTAAATTCGATTAGTATTATTTGAGGATCTTTGAGCATCATTTGGAGCTGATTGAGGATTTTTGAACATCATTTGAAACTCAAAATGCTTTTTTCACTTAGTGAAGCTGGATTGAGGCTTACTTGGGTTCGATGAGGCTAGATTGAGGCTAGATATTTTGACTTAGGCCAGCACTGAATTGTTCAAAAAACTATGTTAAGTGGTTAATTGTTCGAAGAGATATTACGTACGGAAGAATTTAAAAACCATTATTTTGGAAACCTTCCGTGAAAAATGAATCATACATGGCCATGCATGGCCATATATGGTTCATGCATGGAGCATACATGGCCATGCATGGAGCATACATGGAGCATACATGGTCATACATGAATCATGCAAGGCCATGTATGGCCATGCATGGACATGTATGACTATATATGGCAGTGATTAATTGAACATACATGGCCATGCATGGCCTATATGGTTCATGCATGGAGTATACATGGTCATACATGGTCATACAAGGCCATGTATGGCCATGCATGGACATGTATGACTATATATGTCAGTGATTAATTGAACATATATGGCCATGCATGGCCGTATATGGTTCATACATGGCCATACATGGGCATACGAACTTTTTGAATACAGTCATGCATGGCCATATATGAATCATACAAGGCCATGTATGGCGATGCATGGTCATACATAGTCATGGATGACTATATATTAGACTGCTTTTTTTAGCGACTATTTTTTTTTTCCCTCCCATCCCGAAATTTTGTTGGAAATACCCTCCAAAAAATTCCCTGAGAGTTTAAGCCCTTGATATTAATATAAAGTACTTTCCCAGAGCAGGCGAAGATTTCCCATTCAAAATACACGTAAACTTGGGTTTTTATGTTTTAAACTTCTGTAACTCCGTGGCATTTTATGACATCATCTCGCCCAAAGTCGGGATTTTCTCAGAATTGAATGCTCTTCAAAAGTACCCATTATCGCGAAGTCGTAACTCATACGAGTGGGGTAGTACGGACCGCTAAACTAAATTTTTTCATAGAATTCTTGTTTCTTCTCTCATTATCTCATAAACAACAAGACCTACAGAAAAAATATGAATAACAATTCTATAGAAATTTCAATTTTCTACAAAAAAGGTCCTTAGCACTAAATCACTACGATCGATATTTTCTGAGATATTAATTATTGAAGTTTACGTAGCATTGAATTCCCATAAAATGTCGAATCAAATCTTAGGAAATACTGATTTTTTATTTGACTAATATCTCAGAAAATATCGATCTGAGTGATTCGGTGCTAGGGACCTTTATTGTAGGAAATTAAATTTCCTATAAAATTGTCATTTACATTTTTTTTGTAGGTCTTGTTGTTTATGAGATAATGAAAGAAAAAAAATTAAAAAAGTTCGTATGCCTATGTATGGCCATATATGCTCCATGTATGGCCATATATGCTCCATGTATGACCATGTATGAACCATATACGGCCATGCATGGCCATATATGTCCAACTAATCACTGACATATATAGCCATACATGACCATGCATGACCATAGATGGCCTTGTATGATTCATATATGGCCATGCATGGCCATGTATGATTCATTTTTCACGGATATAAAAAATTTGAGCCGACTATTACAATTACTTATAAACAGGATGTTGTAGTGAAAAAAAATTGAAAATTTTTTTGATATCACTAACAGCATATTGATGATTATATTTTGCTTTTTCGAAAGTGATTATATCCTTTCAATCTTACGTAGCACAAGTAAACTTCGTTGTAACTGTCGGTCGCATAGCTTAGTCGACAAAGCGTCGGTCTCTCGTACGGAAGGTCCCGGGTTCGAATCCTACTAAAGCGGGTGGTGTTATTAATAAGTCTAGCGTTTTTTCTCTGAATTAAAAATTTCCAATTTGATTAGGAATTCAATTATTCGCATATTTGATAATCTCTGCGTCGCCAAAATAATTAAAAAAAAAAAAAAAAATTAAAAAAATTTTTTTTTTATTTAGTTAAAATTTCTATACCTAGTCATATCAAGTCATGTATGGCCGTATCAAGCTATGTATAGTCATATCAAGTCATGTATGGCCGTATCAAGCTATGTATAGTCATATCAAGTCATGTATGGCCGTATCAAGCTATGTATAGTCATACATGGCCATGCATGGTCATACATGGCCATACATGGCCATGTCTGGCCAATTTACATACATGGCCATGCATGGAGCATTCATGCATGGCCATGTATGATTCATTTTTCACGGGCTAAAAGTGCACACCTCAACCACTCATGTAATATTTCAAAAAGTTAATTGAGATTCACTTGTTACTAAATTTCATATTTCTTTTCAAGCAAAAAAAAAGTTTTACCTGTTTAATTAACACGAAATATTTTTTGACAGTGCAATACAAGCAATACTAAACAATACGGGCATAACCAAAACAAAAAGTAAAACATTAAAGATTCATCATTATCTCTTTTTACTTCATCGAGAGAAAAAACTGGTTTTCGGAACTATTAAAAACGTATTTCAAGGAAGCCTCCACTACTACTCTAAGTTTAGATAACTAATATATAGTTGTAAAATGTACGATGATGTCATAGTTGTTTTAACTGTGTTACATATAGTTCAATGAACAATGATATTAGCGAACGTAACTAAGTAAAAAATGGTATTCTTATTACAAAAAAATTATGAAGAAAAATTCTTAATTATCTCCGTCGACGACTTAAATGATGCTAAATTAATGAAATTATAATCGTACAATTGCCAAAACATGTGTGATTTTGCTGAAGTATAAGTTCTGAGAAATAATTTGAAATAGTTACCACAACAAAACAAATGCTTAGTTAAAATTACTACTTTCAAATAGTTTCGGGCATTATGATATATAGTTCAATAAACTAGAAATATTAGTTTAGATGACTATTTTTTCATTCCCATCCCTTTCTAGTTACCACAACCATGCACTTTTATCTCAGTGTTCTCACTCTTGTAACCTTCGATTTTTATGCTGTTCTAACCAAATACGCAGTCACATCTTATGGCAAAGGTCATCGTTGAATAGAAGGCTTAAAGCTATCCTGATCGATCATACATTCTATGTATATGGATTTATCTATTTAATCGAGAAAATAATGTTTTCATCATACCCTTTTAAAAAATGTGATCCACTTTAGTATGTCTGCATTAAAATTATACAATAAAATCCTTTAACGGTTATATAAACTTTCTTTAAGTTCATTACATTATTGCAACTTTGACATGATACATTTTTCAGTAACAGCAGAGCTTACTTAATTAATTGCATTTTGTGCATGTAACGAGTAAAGTAGTTGAAAAACAAGTTTGTAAGTTAATTTTCGACCTTTCTTCATTCGAAATATCGCGAAATTCATAGTTAGCTTTATAAATATATTGCATTTAGCTGTTATACATTTATTTGCTTATATTTATGATCTAAACAGCGGCAGTTACAGCATGTATATCTGTGAACTAATTCTAAAACAGATAGATAGACGTAAGGTGCATAGAGGTGAGCCCTGCAACTGTGAGAGTGGGATTTTCACGAGAGGAATGGAAACTGCAGATTTTTGCACTGGGATGTTTCCCGAGTGAAGGCGTCACCGGACACGCCCTCTCAGTGACCGTTCGCGCAACCACCGTGCGCTTTTCCATTGCTAAATTTTATATATGATTTAGGTATATCATATCTATGGACGCAAGAGAAGTACGATATATATATATATATATATATAAATCGGAACGTTAGAACGTGGCTTCTAGAGCTATCTTATTTTTACACGTCACATTCTTTGTCAAGTCAACTACCTTTTCTCACCAACAATTTAAGATTCAATCAGTTGGCTATATTTTTATTCATTCGCATCTTATCAGCGAACAAAATATTGCAAAAACATTTCCGATTCTATTAAAATAATTGGTTAGTTCGATTTCAAACTAAAATACTGCTTTTGAATAACAAAAAAAAAAAAAAATTGATTTCTTTCAAGACCTGGACAGAAATTTTACTTTCCATTCAAGTTTCCTAAGTTATCTTAGACAATACAATTAAAGTGTTTGTTAATGTTTTATCAAATAATTTGTCAAACACGATTTTCTCTAATTCGCAAAGTATTATAATTGTGACATGATCTTTCTCACTGATTGGTAAATAAAATTAAGTAACAACTGAGCGGCAATATCCCATATAAGTATTTTATTCAACAACTATTTTTTCCATTTTTGACTTGCAAACGGGTACTATTACAATTATAATAACTTTCTTCACAACTATTTGCATTACCATGTTTAATACAAACGAGAAAAACTCAGAAAATTATTTCATTAAGAGAATGAAATCCGAAAATTGAAATAGTCGAATAGTTGAAATAGTTCGATCGTAAAGCACTCTCTGATGCTTCGCATCATGAGTCGTGCGATTAAAACTATTTGAAACGTCCCATCCGATATCATAAAAAAAAATATGATTAGGAAGTTTTGTTTTGAATTTAAAATTTAACTCATTAACATTTCCATCGTTTCAAATCACAGTTTATCCTCTTACTTTATCAAATTTTCTCCAATTAAAGTGTGATACTGCATTTGTATTTTAGTAATGACTCTTTTAAATATTTTATACACTCTTGTTCCTATAACCTTTCCACTAAGAAAAAAAAAACGCCTAAGCCTCACCTAAAAAAGCTCACGAAAAATGGCAAAACTTCTATAGCGATTTGTATCATCTCAGCCATCTATCGTTTGAATTTTATGCGTGTTAAGTTGCGTTCTATTATAGAACATGTAAATAAATAGATAAATGAATACAGATATATTTGTATGAGATTTTTTTTCTGTGATTAAATAATCATTGATTAATAACTTAAATACAAAAAGGCCGCTATTTTTAATTTTCATAATCAATCCAATACTGCGAATACATGATTTTTTGAACTCTTATTAAAAGAAGCGATCCAAAACGATTTTCAATGTTAAATGTCCATAAGAAGGGCGATCTAAAAGCATCAAAAAGTATTTAAAATTTTTTTTTTTCTTATCATTTTAAATCGCTTCTTTTAATAAGGGTAACTAATTATTACTTAAAATCAAATAATTAAAAAGTCTTCAGAAGTTCCAAGAACTTAATGAGTAGAAGGAACGATAATACGAAAAAAAAACTTCATGATGCATTCCCAAACATTATGTGATAAGTCTGGAAGCTTTAATAGATAAGCCTAATAATATTAAAATTAACTATGAATTAAACTTTGATCTCAAGTCATGATCAAAGAATTTAATTTATCATAAAATCATAAGAGACGACTCTTGTACACGGAAAGAAAATTCTACCAAAATTTACGATGTTAACATCGTAATCGTGGACTAGACTTTCATTGGCGTCAATTTTTAAATGTCTTATTTTAAAATTTACTATAGTCTTTGTTAAAATTACGATGTTAAATAGTAAAGAATACAACTTACATTGTAGTTTTAACAAAGACTATAGTAAATTTTGAAATAAGACATTTAAAATTTGACACCAATGAGAGTCTAGTCCACGATTACGATGTTAACATCGTAAATTTTGGTAGAATTTTCTTTCCGTGTACACCACTCCGTTTGCTACAAAAATATACATTTATCTTTTTGGCATACTGACCTATAACTGAGCTATAAAATTCCGAAATTAAAAAAAATATTTTCTCGTTTTATCTAAAAAGAAGTTAAGAAAATCACAACAATGCATTGCTCAATATCAGTATTAATTATAATGATAAAGTATTATATTAGTAATAATTTTATTAATGTTAATCATTTGAACTCAGATGGTATATTTTTTTGTTATTTTAAGGCATATTACCGATATACTTCTGAAAATAAAAAATGAATTTTTTCTAACAATCAAATATATTATTGTAATTACGAAATTATTATCATCATGATTTTTTTTTATTTTGCTTTACAAATATGAACTTATCAGTAATAACGATTAATGTAGCTCTTCATAGTTTTTTTCATTTACTTGACCCTTAATTGTTATAGACAAATGTTATCACCGGCTAATGATAGCTTAAATGTGAAACGAATATCTTTATGTGTGATATAATAAATATATATATTTAGTATAATTAAATCTCTCTACAAATCTATGATTATAGACGATTTACATTTGGTGGTTAGTTCGTTTCAATCATTTGTCATTGTTTAGTCTAAGTTTTTTTTTAACTATTGGCTTCTTCTCTGCATGTTGATTAAGTATTAGGTTTGAACCTTTTTTAATTGGCATAAACAATATTGATTGCCCATTCGACGTAGTTTATTTTTATACAAAAGATATCGTAATGCTTACGTAATCAATTATAATGATATTGAATGCATGTAGATAGATAAATACACACGCTCTAGTTTACATCCTACTTACTGCATTCGATTCTCTACACCTATAGCTTTCACACGCACGTACACACACGCTGGATACGTTGTATCGTGACCGGCTCTTTGACACCCCACGCTTTAGAATATATTAAGCTTGCTGCTTAAGCATTTTCCCACCTCTTTCGTTCTGTACTTGCACTGTATTTTTCCTCTCATGGTATATCCCTTATTCTAAAGAAAAAGTTCAGATTCACTCTTCACACCACCTTATTTGTGAGGAGCTAACTAATTCAATGAATTGACGGTTTCAAAAAATTATATTCGAACGATTCTAAAAAAATGAAATCTTTTGTACAAAGGTTCAACATTGTGAGGGGAAGTTCAGGCATTGCTGATGTAACGAGTCTTTTTGACACCAAGTATATATTTTATTGGAATCAAGTATATTTCCTTTTAACTTTTTTGTTAATTTTATCGGAGTTAAAAGATTATTGACAAAATAACAGACCGTACATCATTTTTGTACAAAATTTTTCTTTTCTTGATGAAAACATTCATTCTTTATGATAAGTAACAGCAGACTCTCAAAAATTAAATCACGGTGAAAAAAGCATTCTTTGATATATCATTTCTTAATTGCTTGTCATTTTTTCAAAAAGCAATTGATTCGGATATTTTTTTTTTTTATTTAACATTTATATTTTAATGCGGTTTTCAGAAAAACATGTTTGTTAGTCTTTTTTCATAGCTCTGTTTTGTAACGAGGTGAAAATGCTTTTGTGCTTCGAAATTAAATTTAAATTTAACCTGTGCCAAAAGACCAAACGACTTCTTTCTCCAACGACTGTTGCTATTGACGAAAACCGGCTCTTATATACCGAGGCCGCTGCTGTCAAGTCTCTTGGCATTTTTGTTGTTTTGGGGATTGTCCAAGCTGAGCCGAACGAGGCACGAAGCGCAGAGACGAATGGCTATCGCTCCCTTAGCTCACAGCAACCACCGTGGATGGATATGTTTAGTTTACTATTACTACTACCACCACATTGCTACTACTAACAATTACGCTGCTGATAGCCAAATTCGTATGGGCCAAGAACTTAAAAGCCTAGCTCGTGGAAGATTATAATTCTTTGAGTTTAATTGAATTATCAAATTTGTATTAACTATGACCGGCAATTATATTGAAGAGAATTGAAAAGTATTGATAGGAATTTTGAAATGAACTGATTGAAGAATGTGGACTAGGAGAAAGGTCGAAGGATTTTGGACTGGTGGGATTGGATTTTGAGAATAGAGAAAATTGATGGAGTAAATGGGATTGTCGTTGATTGTCAGTTCAATTTAATTATATGTAAATTTATTTAATATTTAAGGAATACGGAGTAGTTATCTATAAATTTAATCAGTTACTAGTCGAGTCAGTTATTAGTCAAGTCAGTTACTGTTTAATGTATTTATTGTAATAACTAGAGTCAATTTGACTTCATTAATTTTTACGTTTATTCAGCTAATTTGGCTTTCCTAAATTTCTTGGTAAAGCGGCTTCATTTTTTAAGAAATTGTCAAAACAGTTTAATTTCATTATATAATTTAAGCTTTTATAACTTGCTAACTTTTCTCATAAGTTGTAACATATCTCTCTCGTTAGTATTCAGTGTTGCATGGACCAGTACAGGATAACCACTCGTCTTGAGTTACTGAGCAAGCTGGACAAAAAGAATTAGAAATTCCTCAATTTTCTCTACGTATGTATAGGATCTTATTTAATTAAAGCCACTTAATTAATTAATTTAAGGCTACTCATCACAGTTTTTTTTTTTTGTCAAGACAAGTTATCGGTATCGGTCCAATTTTCAAAAAATAGATCTTAAAGGTGGCATATGAAGCGGCTTATAAATTTCTAGATGCTGTAAGAAATGGTGCTCGATCTTTTACAATACGTTCGAGTTATTGTAAAGGTAAAATTTTTTTAAAAATATTGTTGTTTGATAACTTTTAGGATACTCAATAGATTTATTTCTAAATTCAATTAGTTCTAAATCTTTTTGAGCCGCGTCGAATGCCGCCTCAATCATCAATATCAGATTAGTTGTTTAAGAGATATTGTTATCGAAAGAATTTCTATAAAGTTTTTTTTCTGATGGAAAATTTTAAAAGTAACAATTTATTTGTTATTGCCTGCATATCGTAATTCATCATATGTTTCACAGACTATTCCAGCCTTTTGTTATCGTAGTCTTCGATGAACGCTTCATAATTTATTGTAATTGGTTCATCAGTTTTAATTATATCATCAACAAAATTTTCCAAAAATCAATCCTTTTGATGTTTTTTTTCGGATATTTCATATATTAACACTATGGTTTGATTTGAAGCTCATGTAACTCTCTATTTCGATTACTTCTATTAATCTATGTCCAGAAACATTCAAATTATTGACCCAAATCGTGGAAAAAAACTTTGAAATAGATAATTATTGATTATTTTCAATTTCTTGAATTCTCAGAAATTAATACGAATCGTAACTTTGATTGAGTTACATAGTTCAAAATCAATTAATTAAATAATGCTGTTATGCAGGAAAGTATGTGTTCATGCGCACACACATTTACGTGTTACGTCCTGGTTGAAGTTTTGGGTGCTCGCGTGATTTGGCGAATGATTCAAGAGTGGGGGTAAAGTGATCTGTTACGTCCGATTAATTTTTATAATTTTAATATGGAGGGGCTGATAAGAAAATTTTGGGCCTGAGTAACAAAAAGGGTCTCGCGCTCTTCTGTCTGCATTCATCGAGGTGTGAACAAGTTTTTTTTTTACAATGAAGAGAAAGAAAAAGAAAAGTGTAAGCATAAAGTAAACTAGAATAAATACTTCATCATTTATTCACATAGGAAAACCAGGTAAAATTAAAATACTAAATAAAATAAAAAAATGTTCAGTTTGATAATATCCAAATTATAAAATAAAAATTCGAACACGTGTTATTTAAAATTAAAATATTAAGTGAAACTTAAAAATGTTCAGTTTGATAATATCCAAGTTAAAAAATTAAAATTAAAACACGTGTAGTTTAAAATTAAAATATTAAATGAAATTTAAAATGTTCAGTTTATTTATATGAGAATTACAAAGTTTAAAATTCGAACACGCGTAATTTAAAATTAAAATATTAAGTAAAATTAAAAAATGTTCAGTTTGATAATCTGCAATTTATAAAATTAAAATTAAAACACGTGTAATTTAAAATTAAAATATTAAGTAAAATCTAAAAATGTTCAGTTTGATAATATCCAAATTATGAAATTAAAATTCAACCATGTGCAGATTAAAATTGGGATAGTAAATATAATTTTTGAATTTTGTGATTAGAGTCGGCTGCTAGCCCCCTAACACCTTTATTATAAATTGTGAAGAACTGAGTCAAATAATTACCAAAAAACTGTATAACTGAAGATGATCTTGTACTCATCTCAAACCGTGTTATTAGAGAATATTATTTCAATCTCAACAGTTTTTGTAATTGAGTTGACAATATAGATAGAAATTGAAATTTAAACATCGTTTTATTAATTAAAAATAAACCTATCGTCCTTAATAAATAATCTCAGGGGTTCCCGGTCTATAAGCTTCCACTTGGGCCGAATACCCACAAAACATTCATTTATGTCAATTTCTGACATAACAGATCATATATATGATAATAACAATAATTATAAATCGGTACAACCGTCACCGGTTAAAGGTTGTTATCAAGTAGATTTGATATTTTCAATTATAAATAGATAGATCGACAAAAATGAAAAAAAAAATCCGGTTTTCACGACAAGTTGATAGAGCTAGATTATAGAGTTAGATTATAGAGCACAACCTCTACCGATTCGCATCCGAGGCCTGCAAAAATATTCGAAGTTATTTATAATATTGTTTAATAAAAAGTCTTCGACATGAACTTTGAGATTTGAAAATTATTTGTTACACGAAAAAAAAATAGGTGTTGCAACAGGATTTTTCCTGTGGAATAGATAGGATAAGAAACAAGTTTTATGCACTATTTTTTTTTTCCGTATAGTGAAATTTCAAAATTAAAAAAAATTTCAATTTTCAGAAAAAATTTAACTTCGAAAAAAAATTAAATTTTTTTCCAAGCTTTGATTTTTTTTTTTTTTTTTCAAATTTTGAAATTTCATTATACGGACAAAAAAATTAGTACATAGAACTTGTTCCTTATCCTATTTATTCCACAGAAAGAATCCTGTTGCAGCGCCTATTTTTTTCCGAGATTCTCATTTCTGAGCCTGACTGCACTCTTCTTATTTTAATTTCAGCCTGACTTCTCTTGATTGACCAAAATCAGAGAAAGTGTTATCAATACGCGACGTTTTGACATTAGTTAATTTTTATGAAAATGACTAAACTCTCACGGTCTCTCCATTTTCGTTACTAACAAATGAGTCACTTATCTATAAGCAAGAGTTATCTTAAAATAAAATAGGTGTTTGTGCAGCTGCACGTCTCGAGGATTTACTCGAGGCGTCATCTATTATTTATATTTGGTAAAATATACAAAAATAACTTTATCAATTGATTATTCATATGCAAAACTTTCAAATATCTTAAATAATGTTATTACATCATATTATTTTATATAGTTGTGCTATCTGATTCTATATTATAGTCTGTTCTATTTATCTAAATTCATCGAACCACACCGTTGATCGTACGGTAGAATTTTTTAATTATTTAAATAATGCTATTAAGCAGGAAAATATGTGTTAATGCAGACACATACGAAACTATGTACATAAAGCTTTCCGAAAAAAAAAATCTGGAAATCGGTTGACCTAGTGGGCCACCAACGAAACTTTCCGCTGTTGTCGAGCTCTTTTAACTCGAAAATATCATTGTTAAACCATATTCGAGCTTTTTGAGTTCATAAATACCTTCAAGTACAATGGTATTTCGAAAAAAATCTGTAACTATGAATTGCTACTAACGGAAATAACAAATTCAGTTTCTTATACTTTTGATAGACAATAAAAAAATTTCGGAGACTTGTGCACTAAGAACATATCGGCTGCCCAATTTCAAAACACAGTAACTGACAAAAATAAAATTTTCGAAATATGTATAGAATCATGTTCACAAAACTCTACTGGAACTAAAAATACTAAAAAATAGATTTTGAAAAATTTGTCACTTACTGTGTTTTGCAATTAGACAGCCGATATATCGTCAATACAAATGAAATATATATAAAACAAGCTGTGATAATTAAATTAGTTTCGAATAAACGAGCATCTTGATCATAATTTGCATTCCAAAATGGATCAGTGAGATGATATTAATCAATTTAGAATTTAAGATACCTCGGTCATTCGTTTAGTTAACTTTTGTAGTTTACTTCAAATTTTGGAAAATATCAAGCTTAATCAATGCCAAAAATAGATATTTTATCGTTATAGAGATCACTTTTAAAATTTTGAGTAGAATACAGAAGTAGTTGAGTCAAACATATATTCAAAGTCAATCAATTGACTTAATAAAGACGATGTTCAGTTATATTAGAGGGTAGTAGCTCTGGAGAAAGATAATTACTACAGAGTCAGAAAGTTGTCGGTCCCGGTCATAACTTTGTGATTCCCCAGAGTACAAGTGCAATTTGTTGGCTAGGAGTAGAACTAGATTCGAGTATAAGGGAGAGAAAGTAGAGAGAATGGGAAAAAAACCGTCACAATTATTTGGGGTGTGATAGAACTAGAATATAGGATGCAAACCAAAAAGAATACATAAGAGGGTTAACAACTCATGAGTAAATTATTGTTTGCGTCAATCATTGCTATCTCATTTTAGTAGATATGATACTACTAAAGAAAAATTGCAACACCTACCATTCATACTGAAAGAAGTAGAAATTCAATGTATCCAACAGAAAATGTACAAATAAAAGAAAATGTTTTTAAGCATATTTCAGATGCGATCAGGACATCATTTAATCTAGTAATCTATAACTAAAGAAATATTTATCACGAAAAACATCGTTTTTTTTTTCTCTTTATTTTTATTTACTACATTCAAGATTCTCTCAATTCTGTATGGTCGATTCACGTACACGCACTGACTTAAAACTGTGTGGTAATATGGTGAACCGCATAGAACATTTATGATGTTACTTAAATTAAATGTTCGAATCGATACATCCTGCACAGATAATGCATGATATCCATGTATGGATCGATATCGAGTTATATGTAAATCCATATTAACTAAATTTGATCAGGAATTTACCACATAGAACTCTATTTGTGATATACATGGATTCTTATCAACGATATTTCAAAGTAGTAATTAATACTAATATAATATAATGCCATGATTATTCGTATGTGGTTACATAAGATTTATTTCTCAGTTACGATCCGCTTAAATTATACATTTGATTCATAATTATAAGTCAGCAACCAATTTGATCAGTTCAACTATCGATTGTTTAGTTAATATAAAATTTAATTACACTAATATTAAAATTGCCTCACTATGTGAAATATATTAGGGTGGCTCAAAAATACTGACTATTTTTGTTTCATGTCCCATGAAAATTTAATGGCTGAAAATGTTCCAAGAGCCCTCTTCGAAAATTAACTTAATGTAAAATTTTTAAGGGGACGCTCGAGAAATTCAGAATTTCTACAAATGATTAAAATCCGGATTTTGTTTTTTAATATTTTCTTTCACGAGACAAGAATATTTTTTATCTGTGAAATCAAAATTATGCTAAAAATAATAGCTTAAAATAGAGATTTTAAACATCACTCAAAAATTTTGAATACTGACACTTAATGTGTAACTAATACTTTGTATTAAGTTTCATATTTTTTATTAGATTTCATAGAAATCTAACTATTGTATTTGTCTTCATAATCAAATTTTCGAAAAATTTCGTTATTTCTAAACTCAACTCGACAAACCGAGTCAGGAAATACATATGGTTGAAACGTATATATATTCGGATGGCGCAAAAAACCCCTTTTTGTTTTTTCGATCTCGAATGAAAATTTGTAAGTTTTCTTTAATTTAAGAACTTACTCCGAAATTCAGCAGGATTAAAAATTTTTCAGAGATCACTCACAAATTTCGAAAATTAAAAAAAATAATGGAAATTCGATTTTTTTTTTCTGTTTTTAAGAATTTTATTTTCGTTGCAGCAGATATTCATACCATAAAAATTATTAGGTCTCTCAACATTTCAACTCAAAATATGAATTTTTAAAGGTCGCTCAAGAATTTCGAAAATTTTGAAGTTCAACACTTTTCATGTTCCTGAGCAACTTTTGAATATTAATATTAAGACTTGATTTTGGATTCACTTCTTACTCATTGTATAATGATTCAAAGTTTCTAACGATCGAATTGATTTACCGATAATTAAGGGTCTAGGACTTGACTTGGGACTGTCTCCACTCCACTCTTACGGATATGCGTCGGCGTGATAATAAGTTATGTGACCACGGCACTATGACTTGTGTAGTTTCAGACGGCAACGAGACGGAAAAAAATGGAAACAACAGGGCTGAGAACAATGAAGGCAATTCACATTGCCTCAATCCCCTCCACCAAGCCAAGGTTACCCTTTTAAATTCTCGTCTGGGTTGTCCGACTGTAATAAAAGAGAATTAATAGTAATTCAAGGTTTGGGGTATTGAAAAAATTTCTAAGCCCAGCTCCCAACTTCAGGCCCACCTCGATTCTGGGACCTCGATCTGGATCGATGAATATTTTTTACAACTTATGAACTAGAGAAAAAAAAATAATTTGTAACATATTTACACTTAACACTGTTATGTCCAATTAATTTTTTTTATTAATTTATTTTATTTCATAAATAAATTTATGAAACTCCTCTTTACAAAAGCACGCGAAAACACAGCGTCAGTTTTACCACCATTTATGCATATAAAAGTAGAGCGACGATTCTTGCAATAACGATTGACGAATAAATAAAAACTTGTCGTCATTCTCCACCAATGACAACAATTAAATTACTCCCATCAAACATCAATCAAAAGTTTTTAAATAACCTGAGCACCATGACTCAGGGCCTTAGTTATCGATCAAATTTTTAGATCTCGAGTCCTACGATCCGTTAGTACGGTTTCGTGGTTGTTGATCAGATCTTTAAATTTCGAGTCCTACGGTCCGCGTAAACGGCGTCGATAGCCCGTAATCTTATAGCAAAAATCTGTCCTAGAGAAAGCAATAAGTAACCGTCCTTAACAAAAGGTATTAGGCCGATAGTTATATCGTGTAGCGGTATTATTTTATTAACAGCGGTTTATCTTATATTTAGATTCAGTTAAGTTGCAAATTGATAAAGGTACTAGGCCGATATTTTTATATCATGTAGCGGTATTATTTTGTTATTTTGTGAACGTGCGTTGTGATTTTTACGACTTGAAAATCGAGCGCAAAAATCTAGTTGATTCTACGGCCATCTGTTAGAAACATTTGTATATTAATTAACACTTTCCAGTCCCTTGGGGCCATGTCAGAGGCCACCTCGATTGAATTTGAACTTGGACGATAGTGGGGTAGTTCCACCCCTCCGAAATTAATATAAAAAGGGCCAGCAAACACTTGTTTGAGGACTTAGGCCCTGGCCATCGCCTAGAGTAGACTGAGGACGCTTAGCGAGGTCCAACTCAAGCACTAGGGCTCAACAATTTATTTGAGTCGGCCTAACGATATCTAGTCCATCAGTTTGTTATATCTAGTCATTTATTTCCAACACTCAGTTCTATCTCAGTTGGTCTGTTACCTATATAATTTTATTTATTGAGACGTTTCCTTTATATTAAACTCTATTATTGATTTTATTATAAGTGATAATTGTGTTCATCGAATTTATTAAATAAGGAGATTTTGCGATTCCTTCGTCTGGTTAAGAAAACCAATTCGATTATTAAGTGAGTGTGCCGGTTTGGTCTACAACGTCTGCCCGCGAGGATTCACTGAAGAGGACCGACCTCGAGTCCAAGGAGCCCGTGAGGATCGACCGAAGAGGATCGACGTCGAGTCCAAGAAACCCGCAACGAACCAGAGACAGGTATCACCAGTAAGCCCACGTACAACCAGATAAGTCTCGAAAAATTATTCAGCAACCTTTTCTCTCTTTTCAACGTAGCATTTATTTTAATTAATTATAAACTTTATTCCCCACGTCCATTAATTCTTTGTGCTTTAATGCTGGACGCTGAATCTTAATTCATGAATAATAAAAATTAAATAAATAAAGGGGAAACTATTATGTAAATAATCAGTTAATGAACTAACAAAGCTACGAGCCGGGGCTGTAACTGTATTATCTTAGAAATTATGAATAAATGTGTCAGAATAAAAAAAATTTTGCCCAATACATACTTATTAATAGCTGCTAATTGCTTTATAAATTTTAAGATTACAGCCCCGGCTAGTAGCTTTGTTTGTTCATTAACTAATACAGAATGAAAAAGATATGAGTAACTTTTGGTGTATCTGTTATAGTTAATGAGATATTTCGATTTTAAAAACCAAAAAAATATTTTTTTTTATTAGTTTCTATAAATAATTGCAAAAAAATTATATAAATAATTAAGTTAGAGCTTTAGTTTAGTCAAAAATTTGTTGAGTAGCTAAATTAGAAGAAAATAGATTTTGATGAATTTGTTGTATCTGCAATAGTTTATAAGTTATATTACTAATAAATAAAGAAAAGCAGGCGCGAAAGGTAAGTTTGAATATATGAGATAACTTAAAATTAAATAAAAAATCGAAAAATTATTTTTTTTCCAAAAACTGATACTGGGCTATTTTTGTTGTATTTTTTAGAATAAAAAAAAAATTCAATTGTTTATAACAAATTGTTTATTGTATAAACAATTAAAATTTGAATAAAAATAAAAATTTTTTTTCAGATATCGAAGAACAAGATCAATTATGATTAAAAAAAAAAATGGTTCCTTAATTTTCATAACAAGTGGTAAAAAAAAAAGTTAATTAACAAATGCGTTTTTAAGCAATAACAAAATTTTTTTAAGAAACGATTTTTTTTCTAAAAATCATAATTTTCAACAAAGAATATGTTTCGAAAAAAAATTTTTTGATTATCTCATAAACAACGCATTTGTTTATAAAAATTTTTTAAACAATATGAGATAAAAATTATTAAAAAACATTTTTAAGTAGCATATGATCATAAGGAAACAGACCAATAGCAATATTATAAAAAAAATATTTTTTCCAATGTTTAATCGAGCTTGATAATTTTTCACTTAAGTAAATTGTTAATAACAAACTGAAAATTAACAATTTTTTAATTTTTTCAGCGGGAATCTGTTCTATAGTCTTTGTAAAATAGCTCCATAAAAGGAAAAAAATTCCAGATTTATAGTTTAACAATTATCGCACTTTCAATGTTTAAGTTCGTGCGACAAAAAATTGTTAATTAACTACTGGATAACTAATTGAAAAATCGCGATAAAAATTTTTGATCGCCGAATTTTTGTTCATTGATCTATCCTGTAGGTGCCTGAATTTTTTCATTTCTTAATTTTCATATTTAATAAGTTTAAATAATATTTTTTTAATAAAGGTCCGAAATGGGCGGAGCTTACGCAACCGTGAGTTCCCGTTTTCGGCCGTATTTTCAACCCCCTAAAAAAATTATAAATATTGGTCCTAGAGTTCGGGGAGGTAGGACTTTTTTTAGGAAATTTTTTCCTCTTTTTGAATCTTTTTTCAAATTTCGAAAATTTTAAATACTTTTTGAGATATTCGCAAAAAACCAAACCCCCTTTTTTTTACTAAATTGTTTATAACTTTTGCAATTTTTGCAAGCGCCACTTCAAATTTTTCAAAAAGTTTCTAGATGCGATGACGAATCGAATGACACCTCGATCATAATTTTCCGAGGCGAAGAAAAAACTTTGACTAAAAAGGCACATGTTGACTAGACCTAAGAAAATATCTGTAATTGTATATTGTATTATATTGTACTTATCATATTGGTTGTCCAAACTACTTAAGTAATATATCTGAAGTGATAAAGATTTTAAAATAATAATTTGCTAAAATACATAAAATATATAAAACATAAAATAATTCGTTAAATGAAAAAGTTCAAATTTAAGACGTACTAGTAAAAGTAAAAATCGATAAATTCCGGTGGCATCGTGTAAATCAAGACAAAGCCATTGGCTTACGTACTGGTCACATGCATTACTCATAACACAAATAAGAAGTATCATCTTAAGTAGCTACTAGTTTCTTGATAAATTTCTTGTGGAAAAATTGAACTAAAATAAGTAATAAATAAATAAAGTCCGTCAATTAAATTTTGATATTTGTAAGACCAACAGTGACAGTCAATTATACGTTGATAAATAAATTATTGAAACAAATAAAAGAAAAATAAGAATAAATTAGTAGTAAAATTATAATTAATAAAAGATTTATAATAAACGACATACCGACTATTTCATTTAGGTTGGTTTAAAATAAACCACCGTTGAAATTATTAAAATAAGTAATAAGTAGAATTTATGAAGTAAATTAGTCGTTGCAAATAAAATAACTTAATAAAAGTAATAGTTAATTAATTTCAAATAATTTGCTCACTAGGCTTAAGTCTATGTAATAATTAAACAAATCGTTGAAGTAAATTCAAGCAAAACAATTAAATAAATTAAAATAAAAATTCGTGGCTTAAAATTTTAGCCATCGTAAATGATTTCGTTATTGAAAGCAAATACATTAAAATAAAATTTGGAGCTCAAAATTTTAGCAATTGTGGAAAATTCCTTTTGAGATAATTGGAAAGCAATTAAATTATAATAAACTTTTGGTTTAATATCTAAACCATTGTAATAAATTTATAATAACAGAGAATATTCATAATTTTACAAAGACTGTCATTGTTAGGGATTAAAGTAGTTATAGCTGTCGTCTCTTAGTAGCAAAAATAAATCGTTAATCTGGAAACAAATGAATGTATTTTAATTTTAGTAATTGACAAAAGAAAATATTTTAAGTTGTTTGAAATTTGTATCTGGTGATGAATATTTATCTAGATCTAAGTATTATTGGGACTCGTAAGCTGTTTATCACATCAGCTATTATAGTAATAAATTAAATTTAAGTCCCAATAATCGTTAAAACATATTATGAGTAACACTTGACCACTGACGCGTCAAAATTCCAAGCATATGGGAAAGTGAGGAAGTAATTTTTGAAGGAGTTGGATCTTCTAAGGATAGAAACCAACTCAGGGTAGTACACTCATCACCCTCAACTACGATGACTACTGTCTCAACTACACCGATTACTGTTACAACTGCATCAGGGTTTATTCAAACGAGTGACCCACCGGTTATTCATTCAAACGAACAAATAAATTCAACAATGAACAATATTAATTCGCAAGCGTCTGTGGACGAAGTATTTATGGAATATCCCCCATCGGTACTTGTACAACAAACTCAGCCTAATACGAAATCCGCTTTTCTTCCTGGCACCGTTCCAGTTTCCGTACAGGCTGATCAAGGAGTAAGTCAAACTGCTCTTACTCAAATTTTGAATTGCTTAGAAAATTTGAGCCTAGCCATTAACAGTCAACGAGTAAATAGTTCACAAGTGCCTGTACAATTGAATACACAAACTGTTCGCACCGTAACTCACAGTTTTGGTGACGGGGAGTGCAGTACAGGTCACTTGACTCAAGACACTAGGGCTACGGCACATTCAGCCCTCCCGGTTAATGCACAACCTGGTACTAGTGGAACCAATAATATTCACAGTAATATAGCCGGTACGAGCAACAGTAATTTGAACAATAATTTGAATAATAATTTAAATAATAATTTTAATAGCAACCCTAATAATAATAGTAACAATCACTCCATTATTAATCCTAGTGGAATTCACAACAATAATTTAAATAATAATTCCAATGGTAATAATTATCTTAGTAATAATGCCAGTGAAATTCAAAATAATAATTTAAATAATAATCCACCAAGAAACAATCACGGTAATAATTTCAACAATAATTTTGAAGTATGGCGGGATAATTCATTTGCCAGTAATAATAATTTTGATAGAAATTACGGTGGATATCCGATTAATAATGGTGGAGAAGGACAACAAGAGTTTTTTGATCAACTCAGAACGAACAATTTGTTAATATCTAATACCGAGTTACGTAAATGGCGCGATATCAGAGAAATCGTGAGAACATGGCCCATACGTTATCCACAAGACGACCTATCAGCCAATAGTTTTCTGGTTTCATTCGAAGCCATGGCGTTTCATGAGGGTTGGCTCATGACAGATCTAATAAAAATTCTTAGTAACCTTTTAGTCGGTAAAGTTACTAAATGGTATGATGCGAATAGTAGGCATTGGACAGACTATGACCATTTTAAACGGGAATTTTTACGAGCTTTTGGCTCACAGAAGACTGACACACAGATATTAATGGAGATTGGTCAGTTAAGACCAGAGACCGGTGAATCATCAATTGATTTTGTATTCAGAGTACAGCAGAAATATCTTGAGATGCGTACCCCTCCTCCAGAATCAGAACAAGTTATGTGTATCCGAAATCATTTACCTAGAAGTCTGGCCACTTTAGTATTTTCTAGGTTAGTAAAAACATATGATGACCTTTTATCGGTAATGCACGAAGCTACTGAGTTACTTGAGGAAAATAAACGCGCATTTGAGTCATCGGATAATTCGCATTCAGAAAATAATGAAAAACCGCATTTTTCAACAATACAAATGTTCCCGCAAGAGAATTTCTCATCATATGGACCTCAAAATAATCGGGAACGGTATCTGTTTAACGCGAATAACGATGGCAACTCAATTGTTTTATCACGCATCTATAGTCAAGCTACTGCTGGTCGTAATTTGGACCAAAAATTTTGTTCTGATTGTGGACAAAATGGTCACGTATTTGAAGAATGTAATAATATCAGAGTAGATGTCTGTAATTTCTGTTTTAAAGTAGGCCATATTAAACAAAATTGTTTTGAAGCTAATAATGATTCATCCAGGTCCGGGATCTCGGAAAATTTCAATTCTAGTCAATTAAACATTCCCGTGTCAACTAATTATAATAATAATAATAATTCAAATATGAATAAAAACAATTTTCACATGAGCCATAGGCAAATTTTAATAATTTTATTGGAGCTAACCCGAGTAGAACTACGAGTAATTTTAACATAAATGACAATCAAAATAATCGTGGTAATCGTTTTAATCGTTCCGTTTGTAATAATTATGTTAATAATAATAATGACAATGTAAATAATGAAAACAGCCACTCTAATTGTGTCGAGTTTTAGCCGACCAGTGCTGGCGATGTTAGTCGCACTGATTTTGCAAAAAATTTAGCTTCGCCGTCCTATCCCCCGAGGAAAAAGGGCGCGAAACGGAGAAGATCCATTAAACAAATAATATGGGGAAATCGGAGCCCTAGTTGCATTCGTTCACATGAAGCCTGGTTGAACAAACCAAATAAATTTAAAAGAATTGTAGTAAATAGTTCAAATGAAATTTTGGAGACAGACGGCGTCTTTGTGAGTACTGTCGGCCCAGCTGAAAAATTTAATTTAACAAAAAAAAATTCGGAACCAGACGGCGTCTTAGTGAGTATTGTCGGTCCAGTTAATAAAAACTTAATAGATAAAAATTTAATAATAAGACCTGACGGCGTCATAGTGAGTACTGTTGGTCCAGTTGATAAAAATTTAGGGAATGAAAATTTAATATTTAGACCTGACGGCGTCCTAGAGAGTACTGTCGGTCCAGTCGTTTTAACCAGCGCTGAATGAATAGGTGATATTGTATGAATTAATCAAGTGTCGAATTTAGCAAGCTCCGTTATTGTTGATAAGGACAACGAATTTGGGACTGAGGTCAATTTAATTGACCTGCGCAGCCCAGTATCGGTTGGAAATAATTTAAATCACATCGTTGAGGATGAAATTTGGTATGATGCTGATGACGTAATTAGTAGTGATAGTAGTCTAGAAAATTTGAGTGATCTGAATTTCTATTAATTATATTTAAAATGAAATTGTATGGTATTTAAAATTAACTTGTAATAAAAATTATGAGAATTTTGTATATTAAACTATGTTATTGTGAAATGTATATTGTAAATCGAATTTTGTATATTGTTATTACAAACTTCATATATACATATATATATTGTTATATACATTTATTCTAACACTCAGCTCTATCTCGGTTGGTCTGTTACCTAAATAATTTTATTTACTGAGACGTTTCTTTTATATTAAACTATATTATCGATTTTATTATGTGATATTTGTGTTCATCAAATATATTAAATAAGGAGATTTTGCGACTCCTTCGTCTGGTTAAGAAAACCAATTCGATTATTAAGTGAGTGTGCTGGTTTGGTTACAACGTCTGCCCGTGAAGATTCACTGAAGAGGATCGACATCGAATCCAAGGAGCCCGCGAGGATCTACCGAAGAGGATCGACGTCGAGTCCAAGAAGCCCGCAACTAATCGAAGACAGATATCACCAGTAACCCACGTACAACCAGATAAGTCTAGATAAAATTGTGACAAATATTTTCTCTCTCTTCAACGCAGTATTTATTTGATTGATTATTAATTTTGTTCCCCACGTCCAATAATTCTTTGTGCATTTTAACAATTAATTAATTTAATGCTGGACGCTTATTTCCCTATCAATAAATAATAAAATTAAATAAATAAAGGGGAAACTATTATGTAAATAATATATGGGAATTGGTTAAATAAAATTTGTTATATTTATTGAGTCTCTTTAAACAAATTTCTTATCACCAGCGTTGTTTTAGAATAAGTTTTATTTCAGCCGCGTGTCCGGTCAGAACGAGTCGACCTACTCCTGAGATATTTACCGTCCTGAACCAGCTATATAGTCCAGTAAAATAGACCTTTAAATGCGAATTTTGAGATAAGTCGTTGCATTTTTGATATAAGTTACTTTTAAGTGTCTAAAATAAAGTGGAAAAGAAATTTTTTCAACCACCCCCCGGGTAGGGTTGAAAAAAATTCAAAAAAAGTGTTTTTTGAAAATTTTGAGAAAACGGTAAGAGCTAGAAAAAAAAGTTCCGAATAAAAGTTGAATAATTTTTAATTTTACATAAAAATGGTCCTTTGACTTTTTTGGCTATTATTAAAATTAACAGAGTTAGGGTGGCTGGAAGCTAGGGGATGATCGTTACAGCTTTAAAAAATCATAACTCCCTAAAAAATGAAGATAATTAAAAAAATTTTTTTTTGTTTTATTCATAAAATTATAAACTTCAATCTCAGAGATAAATTTTTTTTTTTTCAATTTTTTATAAAAAAGTTATAACAATTCAAAATTTTAATTTTTTTTTTAACCACTCTAATTGATGAAAATAATTTTTTTTTTCATTATTTGATTTAATATATTAAAAAAAAATTTTTGGCGTTGGAAATTTTTTTTTACCTTTTTTTTCCAAGCAGGTATGAATTTATTTACCTGGCGTCAATTTTTTTGTGGCGGCGACTTTGCTTTTACTACCGAATAGCGTACTGACCGCGCATGCGCTAGTAAACTGAATGAGCATATACTTGTGTAGCGTTACACGTACTTCAACATTTATGTGTGTATGATCTTGTAAGACGTTAACCAAAGAAAGAGAGAAAAATACATAGATACACAAATCGAATAAAAGATAGAAATAATGGAAAAAAAAGATATCCGAATTTACTTATTCATTTATTATGATCCTTATAGTCCAGAAATAGAGGCGAAATAATAATAATGTGAGGCAAATAATTACAATAGTAAGCGGCTACTCAGATACTCGGACAAATTTGTTTTTTCATGTTTTTTGTAATTTATTCTTGTTTTTTTTAAGACTTAATTAACTTTTAAAAAATCGATTCGACAATGTAGGTATCAATCGATTCCAAATTTCATGAATCGTCCAGAAAACCTATCGATGAAAAATCGATTTTTAAAAAGTTAATTAATTATTTATTATAAACAAATGTTAATTAACTTTTGAAAAATCGAATCGACAATGTAGGTATCAATCGATTCCAAATTTCATGAATCGTCCAGAAAACCTATCGGTAAAAAGTCGATTTTTAAAAAGTTTACTGATTATTTATTATAAACAAATGTTAATTAACTTTCGAAAAATCGAATCGACAATGTAGGTATCAATCGATTACAAATTTCATGAATCGTCCAGAAAACCTATCGATGAAAAATCTATTTTTAAAAAGTTAATTAATTATTTATTAGAAACAAATGTTAATTAACTTTTAAAAAATCGATTTTTCATCGATAGGTTTTCTGGACGATTCATGAAATTTGGAATCGATTGATACCTACATTGTCGATTCGATTTTTCAAAAGTTAATTAACATTTGTTTATAATAAATAATCAGTAAACTTTTTAAAAATCGACTTTTTACCGATAGGTTTTCTGGACGATTCATGAAATTTGGAATCGATTGATACCTACATTGTCGATTCGATTTTTCAAAAGTTAATTAACATTTGTTTATAATAAATAATTAATTAACTTTTTAAAAATCGATTTTTCATCGATAGGTTTTCTGGACGATTCATGAAATTTGGAATCGATTGATACCTACATTGTCGAATCGATTTGTTAAAAGTTAATTAAGACTTAAAAAAACCGGAAAATCAAGGTCCGCAATTAGAATCGTCGGTACTTCAATCATTATTGAAGATGTATGAAACTGAACACCCACTCATTACGCCGTATCATCTGTAAGCCAGCGGTCTCGTCAAACGACTTCGCCGTCAGTTCAAATATGTGCTTTAATTATACACCTATATACATAATTAATCATATATAGGTTTTATAACGATCAAGCCTGATCAGATTTTATCATATATAGACTTATGCATAAAAGTACATGAGTTTATATCAGTCATGTCTGATCAGATCTAATTATATATAGACACAGGTGCTTAAAAAAAATTGATCATTTTTTTTTTCGCTGACACATCTAAATATTATTGTACACATCGAAAAAAAAATCGTTCAAAGTTTCCAGCCCTTAATATTAATTTTAAGTACTTCCTTTTTCATTTGTCCCAGTTAAAAAGCATGTTAATAGTGGTGACTACAATTACTTTTTATGATTATTTAATCACACTCGATTTGATTATGATAAACATATATTTAATGTAATAATTTGCTTTCGGTCATGGTAAACTGAAAATGGTCAAATTAACTACTAGACAGCAATTTCCACGATACTCCTCTAATACAGACAACAATATTGTATCAATTGATCAGACTGCACTCAATAATAAAGATCTTACTTCATGATTGTTTACTAGTTCGAAAAACCGTTCTTTCTCTCAGTCCAAAGCCTATGTGAATAGACTAAATGATTTTGCATGAGGTTTGTATATCAAAAAAAAAAAAATCTTCTTTCTCCTTTAATTAGGAATATATATGCAAACATACGTCCACATATATTGCTTGGAGATCCGTCAATCAGCGGAAAAAGAAGGGTCGCAAACAAAAAATTATCATAACTATATGCACCTTTTAAAAAAGCAGAAACGATTTATTAAAGTATTTGAGGAGATGAAGAAAAGAGATGAAAGCAAACATGTATTCCGCATCTCAGAAACACCAAAACTTGTATATCACTGAAGTTTCAAGACTCATCCGGCCCAAGAGATAACCCGAGGATCGACGCGGGATTACTGTTAAAATAATAGTTTCGTCGTTGGACATGAGTGAATGATGGATGGTATTTTCATGTTGCACCAAAAGGTGAAAGATAACATATATGAATATATATATGTTCATGTGCTGTATAAATAATCCGAGAATCAATCTCGATACTTCGTATACCTACGGAATATATATATAGGCATACTTCCAAAGTTTTACTTTCCACTTATCTTTTGGTTATAAAAATTTTATTCATCACACTTATATACGTTTACTTCATATATATCAGACTGGGCCAAAAAAATCGACTATTTTTTTTTTTTTTTTTTCAATACCGTGAAAATATCATTCCTGATGACCAAAAAAACAATTATTGTTCAAGTTTGAGCCCCTAATAATGATATTGAGATGTGTTGTTCTGACTATTAGTTTTTTGACAGAAATTTTATTTTTTACCCAAAACTCGTAAATCATCTATCTGAGAAATTTAAACGATGTATATTCTTGAAGAAAATGGAATCCCCTACAAAAAAATTTCTCTTAGTAAATTGTCGTAAAACGAGCCGTTTCCTTGTAACCGTGCCTTAAACATTGATTTATTTTTTAAATTTTTGTTTCTATTTTGGATTTTTGTAACTGCTAGAAATATTAAAATTTTCTTTTAGTCAAAATATATAGTCTAAAATTTTTTACTAAATTCACTCCTTCAAAAGTTATTCACGTAATTGAAATCGTTTTGGCTCAACTTCGACCTTGAATAACATTTGAAGAATTGAATTTAGCAAAAAATGTTAAGAGACCTATTTCGTGAGCATTAAATTTCCCTCAAAATAATTTATCTTGAGAAAAAAATTTTAATATTTCTAGTAGTTACAAATATTCAAAATAGAAACAAAGAATTTAAAAAACAAATCAATTTTTAAGGCATGGTTACAAGGGAACGGTTCGATTTATGTCAATTTACTAAGAGAGAATTTTTGTAGGGGATTCCATTTACTTCAAGAATATACATCGCTCAAATTTTTAATTTTGCTCAGATAGGTGATTTACAAATTTTGGGTAAAAATTAAAATTTCTGTCAAAAAGCTATAATAGTCGTAACGATACACCTCTCAATATCATTATTAAGGACTCAAGCTTGCACAGTAATTTCTTTTGGTCATCAGGAATAATATTTTTACAGTATCAAAACAAAAAAAATAACCAATTTTTTCGGCCCCGTCTAATATATATTAGACCGGGCCAAACAAATCGACTATTTTTTTTTTCTTTCGATACTGTGAAAGTATTATTCCTGACGACCAAAAAAATTATTGTGCAAGTTTGAGCCCTTAATATTGATATTAAGAGGTGTATCGTTACAAATATTAGTTTTTTAACAGAAATTTCATTTTTTATCCAAGACTCGTAAATCATCTATCTGAAAAATTTGAGCAATACATATTCTTAAAGGAAATTGAGTTCCATACAAAAAATCTCTCTTAGTAAATTGACGAAAAACGAGCCGTTTCCTTGTGAACGTGCCTCAAATATTGATTTGTTTCTTGAATTCTTTGTTTTTATTTTGGATTTTCGTAACTACTATAAATATTAAAATTTTTTCTAGTCAGGACACATATTTTCGAAGGAAATTTAATGCTCTCCAAAAAAGGTCTCTTAACATTTTTTGCTAAATTCACTACTTCAAAAGTTATTCAAGGTTAAAGTTGCGTAAAAACGACTTAAATAACCTTAATAACTTTATTAATAAATGTTATATTCGACCAACGTAATTAACACAGTAAGAGAAAGTATACAAAATTAATATTGCTAGAATGTGTGTATGCAGTTCAGCGGTGTATCATGTCATTTAATGTCTCTACGAATGAGGTAGAGACGGAATATGGAAAAATCGATCTTCGGCGTAGATTGCCGAAATTGATCGATCGTAATTATTGTAGCAACGATACAGAACTCCCTTTATTTTTTTTATTTTTTTTTTTTGTTTCATATTTAATACACGATATTTAAAGTAATGGAATATTTACAAATGATATGAATAAATAAATAAGTAAATGAATGAGTATAATACAGTGTTGAATTGTTACTTTGTAAAAAAAACTTTTTGCAACTCATGGTAAGAAAGCACGTCTCTGATTGGTTAAAAATGACACTACAAAGAATAAATATCGCGAAGAATGTCCACATTGTTCGTGAAAAATATGACAAACGTACACTTTTTACATATATATAGATATACTATTTATTAGTCATTAAACGATCCACTAGAAAACCCAATCAACAGCCGACTCGAGTTAGGACAACGGAAAGTCCCAGACTATAGAAAATCATCTAACTGTATTTAACTATAATGTACAATTCACTATATGAACTTTAACTTGAAACTCTAGTTATTTTTTGCTGAATATCAATATTTTGAAAACAATAAAAATAATCTTAAATTATTATAAAAATAAATCAAATCATGTTTAATTGTTACTATTATTAGTTAACAATCTTTTGCATCAGAAATAATAGAGGGATTAATTTTATATTAATAAGATTGAATATTATTTTAGGTTAATTAAAAGATTAAATTTAATGTAGTGTCCTTTTTTACCAATCAGAGACATTCTTTCTTACCATTCGATGCAAAAACTATTGTAACGGATTGAGTGAGAAGGGCTTTCGACACTCGTGTGTTGGCAACACTCGCCTAACGGCTCGTGAACCAATCACACTCGTTGTCGAAAGCACCTTCCACTCAATGCGTTAATATACTATTTTATACAAAAAAAAAAAATTTTTAATCGCGTAAATTTTTCAAATATTGAACCGGACTCGGCGTTTTTGAGTCGCGATCGTTGTGTTACCCGTTGTATCTAGGGAGTCTAACGTCGTCATGCCTGTGCTGGCTGAATTGGCTTCATAATCCGGCTTCAATTTGTCCACTGATATTGCCGTTGGTTTTCGGCGGAATTCAACGACGAAGAATTTGTCATGTCGACTTGTCACACGATATGGTCTTTCGTACGGTGGCGAAAATGACGGTCGAACTTGGTTATTGCGTATCAAAACATGTGAGCAAGTACTAAGGTTCCTGAAACAGAAAACAGAGTGTTTGCCGTGACGCGACATTTCGGCCGGTGCCAATGAATTAAAATGACGTTTTAAGGTATTGACGATATCGAGGGATGAAATTTTGTTAGTGGGAGTAAGTAACTCCCCAGGTAATCGAATAAGCTCACCATTTACTAATTCAGCCGGTGTCGTTTCGATTTCTTCTTTCCACGCTGCGCGTAAGCCGAGCAAGACGGCTGGTAAAGCATTATACCATGACTCTTAGTGACACAGGAGCGCTGATTTAAGCTGACGATGTAATCGTTCGACAAGGCCATCGGCTCGTAGATGGTATGGAGTAGTGTGTAAGTGTTTGATTCCGAAGAGCCTCAGTAATGATTGGAATAAAGATGATTCGAATTGTGGGCCTCGGTCCGAAGTTATTCGTTTGGGCACTCCGTGGCGTGAAATCCAATGCGGCGATAATGCGTGAGATATTGTTTCTGCAGTTCCATCGGATAGCGGAACGGCCTCCGGAAACCTAGTAAATCGGTCAATTATGGTCAGGCAAAGGTTGAATCCTCTAAATGGTTTTAAAGAGACAAGGTCGATGTGAATATGCTCAAACCGCTCAGTTGGTGGTTCAAAACTGGCGATTGGTGATGACACATGACTTTGAACTTTATTCCTCTGGCACTCAATGCAAGATTTTGCTCATTCGCGGCAATCTTTGTTAACTGATGGCCAGAAGTAACATTTCAAAACTAGTTTTACTGATCCTTTTATACCCAGATGAACGAACGAATGTAAGGAATCAAACATTTTTCGTCTCAATGGTTCCGAGACGTATGGACGAACAGTACCTGACGCGGTGACACAGTATAGTGCGGGTCCATTATCAAGTTGAATTGTCTTCAAGTTTAAAGCAGTTGTTCGTTGTAACAACTGCCGAAGTTCATCGTCGTTGCGTTGAGCGTCAGCCAGTTCTTGTGACGTAATAGCTACAGCCACTGCTTCAACGCGGGACAGTGTGTCCGCGACAATGTTGTCGGTGCCCGACACGTGCCGGATATCGGTAGTAAACTGGCCAATACAGTCAAGTCGGCGAAACTGCCAAGGCGATGCCCTTTCGGTGCGCTGTTTATAGGCGTGTTGGAGCGGCTTGTGGTCCGTAAAGATTATGACGTGCCGACCTTCCAAGACATACCGGAAGTATTTAACCACCTCGTAAATGGCGTTCAACTCACGGTCGTATGCCGATAGTTTTTGAATCGACGGAGAAACTTTTCTACTGAAGAAACCCAATGGCTGCCATTCGTTGTCGATTTTCTGCTGTAAGTCGGCTCCAATTCCGATGTCGGATGCGTCAGTGAATATTGCCCAGTCTGCATCAATTTTCGGGTGTACCAACAAGGTAGCGTCAGCGAAGGCGTTTTTGACTGACATGAAAGATTCGTGGAGTTCGCCGTTCCAGCTGACTGGTTGTGAGCCTTTGACTTTTGGTCCCTCCAATATTTTATTCAGTGGTGCTAAAATTTTCGCAGCGTTCTTTATGAACTTTCTATAGAAATTTACGGTACCAAGGAATCTACGGAGGACTTTTACGGTTGTCGGCGGCCCGAGGTTGACGATGGTTTCGACTTTCTCGGGTAACGGCTTAATTCCGTTCTTTGTGACGAGGTAGCCGAGGAATTTGACTTCGGCTTGACCGATTTGGCATTTCGGTACGTTGATAACGTCCGTTTTCGCGGAGACGCTGAAATAAACGTCGCAGACGCTCCATATGCTCTTTTTCGTCTTTTGAAGCGAGTAATATGTCGTCAATATATGGGAAGACGAAGTCGAGGTCACGAGTGACCTCATCGATGAATCGCTGGAACGTCTGAGCAGCGTTCTTGAGACCGAATGTCATGTGTAAAAATTCGAACAGGCTGAAAGGCGTAATGATCGCCGTTTTCGGCACGTCTTTAGGTGCGACGGGTATCTGTAAAAACTCTTTTGCGAAGTCAACGATTGAAAAAATGTTTTTGCTCGATCATATTCCGGAGCTCTGTTTGCGCTATTTTTTATTTGTCTGGAGCCAAACGTCTAGCCCTGCATGATATTGGCGGCCCGGGCGTTGTTCGAATATGGTGCACGGTCGCGCATTTCTTTTTGTGTGCGTGTGATGTGTCTAGTCGCGTTATATCGGCAAACTCTCGCAACAGTTACATGAATGCGGAGTTGCCCTCAACGGCTTTAATATTTATCTTGGCTGGTGTGCTACGGGAATTTCCAGGTGTTGATAAACCGGTGATGCCATCACGTCGGCATTTACGCATTAGGTCAACTAGCAAGTCGAAATAACTTAGAAAGTCTGCACCTATTATTGGCTTAGTAACGTCAGCGATTATAAAATCCCAAGCAAAGTCACGGCGTAATTCAAAGTTTACTGTGTATATTATTAATCCATAGGTTTGAATTATGGTACCGTTGGCCGCGTACAACTGATAGCCTATGGGCGTCGAATTCGACTTCACCATACTACGAGGAAAAACGGATAGATTGGAGCCAGAGTCGGCGAGGTATTCCGTTCCAGTGACTCGATCTTTACTGAACAAGCGGCGAGAAATCGATTGAGAATCATAGGCTGCCTCTACTGATTCTCGTTGGCGTTTCCCTACCATTTACATCCTGGTACGCATGATCAAGCGTTTTTTCCGTGCTTCCGGTGGTACCAGCACAGACCGTTTTTCTTGAATACCCGTGAGCGTGAGTTGCTTCGGGATCTTGAAGTTGATCGTGGATTGAAGTTTCCGAATTTCTTCATCGCTGCGGTGAGCTGCGCTACTTCTTTTCGTAATGCGGCAATTTCACCTTGGTCAACCTCTGGTGATGAGGTAGCGGCGACTTGCGGATTGGGAGACAGACGTTCGCAGATGCGATCGGTGGATTCGGCGAGTTTATCAAGCGCCGAGTCGGTAAACGCTGCTAGATAGATTTTGACTTAATCGGAAAGATTTTTAAAAATTCATACCTCAGCTCCTATATAACTTAGAATTTTGATCAAGATGGTATTTTTCTCTGTCAATACTATATTTTTAAAGAAAAGAATTCCTCATTGTTTCGAACTTAATTCCGGCTTAGCTGTGGGCTTCTAACTGACCCACTGTTAGAAAATTTTTGTTTTCAATTTTCAAAGTGCTCTCAAATCTACAATTTTTGGAGTCAAGGGATGATAAACAGCTTAAATTTTTCATTGAAGTATGCTCTATTAATTACTACCATATTTTTCAGTGATTGCTGCTGTCTTCGAAATACAACCACATAAAGCTGATCAATAGGGTGTGTCATTTCAGAGCAACATTTTTTTCTTAAGTGCATGGGAAAAAAAATCATAATTCAACACAAAAAAAAAAATTTTCGTGCAAGAAAAAAAATTCTATGTCGATTACAGACCTAGCTCATTGAAAAAATCGATTTCCCGTTTAAATAGCACGGAAAAATTTTATTTTCAACTTTGAGTACTTTTAACTCGTTAACTAATCAATAGATTGAATAGATTAATATATATTTTTGTAGGAAATTGTACGCGCTACAAAAAAGGTCTCTTATGATTTTTTGATAAATCTATCTGTTCAAAAGTAATTGGAGTTCGAAGTTAAGCTCTAGTGAATTTCGAGATCTTTTTACTTTTCCGGTGAAACTATCAGACTTATCACAAAATGTCATAAGATCTTTTTTATTGGAAATTTTATTGCCTCCAAATTATTATCAGTAATGTTTTTTCAAAAACCGCATTGTTTTGTAGTTATTTTTATTTTAATTTCAAGCTCTTAAAAAAGTAGTGTTCTGATCGATTTAAAGAGTTCGACATAGAAATGAAAATAACTAAAAAACAAAATGAAATTTGAAAACATTTCATTCACTATAATTTGTAGAGAATGAAATTTCCAATAAATAAGATCTTATGACATTTTGTGATGTCTGATAGTTTCACCGGAAAAGTAAGAAGATCTCGAAATTCACTAGAGCTTAACTTCGAACTCCAATACCTTTTGAACAGATAGATTTATCAAAAAATGATAATAGACCAGTTTTGTAGCGCGTACAATTTCCTACAAAAATAAGTCTTATTCTATTCGATCTATTGATTAGTTAACGAGTTAAAAATACTCAAAGTTGAAAATAAAATTTTCCCGTGTTATTTAAACGGGAAATCGAGTTTTTCCATGAGCTAGGTCTGTAATTGACATAGAATTTTTTTTCTTGCGCGAAAACTTTTTTTTGTGTTGAACTATGACCTTCTTTCCCATGCACTTAAAAAAAAAATGTTGCTTTTGATATTTGATATTTATTTTGATATTTATCCATCTAAACTCAAATTTATATAATTTTTCCTGAAACTAATAATTTAAATTAAAATTTATCGAATTATTGATCAAAAACAGGAAATATTGATATTCAATAATGTTTAACGATGGATATCTCGTAACGGCTTCACTTAATTGAAAAATCATAAGAGACCATTTTTGTAGAGCAGTAAATCTATCTACGAAATCACGAGTTCCGCAATTCGAAATAATTTTTTTTCATCGACTTATAAAATTCATAATAAAAACGAATATTTTCCTTAAAATAGCCAAACTTCAACTATGAATATCTTTTAATCGGTTGGGTTTTCGAAAAAATCATAAGAGACCTTTTTTGTAGAGCATTCAATTTTTTACAAAGTCATTGTCACGGAGTATTTTTCCAAGCAGTTGGAAGAGAGATATAAATTTTTTTATCTGATTATTTGAAAAAAATAGAAACCCGCAAAGCGGAGTACCTTCCCGTTTTAATTAAGAGCTAATACTTGGACAGAATTCTTTTAGGTGTCTACGAACCTATTTTTCAAAGTATAAAGTCAAAAATAAAATATTCGATTTTTTTGACCCACCCTAATCCATACACTCGGACATCATGGAGAAATTAGTCAGGATAGCTTCCTAGAACCTCAAAACGTCAAAATCTCATAGAAATCCGGTTTCCGAAAATCAGAACGAAACCAATAACTTCCCGAATTTTTGAAAATTTTCAATTTTCTTAGCGGGAAGTTAAAAATTTGTTAGAATTTTTTTGTTTTTCTTTTTACAGAGCTGTGGATACGGAAAACTTTAAACTAAGCGCTATAATGTTATTAGAACTATGATTACAACCGTATAAGCTTTCAGGAGTCACAAGTGGGATCAGTATTGTGACGAACCAGCTCGTCATCTCGGGGTCACACGTATGCCCAATATATCTGTTGATTTCTTTATTTTTATTAAAAAATAAATCATTATTAGGTTTGAGTCTTCCTATGACGCTCGTTTGTTAGAGTAAAAGTATAAAATTCTACTTACATTTATACAAATATATATATGTATATATATATATATATATATATATATATATATATATATATATGTATATACACATATAAGCATAAGAGTGGTTCATGGATGATGGGAAGAAACATTGTGCCCAAGTTGCCCTGGGGACGGTTTCCTCCGCCTTGCCAACAGCTGATTAATCGCTCTGGCCTTTGTCCCGGGAGACTTGTGTTATACAGAAAGACGACGACACATCCACCTTGTATTCGTTTTCATAGTGGATGTGAATGACATTTATGCTGACTTTTCTAACGTTTTTATTATTAAAACACGCATGCTTAAATATCTCGCACGATACAGCAATAGAAACGATCTATACGATCGTAAAAAACGAGAGCGTCAAATGATGACGTATTTTAATATTTTAAAACTCAGACCCTCTTTTTATTATTATTATTTATTCTCTTTTCCTCTGTCTCTTTAACGCGACTCAAACAAAGAAGATACGTTGGATTGGTTCAGTGGTGTGCATTTGTGTAGCTTGTGTCGGAGAGTCATCTCCTGTCAATGTGAAGGGGATAAATGGAAAGATAGAAGAGGTAGCACAAGTAAAAACTCTGTTAAAAACAGAGCAAAGTCCCCAGGTGCTGTGCAGAGTGATGATTAAGCTCGCTTTTTAATCAAAAAGAGCAAGAGTGAAAAATCTTGTAGCACTGTCGATGATAGGATTTTCCGCGCTTGATAAATCAAATCTTAAGCTCCTGCAGTAATAACGGCAACAACAATCATAATTCAATGATGTAATAATAATAATGAAAATAATAATAATAATATCTCTAATCTAATAATATTTATTTTATCTCGTTAGGTGGTGGCGAAATTCGACGTCTCATCCCATTCTGTCGAATCAATCTCATCCTTTTATGCAGATAGTAACATTATTACGGTTTGAAATGACTATTTTTTTTCTTCTGTCGCATCGACGAAATTATGTTCTAAACATGTGAAAAAAATTCTCACCAAATATGAGCTCTTAATTTTAATTTTAAGTACTCGCTAAATGAATTTGGAATATTCCTATTTAATTAAGATGTTAATTTTGATTTTTTTTATTTTTTAAATTTGAAAAATTGCTGTTTGATCCGAGATTTCAGTACATATTTATAAAATTATGGCCGTAGAAACACATGAATAAAAAAAAAAAAATATGAAAACAAATATTACACATTCATATACAATTATAAAAAGTATAAAACAATTATTTTTGTACTGAGAGAGATAGTAATCGAAAAAGCTTTCGATGGTCAAACTAAGACATCTGGGTTAAGATAAAAAAAAATGAAGATAATTGTAATAGGGGACAATTACGTATCACTGGACATATTTTTAATGATATATTAATCAGGATATATCATATATTTCTCCGGCCATCATTTCATAGAAAAGTACTAGAATCGTGGATAAAACAGCGATATCTCAGATTTTGAGATATTTAATTATTTTTATCTCGGAAACTATTAGCACTACGGTAATAGCTTAAATTACCATTTTTGTAGGGAATAAAATTCTCTATAAAAAAGTCCTGTACAATTTTGTTCTAAAGTAAGTGGTTCGCTAGTAAAATAAAAAAAAAAACATGAAATTTGAGAAAAAATTGGCTTTAAGATTTTTTACCGTTGAGGCCAATTACAAAACGTAAATTAGCTTCAAACACTTTCAAAGAGGAAGGATTCTCCTGTTATTTCTGCCTAATAGCAATTCAATATCTTGCAATGCCGCGGAGCTATAGATAATTGAAAAAAAAATTAGAATTTACATGTTAATTAAATGGGAAAATTTCAAATTCATTTAGTGAGTACTTAAAATTAAAATTAAGAGCTCATATTTGATGAGAATTTTTTCGTACATGTTTAGAACATAATTCCGTCAATGGGCCGAAAAAAAAAAAAATAGTCGATTCAAACGTAGCACCCTATTATATATGGGACATTCCACGCCAAATCGGACGATTTCAAAAATCGATTTTTCCGAGTTTCTTAATTTTTTAGGTATTTTTTAGTACCCCTCAAAAGAGAGTTCCTGATAAAGTTTGAGAGTTTAATGATTAATGGTTCAAAAATTATCGAATTTTAGAAAAAGCCGCTCTTTTCATGGGTTTTTTATCATAATGTTACGTCAAAATAACACATATTAAGAGTAGCGCTCCTGTTTAGCCTTCGCCGAGCGAAATATCTGGGACGGAGCTATAAGGATGACTGTTTATTTAAAATTAAAAGAAAATAAAAATTAAAAATGGTTTCGTTGTCTAAGAGATAAATTAAAATAATAAAAATTAAGTAAAATAAAATTTAATAAATTAAGTAAAATAATAAAAGCAAAATTAAAACAAATTCCAAATTTATTTAAATCAAAACAATTATTTAAAAAAAATTATTACAAAACAAAATTTAGTTTGCATTAGACAATTAAATGCAATTTACAATTTCAGCCTTTTATAAAATTGTTCAACTCTCGATTTTACTTGTTATTTAATTTATTTAAAATCAATCAATTTATTATTTCAAATTGAATAATTAATTATTTATTTAATTAAATTGTTACCTTGATTTATTTGATGGTTATTATTGTTATTAATAATTATTTATTTGATTTTTTAATTATTATTCTTCCTTCTTGACCCTTGGTAATTGATGGAATATTATCAATATTGAATTTTATTTATTGAATGAATTATATTTAAATAATTCAACTTGAACTTAATAATTGATGGAATATTTATCAAAATTATTTTTTTATTAAAATGAATTATTACTTCCAATAATTCAATAATTATTTAAAAATATTCTGAGCTATATTTTTATAACTCAGTTTATATATAATTAAATCACATTACAATGATTTAAAAAAATTAAGGACCGTGCCTTTAAACAATTAAAATTTCGTCAATGACGAATGAGCTCACTTAGGAAACTGAAATCTTTTTCGATTTCCAGAAGAGCTGTTACCAGGTAGTAACATCCCTTCCAATAATTATTTAATTATACCAATTGTTTTATTGGCTATAATTAAATCAATATTTTTTTTATAATTATTATATATATATATATATATATATATATATATATATATATATATATATATATAATTTTCATGACTTCCAATGCAGTTAGCAACATACGCATAAAGCATTGAAGTCGAATTCACAAATCAATATTTATTGATTCTTATTTTTTTCTTTGCAATAAACTCTTTTAAACATTTTATTTCATTTTTAATCATTAATAACTTGTTTATTAATAATTATTATTTTATTATTTTTCATTATACAAATTTTCATATTTTATTTCATATTTCTTTATTTTTTTCTTTATTGTTAATAAACTTATTATTAATAATTATCTTTCATACATATGTAATGATCGTTACATATGGATCGCGATTCAACTATTTAATTAAAATTTTTTTTTGTATTTACATTCTTTTCCATTTTATAAGCAACGAGTACTTGACCGCACCCAAAATGACATTTCGAAAGTCATACCCGGATCTATGTACTTCCAATAGAGCATTTACTCATCCGTTGTTGTTTACCCAAAAATGACATGATTCAATTTCCATATATGGACTTTTCTAATTTTTAGAAAGGTACCTAAACCGGATCCACGTACTTACTCATCATGTTGTTGCCTAAAATGATGAGAAGGACCGGTTGCTTGCATAAGAAAACGTATGACTTTCCCATCAAAATTAGAGTATATAAACTGCCGAAAATCTAACGACAGCAGTCAATCGCTAATCAGACCCAACCTCTGTCGGATCTCGAGTCACTCGCTAAGTAATCTCTGCCAGTTCTCGCTCCAAAGTTCTACAAGTTCAAAATATCCGATTAGTTCTATCGGCCCAAGTCCGACTAGTATCGCGAATCAGAGATAAAAGTCTTAATCGTTGTCCACGTGACGGTCCACCGCCTAGGCAATCGGGCTCCTTGGCCAAATACCTAGATTTCTATCTTGCAAAAATCACGGTCGATTCGACTCACCAGGATCTCCGGGCTCGTGACGGTCTATAGCCTAGGAATCCAGACTCCTAGATCGAAATCCTAAATGAAAACAAAATTCATACTCGTACTCGACAGATAGGGGAGTGTATCCGCTTGGCACCCCAGTAGCTCCGAGTCCGAAAAGTGCATTAGATTCCGCTGAGTAAAATCCCTAAGCCACGGGCAGGGTCCCAGCGAATCAAATAAAAACAATTTCGCGATCATAAATTCAAAGTGGTGAATTGTGAGAGAGTGTGATCAGCGAGATTGTAAGCCACCTCAAGCTGAGTGGTAAGTTAATTATATTTGTTTATATTTAAGTACACACATGTAAAACAACATTATAATTTTATAAAAGAATATACAGATTCTTCCTTTTTTTTTAAAATCATCTTTCTCTTATTTATACCTCTTACTCCAACATTCTTAAGTCAACGGGTACAGAAAGAGACAGACGTAAAAGGACAGGGACTTCTAGAGGGCCCATATTCACCTACCTACTTCCCTCTCGCTTTAAAATCCCTGACCTACCCTTAAGCCACGCAGGTCAACGAACGGGATAGTCTATCGTACTTCCACTCGGTACGAAATAGACTTATTTAGTATCAAAAACTTGCCAAATATTAAACCTTCTCACACTAGCCACGTGACGGTCCTATTAGGCTCCTTGGTTGAGTAATAGAATAAATATTGTGGGTAGTTTACTAAATAATTAATTAAAATAAACCCTTCGCCCGTCGCCTTCACTCTCTCCGATCGTGACAGTCAAAAAATTTAGTGACAGCGGTGGGATATGCTGGTGAATTGTTCTTTTCATTAAAATTCCTCAATTTTACTTGATTCTTAGAATTTTAACAAAAATAAACGTCCTGCCTTGTTGAAATCTCCGAGTTAAATTTCAACTTGTAATTTTTAAGTATTCAATCTTCAAAAATCTTAATTACAAATTTTATAAATTTCATACACTCAATAATTCCTTAAATTTCAAAATTCCATATTCTGTAAATTTTAAAATCAAATCAAAAATATTTTCTATTCTTCAAAATAAACGTCTTTACAAATTTTTAAAAAACTCATAAAGCGAAATTTTTCTTTTGATATCTTAAAATAAAACCGATTTAATTCTCTTAACTCGACCATTTAAACTATTTTTCTCAAAATCATAACTATTATTTCAATTCTTAATATCATTTTGCTAAATTCTATCCATTTTAGAAAATTTGGAAATACTCAACGCACAAAATTCAATTCAAAACCTTCTAAAATAATTAAAATATAAAACCTTTAACTTTTACCTGATACCTTTTTTATACCAACCTTTATTTTTCTCTTACTAAAATAAAATCCTGGAATAAAATTCCAAACTATTCCTAAGATTCTTTTTCTAAATTCTTTGCAATTAAAACCTTAATTACCTTTCTTTCTTAATATTATTTGCAATTTTATTTTTTTTGGAAATCTTCTATAACTTTTATCATATTTCAAAATAAATTTTTATTCAAGGAAGTCTTACACTTTCAGTTTCTATACTTCAAAAACTCTTACAACTTATTGTTGCCTACAGGTTTATTAGCCACACTACACGTTTATGCCTAACTTATCTACACTAAAACGCACTCAACAAACAAAAATTAAATTTCACATTGAAAGATTGATTGCAATCATAGAAGACGCACCATCGTGCCCTTTCATACAAAAATATTTACACGCTAATAGATCACAAGATTTTATTATTACAAACTTACTCCAGTTAATATATCCAAACGATTTTTAAAATTCAATTATAAAATTTCAAGTCTAGACCCCCGAACGCAAATATTAGACGAAAATTCGATTTATTATCGATAAATTCAATTATTAAAATTAAAGCCAATTTCAGTGAAAATAAATTGTGATTTTCTAAGGATAAGGTGATTGTTTATTTTATAATACTACTAAGTTTTACGTGCAGACAACTTGCTATCTTTTTGCAGCCGAAATTGCAAGTTATTTTGGTGAACTTTGGATCAGTTATCACTCACTCATTACTCATCTCATTAATTACGGTTGCTTAGAAGACCGCAGACTTATTGACGGATTCTATTCAATCTTTCATCGAATCAATTGGGAGACCGCAGACTTTTTGTCGGATTTCAGGCGATTCATTCATTATTCACTCACCCACTCATTTTTTTAAAAACCATAAAAACTTGTAATATTTCGTAAGATCAGTTATTGTAGTACGCTTACTCTTGAATTGATCATTGGAGCAATTGTGAAGAGTAACTTGTACGTACAGCTTAGAAATATTCAATGAGAACCAGAAAACGCGCCGGAAGAAAGTATCAGTTACGAAAGTTAGTTGCAATATACCATAGGGGAGAGTTACCATACACTCCCGTAACAATACCATTATCTTTACAAAATCCAGCAAATTCCCCACCAAATCAGGAAATAAATCACCCTCATTCGGAAGAGAAAAATATTTATAGTCTTACAAAGTAATCTTATTTCACTCTCATTTTTATACACAATTTAAACATCTAATGAAACGCGGAAAACGCGCCGGAAGAAAATATTAAATACGGAAATTAATAGCAATACTAGAAAAAGGAATAGTGAATTCACATCCTGTAAAAAGAGAAAAATTACCAAACACAGTACAACTTCAAGAAATAAATAATTCACCCACCAACAGTGTCGATAAGAATCCAGAATTTATGAATAAACAAACACAGACAGACACAACACCTCATTCAAGTAATTAACAAATCTCAAACACTACTCACTTTACAAGAAACAATTATAAATTCAATACAAGGCTATTTTTAATTTGGTAACAATTAATTAGTAAATAAATCTTTGTTTTAATCAACGCAACTTTTACTTGTGTCCGACTATTGCAGATAGAGTTTTCTTGCTAACTTCGTACTACTTACCAAAATTCTCATTCTTACTATCTATATATTACGTCTATAACCTTCTCCTATAATCAATTAAAATGTCGGATAACGAAGATAACGGGTTGAATCCACCAGCCAACAATGGCAGGGTGAATCCACAGGGTAACAATAATGACTTAGACCAACAAGTCCATAATATCACCCGACATGCGAACATTACGGATCAAATGATCACGTCCCTCGGAGAAAGTATGACATTGCATCAGGCGTTAATGCAAGTCCCTAGTTTTGACGGTAAAAACATGCCTTTACAAGCATTTCTACTAGATGTAGAAAACGGTCTTACAATCGTACCAGATAACCTCAGAAACACTTATTTTAACGGAGTAAAATCTAAACTTAAGGACACGGCTAGAGACGCGATCGCGGATAAGAGAATTGATACAATGAATGCTCTTAGAGACGCGCTTAAAGAATATTTCGCCACTAAGAAAACTTATCCACAATATTGCGCGGATATTCAAGCCATTTGGCTCAAGCAGAATGAATCAATTCTGAGTTACTATACCCGAATAAAGAAAATTCGCGCTAATGCAATCACTGCATTAAACGAAAGCTTTGATAATCCAGCCGAAGTAAATGCGATGAAGAAAATGCTAGACGGTTTAGCACTTGAGTCATTCAAACGCGGACTACCAGACGATCTAATATACGGAGTTAGTGTACAAAATCCTGATACCCTCGACGAGGCATATAAAATCGCATTACGGCTCGAAGAAGACCTGAAAGGTAGTTCTCACCGTAACTCTAATTATTCAGCCTACGCGCAATCCGAATCTGCAAATCTTGATTTACCGCGCAGAACTCGAACAGTAAGCTTTCAAGATGAAGAACGTCGAAATACAATACCGTTCAGATTTATTCGCGAAGATAATAACAGATCTAATTCATACAGTAGATCGCCGGTGCGGGATACAACACCACCTCGTGATAAACGCAACTATCCTGAGCGTGGCAATTCACCTTATCGTTCGCGAAGCCGATCACCCGGAAGTTACTATCCATATTATCCTCCACCGGGCTATTTCCCTCCAATCCCGTATATACCTCCTATGCCATATCAATACCCACCTCCTGGAGCATATCCACCTCCAGCACCATATAATCCACCATATTGTCAAAGTTATCCTCCTCAAGATAATAATCAAAACAGCTCTAATAACAATTATAGCAACAATTATTCCAACAATTACAATAATCGTAACAATTACGACAATAACAATCAAAGATACGGTAACAATGGTTATAACAACTATAATAGGAATAATTATGGAAACTACAGTAACAATAGTAACCCATCAAACCAGCAAAATAATTCAAGACCAACCTCTCCTGCACCACCTAAAGAACCTTTAAACTCCAACGCGGTTCGACGGAACGACGCGACGTCGAACAGCGCGAACCCCACGGAAACGCGTCCATCATCAATCAGATTCCTGACCGTCGAAAATTCGTAATGTGGTCTGAAGTCCAGGGTAGAGGACCAGTCGTTACTCTAACAGCCCCTGAGTTGCGAAACGGCAGAGCTCGTTTCCTAGTCGACACAGGCGCTGACATAAATGTTATCAGAAAAGACGCACTGGCTCCTCGTACAGTAATTGATACCTGGGACTCAGTATCCATAAAAGGAATCACTACTGAGCGACTCGATACTTTGGGAACCACAGAAATTACTTTCTTCTCAAATCCCGAGAAATTCCACGTTCTCGAGAATCCATTGCCCATTCCAACCGATGGAATTATCGGTATAGACTTTCTTACCAAAGAAAAGGTTGAAATATCTTTTCATCACAATACCATAGTCGCAGATTCCGAACCCGTAAACCCGATCCCGCTCGAAAATACCAAAGGTGAACCATTTGATACACCCCCGGTGACTATGTTTCTAAGTGAAGACGAATCCTCAGTATTTTTATTAAAAGCTAGAACTCGGACAGTAATACCAATTAACCTTCGTAAGACAGATCTAAAAACTGGGTTTTTACCTCGCATCGACACTCGCGAAAATATTTTCATTGGTAATGCCTTAGTCACGAACAAAGACAGTACTTGTTATGTCTACGCGATAAATGCATATGAGGACGATATAGAATTTGTCGTTCCACCACAAGAAATTATTCCCTTTGAATGCGATGGCAGTTCAGAGGATTTCTTTGACGATTCTGAAGATAGCGATATACCAGAAGATGGTCAAGATAGATTCGAGCGCATATGTGCTAGTCTCCGACTTGATCATTTAAATATATTAGAAAGAAAGCACGTGCATGAGCTTATCAGAGAATTTCCGATGCTCTTTCATCTTCCTGGAGATGATCTTCCAGCTACAACAATGATGACACACTCGATTCCAACAGTTGATGAAATTCCTATATCAGTCCGCCAGTATCGTTTTCCACCTGTACATAAGGAAGAAATCGCTCGACAAGTAAATAAATTACTGAATGATGGTGTAATATCTGAATCTGTCTCTCCATATAACTCACCTCTTTGGATAGTTCCAAAGAAGCCAGATTCAAAAGGTAATAAGCGCTGGCATATGGTAATTGACTTTAGACAGTTAAACGAGAAAACCATAGGCGATGCTTATCCTCTTCCGAATATAGTTGAGATTCTCGATAGACTAGGAGGAGCAAAATATTTTTCAGTTTTCGACTTGGCTAGTGGTTTTCATCAAATCAAAATGAATCCAAAAGACCAACAGAAAACTGCATTCAGTACACCAAACGGTCACTATGAGTATAATAGAATGCCATTTGGACTGAAAAACGCTCCAGCTACCTTTCAACGACTTAAGGACCGAGTTCTTCTAGGTCTACAAGACGTTGAGCTATTTGTCTATCTTGATGACGTCGTTATTTTCGCATCATCACTCGAAGAACACGGCATACGTGTCCGAAGACTCTTCAATCGACTAGAACAAGCCAATTTAGTCTTAGAATCAGATAAATGTGAATTTCTAAATCTCGAAGTTGCATATCTTGGTCATATTATTGGCAATGGCGGTGTACGTCCAGACCCAAAGAAGACTGAAGCCATCGAAAAGTTTCCAAGACCCAAGACAGTTACAAACATCAGACAATTTCTTGGACTAGCTGGTTATTATCGCCGCTTCATTGAAAACTTCTCAGGCCGTGCAAAACCATTGACAGAACTATTGAAAAAGGATAATCCATTCAACTGGACCTCAGCTCAACAAGAGAGTTTTGACGACTTACGCAAAGCATTATGTACATCTCCAGTTTTGCAATATCCTGACTTTTCTCAACCATTTATTCTTACTACTGACGCTTCAGATCTAGCTATTGGTGCAGTATTAAGCCAAGGAAAAATTGGTGAAGACAGACCAATTGCTTATTTATCAAGACTTCTCAAAAATGCAGAGCGAAACTACACAACAACTGAAAAAGAATGTTTAGCAGTTATTTACGGTATTTTACATTTTAGACCGTACTTATATGGTCGAAGATTCACTCTCGTCTGTGATCATGAACCACTAAAATGGATCGACTCCGCTAAGCCGCCAGTACAACGGTTAGTTCGATGGAGAACGAGATTAAGAGAGTATGAATATGTTTTCTATTACAAACCAGGAAGATTTAACGTAAATGCAGATGCATTATCAAGAAATCCTGTTGTTTTGCCAATAGTCCCCACAGGAAAACCTGAAACAGCTGCGAGGCAGTCTAGTTCAATTACCAAACACCTAGAACGACTGCGATCATCCGCCGTCAAAGCAGCAGAGGCAAACGCCAGTACTATAGGTGAGAGAGTAAGATTGCGAAGATTAGCAAGTAATCCCTCGTTATCGCAACCACCTCTCATCAAGCGTACCAAGACTATTGCCGACATCCCAATGCCTCCAACAGAAAAACATAAAGTTGGTTGACCTCGAAAACCATCAGATGCTGGTCCACTAAGTGATCCAACACCACCAGTACCGCATGCTAGAAACAGTGCTTTTCCGAGTCTCGCTAGTAATCGTATACCACTCTCAAAAGCTTCTGAAAAACCAGGACCACTATCTACAAAAACTCGAACAACTGATTATCAACTCACATACGTAAATAATCAATCAGGCGAAGAAACTCCTTCACTAACTGAACCGATACCAGTACCACTGCCTAAAAATGTTATCGAAGTATCACCTGGACCATCTTCAGGAAATGATAATTATTACTGGGATCGACGTGCTGAAGATCCAACGTACGAATTTCCACGAACAGAACCTCCAACCAGGAAACCTGAAGCACAATCCCACAGACCATCTGGCGTAACATTTCGACATCCTTTAGGACGACCGACCCTTGCAGTTACTTCAGAAGGAGCAACCACGGAATCAGAGGTAGATGAAGTAATACCACGAGGAGCAGCAAGCGGACGATGGGCTAATTTACCACCGATCAATGAAGTCCATTCGAGTACAGACACAGATGAAGAAGTTCATACAGAAGAAGAAGTTCAACGACCACAACCGATAAAGAGAAAATCCGTAATCGATACTGTTCCTTGCGAATTATTTTATCCCGGTATGAAGAACCATGAAAGTAAGATATCCCTACACACGACGAATGAAAACTTGACGTATTTCAGAGACAATTATTTGCACTTTATCTCTGCTGATTGTGAACTTACAACCATCACATCGCGACTACTGATAGAAACAGACAAAATAGATCCACAGGATCTGAAATTGAAGAAACCAAAAATTAACCAAGTACTAATAACACCACACGGTAAACATAAAATTCTCAGTGCAGTGTTAAAAAGGAATCGCTTTGGCTCATTTTCCATACAAGAATTGAAAGATGTACTAAAAACCGTCAAAAATGTACTAAACCACTACAACATAAAAACTTTGCGAATCTCAAAACCAGGAGATATGCTCGAAAGCTTGAGCCAATCACTTGTCACTGACGTTCTCAAAGAATGTTTAGATGACTGTGAATGTTCACTCACCATTTGTCATGGAAGTGTAACCATACCAGACGAAGATGTCCGCAAGGATATCATCGCGGAGTATCACGAAAGCCTAACCGGTGGTCATAAAGGTATCACTAAAACATATCGACGAATTCGTGAACGTTTTTATTGGCCGAACATGAGAGATGTCCGAATCAAGACTAAAGAACCAATGATCATCACAGACACTCCTGCAGAACCCTTCGACAAAATCTCAATCGACACAGTGGGCCCATTACCTCAAACACCATCAGGTAACATGCACATTCTTACTGTGCAAGACAATCTCACGAAATATTGCGTAGCGGTACCAATACCAAACATTAAGGCTGAGACTATTGCAGACGCACTTGCTCGCCACGTTATTATTCAGTTTGAATCACCTCGCGTAATATTAAGTGATCAAGGCAGATCATTTGTTGGTAAAATATTTCACCACCTTGCAAAAATTTTCAAAATTAAACAAGTAACTACCTCAGGGTACCATCCACAAACTAATGGATCCCTAGAGCGTAGTCACATAGTATTGGCAGAATTTATCAAACATTATGTGAATAAATATGAAGACTGGGATAAACTTGTTCCCTTTGCAATGTTTTCATATATTATCGCTGTACATGAATCGACTAATTTTACTCCTTTCGAACTTATATACGGTAAAAGAGCACGTATACCCAGCTCCTTTCCACCCCCAGACAAAACTGAAACTTACGGAACCTACCTATATGACTTAGTCAACCATATGGATGACATGAGACACTTCGCGGCATCTATTTTAATTAAATCCAAACACCGCTCTAAACGTTACTATGATGCTCACCTGAACCCCAGTACTTTGAATGTTGGAGACCAGGTTTATGCTATAAAAAAACCACGAAAGGGTAAATTCGACTCGCATTATAAAGGTCCATATGTTATAGCCGAGTTATTAGATAATAATACGGCCATAATAGAGGATGAAAAGGGCAAACACTCTCTTAAACACATAGATAAGCTAAAAATCTGTAACACTCGAGATTCTACTAATTCTAACACTGACACTCAATCCGATTAACATATTACCATTTTCCATATGTCTTATTAATCGCTATTTTCGAGTTTTAAGTTACAATAGGTATTGTAGTGCAACCACTGACGATTGAGCAGTATGGAGTTAATAAAGGTTATCCTTCAGATATCAACAGTTCCAACAACAATTACGGTATACCAATTAAAATCAATAATAGTAGAAATCTTTAACTTCATCGACATCACTTCAAAATTACATCTAATGATGATATTATTCCTTTTCATGATTTACCTAAAATAACCATCATGAAAAGAAATAAAGCGAACAATCTCAAATTCCGAAAGGGAGAAATCAACAATTTAACAAAATGGAATGAATATATAACGATATGAGTAAATTCTTGTATAACCATAAGATGGGACAAACATGCATCAATTAATCTTTTAAAGAAGATATAACTATATCAATTCAGAAAATGAAACCGGATACCATGCATATGTTTGTCTTATTTTGTTGTTTTAATACTCATATGAATACTTAGTAATATTGACATAATAATCCCAAGCATGCATGCAACATATTCAAATACTCATACTTATGACGATACTTGATTAAGAATTAACAAATAGTTCATATCGTTTTACAACCATATGAAGGTACGCATAACTATTCATAAGTATGTGTAAGCGAATAAGATATTAATTTAAATAAACACGATAACAAATAAACAAACAGACAATACTTCGAAAAATTTATGCGTGAAATAAATATGTTTAAACTTTTAGTCATTGTTCAGAAATAGTATCCTATTATGTCAATATATATTAAAGGTGAAGGGTAATATAAGTCAATGATAAAAGTAAAAAGAAATAAAATATAAAAAAAAAAAAATACATATATATATATATATATATATATTTATATATATATATAAAAAAAAAGCAAAAACGAAAAAAAAATATTTGTCACGATATATATATTCATATAATTCACAATTAACGGTGATGGGTATATAAGTGAGAAACATTGCACAAAGCATAATTTAAAACTCGCAAATTTAATTCCCGAATCGTATAATCTAGTATAAATGAATAATGCAAAGTACCAAAATAGCTCGTAAAATGGATTGTAAGAAAAACGCATCAGCATAAACAGAAAATATTATGCAATCTCATTCTATTGTCACTTCTTTAGCTTCAATATTAATTATTTTGATCAACCAATAAGAATAATCCACTCAGTTTAATTGAAAGAAAAACTCTATGTTAAACATAGTTTCGTTTTTAATTTTATGCGTACGTAGTACAACGTTTATGTCAACCATATATACATGCACTTATCCATTTTAAAGTTAATAATGTTCCAGTGGAATGGTTTTAGACACGAAAGCCACTAAAGAAATATTCATAAATAACAAACCGAATAACCAATAGACCCGAGGATAAGTATATGTGTAAATGCGTGTTGTAGGAGATCAATCATATATGTAATTACTATAGAAAAGAGAATACATGCGTCATCTATACGAAAAATTGTAAGTAATCATCAACACAAGTGCGACAGAACATCAGCAGCCAGCATGGACAGACCCACAAACAAAAGAGTAAATTTTCCAAGGAGACAAACGGTTTTTTCCGTTCCTTAGTGCATGAGAAAAAGACTGAGCAATTAATAAAAACAAACACGTGTTATAGTCATCTGTAATCGTCCAGATCACAACTGAAAGAAGAATATTATAAATTCATAACACCACTGAGAACACGATTGTCAACTCAAAACTTTCTTGACCATTCATATTAATCTCCAACCATCCATGGTGACTATAAACCATTAGCAGCAGAAGATGCAGTCAAAAATCATGCTACAGTACGCAAACTCCTAAAATGACAACTTGAAAGTGCCAGCTCAATAAGACAACGTAGACCTAATAAGGGAATAGTTTTAACAGCATAACCAGTTGTTCATACTTTATAAGGAATTTTGAATTAGCCGTTCCTACCAGCGATAGTCACATAGGAAATTAAGTCATATAAAGTCCATACAGAACTACAAAAGATCTGAAGATGCCAGTACTACTACTTAACAATTGAAGAAGTAGACTGAACACAAAAATAAGGGTCAAAGACTACAAATACATATAACATAAAATTGCATTATGATTTCATGTGAAGATAACCTATTTGCAAACTCAAGTCCTGAATCACTCCAGCAATGTGACGCAGAATCAAGCAAGACCCAATATATATACTGGAAGTCCTTAGAAGAAATCAAGGGCTTACATTCCATACAATACCTAAGCTTACTTCACGTCCAACATCATTAGAAACTTATCGAATATGTAAAAATATCTGACCTGTGAACTCGAAGTTTGAGCTCCGAGACCTCTATAAGAATTGGCTATCTTAACCTCGTCTGATCTGCAGATCCTGATTTTGAGATCCTCTTAAAACACAACCTACTATTAATTCATGCAACGCGATTGTTTCCAGAGATAGAATTACTAACTTCTCAACTAAATCAACTACTCAGACGAAATTTCTACCAGCTCCTTATCAGCAGCAACCGCCTGATTTTACGAATGGGAAAATATTCAATTCAACCAATAATACATCCAAAAATATACTTAAGACAATTCTCATGTTATATGGAATGGAAAACAACGACCTAAGTTTACCATGAAAATGTACTCTTCGAATCAAAACAAGCAAATACATACAGCAACAAAGCAGCAAAGAAGATAGAAGGACATCCAACAACTATTGGACTCCTACAAGACCTCATCAAAATACGTATTGTTTGCGTGTTTCAAAGAACAATTATTCAATGTAAGTTAAACCGCAATCCATATTGACCAACTACTTCAATTCCTATTTAAGCAAAATATGCATAAATTGGAGTCATCGAGGGCGATGACGACTCTGGGGGTAGAGGTGTAACGATCGTTACATATGGATCGCGATTCAACTATTTAATTAAAATTTTTCTTTGTATTTACATTCTTTTCCATTTTATAAGCAACGAGTACTTGACCGCACCCAAAATCTTCGTACCAAAATCCTTTTGCAGGTACCTATGTAAGTGCGTGCACGATGAGTAAGAATAGACAAAGATCGGCAGATATGATAATATACCTGTCTCACTCTCTCTAGGACGGAGCCCATTCTCAAACCCAGCAACGTCACTAGCCGTATACTCATCTTGCATCCACACTTACCTGCGTACATCTATTTACAATACAATTATAAAAGAGAGTGTGTATATGTGTGTGTGTACGGGCGTAGTACCCAAAAACAAGTTTAGCTGCGACTCAGCGGGACACCTGCACGTGTAGACCGGACTTCTAATTAAAATTCAAATATATACGAAGATTTTATGACCATCTCATTTCCATATTCCGAATCACCTATGACATTTCGAAAGTCATACCCGGATCTATGTACTTCCAATAGAGCATTTACTCATCCGTTGTTGTTTACCCAAAAATGATATGATTCAATTTCCATATATGGACTTTTCTAATTTTTAGAAAGGTACCTAAACCGGATCCACGTACTTACTCATCATGTTGTTGCCTAAAATGATGAGAAGGACCGGTTGCTTGCATAAGAAAACGTATGACTTTCCCATCAAAATTAGAGTATATAAACTGCCGAAAATCTAACGACAGCAGTCAATCGCTAATCAGACCCAACCTCTGTCGGATCTCGAGTCACTCGCTAAGTAATCTCTGCCAGTTCTCGCTCCGAAGTTCTACAAGTTCAAAATAACCGATTAGTTCTATCGGCCCAAGTCCGACTAGTATCGCGAATCAGAGATAAAAGTCTTAATCGTTGTCCACGTGACGGTCCACCGCCTAGGCAATCGGGCTCCTTGGCCAAATACCTAGATTTCTATCTTGCAAAAATCACGGTCGATTCGACTCACCAGGATCTCCGGGCTCGTGACGGTCTATAGCCTAGGAATCCAGACTCCTAGATCGAAATCCTAAATAAAAACAAAATTCATACTCATACTCGACAGATAGGGGAGTGTATCCGCTTGGCACCCCAGTAGCTCCGAGTCCGAAAAGTGCATTAGATTCCGCTAAGTAAAATCCCTAAGCCACGGGCAGGGTCCCAGCGAATCAAATAAAAACAATTTCGCGATCATAAATTCAAAGTGGTGAACTGTGAGAGAGTGTGATCAGCGAGATTGTAAGCCACCTCAAGCTGAGTGGTAAGTTAATTATATTTGTTTATATTTAAGTACACACATGTAAAACAACATTATAATTTTATAAAAGAATATACAGATTCTTCCTTTTTTTTTAAAATCATCTTTCTCTTATTTATACCTCTTACTCCAACATTCTTAAGTCAACGGGTACAGAAAGAGACAGACGTAAAAGGACAGGGACTTCTAGAGGGCCCATATTCACCTACCTACTTCCCTTTCGCTTTAAAATCCCTGACCTACCCTTAAGCCACGCAGGTCAACGAACGGGATAGTCTATCGTACTTCCGCTCGGTACAAAATAGACTTATTTAGTATCAAAAACTTGCCAAATATTAAACATTCTCACACTAGCCACGTGACGGTCCTATTAGGCTCCTTGGTTGAGTAATAGAATAAATATTGTGGGTAGTTTACTAAATAATTAATTAAAATAAACCCTTCGCCCGTCGCCTTCACTCTCTCCGATCGTGACACATAAATTTTTATCAATATTTTATTATTTCAAAATTCTATTTCATACTTTTCATAATAATATTCTTTTCATATTTTATAATTTTTCATTTCATTTTTAATTATTAATTATCATTATTTATTTGTTCATATAATTCATCAATTCATTTTATTATTTCATATTTCATATTTATATCATTTCATTATTTCTTGTAGCATTTATTTCATATTTAATTTTCTTGTAATTTTTATATTTCATTTATTCAACCTTAATTTAATTATTAATAAATTTCATTATTTATGAATAATTATATAATAATTTGAATTTTTATTCAAATTTCATAACCATTTATTTTTTTATCATTAAATATTTTTATTTTCATAATTATTTATGATTATTAACAAAAATAATTTGAATTCAAATTCAAATTTAAAAATCATCAGCCGTAATAATGGCTGGAAGTCATTTGCTAATTAATTTATTCATGCATAGCCAGATAGCATAACATGTATGATTTTTTAATAAGTTGATTGACAGTAAGAATACGACGTCGTGACGTCACAATAACTTTCGTAATTATGGTCGAAATTTAATGTTTTTTTTTTTTTTTCAAAATTCTTGTTTTTAGATGGCCTTTACAGTAAAAAATGCAAAATAAATATACGAAATGTTTTTAATTGAGATTTTTTAATTTTAAGTTTTCAACTGTGTTTTTAAAAAAAGATGTAGCCTTCGATTTTCTTGAAAGTTTTCTATTTTAAACTTCTATCTATTCTGCAACTTTTAAGCCCAGTCCGGTAGTGGGCCTTCCATAATTACTATTTTTTTTTCAATGTCTGAAAATTGAAATAATTTTTTTTTTGCTATAAATGATTATCAGTTCCGATTTTTGACACTGTATACTTGTTTTTCTTGAATTGATGCTATTTATCGGCAGTTATAATAAATGTTTTATTTATTAAAAAGCAACTATTTCGAAGCAAAAGAAATATTAGATTTGCTATACAATACAGCCAAGACCATTACTGGAGCTCAAAAATTCCATGTAATTATTCGAAAAAGCGACGAAACTGTATTACAAACGTTTTTAATTATTTCCGTGTTCTTTCGAAAATTTTATATTAACGATTGTTTCATACTTTGCGCTCTTTCGAATAATTATATGGAATTTTTGAGCTCCAGTAATGGTCTTGGCTGTATTGTATAGCAAATCTAATATTTCTTTGCTTCGAAATAGTTGCTCCTTAATAAATAAAACATTTATTATAAATGCTGATAAATAGCATCAATATAATATGCAACGAAACCAAGTATACAGTGTCAAATATCGGAACTGATAATCATTTATAGCGAAAAAAAAATTATTTCGATTTCCAGAAATCGAAAAAAAAATAGTAATTATGGAAGACCCACTACCGGATTGGGCTTAAAAAATGCAGAATAGATAGATGTTTAAGGTAGAAAACTTTCGAGAAAATCGAAGGATACATCTTATTTTAAAAACACAGTTGAAAACTTAAAATTCAAAAATCTCAATTAAAAACATTTCGTATATTTATCCTGTATTTTTTGCTGTAAAGGCCCTCTAAAAACAAGAATTTTGAAGAAAAAAAAAAAAAAAAAATTTTAATTTCGACCATTATTATGATAGTTATGATCGAAAAACCCTAAAAAGAGCGTTTTTTTTTCTAAAATCCGATATTTTTTGAACCATTAACCAATAAAATCCCGAACTTTACGTGGAAGCCTCTTTTGAGGGGTACTAAAAAATACCAAAAAATCAAGAAACTCGGAAAAATCAATTTTGGAAACCGTCCGATTTGGCGTGGAATGCCCCATATACACGAACACAAAGAATAAGAGGAATAAGAAAATTTGAGAAATTCGCTAGTGATTTTTGGAAGCGGGTATCTTCACGAAAACTAATCATATCGGGATTTCAGAAGAAATGAATTTTAAAGCTTAAAACTTCTTGTTTCAAGATCTTCCGATCACAATTTCTTTAGAGCTACGGTTATTGCGCAATCATGAAAAATAACACGAGACAAATATTTTCGAAATCCAGAAAAATTCACACCCGCATTTCAATCATTTTCGAAATTTCCGGAATTTATGAGTGACTTATTAAAAATTTTTCATCAAACTAATTTCCGGAAAAATTTTTCTAAAACAATCTAAATTACAGGTCACGTTTACATATACACACTGATAAAAAGTAACCTTTGAGCCAACTTGGTTTAAGCTGGGTTAAACACGCCACGAATTTTAATATGGCAAAACACGCTACAACTTTAACTAAAAAGTGACAAGTATCAGGAGGGAATTATCTTCTCAAATACATGGCTTAATTGTGAACAGATCATTTGCATTTGCGATGAAATTGTGCACTCAATTAAAAAATATATGTAATTGAGTCAACGTCCTAGAGACTATATCTCGCCTACTTATGCTTTTGTATTTACAATACTTAAATTTGATACAATAAATGATAATATTCTATCTACTCGGGTAAAAAAAATTATATGTAATTCAATATAATCATATATAATTTTATATAATTTTATACACGGAAAGAAATTTTCTCTAAAAATTACCGTTAAATTCACTGTAATCGTGGGACGAATGGCATGACCTAATCATTTGTCGGTAAGTCAGATAATTTTTAACCTTTTTTCAACAAATTTTACCGTAGTCTACTGTAAATTTTATTCGGTTTTCGGTAAATTTTATGAAGTTTACCACAAAATAAATGAATTTTTTCCTAATTTTTATTTCGAAAATGATAATAAATAAAAGCACTGCATTATGTCCCACAATTACAGTGAATTTAACGGTAATTTTTAAAGAAAATTTCTTTCCGTGTATAATTATATATGATTAATATAGAATTATATATGATTTATATAGAATTATATATGATTCATAAAGAATTATATATAATTATACAGAATTATATATAATCATACAGAATTATATATAATTATACAGAATTATATATAATCATACAGAATTATATATAATTATATATAACGTTGAGAAAAAATCACAGCTGATTATATATAACCATATATGTTTATATACAACTATATATAATTTTACATGATTATATATAATTATATATAACGCTGAGAAAAATCACAGATGATTATATATAATTATATATAGTTATATACAATTACATATAATTGCATATAATTATATATAATTATATATGATCATCTGTGATTTTGTCTCAGCGTTATATATAATTATATATATAAACATATAATTCTATATGAATCATATGTAATTCTATATAAAAATAGAAAAGAGAGAAAAATAACTTGGAAGTGAAGATATATATGTAAATATGGGTGTTTCAAAAAAAAAAAAAAAATTTTTTTTCTTTTGTGGTAAGCAAGAATTGAAAGTATAAATAAAAATAAAAATTTTGGTACCAATCTGTGCTCTTAATAATGATATTAAGGTTTGTCTCAATCCATTTTTCTATTTTCCGTTTAACCCTTCGTCGGTCGCGCTATGAGCGTAGCGCCGGCTAACAACTACTCAACCTATAGAGACTCGCTACAGTGCGAGCGAGAAACTAAAAAAGACGCGACCGACGAAGGGTTAAATAACACAAGAAAAAAAAAATTTTTTTTTTTTGAATTTTCTAGCTCACAAACCAATCAACGGATTTTCATTAACAATAAATATTTTTGTAGGAAATTGAACGCTCTACAAAAAAAGTCTCTTATCATTTTTTTATAAATCGTACTGTTCAAAAGTTATTTAAGCTTCAAGTCAAATTTATAGTAAATTTTGAGATTTTTTTACTTTTCCGGCGATTGTATCAGTCTTATCAAAAAATATCGTAGGAACTGTTTCGTAGATAATTTTATTCCTTACAAATTATTACAAACAAAGTTTTTCGAAATCCCGCATTGTTCACAAGTTTTTTTTATTTCAATGTCAAGCGCTTAAAATGCTTGGATTTATCAAAAAATGATAAGAGACTTTTTTTGTAGAGCGTTCAATTTCCTACAAAAATATTTATTGTTAACAAAAATCCGTTGATTGGTTTGTGAGCTAGAAAATTAAAAATAAAAAATCAATTTTTAACAATATTAATTTTCTGAACTTAAATGTCAACGAAAAGTAAACTTGATTTTTCGTTGATATTTAAAACCCTTTAACTTTGTTCGCGTTCATTTAACATATGTATGATATCGAATACTTTTTGTAGGAAATTTAATTTCCTACAAGACCTAGCTTGTCATTATTTGAAAAAAAAAATTTTACGATAGAATAAAAATGAAAAATAACAAAAAATAATTTAACACTGAGGAAATTAAATTTTTGTCGATATTTGACGCCCCGTAACTTTTTCCCAGTTTGTTTGACGTACATATTGTATCAGCACTTTTTTTAGAGAATTTTATTTCCTACGAAATTATACCAGGTGGAATTTAAAAAAAAAATTTCTCATAGTCTTAATAACGAAAAACTAAAATGAAAAATTTTCGTGTGTATTTTAAATGGGAAAGGGGACCCCCATTTGTGATAGTTCAAGTCTAAAGATATCTGGCTAAAATTAGGTGAAGTTTTTTTTTAAAATATAAAGTAACTTTTGGGCCCATAAGAGTTTAAAAAAGAAGTATTTATTTTTTTCTGGGACACCCCAATATATATGTACGTAGGAGAGGGAAGTCACCGGTGCTATAAGCAGCAGCGGAAGTAGTTCGGTGCTCGCCACGAGATCGCGCTCACTACTTGTAGTGTGTCTCTAGTAAGAAACTTATTTCAAAACTGTTAAATTCCGAACTTCAGGCTATTCTGGCCCGGGTACTCCTCCCTTATTTGGCAGAGTGAAAAGTACCTTTTTGATGGTAATATAGTACATTCTATATTACATAATGACAAAAATATTTATTATCAATGTTTCCATAAATAATTTTTCTTAAAAATTAAACTTGGACTTTCGAAAAAAAAAAAAAAATGATTTAAATAAAAAGTGTAGAGCCTCTACTATACAAAAATTCACAATTTATTTAACAAATTGCATAGGAATTCAATTATATGTAGTTCTACATAATTATATATAGTTATCTATAATTATATATAGTTATATATAATTATATAGGGCCATTTTTCATATATAATTATACATAATAATCTATAAATTTTTTTACCCGGGTATGTTTAAAAAATTCGAGTAAACTTACACATGGTTGTAAGGAGATTATTTTTTTCTCAACTTGATTGCTTTATATCTTTCTTTTCAACCATCGTAAGTTGTATGAAATTCTCATAACGTCACTACAATTTATTCAAGTTGTCAGTTCATTAATGATCGATCTTGCATCAAAAAAATACGTTACCGAATAGAGAGGAACCAGAGTGTATCCGAAAGGAAAAACATACTTGAACTAGGGTGTACTCAGAGTAAACATTGAGACAAATCGCTTTTTAGCTTTGCGATATTTACCAGCAGCCACCAGAATTCGCGGGTTGAACCCTGGCTTAGGCTGGCCTCTAACAAATTTTTATTTACTTGGACAGAGCAGTGGGCGAGGGTTCTTGCAAAGCAAGGACCCGCACTTATTCAAACTCGGCAACGTTATGAAAAGATCATCAACTTACCTCACGGCTTATTAATTAACAATAGGTTTCTTATAATAAAATAAACTTATCAGTTCTTAAGTAATAATACTATTCTTAATAGGCGATTTAATAATTCTTACCAGTAGAATAGGAAAATAGAGAGTGTGAGTAAAAAATAGAATGATAAGAATTAACTAGAAAATGCAAGTTTTATTGCCAATTATAATAATGTTCAGCTACTTACAATAAATACTGCGCAATTTATTATAAACGTAGTGTCCTCGTGGTTGCCGAATATACCATGGTTCCTCACGTGGAATAGCGCAGTTTTACCCAATATTTAATATTTACTAGATTATAATAATTAATACCGCGATTAATTCGTCGGTAACGCACAATATGATTTACTTTATTAAATCTTTATTATAACAATTCATAAAAAGTAATGAATAATATTGCAAGTAAATTTGCCAGAGTAATTATAGAAAATATAGCAATATACTAAGTATAAAATAATTATCGCCAACTGACAATAAAAGAAAATATGTCTGAACGCTAATTGATCCAGGATCGAAGTGATTGACCGATAATTGAGGGTCTGGGACTCGCCTCTGAACCATCCCCACTTCACCCTTACGGACATGCGTCGACGTGAAAATTAAGTCATGTGACCATGGCACTATGACGTACTGAATTTAGGCGGCAACGAGACGGAGAAAATTGGGAACCGCAAGGCTGAGGACGACGAAGACAATTCACATTGTCTCAACATATACTGAGAAAAAAAAAAAAGAATTTCAAGAAATTTATTATTTTTTGATTTTTAGTTTTTGACACCACAAAAGACTGCACTGTAAAGAAAGATTCCTGACATAAAACCAGATTTGTTTGGCTCAACTACTCCGTGCGTTTGGATACAGCCAAGCACGTCAAGTGATTGAGTCTACCGCCCTCTTCATTCGACAGTATACTTTGTTACAATTGAGAGTTTCTTGAGGGAAGGTACCGAATCGTTTGAGCTAACTCTATGGTATTTGATATAACTCAATAACTTTTTGCAGTTAAGAAAAATAGATATTAGTTCAAGTTATTTATGCTGTTGATACAATAATGATTTTTGTTTTATATGAATAAGTTAAAAATTTCACTCAAAGTAAATTGCAAGGTGATTGAAGCTACACTGTAAAAAGAGCGGTGTTAGAAATGGACTCCACTCGGTGTAAAAATGAAATTACACCGGTGTAGGAGGAGTAATTCACCGCTGTTAAAGTGGGGTAACCGGTGTAAAAACGGAGTAGAACCGGTGAAAAGCGGGGTAACCGGTGTAAAAGTGGAGTGATATCGGTGTAAAAGCCAGGTAACCGGTGTAAAAGCGGGCTAAACTGCGTCTGCTTGGAGAATGAACTTTAAAGATTATAAAACACAAAAAACGCCAGTTCTTTATGAAAATTAATAAAAAATATCATTCATTAACAAGTATAGTGATCGAGTAAGTAAAAATATTCATAAAATGAAATATTTTAACACTCGTAAAGAATATCTACACCAGCGGTGGCGTTATTTTAATACCGGTTTAGAATATTTACACCGGCGGGGGCGTTATTTTTATACCGCTTTCGGTGTTGAATTTTAACACCGCTGATTTTAACACCTACACTGTTTGGACTTACCCCGGTGATTTTTTACAGTGTATGAATTTTCAGGTGTCAAAATTTTATTAAAGAAAATTAATTTTAGTTTTGAAAGTGATTTCTGTTTAGGTCCGTAGAAACTCTCTTTGCAATTGATTCAATAAAGAATCAAATTTTTTCAAATTGCTGCATTGGATTGATCCAAAAAAACAGTAATCAGAATCAAACGAATATTGCCTTTAATTATCACATTAATAATTCATTAAAAAAAATTTTATTTTTTTGTGCATTTATTTTTGATCATATTATTATTATTATTATTATTTTTTTTTTTTATTAAGTATTGGGACAATTACATTATATTGTTATATTACATCAATTATACTCTACAAATCCTCCTAACATACTTACAGTTTTTAGTGAAAAATGAAATATTTTCAATATTACCATCCGGGGGATTCGAACCCAGCACCTTACGCGCGGGAGTCAGACACCGTACCACTACGCTACGGAACCAGCAGGGAAGTTTTAGTTCAGTTGTGCTTCAAGTACTTTGTTTCCATATTGAATGGATATATACAGTCAACTGCTTATAGATTGATCCAAACAAGATAAATATGTGACTCTTTTGATAAATAAATTTTTTCATCAAATCGATGATCTAAAGACTTCCATTCAAATATAGTTCGATGTTTTGTAATGAATACATTTATGTTCTCGTCGAATATTTTTCAGTTTTAATGTGAGTGCGTGAAATTATTCCTTTAGCTACTTTCAATTCATTGCAATACATAAAGTTGTCAAAACGAACGTTTCCAGAGTTTCAGTTAAATTTCTCAAAATTGAAAAGTTTGCTTCAAGAAGTTTTTTTTTTTTAAATCAAGTACATCGAAACTTTAATTAGAATATATTTTACTATTCAATCAAATGTTAGTTTAATTACGATCGAACTTAAGAACTTTAACATAAACGCTTAAGCAATTCCTCATAATCGAGTAGAGATGTTAATACAATAAAAATGATTTTCTTGAGACAAACTAGTTTTTGTTGGTTCAAACGAAATTGGTTTCACTGAAGAGGAAATTTGTCAAACTCCTAGGGAGTTTGACGTCAGTATCTTATTTTTTACAGTGTGAACAAGATCTAATAGCGATCACTGAACTATTCCTACCGCTGCTTTTTCAAGTTCGGTGCTCACCGCTAGATCACGTCCAGCCTTTTGGGGTGACCCTAACAACGAATATATTTTGAACTGATATATTTCAAACTTGAGAACGACTCGAGCACGGCTACTCCTTTGTCATCCCACAGAGTGTTCTCTTGATCTGAATCAGTGAATATTCACTGATTATCAATGAATATTCACTGATGTAAATAGTCCCAAGTATATCATTGCAAATCAATAAAATGTTACTGATTCAATTATTAAAAATCGATTTACTAATAGAATCAGTAAAATGTTACTGATTCAGTCAGTGGAAATCGCATCAGTATTCTAATTAATAAAATTCTTACTGTATAAAATAGTGATCGTAACAGATGTAATTAGTCATGACTACTGATTCAGTTTTTGATGCGGAGAAAAAACAGTATTTATTGATTAATGCACATTAAAAAATACAAAAATTCATATGATGTTCATATATTAAGCCGTCGATGAAAATAGACTCAACATTAGGGTGCTTCGTTTGAAACGACTATTTTTTTTTTTTGGTCCCATCCCGAAATTTTGTTGGAAATACCCCCAAAAAAATTCCCTGAGAGTTTCAGCCCTTAATATCAATATTAAGTACTTTCCCAGAGCAGGTGAAGATTTCCCATTTACAATACACGTAAACTTGGGTTTTTATTTTTTAAACTTCTACAACTCCCCGGCATTTTATGATGTCATCTTGCCCAAAGTCGAGATTTTCTCAGAATTCAATGTACTATAAAAGTGCCCGTTGTCACGAAGTCGTAACTCATACGGGTGGGGTAGTACGGTCCGCTAAACTGAATTTTTCCATAGAATTCTTGGTTTGTCTCTCATTATCTCATAAACAACAAGACCTACAGAAAAAATGCAAACGACAATTTTATAGGAAATTTAATTTTCTACAAAAAGGTTCTTAGCACCGAATCACTCAGATTGATATTTTCTGAGATATTAATTATTGAAGTTTACGCAGCATTGAATTCCCATAAAATGTCAAATCATATATTAGAAAATATTGATTTTTTATTTGACTCATATCTCAGAAAATATCAATCTGAGTGATTCGGTGCTAAAACCTTTTTTGTAGGAAATTAAATTTCCTATAAAATTGTCATTCGCATTTTTTCTGTAGGTCTTGTTGTATATGAGATAATGAGAGACAAACCAAGAATTCTATGAAAAAATTCAGTTTAGCGGACCGTACTACCCACCGTACTACCCCCCACAACGGGCACTTTTGCAGTATATTGAATTCTGAGAAAATCCCGACTTTAGGCGAGATGACATCATAAAATGCCGCGGAGATAGAAGTTTAAAAAATAAAAACCTAAGCTTACGTGTATTTTAAATGGGAAATCTTCACCTGCTCTGGGAAAGTACTTAATATTAATATTAAGGGCTGAAACTCTCAGGGAATTTTTTTAGGGGTATTTCCAACAAAATTTCGGGATGGGACCAAAAAAAAAAAATAGTCGTTTCAAACGAAGAACCCTAATCAACATATACAAGTTTTTCGATCAAATACCTTCTCCATTTTGTAACCAAGTTGTATTTCTTCACCCTCTACATATTCACTGCATTCTTTTGATACATCGATTTGTTGATTTTAATTCTTTGATCCATTAAATGGGTTTTAAAAGTCAAATTTATTCAATAAGTCTTTCGTTTCAATATCATCAAGGAATCGTCTGTTAAATTATAGTCATTTTCCATTAAAAATGATTATAAACATTTATCTGAAAACGATAATGATATTATTCATAAACATAAAATAATAAATAAGACAATGTCAGGTTCAGCATTACCTGAAATGTAAATCAACTGCATACACAAAAACATTTCAGAATTATTCTACTCATATTCAATTGAGACAAATAAATAAGTTTTATTATAGTATATAAATTGTGAATTAACTTTTGTTTGTTATAATATTTTAAACTTACCGTAAAAATAGTGTAATATAAATAATAATCTTTGATTATAACTTGCAAACAACCTCTGTCTAACGAACAAGCTTCCAAGTATAGATGGCACTCTTCACTGCCGTGAAGCTAAATTCACTGATTAGTCAGTAAATTGATTCGAAACTACTAATCTTTCAGTAAATTTTGTAATTACTGAAAAAATCAGTAACATTTTTAATGATTCAGTTTAACAGAGTGACAAGTGCCTTCTTTGATGGTACTATAATATATCCTATAGAAAATTGTGACAACAATGTCTAAAATATGTGTTTCCTTGGATAAACTTTTCTATAATTCAGAAACATAAAGTACCCCCCCCCCCCCGTCCATGGAAAACATTTATAGAACAAATATATTAAAAATACATAAATAGATATAAAATATGTGTCAAAAATAGATTTTTAACGGCTAACTTTTGGCCGATTTTTGCATAAGTTTTAAATGTAATTTAAATATATTAAAAATATATGTCAGGGTGTATAAAAAATACTTGCTTGAAAATATATAAAAATTATAGTTACGAAAATATAAAAAAAAATATTATTTAATTCAAACAACAACATAAAAAATAAAAATATAATAAAACTATATAATTTCCATGTATCTAAAATATATATTTTTTATATCCCACCAAAAACAGATTCTTTGTTATGTCGCACCATGTACACGTTCAACATTTATTCCTTACTGCATACAACATAATTTTTTTTACAAAAAATACTGAAATCAAAAAAAAATACCAAGTAACTGGTATATCGTAAAAATGGAAAAATGTATTATTTTAAAAATATACAAATAAAAAAAAATTTATTTGAATGTACTTGGTGTGCGCTAACGCAAAAAATAGATATTCTTTAGTGACGTCATACCTTTTAATTATTTTATATTTAGATCTTATTTTGAATTGAATTTGGTTAAAGAAACTTTAATATTACATAACAATTTCATTTAAATAACTTCTTTTTATCTGTATATTTTCAAAATAATGTATAATATAACTACGTTATACCTTCGAAATGTTTTATATTTAGATAATATTTTGAATTTATTGCCCTGGATAGCGCACACCAAGTACATTCAAATAAATTTTTTTTTCTTCGTATATTCTCAAAATAATAAATTTTTTTATTTTTACGATATCCCAGTTACTTGGTATTTTTAACTTCCCGCTAAGAAAATCGACGATTTTCGAAAATTTCAGGAAGTTATTGTTTTCACCCCGATTTTCGAAAATCGAGTTTTCATCAGATGTCAACGTTTTGAGGTCCTAGGAAGCTATTCTGACTATTTTCGGAATGATGTCCGAGTGTGTGTATGTATGTGTGTGTACATGCGTGTGTGTGTGTGTATGTATGTAAACTCTTTGTAACTTTTGAACTAATGAATCGATTTGGATGTTTAAGCCGGCGATTGAAAGAGCATGTTGGCCATCAACTTTCCTGGAAATTTCAGATCATTTGATCAAATGGACTCGAAAATATCTGCGAATTACGAAAAAAAAAAAAATTTTTTTTTTTTAGTTTTTTATTGATTTCTCAGAAACGACTCATACATCAAAATCGGATAATTCGTTCAAGAGTTATCGCGGGAGAAAGAAATGGTGAAAATTGGTTTTTTCTAAATATTTTCGAAATGACTGACGCGATCGATTTCAAATTTTGATCAGCTCTAGAATTCAATAAAACGCACCGATTGCCACCTCAAACGTCAAAATCGATCGATTAGTTCGAAAGATATCGGCGTTGAAAAATTAAAAAAATCACATTTTATGTTATTTTTCCCGGATGAATCATAATATAACCTACTAAAATGTGCCTGAAGTCATACCAACTCATCTTTTATATGGTTACTTTCGATACATTATGTCATCGAACTTGGTTTTTAGTTTAAATCATACTACTAACAATGAAATTGATAAAACGTAGTTTTCAATATTTTTCTCGAATATTTCATATTTGATTGTTTCTCACATGAGTCAAAAGTCATTTAAATCTTGATTTGAATCCCTGGCATTGATTTCTGCCTGAATACACTTATTTTATTGAACATAATCAGGGATTAAATTTTAAAAACCGCTTCATTAACAATTCTTGATTCTTATATAAATTTTCAAACTTCAGCATAACAGGCAACTTGTTAGAGCTTGAGAAGATCGTATAAAAACAATCGCATGTGATAGCATCTTAGAGCTCGAAGAGCTCGAAAATATATCCACACTAATGTTTTCGAGCTCTTTGCGGTCGAAAACAGCGGGAAGTTTTGGGGCTGACCCACAGGGCCAACCGACGCCCAGATTTTTTTTTTTTGATTTCAGTATTTTTTGTAAAAAAACTATGTTGTATGCAGTAAGGGATAGATGTTAAACGTGTACTTGGCGTGACCTTATAACAGAGAATCTGTTTTTGGTGGGATTTGATATTGTTTTTGTAGGATTCAAAATCGTTTTATATTTTTTCTAATAAAAGAACATAAGCATTTTTTGCATTAGAAGGCCACCGTACTGATTGAACACGTAAATCGTCTATTTCTATCCATGCTGAAATTTTTTTTAATATGGTAATAAAATGACTAGATTTTTCATCTCTTTCAGAATAAAAATTTGAGGTTGAAATGACCTAAAATTTGCTGCTCGAATTTGTCGACAATTTGACAGCAAAAGTTGGAAAGACAAATTTACGATTAATTTTTCCTAAATTTGAAGGTAACTTTTTACTAAAAAAAGGAGTTGGTAATGTTCATTCTTACCATTACAGAAGAGAAGCAAATTGATACATAAAATTGTCTACAATTTGATGGTTAAAAAATAATTTACAATTTTTCAAGTCTAATTAACAATAAATTAACAAGAAAATTTTTCTGAAAATTGACGACAACTTCTTTCTAGTCAACTTTTGAAGTGAATTTACATTCTTATCCGGACAGTAAATTTACGTCAAATTGTATAGCAAGTTGCATACGAATTGTCTTCAAAAATGGAAAAGTCTGAAGTTGCCAGACACTTGTCAAAAAATTCAAAGAAACTTTTGTAAAGTAAACTTTTGCTATAGCAAACTGTGCTATCAGAGTATTGATAGTAAAGAATTTGAAGAAAAATTTCCCTGATAGTCTAGTTGGCAGCAACTTGGCGACAATCTACTGCTGCAACCTGTCGCCAAGTTGGCCGCAAAAGTTGGCATTTCCATAAGTTGATGGCAACTTTCTGAGAAAACTGGTAGTGAAAGTTGTCATTACATTAGAGGACAGAAAGTTGCTACAAGTTTTTCGAAAAGTTGTCGTTGCGGCAATAGATTGACTGCAAATTTATAGGAAACTTGTAGTCAACAGTTACAAAAGCTGAAATTTGTCGACAACTCGTCGTCAAGTTGGTCAGAACTCATATACTCCAACTATCTGATCAGCAACTCTGGCTATCAGGGTTAAAACAAAATTAATTATAAGTTTATTGTAGGTTAGTATTTTTTTTTTTTCATCCAAGTGAATGACGTCAACATGACTGAGAGCATGCTTGACTGAGAGCATGCTTGACATTCCTTATATTATAAATTAACGATTTGAGGTAAATTTAATACCCGAATTAGAATGCAAATTTACTCCAAAAGATGACTAAAAGAGAGTTGTCAATTTTCAGGGAAATTTTTTTATTAATTTATTGTTAATTAGACTTGACAAATTGTAAATTATATTTTTACGTCAAATTGTAAACAGTTTTATTTATCAATTTGTTTACTTTCTGTAATGGTAAGAATGAATATTTCCAACTTCATTTTCTAGTAAAACAAGTAGCCTTTAAATTGAGGAATAATTAACCGCAAATTTTTCTATCCACTTTTGCTATTAAATTATCAATAAATTTTGGCTGCAAATTTCAGGTAATTTCAACTGTCAAGTTACTGTTAACTTTACGCTGAAGTGGTCATTAGGGAAGTTACTTTTCCAAGTTAAAAAAAAAATGGCTATCAGGGTTAGTTCAATCAAAGTAACCCATTATGTATACTATATTTTCAAGTTACTAATGATCCAACCTAATAATTGCTTGAAAATATATACAAAACAATTTTGAATATGCTGTAGCATGTATACTACTATAATATAATACTCGATATCTCGTATAGTATATGAGAGCAGTGCTACCACTATGACAAATGTCGAAATGTAGACAATTATGGAAAAAAATTCGTAGGATCACAAAACGAGGGCGAGCATATTTCAATAGAGTATATTATTATTTATTAATAACTGATCGTTAGAAAAAGAACTAATTTAGTAAATAATAAATGAAATATATAATAACTTATACTTTTGAAATTGTTGTAATAATACTTAATTAAATAAATGCCAGGACTGGTTGGTGGTTGGGATGATTGAAAAATACGCATATTAAAAATATAACAATATTTTTATTTGTCACAGCACATAATATCACTGGGTTACAAAACTAAATCGTTGATTTAATTTATTAATACTGTTAAATTGTCTGAGCTCATGATTACGTAATTAAATGAATGCAAATTATAAAACTGATCTCGAGTAAATAAATGAAGTAATTAATTTGAATGTAAGTGAACACTGACTTGATCGCAAAAATGTCATGAGAACAAGTAACATGATTTCAGAGGTTACCGAGCAAAGTTGATCAAACAAACTATTGAACGCTGAATGATTATTTTTAATTGCACGGAATGCATAAATAATTGAGTTCATTGTTTAATTATATTATTGAGCACTGAGTTTAATTGTATTGAATGAGTTTATAATAGATTGCACTGAATTTAATATATTTTATGAGAACGTGGTAGCATGATTGCAGAGGCTACCGAGCGAGAATTTACTTTTATCTTATTAAAAATATTGAGCATGTTGATAATTAATTAATAATAAATTGAGTCTTTTATATTTATGAACGCTTGATATAATTATTTATGGAATAAATAAGCACCTGTAATGTTTTCCGTCAGAATAACCTCTTGAAAACCGTGGTCGTTGATCGCCTGAATTCTTGAGTGTTCTATCAATTTCTGTTTGAGCTCTGGTACCCACAATTACAAAAATAATTATATTTTTGATGAGCTTGATGATTCATTAATTGATTTTAATTAATAGTTTTGATTAATTACTCGAGATTAGCGCAAAATAATACGATGAATTATAACACGTGTTACTTGTTGAATGTACGTATGCGAAAGATAATGGCGGCCGTCTTCTCGACACGAAACAGGAAAAATTAAAAGCGCATGCGCCGAGCTGCGCATGATCAAGTTCAAATTTATGGACGAGGCCCCAGTAGGTGCTGCCTTTTTTTGTCGGAAGTGAAACTATATTTAAATTTAAATACAGTTTCGATTACGCAACAGAAAGTTGTTTATGGCTTAAATAAATATTTTATGGCAATTGAAAATTTGGAGCTGTCAAAACGAGGTCTGTCTGCAGAATAGAGACACGGCAGGCACGCGCTACACACTCACACACATACGTGTGTTTGAACGTGTACTTGGCGCGACACACTGCCGTGTCTCTGGATTTTCATGCATGTATTTTTATATATTCAAAGATGTAGGGGAAAGGGAGGCAAAATGTGGTAACCCTAAAATTTTACAAAAAAAATTTTATATTTTTAATGTCTTTTAAACATTCCAAAATTACTTTTGTGAATATAATTGAGTATTGTTTTGAATTTTTTTTGTTAAACTTATTCAAAAATCAAGTGTCAGTCAAAAAAAGTTAATGACTTCTGTCTTATAATAAAAACCATTAAAAAAAAATTTTTCTTCCCTCGCATCCAATAATTATATAAAATATAATTTTTCTTTGTATAAATTACTTACACGAAAATGAAATTTAATCGAGGTTATATAATATCCAGAATTTTTTTTATTTTTTACCTTTTTTAGGGGGTTCCCTATTTTGCCTGCAAAATAAAAATTTTTTCTATTTATTTTTGATATGTAATTTTTTTCTCTTGAATCCTAACATCGCAATACTACATATTCAGATATTTTTTATATTTTAGCATATATTTTTTTTATTAATTTTTTTCACGGGGTACGTTTCAGTTAACAAATTAAGTAATTTTTTGTATTCCATTAATGCTCTTGAATATTCTAAAAATAATAAATTTCGGTACAATTGTTCTTTTTCATTGTATTCATCTACTCAGGTAACACTTAATCCATGAAGTATTTATCTTCTTCAAGTACAAAAGTACATTGCAGGTAGTAAATGAGTAGTCATATGAAATAAAAATGAAAAATGTAATCAGCGGTACTAATTCATTGTGGCCAGAAGGTATTCAATTATTTCAAAGTCATTCTTATTATTATTGAGTAAATCATACGATTGTCTCACCACTATAATATATTGAGGAAAATAAATAGTAATTAAAGATAATTGCACAAAACTTTTCACCAACAATATTTGCACAATAGAGTAAAACGAAAAAAAAATTATTTCCATTGACTTAAAACAGTATTTTTTCGAAATTCAAAAGTGTTTTTATCACATCTACAGACGACATTAGCTCTAACAAAAAAATATTTTTTTTAAATTATTGGTGAGTACACTGAGAAAAAAAAATACATTTATTGAGAATATTTACTTGATACAAGAACATATATTCTTGATAATTTTCAAGAATATATAAGTTTGTCTCAAGAATTCGTAGAGTTGAAGGAAATAATTTTCATTTAATTCAAGTAAAGCCGTTCTTTTGTTTACTCATAATATAATATCAAATTCATATATTAACAAAAATAAATTTGATGCTCTTTTCTCAAGAAATTGATAATGAATAATAATAAAATAAATATTTTGAACGGATTTCTTGAACCAAGAAATTCTTGTTTGGAAAATAGTATTTTTAACTTCCCGCTTAGAAAATCGATGATTTTCAAAAATTTCGGGAAGTTATTGTTTTCACCCCGATTTTCGAAAATCGAGTTTCCATCAAATGTCGACGTTTTGAGGTCCTAGGAAGCTATTCTGACTATTTTCAGAATGATGTCCGAGTGTCTGTATGTATGTATGTGTGTGTGTGTGTGTGTATGTATGTGTGTGAATGGTCTATAACTTTTTAACTAATGAATCGATTTGGTTGCTCAAGGCGGCGATTGAAGGAGCTTGTTGGCCGTCAACTTTCCTGAAAATTTCAGATCGTTTGATCAAGTAGACTCGAAAATATTGGCGAATTACGAAAAAAAAAAAATTTTTTTTTTTAGTTTTTTATTGATTTCTCGAAAATGACTTATACGATCGACTTCAAAATCTAATCAGCTCTAGAACTCAATAAAACGCGTCGAATGCCGCCTTAAACATCTCAATCGGTTAATTTCTTCGGGAGATATCGTTGGAGAAAGAAATGGTAAAAAACGGTTTTTTTCAAATATCTTCAAGACGGCTGAATCGATCGCTTTCAAATTTTAATCAGCTCTAGAATTCAATAAAACGCGCCTATTGACACCTCAAACGTCAAAATTGGTTAATTAGTTCAAAAGATATCAGTGTTGAGGAGTTAAAAAAATAACATTGTATGTTATTTTTTCCAGAAAAATCAAAATTTACTGTACTAAAATGTGTCTAGAATCTTACAAACTTTTTCTCTTTATGGTCTCTTTTGATCATCGTATAATGCCGTCAAACTTGTTCTTTAGTTTAAACCATATTATCAACGAAAAAATTGAAAAAACACAGTTTTTAATGAATTTCTCGGATATTTTATATATTATTGCTCTGACCTAAGCCAAAACTCATTCAAATCTTGATTTTGATCACTGACATTGATTTCTGCATCAACATATTTATTTTATTTAACATAATCGGGAATTAAAATTTAAAAACCGCTTGTTTATTAATGATTTTCGATTCTTAAACTTTTAAACTTTAGCATAAAGCATAACTTGTTAGAGTTTGAAAAACTCATAAAAAAACAATCGCATGCAATTAGATTTTCGAGCTCGAAGAGCATGAAAATATAGTCACATTAATATTTTCGATTTCTTTGAGCTCGAAAACAGCGGGAAGTTTTGGGCCTGGCCCGCAGGGTCAACCGACAGACCAATTTTTTTTTCTCAGTGTACTGTCTTTAGATTTCCTAACCTTTCCTCCCTCATTATCCAAGACTATTTTTTCCGCTAAAGAAAACATCTGTCTGTCGGTTGACCCTGCGGGCCAGCCCTATACCTCCCGTGGTTTTCTGATTGTTGTGAGTACATTTTCGAGCTTGAAAATACTATTTTATGCCATTGTTTTCGGAAAAAACCGTTTTTTAGCATTTTTTTCTTCCACGATATCTTACGAACGAATTAATCGATTGAGATGTTTGAGGCGGCAATTGACAGGTTTTATTGAGTTCTAGAGCTGATTGAATGTTTGAATGAATCGGATGAGTCGCTTCGAAGACAATCAAAGAAAACCGTTTTTTACCATTTCTTTCTCGATTGATTTCTCTCGAACGAATAAACCGTTTGAGATGGTTGAGGCAGCAATCGACGCGTTTTATTAAATTCTTGTGCTGATAAGATTTTGGGATTGATCGATCGAGCCATTTCTGAAAAATATGAAAAAAACTGAAAAAAATTTTTTTTTCTTTTGTTTTTCTTCTACATCTTAGAGCGTATTTAATCGATCGATTTGAAATTTTAGAAAAGTTGACGGCCATCAAAATCTTTTGATTGTAACGTTAAACATTTCAATCGGTCAGTTCATTAAAAAGATATTAAGAGTTTACATCCACATCCACATCCACACACACACACACACACACACGGACATCCTTCTGAAAATAGTCAGGATAGCTTCTTAGGACCTCAAAACGTCGAAATCTGATGAAAACTCGATATTTGAAAATCGGGGTGAAACCAACAACTTCCCGAATTTTTGAAAATTAATAATGTTCTTAGCGGGAAGTTAGAAAAGATTTTTTTTTTATTCCATTTATTTACAAATCCACCATGCATGTGGACGTTACCTGTCACGTGGTATACAATATATATAATATTTGCTCTAGTCATTTTTTTCTATTACCCAGTTTATGTGCAGCTGAAGCCCAACTTGTACTTATACTGTACTGCATCATTACAATGATACCCTACTTTAAAATTGAGGTGCAGTAGTGAAGGAATACCACAGAAAAAGCTAGCCAGTAAAGTTCGCTTTAGGTGAGGCTCAAGTGATCAATCAAATTCCCATTTGACCGATCACTAGATTCTCATGCCGTGCCCAACGTTCAGAGACCTCTGCTCAAGTTCAACGCGTGGTTAAGCGGTTACCCACCAAGTAGCGATCATCATCAATGCTGCTCAACTTGGGTGATCGCCTGAGCCACACGAAAACTGAGCTTTTCCAAAAGGAATTTACCTTTCGATGATCTATAGTGCAGTTATATTCACAAAATTTAACATGAGCGCTCGAGTTGTGCGCGTTTGGATTCTCTAAACAATTTTGTGATACTATTAGTCTTCTATCTAAACTGCAGAGTTCGAGACTGGTTAAAAATAAGGCATTACGAACTCTATCAGATTCGAATGGATTGAGTTCACATTCATTTACTCCTTTGTATGGCTATTTTTATAAAATTTCATACCTTGATGATTGTGTCGTGAAAATCTTCAAAAAAAATTATTCATCGTTTTTCCTTTTCTTTTAAATACACTTAACTATTATGTGAGGTGAAAGTAAAGAGAGTGTCGTTGTTGAGTTATCATGATTTATGAATATTGCACGATAGATTTTAATAAGATTGGAAAATTGCGAGTGAATACACTAACGCAAAAAATTAAAGGAACAGAAAAATTTCATAAATTTTTTAGTGATGTTTGGAAGGCTTCAACTGTGAAAGATAATCGTATCGAAGTTTAAAATAAACAAACATTTTAGAGCTTGAAATCTTTAGTTCCGGTACATTTTTAACAAAATTTTTAAGAGCTCCTGTTATTGCACAAACTTGAGAAAAACCGTGACAAAAAATTTCTAAATTTTTTTTTTTCCGAAAAGCCTACAAACCGTGAAAAAACGGAACAAAAAATTAACGAAAAATGTCAAAAGGCAGTTTTCGACCACAAGAAACAAGTTTAAATTTTTTTGTTTTGTTTGACTTTTTTTGGGAATAGTTGTTTTTTCTTTTTTTTCCTTAACCTCACATTCCAACGCATAAACCAGCAGTAACCAATGCAAAAATAAACGAAAAGTTAAAAAAAAAGTTTTTTTTTATTTTGATGATCGTTACACAATTAGAGCAACAAAACTTATTCTTTTTATTGCTTAGCAAAACTTTGATCGATCACTCCTAAAAATCGGTTCGATAGATCAATTTAAAAATTTACAGGGTTTTTATTGAGGGCACATTAAGCTAAAAAAGTCTCTGGTAATATTAATATTTTCATTGATATTTACAGAGTAGCGGTTGATTTACTAAAAAAACCCAAAAAAAAGTAATTTTTTTGTACTTATTTTTAATAGATGTTAAAAATGAAAAAAATTTTTTTTCCAAAAAATAATAAGCGGGTATTGTAGGGAGTTTATTCAAGTTTAGATCGCCACCCTCAAATTTACTGTGCGATCATTGGTACCTGAAATATCGATGATCAGAGCCAAAAGGATCATTTTTTATTTGAAGGCTGATATTTCTGCGACAAATCGTCCTACGAGGTTAACAAAAAAAGCCAAATTAAAGCTGAATACATTTACTAAACGACATATGCATTGGTTTAGTTGAAAAAATTTTTCCACGGTCCGTGGGCTCTCCGGAAACAAAAAAATTTTAAAATTATTTGTCTTGCAGTATTTCTCATGTTTGCGCGATAACCGGAGCTCTTAAAGAATTTTAATACAAATGCACCGAAACTAGAGATTAATAAATAAAATGTTTTGTCTTTTAATCTCGATACAATTATTTTTTACAAAGTTACAGCCTTCCGAAAGTCACAAAAAAATTAATAAAATTTTTCTGTTTCTTTAATTTTTTGCGTTAGTAGACATAGATGTATATTATGATTCTACGAATATGTATAGTAGTATTCGTATACGAGGTGTGATTATCGTCTTTACCATCAGTTCACATCAAACTTTACCGATTAATCAAGCGTCATCCTTTATTATACCCTATGTATACATTTATGTAGAGTGATGCTTATATACTTGTGGTTAGTATCCCTCTACGGTGGTTCTGATGCATCCGTAATGTGAACTAATTAAACTAGTGGCCAAGCTCTAATGTGTTCATTATATTTTGCCCTCAGCACAAATTTATAAGTAAACTTCTAACTTGCCAGTCCCTTTTGCACCTTCCTAATGTAAATATTAATCCTCTTATAACAGAAAATACTTCACAGGCCATACCGAAGGATTTAAATTTAGAATTAAAGTGATAGAATATTATTGATATGTGAAATCAATTTTCGCACAAGGATTCCAACATGGTCATTTGTTTTCACTAATCTTATTGTTAAATTCACAATCAGAATAATCTATTACTACGTTGAATAAATGCTTCTTTTGACATATTACTTATTTAACAGAGAGAAAATATTGCAGATATAATTTTTTTTTTTCATTATCCGTCAAGTTATTTGAACCAATAATCTGAGAAATGGTGCAACAAGCATATGATTTTCTTCGCATATTTTCCTACTTGTATAGTAATCCGTTTTCTCGCTGATCAAGGAGAATGCAGACTGCTAAGCTGCGGGAATGTACCAGCCCACTAATACTTGTAAGAACACTCAGAGAAAAGACGATAGTTATGTTAACTAAAAAGATTTAACTATTTAAAATTAATTCCTAATACTATTTTTGATAGTAATATTAATTATTCATTAATTGCTGAAGGATAATAAAATTTATTGATACTACTAAAATTTGATAGTGATTAAAACTTTTTATCGCAACTACTAAAATGTAGTTAAAATAAAATAAATTTTAAGTAGTTACAGTAACTTTTTTATTAGTTTAAGAAACTAAAAAATTGTTTCAATGGTAAGTGCTGATTCATAGTTAATATAAAATAGTTATCCTAACTATCGAGTTGATGGCTAAAACTAAAATTTTTCAGTTAAAGATTTATTTCACTAATACTTTAAAGTTAATTTAACTAAACGAATTGGTCTTAATTAAGCAATACAACCCCGGGGAAAAAAAATTATATATAATAAGATATCATATAAAATTATATATAATTTTATGTAATTAGAGATAAATATCTAAAATTACATACATAATTTTGTATAATAATTTATAAATATATATGGCATATCTAGTCATTTCAAACTTTTTGTACATAAACATATATAATTATATAAATTTATATATAATTTTATATAACGATATATATTTATATATAATTGTATAACTCTTTCTAATTTCATCATATATAAATACGAGGGTGCTTTGTTTCCAGCAAAAGTATTTTTTTTTCGTCATCAAGCAAAATATTGTTTTTTATGCTAAAACAAAAATTTCTGCCAAGTTTGAGCTCTTAATTCAGTAGTTGAGTAGGGGGGTCATCCGCCCGATAAAACAGATTGTGGGTTCGTGCCCATGCTAAACTGTTTTACCGGCAGATGGTAAGTTACTATCAGTCAATATGATGCTAATTGATGTTATTTGAGGATATTGTTACGGCGTAATATGCGAAAATACGAAAATGATGTATCAAAAACAAAAAAATGAAAATGAAATTCTTAAAAAATTAAAAACTAAACTTATCAAAGGTCAAATAAGTAGTCAGAACTTGTTAATGTAAACAAAAAATACTATACCCGTGTATAAAAAATTTCTCCCGGAGGGATCCCGCCGGGATTCCGCATTTGGAACCTGCCACTCATGGCACTGACCGGAACTTTAAGCGGAAGATTGGCGGAACCTTCTAAATTGGAAAAGAGCATATACCACAGCCATAAATTTTTAAGAATAATGTTGGCATCTATTTTGAACGAAAATTTGTGAATACCGCTTACTTTAATGATGTTGAAGATTTTAAGTAGTGCCGCTAAAATTCCTGAAATCTTCCGATAAGAGTGTTTCGAGTACTTTCGAGTAAAACTGCGGAATACAATCAATAACAAAAGTGCCGCTAACATTCCGGAAATCTTCCAGAAGGAGTTAAAAAGGTGCTTTTAAGTAAAACATCGGAATACGAAAAATACAAAAAGTGCCGCTAAAGTTCCTGGAATCTTCTGAAAGGAGATCGAAGAGTGCTTGTAGGTAAAACTTCGGAATACAAAAAATATCAAAAGTGCCGCTCAAGTTCCTGAAATTTGCCGAAAGGAGATCGTAGGGTGCTTTTAAGTAAAACTTCGGAATACGAAAAATACAAAAACTGTCGCTAAAGTTCCTGGAATCTTCTGAAAGGAGATCGTAGGGTGCTTGTAGGTAAAACTTCGGAATCTAAAAAATACCAAAAGTGCCTCTAAAGTTCCTGGAATCTTCTGAAAGGAGATCGAAGGGTGCTTTTAAGTAAAACTTCGGAATACAAAAAATACAAAAAGTGCCGCTAAAGTTCCTGGAATCTTCTGAAAGGAGATCGTAGGGTGCTTGTAGGTAAAACTTCGAAATCTAAAAAATACCAAAAGTGCCGCTAAAGTTCCTGGAACCTTCCGAAAGGAGATCGTAGGGTGCTTCCAAGTAAAACTTCGGAATACAAAAAATACCTAAAGTGCCGCTAAAGTTCCTGGAATCTTCTGAAAGGAGATCGAAGAGTGCTTGTAGGTAAAACTTCGGAATCTAAAAAATACCAAAAGTGCCGCTCAAGTTCCTGGAATCTTCCGAAAGGAGATCGTAGGGTGCTTGTAGGTAAAACTTCGGAATACAAAAAATAATAAAAGTGCCGCTAAAGTTCCTGGAATCTCCCGAAAGCGTATCGTAGAGTACTTTTCGGTGAACCTGTGGAACAAGAACAATGATAACAGTGCCCTTAAAGTTCCTGGAACCTTCCGAAAGGAGTTCGTAGGGTGCTTCCAAGTCAAACTTCGGAATACAAAAAATACCTAAAGTGCCGCTAAAGTTCCTGGAATCTTCCGAAAGGAGATCGTAGGGTGCTTGTAGGTAAAACTTCGGAATACAAAAAATAATGAAAGTGCCGCTAAAGTTCCTGGAATCTCCCGAAAGCGTATCGTAGAGTACTTTTCGGTGAACCTGCGGAACAAGAACAACGATAACAGTGCCCCTAAAGATCCTGGAACCTTCCGAAAGGAGTTCGTAGGGTGCTTCTAGGTAAAACTTCGGAATACAAAAAATACCTAAAGTGCCGCTAAAGTTCCTGGAATCTTCAGAAAATAGGGTGCTCTCAGGTAAATCTGAGGAATACGAAAAATATTAGAAGTTCCGCTAAAATTGCGGGAACCTTCCAGGAGGTGTATGGAGAGTGATTTCAGGCAAAGCTGTAGAACTCCATGCAGGAGCTGCCAGAATTGAACGACGGGCCCCTACTTTGCCCCGCTCTGGGAAATCTAGCTTTGGCACACCTATACTGGCCTATGCTTGGTTCGAGATTAGGTACTTATTTCTGGCCGTTACAATGATTACTCTCGCTTGCGCCAATACTGGGTGCCCCTGCCTTGGCCGTCCGATGGCAATCCAGACTTGTGCCAAGGTAGGATTACCTAACTTTGGCTGTACCTATGGTTCAATAAGTCGATCATATAGATGTATCAGTTCAACATTAGTAGGTTTGTCTAGTAGCTACCGTTTGGACCCAGCAATCAGAGGGATGGCAGTTCGCGCCCAGAACCCAGCAGAATTTTCACCGAGTTTTTTTAACATCATTTATTTTCCTTAGATGATTTGAACGTTTATGATCATGAGCTTTACGAGATTAGTAATAATAAATTTTTTTTTAATTAAATTTATTCGTTTTCTCGATGTATGGCCCAGGTTTGGTAACTAACCATGAGCCAGGTCTGGCAACCAGGATTGGCTAGAGATTATCATTCCAGACTTTCACCAGAACTGGGTCAAGACTGGCTTACAAGCCTGGGACCGTGGTACTTTGCTCTCTGGGACAAAAAAAAAAGAAAAGTGCCACTCATATTTCTGGAATCTTTTGGATAGTAAATTTTGAGTATTGTCATCTCAAATTCTTAAATTAAAAAAAAAAATATATTATTCATATTGCTGGAACAGTTTGAAAGGACATTCTAGGGTAGGTACAGGTTTATTTGCAGCTTACAAAAAACAAGAAAAGTACTACTTTAGCTACGGGAAATACTGAACAGAAATATTAAAGTAGTTCCAGATTCTACAATATACTTAAATTATTATAAGTAACGTCAAAATCTCTAGTATCTTTTGGAAGGAGCTTTTCGAACAACTTGAAGTTTTTCTCAGAAATACTGAAAATTGCAAAAAGTGCTTTCAAAGTATTTTAAGTATATATTTTTCGCAAGTTACAATTCCATCAGCAGAAATAAGACATATTTTAGCTTGTTTGAGCTCATGACGTCAAAACAAAAAAAATTTTAACAAATAACACTAACATTAAAAGAACGAAAAATATTAGTAACTATTTTATTCTTGAGCTTGATCATCTTTTATCACATCAGATTCATTTTCTTTATTGTCATTTCTAATTTCATGTTCTTCATTGGTTATGGTCGTAGTTTTTTCCGGTTTATTTTTTTTTTTCGGTTCTGAATCAACTTTCATTTGTTTTTCTCTTAAGCTACCAAGCATTTTTGTAATGACTTTTTTATATGCCTGGTCATTCAGCCGTATGGATCTTTTGCAGTGTTGGTCAACAAATTTTATATATGGCAGAAATAATAAATATTGAATGAAATTTTCATAAACAATGCAATGGAATTTTCATAATTTTAAATATGCATACTATAAGCAGTTATTGCACAATAAAAAAATCGGTCTGTCGGTTGACCCTGCGGGCCAGCCCAAATCTTCCTGCCCATTTCGAGCTCTTGGAGCTCAAAAAATTGTTGTAGATACTTTTTCGAGCTCGAAGAGCTTGAAAACACTTTTGCATGCCTTTGTTTTCGAAAAAAAAACGTTTATTACCATTTTTTCTCAAACGATATCTCTCGAACAAATAAACCGATTGAGATGTTTAAGGTGGCAATCGACGCGTTTTATTGAGTTCTACAACTGATCAGATTTTTTAATTGATTTATCGAGTCGTTTTTGAGAAATTTCCCAAATACTAAAAAATTTTTTTTTTTTATTCTTTCGACAACGGTTTCTCTTGAAAGAACCAACCGATTTCGATGGTTGAGGTGGCATTCGACGCGGCTTATAAAGCTTCAGAGCCCAGTTGATTTTGGAATCAATCCATCACGAACATAAAAAGTTATCAAAAAAAAAAACATTTTCGAAAAAAGTTTATTTTTGGAATATCTCTGAACGAACCCTACTGATCAAACTCAATTTTTTTTTAGCTCAAAAATATTCGCAAGCCGCGTCAAATGACACTTTGACGATCGAATTCGGTTCATCCGTTCGAAAGTTATAGATATTTACATACGTACGTACGTACATACATACATACGTACACTTGGACATCATCGTGAAATTAGTCAGGATATACGCGCAAAATTGAATATATGTCTCATATATGCGGCATATATCCAAATTTGCCCGAGTATACTCGGATATATACTTTTTTCGTATCGGTATTATGTGCTTTTGGTATGATTTACTATGGTAGCTCTAAGAATTAACATCTTTGATAAATGAAGTTGCTTCGTGCTCATAGTATGCATTCTAAACATTTCTTTATTTACTAAATTTAATATGATTGGACTCCGATTTGTGTAAAAACATGAATGGAATAAATAATAGGAGTATATCGAATCATATAGCCGTAGTAAATAAACATTATTAAATATTTTTGTTTAACAAAAGTCGAGAATTAGATATAAACCCGTCATACTATATTACAGTAACATACGGACCTTTCACTGTGTCATAAATGTTTTGCGGGATTTTGTTTCGTTCATTTTTCTTTGTCACAGCGATGTTTGTTAATTCTTGTACCCCAATAATTTTTTTTAAGAGAGATCTAACCATCTCGTTTGGGTCACATCTCATTTTTTTCGTCGTCAGATGTTCCAAGAATGTCGCACTAACAAGGATACCACTTCCTGGCATAAGTTCTTGCTAATAATTATTTAAGAGAAGGCAATATTTAATAATTAGTGTGGTAACCTGATAACGAATGGAATAAACCAATTCCAAATTAGAAAGAGGTGGCTATTATAGAACGAAAGTTATTGACAGAGTAAATTTTTATACAATATTAGGTTATTTAATCTTGTTTTATAAGGCCTGGCCCAACATACATTCAATGCCTGATGATTGTATGGTTTTTGGTTTGCCAGTTATGGCCCAGACCTTACTATTGAGTAATATAAGTATATCGACTAAGGATTGGTTTGCCAGTCTTGGTGAGAAACCCACCCAGTCCTTATTCTTTGCCTTAAGTTTAAACTAAAAAAAAAAATGTGGTTATCGTAACCATCTGTAGTATTGCTAACGGTAGATAGTTGTTATAACAAAATGTGTCGTTAGCTTAGCAACACTAGATTATTGCATTGGCTATCTACGATTTTAAATAAAAGTATTGTCAATTGCATGCCTTAAGCGCGAAGCGCGCAGGTATGCTCTACTCTCGTGATACTAGAAATCGTGATTTCGATTAAAATGTGATTTTCGTAATTTAAACGAAAAAAATTATGCATAGGAAGCATATTGAGATAAATAATAATAACTACAAAACCCTTATAAAAATTGTGTGTCAAAATAATTCCGTTTTGATACAATTAATTTTTTACGACTGTTAGTTCGGTGAATTTTCTGCGATTTCGGCAGCCATATATATTATTTTTCATAAAATAGGATTGAAATAATTATGAACAAGCAGAATCTATACATAAATGACGGTATAATTACTAACTGTTTTATCATCTGTTAAGATTTTTTTGTAGCTTGACCTACAGAGGAGATAACACCACTCGTGAGAAAATTCAAACAAAAAAACGAATAATAAAGACTGAAATCATAACCGTGAGGCCTCAAACAAAATAACAGTCAAATTCCGTTATCGATTTAATTTCATCATATAAGATAAAACTTCGTTCGCTATTAATATTAAATTAATAGAATAAATAATAAATTATTTTCGGTAGTCCGCACCATGTCAACAATCAATTTTACATTAATTCGCCTCAGATATTTGTTAACAACAAACCTATTGACTATACCAGTTCATTAAAGTATCTCGGAGTAATCGTTAATAATACTTTATCATGGAATGAGCATGTCATCTATACTTGCAATAAAATCATTGGTTGCTTTGTAAGGCTAAAAGTAAATAGCAAGGTATTAAATACCACAATGCGTAGAAGCTTAGTTGCATCTATGATTCTGCCAATGTTTGATTACTGCAGTGTGGTATTAACTAATATCTCAGGAAAGTTGCAAACAAAACTGCAAAGGAAATTTAATGCTTGTATAAGGTTCATTTTTCATTCATTAAGATTTGAGCATATCACGCCGTACAGAGAGCGTCTGGGATGGCTGATTTTAAAGGATCGACGAGAGTTTCTTCTAAATTGTGTTGTACACTGTGAAAAATTTCCAACAAATTTTACTATTGGGGCATTGTAACACCGGACCATAAGAACACTGGTACAAAATTTTAAATGTCCCATAGTAAACGGCATGCGCAGACTACACGATTGGGACTTATGCGCATACGTTTACTATGGGACACTTGTAAATTTTGTAACAATTTCCTTATGGTCCGGGGTTACAATGCACCCATAGTAAAATTTAATGGGAATTTTTCACAGTGTATATAAATTGATTCACATGGGCCATGAGCGATTATTGCGAGACAACTTCAATATTTTGGTGTCTGTGCGAGGGCGTGCAATCCGGCAACATGATGTTTTTCATCGACCGACGTGTAAAACAGTGACCTATGAAAAGTCGTTTTTGTTAACAGCGATTGAAGTGTGGAATAGTTTGCCAGCAGAAATTGTTGCAATTAACAATTATCAAGAATTCAGAACTTCATGTTACTCAATGTATCTAAACAATAGTAGAAATAATATCTAGAATCTATACCATAATGATAATGTTACGGATAATAATAATGATAATATTTAATAATTGTAATAAAATAGATATTTTGATTCATTATACTGTGCTATTACTAATTACTTGTAGTTATTAATTTTGTAACTTATGGCCTTTAAGGAATGTAAATTCTAGAATCAAATAAACTTATATATAAATAAATAAACAAATAAATAAATGACTGCATGTTTTTTATAATCATTAAATTGGACAAAATAATTGCATTTCTTAGGCGTGAACGCTATTATTTACGCATTTTTATTGTTTTATTGCGCTTAAGGCATGCTCATTTGGATTTTCCAAACTTTTTAACCATATTCTTTGGTTATGTTCCTCATACTTAGTATTGCTGTTTTAACAGCAGATTCCTATAGATTGCTATCATAGCAATCCAAATGGTTAATATAGCAATCCGGATTGTAAATATAGCAATACGTATTGCCGTAGCAACTATCTATATAGATGATAGTTGATTCAACAAAACATTGTATGGGTAAAATAGCAATCTAGCCTTTCCGCAAATATAGTATTGCTGTATTAACAATCTACGATTTTCCAACCTTTAGATGGTTACAATAACCTAACGATATTGCTATTACAGCAATATTTTTTTTTCAGTGTAGTCTATAACTAATAAAAATTAAATATTGAATTTAACCTTATACTGTCTGCGAGAAAGATCTGGATCAATATTTATCACAGTCGCCACTTGAGTACGATTTTGATTCTGTTGAGCGTAGAGACTTTTCACGTGACGAAGGTAGCACTCCAAAAAATTTATATATTCAGGTGTTACTACGAAATCAGTGTTAAAAAAAAATTCGTTAACTGTATTATGGATGATAGTGTAAACATCTAACATAACATGGATTGAATATCCTTTGTTAACTTCCCGCTAAGAAAATTATTACTTTTCGAAAATTCGGGAAGTCGGTGGTTTCACCCCGATTTTCGAAAATCGAGTTTTCATCAGATGTCGACGTTTTGAGGTCCTAGGAGGCTGTTCTGACTATTTTCAGAAGATTGTCCGAGTGTGTGTGTGTGTGTGTGTGTGTGTGTGTGTGTGTGTGTGTATGGATGTAAAATCTTAATATCTTGTTAATGAACTGACCGATTAAAATGTTTGAGAGGGCAATCACAAGAGTTTGTTGGCCGTCAACTTTTCTGGAAATTTCAAATTGATCGATCAAATAGACTCTAAGATATGGAAGAAAAACAAAAAAAAACAAAATTTTTTTTCAGTTTTTTTCAAATTTTTCAGAAATGGCTCGATTGATCAATTCCAAAATCTAATCAGCACAAGAACTCAATAAAATGCGTCGATTGCCGCCTCAACCATCTCAATCGGTCGATTTTTTTGAAAGATACTGTTGAAGAAAACAATGACATGCAACAGTATTTTCGAGCTCAAAGAGCTTGAAAATGTATTCACAACAATGCTTTCGAGCTCAAGGAGCTCGAAAACTGCGGGAAGTTTTGGGGCTGGCCCGCAGGGTCAACCGATAGACCGATTTTTTAATATAAAGTAGCTTATGCGCCGACAAGAGGTTAAAAAATAAAAATTTTTGTTTTGTTGGGACACTCTAATATATATAAACCTGATCGGTAAATAGAAAAATATCACAGTATTTGCGTTATGTAGACAAATACAATGAATTTCTATGGAAGCGACTAAGAACGTTCTGAAATCGATCATTTTTTAGATTTTACAAATCTCAAATTTTTATATACTAAGTAAAACATAACGAACGATAATGTAGTTACCAACTGGCCAGGCATCATTAGTTTGTGTTGATATATTTGGGACGATATCAGCTGAGTTTTTGGTCGAACAAGATGGAAGTAGCTCAAAATCGGTCTTTTATTCTGAATTGTCAAATTTTTTTAACAGCTTTTTGGGTGGACTCTGAAAATTCTACATTTAATATTTTATAGATCATAATAGTTATTTTTAATACATTCATAAGAATTTGGTGTATTTGAATTTGCGATAAGAGCTTAAGGTTGTGATGTATTTGTAATAGGATCAAGTATCCACTATATTAATGTCCACTGATTGACAAATATGTGTAAGTGTATGAAATCTCATGATAAATGTATCATCTAACTTGGTAAATACCAAAAAGAGCGTATTACAGCAGTTCGATAGGGTTTTGTGCCAAAAGGGCGCATAAAGAAAAAATTTGTTCTTCCATTTAACTCGAAATCTTTTAAACAACAAAATCAATAAAAAAAATTTTTGAAATTATTAACGTTGACAGGGCGTATCAGAAAACTTCATGCTTTATTACAAAACATTGACAAAAAGCTCTACAAATAAAGCATAGTTAAAATAATACTGGATTAATGCAAAATGAGATGGCACAAAAAATTGATACCCCCTTATGGCTTTAGATCACGAAAGTTTTAAGTTGCTAAAGCCAAAAGGGCGTACAATTCAAGATGTCTTGTTTTATTATTATTATTATTAATAATAATATTATTAATAAGTAATCAAAGAAATACTTCTAAAACATAAAATAGCTGTAAAAATTTATAGATTATCTTGTTCACAATAAAATACAAATGACAAAATTGTATTATAATGGGAAATAAATAAGTTATGAGAAATGAAAACCATAGTTTCAAAATTTTTTTATTCCATCGAAACTTTCAAGGTTATCAAATTATTGGAAGAAATGGTCAAAACATGAAGTTTAAGGCAAAAAATTAAAGCTTATTAGACAAGCTTTAAGATACTTTATATGGAAATTGTCTATCAGTTTTAATTTTATAGTTATACGAACTTTAACAGTCAATAAAAACTGATTTTTTCGAAAAATTCGTTAAAATTTCAAACAGCCATAACTTCTAAACTAATGGACCGATTCAGCTCATCTTCGAACTTGATTAAGATAACCGCCTATAAAATAAATGTAGAGAATTTCATTAGAATCCGATACGAATTGTAGACACTGTCGTGATGATAAGTTATAATTATAAGGCATGCAGTTACGTTTGAAACATCAAAAGTAATCAAAGAAATACTTTTTAAATATAAAACAGCTGTAAAATTTACAGATTGTTTGTTCACAATAAAATACAACTGACGAAATTGGATTATCTTGGGAAATGCATAAGTTATAAGGAATTGAAACCATATTTTCAAAATTTTTTGATTCCATCAAAACTTTCAAGACTAACAAGTTATTGGAAGAAATGATCGAAACTTAAAGTTTAAGGTCATAAAGTGAAACTTATTAGCCAAGCTTTAAAATACTTTGTATAGAAATTATCTATGAGTCTTAAAGTTATATGAACTTCGGAGAGGATAAAAACTGATTTTTTCAAAAAATCATAGAAATTGCAAGCAACCATAACTTCGAAACTGATCAACCGATAGAGCCCGTCTTGAAACTTCACCGTGATAATCACCTATAGAATGAGTGTGGAAAATTTCATTAAGATCCTATAAGAAGTGTAGGCGCAATTGTGTCCTCAAAACTGCGTTATTTATTACATCTATATAGTAGGGTGGGCCAAAAAAAAGAACTAATTTTTTTTTTCTTTAGTTACCGTGAAAATATCGTTAAAGACGATGAAAAAAGAAATTCTGGTAAAGTTTGAGCTCTTAACATTAATATTGAGGGGTGGCGTTTCGTACGTAAGTTTTGATTTCTCATTTAACTAACATGGTAAAAAATCATTTTCGAGTTTGAAATTTTTTACCTCGGCAATGGCTTATTGTATGAATAAGCTCAGCATACATTTTTGTAGAGAATTTAACGCTCTACAAAAAAACTCTCTTATGAGTTTTCGATAAATCCATCTGTTTAGAATTTACTCGAGCTTGAAGTCAAGTTAGAGTAATTTCGAGATCTTTTTACTTTTCCGACGGAACTATCGGACTAATCATAAAATGTCATAATTTTTTTTTGTAGACTATTTTATTTTCTAAAAATTATCTCCGATAAATTTTTTTTAAATCCCTTTTTTTTCTTAGTTATCTTCATTTTAATGCCAAGCTCCTAAAAAAATAATGTTCTGATCGATTTTAAGAATTTAGCATTAAAATGGAAATAACTAGAAGAGAATGCCGAATTCAAAAAAAATATTATCAGAGATAATTTGTGGGAAATAAAATTGTCTACCAAAAATATTTCATGACATTTTACGATAAGTCCAATAGTTTCGCTGAAAAAGTAAAAAGATCTCAAAATTTACTCTAACTTGACTTCGAGCTGCAATAACTTTTGAACAGATGGATTTTTCGAAAAATCATGAGAGTTTTTTCGTAGAGCGTTAAATTCCCTACAAAAATGTATACTTGGCTTATTCGTACAAGGAGCCATTGCAGAGTTAAAAAATTCCAAACTGAAAAATGTTTTTTTTCCATTTTATTTAAATGGCAAATCAAAAATCACAAAGCGCCACCTCTTAATGTTAATATTAAGAGCTCAAACTTTACCAGAATTTTTTTTTCATCATCTTTAACGATATTTTCACAGTAACTTAAGAAAAAAGAATTACTTCTTTTTTTTGGCCCACCCTAATATATATATACATACATATTTAATTTTTTTATGAATGGCATTATTAAATTGTACTCAACCAATTATGGTAGTTTATGACAAAATTTCTTGAATAATCAACCATGAGAACAAATACAATAGCTAGATTTTTAAAAAATTTACCTAAAAGCCATATTTAAGCGTAAAGACTGCTTGAAGAAAAATATTATTTTCTTCATTTTCGAAGTTGTATACCTTTTTATTAGCTCCTACAAAACCATCATCTTTAACTTTATGAAACTTATCATTGTCGGGCGATTCATCATCCTCGGAATCAGTAAGATACGTTAAAACTCACTTAAAAATACATTGATAAATTTGTAATGAAAGTATGTTAAAAAGTAATAATACATAAAATTAGATCGCTGCACTTCAATACCTTTTTTTTCAGTCTATATGATTTCCCGAAAATATTATCATCCTCGTCACTGCTCAACTCCATTGTTTCAACTTTTTCAGTCTCATCAGATTCCTTTTAAAAAATAAGAATAATTACACAAAATGTTAATTTCAATAAATTAACCTCTAAATATATAGCGTTACTAATGCCAAAAAAACGTATAAAAAAAAAGTTGTTTTTTCCAATCAACTTGAAAAGATTTATAATGTATAGATCTGTGGGAAAAATCAAGAAAAAAATTTGTGTTAAGACATATACCCTTCTGGCTTTAAGAAAAATTTTGAAAGCCAAAAAATTTAAAATTTATTTAAATTAACAATTTTCAAAACTCCGAAAAATGATTGAATTTAATTACATTTCTATAAATAAAGTTTTTTCCACTTCCCGCTAAGAAAATTGAAAATTTTCAAAAATTCGGGAAGCTATTACTTTCGGTCCGATTTTCGAAAATCGAATTTCTATCAGACCTTGGCGTTTTGAGATTCTAAGAAACTATTCTGACTGATTTCAAGATGATGTCCGAGTGTATGTATGTGTGTACGTACGAGCGTATGTAAATATCTGTAATTTTTCAACGGATGAAGCGATTTCGATCGTCAAAGTGGCATTCGCCGTGGCTTGTTAACATCTCCAAGCTGTGAAAAATTGAACTTGATCGGTAAGGTTCGTTTGGAGATATTTCAAAAGCAAAACGTTTTCAAAAATGTTATTTTTAGGTAACTTTAATGTGCTCGATGGATTGATTTCAAATTCTGATCAGCCCTAAAACTTTATAAGCCGCGTCGATTGCCACCTCAACCGTCTTAATCGGTTAATTCGTTCGAGAGAAACCGTTGTCGAAAGAATTAAAAAAAATTTTTTTTAGTTTTTTTGAAATTTCTCAAAAACCATTGAAATTATCAATTCCAAAATCTGATCAGCTCTAGGTCTCAATAAAACACGTCAATTGCCACCTCAGCCGTCTCAATCGGTTAACGAACGGTTGATGAACGAAATAGTAAAAAAATGTTTTTTTTTTTTCGAAAACAACGACACATAATAGTATATTACACACCTAGGGAAGTAAAGTAAGAAATGTCTCAGATCACATGTAATTGTTTGCCGAGGCGAAGCCGAAAAAAAAAATTGATTTTTTCAAAATTTCACACTATTGGTCCTACTTAACCACTGAGTGATAGGTAGATTTTGTGATTCTCTAATTTGGAAAATAGTGAGAAATTCGAGGGCTTATGATAACTTCTTTTTAATCAAATAACTATTTTGTTAGTACAAAAATAACAAATATAAAAAAATTAACAGCTTACTCACGGTTTGTAAAGTTTTTTGAGGATAGTTATTTTTAACGGAAGATTCTGAATAATTATCAATTGTTGTTGGTGATACTTTATTTGAAAGCTTTTGATCTGAACTGTCAATGCCTGGTTCAATTACATCAGTAATTTTTTTGTTTTTAATTGTTACTTCTACCTCCGAATCATGTTCGTTTATTTTATTTGAATTGTTTTGTACGCTAGACACAGGTTGCTGAGAGAAAAGAAAAAAATGATTCTATTAATTAATAGTAATGGATATTACTCGGAGAATTCTAAGGTCAGAATAGTTCATATTCTTCCGTCATTTAATTATAGAATACCTATACAATATCGAATAAATTAATTTAAAAATGAAGCTAGTTAAATAAAAATTTTTATGAATTACTTCATTCTGTTTCCGTCCAACCAATGTGAATTGTCGTAGAATTTTCCTCTCATCTATTTTCCTGGGTTTGTTTTTCATCTCATGAATAGGTTTCTCGATGGGAACAGGCACATTTTCAAAAATTGATTGTGTCTGAATTACGGCTAAGTCCACTCTACTTTTAGGTTTAGTTATTTCACTTTTCTTTACATACTTCCTCTTTAGTTTTTTGATAATTGTTCCAGTAGAATCAACTTCAATTTTCTCCAAAACATTTTTAAATTCTACAATGATAAACAGGCTATAAGAAGATTGGTAATTTAAACAGCTATCTATGCAAAATACACCGGTAATGACATGATGAAAAATAAAAAAAAAATTTTTTTAAGATTGTTTTACAACTTCAATAAATTAATTCACTTCGTAAGAAACATAAAAATTATAATTTTGTATTCTTGATCAGGTGAGGGACTAGCATTGAGGCCAAGAAAACTGTTTATTTTCGAAGTTTTCTCATTTTTTATCAAAATAACATAAAATATTTATGGGAGTCAGAAAATTTTATGCTCTACAATTATAATCAATAAAATTTTTATTAACAAACTTACTGCTCTGTTTTATAATTTTAACAGAAAAGTAATTTTTCCCCCGCCGTGCCACTGGTCCGCGTTTGTCATCATTTTTGATGTCCTTAGTTTCAATAACTGAAGAATTTTTTTGGGAATTCCAAAAAACTAGCGAGAACATTCTTGAATTTATTATGCAATGCAAAATAAGTAGGTATATTTTTTTTTACCAATTTTATTTATATTGATTCAGTATAAACAGTATGAATATGGTGATAAACAAATAACTGAATATTGTCGAGTGATATTAGTCACATTACTACGTTAGTATTTTTTTTTTTATTTATTTATTAACTTCAATTAATCTATTATGCTAAAAAAAAACACTGTTGCAATCGAAATTATTGACTGACAAATTTATCATAAAATCGAGAAACAAAGATTATATTTTGTATACTTGATGAAAACTATCAAGTAAAAATGAAAGAATTTAAATTATATTCACGGTCATCACAATATCGGATTTTGAAAAATATTGAGCAGGAAGATGATAGCTCTTCCGCTGAAGAAATTGATGACATCAATGTCCATTCTGCAGGTACAATGTTCGATACGCCCTTTGGATTTTCGGAGCGCGATGATATTTCCTTAAAGTCAAATATTTTTTCGCTATGCTTGTACAAATATTTAAAAAGCAATAGGTTTTTTCTGTTTCAGTAAAAATTCTGAAAGTATATCAAAATTAATTTATCTGTAAATAATTTTTTGTTAGGTTCATGTTTATCATTTGAAGCATAAAAAAACATAAATATTGATTGATGTCGTAAAAAAATAGTTTTGTAATAATTGAAAAATCTTTGTATTTACTCGAATTAATGGGAAAAAGATAGATTTAATATATTTTGACAAATAGGAGATAGGTTTATCTTATATCTCTAAAAACAAAATAATTTTAATGACACGATACTATTAATGAATAATTTGTACTCAGGTCAACCCGCGACGTCTCTTAATAGAAGATATAATGACACAAGTGACATAAATAATACAAGTGATGTGAATATGAGCGATGAAAATCTTAGTGAAGAAGGTGAAAATAATATTTGTAAATATTTTATTAAAATCTGTCATAGTTTCTTGTTTATGTGATAACCAGAGTTATGATTGAATACAAAAAATTTAACTTCGAGAAATTACTTTTGTATATCTAACGCCCGTTAGGGCGGTTGGTCTTGCGTCGTCCTAAGCGTGCGGGTTAGACTGTCTCAAATTAGGGGACAATTTTTTTTTTTTTTGATGAACATTAAAAAATCGAAAGGGTATCTTAAAATATGGTGACAGTTGAAATTTGAGCTCTTAATATTGATATTTAGAGGTGGCTATTGATAATTTTCGATTTTTCATTTAGTAACACGGTAAAAAATACATAACTTCCGCAAAAATCAAAATACAAAAAATCTCTTCTTAAATATGTTGTAGCAAATTTACTGATCTACGAAAAAAGTCATTCACAAGATATCCGACGTCAAAGTTTAATAAAATTCGAAGAACTTGTTTTTGCTCGTTCTGAATTTTATACCATATCAACTAATGAGAATTCAGAAATACTATAGAGAATTCAATAAAAAAAATTGTAAGCTTACTATGGTACTAATTTTTTTTATTATAAAATGTTAAAATGCATGTATCTCATGAACAGTGGACTTTAGCAATATAAATGTCATGAGCAATTTTGTAGAGCATAAAATTTCCTGAAAGATTGGTCCTATGCATATTTGTTGTGAGATGAACCATTTCTTCACTATTAACAAAAATAAATGGAAAAAGTGAAAATTTGTCTTTCGGAGCTGATACAATCGACGTGGATCGAGTTAGACAAAAACCATCGTGTACACTTTTAAAAAGAAACAAATACTCTACAAATAAAAGCTGGTTTCAAAACGATAGCTCAAAATCGGGCTAAGTTATAGTAATTTTAAAGAAAAGTTATTCGATTTACATGCTTTTTGAATGGGAAAACTTTGATGCTCGATAGGAAGTACTTAAAATTAAAATTAAGAGCTGAAATTTTCAGGGAATTTTTCTTCTAACATAAATAACAAAATTTTCTTGTGTCCGCTAAAAAAAAAAAAAATGTTCGTTTTAAATGGAGCACCCTAATATATATATATATATTAGGGTGTTTCAAAAAAACAAACAATTTTTTTTTTTTTACGGTGTTCAAAAATTGAAAGTATAACTAAAAATAAAAATTTTGGCACTAATCCGGACTCTTAATAATGATATTAAGGTTTGCCTCAATCCATTTTTCTATTTTCCATTTAAATAACATGGGCAAAATTTTTTTTTTTTTTAGAATTTTCTAGCTCCCAAACTAATTAACGGATTTTTATACACAACACATTTTTTTGTAGGAAATTGAACGCTCTACAAAAAAAGTCTTATCATTTTTTGATAAATCCTACTGTTCAAAAGTTATTTAAGCCTTAAGTCAAATTTATAGTAAATTTTGTAATTTTTGTACTTTTCCGGCGAAACTATCAGTCTTATCAAAAAATGTCATTAGAACTTTTTGTAGATAATTTTATTCCTTACAAATTATTATCAATAAAGTTTTCCGAAATTCCACATTGTTGACAAGTTATTCTCATTTCAATGTTAAGCTCTTAAAAAAATAAATTTCTGATTGATTTTAAGAGCTTGACATTGAAATGAAAATAACTTGTGAACAATGCGGAATTTCGAAAAACTTTATTTTTAACAATTTGTAGAGAATGAAATTATCTACAAAAAGTTCTAAGGACATTTTTTGATAAGACTCATTGTTTCGCCGGAAAAAAAAAAAATTTCAAAATTTACTCTAAATTTGACTTAAGGCTTAAATAACTTTTGGACAGTAGGATTTATCAAAAAAATGATGAGACTTTTTTTGTAGAGCGTTCAATTTCCTACAAAAAAATTTATTGCGCATGAAAATCTGTTAATTAGTTTGGGAGCTAGAAAATTCTAAAAAAAAAAAAAAATTTTTCCCATGTTATTTAAATGGAAAATAGAAAAATGGATTGAGGCAAACCTTAATATTATTATAAAGAGCTTGGATTGGTGCCAAAATTTTATTTTTAGTTATACTTTCAATTTCTGTACACCATAAAAAAAAAAAAAAATTGTTGGTTTCTTTTGAAACACCCTAATCTATATTAGGGTGGCCCAGAAAAACCGACTATTTTTTTTTTCGATCGCGCATGAAAATTTGTTGGTTTACGATGTTTTAAGAAGCCTCTCCAAAAATCAGCTCGATAAAAATTTACAAGAGGTCGCTCATGTATTTTAGAAATATTAAAAATGATTAAAATTTGGATTTTTTACTTCAAAATTTTTTCTTTCTCGTGGCAGCAATAGTTTATACTTGTAAAATCATGTCTATGCTGATTTTTTGATAACTCAATTATTGTCATTTCACTAAAATGTAACTTTTGCATAACCAAAAATATACAGGACAGTCTTAAACAATAAAAATTGGTGATTTTTAAATGAGCGAAAAAATCTAGAAGTCGAATTAAAAAATAAAAAAGTATGTAAATAATTTATTATGTCTGTGATACAAATTGATGGCGACAAAAATCTAGATGTTTTATTATCAATATTTAAAGGTTGCTTGAAAACGTTCAAAAAACCGCACTCGGAGCATTCAAAATTCTTGAGCGAGGTTTAAATATTTTAATTTTGGGCTCAAATTTTCAGCGTAGTCATGATTTCACAAATAGAAACTATAACTGCCATGAGAAAGAAAAAAATTTGATATACAAATTCGAAATTCGATCATTTTTAACGTTTTCAAAATTCGTGAGTGGCCTCTTGAAAATTTTTTATCGAGCTGACTTTTGGAGAGGCTTCTTAAAACATCGTAAACCAACAAATTTTCATAAGAGACTCGAAAAAAAAAATAGTCGGTTTTTTTGGGCTACCCTAATATATATATGTAATATAACGCGCCATGTTGCGACGATAGCGGCCACAATTTTTATCGAATCTTAATGAAACTTTTCATTAATTACTTTTTAACAGACATCTCTATCCTTTCTATGTAAAAGAAAACTTTACATCTGATAAAATAAGCCATATTTTACATTTTTTATATTTTGTTTTACAATAATTTTTCCACACGGCAAAAAAATTTCCTGTTGCTGCAACAGGAAAATCCTGTTGCTACAACAGGATTTCTTCCTGTTGTTGCAACATGGCTGTTGCAACAACAGGAAATTTTTTTCCGTGCAGTTTTAATAAGGGTTCAAAATTTCATAATTCACTCTTACGTTATGGTGAAAATTTCATTAACTCCATTGTATACCTTTGAAAGTGTTCGACGGATGATTATGATATGTTGTATACTGATTCTTCAGGCAATTATATTGATCAAGATTAAAAATTCAACAGATCGGTTGAGTATTTGGAAAATGGTGGCAATTCAAAGTTTTAAAATTGATGAAAAACGTTGTTTCGATGGTTTTTAGGTAGATTTTTTTAAAAATCTAACTATTGTATTTGTCCTCATGGTCGATTTTACAAGGAATTTCGTCATAAACTATCATAATTAGTTGAGTAGAGTTCAAAAATATCATTCGTTGAAAAATTTATATATGTATGTATATATATATATATATATATATATATATATATATATATATATATATATATATGTATATATATATATATATATATATATATATATATTAGACTGTTTCAAATTAGGGGACTATTTTTTTTTTTTTGATGAACATTGAAAAATCGAAAGGGTATCTTAAAATATGGTGACAGTTAAAATTTGAGCGCTTAATATTAATATTTAGAGGTGGCTATTTGTAATTTTCGATTTTTCATTTAGAAACATGGTAAAAAATACATAACTTCCGAAAAAATCAAGATACAAAAAATCTCTTTTCAACTATTTTGTAGGAAATTTACTGATCTACAAAAAAGGTCTTCTATGATTTTTGCATAACTTCAACCATTCACAAGATATCCGACGTCAAAATTTAATAAAATTCAAAGAACTTGTTTTTGCTCGCTCCGAATTTTATACCATGCCAACCAATGAGAATTCAGAAATTTTCAATACATTTTTTTGTAGGAAATTGAACGCTCTACAAAAAAAGTCTCTTATCGTTTTTTGATAAATCCATTTGTTCAAAAGTTATTAGAGCTCGAAGTAAAGTTGGGGATCTTTTTACTTTTCCGGTGAAACTATCGGACTAATCATAAAATGTCATAGAATCTTTTTTGTGGGCAATTTTATTTCTCACAAATTACCTCTGATAAATTTTTTTTAAATTCTGCATTCTCTTCTAGTTATTTCCATTTTAATGCTAAGCTCCTAAAAAAAGTGTTCTGATCGATTTTAAGAGCTCGACATTAAAATGGAATTAACTAGAATAGAATGCAGAATTCGGAAAAAATTTATCAGAGATAATTTTTAGGAAATAAAATTGTCTACAAAAAAGATTTAATGACATTTTATGATTTGTCCGATAGTTTCACCGAAAAAGTAAAAAGATCTCGAATTTTACTATAACTTGACTTCAAGCTCTAATAACTTTTGAACAGATGGATTTATCAAAAAACGATAAGAGACTTTTTTTGTAGAGCGTTCAATTTCCTACAAAAAATTGTATTGAAAATTTCTGAATTCTCATTGGTTGGCATGGTATAAAATTCGGAGCGAGCATAAACAAGTTCTTTGAATTTTATCAAACTTTGACGTCGGATATCTTGTGAATGGTTGAACTCATGAAAAAATCATAGAGGACCTTTTTTGTAGACCAGTAAATTTCCTACAAAATAGTTAAGAAGAGATTTTTTGTATCTTGATTTTTTCGGAAGTTATGTATTTTTTACCATGTTTCTAAATGAAAAATCGAAAATTACAAATAGCCACCTCTAAATATCAATATTAAGAGCTCAAATTTTAACTGTCACCATATTTTAAAATACCCTGTCGATTTTTCAATGTTCATCAAAAAAAAAAAAATAGTCCCCTAATTTGAAACAGTCTAATATATATATATATTTATGTAATAGAACCGACTTTTGAGGACACGATTGCGTCTACAATTCTTATCCGATCCTAATGAAACTTTCTACACTTATTTAATGTGTAATTACCACGGTTAAGTTCGAAGATGGGCTGAATCGGTCGATTAGTTTAGAAGTTATGGGTGTTTGAAATTTTTACGATTTTTCGAAAAAATCAGATTTTAATCACTTTTAAAGTCCATATAACTTTAAAACTAAAACTCATAGATAATTTCTGTAAAAAGTATTTTAAAGCTTGACTAATAAGCTTCAATTTGTGACCTTAAACTTTATATTTACACCATTTCTTCCAATAATTTTATAGCCTTGAAAATTTGAACGGAATCAAAAAATGTTGTAAATATGGTTTTCATCCCACATAAATTATGTTTGTCTCATTAAAATCCAGTTTCGTCAGTTGTATTTTATTGTGCACAAAATAACCTGTAAATTTTACTGCTATTTTATATTTTAAAAGTATTTCTTTTATTATTTATGATGTATTAAATGTACCTCCAATCCTGATAATTATCACTTGTCTTGTCATTACGATAGCGCCTCACTTCTTATCGGATCTTAATGAATTTTTTCACACTTATTCTATAGGCGATTACCTTGATCAAGTTCAAAGAAGGGCTGAATCGTTCAATTAGTTTTGAAATTATGGCTGTTTGAAATTTTCATGATTTTACGTAAAAATCAGATTTTAACCACTACTAAAGCTTATATAACTTCAAAACTAATATTCATAGACAATTTCCGTAAAAAGTATCTGAAAGCTCGTCTAATAATCTTTAATTTATGACTCTAAGCTTCATGTTTTGACTATTCCTTCCAATAATTTGATAGCCTTGAAAATTTTAATGGAATCAAAAAATGTTGAAAATATGGTTTCCATACCAGATACCTTATGCATTTCTCATTATAAAACAATTTTGTTACGTGCATTTTATTGTGAACCAAATAACCTGTAAATTTCACAGCTATTTCATATTTTAAAAGTATTTCTCTTATTATTGATGATGTTCCAATGGTACCTGTATGTCCTATAATTATAACTGATCTTGCCATTGTAACAGCGATTACAATTATGATCTAATACTAATTAAATTTTCAATATTTTTTATTTATGTGAAGGTTAGTTTGGTACAACGTTTATTACCTATATAATGTTATGTCAAATCAACTATCTGAAGTTCTCTATCGAAAATAATCGTTGTCCTTTTTTACCCTAACTCTTGGAAAATGAGTTTAATTTATGACATGACTATACACTAACATATATCACAAGATATGTATGTATAAAACTAACTTTTTATATTGATTAATTGAAAAATCTACCTTCCATTTCGGCTACCGAATGGCCTTTTTTATTTTACCATGTTCAAAATGTCTTTAATATTCTTGCGTACGATACCATGAGCAAGACACACAAATTTTAACATACGTTTTTTGATACGCGGTTTTGCTCAAAATACTTACTTCAGAATCTTGCTTAAACACGGGTTACCAGGATTACTAATCATCAAAATTTTGCATTATGACGTTAAGATTGATAGAATAGATAAATAATCCTTTAATATAATATGAAATAGCTCCTGTTATTATATTTACACATTTACTTTCTTGATATCATATAATAAATTCATAGGTTAAATACTTATCCATTGATAAATTATAAAAGAAATAATTTTTAGTACACAAATAAATGTGAATGGAAAATCAATAAGTATTGCATTGTTTTTAATATACCAATGTAATAGTTTCAAATAAACGTTTCATTGATATTTAATACAATTTTTATTTGCAGTCGAGCCAAATATCCGTTTTAGTAAACACAAATAAGTGTTATCAACACTGAATAAACCTATCTCTCAGTTTATTATTTCTAAAGAAGCCTAAAATAATATGCAATCCTCACCGTCTATGATTAGTTTTGCTAGAAGCAAAAATTTAACTTCTTTTACCATATAGAAAACTATTAATCACTTTCATCGACAAAAACATCAAATAACCGTTGCTAAGTAGTTGATTCGGTATGCCATGATCAACAGCTAATAATGTTTTTGACTTTTATAAGCTCAAAAAAATTACGCTAAATTAGATTTTGAGCTTTCTGAAATTTAAAATTATATTTTACTTTTCAGAACTTGAAAGAATTTCTTTTGGTGTTTTCAAGACAAGAAATGAGAGGCCTCTCCTTCGAGGATTTTCGGCAAAAAATTATGTTTGCATTATGGAGTAAAATGCAATTTTTCGATGCTTAGAACTCCTTGGATTTTAATATAAATCAATAAAGTCATTTTGGAGTAATACGGAAGAAATCATTTATTTAGATGTCTTCCTTCAACAAAATCTCTTAACTTAACCAACTGATTCGAAAGAATTGTGCTTTCATCGATGCAGTTTTTTTGTGAATTGATCAATTTTCTAAATTTTAGAAGAAATGAAAGAAAAGTCTTATATCGTATTGAATATTCATTTTTCACACGTTGTAAATAGCTGAGTTTCATTCGTCGAACTATCTAAATTTTTTTAAAAATCTCAATTTTTGTAAGCATCTTAGAATACCGGAATATACTGATTTCATTTAGTCGATCAGGTTACAAGTTAAAGGACATTAACATATTACATTGACATAAGATCCATAAAATATGAAAATCTGTCAAAAATCCAAATTTAAAATACTGAACTGAAAAAAAAATTTTTTTTTGAAATTTTATGAAATTTTTTAGTTCTCTAAGCCGAAACCAAAGGAAGTTAATCGAATATTTTATTTGGTCTTCAAAAAGTATAAAAAAAAATTTTTTTTATCTTCAGGTAGTTTACGGGTTTCGGAATTTCAAGCATCAAGTTGGTGAAGAGGAAATAATTTCTAATTAATTAAGATAATGACAAAACGAAATAAGCGAAACTACATTCTCTACAACGCACATGATTTATTAAGTTTGGCATAATTAAGCCTTAAATAATATGGAATAATAGCAGTTGAAAAAATCGATCTCATGACTAGAAAAAGATAGGCAGATGTCCTGAAAACTGCCATTGTCCTGAAATTTGCCATGAAGTGTGCAAAGGTCCTGGGTCCTGAAAATGTCCCGAAAACTGCCATTTGAGCTAGGTCCTTAAACCTGCCATTTTAGCAAAATAGTAATTATTTTTTCAATAATGAGTGATTAAAAAAAAAAAAAGTGTATACATAATTTGCTAAACTGATAACACACAGCTTGCTAGCAAAAAAAATATGGTCCTGAAACCTGCCGCAACTCATATATATATATATACGATATTACGCGCCGTTCTCCAACGATAGCATCCACAATTCTACACCGATCTTAATGAAACTTAGTATACTTATTCTATGGACGATTACCTTGGATAAGTTCGAAGATGAGCCAATTCGGCCAATGAGTTTAGAAGTTACGGTTAATTGAAATTTTGTGAAATTTTCAAAAAAAAATTTATTTGCCGCTTTAACTAGATGTAACTTTCAAACGGAAAGAGATAGCTTATTTTCATTTGTCTTATCTGAAAGCTCGCTCGACTGCCTTCAATTTTCACTATGTAGCTCTTCGATTTGATTACTTTTTCTAATAGAAAAATGGTTTTAAAAATTTACAAAATATTATAAAAACTAATTGTATGCAAGTTGTGGCTCTGATTATTACCACAGTTCTAAACCGATCGCTTTGAAACTTGGCATACATATTCTGTGGGTGACTACCTTGATCAAGGTGGAAAATGAGCTCAGTCGGTCGAATACTTTAAAAGTTATAGCATTTCAAAATTTTAAAAATACCAAAAATTCGGATTTTTATTTATTTTTTCTTCAATATTTTTTGAATGTTATAACTTATCGACTTCCTATAAATTTCATCTGAAAGCTCTTCAAATAAGCATTCATTTTCATGCCTATATATGGGTCTAAACCAATGAAATTTCGCATTTTACGACTCATTAAATGAAATTTTGCTATTGCATTGGTCCTCCTACTTTTAATAGACTCCATAGAATCCTAACTACTGTATTTATCAGTAAATTTATGAAATTGATTGAATTCATATTATTGCTGTGTAAAACTCATAAAATCTAAATATTTCAATTCAAGTGTGCAAATTCAATTTTTTTTTATTGACAGTGTTTACAACTGGTTTCAAGTATGACACTTAGATCTATCATAATGGAAATTTCAAGTCAAATCATTTTATTTAATTTTGTATTAACTATCAATCCTATAGTAAAAATCACAGAATACTTATTCGTAGATAAATAGATTCTCTTTAACTTCAATTTTTGTTATTCCGATAATTTACTTAATTTTTTCATTTTAGTTCTTAAATTTTTTGCTTTCAATTTTGAACTGTTGTACAATTTTTTTTCAATTTATAACCTTAAAAATCTAAGAATGTCAAAAAAAATTTATTTTGTTATTAACGTTCATTTGAGAGGTTGAAATAATCAAATGAGAAATCTACTTCCATTTCGGCTGCCGAATGAGCTTTTTTTTATTTATTACAATTTTTTTTTTTTGTTTTAGTTTATAACGTAAACCGTTTTTCTTTTCACGATGGAGACGTGAAACAAACCCGGAATCGTGTGTGATCACCCAAGTGTATTAAAAATTAAAAATAAAAATAATAAATATAACTCAAAATAATAAATAATTATGAACAAAATAAAATTGTGCCTGGACCAGCTCCTCAGGCTGGGTTAGTGCACGAAGGCGCGATTCCGTTTTTACAAAACGGACAAAAATAATAATTCAGGGGAGAGATCACGGGACAAAATCTTGAGCGAGAATGTATGCACCAAGCGGAATGACAACCAAATGAATATATAATGAATAAAAATAATAATAAGGAACAATTACTACTAAATACATCCAGGAAACAGATAAACAAATATTGGCTATCACTGGGTTCCTTTTACGAAATTGTTTAATTCAAAATATATTTAAATAAACTTGACAGATGATTATAATATCCAGATACTGTTTAATATAATTAATCCTTTATAATAAATTTTTATCAAATTAAAATATATTCATTACAATCAAATACCAATAATAATAATCCATTTAAATTATCCACTGGGGAATTCAAATACAAATTTACGAATATTCAAACTCAATAAACTAATAACTAATACTAATCTTTACTTTAAATTATTTACTCTGGGGAGAGAAAGACGCGGGTACTCAATATATTTGGCAACACTGGGTTGCATACCATCAAATTATGAAATAAATTTTACCCAAAGAAATAATATTAAATACTCAAACATACTTTTAAAATGATATGAAAAAAAAATACTAGGGTAAGACAAGGAGCCACACTTGCTATCCTTGTCTAATCCTCTGAGGAATTTGCTCGACGCGTCTACGTACTTGAAACGCACGCCGGACAAACTCAACTCATTATAACAATATAACTCAGGTTCATTTATTTATCAAACAAATATCGCAATCAACTCTACTAAAGGACCAGCGATAGCCAATGCAAAAAATGATGAAACAATTGACTTACCGGCGTTGATACAATTTACTTCTGGAACTATTTAATTATAAACAATACTCTAACTATACTTTTATCCAAATCAAATAAACTTTGTGAAATTATTCTACTGCGGCTACTGGGCCGGAACAATTTACTCAAAAAAATAATAGCGGACAACAACACGTCCTATCTTTACAAGATCCCGGTCCTCTCTGACTATATTTTCGTTGATTTTTCCGAGGGAGGGGTATCACTCACGTGTTATCCCCTGTAACAACCTCGGACCCGAAATTATTGATTAAAATAAAATATTTAAATTCATTAAACGACCTGAGTTATATCATAATAATAAATTAAATAATATTTTCTATATATAAACATAAACATAATAATTTTTAACCCTTTCAACAATAAAATAATAATTATTTCAGTACACCACGTGGCTGGAGAAAAATATCGATTTTTATCCCCACTATATCGGCTTACTCTCCCTTCGGTCGATATTTTTATGTACGCTCTACAACACGTGTGCTACTGACTGAAATGAATATATTGATTAAGTACATAAAAATCAAAATAATTATCAAAATATAAATATAAATATTATAAACAATAATATCAATAAATACATAATTCAATCATAATAAAATAATCCAATAAAATAATATAAATGTTTAAATAATAATAAATTATAATAAATCAATGCGCTTAATTTGAGCTAGGAGGTGTTGTTAAACTCACGGCGAGATGGAAAAGCGCGCGCAGTGATTCACGTTTGAGTCGCTACGTGACAAGTTTAAGAACTTTTTTTTTTGACGCAATACAAAAAATGTCTTTAACCAAGAATGAAGTTCCGTGACTTGAAAAAAAAATATTCTTTCTGAAAAAAATAAAAACCACTTGAGATGAGAAATTTTTTACACAGCTTAAAATTTTTTTTTGTTTTAGTTCAAGAACTTTTTTATTTGACTCAATATGAAAAATGTCTTTAGCCCAAAATGAAGTTTCTTAACTTAAGAACAAAATATTTTCAAACTTTGAAAAAAATTGCTTGGTCCAAGAAAGATTTTTCTTGGCTAACGTAATTGCTTTTTTGAATATAGAAATATGTCTACTTAATTCAATAAATAATTGCTTGTTACAAGTAACTTATGTATCTAGTAATATATTTCTAGATCGAAGCAATAGTTGCTAAAAATAAGAAATATTATACTGCAATTTAGGGAAAAATTTCTTGTTCTAGGTATTTAGAAAAATAATATAAGTAAACAAAAATACTTGGAAAAAATTTTTTTTTTTTCTCAGTGTATGAAACGATTTTTTTCTTAAAAATCGTTATTTTCATTAAGAATCTTATTAACAATGCATTTGTTTATACCAATTATTTAAGCAATGCAAATAAAAATTTTTTAAAAATTATTGTTGTGTAGCTTTTAGCAACAAAAAAACAAAATAATCAAAAAAATAAAATTTCATTATGGCTTTATTCACGTTCTTTATTTTTTAATGCTTTAGATTTTTAATAAAGAATTAAAAAATCGAAATTTTTTAATTTTTCTAATAGCGATTTTTTCTAAACCCTTTCAAGAATAATTCCGAGCAGTGAAAAAAATCTGGGTTTTTTTGTTTAGAAATAATCAGCGTTTTTATGTAAACTTTCAACAAGTAAAATTTAATTATCAATTATTCAATTAGTTAATTATTTAATCTGTTTTCGATCTGTTTTGAAAAACAATAGCGTTACGGGCAGACAATACTAGAATAATTCTTGATCTTTAAAAAATTTTAGTTCTAAAAATTTGCAAGGACTGAACTAGATTATATCATGGACTTGTAATATTTTTATTTATTGTCAATGTTTATGAAAAATATATTAAGTTACAAAATCGATTATGTTTTGTTAACAATTTATTTAGTGTCTTTTGTTTAAAAATGTCGACGGGTGATCAAAGTTTATACAGCTTTATGGTTTAGTTGTCGTATTAACAGAATATTTTTAGTCTTGAATAACAGTAATAAAATAACTCTTAAAATATCAGGAAATTTTCCTTATTTACTGAATAAAATCGAAAATATTAGGGCATTAGAAATCATCGAAATTCTTGTGACATTTTATTAAGGAAGCGCATTAGCATGTTTCAATTATCAAGAAAATTGAAATAAATTGATGAATCTTTATTATTATTATTATTATTATTATTATTATTATTATTATTATTATTATTATTATTATTATTATTATTATTATTATTATTATTATTATTATTATTATTATTATTATTATTATTATTATTATTATTATTATTATTATTATTATTATTATTATTATTATTATTATTATTATTATTATTATTATTATTATTATTATTATTATTATTATTATTATTATTATTATTATTATTATTATTATTATTATTATTATTATTATTATTATTATTATTATTATTATTATTATTATTATTATTATTATTATTATTATTATTATTATTATTATTATTATTATTATTATTATTATTATTATTATTATTATTATTATTATTATTATTATTATTATTATTATTATTATTATTATTATTATTATTATTATTATTATTATTATTATTATTATTATTATTATTATTATTATTATTATTATTATTATTATTATTATTATTATTATTATTATTATTATTATTATTATTATTATTATTATTATTATTATTATTATTATTATTATTATTATTATTATTATTATTATTATTATTATTATTATTATTATTATTATTATTATTATTATTATTATTATTATTATTATTATTATTATTATTATTATTATTATTATTATTATTATTATTATTATTATTATTATTATTATTATTATTATTATTATTATTATTATTATTATTATTATTATTATTATTATTATTATTATTATTATTATTATTATTATTATTATTATTATTATTATTATTATTATTATTATTATTATTATTATTATTATTATTATTATTATTATTATTATTATTATTATTATTATTATTATTATTATTATTATTATTATTATTATTATTATTATTATTATTATTATTATTATTATTATTATTATTATTATTATTATTATTATTATTATTATTATTATTATTATTATTATTATTATTATTATTATTATTATTATTATTATTATTATTATTATTATTATTATTATTATTATTATTATTATTATTATTATTATTATTATTATTATTATTATTATTATTATTATTATTATTATTATTATTATTATTATTATTATTATTATTATTATTATTATTATTATTATTATTATTATTATTATTATTATTATTATTATTATTATTATTATTATTATTATTATTATTATTATTATTATTATTATTATTATTATTATTATTATTATTATTATTATTATTATTATTATTATTATTATTATTATTATTATTATTATTATTATTATTATTATTATTATTATTATTATTATTATTATTATTATTATTATTATTATTATTATTATTATTATTATTATTATTATTATTATTATTATTATTCTTATTAATATTATTATTATTATTATTATTATTATTATTATTATTATTATTATTATTATTATTATTATTATTATTATTATTATTATTATTATTATTATTATTATTATTTCTTTTTTTTAGTTAAATGGTCAGGGGGTTATCCCCGGTAGTCCGACTCTACCGAGGGCCTCACCTGAGCGCCAAATCGTTACTGCTGCGATGCTTCATCAACAAGATGATCAGCATGCGCAGCAGGCCAAGTTTCGTTGCCTTAGGAGACGGAGGGATCCGAGTATCACTGCCTTTTGCATCCGCGATGCCAAAAACTCAACTTGCGATAAACAAGTTGGGATTTTAGCCAATGCAGACACAAAAGACTGTTTTATCCCTCCTAGGACGCCAACAATGAGTACGACAAGCTTGACACGGTAGCCTGGGTAAAGTTTGCCAATTTCAAACAGGAGATCCTGATATTTCTCGTGTTTGTGCTCCTCTTTTACCGTGATGTTATACTCAGCCGGAGCTGAGAACTCAATAACATAAATGTTACGAGCGGTTTTATCGAAGAGCACAATATCAGGTTTATTATGATCGATTTTCCGCGTTGTTGCGAATGGCACGTTCCAATAAATACGGCAACAGTCATTCTCAACAACTTGCGGAATATCTCCTGGCAGGTAAGGCAGCACTGGTGTTTTATCGATACCGTGCGTGTGTCGAAGATGGTAATAAAGTACTCGCAGAGCAGCATTGTGACGCTGGACGTATGCATTTCTTGCCAGCACAGGACATGCTGACAAAAGATGCATAAGCGTCTCAGGATGTTGCTTACACACCCTACACAATGTGTCGGGTAGCTGCATCTGGAGTACTTTAGCACGGTATTCGAGAGTGTTAATAACACCATCTTGGCAGGCAAAAATGTATCCTTCGGTCTCGGACATCAGGCCAGATGACTTCAGGAAGGAAAACGTCAGCTGTGTGGACAAGCCATGATCACGCACGTGTTTAAAGAACACGCTGTGCATCGACTTGTCCATATGTGTGCTGAGCAGTTTTTGTTGCTCAGCGTTCCTGACGACCGTCTTAAATTCCTCCTTAGGGAGTCCAATAAGCGGGTTTACTCTTCCGAGACCGAGGGATTTTGCCGCGTAAATTGCTGCCTTATATAAAAACGCTCCCTTACGCCTATTCTCATGACTATGAACAATTTGCATAAGGAAGTCGTCTTCATCTGCTGTGAAATTGACAACCTCGTATGTTATACCCAAAACCAAACGATCATGTAGACACTCCAAGCTCTGTAGACCTCTCCCTCCGATGTGCCGGGAAAGGTATAATCTGGTGATTGAGGATTTAGGGTGCATGCTCCGATGCATGTTCATGACTTTGCGTGTCTTGATATCGAGATCTCTGAGCTCTTTTCGGGCCCATTTGAGAACACTGAAAGAGTACAGGAGTACCGGGACAGCAAGCATGTTTGTTGCAGAGACTTTGTTTTTCCCGGAAAGTTCTGATGACCAGATTTTCCGGAGTCTCCGCACATACTCGCTGCAGAGAGTCGTTTTGATTTTCGAGACGTCCTGCATAGGACTCCCGTCAATCCCTAGATATTTGTACGACTCTCCGGCGTCAAGATGGTCTATGACGCTCCCATCTACTAACTCGATATCTTCACGCACATCGGAACACTTACCCTTCACCAGATTAACGACCGCGCACTTGTCCAACACGAAAGCCATGCCGACATCCCATGTATACTCTCCTACGATATTCAATGATGTCTGAAGGTGTTCCTCATCAGGAGCATACACCTTCAGATCATCCATGTAGAGTAAGTGGGTGATCGAGTATTTTCGATCATTTGGTGGACCCACTGAGTATCCACGGGTGCGGCGTAGCGCAACAGATATTGGCAGCAGTGAGATGCAAAACAGCAGAGGGCTCAGAGAATCTCCCTGAAAGACTCCTCGTTTGTACTGTACAACTTCGGTTACACGTTTGTCGTTACCACATGAAATGTGGAACCGTGTTCGCCAAAGCTGCATCGTACGCTGAATGCATCCCACTGTATCGCGATTGACCCCAAGGCATTTGAGCAAAAAGAGAATAAGCTCATGAGATGTTGAGTCGAATGCCCTGCGGTAGTCAATCCAGGCCATTGACAGGTTGCGCTGATAGTAGATCGCGTCTTGAATGACGCATCGATCCACTAACAGATTCTCTTTGCAACCTGACAGGCCCCTTTTACTGCCACGTTGTTCGTATATCTGCTGCCATACAGGGTCTATCTCCTGAAGAATGCGATTATTCAAGATTTTGGTGAAAATCTTATAAACCGCATTCAAACAGGTGATAGGCCTGTAGTTTTTCGGGTCAGACAAGTCTCCTTTCTTCGGGATGAGCACGGTTCGCCCTTCTACAAGCCAGCATGGAATTGGTTCATTACCTCTGATGAACGCTGTAAAAATCCGGGCCAAATGACTATGGGTAGAAGTTAGTTTCTTCCACCAAAACAAGTTAATGCCATCTGGACCCGGAGCAGCCCAGTTCTTACCATTATTCAGAGCTGAACGAACTTCTTCCACGCTGACTTCAGGGCTCTCTTCATCAGCATTGCCGTTGCGATGTTGTCGACAAAATGCCTCGAAGTCGTTGAGAGCTGGAGTGTCGCGATTCACGTTCGGTTGATCACCGTACAACTCGGACCAGAAAGCTTCTACTCGCTCGATGGATGGGGGATCACCAGAAACAGAGGTCTTAGGTGTCAGAAAGCGTGAAGGACTTAACCGAAACAAAGAGTTATCGGTAAGCCGCTTCAGCTTTTTCTCTAGTGACTTTTTAGCAGTCACTAGAGCCCGCAACCTGTTAAGGGAACCTTCTTTGATGTTAAGAAGCTTCGCCTTATTCAGTGTGTGATGCTGATATCGTAATTGAGCCGCAATACGGCGGACTTTTAGTGTAAATGCTTTACGAGCATTTACAAAGTCAATCACACACTGAATGCGGGAGACATGTTTCCGGAGATCATCAATCTTCAGTGATAGCTGTCCAATGCGCCCTCTCATCTTAGCCTCAGGAGAAGAAACATTTCTCCTCGCTGGAGGTAAGAGTGAGGAAGCAGCACCATAGACAGCTTGATTGATGATGAGCAAAGTAGAGTCTTCCCGAATCCGAGCAGACAGTTCGTGGTTTTCCGTGTCAAGTAGATGTTTTGAGTAGTGTGTCTTTCTAGAGACACACACTTGCCGTGTGTCAAATTCATTGTTGGTGTCTTCGGAAGAACGGCGTCTCTCCTGATGTAGCTGTGCTGGAAATGACAGACGGTGAGATACCCGTCTGTTTGTCAACAGTGATCTTCGTGTACGCCGGAGATGAGAGGCATAATCACGGAGATGTTGTTGTGAGAATTGGCTATGGTTAGGGTGCATATCGCACCAAAGTGCATGCATCCTAGCCATGTAGTTTATTATTATTATTATTATTATTATTATTATTATTATTATTATTATTATTATTATTATTATTATTATTATTATTATTATTATTATTATTATTATTATGTCACTACAGTACTTCCCCTTAAAAAAAAAAAAATATGATGCTTATTTTCAAATGAAAAATAATAAGAAATGTGAAGAAAGTACTAACTAGAGAGAATACAATTAATAATAAACTATTAAAATAAATATTAAAATAAATAATAAAATTAATCATAAAAAAAAAATTAATTTATGCGTCGTCGGCTACGAAATAGACAGGTTTCAGTCTGTCAATGGAAATCGCAGTATTTGTGCGTTTGTAATTAACGATAAAGTATTTATCGTGTCACGCGACGACTTCGTATGGACCCTTATACGGAGCTGAGAATGATGGTCCAATCTGTCCAACTCGCACCAGTACGTGGGAACAAGTGTTGAGGTCTCTGAAACAGAAAACAGAACGTTGTCCATGACGCGAAGTTTTGGCCGGTGCCAAGATATTAAAATATGTTTTTAAGTCACGTAAAACGCTTTCAGCATTTACATGTTCATTTGACGGAACAAGCAGGTCACCTGGTACGCGAATCGGTTCATCATATACAAGCTCAGCTGGGATAGCTTGAATGTCCTCTTTCCAGGCAGCTCGTAGGCCAAGTAAGACGACCGGTAGCGCGTCATACCAAGTGTCATCGTGGCACAGCAGTGTGGCCTTGAGTTGTTGGTGTAGGCGTTCCACCAAACCGTTAGATTGAGGATGATACGGCGTCGTTACCAGATGTGTTATGCCAAATAATTTGCTCAGCGATTGAAACAACGATGATCTGAACTGTCCTCCTTGGTCGGACGTTATTCTAGCTGGTACACCGTATTTTGAGATCCACTCTCTAAATAGCGCGAGTGCGACAGTATCTGCGTCCATTTTTAAGTGCAATGGCTTCTGGAAACCGGGTGAATCTGTCGACGATCGTCAGGCACTTGTTGTAGCCGCGAGATACTGGTAGAGAAACTAGATCGATGTGGATATGCTCAAAACGTTGCGTCGGCAAGTCAAAACGAGCAAGGGGTGAAGATACATGACGATGGATCTTGTTTAGCTGACAGTTTATGCAAGCTTCGGCCCATTCTCGACAATCTTGCTTGATTGATAGCCATACGCAGCGTTTGCTCACTAGTTTCTGAGATGCTCTAGTGCCAGGGTGTGCCAGAGAGTGCAGCGCATCGAAAACTTTCTTTCGAAGTTGACCAGGAACGTATGGACGTGGCTTACGTGATGAAACATCACAATAAACTGCGGCCGGGTGGTCGTTGAAAATAATTTGTTGCCACTGTAGTGACGTTGCAGCTTTGCCAAGAAGATCTCGAAGTTCAGGATCGTTCTTCTGAGCGTTTACCAGCTCGTGCGTGGTAATCGGCGTCGAAATGGCTTCAATGCGCGACAGTGTGTCTGCAACGATGTTCTCGTGTCCAGAGATGTGTCTGAAATCACTCGTGAATTGGCGAATAAAGTCTAGGCGCTGAAATTGCCACGGTGATGCTCGTTCAGTACGTTGCTGGGAAGCAAAGAGCAGAGGTTTATGATCAGTGTAAATTGCAACTTGTTTACCTTCAAAAATATGACGGAAGTGTTTGACAGCTTCGTAGATGGCGTGAAGTTCACGATCGTACGTCGATAATTTTTGAATAGATGGCTGTAGTTTTCTGCTGAAGAAAGCAAGTGGTTGCCATTCTCCGTCAACTAGTGGTTGCAGAACTGCACCTATGGCTGTATTTGATGCGTCTGAGAAAATAGCCCAAGTTGTGTCGTCGTTTGGATGCGCAAGCGTTGCAGCGTTGGCTAACGCCTGCTTCGCATGGTCATAAGCCTGTCGAAGTTCTGGTGTCTCGACGATCAGCGTTGATCCTTTCACTTTGGGTCCCTCAAGCAGCTTATTCAGCGGTGCAAGGATTTCTGCAGCGTTTCTGATAAATTTCCTGTAGAAATTTATGGTACCTAGAAAACCACGTAATACAGAAATCGTACTAGGAAATTTTAGGTTAATAATTGCGTCTACCCTGTCGGGCAACGGCTTGATACCTTTGTCGCTGATGTGATGACCTAAAAATTTTACCTCATGCTGGCCCAACACCGATTTGGCTGCGTTGATGACAAGCCCGTAGACTTGTAAGCGTTGAAATAAAATTTTTAAGTGCTCGAGGTGTTGCGCCTGGTTTTCTGAAGCTACTAGCACGTCGTCGATATATGGGAAGACAAACGGTAGATCTCGTGTAGCCTCGTCGATGAAACTTTGAAAAGTTTGTGCGGCATTTCGAAGTCCAAACGTCATGTATGGGAATTCGAACAAGCCAAAAGGAGTGATGATGGCTGTCTTTTCAATGTCTTCTTCGGCGACGGGAATTTGGTTAATGGCTCTAACCAAATCTAGCACTGAAAATATCTTTTTACCGTGCAGCGTTGCGGTAAAATCGTCGAGTCGTCGGACCGGGTAATTATTGTGTATCGTACGCGCATTGAGTGGTCGATAGTCGCCACATGGTCGCCAATCTCCAGATTTCTTGGGTACAAGATGAAGTGGGGATGCCCAAGGACTGGTCGATGGACGTGCGATACCCAGTTGAACCATCTTGCGAATTTCCTCTTGAGCAATTTTCAGTTTATTGGGCGCAAGACGTCGCGCTTTACACGATACTGGAGGTCCCGATGTCGTCTTAATGTGGTGCACCGTAGAATGCTTCTTAGCTGAAGTTATTCCTTCTGGGCGAGTTATAACCGGGTAGTTTGATAACAGTTTATGATAAACTGTATCACCTTCAATTAATTTGATGCATTTTGCATCCGAACGTATTGAATCTACGCGTGTATGGAGACCAGTGGAGCCGTCACGTAATTGTTTGTGTTTGAGGTCGGTTAACAAGTTAAAGTGACTTAGAAAATCGGCGCCAATTATTGGTTTCGTGACGTCAGCGATGATGAATCTCCACGTAAATTCTCGACGTAAACCGAGGTTTAGTGACAGAGTGATACAACCGTATGTTTCAATCAACGAGCCATTTGCTGCGTGAAGTTGGTAACCTACTGGCATAGGCTTGCATTTCATCCGCCCGTATGGATAAACAGAGAGATCTGAACCAGAATCCACGAGGTATTGAGTATTCGTGGTTAGATCGACGACGAAGAGGCGGTTTGAAGATGCTAGAGAGTCGCTTTCCACCGCTAGTGACTCCCGTTTACGTTTCCCGAGAACTTGCAGCCCGGCGTACATTTGAACGCGGTTTTACCAATCTTGGCATGGTAATAACAGGTGCCTGTTTTATCAAGCTTGCGTGGCTTCGAATTGCTTCGAGAGCGTTGGTTTGATTTTCGGGCTGGAGATCTGCCGCGGTTCTTGTTAAAAGCTGTCGTCAGTGCTGCTACCTGTCGGGATAGTTCGCTGACTTGTCTTTGCAGCGCCATCGTCCCCTGAGAAGATGATGATGAAGCTACGGCAGTGGTGTGAGTCACCGGAAACATCTCGTGTAGCTTGTCGGCTGTCTTGGCTAGCTCATCGTTGGTAGCCGTGGTCGGAGAGATGGCTAGAAGCTCTTGTGTCTTCTTGGGCAAATTTGCCAGCGTGGTTGAATTTCTCTTTCTCAGTTGCTATGCCGTGGATCGCAAACTGAGCTTCAAGCTGCGCAAACCATAAACTCACTCTCTTCGGGTTGAAGTGAGGTGCCTTGAGCGAGTTGGCGATTATTGGTTTAGCGTCAACAAACTCATCGTTTCCCTTTGGATCTGCCATCGTAAAAATATATGAAACACCAACACAATAAAACTAACACAAAATTATAATACCACTGTAAGCGGATTAGTGTCCGTCGAAGCTGACTCACTGTTTAGGAATGTTCGAGACGCTTCGAGTCGCACGAAAATTATCACTGGGCGAAAATTTAACGCGAACGATAACTTTATTCACTGTATTTGCACAGGAATTCACTAATCACTTTTATCACAATTTAATTTGCACCCCGATGGTGTCCCTTAAATTATAAACCAGTGCGGCATATGTCCAAAATGCCCCGCAATGCACCAGCCGTGATAAAAGGCTTAAACAACACTTAATTCACGCACTTCACTGTTGTAAAGAACTCGCAAAATTAATATGTCGCGATTAGCTATCAGCGTAAACGCGGTATTTTATACTCAACGTGCTATTTGCCACGTGGAATGTGTGCACGAAATGGCGTCCTCTTGAAAATCACGTCGGGCAGTCACCAATGTAGTGAGTGGGATGTGGTTCTTGGAACTTAATCACTACGATAAATAAATTATCTGACTCCAATTTTAGTATTAACAAAATAATAAATAATGAGTTTCATTAAAATTATATAATACAAGATTATGCTCTAATTATCTCTCTAATTGTACGCGTGTACTGTACCGTGTACTTGTGTGAACTGTCCCTACCGAATATCGTATCCGCGTGGGGGAAATATCCGGCGATCGATGACGATCGATGATTGACGGACTTAACCGAAAATATGAATATCAAATAATATAAGTAGTGACGTGGTCGCTACATATATACTGTCCCTGGTTAGATAAGTATTTCAGAGTTGTTATATTCTCTACTTGAAAACAATTCTGGCACAGATACTTCTCTGTTATTTGACAGAATGACAAGTGCCTGTTTCGATGGTCATATAGAAGATGCTGTATGACATTGTGGCAACAATGTCAAATATTTTTGTTTTCTTGAAAAAATTGTTTTTACAATCCAGAAACATAAAATACAACTCTGGTAATGTCAAAAATTGATTTTTGTATCCAATAAATTCTGTTCAATATTTTAAAAATAATATATTTCGGTAAATTTTTTTTTTTTCAGTATTTATTTACTCTGAATATATATTCTCTGGTTTGAGTATGTATTCACTCTGATCCCACTCTGGAAACATTCTGGAAACACTCTGGTATCAGTTTGTATTCAATGTGGATGCATAACGGTGTCAGTATGAATCCACTCTGGATACTTTCTGGAAACACATTGGATTCGCTCCATATCCGCTCTGGAAATATTCTGGGTTCACTCTCAGAAAAGGGCACATAACCGTTCTGGAAATACTCTGGAGTCCGTATGGTTGCATCGTGTTACCAGAATATTTTCAGAGTGTTTTCAGAGTTGATTGAAAGTCGCAAGGGGGGATATTTCTAGACAACAAGACTGATTTGTTTCCTTCCATTAACTTTAATATTACTAGTTAATTTAAATATAAAATTAGAACAGAATAAACGTTATAGATGCTATAAATATAATCTTAAAGTCGTGACAACTATAATATGTGTTCTCTTGATCACAAATGTATAGTTTACTTGACTCATACACTAGATTTGTATCAATTATATAAAAGTAATAGCATTAATAAATAATTAATATTACCAATAATTATTTTATGCTTAACGATCCTTAAATTTTGATGCTTTTCAATGACATGCTTATAGTAAATAAATTCACTAGAATTGAGTTATGAAAATAATGAAATTTTTATTTCATAAACATTTTTAAATTAGTTATGACAACATTTGATACGACTGATGTACTAAAAAATAGCTATCTTGAATATTTTCCGATTGACATAATAACTATAACTCATTATTGTAGATATTGTAATGAAATAGTTGAAGCGTTATTTTACTACAATTTTATTGTTAATTTCACTGATTTTTTCTCTCAGTGTATCTAAAAATAAAATTTTGATAGAAAGTCAAAAATTCAAATCACAATCGAGAAACAATTCTTGTTTCTTTAATTATTTTGTAAAACTTTAATCAATCACCCCAGAAAAACCGTTCGATGAATTAATTTGAAATTGTACAGAGTAAATAGGGATCTATCAAGCTAAAAAAGAAATCAAATTATGTTGGTTCATGTCCATTCTTTAATATCTGCGAATAACTCACAGGTAATTGGACTCAACATTGTAGTTATTGGTTAATAAATAAATACATAAATAAACATTCTTAATACACATAAACAATTATAAATTTATAATTATAAGTCAAAAAATTACTAAAAATGGTTGACAACTAACGTCTCAAATAACAGCGAATCAAATTTATAATTCACAGGAGTAACATCTAATATGACTCTATCTTATGCTAGAATTAAGAACCAACTGGCGCTAATAATTATTCAAAATTAAATTATAAATACAGTTTAAATTTTGCGTGTCTGATCTCGTATTAATAGTATCATTAGACTTAATAATACACATTTCACTGATGTGTTTTTTCCAGTGTCTCCATTATCCAGTACAGCGATGTTATCTAATAGAAACTGATGCCCAGTATTTAAATGATGTAGAAAAAAAAAGAATCTTACAACATTAATTTTTCCGTCTATATTTCGAAAATAGCCAAAGCACGTCATTTTTCATATTTATTTTTAACGGATGTTAAAGATAGAAAAAAATTTTTTTATATACAACTATGAAAGGGCTTTGCAGGGAATATTCAAGTTTTTGAATGTGCTGTCCGATCGACTTTGTGATAATTGGTATATGAGATATCGATGATTAACGCCAAAAAGATACTTTCTTGTTTGAAACTGAAAAAAAAAAGCAAATTAAACTCGAGTCATTTTGATAACTGACCTATACTACCTGTAGCTCTGAATAAATTTCGATTAAACGATTTTGAAATACCAGATTTCAAACTCTATAATACTTTTTCAAAATCTTGATGCGACTATTTTTCATGAAGATTCAGCCCTCCATAAATCAACAAAAAATTTATTTGTTCCTTCAATTTTTTCGTTGATGTGTACAAAAATTTCATACAATTTCATAGTGAAATAGAAGTTAGTAATAAAAGAATAAAAGTCAAATTATGAAATTCAAAATCGATGAAAGTAATTATTAACAAACAAAATAATATTAATTATGATTGATGATTGAAGCAGGCACTTTTGAATTTTCCAATATTTTTAACTGTACAGAAAACGAGCAATTGTTGTATATTAAAAAAAAAGGACATATTTCTATATCAATAATATAGACTTTCATTACATATGTAATATTTTAATTATATTTGTAATATATGTAATTGTCATGTTCCTACCATGATTCATTCATATTTTTTCTATATTGTGTTATGAACTTTTTTTATATTTATCACATATTTCATTCCTTTGTAGGAAGGGTCAACGTAAATTACAAAGAGTTGGCAGAAGTATCATTTGTAACTGAGATAGTTTAAAAAATGAAGACTACATAGAAAAAAACTTTTTGAAGCTACACGTGACAATGTAGTAATGATTTCAAAAGTCACAATGAAAGTTTGTAGTTGCGTAAAATATCAAAAGAAATAGGTCGTTGGATAAAAAACGCAAGACTAGATTACAGAAGTAAAGAAAGGTGAGAGGGTAGTACGAGGTGATACAAGGTGTGGCTGTGATGGCGAGTAAGGGTGTGAGAAGATACTGAGAGAGAGCGAAAAGAATATGTATATATTTATGCTCGTATGGATGGTCCCAAAGTCCCCGAGCCGATCCTGCCAAGTTATTTAAATTCAAATTCGAAATATCGTCGAGGGCTGCTAACATATTGTTTGTTTCGTTTGCGCCGTCGCGATAACTGTAGGGGAGGAAAAGAAAGACGCGTGACCGAGGGCTATCAAGATTGAGTAAAAAGTATGCAGACGGAATTTTCTTTGTCGTCTTTTACTATCGTAAATATTGAAGATTTTGGCTTAAAGGTCGATTTACAATAAATAATTGAGAAATTTTAGATGAGTGACTAAAGCAAAATAGGAAACTCACAATATTATTGTAATAACAAGTAGAAAATTATCCGAGTTAATTACTAAGAAAACAGTATCAACGAGCAATGACAACTATCTGCTAATTTAAGTCGATCTTGTAATCTATAATAGCATATAATCATAAATAATTTTTGGTCAACAGATATAACAGCTCTTAATATTATTGTTGACTTTGGACGACGCTAGTTATTTGTGCGAAGCCTTCACCCATCACCTTATGAGTGTAGTGCCTCCTCAAATAATAATTTTTTATTTTAACTCAAGAGCTTACACTGAGAGACAAATGTATCTGCCAGGAATAAAAACGCGTATTAGAATTCTTTACAAAACACCTCTACATATTAATAAATAGTAATTATATATAGAAGAATTAATTTTATTTTATAACAATGAATTTAAATGCAGAAAAATAAATAAGAGTACTATCAGAAATAAAATTTCATTAGTATACAATAAAATTATATAGTATCCCGAGTCAGAATAATGAACCTACATGAGCCTACATGAACCTACATGAGCCTACAGGACAATTTTTGATTATTTTGATCGATATTATTATTGTCAATCGTTTTGATTGATCAATGTAACCTTACAAAATACACTTATATCAATATTAAATAGTACAATAAAAATAAATTAAAATAGTGACTAAAAAATTTTTGTTAAAAAAATTTTTAAATTTAATTTGTAAATTGAATCATTTTAAATTATTGAGTATATTATATTATTATTAAATAGATACATTAAATTTCAGAACATAAAAAAACTGTAAAAAAAAATTGTAGTAATTTGAATAATTATGTTTTTATTATAAATTTATTTAATTTAATTTAATTAAAGCATTTTATTAAATCAATTGAATTTATAATTATTTTTGTATATAAATAAACTATCATTTTAATTTTAGAATTATTACTCTACTCCAATTCATATTTATTTAGTGGTATGCCGATGACAGTTTGGTCATCTATATTCATTATTACAAAAATATCAATAATATTTTTTATTGGAGTTTTTTCATGTTCTCAAATGTAATTTATCTATTTAACAATAATATAATATACTCAATAATTTTTTAGTTACTATTTAAATTTATTTGTATTGTACTATTTAATATTGATATGAGTGTATTTTGTAAGGTCACATTGATTGATCAAAACAATTGAAGATAAAAATATCGATCAAAACAATTAAAAATTATCTTGTAGGCTCATGTAAGTTCATTATTCTGACTCGGGATTTAATAAAATTTTATTAGTATTCCATTCGATACAAATATATGTTTACCAAAATCACCTCAGGCACCACTCTATGATGGCCTTTTTTAATTCATTTGAAAGTGTCAAATGTGACTGCCATTAATAAAAAAAAAAAAAAAAAAGAAAACATTCGTGAGATATATACATGAGACATTTAATAAAGGAAAATTTTCAATAAAAATGATGTTTTTTTCTGAAATGATTTGTATTTTTATTATTTTTTCATAAATTTAACCTGTCTTCAAGAATTAAAATTGTTTCTTTAACTATACTGGACTTAATCTGTAAATTTATAAAAAATAAATTTGTTATTGAAAATTTCAATAATTTAATAATTTATGTGATAGTAAAAAAAAATCGGTCTGTCGGTTGATCCTGCGGGCCAGCCCCAAAACTTCCCGCCTATTTCGAGCTCCTTGAGCTCGAAAATACTTTTGTATACCTTTGTGTTCAAAAGAAAACGTTTTTTACCATTTTTTTTTCAAACGATATTTCTCGAACGAATAAACCGAATGAGATGTTTAAGGCGGCAATCGACCTGTTTTATTGAATTCTACAACTGATTAGGTTTTTAAATTGATTCATCAAGTCGTTTTTGAGAAATTTTCAAAATACAAAAAAAATTTTTTTTTAATTCTTTCGACAATGGTTTCTCTTGACAGAATTAACCGATTTTGATGTTTGAGGTGGCATTCGACGCAGCTTATGAAGCATCAGAGCCCAGTTTATTTTAGAATCAATCCATCGAGATCATAAAAAAATATCCAAAAAAAAACATTTTTGAAAAAAGTTTATTTTTGGAATATTTCTGAACGAGTCCTACCATTCAAGTTTATTTTTTTTTTACTCCAAGATATTCACAAGCCGCATCGAATGGCACCTTGCTGATCAAAATCGGTTCATTCGTTCCAAAGTTATAGATATTTGCATACGTACGTACGTACGTACATACATACATACATAGACTTGGACATCGTCGTGAAATTAGTCAGGATAGCTTCCTAGAACCTCAAAATGTCAAGATCTCTTAGAAATTCAATTTTCGAAAACCACTGACTTCCCGAATTTTTGAAAATTCGCAATTTTTTTAGTAGGAAGTCCCTATTATTATTTTATCATTCATTTAAAAAACGCGGCCGAATTGAGCTTTTTTATTATTATTTTCGTGATCTACAGATTTTTTTACATATTATCAATAAAAAAAAAAAACCCATTTATTAATTTCGCCCATCAACGGTTAAGAGTAAATTAAGTGGATTAGTAAGGATAACTTTCATATTTTAGTATTATTTACTGCTCATGAATGAATTAATCAGTGACAAAAAATTTTAAAATCAATTTATCGATGGAATATAACAACTTTTTAGATCGGACATATCTATTTATTAGTTATTCACAACATTAACTAATTTAGCATATGGATAAACACGTAGTTGATCCTAATAAACACGTATTCAATAAATAAATACTAATCAAATTTCCCTTATTAAAAGAAACAATTTGAAACGATTCGAAAAGAAAAATTTTAAATACTTTTTAATGCTTTTGAATACGTTGAATACTTTTGAATCGCCATTCTAATGGAAGTTTAACATTGCAAATCGTTTCGAATCGTTTCTTTTAATCAGGGTTGAAACGGGATTTTAATAAAATTTTTATTGGTATTTAGTGAACTTTTTATTTGCGCATGACAATAATACGTGTTTTATTGAATACAAATAAATTTTATTACTATTAAATAAAATTGTCTCTGAGTGTAGTGAAATTATTATAAAATAGTGACTTTAATCTTTGAAGTGCTTAGAAAATCTTGATAATTTATTTGAACGTGTTTAAAGTCGAAAAATCGTTAAAAAAAAAAAAATGTTGTACCAAATTATTACGGATTTACGGAATTTCCATTATCAGTCGGTCAATGTCGTTAGTAGATTTTCGTCTGTGGCGTTGCTGTGATTCAATTAACGTCTCTCTTCTCCACCCATTTATAGTAGCTCGTTATACTTTGTGGTAAAGATTATGTGGAGATAAATATTTATAAAAGAATTTTTATCGACTTCGAAATGTTCACTTCGGTTACTCAAGTCATTAATTTCTATTTTTCACAATATTTTTATTTATAATATAAAAATAGCAAACGATAGACTATTTTTATATTGATAAAAAAAATCTTAATATTGAAAACAAAAAAAGAATTATATAAAAAAAGAATGGTATCTGGCAGGCTAAATGATAGTAGATTTATCAAAAGAAGTTTTATAAATTTTAATTTGTCATAACTGCAGTAGAAGTCATTAGCAGATAAAAATCCAATTAAGTTCGAGACTCATGATAACCATATTATTGACTTATGCTTACACACATGCATAATAAACTTCATTAAAAAAAAAATGATACATTTTTCGATGAAGTAATGATAGTATTATTGAAACCATATTTCAATAGCTACATTCCTAGTAATTATTTTTGTCAAGATCTTCAAATCGTAATATATATAGTTGAAATATTCCGTCGTTTTCTCCTTGACTTGCTCAAGATTAGCTCCAGAATTGATTAATACTCAGGTACAAATATTTTAAACTGAAAAAAAACAAAAATTTTTTGCTCAGCCGAAAAAGGTTTAGGTAGTGAACACGAGACCGAAGCTCACTAGGCTTAAAAATGGCCGAAATTCGGCCGACGTTTGAGACGAGGATTTGAACTACCGTTATTATTATTATTTTTATTATTATTATTATTGTTCTATTTGAAATTAAATAAAATATAAATAATTGAAATTGTTCAATTAATACTTAGTTGTATAATAATAATGATGATGATAACAATAATAATAATAATAATAATAATAATAATAATAATAATAATAATAATAATAATAATAATAATAATAAATTATCAATAATTATGTTACATAAAGGACATTCTGTGACTTGATGATAATTTATTGATAATTTTTTTTCACATTATTTAAGCAAAAAACAAAGAGTACTTTGAATTAGTAAGAATTATACGTACCTATTTATAAATTGTCAAATAATTATGACATTGATTAATCTGATAAATCTAAATAATTTTTTTTTTTTTTTTTTTTTTATGATGCTAATCCACCATGTATGTAGCAAGCATTGCCTGTCACATGGTATACAATGTTTTACTCAGCTCAATTTTCCTATGCCTGGTTTGTGCGGCTGTGGCTCGGCTTGTGCTTGTACTGTACTGCATCATTACAGTGATGCACTGCTACCTCCCTTGTGCAATCGAGAAGTAGTGGCGTAGGGAAACCACAGAGAAAACCTAGCCAGTACAGTTTCGGTTTGAGTGAAGTTCCAGTGATCGATAAAATTCCCATTTTACCGATCGCTGGATCTTCATCCCGCACCTGACGGTCAGAGACCTCCGTTCGAACTCGACGCGTGGCTAAACAGTCACCCAGCCAAACAACAACCACGTTCGATGCTGTTTAACTTCGGTGATCGCCCGAGCTACACGCGTGTCGAACGGCTGCCTCAGCCGCTTAAATAAAAATTTTCATTTTCACTATAAGCTGTGTAAAGATGGCACATTACTTTCATTTGTTGAACTATTAGATCCACCAAAGTTAGGAGTACTTTGATTACTATTATTTAAGTAATCGTAACTACTCGGTGGCGTGTGAGGCAGCCTTTCCTGTTTTGTTAGAGTTGGAATAAGAACTTGCATCGTAGATGGCCTTTGAATTTTGATAATTATAGTAATATTCGTTTGGATATCCCCAGCCAGATTATGCAGAAAAATTATTATGTTGAAAATGAGTTAGTATTGGCGGATTAATCTTTGGTAATTGATGTTGAGACGGTGAACGAGGAGTATTAAAAGAATAGTGTTCGTTTGTTAATTTTTATTCAGCCTCTGTAATAAAATAAATAAAGAATAAATATATGTTGAGACAAATCGCTTTTTACTTCGCGATTTTTACCAGCAGCCACCAGAACTCGCGGGTTGAACCCTGACTTAGACTGGCTTCTAACAAATTTTATTTTACTTGGACAGAGCAGTGGGCTGGAGTTCTTGCAAAGCAAAGACCCGCACTTATTCCAACTCGGCAACGTATGTAAAATTTACCAACTTACCTCACGGCTTAATAGTTATCAATAGATTTCTTATAATAAAATAAACTTATCAGTTCTTAATTAATAATACTATTCTTAATAGACGATTTAATAATTCTTACCAGTACAATAGGAAACTAAATAATGTGAGTGAGAGATAGAGTGATAGGAATTAACTAGAAAATGTAAGTTTTATTGCCAATTATAATAATACTCAGTTACTTACAATCAATATTTCGCAATTAACAATATACGTAGTATCCGCGTGGATGCCGGATATACAATATTTCCTCGAGTGGGATAGCGCAATTTTACTCAGACTTTATTACTTAAGATTCTAATATTAATTATAACAACTCAATTAATATCACAAGTAAATAGCCGGTAACACACAATATAATTTACGTTATGCAACTTGATTTAGAATAATTATAACAATTTCTAAAAAGTAATAAATAATATTGCAAGTAAAATTGCCAGAGTAATAATAGATGATATAACTATATACTAAGTATAAAGTAATTATCGCAAATTGGCAATAAAAGAAAATACATCTAAACGCTAATTGATCCAGGATCGAAGTGATTGACCGATAATTGAAGGTTTGGGACTCACCTCGGAACTCTGCCCCCACTTCACTCTTACGGACATGCGTCGACGTGGAAAATTGTCATGTGACCCTGGCACTATGACGTACTAAATTCAGACGGCAACGAGACGGAGAAAGTTGGGAACCACAAGGCTGAGGACGACGAAGACAATTCACATTGTCTCAATGTATATATATATAAATAGACACTGTATATATACACAATATGAATACATATATATATTAGGGTGCTTCGTTTCCGGCGAAGATTTTTTTTTCCTTGCTCATCAAGCAAAATATTGTTCTTTATGTTGAAACGAAAATTCCTGCCAAGTTTGAGCTTTTAATTCCAATCCTAAGTACTTTTCATTTGATTTCAAAGATTTCCCATTTAAAATACATGTAAATTAAATTACTTTTTTTTCAACTTTCTAATACTCAGCTGCATTTTATGATTTTGACACGGTTTTGGTCGTAAATTGTAGGGTATTTGGTGCTCTTCAAAAGTGCCAATAGCTACTTAGCTGTAATTCCAGCCGTTTCACTTGTGTCCGTTGAGGAAGTCCTTTTTCCTATGAAATTGGCCTTTTCTGGCTTGCAGAACGTAAACTAATGAAAGCACACTAAAAGTGTTAGCGAGAATTTTGTAGGAAATTTTATTCCCTTCAAAAAAAGTCATATAAGTCAAGTCTCTAAAGTTCATAGTTTCCAAGTTCTAGTAATTTTAATAATTTGAAAAATAAAATATCAACAAAAAATGACGATTAAACCATTTTAAACCGTACTTAATGTTTTTTAAAAATGATATTTTCTCGTCTACTTCATTCTAGAATACCTCTCCTAAAATTAAAGTCGTATATCAACCTAAAAAAAAAATATACATGTATAAAATAATTAATCACTGAGGGTAATATAAAATAATTTTAAAAAACCAAGCAACATAAAACAAAAAGAAACGTTTTTAAATCTTTTTAGTACAATAATGTATTTTAACTGTCCAATTTAAAAAAAAAAGTTCTATTAGTCGAGGAAAGTTCATCGTTTTTATCAGTAATCAAGTATTCTACTTCTTCAGTCATCTCTGTTTGAATGCACCAATGCTTGACCTTGTGTGAGCTTCGACTGTTTACTACTACTGCAGCGCCAAGCTTACTTCTTCTTACGTTTTATTAATCGAGCTTAATTTTCTGTTAATGAGACTTAAGATGGCGCTAACGAACCAAATAGACTTCCATAAGAAGTTATGTTATTTTATTATAGCTTCCATTATCGATTAATGTGTATAATGTTAATCAAATCATAACAATCATAATTTGATTTTAATTATAATTTTGAATCAATTAAATTAACGTTAACATATCAATATATATCTTGCTGTAAAATTTTTTATTGTTGAAATATTTGTGTCAATGTACTTTTTTGCAATTGTTATTCATAGGATTTTTTAAATCGTGAATTCATAACCTCACTATTATTTGATTTAGAACTAATAATATTTATAGACTTAATTTTTCTTTCTTCGTTACATCTTAATTTCTAATTTTGTGTTTAACGTATATCGAGGAATTTATCTCAATAATACTTTATTTAAAATACACTTATAATTATTCATTTATTCATTAATATTCGGTATAATCATATAATGAATACAAAAATTGGTAATAAAGTACACAATTATTTAATTGGCTTTCAAATTGAAGAATTCAATGAAAGTAAATTACCTTTACATCGTGATGTTATTAATTTATTTATGTATAAACATCTTGTTAAAAGATTTACTATTAGAGCTGGTGCAACAGACGTTATCAGCAGATGTTTGCCATTACTACTAAAATTTATTGAACGGAATCATCAAGCAAATCAAGATAACGACGAAGAATATTTTGATTTCAGTGAGCATTAACTTTTTTTTTCTTGTAATGTTTACTTGTAAGCTATATTTTATCATCTAAATTGAATTACAAGTTCTTATTCAACTGCCAATTATTGTGGCCAAAAAATTAGCATTAATTTTTTTATGTTTGATCAAAATTATTTTATTAGTTGTTTTCTAATTCGTTCAATATGAACATGATTTTCAAAACTCTTTAATTGACTGACGCATTTGGTTGGAATTCTTATGAAATGATTTCATATCCAATAACAGTTATTGTTGTTCAGTTAACTTTTGTACATCATAGATTGCCCTATATTTTTTAACTAAAAAATGTGTATGGTTTTTAATATAAACTTTTTTGTCTAATATTTATAAGTTATTTATTCACATGATCGATTATTATTATTATTATTATTATTATTTTACTATTTTTTGTAGTGTTAACTCAAAAATTGTCACAATTTTCTGTGTCAGATGATGTAAGTAGTAAAGCATCAAATTTAAGTCAAAAAAGAGAACTTTCCGATTATGAGGATGAACTACCAAAAGCAAAAGCGAAACGTAAGACTGATGTTATGACTGAAATCTTAGTAGCGGCATTAGATCGTACACAAACGACGGACCGGAATGCAATGCATATTATTTGTGCCGTAATAATCAGTATCGGACTAGATGTTAAAAACTACAATTTAAGTTATTCAACAATTCGTGCTGCGCGAATTAAATTTAGAAAAACTATTGTTGACGATGTAAAAAATGACGTCCAGGTTGCTGAAAATCTAGTTGTTCACTGGAACGGAAAGTTACTTCCCGCATTGCCAAATAAGCCACAGAAAGTGGAACGATTACCTATAGTTGTTTCTGGAATAAATACAGAACAATTACTTGGTGTCCCAGCACTTGACGAAGCAACTGGAGCTAATCAAGCAGAAATAATATTTGAAATTTCAAGTGAATGGAATGTTACAAGCCGTGTTAAAGCTATGTGTTTCGATACTACTAATGTGAATACCGGTAAGCTTATTTAAATTAAAACTTTCAAAAATATTAGTTACACTTTTGAACAAGAAGAAACAGAATATTTTAATGATTTCTAAGAATCTGTTATTATATATAAAATAATCGTGGCTATATAAATAGAAAAGCAATTTGTTGTTCTCAATTTTCAGTTTTTAAAACTTGCAACTTAAAAAATTTTTAAGTTATCTTTATTGCGTAATTAACAAAAAATAAAAAAAAGTTCAGCTAATCAAAATTGGATTTTAATTTAATTTATTTAAGTGTCATTATCACCTATTTATTGCTGAGTTACCAGCTGTTAAATTAATAGTTGAATTTTCACGATTTTTTATTAATATTATGAACTTTTAGTTTAATTGTAAAAATTCTGCAGCTTTCACAAGTTTTTTATTTAATTTTTGGGACGTGTAAAGACTATTAACATTCATTAAATGCTTATTGTTAATATAAGCACTAAAAAATTTGATGATGTTTTTTATTAACTACATCGTAATTTTTATTATTTTACATCTGCATTTGAGGTTTACCAAACTGAGCGTGTGTATTATTAGAAAAATCGGTCTGTCGGTTGACCCTGCGGGCCAGCCCCAAAACTTCCCGCGTATTTCGAGCTCCTTGAGCTCGAAAAATTGTAGTAGATACATTTTCGAGCTCTTCGAGCTCGAAAATACTTTTGTATCCTTTTGTTTTAAAAAAATAACGTTTTTTACCATTTTTTCTACAACGATATCTCTCGAACGAATAAACCGATTGAGACGTTTAAGGTGGCAATCGACGCGTTTTATTGAGTTCTATAACTGATCAAATTTTTAAATTGATTCATCGAGTCGTTTTTGAGAAATTATCAAAATACTGAAAATTTTTTTTTTTTTTAATTCTTTCGACAACGGTTTCTCTTGAATGAATTAACCGATTTCGATGTTTGAGGTGGCATTCGACGCGGCTTATGAATCTCCAGAGCCCAGTCCATTTTGGAATTAATCCATCGAGCCCGTTAAAAGTTATCCAAAAAAAACATTTTTGAAAAAAGTTTATTTTTGGAATATCTTCGAACGAGCCCTACCGATCAAGCTCAATTTTTTTTCAGCTTCAAGATATTGAAGAACTGAGTCGAATGACACCTTGACGATCAAAATCGGTTTATCCGTTCAGAAGTTATAGATATTTACATACGTACGTACATACACTCGGACATCATCGTGAAATTAGTCAAAATAGCTTCCTAGGACCTCAAAACGTCGACATCTGTTGGAATTTCGATTTTCACAAATCGGACTGAAACCAATAACTTCCCGAATTTTTGAAAATTTGCAATTTTCTTAGCGGGAAGTTAAAAAAAGTTGAACAGAAATTTGATATATTTAGCTTGTAGACATCATATTTTTGAAATTATATTAAAAAATATTGCGGAAATAGCTTGGTCAGCTACCAATAGCCCTAACGTACCATTTTTTTCGAGATTTAAACATAGTTGGGCGAATATCGATCAATCAAAGTATGATATTGGTATAGAAGATGATGCGATAAAAAATATCTTGAATGAGAAGAAAATTTATTTAATAACTTTTACCCAAGATCAACTTCCGGTAACCATAAAAATTAAAAAATTATATTCTTAACTGTAAAATAAAAATATATTATACAATACATATTATACTTCTTCAAATGAAATTTGTTTTTCGATTTTTTTTTTAAATTTGAATGTATATATTTTTTATTTTTCAAGCAAAATTAATTGTTTTGTATTTTTAAACGAGATTGTTATCATACTGTCATTTTATTGTTCAAAAACTAGATAAAAAAAACTATTAATTAATTCATAAAACTAGATTCTTTGCAAAATAATTTATTATTCATAATTGATAATTGATAATTTGTAAAATTGCTCACACTTGGGAATCATATTAAATTTTGAAAGTTCAACCCAAGTTTCAATCAAATGACAACTCGTATAAATTTCATTATTTTTTTTACATTAAAATATAGTTTATAATGAGTATTGCACAAATTACTGGATACATTATCTTAGAAATTTTCATATATTAGAGATAAAACAAGTTATTTATTTTAAGTCCTCTTCATGAAATATTTTGGTTCTAATATAATTAATTTTATTTATTAACTTCTGCTTATTTTTCAATATTTGATTCATTTATTAATTTCTTTAGAACCGCCCATCAAGAGATGATTATTACGAACTTTTGACGTTAAGCTGTATTTTTTTGGGTGGTCGGCCAAAAGATGGAATAAAGTTTAGAGCTCCTGGTGCTATGCACCATGCTCGATGGCTCTCGAAAGCTTTATATTGTCTGAAAATTTATATGTTTAAGAAACAATTCATTGTCAACACTACAGTATAACGTGCTTTACGAGAAATATGCTCGTTCATTGTTTTATTTTATGTTGAAGCATGGTTTCTAGCAGCAGATGCAATCAAAGCACCTTATCAAGATTTGAAATTGTTCCAAAATTTGTTAGAATATGCAAAAATTCATCCTAAAGTTGTTGAGGCAGCTTTAGTAAAATTGTCGAGACATCTTTGGTATCTAGATGAAAAACTTGTATGCTTGGCTCTATTCGATGCAACGATCACACGAGACGACAAATTAAAAATAGTTTATTCTATTCAAAAAACTATATTGGATAGTAATAAAAATAAGAATAGTATCAATAGCAATAATAAGAATGATCGTCGAATAATTTTGCAGAAAAAACAATTCAATTCAATGTCACAGAAAACTATTAATGATTTCGTAGGCCAGAATTCTATTAAAATTTTTGAACAATTTAATTTATCACTTCAATTCTTGGAGATCGATCCCGATTATTGGGAAACTGATCCAGGATATATAAAATGCTTCGAAGCCTTTAAGCACATGAATGTTGTCAACGATACCGCCGAGCGAAGTGTTGCGCTCATTGAGAAATACAACTAATTCAGAACGCTTGATGAAGACCAACGACAGTTTTTAATATTAACAGTTCAACGATGTCAGCATGAATTTCCTACATGTGCAAAAAAAAATTACTTAACGGTATAACAAATATTGTATCATTAATTGCAGTAAAATTCTTTTTTTATAGTTCTTACTAAAAAGAAAAAGTTTTATTAATTATTTATAAGTGCTACTTGATTGTTTACTTGTTAAATAGGATGAAACTTATTGATTTAAGAAATTTATTTTATTTATGTATTATACATATATATATATATATATATATATATATATATATATATATATATATATATATATATATATATATATATATATATATATATATATATTAGGGTGCTTCGTTTGAGATGACTATTTTTTTTTTTAAGTCCCGTGTCAAAATATCGTTGTACACATCGAAAAAAAATTCTTACTAAAGATGAGCTCTTAATTTTGATTTTAAGTACTCGCTAAATGAATTTGAAATTTTCCCATTTAATTAACACGTAAATTTTAATTTTTTCATTTCAATTATCTATAGCTTCGCGGCATTTCAAGATATTTGATCAGCCATAGGCGGAAATAACAGAGAAATATTTTCTCTTTGAAAGTGCTTGTAGCCAATTGATGTTTTGTAACCAGCCTCAACAGTTAAAAATCTTAAAGCCAATTTTTTCTCGAATTTTATGGTTTTTTTTATTTTACTTGCAAATAACTAACTTTACGACAAAATTGTACCTGACTTTTTTGTAGGGAATTTTATTTCCTACAAAAAATGTTATGTACGAGAATACCGTAAAACTACACTGAGAAAAAAATTCTCTTCGGACAATTAAATTGGTTTTGTTAAATTTTTTTGAATTAATACTTAATTGAGACAGCTTAATTTTATTATGGTAACAAAATCTATTTTGTCATTTTTAACAAATGATTTAATAGACTCTATTTGGTTGACGTTAATATTCCTTTTGCTACGATAATAAAATCATTTGGTAAAGTTAAGAAAATATTTATTTGATAGACAACTAAATTATTTTGTAGTACCAACAAACTCAAATATTAAAGCAAAATATCATTATGTCAACTCTAATAAATATAACTTAGACACAAAAAAATATATTCATTTAGAATAAATATATATATTTGTTTGATGTTAATAAATAAATATTAAAACCTAATGATTATTGATTTAAAAAGTTGTAGTGCTAGGCAGCAGTAGCGGGAGTAATTCGGTGCTCGTCACCAGATCGCGCCAACTTTTTGTAGTGTCCCTGGTAAGACACTTATATCAGAGTTATTATATTCAAAACTTGAAGCATTTATGAAACGGGTCTTCCTCGGTTAATTACCAGAGTAATGACAACCCTTTTTGATAGTAATATAAGGGTATCCTGTATTACACTGGGACATTAATGTTTGATATTAATTCTTTCTTGAACAATTTTTGTCATAATGCATAAAAAAAGTACTTGTCAAGGAAATAAATTATATTTCTACATATGCATTTATTTAATTGTTAGATAAATATTCTATCATTCTAAAAAAGTTTGGAAAATCCAAAAGTGCATGCCTTGAGCATTTATGTGAATGATACTCAAGTGAGTTAAAAGTTTATTACACATACAACAATTTTTCTTTGAAAACCGTTATATTATTTTGAATTTTAACATATTTTTTTGTATTGACTGTTAATTAAAAACAATTAGATTATAAGTTTTTAAATAGCCCGCCATTTTACCTAAGAAACGCCAGCTGCTAATATGTATACTTTAGTATAGGTATATTCCGTGCCATCTATCGATACTATCGAAAAATAATCGATACATAGAAATCGATAAGTAAACAAAAATACAAAAAATAATCTTGGCTATGTTCACTGTAGAATTAAATGTATATTTAAAAAAATATATATTAAAAAAAATAAGTAATATGGCTGCTCAAAGGGTAGAAATTGTCGTGTGATGCCTATTTAAAAATGTTAATTATAACTAAACCATATAATATTTAGCTGCCATTTTCAAAAGGGGTCTTCGCATTAACTATACGAAGATATTAAAAAAAAAATTAAGTTGAAAAATTGTATTTTTCGGAAGTTATAGTGTTTACTAGCCCATGACTCCTGAGTAATTTAACGCTATAAGTCACTAAAAACAGAAAATTTATAGAAAAATCGTAATAAGTCGACGTAAAAATGTATAAAGTCTGTTGTTCAATCATTTTTCTTTATAACAATATATTTTTTTTGTTCCATTTAAGTGTATTCATAAATTTAGAAACAATTTAATATGACGAAATCGAGATTTTCATTTTCAGGCGAGTATAGAGCATAGCCTCAGCGCTTCGCGCTCAAGGCATGCAATAATATTGAATTATTATTAATAACCCATTCTCTAAGGCTCACTAATGCATTTCATTATGCCTACTTTATAAGCTCTACAGGTAATCAATTTGATTTTATGCTTGCTACTTAACGCGTAGTTATCTTTACTAAATATTTCATAGTTTCTAATATTTTGTTTTGTTGGTGGATTATGAAATATTTAGTTAAAACAACAAAATATATGATTGGCAATGGGCAATCAAATTATTTCGTTGTCATAACTAAAATTTAGTTGTCAGAAGAAAATTTTTTTCTCAGTGTAGTAGTTTTCGAGATAAGTCCAATTAAACATTTGAAAAATTTGAAAAATCGCTGTTTTATCAAAGAATTTAGTAGCGTTTAACGAAATCATCGCTGAAAACATATATAATGTATAAGAAGAAAATATGAAAATATATATGACACATCCATATGTAAGTATAAAAAGTATGAAACAATTATATTTTACTGAGAGAGGTAGTAATTAAATAAGCTTCCGATAGTCAAACAAGAGCATTTGAGTTAAGTTAAGATGAGACAAAGGAAGTGTAACAGGAGAGGATTTCGTATAACATTCCGGGAAAAAATTTTTTCATGAAATTTCATGAAGTTTTATAGAATTTGATGAAATTTTACAAAATTTCAACAAATTTCGAGAAATTATACCAATGAAATTTGGTGAAATTCTGTGAAATTTGATAAAGTTTCATAAAATTGTATGCAATTATATATAATTTTATAAAATTCTATATAATTTTATAAAAATTTATAAAGTTCTTATAATTGTTATTGAGATCCCAAGAAGTTATTAGTATGAAATTTTATATATTATTGTGAAATTTTAAAAAGTTTTCCAAAATTTTATAAAACTTTATAACATTTCAAAAAAACTTATGAAATATTATCAGAAACTGGGAGATAATTCTATGAAATTTTGCAACATTTCATATAATTTTGTAAAATTTCATAAAATTTTGTGAAATTTCGTGAAAAGCCAAAACTTGGTTTTTATAAAATTTCATAAAGTTTCGCATAATTTCATAAATTTTTGTAAACCTTCATAATGGTTTATAAAATTTACAAAATTTTACATAATTGTTATGAAGATTCCAAGGACTTAATAGTATGAAATTTCATATATTTTTATAAAACTTTATGAAATTATATGAGGATGTATGTAATATTATAATATTCTATAAAACTTCATGTAATTTTACATAATTAAAGTTTTGGCCTCACACGAAAAGTTACAAAATTTTATGAAATTTCATAAAATTATGTTTAATTTTATGAAAATTATCTGTTGGTTTCGAATTGATTTTTGAAAATATTTTTACAATTTCATAGTTCAATACATAATTTCATGAAATTTCAAGAATTTTTAGAAATCAAAAAAAAAATTTTTACAATACTCCTTCGGATCTTTGTAGTGAATATGTAAAATTTTTATGATATTTTGTATAATTTTATGAAATTTTATAAAGTTTCATATTATTTTATAAGATTTCGTAAAATTTTGAAAAAATTTATGAAAGTTCATACCAACAAATCCTTAGAATCTTGACAACAATTGTGTAAAACTTCATGAATTTTTATGAAATTTTATCTCTTTTTACATCATTTTATCAAATTTCATAGAATATTATGAGAGACTTGAAATCGAAAGGACGTAGGTTCGAGCCCAGAAGTCTCCAGGATTTTTTCGTCAATAAAAATTATAATTAGTGTGTCACCGTAATGCCTCCACCCATTAGATTAATATGAAAGATTTAATTGCAGATTTTTTGCAAAACTGAATATTTTTTTCGATAAATGAATGGTGACTGAAGAATTTTATAAAATTCCAGAAAATTTTATAAATTTTCATAAAATTTCATCAGGCCATTTTCAGCATAAAATTTCAGGAAATTTCATTAGTGAAATTTTATGAAATTTTATAAAATTTCATGAAAAACTTTTTTCCCGGGATTATATATTTTCGATGATATATTAACCAGGATATATATATCTTTGGCCATAATTTTATAAAAAAGTAATGAAATCTTGGATAAAACAGCGATTTTTCAAATTTTTCAAATGTTTAATTGGACTTATCTCGAAAACTACTAGTTTTACGGTATTCTCGTACATGACTTTTTTTGTAGGAAATAAAATTCCCTACAAAAAAGTCAGGTACAATTTTGTCATAAAGTTAGTTATTTGCAAGTAAAATAACAAAAACCATGAAATTCGAGAAAAAATTGGCTTTAAGATTTTTTTACTGTTGAGGCTGGTTACAAAACATAAATTGGCTACAAGCACTTTCGAAGAGAAAATATTCCTCTGTTATTTCCGCCTATGGCTGATCAAATATCTTGAAATGCCGCGAAGCTATAGATAATTGAAATGAAAAAATTAAAATTTACGTGTCAATTAAATGGGAAAATTTCAAATTCATTTAGCGAGTACTTAAAATCAAAATTAAGAGCTCATCTGTAGTGAGAATTTTTTTTTCAATGTGTACAACGATATTTTGACACGGGACTTAGAAAAAAAAAATAGTCATCTCAAACGAAGCACCCTAATATATATATATATATATATTTATATTTGTTTTTCAAGTTGATATATGACTTTAATTTTAGGAGATTCTAGAATGAAGTAGACGAGAAAATATTATTTTTAAAAAACATTGAGTACGATTGAAAATGGTTTAATCGTCATTTTTTGTTGTTATTTTATTTTTCAAATTATTAAAATTACTAGTACTCGGAAACTATAAACTTTAGAGACTTGACTTATAGGACTTTTTTTGAAGGGAATGAAATTTCCTACAAAATTCTCGTTAACACTTTTAGTGTGCTTTCATTAGTTTACGTTCTGCAAGCCAGAAAAGGCCAATTTCATAGGAAAAATGACTTCCTCAACGGACACAAGTGAAACGGCTGGAATTACAGCTAAGTAGTTATTGGCACTTATGAAGAGGACCAAATACCTTACAATTTGCGACCGAAACCGTGTCGATATCATAAAATGCAGCTGAGTATTAGAAAGTTGAAAAAAAAGTAATTTAATTTACATGTATTTTAAATGGGAAATCTTTGAAATCAAATGAAAAGTACATAGGATTCGAATTAAAAGCTCAAACTTGGCAGGAATTTTTGTTCCAACATAAAGAACAATATTTTGCTTGATGAGCAACGAAATAAAAATCTTCGCCGGAAACGAAGCACCTTAATATATATATACATATATATATATATATATATATATATATATATATATATATATATATATATATACATATATATAGATAGATACTAGCTGTTACCCACCCGCTTCGCTGAGCATTTTATATTATTAGACGACTCTTTATTTTTTTTTTCATTATTGATATCGATAACTTAGCATAAACCGTTAGAACATTCATACATATACTAATTCTCTTGCACTTTTATATGTAAAAAAAGTTTTAAGTAGTGACACCACAAGATAAAGACAATTTGAAATAGTCTGGCTAGTCCTAGCAACAGCAACTTAGTAACAGCTAAATTAGAGAAAAAAAGACAACTACTGATTCGGGAGTAAATTTTTAACGAAAAATGTGTAATTTTATCGTTGTCAATTTTCTCGTATTTTAACTAACATTAAATTCAAATTCCAAGACTGTCGGTCTTTTGATCGAAGACTTTGAAATTTTTATGAATTACGCCTCTTCACAGCCTCACCAACGTCAATTTAAAAAAAAAAAAAACTTCTCATCATTCATTTTCTTGTATCCAAGGTAATTTTCAGTTAGGATCCTAAGTACGTAGGTCTTTTGGCGGAAATAACGTGATAAATTTTCAATTCTCTCGCCCCCACAAAGCCTCACCAGAGTCGATTTGCGAAAAGTCTGTAGCTCTCTTGGTCAAGAAATGTGATAATTTTCATTTCTTACGCCTCCGGAAAAACCTACCCGAGTAGATTATTTAAAAAAATTTACACCATTTATTTTTTTGTATCGGAGGTAATATTCATTTAAAATTTCGGGCTTGGAGGTCTTTTTCCCTAAAAAAGTAAACATTTTTATTTCTTGCGCCCCCACACATCCCTGTGACAATGGATTTTACAAAAAAAAAGTGAGCCATCGATTTTATCGTACCGTAGGGGATTTTCATCTTTAATTACAAACCTACATATCTCTTCTTCAAAAGATGCGAAAATTTTTATTTTTGACGCTCCCGCAAACACCTATAACAATCGATTTTATGAAAACATATTGAGCTACCAATTTTCTTGTTATTTTTTTCAAGTGCGTAGGGAAAAAATCATCGTTCAACACAAAAAATAAATTTTCGCGCAAGAAAAAAATTCTATGTCAATTACAGACCTAGCTCATCAAAAAATTCGATTTTCCCATATAAATAACACGGGAAAATTTTTTGTTTTAGCTTTTAGTATGTTTAACTCGTTAACAAATCAATAGATCGAATAGACTAGTACATGTTTTTGTGAAAAATTGAACGCTCTACAAAAAAGATCTCTCAACACTTTTTGATAAATCGATCTGTTTAAAAGGTATAAGAGCTTGAAGTAAAGTTGGAAATCTTTTTACTATTCCGGCGAAACTATCAAACTTATCACAGAATGTAATTGGGTCTTTTTTATTGACAATTTTATTCTCTACAAATCATTATCAGTAAAGTTTTTTTAAATTCCACATTGTTTTCTAGATACTTTCATTTGAATGTGGAGCTCTTGAAATCGATCAGATCCTCTTTTTTAAGAGCTTGAAATTAAAATAAAAATAACGAAAAAATAATGCTGAATTTGAGAAAACTGTACTGAAAATAATTTGTAGAGGATAAAATTGTCAACAAAAAGTATCGTTTAACATTTTGTAATAAGTCTGATAGTTTCGCCGGAAAAGAAAAAGATCTAAAACTTGATTTCAAGCTCTAATAACTTCAGAAAAGATGGATTTATCAAAAAATGATACGAGACCTTTTTTGTAGAGTGTTCAATTTCATATAAAAATATGTATTAATCTATTTGATCTATTGATTTTTATAACGAGTTAAACATACTTGAAGCTAAAAAAAAAATTTTCCCGTGTTATTTAAATTGGAAAATCAAATTTTTCGATGAGCTAGGTCTGTAATCGACATAGAATTTTTTTTCTTGTCCGAAAATTTGTTTTTTGTGTTGAACTATGATTTTTTCCACATGCACTTGAAATATATATATGTATATATATATATATATATATATATATATATATGCATAAACTTTTCAACGAATGGTATTTTCGAACCCTACTCAATTAATTATGATAGCTTGTGGCAAAAAATTATCAGCTCAAGCTGAAAACTTGATAACATGAATGTTACGAGTAGATTTATCGAAGAGCACAATATCAGGTTTATTATGGTCTATTTTCCGCGTTGCTGCGAATGGCACGCGTCAAAAAATACGGCAATGGTTATTATTAACAACTTGCGGAATATCTCCTGGCAGATATGGCAGCACTGGTGTTTCATTGATACGGTGCGTATGTCTAGGGTGGTAATATAGTACTCGCCGAGCAGTATTGTGACGCTAAATGTATGCATTTCTTGCCAACACAGGGCATGCTGACAATAGATGCATAAGCGTCTCTGGATGTTGCAAACCCTACACAATGTGTCGGGTAGCTGCATCTGGAGCACTTTAGCACGGTGTTCAAGATTGTTGATTACACCATCTTGGCAGGCAAAAATATATACTTCGGTCTCGGACATCAGGCCAGCTGACTTAAGGAAGGAAAACGTCAGCTAGGTAGACAAGCCATGATTACGCATGTACTTAAAGAACACGCTGTGCATGAATTTGTCCATCTGTGTACTGAGCAGTTTTTGCTGCTCAGCGTTCCTGATGACCCTCTTGAATTCCTCCTTAGGGAGGCCAACAAAGGGTCTACTCTTCCGAGACCAAGGGATTTTGCCGCGTACATTTCTGCCTAATATAAGAACGCTTCCTTATGCCCATTCTCATGAATATGAATAATTTGCATTAGGAAGTCATTTTCATCTGCTGTGAAATTGACAACTTCGTATGTTAAACCCAAAATCAAACGATCATGTAGACACTCCAAGCTCTGTAGACCTCTCCCTCCGATGTTCCGGGAAAGGTATAATCTGGTGACTGAAGACTTGGGGTGCATGCTCCGATTCATATTGATGACTTTGCGAGTCTTGATATTGAGGTCTTTGAAATCTTTTTGGGCCCATTTCAGGAGACCAGAAGAGTCGAGAAGTACCGAGACAGCAAGCACACAGGTTCTATGACCTCCAGAATGCGGTTGTCAAGATTTCAGTGAAAATCTTATAAACCGCATTTAAACAGGTGATAGGATTGTCGTTTTTCGGGTCAGACAAGTCCCCTTTCTTTGGGATAAGCACGTTTCGTCTTTCTATAAGTTAGCGCGGCATTGGCTTGTTGCCTCTGATAAATACTGTAAAAATCCGGACCAGATGACTATGGGTAAAATTAAGTATCTTCCACCAAAATAAGTTAATGCCATCGGGACCCGAATCATGCTGATTTTTACCATTATTCAGAGTTAAATGAACTTCTTCTGCGTTGACTTCAGGGCTCTCTTCGTCAGCATTGTCGTTGCAGTGTTCTCGACAAAATGCTTCGAAGTCGTTAAGAGCTGGAGTGTCACAATTCACGTTCAGTTAATCACCATACAACTTGGACCAGAAAGTTTCTACTCGCTCGTTGGATCGGGGATCACCAGATACAGATATCTTAGGTGTTAGAAAGCGTGAAGAACTTGATCGAAACAAAGAGTTATCGGTAAGTCGCTCCAGCATTTTCTCTAGCGACTTTTGAGAAGTCACTAGAACCCGCAACCTATTAAGGGAATCTTCTTTAATATTAAGAAGATTCTCCTTATTCAGTGTGTGATGCTGATATCGTAGTCCAGCCACAATACGGTGGACTTTAGATATAAACGCTTTCCGTACATTTACTCGTGTTGTTGCTTTGATCGCTTGGCCCCCTGGTACCCCTGTTAATCGTTGGTTTCAGTCGGGAAACGCAAACGTACATAGTTGAAGCCACGCGATTAATTGGTTTAGAAAACGAGTAACGGGAAACAGTAACACTCACTCGGAAGTGCAGAGTAAATTTAGTAGAGATGAGATTTTGTTCGCGAGGCACAAGCTAACGGACGTGCCCGAGTTCAAGTTACTTTGCCCACGTTGGGCTCGTAACAGAAAGAGAAACAGTGGAAGGGTTCGGTACGCGAAGCGAAATCCCCCTCCCCCCCAATCCGACAACAGCAGAAAGAGAAGAAGAAAGAGATCTTAACGTGGATGGTCTTCGAGTCTCACAAGTGAACTTGCGAAACGATAAAGCGGGAATACTGGAGACAGGTGCCTTGTGGGAGCAGAAACGTATTAATGTTCTTTTTTTGCAAGAGCCATACTCAGCAGCGAGTGACAAATGTTTTAAAATACCCAGTGCAAATCGCTGCTGCAATTGGGGAAAGGCCATTTGCGGCAATTTGCTCAATAAACCCAAAATGTAAAATGATTCAAATTTCTGAATTGAGCACCTCGCACTGTGTATGCGCTCGAATTGTGGGTCCAGGCATTTCTCTCTACGTGGTATCGTCATACTTTCAGTGTCATGACAATATAAAAATTCACATCACGCAATTAGAAAAAGTAGCCAAAGTATTAAAGGGAAATAAGGTTTTAATAGGATGATCGCGAACACTGGGTCTATGGGATGGAGTCCAGAAACAAACGAGAAGAGAGAGAAGCTAGAGGATTTTATTGACGATTATGGATTAGAGATTTTAAATATAAAAAGGCAAGGCCCAACTTGCTCATCAACTACAGGGGAGTCATACATAGATGTCACCTTAGTTACCCCAAAACTTGCACAGTACGTTCAAAACTGGTCCATTAAACGCGAGTAGGTGCAAAGTACTGACCACTATGCGATCGATATCAGCCTTGGAGTTTCAAGAGACCGGGAGGGTCTCGACTGGGCTGATCCCAAGCAGTTCAACCTTGCGCTGGCCAACTAGGGGAAATTGAGCAAGAAACTATCAGAACTCGCAAGAGTGAATCTTGTAAGACTGGCGTTGGAAACGGTCGAGGAAGTGAAAAAGTATACTGATGCACTTACCAAAACCATAATAGAGTCATGTGAATTTGCTACCCCGCGGAAATAGTCACCCACAAAATTATAGCCGTGGTGGACCAGAGAGAAAACTACAGAAAAGAGAGTAGTCTACAAAGCTAGAAGGGGATACCAGAGAGAGGCGGATGAAGGCAAAATGATAGAACTCAAAAAGACGGACTTAGCACTTTGCAAAACATGCTCAAAACAGATTAAAAGACAGAGAGTTATTAGGAAAAATTCAGAGACGCCACTAGATACCGCGGATGCCGATTTATTCACCGCACGCGAACTATATAAAATTTTAAAGACCCTTAAAAATAAAAAAGCACCGGAACCGGTCTTGGTACAGAACGAGGCAATTAAAAGAGTAGTTATTATTTTATCAGGGGAATTTTTAGAGGTATACAATAGATATCTAGAGTTAGGAGTTTTCCCAACAGCATGGAAAGAGGGTGGGATTATTATGGTCCTTTAGAGCAATGATAAAGACAAGAGTGGTCCAAAATCTTATAGGCCAAAATGTTTACTTTTGGTAATCGGGAAGTTATTTGAAGAATTAATAAAGTCAAGACTCACCACCACAGTCTTAGCTGGGGATAAGATTTTTAGTCAACAATTTGGCTTTATGGCCAAAAGTTCGACTGAAGATGCAATCGTTGAGATGCGTCACTTGCTAGATTCGACAACAGAAAATCTGGCAATCGGACTTCTCTTCGATATTTCTGGCGCCTTTGGCAACTTGTGGTGGACGCGAGTACTTGAGGGTTTAAAGAAACGAGAATGCCCCAAAAATGTTTACAGGGTGGTTCAGAGTTATTTTAAGGATAGGACAGTCTCACTGTCATGGAGATTTGGGAAAGAGAATAAAAAGCTGACATGGAGATGTCCACAGGGATCTGTTTTGGGACCTTTGTTTGGGACCATTATATTCGATGATTTACTTAAAGAATTAAAGACCACAGAACACGGGAGTAAATTTGTAGCCTGTGCAGACGACCTTCTCGTCATCATAGGAAACACCTCAAGTGCCAACATTGAAAGAAAAGCACAAGGGACGGTAGATTCGATACTGGAATGGTGTCGTTCCGTAAAACCGAGGCAATATTCCTATGAAGCGAAGAGACAGAAAAAGCCCAAGTATGAATAAAAGCCATTGAAACTCATAATAGGTAAAACAAAAATAGCATTCAAAAAGAGCATTAGATACTTAGGGGTATGCTTCTACAAAGAACCTAAACCAACAACACACATGAAGACAAGGCACGAAAAATTAGACAAAACTTTCGGTCGTCTACGCCGTCTCGAAAGGACTGAATAGGGACTGCACTTTTCGGCTATGTTCACTATCTACAGGGGCTTTTCCTGCCTATTGTCACTTATGCGGCAGCAAGCTGGAGTGACCTTTGCGGAATAGAGGATTGGAAGGCTTCTAAAGCCCTGCAACGGCAAGTTCTGATTACGATGACGTCTTCATACAAGATGACATCGTATGAGGGATTTAGCCTAGTTGCAGGGGCAGTGACCAACGTTACACCTGTTACAATCTTCGCACTGGCAAAAAGGCAACTTTGGATCCGTGACCGTACAGCCAGATGACGAAAAAGGCCTTGTCTCCCTCAGAAAAGAAACCATTCGCAGACGGCAAGAACAGTGGTCCACAACGGACAAAAGACGAATGATATTCAACTTCTTATCCGACATTACTGAACGTCTAGTAAGCAAACATATCAGCCCTAATTTCTGGTTTATCCAGGTTTTAATCAGTCACGGCTGTTTTAAGGAAATACTCTTCAAGTATGGATTCGCGAAACATTGCAAATGCCCCCAACATAACAAAGGGTGGGATACCGTTCAGCACTTACTGCTAAAATGCACCGAGTTCGAGCCTCAGTGTAAGGTGCTCCACAGCATAGAAGGGTGGGTCGCGGAGTGGCTACAAATTGGCCGGGTTCTTGCCTCATCCCTAAACCCCTTTCAAATTCTGGCTGTCAGTCTGAAGTTAGGTGTGTGTGAGAATGTGTTGAAGTATGGACGGATGAATGTAAACAAAACTGGGTGTCTTCTCAGGAAGACAGGAGGAGAAACCACGTCCCCTCTCGATCAAGTGGTATGTCGACCAATACATGGAATTGGTACGATGGGCAAATCCATTCAAGCCGGCTAAGAGTAACTGAGGCTAGGGTTTGATGGAACCGGACTCGTAGTGGCTGTTGGTTCAACGCCCACACGCAAGGGATCTCTGATCCTAAGGGTTATAACATCCGCCAATATTAAGCTTGCTTAATGTTTTGCTTTATATTATTATGGTAGAAAAGGAAGGATTTCACAGCACGAGTGTGCCAAAAAGGGTATGGTATCGGCTTCCAGTCGGTGGAGGTGAACTAAGGTCTCGTTACATTAATTAATTATCACGATTGAAGATTATGATGGGCGTTAGGTAAGAATTTCGTATAAAAGTATTGAATAAAAGGGTACTTACATTGATCAAGGACCAATCCAATGACCTGGATTCACGTGACCAAATACTCAGTTTATTCTATTGGATATTCAAATCACACCTATACAATATTTTTGAAGACAATATTGATAACTTAAAACGATTTCCAATCTATCAATGTGACTTATTTAATTTCACAATCGAACGTCGAGTAGTAAACATAAGATTGTGTAACCCCTACTGTGAACTATCTGTCTAAGCAGCTAAACAGGTAGAAAATAAGGGATTAAGGAAGGTGGGCTGCCAAAAAGCCTTGTGAAGCTAGTATCTTATAGTTAAAGAAAAATTATCTAAGAAATAATTTTTAACTTCCCGCTAAGAAAATTGCAAATTTTCAAAAATTCGGGAAGTTATTGGTTTCAGTCCGATTTGTGAAAATCGAAATTTCAACAGATGTCGACGTTTTGAGGTGCTAGGAAGCTATTCTGACTAATTTCACGATGATGTCCGAGTGTGTGTTTGAATGTATGTACATACGTACGTACGTATGTAAATATTCTGTAACTTTTGAACGGATGAACCGATTTTGAACTTTAAGGTGTCATTTGACGCGGCTTGTTATTTACTACGCTGAAAATTTGAACTTAATCGGTCGGGTACGTTCGGAGATATTTCAAAAATAAAATTTTTTCAAAAATATTTTTTTTGAATAACTTTTAATTCGCTCGATGGATTGATTCCAAAATCCATTCAGCTCTAAAACTTTGTAAGCCGCGTCGAATGCTGCCTCAAAAACCAAAATCGGTTTATTCGTTCGAGAGAAACCGTTAACGAAAGAATTAAAAAAAAAAATTTTTTTAGTATTTTGGAAATTTCTCAAAAACGACTCGATAAATCAATTTTAAAATTTTATCAGTTGTAGAACTCAATAAAACGCGTCGATTGCCACCTTGAACGTCTCAATCGGTTTATTTGTTCGTGAGATATTGTTGTAGAAAAAATGGTAAAAAACGTTATTTTTCGAAAATAAACGCAGACAAAAGTCTCGAGCTCTTCGAGCTCGAAAATGTATCTACAAAATTTTTTCGAGCTCAAAGAGCTCGAAATTGGCGGGAAGTTTTGGGGCTGGCCCACAGGGTCAACCGACAGACCGATTGTTTTTAAATGTTTATGTTTACGAGTAATTATTTGTTGAGGATTAAACATACCCAAAATACAAAAAGGTTACAAATAGTCATATTCCAAATAGCCAGTGTATATTTAAGATCGTAGTCTTATTTAAGAGACGGGCTTTTAATTTTGTAAATACCGATTCTACTACCAGTAAATTTCTACAACTGTTCGATTCTTGCTTCCGAAATGCAAGTAATCAATCCCGCAAATGATTTTGTCTTTTCATCAGGAGTTCCGTCTCCGATATTGGAACTTTCAATTGATCATTCATTTTGAGAGTCTAAGATATCAAAATCATTGAAATGATTCGATCTTTAAATTTATATGACAATGAGCATAATTGTCTATGCATTTTCAGAAAGACATCTATATTGATGCCCTAATAAATTTGGAATAAGTTCACAATACATTTATTTAAACTTAAATAAATAAAAATTCAAGACTGTGTAACGATTGTTACATATGGATGGCGGTTTGACCATTTAATTAAAATCTTTTTCATTTTTCCCATTTTATAAACAAAAAGTACCTAGCCTCACCTAAAACCTTTGCGTTGAGATCCTCTCACCTTTTTGCAGGTACCTATACTAGTGCATGCAGGACAAGTACGAACGAACAAAGATCGACCCATAGGATGATATACCTGTCTCTCTCTCTCTCCATCAAAAGGGCAGATTGCATCATTAAACCTAACTACGTCATCTAGCTATATACTCATCTTGCATCCACACTTACTTGCGTACATCTATTTACAATACTGTTACAAGAGAGTATGCATGTATGTACGAGGGTAATACCCAAAAATATATATATAAAAACTTTACGACCATCTAATTTTCATATTTTGAAATCGATGTGTACGTTCTAATGCTATGACTAAACTCGGACCAACGTACTTAGTCATTTGTTTTTCTATCTGAGCATTTACTCATCTGGTGTTATTTACAAAAACAATATCATCCAATCTCCATATATGGACTTTTCTAATTTTCAGAAAGCTATACCCGAATCTACGTACTTAGTAATTTGTTTTGGTACAAAATGATGAGATGGACCAAATGATTGCATCAGAAAACATATGACTTTCCTATCAAAACTAGAGCATAAATTATAAATAAACCGCCGAAAAACTAACAAAGGCAATAAATCGCTGATCAGAAGTAATCTCTGCCAGTTCTCGCTCCGAAGTTCTACAGAAGTACAGATTAGTTCTAACGGCCCAAGTCCAATAAATACCGCGAGTCAGAGTTAAAATTTTAATCATTGTCCTCGTGACGGCCTACTGCCAGGCAATCGGGCTCCTTAGCCAAATACTTAAATTTTATCTTCGCTGAAATCGCGGTTGATTCGACTGACTCAAATCAGGATCATCGGTCTCGCGACGGTTTACAGCCTAGGAATCCAGACTCCTAGATCGACATCCTAAATTAAAATCAAATATTCGCATTCGTATTCGATAGATAGGGGATTGTATCCGCTTGGCATGCTAGAAGCTCCGAGTCCGAATAGTGTATTTAATTCCACTGAAATAAAATTCCAAAGCCATGGGCAGGGTCCTAGCGAATTAAACAATAACAATTCCACGATCCTAAATTCAAAGTGGTGAATTGTGAGAGAATGCGATACACAAAATTGTAAACCAGTTTAAGCTAAGTGGTAAGTCTAATTGTATTTACTTCGTTTTAATACACCCATGTAAGAACAACTTTATAATTTTATAATAGAATATACAGATTCTTCTCTTTTTTTTTCTTATTTATATCTCTTTCTCTAACATTCATAAGTCTACGGGTACAGAAAGAGACAGATGTTAAGAACAGGGATTTTTCAAGGGCCCATATTCATCTACCTGCTTCGCTCTCACTTTGATATCACGGACCTACCCTAAAAGCACGCAGGTCAACGATTGGAATAGTCTATCTTACTTCCACTCGGTACGGAATAGATTTATTTTGTATCCAGAAAATATTGCCAAATACTGAACATTCTTACACTAGCCACGTGACGGTCCTATTAGGATCCTTGGTTGAGTTACCAAATAAGTACTTTGTGTGATTTTCTACTAAATAATTGATTAATAAAAACCCATCGCCTGTCACCTTCACTTTCTTTGATCATGATAATTGCATTGTTCAAAGCTAATTGTAAAAGTGTTGTCGTGAGTCATAATATAAAATATTCTGTTTTTGATAACTTTGACCACTGAAAACTGGCGGTCAGCAAATATTTCAATTATGTTAAGAAAAAATTACTTGAGATCAGCTTTGAGACCTGATCTTGATATAATAACTACTTCAGTTGCACTTTTTCATGACATTTCACTTTTTCTGTGTTAGGTATCCATCCCAAACGTGCGTAAAGAAGCTTAGCTTTGAATAGAAGTCTAAGAAGTAAAAAGATAACCTGACCAGAATGCATAATGTTTGTACCATAGATATATCGGCTGATTCATTGATTAAAATGCTAAACATCGTATTTTTATATTTCGTACAAATTGCCATAGTTTGTGATTCTCCAATTACATTTTTTATAATTGCCTTAGCGTTAGTCGGTTTTAATTGGACTTTTGAAAGTATTTTAGAATCTGCATAACAACTTTTTCTTAAATTAATTAAATGGTTCGTATCACTAAATAATAAATTATGTACAACCATAAAGAGACAAGTTTTTGTTTCTGCTCTTTCCACCAATGAAGATAATGAAGTTTCTTCTTTACTTTTATTGATAAATTGTTTGATTGACTTTTGATCTTCCAAAGATACCGATTCCATTTTCGCTTTGTGACTGAGGGATTCCACATGTTTATTAATTACCCAAATGTCAGCTTTCATTGATGTCTTATCACAAATAGTACAAATAGCTTTTGTTTGGCCATTAAGATGTGGTATTAAGCTTTTGCCATACGTTTTATATTGTGTCACGCATATCGGAACTTTTGAACTCAATTAGCATTCGAAAAATTTTGATGTATTTTTTGTTTAAAAGGAGTTTTTAACTTTGAAGCGTCAGAATTAGAACTTTTATAAATCATTATATAAATTATTTTTCATCACATCATTTTTCGGTGAATTGTTATCAAAATTTTTTGAAAGGTCTAGTTTTTACGCTCATATGAGAGGTACCGTGAGACAGAAGATTTCTGAATTTTTTTTTTTTTCCCAAAGAGCCCACGGACCGTGGAAAAATTTCGTCAACTAAACCAATGGATAGGTCATTTGGCAAATTTATTCAGCTTCAATTTGGTTTTTTTTTCAACCTCGTAGGACAATTTGTCGCAGAGATATCAGCCTTCAAACGAAAAATGATCCTTTTGGCTTTGATCATCGATATTTCAGGTACCAATGAGTGCAGAGTAAATTTGAGGGCAGCGTTAAAATCTTGAATAAATTCTCTACAAAACCCGTTTATTATTTTTTTAAAAAAAACCATTTTTTTTTATTCGTAACATTCTTTAGAAGTAAGTACAAAAATATGACTTTTTTTGGTTTCTTAGTAAATCAACCGCTACTCTGCAAATATTGATAAAAAAAATATTGTTGCCAGGGACTTTTTTACTTTAATGTACCCCCAATAACCCTATAAATTTTTAATTTGATCTATCGAGCCGTTTTTTAGGGGTGATTGATCAAAGTTTTGCTCAACAATTACAGGAACGACTTTTGTTCCTTTAATTGTGTAATCATAATAGTCCACTGACTTTACTCTTACCCGTTGTAATAACTGATTTGCTTACGGAATTTTATTGCTGTATTTTATGTCAAAAAATCCGTAGATTACGAAAATGTTAATAAAAAAGCTCAACTCCCTCGCGTTTTTTAAATAGATAATGAAATTACATCAGGGTCGCTGAGACGGCGTGTATTTTCATCAAATAACTTACATATATAACTCTTCAGCCCTATTACAATTGGTATTGTATTGAAGGGCGAAAAATTCTGAATTAGAATCCACCAAAATAAACCTTTTGCAGTTTATTATATTCGCGAAAAAAATTAAAGAAAAAAAAAAAATTACTCGTTTATGTTCAATCACGCGGTCGGTAACAATGCTGCAGTAACTGAGGTTAGTAGCACGCGCGAGCCCGGGCACAGTGGTTTTTAATCACTACAATTTGAAATGTTGTCAATATTCTTTGACACAGAAATTTCATTAAATGAAAAAAATAATGCCATGTACATAATTGTAATCATAATAAATATTATTATAATAATAATAATAATAATAATAATAATAATAATAATAATAATAATAATAATAATAATAATAATAATAATAATAATAATAATAATAATAATAATAATAATAATAATAATAATAATAATAATAATAATAATAATAATAATAATAATAATAATAATAATAATAATAATAATAATAATAATAATAATAATAATAATAATAATAATAATAATAATTATTATTATTATTATTATTATTATTATTATTATTATTATTATTATTATTATTAATTTAGAAATAATTTTATTATTTTTATCAATACAAAAATTATAAATTTTTTCCGTCTTATTTAACAAGGAGTAAAGGATACTGCGAGCTAAAATTTTCAATATTGGAAAATTTACAAGTAACAAAGGTGCATTAAACCATTAAAACTTCACAGTCACTTCATTTGTTAATTTATCTTTACTAAAATTTTCGAAGACTATTAGAAAGGCATTTCAATGTAATTTAGTTATTACTGTCTTTAATTGTTACCCTTTCTCTTCTAATTTATATTATTTAATTATCTGTGATATTAAATATCATTAACTATGAATATTGTAAACATTAACTTGTTGATTTTTAATTAAAAGTAAATGATAATTAATCAAAAAATTTTAAGTTCGAAAGTAACACTTGTACAATTTAAATTTCATATCGATGCATTTTTTTCTTTTTAATTGATATTTTCATTCTCTTTATCCAATTATTAATTTTAAATTTCATTAAACTATAAAAGATTTAGCTAATTATTAAATACTAAGATCAATTTTAATAAGAAGAAAATAAAACGGTGAGTAGACATTTTTTTTTCTATTTTCTATTATTTCAAAAATCTTATAATACTTGTATGTAATCTTTTCTTATAATTAATTTATTCAATTTCTGTGTCAAAGAATATTGACAACATTTCAAATTGTAGTGAATGAAAACCACTGTGCCCGGGCTCGCGTGCGCTACTAACTTCAGTTACTGCAGCTTTGTTACCGACCGCGTGATTGAACCTAAACAAATATTTTTTTTTTTTTTTTTCATCAATTTTTTTCGCGAATATAATAACCTGCAAAAGGTTTATTCCGGTGGTTTCTAATTCAGAATTTTTCGCCCTTTAATACAATACCGATTGTAATAGGGCTTTACAGTTATATATATAAGTTATTGGATGAAAATACACGCCGTCATCTAATGTTAAGCCACAAAAAATAGAAGTTGTCAAGGAAATTAATACGGTTGAAGAAATGGATGTAGAAGAAAACGATACGATAGTTGAAGAAAGTTCGGAAGAAGAATATTCAGAAGATAAAGAGTACTTACCTGGCGGAAAAACAAAATACCCTGAAACGTTTAGCCGAGAAGAACTTAATGATCTGGTTCGAGACTTAGCTTTATCAAAAGATGGAGCTGAATTACTTGCGTCAAGGTTGAAAGAAAAACATTTGTTGGCTAAAGGTGTATCAGTGACATTCTATCGAAATAGGGAAAAAAAATTTCGGAAATTTTTTATGAACGACGATCAAAATTCAGTGGTATACTGTTCAGATGTTAAAGCATTAGTTAATGAATTGAAACCGAACACGTATAAGGACGATGAATGGAGACTTTTTATCGATTCATCGAAACGAATCCTTAAAGCTGTTTTGCTTCATATTGGGAATGAATTTGCGCCGATTCTAATAGCTCATTTGACAAAACTGAAAGAAACTTATGAAAATTTACAGATTGTATTAGAAAAAAAAAATATTCAGAGCATAACTGGAAAATTGGCGGAGATCTCAAAATTGCAACACTTCTTTCAGGTCAGCAATCGGGATTTACCAAATATCCTTGCTATTTATATTTGTTTGATAACAGAGACCGGAGAAATCACTATGTCAAAAAAGAATGGCGATCAAGATCTGCATTGAATCCAGGTTCCCATAACGTTATACGACCACCCTTAATTCAGTCTCCCAAATATTTGCTGCCACCACTACATATCAAGTTGGGACTCATAAAACAGTGCGTGAAAGCTCTGAATAAAGATGGTGATTGTTTTGCGTACTTAAGAGAAAAGTTCCCAGTAATAAGTGATGCGAAATTGAAAGAGGGAATTTTTGATGGACCCCAAATACAATCTTTATTTCAGGATGCAAATGTTAAAGGAACCATGAACGACACAGAAGAAGCAGCTTGAGTAAGCTTCAAAAAAGATTCACAAAACCTTTTAGGAAATAACAGAAGTGAGGATTACAGCACTTAGGTTGACGCATTGCTGGAAAACTGCAAAAATTTGGGTTGTTTAATGACTCATCTTGACTACCTCCCTGACAATTGTGAAGACTATAGTAAAGAACAGGGAGAACGTTTTCACCAAGACATCAGTGAAATGGAGAGTAGATACCAAGAAAATTGGAGTGTTAACATGATGGCAGATTTTTGTTGGGTGTTAAAAAGAGAAGTACCCGAAAGAAATCGTAGACGGAAGAGGAATCCACTACAAAGATCATTTGAGGATAAAAGAGTGCGATACAAACGAAGGAAAGTTTAGGATTCTTAAAAATCATTTCTTTCTATCTTTTTATGTCTTGTGTTTTTCACAGATTTCAAGTTATTTGATATATCTACGTTATAGAGTATTTATTTTAGGCATTAAATCATGTTCAATCAATTTTTTTTCTGTTATGAATGGTAATTTTTACAATTTTTTCGAATTTTTCCAGCTTTAGAGGGTAAATAGACTGAAAAAATTAAGATGCAAACTTAAAACATCAAAAGATATCAAATTTTATCTTAATTGGACAAGAAGAAGTTTTTTTATCATGAAAACTATATTTTTTCGGAATTTTTGAGAGTTTTGTGTGATTTTTTCACATTAATAATGTCTTGTGGTCTCAATAAAGTTTCGATTCATATTCATCGGATCGAAATACATGAAAATCACGCTTAGTATAGTTCCAAAACATTTTTTTATCATTAAAACTGCTAATTTTCATCATTTTCACGGTTTTTTGGAGTTTTCTCGAAATTTCGAGGGTGTAGGGGTCAAACTGACCTCAAATTCGGATTCAGCGGACCAAAATACGCACTCGTAGGTAGATCCGGTCAATTGCACATTCTACTTAATTTTTTTTGTGTGCCGGTGTAATCAAAATGAAAAAATAATTTTTTTTTTACTTTTCTTTAACGTTTGCATTGGTAACTTAGTACATGTGCAGGAAAGAGAAAGAGAACGAAAAGTTTCAAAAAAATGTCAAAAAAAAATCAAAAAAATTGAAATTTGTTTTTTGGGGGCAAAAATTTTTTTTTGACATTTTTTGGAAATTTTTCGTTTTTCTCGCTAAAAAATTATTTTTTCATTGTGATTATGATAACACGATTAAAGGAACAAAAGTCGTTCCTGTAGCTGTTTAGCAAAACTTTGATCAATCACCCCTAAAAAACGGCTCGATAGATCAATTTAAAAATTTATAGGGTTATTGGGGGTACATTAAACTAAAAAAGTCCCTGGCAACAATATTTTTCTTATCAATATTTGCAGAGTAGCGGTTGATTTACTAAGAAACCAAAAAAAGTCATATTTTTGTACTTACTTCTAAAGAATGTTACGAATAAAAAAAAATGGTTTTTTCTAAAAAAATAATAAACGGGTTTTGTAGAGAATTTATTCAAGATTTTAACGCAGCCCTCAAATTTACTCTGCAATCATTGGTACCTGAAATATCGATGATCAAAGCCAAAAGGATCATTTTTCGTTTGAAGGCTGATATCTCTGCGACAAATTGTCCTACGAGGTTGAAAAAAAAACCAAATTGAAGCTGAATAAATTTGCCAAATGACCTATCCATTGGTTTAGTTGACGAAATTTTTCCACGGTCGGTGGGCTCTTTGGAAAAAAAAAAAAAAAATTTGGAAATCTTCTGTCTCACGGTATCTCTCATGTTAGCGTAAAAACTAGAGCTTTTGAAAAATTTTGATGAAAATTAACCAAAACTAGAGATTTCAAGTTATAAAATGCTTTTTTCAAAATCTCGATACGATTATTTTTCACAAAGTTACAGCCTTCCAAAAATTACTAAAAAATAGATAAAATTATTCTGTTCTTTTAATTTTTTGCGTTAGTGTACTTAACTAAGAATTGAACGTGCTCGAATTAAATCATTTCTTTCTAGAAAAATTGTCTTTAGATCGTAACTTTAGAATTCAGAATAAGGTTAGAAAAAATAAAAACCAGTAAATTTCTAACTAATCAACTATGAAGTTTTGAGAGGGGTACTTTAAATATCAGGTAAACATGTGTAAAATGTGCTGCGTAATCGAAACTATATTTAAATTTAAATATAGTTTCCTTTTCAACAAAAAGCGGCAGCACCTACTTGGACCTCGTCCGTAAATTTGAACTTGATTATGGGCAGCTCGGTGCATGCGCTTTTAATTTTTCCTGCTTCGTGGCGAGAAGACGGCCGCCATTATCTTTTGCATACGTACGTTCAACAAGTAACACGTTTTATAATTCATCGTATTATTTTGCGCTCATCTCGAGTAATAAATCAAAACGATTAATTAAAATCAAATAATTAATCATCAAGCTCATCAAAAGTATAATTATTTTTGTAATTGTGGGCACCAGAGCTCATAAATAAAGTAATAAAACTCTCGAGAATTCAAGTGATCAACGACCACGTTTTTCAAGAGGTTATTCCAACGGAAAACATTACAGGCGCTTATTTCTTCCCTAAATAATTATATCAAGTGTTCATAAATATAAAAGACTCAACTTATTAGTAATAAATTATCAAAATGCTCAATATTTTTAATAATATAAAAGTAATCTCTCGCTTGGTAGCCTCTGCAATCATGCTACCACGTGCTCATAAAATATATCAAATTCAATGATCAATAATATAATTAAACAATGAACTCAATTATTTATGCATTCCGTGGAATTAAATTAATCATTAAGTGTTCAATAGTTAACTTCGCTCGGTAACCTCTGAATTCAAGTTACTTATTCTCATGACATTTTCACGATCAACTCAGTGTTCAATTACACTCAAATTAATTATTTCAATTATTTACTCGAGATTAATTTTATCATTTGCATTCATTCATTTAATTACGTAATCATGAGCTCAAACAATTTAACAGTATTAATAAATTAAATCAACGATTTAATTTTGTAACCCAGTGATATTATGTGCTGTGACAAATAAAAATATCGTTATATTTTTTAATATGCGTATTTTTCCAACATCCCAACCACCAACCAGTCCTGGCATGTATTTATTTAATTATTATTACAACAATCTTGCAGCGACTCAAATTGATTCTCACCTGCCTGATTGTAAAGAAAACGTTGATCCCCGTTTACCTCGTGAACTATATCGGCTATATGAAGAGGTTAAAAAGAATTTTCCGGATATTGAAAACAAATATATTTTTTTTGATCCCCGACCTGAAAATACGGACCTCCTGGCTGCCTTTGGCTCCAGAAAGCTTTTGTGGCTTACACAAATTACAGCGCGCTCTGGTGGGCTACGTTTTTTTCTGGTTCAGACGTGTAACTATATTTACAAATGCGCTTGTGTCAATATACTCACACATGAATAATACACTATAAAGTGTATAGTATGCAGTGCCGGCGTACTGAAAGTTCAACATAACCAACACAAATCATTTTAAATCGTCATAATTACTATAATTTTTAAGAGTTATCCCGCATGGAAAAATATACATGTGAAAATTATATGCAACATATATGTCACATATATAACATATATGTGGGCAAAAAAACAATATGTCAATTAAATTTTCAGATAAATGTATGCATAAATGCTTACATAAAATTTAAAATATGTAATACATATATTATAAATAGATGCTATATAAATGGAGACATATATGTGGCTATATAAGTAAAAATATATGTAGACATATATGTAGACATATATTTAGACATATATGTAGACATTTATGCCGACCTAGATCGAGAAATATATGTCGACATATATGCAGACATATACGTCTACATATATGTGCACATATATATAAACATATATACGAATCTATATGCTGGCATATAAACAAATATATATGTCGATGTATATGTAAATATATATGTAAACATGTAGGTGAAATGTATGTCAGATATATATTTTAAATTTATTTAGGAATTAAGAAAAAATTTTTAAAAATATTTTACTACACGTATACAAATATATGACAGACGTATGTCTGATGAAAAACATATATATAAATCATTTCACAAATGCCGCTGGGTAATAGATGGCGTGACTCAATTGATATAAACAAATTGAACTCTCTTTGGCACAAGGCTTGGTAGCTCAACTGCAGAGTACTCGCGTGAGAACGAATTGATCTGGGTTCGAATCCAAGCTCGGGCAAACCAAATTATTTTTCTTTAATGATTAATAAGTCTCCTACATTGAGAAATCCTTTTCTGATTCAAATTCCCAAATTGTTTACTATACCAATTTCCATAAACAAAAACAAAAAATTCCAGTTCTTGTCGACTAAAAATTTATTTTTGAAAATATTTATTTTATATATGCGTGCGTATATGCATTTCTATATATAGAAATATATGCATGCCTATATGTAGACATATATGTAGACATTTATGTAGACATATACGTAGACGTATAGGTCTGCATATATGTAAACATATATGGCTTTATATACAGCGACATATATGTCTGCATATATGCCGACATATATGTACGCATCTATCTCTGCATATATATGTACTTATATGCATGCATATATTTCTTTTATATTCTTATATAAATGTATAAATATACGTATGCATATACGAAGATATATATTTTACAAATATCAAAATATATATTTTTTTATATAACTTAAAATATATTTTGGCGCAAAAAAAAAATATGTCGGAATATATATTTTATATAAGTAACATATATTTTTATATATGTGACATATATAATACATATATGTTTGCATATATTTTCCGCATATATATATTTCCATGCGGGATATTACTACTGAGTGATATTAAAGGCATTTTCCGACTGTACCCCCAGCTTTTTAAAAAATTTCAATGGCTTTCAACTGTTATAACCATACGAAAATTTTACTAATTAATTAAAAAAAAAATTAAAATCTTAGTTGAAAAAAGGAGAACGTAGTCGTAATTTCACCGAGGTATACAATTTTTAAAAAATGACTTGCAATTGATATCAATCAGGAGTTAAACGGAATTTGTTGAATAAATTTTAGCCTATAAAATTTGAAAATTCGAATTATAAAATTGATATGAAGATTTTACTGAAATTTATTGTACAAATTTCATTCAGCTTTCAATCGATATCAACTGCAAAGAATTTTTTTAAAAATCTATATCTTAGCGAAATTACGACTACGTTTCCCCGTTTTAAATAAGGTTTTAATTTTTTTTTAATTAATTAATATAATTTTGATACGGTTATGAGAGTTAAAAGCCATTGAAATTTTTGAAAAAGTGAGGGGCACTGTCTGAGCTCCAAGGATGGCTTGCAGGATCAATTATTTTTCAACTTTTTTTTTTTTAGCCCGCCCCGATCAGCCAAACCTCGGCTTTGCAAAAGTCGGGCAGGCCGCCCCCTCCTCCACCTTTGTCTGTATTTCCGTACTTTCGGTTGGAGATCAAGAAAAATAGTATACAACCCACGGCCAAAATGTTGGACACCCTGACACATGGAATATAGAAGCCTCGGCTCCTATATTCCATGCGCCGAAATCCGAAATCCAACTTTCTGGCCTTGGGTTGTAATACACTATAGATGAGTAACGGTGCTGTATTTATAAGGAAAGACTCAACATCTAAACCTCATAAAATATTCCCTGATACTAATTTAGCGTCGATTAATTTATAACTTACTTCAGATATCAACTTTACTCATATTTCGGCAACGATATCAAGTCTACCGGCTCAGAAAGTTCAAGATACAATTTCACCAGAGCCGATAATAAATATTATCAAGTATTGATTAATTTAGATATTTTTTTAAACATAATCCGTATAGTATAATAGCTGCAGTTGAGTCGTGGTTGAATAAGCCTATTTCCGATACTCAAATTGCACTGTCATCGTATTCTATTCTGAGGGTTGATCGTCGTAGAAAAACTAGAGGTGGAGTTATATTATGTGTACGAGATGAACTTTGTGTGCGTCAACTAGTGTCATCATCAGCCTCGCCAACTGAAGGTATGCCAGAATTTTTGATAGCAGAAGTATGAATTCAAAATCAGCCAATATTTCTGATTGCTGTTGTATACAAACCACCTAGAGCAGGCTTTTTCGAATTGTTTCAAGAAAAATTAGCAAGTTTTGTTAAACATTACCGATTCGCTTGTGTACTTTGTGATTTCAATACGAATCTCCAGATTGTTAATAGTGAATCTACTGAGTTGATCGAAATTTTTTTGTCTCAGGTATTAAGAATTGTTACGTTGGAGTCTACACACCATAACAGAACTTCTAGTAGTACAATTAATGTGTGTGCAGTAAGCAATTTATCTCCGTTAACTGCTTGGGGTCAATCTTAACAGCCATTTCTGTCGAGATATGACATGATATACATTTCGGTGAAATACAATATGCTACAAAGTATTCAAAACACTTTTCCATATAGGCCATTAAAGAAGATAATAATGAAAGATGCTTTCAATTTCCGGTCTCTTCATGATAATGGCACGTATAATAAGCAACCAAATTCGGATTGTAAGCTGAATGTATTTAACTCTCTTCGTGAAGACTTATTAAATGAAGCAACACCGATAAAAACAATCAAAGTAAATCCAGTAAAAGCTCCATGAATAGATAGCAACTTACGAGCTCTAAGAAGGAAACGAGATTCTTGTTATCGTGCTTCTCAACGACATGGCTCAAACATGCTATTTAATAATATGTTTAATACTTTTGCTGATGGATCTGAATAGATATTTTGCATCGGTTTCGTCGAAAAACAGACTATCTAGCTTTAAGGATTGTGTTTTTGGTGAATATTGCAGTTTGTCAGGTAATATGCAGTTCAATCCAAGTGAGGTTGCTTCATTTAGTGTAAAAAAGCCATTTCGTGAGTTACCACTCGTGCAAGTGGCCTTGATGGCTTTTCGATTGAAGTATATAAGGTACTTGAAGATATCCTGCTACCATACGTTTAGATATTTGTAGTAATTTATAACGTTCTCCTCTATTTCACGCGTCCCACGGCGGAGTGTGGTCGGCGCTCAATAGCCGTTATGGCTCTCCGTTGGTTGAAAAAACTGAAAATAAAATAATAACAAACCCAAAGTCCCACCTGGAGATACCTCGAATCTCCCTGGACTCGCTGCTCTGCTCAGGCTGGGTTAGATATCCTGGTTGGGCGCCAGTTCGTGTGCCGCACGAACAAAATTAAACTCAAAATAATACAACGGAGAAATGAAAATAAACTAAATGACAGGGTAACGATTTCAGATTTTAGGAAGAGGAAGCAAGAAAAAGATAGTAGTAATGTAATAAATAAAATTTAAATTAATACCGGGTTGACGATCATTTGTTTTTCAAATTATATTTTAAATAATAAATTAATATTCAATTGTATCGCATATCCAAAATAACAATATCAGAATAAATTAATAGTAATTCACTTACAAAATAATACCGGTATGCGTATACAAATAAAAATAATAATAATACAGAATAGCCAATAAATATCTTAAACACAAAAATAGTTTCTCGCATGTAACTGATGATATCACTCGCACGTGATATTCACAAGCTAAACTATAATCTCAAAATAAGCTTGAAATATTTCAAGTAAATATTTCGTGCAATTGAACCACTGGTGAATATCTTACAATATTCACAAATATAATAATCACAAAATAATAATATAATAATAATACTCCAAATTGATAATAATTACATAAACTAATGTCTTAAATTTTGGTATCACTCACACGTGATAATAAAAATATAATAATTACGCAGAAAATAATAATTAAGCAGTAAATAATAAAAATAACCAAATATTTATCACACTCAATATCTGGCAATAATAAAATAATATTGAATAGTTTTATCTGATTGTATTAGTACCTACTGGGCACAATAGTCACGCATTCCATCATATGCTTATGGAAATTTTTAATACGCTGTATTCACTATCTCTTTTACTCTTATGTAATAACAAATGATCATCAACGCGGGAACCAAAATTACACGCCAATGTATTAGCCAAACAAGTACTTACAGATTACGTATTATTCAACCACCTTGGTTGCACTCTAATACGGCAAATGTATTTTCCTTTATGCTTTTACCAAAAACTCAATTAATGCCAATGGATTTATATTTTCTACTCAAATACCAAATGGCGACAAATTTATAATTAATTTAATGTAACAGAGCACACACACTACTCTTACAGAGACCACCTCACGTCTGACCATGGCAGCACGTGAATCTCACGCCGGCACCTAGGCCGACGCCATTTTGTCATATTTCTCACTTCCACCAAATGGATATATATGACTGTCGCATGTTATATATATATAGTACCACCAAACTAATACATACTTAGGGCCGTGCAATTCATCCAGTTCCCGACGTTAAATGATCAATTGCATCTTGCATAATTAATTTTTAATATGGTTTACCGAAAAATCAACCAATGATTTATTCATAAAATTAGTAAATTTATTTATAATTAATAAATTTACTGAGGCCAACTATTGCGTTGACGCGCATGCGCCAACCAATCAAAATAATCATAAGCATAGAAATAAAATGCGCAACCATTCTTACCAGCACTGTAGAAATTCAAGTATATACTTGAATTACTCAGTGGAATCTCCTGGTTAAATACAATTTATACCTATGAAATCAATAAAATAATATTAACACAATAATTAGAACAAAATCTTATATATAAACAAAATAATTATAATAACAATGGGTCGGATGAGACGTGTAAGCAGCGTGTGCTGCCCTCTGTTGCCCACCGACCTGATGCGAGACTGCCGCGATATTAAAATATCGTGACAAATTCGATCATTGATTGTGCATCCATATTGATAATATTATAAAATACTTAAATGGCAATGACTTATTAAACAAAAAACAAACAGGTTTTAGGGAGCATATGGGAACTCAGGCGGCTGTCCTGAGGTTTTCGGAAGGCATGTCCCTTTCTAATGATAATGAAGAAATTACTGTAGCTGTCTACTTTGATTTAACGAAAGCATTTGATACTGTTGATTATATTTCATCATTACACGGTGAAAAATTTACAGTCAAATTTACTATGGGTGCAGAGTATCACCAAACTATAAGAAAACTGATACAAAATTTACAAGTGTCCCATAGTGAACGGTACGCGCAGACTACACGATTGTGGCCTATGCGCATACGTTTACTATGGGACACTTGTAAATTTTGTACCAGTTTTTTTAAAGTTTGGTGATACTCTGCGCCCATAGTAAATCAGACTGTAAATTTTTTACCGTGTACAAAAGCAGCTCAAGCTTGGTTTTTCAATTAACACTTCGATGTGCCTCCATTCATATCTTAGGGGTCGTTTACAAGCAGTATATTCAGATGACAAATGCTCAGATTAGGTCAGTATTAATTCCGGAGTTCCTCAGGGTTACAAACTGGGCCCTTTGCTCTTTTCATTGTTTTGTTACATCCCAGCCTGCTCGTCAGAAGTCTCTGACTATTTTTAAATACTAATTATTGAGAGACTGATCTGAGACCTAACTAATTAATTAAGATAGTATATTGATAATTTAGCAAGTGGCATAACCCGTGAAAAAATTTTCTGATATGGCTTGATTTCGGCGGTTCATATCAGGCCTGATATGAAAATTGGCCATATCAGAAAATATATGTACAGATAAGATTTGATATGTTCTGATATGGACATATCAGACTATATATAGTGAGATTAACATTGTTATCTCGGGAATTAAATTTATGGATAATTTTATAAAATTGTGTATAACTTTGTGAAGTTGTATATGCAATAATTGTCATGAAAAAATAAAAAAAAAAAAAGAAGAAAAAATCCAGCCAGGTCATGGGTTCGAACCCGAGTACTTTTGGTTCGAAGTCTGATCTATTAATCGCTCTGCCAAATCACAAACTTGAAATGTAAAGTTGATTATATCTATTTGGATAAAATTGAAACTAAGAAAATTAAAGACATTAAATAAATGATTGATTTAGTTACTTGTATTATATTCAATTGTTATTGCTTATAGAGTAATGGGACCATTAACGGTATACCCACCAGTAACGGGGCAAGAACTACTTCTTTTGGTAAAAAAAAAAAAAAAAGAAGTCAAAGGTTTTTAAACTTACACGAAGAAAAATGTTGGCTCAAAACCTACCAATTTCTATTATGCTGTCGACCAAACTTGAAACACGAAGAGAAGCATGCAAAAAACTATTATGCTCATACGAAAGATTATTATGTTCGTACGAAAAATTATTATGCTGCATCATAATTATAATAATGTATGAAAGTAATTATAATTAAATCTCATCGATAAGTTTCTCGCGCTTAGTAAGTATTGTGAAACAGCATAATAATTTTTTGGATGAGCATAATAATTTTTTGGATACTTCCATTCCTGTTTCAAGTTTAGTCGACAGCATAATAAAAATTGGTAGGTTTCGAGCCAACATTTTTCTCCGTGTAATTAAACTTTTTTCAATTTAAAATCTCAATTTTTTATATTTAAATTCATTACAAAAATTTGAAAGTCTCTCAGATATTTAAAAATTGATCTCGTTAGCTTATTGAAGAAATTTCTTAACAAAGTTTGTATACTTTATACTATTTATAAATGCGGTAAATTAAAATATTTAACAGACTTCATAAGATATTATGAATCATTATAAAATCGGTTCTTCCGAACAATGTTACGTTATTTGGTCATTTCTAAATTATTTTACCAAACGTATGTATACGGAAAACTCGAAAAAACTAGTATATGTGCCTATATCAGGGCATATCAAGCCATATCAAACCTGATCAAGATTTTTTTTGACAAGCATATTAAAATATATATACCTTTATCAAGTTATATCAGGTCATATCAAGACATATAAAAAAAATTATATGCAAGCATATCAAGTCAGATTAAGACATATCAAATCTGATATCGACATATGAAGTTGATATGGACATATCAAGTTGATATGGCTTGATATGGCCAATTTTTATATCAGACTATATCAGAATATATTAAAAATTATATATGGCCATATCAGGTCATATAAGGCTTGATCAGAAAATTTTTTTACGGGAATGAATAAGTCACCCTATATTTTAGAACATTATATAATATAATAATATAATTTAATATAATAATAATATACTGTTACGTCATCATTTTTGAGTATAAATTTCATTAATTATTAAGTTTCAAAAGCGCCTTGTTGACTTATCATGAATATAATCATAAACATAGCCTTGTCTTCATAGTTTTTATAACTATATGGAATTGTATATCACTGATCTTTCCTACTTTGTTTACAACTGATATTGATCTCAAATTTAGTATTGCTATCTCAAAATACAAGAATAGGAATCATTGATTTCCAAGATTTATTTTGATAATCAATTTTGTTTTGGAATAATTATACACATTAAATTAAAAAAAAATATTCTACAGTAAAAAAATTCATGTTAAAAGAAACTGATAAAATGCTGTTAATTAACACAATAATTTAAAAAAAATATTTTCGACTTTCTTATTGGAATTCGATTATAAAGCTTATTTTTATTATAAATTTTTGGAAAACGTACCTTCCATTCCGGCTGCCAGATGGCACTTTTCTTAAAATACTGGTTGGTCTTTTCTTTATACACTTTATTACAGTGAAATGTATAAACAATATGAGATATATTTTTATTATTATCGGCTTTGTCTTAAAGTGCTCTACGAATTGGATTAATCAATTTTATATTATAAAATACAATCTTGGATTTTTATTTCCGTAGTAAATTTGATCTTTTCATTAATGTTATTAGAACAAGAAATTTAGTCGACCTGTTTTATTTTCTGAAACTAGTTATAATGATATTCATTTATAATTCTATGAAAGGTACATTAAATTTTAGTTTTTTAATAGCTTCGTGAATTATGTAGTTCATTGCTAAATTAGCCAAACACAAACTAGTTGCATTACCCATTCTAAAGCTATCTATCTGTAGGTATATCTTATTTTAAAAGAAAAATAGCTCGAATCAAAACAGAATTTCACCAACGCGATGAGTACATCTTTCTTCATTCTTATCACTTCGGATATGTCGCTCCAGTCTTCATTAATGATATTATTTAATAGTTATTTTAGTATAGTCGTGAATAGTGGTGTAACTTTGAATGAAATAAGTATATGGTCAGCCAGAACTTTGACGTATTTGAATTTCATTCCCAACTCTAAAAAGTTTTCTACGCTCCATTTAATTTCTGATGTCTATAGTGAGAGAACTAGATTTTAAAACGCTGCCCTTTCGTATCTAGGTGACCCAATGCAGTTCTGAATGAAATGAACTCTACTTTCCCTTTATGTTCTACACATCTAAGCTTATTCGATTGCTGCAAATTAAATTGAGACCTATCAATGCATGTATAACTTATAACTACTACATAAGTTTGATCAACAGATGTATATTTGTTTTTTAATATTTCATTCGCACTTCATCCCATCAAAAAGCTGTTTGCAGCCATCAATAATGCTTAGTAATATTCAAATTGGATAAAGACTGAAAAAATTTAGTTTGATAGCTTACAACTGAATTTATTTTCGACATTGATCTAATTTAAGTACTGACAAATATATTCACAAACTGCAGAAAACCTGATTTTTTGGTTCAAAAAGAATAAAACCGATAACTTCTCAACTTTTTTTTAAATTTTTATTATTAGTAACAGAATGATCAAGTAATAACTACTCGGAATTTATTATTACATCAAGAGGTGACACACATATTCTGTCGTGCTTAGGAGAAGGGCAGTAACTTCACTCAGTACTCTTCTATTTAACTAATCTGAAATAAAGATTAGTAAAATAGAAAGGCAGTAAGTGAACTAACTGCTCTTTTTCTAAGCACGAAAGTGCTATAGTTGGTATGAACCAAAGATCACTATGATTTTATTTTAGTTTATTATAGACACGTCTGAAAACTAGTGCAATGGTAATGGACTTATTAAGCAAAGCAGAGTTAAAAACCTTTTTCATTATCGTACATATGGAATCAATGAATAAATGTAAATCGTTATATAAATTTGAAGTGATCTGTTGTGATGAGCAAAAATAATAGGTATGTCTATTGATATATTCATAACATGCAATGGTAAGAATTGATAGTCGTTTTGATCATATATATATATATATATATATATTACATATTAGGGTGGCCCAAAAAAACCGACTATATTTTTCTCTTGTCTTTTACGAAAATATCAAAAACGATCATAGTTTAAATTTCTTATTTCAAATTTTTCCTTTCTCAAGGCAGCAATAGTTTATATTTGTGAGGTCATGTCGACTGAAAATTGAAGCCCAAAATTTAAATATTTAAACCTCGCTCAAGAATTTTGAATGTTTCCGAGTGCTGTCTTACGAACGTTTCCGAGTGACCCTTGAATAATAATAATAAAGCTCCTCGATTTTGCACCATCAATTTGCATCACAATGAATGAAAATATAACCCAAAAAATAGAAATAATAAGTTATTTACATACTTTTTTATTTTTTAATTCTATGTTTAAGTTTTTTCGCTCCTTCGAAACTTATCAAATTTTATTGTTTAAGATAGTCCTGTATATTTTTGGTTATGCAGAAGTTGTATTTTAGTAAAATAACAATAATTGATTTATAAAATAATATGAAAACTAATTGAAAGTATTAGTTACATATTATCAGTTAATATTCAAAATTCTTTACCGCCGTTTAAATATTTAAATTTTGGGCTGAAATTTTCAGCATAGACATGATTTTATAAATATAAACTATATCTGTCACGACAAAGCAAAAATTTAGAAGCAAAAAAATCCGAATTTCAATCGTTTTTGACATTTTCAAAATTGGTGAGCGACTTCTTAAAAATTTTTTATCGAGCTGATTTTTAGAGAGACTTCTTAAAATACGGTAAAGCCAACAAATTTTCATAAGAGACTCAAAAAAAATAGGTGGTTTTTTGGGGCCACTCTATTATGTGTATATATATATATATATATATATATATATATATATATATAGAAAAAGAATAATAAGAAAGATAGTAGAGTTGAGAGTACATGAGGTTGCACAAAAACATTGGTGGTTGTGGCTCAGTCACGAGAAATTATGGCTCTTGTCACGGCTGTTCATTTGTAGATGGAGTTTTTGTTCCCTAAGGAGGCTGCCCCAATCACGAACCGCGGAAATTGCAGCTCCAGCAACCCTCCTTCGTGCATCACCATCGTTTCCTCTGCGCTACTTTCCACCCTCTACCTCCCACTGACCTCCTACTGTATACCATTCTCATCCTTTTGTAACGCTCCTACCACTATTCTACATTCCCGTCGTACGATCATCCTCAAACCACCGTTAAGTCTTCTTTTTCATCGATGTCTTCTTTTTCTTTTTGTTTTTTTTTTATCACACGTCATTTTATTTGCTGCGCATTTGTAAAGATTTCTCTGATAGGATTTGTTCCTGGACTTTTTATTTCTATCTTTTTGTATGAATTCGATTGCAATTAACAAATTGAGATTAATGATTAACTGGAGTTAATGTTAAAGTACATTGCTAAGTTTACTAAAGAATTTGATTAGAATAATTAGATCTGTCATTTGGCATTTGCTATTTTTTGATAAATATCTGTAGATCATTTTAGTAATGCGATTTTCATACAACCTGATTTTTATACTATTATGCTAAAAATATTTCACGAAGACACAAATTACTTTGACAGTCCTCTTTGCTGATATTCGGGAAAATTAGATAATAATTTGATATAAATCCAGTGATATAAAAAGGAATTATTATTATTATTATTATTATTATTATTATTATTATTATTATTATTATTATTATTATTATTATTATTATTATTATTATTATTATTATTATTATTATTATTATTATTATTATTATTATTATTATTATTATTATTATTATTATTATTATTATTATTATTATTATTATTATTATTATTATTATTATTATTATTATTATTATTATTATTATTATTATTATTATTATTATTATTATTATTATTATTATTATTATTATTATTATTATTATTATTATTATTATTATTATTATTATTATTATTATTATTATTATTATTATTATTATTATTATTATTATTATTATTATTATTATTATTATTATTATTATTATTATTATTATTATTATTATTATTATTATTATTATTATTATTATTATTATTATTATTATTATTATTATTATTATTATTATTATTATTATTATTATTATTATTATTATTATTATTATTATTATTATTATTATTATTATTATTATTATTATTATTATTATTATTATTATTATTATTATTATTATTATTATTATTATTATTATTATTATTATTATTATTATTATTATTATTATTATTATTATTATTATTATTATTATTATTATTATTATTATTATTATTATTATTATTATTATTATTATTATTATTATTATTATTATTATTATTATTATTATTATTATTATTATTATTATTATTATTATTATTATTATTATTATTATTATTATTATTATTATTATTATTATTATTATTATTATTATTATTATTATTATTATTATTATTATTATTATTATTATTATTATTATTATTATTATTATTATTATTATTATTATTATTATTATTATTATTATTATTATTATTATTATTATTATTATTATTATTATTATTATTATTATTATTATTATTATTATTATTATTATTATTATTATTATTATTATTATTATTATTATTATTATTATTATTATTATTATTATTATTATTATTATTATTATTATTATTATTATTATTATTATTATTATTATTATTATTATTATTATTATTATTATTATTATTATTATTATTATTATTATTATTATTATTATTATTATTATTATTATTATTATTATTATTATTATTATTATTATTATTATTATTATTATTATTATTATTATTATTATTATTATTATTATTATTATTATTATTATTATTATTATTATTATTATTATTATTATTATTATTATTATTATTATTATTATTATTATTATTATTATTATTATTATTATTATTATTATTATTATTATTATTATTATTATTATTATTATTATTATTATTATTATTATTATTATTATTATTATTATTATTATTATTATTCTTGTTATTATTATTATTATTATTATTATTATTATTATTATTATTATTATTATTGATAGTCTTCACATTTCAAGTACCGTATACGACTCCGATCCAAGCTTCTTTACTGGTAAGTTGTCTTAAATAATTCAAAAATATACCTTGTCACCTATGAAGATTGTAATAAAGAGAAGATCAGCTCTGCTAAAATCATAAGATTCTAATTCTTATTAACTTGAAAAATTTTCAATCCAAAGTATAATCAATTCAAGATTGAAAAATGTGATTTTTGGGTAGCATAAAATTCAAGCATCAACAATGATTTTTTTTCAAATTTGTAAATAATGTATCTATCAAAACACTGATTTTTATGGTACATTAAAGACCAGTCCAAAATTTAAAAAATTACTAATATCGAATTTTTTTTGCTAAAAATTATTGCTATAATTTATACTTCATAGTCACAGACTATCTTGAGGTCTAATTAAGATACAAAGTTGTGTCTGTACAGAAAACCCTATTGAATTCATTATGTAAGCGATAAATGGTGGCAATCGTAATTTCTCTGAGTGATACATAATTTAAGGTAGGTTTCTTTAAAATTTAGCTATTGTATTTGTTCTCATGGTCACTTTTACAAGGAATTTTGCCATAATCTATTATAATTAATTAAGTAAGTTTCAAAAATACCACTCGATTAAAAATCAATGTATGTATGTATTAGGGTAGTCCGTATTTTAGGAATTTTCACATTTTTATGCTCCCATAGGATTATGTGGTTCAAAATCAATAAAAAAAAAGTTTGGGCAGTGGTTGGCCCTGCGAGCCAGCTTCAAAACTTTCGGCAGGTTTCAAGCTCTTCGAGCTCGACAATACTATTAAATGCAATTGTTTTTTATAAGCTTTTCAAGCTTAAACAACTAACATTTTATGTTGAAGGATGAAAATTTAAGAATTGGCAATATTTAATGAACAATGATTTTTCACTGTTTATTTCCGATTGTGTCCAATAAAATTAATATATATATTCAGACAGAAATCAATGTAAGTGATCACAATAAGAATGTAAGTGACCTTGGGGTCAGATCAGTTTGTTAATAAATAAAATATCCGAATATATAATATCTAAAAACGAAAAAAAAAAACCCGAATAAAACGTAAAAAAATAGAAATTAAAAAATTCTTGCTTTATCTGGTTTTTAGAAAAAAAAAAAATTTTTTTTCTCTTTACCTCACATTTATCGAATAACTAACGTAAAAATGAAAGAGAAATCCGAAAAAAATTAAATAAATAAAGTTTCTCAAACTGCCCTTTAAATTACTGTGCGACCATTAGTTGCTAAGATATCGATAATCAAAGACAAAAGGATCCTTTTTCATTTAAAGGCTGATATGTCAGCAGAAAATTGTCGTATAGAGAAACAAAAAAAGTAAATTGTAGCTGATTGAATTTCCTAAACGAGCCATGAATTAGTTTTATCGAAAAAAATGTTCCCGGCTCCGTAGACCTAAAAAACAAAACCAAAAAATTTAGAAAAATTTTGTCTCTACCTTTTTCTTCTGATTCCGCAAAAACCGTAGCTCAAAAAATTATTTTGCTGAAAGATCTTTAAACTAGAGATTTCAAGCTTCAATTTGCTTTTTTTATTTTTTCGATACAATCATTTTCCACGAAAATACAGACTTCCAAAAAATGCTAAAAATTTTACAAAATTTTCTTGTTCCATTAATTTTTTGGATAATTGTATATGATCTAAAAATATATATTCTTGTCATATACAAAAACTATATCCTTATCATACATGAAAATATCTATTTCTATCATATCCAAAAAATATATTCTGATCATATATAAAAACATATATTTATATTGTGTATGGAAAAAAAAGTTTCTTATTGGTATGACCCACTCCAATTAAGTTAGATTTAAATTTTAATATACTCTTTAATTATTTATAATATACTTTAGATATTACTTTACATATATTATTTATAATATACCCACACACATCCACCGAATAAAATATATGCTTAAATATAACAAAGAAAATATATGGTGCCATATGTAATATAAATTATATGCTACGATATATTGCATTTCATATAAAAATTCTATATTTTTTGAATATAAAATGAAATATATCATTACAATATACTACAAGGTAAAGGAATATGTGACTCAATATAAAAAACATATAAGTTACATATATAGAATACATATATTAACTACTGTATATAATTTTATATTAAATCGGCGAAAATCTCTATATGATTTTTCATAATATACAGTATAATATATCATATATTTATTTGTTGTAAACATGTATGATTTTATATATTTTAGCCATATATTGTTTTTTCATACGGGTATTTTTAACTTCCCGCTATAAGAATTGAAAACTTTCAAACATTCGGGAAGTTATTGGTTTCGGTTCAATTTTCAAAAACCAAGTTTTTATCAGATGTTGACGTTTTAAGGTTCTAGAAAGCTATTATGACTAATTTTATGACGATGTCCGAGTGTGTGTATGTATTTACGTAAGTCTGTACCAGAGTTGCGAAATTTTTAATGTAAATCTAATGCATTATTCATTAATTTATTAATGGATAATGTAATTTTTTTTTCAATAATTCTTTAAATATAATATTTAATTCAATCATATTTCAATTAACAATTAAATAATTATTGCATATAAATGCATTTACTATTAAAAATAATATTTAATTTCAATTAATATTTAATTAGCCATTAAAACTAATGTTAATTTACTTTTGATTGAATAAATTATTAGAAATCTTAATTCGATGGGAATTAAATTATTTAAAATAATGCGTATTAAAATAATAATTTATCTAACTGTAATTGAAATATTTCAATTACAGATAGTCATTGTTCCACCAACAATTTTAGATGTCGATGTAAGATATAAGAAAAATATAATGCTGATAAAAATCAGCTATAAATTAAATCGAGGAATTCATGTCATAATAATATGAATCCTTGCGTATAGGGGAAGGGGGGGGGGAGGTAAATGGGCGTAGGGTAGGCAAAACGGGGTACCCCTAAATTTTATAAAAAAAAATGTTTTTTTTTCGTCTAATTACTATAAATCCGATATGTTTGCGCATTTTTAGCCCTACACATGACACCTGGGGCAAAATGGGCCGGCCGAAAATTCTGAAAAAATGATTTTTTCACATTTTCATCGTCACATTAAAAAAAATCGGTCTGTCGGTTGACCCTGCGGGCCAGCCCCAAAACTTCCCGCTGATTTCGAGCTCAAGGAAATCGAAAATATTAATGAGATTGTATTTTCGAGCTCTTCGAGCTCGACAATCTTATTGCATGCGATTGTTTTTTTATGAGTTTTTCAAACTCTAGCAAGTTACGCTTTATGCTAAAGTTGAAAAGTTTAAGAATTGAAAATCATTAATGAACAAGCGGTTTTTAAATTTTAATTTCCGACTATGTTCAATAAACTAAATATATTGATGCAGAAATCAATGTCGGCAATCAAAATTAAGATTTGAATGAGTTTTGGCTCAGGTCAGAGCAATAATATATCAAATATCCGATAAAATGATTAAAAACTGCGTTTTTTCAATTTTTTCATCGATAATATGGTTTAAACTAAAGAACAAGTTTGATGGCATTATATGATGATCAAAAGAGATCATAAAGAGGAAAAGTTTGTAAGATTTTAGACACATTTTAGTATAGTACATTTTGATTTATCTGGAAAAAATAACATAGAATGTTATTTTTTTAACATTTCAACGAGGATATCTTTTGAACTAATTAACCAATTTTGATGTTCAAGGTGGTAATAGGCGCGTTTTATTTAATTCTAGAGCTGACTAGAATTTAAAAGCGATCGATTCAGCCATCTTGAAGATATTTGAAAAAAACCGTTTGTTACCATTTCTTTCTCCAACGATATCTGTCGAACAAATTAACCGATTGAGATGGTTAAGGCGGCATTCGACACATTTTATTATGTTCTAGAGCTGATTAGATTGTGAAGTCGATCGTTCCATTCGTTTTTGAGAAATCAATAAAAAACTAAAAAAGAAATTTTTTTTTTTCGTAATTTGCCAATATTTTCGAGTCTACTTAATCAAATGATCTGAAATTTTTAGGAAAGTTGACGGCCAACAAGCTCTTTCAATCGCCGCTTTGGACATCTAAATCGATTCGTTAGTTAAAAAGTTATAGGCCATTCACACACACACACACACACACACACACACACACACACACACACACACACACACACACACACACCACTCTGAGGATTACCCCGTCCCTCCCACCGACTCAAACACTAACTTCAGCAAGCATACCAGCCACAGAAACTTCTCTGGATCCCACTCCTCTACCCTTCAGTCAAGATTTTTCAAAATACTTTTGAAACTAAGGTTGACATTTTGGAACACACCCGGCATTGACAATCTTCTAGACTCGATCAACTACTTAAACTCACTATACGTAGGCATATCTGAGACCTGGATCACCTGCAAACACGTCAAACTTATCTTCGCGAACCAGCACTCTTACTGGGCTCTAGCCAAAGCTCCTATAGGTGAAGGCCGCCTGAGTGGAGGTCTTCTAGCACTTATTAAGCCACAGTTTAACCATAGCACACTTTATGTCTCAGATTCCTTGGATTATTTGTAAAATCAATGCTCTCAACACAACGATTATTACTGCTTCAATTTACGTTAAGCCTAATATTGATATCGAATACTCTCTGAGTCCTTTGCAACAAACTCTAGACTCAATACAAAGACATCATCATCATCATGATATCCTACTCATTGCCGGTGATTTCAATGCACGTGTAAGCTTACTGGGTGACTTCGACATGGGACTCTTAAACCTAGATTCGCTGGCCGGGCATGGAGACTCCGTAGACAAATTCATGAATCTCCGAGGAAAATTACTGCTCGACTTTATGGACTCAAATGGCCTGACACTGATCAACGGGCGCATCCCCAGTGACTCCACAGGAGAATTCACGTTTGGCAATAAAAACGGACGCAGCACAGTAGATTTGATTTGGATTAATAACATCGGCCTCCACCTAGCTAGACACATGTGGGTTGAAAGCTTAATCACCAGGTCCGATCACTTTGCGGTCACTGTTGAACTGGGCCTGCCCAGTCTCTCGCAGCCAAACGTTCCAAGTGAGCTGCTTCCGCCTGGCAAATTCAAACTATTCTGGTCTTCTGACTATAAGAACTTATATAAAATAGCTATGCTCTACTCTCCCCTGGTTTCTGGAGACTTTAGTAACATGCCTACCAACCAACTATACAGAATTCTTTGCAAGGACATCTAATTGGCAGCTGGTAATTGTAATTTGTTCAATCCAATATCGCAGAGGTACAGGAATACCTACCCGCATAAGCTCTGATTCAACCAAGAGTCTTCTGCTAAGAAAAACGCTCTCAGGCGTCTCCTCAACACATGTAAATCTGCGGGACAAAACAGCTACCTAAGGATGGAATGTTGCAACTTTGAAGAAAGCTACTATCGCACACTGACCAAATACAAGACTGAGTATGAGCAGCTCCTGCAGAATAAATTCAAGAATGTCAGATCACACTTCGAGATCTGGAGTGCTGTGAAATCGGTTAAAAGAGTTCATCCTCATCCTCAGTGTATCCCGCTGTCTCAGTGGAAAGAGTTCCTTAACAAGACTTACCTGAAGAAACTAGGTCTTAGCAACAATTACTGCGGCATTTCCTATGCCAAACTAGACACCGAGATCACCCTTCAAGAAGTTAGACGCAGTTCAGCCAAAGTCAAAAGCGGCAAGTCTGCACATATCTAAGCTGCTCATACAGCTCAGACTAGTTAATCATTTCGCCTGCAGACTAACTACCAATGCAGCTTCTGTAAAGCTAACGCCATCTAAAACATGAAGATTCTGTCACCTAAACGAAAACGAAACAATCAGCCACGTCCTCTTAAGATGTACGCACTACACTGACCTACGAGCCAAGCACCTTCTTGAGCTGACAAATCCTCAAGAACTGCATGAGGTTTCTCTTCAGTGCCTTGAGTCCTTAGACCTGAATCTACTGAAAAAAGTTTTTTACTTTTGTAAGGATCTCATAACCCTAAGAGACACCAACCACGAGTCCGCAGAATAATCTAGCCCCTAACACCAGGTCACTTGCCGCGATTACGATACACGTTCCATGTGTTCAGTTCACAAAATATATTTTTTAGATCGCGAACTGTCCTTACTCTGCGTTTTACTGAAGAGTAGGTGGTTGGTGTATGATTTTATCTTTTATGAATAATTGTTAAAAAAGTATTTAAATTTTTTTCCTTTAATTTTATTTCACTTAGTTTACATTAATAATTGTGTTGAAGCATTGGTATTACAAAAAGAGGTGTATTTTAGATTCAGTTTCTCGCGACTGAATCCTACGGTGTTTTGGGTTGTACTGTTGTACCGAAAAATTTGACTAAGTCCGGTCAATTATCGCAAGACCCTCTTAGCCCCCAAGAAGTGTGTGTGTGTGTGGGGGGGGGGGGTACCGGTGGGAATATACAAGTAAAATTTAGATAATTACAATTGGTAAAATTCAAAAATAGGATGGGCTTAGACAAGTAATGGTGGGCCTATAGAGGTATACAGGACAAAAAGATATTTGTAAGAAATGAGAGAGAACTAGAATAAACCAAAAAATCTTACTGAAATATGTGATTTACGATGCAATAAACTGGGGAAATTTCAGTTGTAAATTCTCTAGGATTAAAAAAAAAACCCAAGAGACAAATTTAAAAAATTTTAGTAAAAAAAAAAAAAAAAGAGATTATATGGGTAGCCTAAGACGGATAGTCATAAAAATATTGTTAATATTTATAATTAATTGCTAATTTCTTCTTATACTAAATTAAATTAGTATATAATTCTGGATTTTTTTCAAGAACTAAATTTTATAAAAATTAATTAAACAAATAATTTAACAGTTAATTCTGGCTCTCCTGCCAAAAATTGATTTTCTGCAATCATTAATTAATTTATTTATAATAAATTCTGGCTTTCCCGCCAAAAATTATTCAACCAAGCACGTGGTTAATTTTTACTTTGTTTCTTTACAATAAATTTTGGCTTCCCCGCCGAGAATTTATTCTATTGGACAAGCTGGTTTATTAACACTTTTGATGGTTTTATACTCGATATTAATTAGTTTATTAATTCTGGCTTACCTGCCGAGAGTTAATTTACGCACTGCACTACGATTTTAACACTAAAACTTTGCACTTATTCACTGGATATTACCCTTGGCATCTATCTATGATATCTAGGTCTTCACTGGGCTTCCAGCTTCATGGATCAGGCTCACGGCAGATGGATGACCCTTCAGCTTGTCGGCTCAACCGACTCTCCCAGATTTTGTTACTGTCCTGTAATTATATATTTCTAGCTCGGTCATTTTCGGCAACTTCCGGAAAATGACCTCCCCACTGAATTAATTTTGGGACAGAAGTCCGAGCTTCTTCAATTCCCGGCAACAAGTTGAAAAACTCTTATGGGTACTTATTCGGGGTTACGGCTTGGGTAACTAACTAGCCGCGGAAAATCACGATTTTCCTTGATGATAAATTAATTTTACCCCGTTACATTATGATCGGATAATAAATAATTATATGATTCTTTTATTTTGTATAGCTTTGCCGATCTTTTACTGACTATTCTTAATTTCTTAGATTTATTATGTCCAACGTTTTGCACATAGTATACCTATGGAGTTTTCAGGGATTAATTAACATTTTTCAAAAACAATTTCAAACAATATTTTAAAATGACGATTTTTTTGGAAAAAATTATCTATGTGGGTCATTCCATGTCAAACCGTCAATGATGGTGTTTTTCACATTATAATGACAAGAAGTGAAATTTTTACAGCTGAAATTTACTAAATTACATGATTACTTCACTTTACTTAACAAAAAAATGAAAAAAAAAATAAATTTTTTTTTAATAAAATTCAAAAATTCATATTTTTGCATATAACATACAAAAAAAATTGAGCCATAAATTTAATGTCAATCGTAATTTTTGACGAATATCAAGAATTCACAATTTAGGAAATTTGTCATTTTTCAAACTTTTTTTTAAAATTTTTTTTTTCATAGCCCTAAGTATCCCTTTCAAAACAAGCTTTGGATCATTGTTGTAACTATCATAGTTTTCGAGATATTTGAAGAATAAAGTTGAAAAACTGGAAAAATCGTGAAATTTTGTATTTTGCATAACTTTTGAAGAAAAATTTTCAAATTTTTTTCCTTTGGCAGAATTGCGTTGTATGGTAATAAAAAACTTCTCACCAAAATTTCTCTAAATCGGAAGGGGTCGATTTCAACCATTGGTCGATTTGACATAGAATGACCCATATACATAAATAGAAGCGTGTATTTCAATTACAGAAAGTAGTTATTTTCATAAGTTATTTTCTTAACATAACAATTATTATATAAGTTATCACAGTTCTACAATATCAATTAAAAACATAAATCCATCATTCAATCCATATCAAATCTTCGATTTGTATAGTAATAATGCAAATTTGTAAAGAATCTGGAACAGATTTATATACTTATTTGTTATTATGAAGAACTTTTACTATAAAATAATTACTTTGAAATCTCGTTTTAGGTTATCTAACATCAAATAAATTTATCAAACAAAAATCAATACTCACTAACAGATTGAAGAGCTCGATTACATTATTTCTTATATATATTCGAGCTCCTTAAGCGTGACAATACCTTCAAGGCTTTTTATAATTCAGTCAGGTTGTGTATTTTTCTCCGAGAACTTAAGAAATTTTAAATAATTGATGATGCTCAATTTTTTTAACGCTTGGCTCAACTCTCTCAATCAAGTTCACGAGCTGATAAGATTTGAAAAATTATCAATTTAACAGTTTCCCAATTATCAAAAAACGGAAAAAAATTTTTTTTTTTTCGTATTTTTTTTATATCTCAGAATCTATTTAACTGAATGATCTTAAATTTTCCGAAAATCTAAGTTTAAAAGAACATATTCGAATACCGCAAAAACGATATAGATCGGTTCATTCACTAAAAAGATATAAAAAGCTTAGAACCCCACATACACTCACAGGCACACAATTGTACATACACACGAACCGACATTTCTCTGAAAATTTCAGAATAGCATCCTCGGATCTTCAAACATCGACATATGTCGAAAACTCAGTTTTTGAAAATCGGGGTAAAGCCACCCTGTTTAAAAATATTGATTGAAAAGAATTGAAAATGATGAAATTTGAATTCTTTTCAATAATTTCAATTCTTTTGTTTGTATGTATAGGTATATAGTTTGCATGGAGTGACCGCTTCTCAATTCTTTTCAACCAGTATTTTTAACCAGAGCAATAACTTCCTTAGCGGGAAATAAAAAAACGATTTTTCACATTTTTTTCCGCAACAATAATTCTTGAATGAATTAAGTAAGTAAGATAGATAGTTCTCGCCGCAATCGACGGGTTCTATTAAAACCTAGAGCTGAGTAGATTCCGGAATCGGTTGATCGAGTTGTTTTAAGGAATTCCGAAAAAACTAGAAAATTTTCTTTTATATTTCTCAATTATCTCAGAGTCTATTTTATGGAATAGTACAAAATTTTCAGAAAAGGTGATGGCTAAAAGGATATTTCAATTGCTACAAGAACGATTCTAATTAAATTATTAGTTAGAAGGTGTAGAAAAATAACACACACACACACACACACACACACACACGCGCGCGCGCACACGGTCTGTAACACGTTCGTGGTCGTAACATATCTATTAAGTGACACGATCTTAATGTTTGACTGTAATAAAAAAGAATCCTGACATATGCCACATATGATTATTATGCCACATATGATTATTCGATATATTATGAGCCATAAGTTCATATTTGAGGGAAAAAATAACACAAGAAAAAGTTAATCAATTTCGATATTGAGAACATAAGTAGAGTTATATACTCTAACGCAAAGAATTAAAAAAACAGGAAATTTAAAAAAATTTTTTTTGTGAATTTCACAAGACTGTAACTATGAAAAATAATCGTTTCGAGATGTTAAAAAAAAAGTATTTTATAGCTTGAAATCTCTGGTTTCAATGCGTTTTTATCAAAATTTTTGTTAGAGCTGTGGCTATTGCGAAAACATAAGAAATACCGCGAGACAAAAAATTTCCAAATTTTTTTTTTTCTGTTCCAAGGAACCCACGAGTGACGGAAATTTTTGTTTAACTAAACCGATGCAAAAGTCGTTTAGCAAATTTATTCAGCTTTAATTTGTTTTTTTTTTAAATCTTGTAGGACAATTTGTCGCATAGAAATCAGCCTACAAACGAAAAACGATCCTATTTGCTTTGATCATTGATCTCTCAGCTACCAATAATCGCATGGTAAATCCGAGGGAAAAACGACTTGATAAATCAATTCCAAAATCTGATCAGCTCTAGAACTCAATAAAACGCGTCGATTGCTACCTCAACCATCTCAATCGATCGATTCGCTTAAGAGATATCGTCGGAGAAAAAATGGTAAAAAACGTTTCGTTTCGAAAACTACGGTATAAAAAAGTATTTTTGAGCTCGATGAGCTCGAAAATGTATTCACAACAATTTTTTCGAGCTTACCGAGCTTGAAACATCGGGGAGTATTTAAGCTGGCTCACAAAGTCAACTGACAGACCGAATTTTTTTTTTTTTTTTTAACAAAAGTTGAAAAATAAAAAAGCGAACTTATTTATTGCGTACGAAAATTTTTTTTCCTTTTTTCCTCACATTTACTGAGTCATCAACGCAAGAATGAAAGAAAAGTGAGAATAGTACTATTTTTTCATTTTGATGATGATTACACAATTAAAGAAACAAAATTTGTTCCTTTAATTATTTAGTAAAACTTTGGTCGATCACCCCCGGAAAACGGGTCAATAAATCGATTAAAAAATTTGCAGGGTTTTTGGGAATACATTAAGCTGAAAAATTACCTACCTACTTAAGTATATCCATCGATACTTACAAAGTAGTCGTTGGTTTACTAAAATCCAAAAAAAGTTATTTTTTTGCATTAACTTCTTATAGATGTTAAAAACGAACGAAAAATTTTCTTCTAACAATGATGGGAAGTGTCTTACAGGTAAATTATGCATTTTTAACGCCACCCTCCAATTTACCGTGTGATTATTAGTTGCTGAACTATCGATGATCATAGCAAACAGGATTCTTTTTCGTTTGTAGGCTGATATCTCTGCGAGAAATTGGCCTACATGGTTAAGAAAACCGAATTTAAGCTGAATGATTTTGTGAAAATTCCGTGACCCATGGGCTCTTTGGAACAAAAAATAAAAATTTGGAAACTATTTGTTTCATGGTATTTCTCATGTTTATGCAATAGCCATAGCTCAAAAAAAATTTTGATGAAAATTTGCCGAAACTAGAAATTTAAAGCAATAAGATGCTTATCTTAAAATCTTGATACGATCATTTTTTAGAAAATTACAGCCTTGCAAACATCATAAAAAAATTTATGAAATTTTTCGGTTTTTTTAATTTTTGCCTTAGTGTAGGAACAACAAAATTTTGTGATACTAATAATTTTAAAATGAAGGATTAGATAATACTTGTCTTCCTTTTTTCTGTTTACATTATTTGCCAGAAGCTCCTTTATTGATTTTTATTCTCAAGAAAACATAAAATTAAAAATCATGAAAAAATTTTTTATTTTGAATCTTCATTCGAAGTTAGTACAACTTCGCGTACCTCTGTTTAAAAATCATTTTTTCAAATCTTTTGTCTCAGGTTTATATTTATTATACTCACAGACGGAAACTCACACTGCCGTATAGGACTTCATTCTGTATTTAAGAATTTAAATTGAACAATTTTTTTCGTGGTGTATGCAAAGTAGATTCTATATGCTTACTTCGTATATTTTAAAAAAATATAATGACGACTAAGCTCCAACCATTGTTACAAAATAGGAAACATACCTATAAGGAATCATATTATTGCACATTATTCAAAGTCTCTATGATCTCGTATTCTCTTTTGTGTCACAGCATGGTAGCACTAGAGGATAAATCTCCTGAGAATCGAAAGTCAATAGAAGAAATACTGTGAATCTAACTTTACAAAAATGTATCAATTTTATATTCAGAATGAAAAGAGTGTTTTGATTTGACTTTCTAAATTAAATTGAAAAATCTGATCTTATTTTTGCAATTAATAGGAATGAATTACGTGGATCAGATATAAATAAATCTTTCAATGGCACTGAACACAATTTACTTGTATTGATATGCATTCCAGTGTAAGAATTTCGGACGTTAGATCAGTAAGAGAAGACGTAGGCAAATACCAGAGTAGAGTTGACAGTATTTACTCTTGTTTATATAGCATAGTCAGACCAGTACACATATGAGCGTGCAAGTTTCATCCAACGTTGAGATAGTTGCCTCGCGATAACGTTTTCCCTTGTGTTTCACATCAACCAATAGAGAGAAAGGGAGTATAGCCATATAGACATAGTAAGGATCCAGGTCCCTCAAGTTAAATAGTATAATGGCCAATTTAAAATGTCCTCAAGTACCTTAGATTCTCTTCAAGCTGAGCGCTGACATACGAGATTGAAAAAAATGACATCAACTACCAATATGTATGAGGCTACGATATAAGTCCAGTAAGTTTTTCTGTTGATCAAGATAAAATGGATAAAACAACTTATAAGTATAGTTGATAAAATCTATCAGTTGAAATGTATAATATAATTTAAAACATTTTTTAATTAATGTTGAAGTATTTAAGAAAATATTAATAAATATTACTTCTCTAAGAAGTGCATTGATTGGAGTAGTTTGAAATTGATCATGTTAAATTTATTCAATAATTTGATTAAAAACGAGTTAGTGAGAAAAATTCATTTTCTGTAACTTTAGTTATATATATGACGCTTTTTTCATGTTATCCATAACGATTATTTTTTACGTCATATTAATAATTAATGTCAAAATAACTGTTGCAGGAATATCAGCCACAAAATATTTACAACAAATTGTTATATTTAAGTCCCATTTTTTGATGATCTATGCAAAAGTAGTTTCATAGTCTTAACGCCATTAAAGCTCCAAGGGTCAGAACTTACAATTTTCGAAGAATTTAATCAAATACAAGGATATAAATAAAACAATTTTGAGAGCAGCGATTAAAACGTTTTTTAGACACGGGTGGTATTTGTCATAAGAGCTTGCTTCACTATCCATTTTTCATGACTCAATATCTTGAGAAATTGAATTAAAACTGATCTACTCGATGATACAAAAAATTAGTGTATGTGATGCATAAAAAACTGTAGTAATAAAAATTGATCATGATATTATTTATGCTACAGATGTCAGTGGATTCGTTTTGAAAAACCATTAATTTTATTAGATACATTTATTTTACTGAGTGATTTTCATGACATAGATCCGATAAATTGGGAAGTAAGTTGAAGCTACATTGATTGTTTAAAATTGTTACAAGATCTTAAAGTAGTTAATAATATCGCAAAACCTAGAGTATCATTCATTGAACAATATAAGCAGTATTGGACCAAAAATGGAGAATAGAACTACATCTAAAACAAATAGTTTCTGTTCACAGGAAAAAATATCCTAATTGTCTGAAAAATCATTCTTTTTTAGCGATAATTAAATACTAACAAAAAAAATAGTTGTACTTGTTGATACATACTGGATATTTCTCTAGTTTCAATAAATATTTATAATTCTTACAAAAGCCCAGGTTTGGCAGCATTAGGCCTTAACGTGCCTTGGTCGTTGATTGTAAGATTTTATTTATTTTTATATTTCCATTTCGTTATTTTAAATGTCGACCAATTCATAATATATATGAATATGCAGGATTTGACGAATCCTGAGTAGCTGGTGGCAGCGCCCAAGATTGGATAAATTATTGAACAACGATATCAATACCCGGTATTAGGTTAATCAGTTATGGGCTGCCAGTAGCAGCGCTCAAAATAATCTTGAAGGTGTAGAGTATTAGGTATATACGCCCAAAATAGAGTTGAATGAATTTAAGGATTAATGGATCTTTTTAATGGAGAGTAGAGCAGAGATTCAAACTCTATGAGATCTTTCGAAGAACTGACTGTCTAGTCATTACAAAAATATAATAAAGTGCAACAGAGTTGACGCTGCATCTCAGGTTCCTTGTAAAAGAGTCGTCGTGGCCCAGATCTCATGCATGGTCATCTGTTTAGACTACCTGCGAGCCATAGCGACTTACTTGTCGTGACCAATTTCCGTTACAACGGATAAAATTAATTTATTAATGATAATCTATTTAATTTAACCGATAAAATATTACAGGAACTATATTTTTTATTAACTATGTAAATTCATATAATTAAGTTATATAATGATATTTGTTCTATACGTACATGACTTATTCAGTAAATTTCTTTAGAAATCGGACTATTGCAATGAGTCTCACGATGGAATTATCAAAAAATTTTGCCACCCTATGTCTTATTTTACCGCCCTGATTAAGAAAAATGATTTGCTCCATGTTAAGTGTATATCTATATATTAGTCGATTCAAATTGTTTTAAATCATTTCAAATTGTTTTGAATTATTCCAAATCATTTTTTTTAATCAGGGCGAGTAGAGTCAAAAATACCATCCAATCTCAAGTTTAGATATGTAGGTAAACTGTAAAAAGAGCGGTGCTAAAAATAGACTCATTTTAAATCCGCCGGTGTGAAAATAAAATTACACCGGTGTAGGAAGATTAATTCACCGGTTTTAAAAATACCGGTGTTAAAGCGGGGTAACCGGTGTAAAAGCGGAGTAAACAGCATCCGCTTGGAGTATTAACTTTGAAGATTATAAAATACCAAAAATGTCAGTCCTTTATGAAAATAAATTAAAAATATCATTTATTAACAAGTATAGTGATCGAATAAGTAAGAATATTCACAAAGTATAATATTTTAACACCGGTCTGGAATACTTACACCGGTGGCAGCATTATTTTAACACCGGAGATTTTTTTTTAACACCGGTATAGAATATTTACCCTGGCGGTGGGGTTATTTTCACACCGCTTTTGGTGATGAAATTTAAACCCGCCGATTTTAACACCTACAGCGCTCGGACACCCCAGTGATTTTTTACAGTGTAAATATATATATTAAGGTGGGCCAAAAAAAAGAACTAATTTTTTTTTCTTTAGTTACCGTGAAAATATTGTTGAAGATGATGAAAAAAAATTCTGGTAAAGTTTGAGTTCTTAATATTAATACTAAGAGGTGAAAATTCAACGCTCTGCAAAAAAATTTTCTTTTCATTTTTCGATAAATCTATCTGTTCAAAAGTTATTCGAGCTCGAAGTCAAGTTAAGAGTAAATTCCAAGATCCTTTTACTTTTTCGGCGAAACTATCGGACTTATCATAAAATGTCATGAAATTTTTTTTATAAACAATTTTATTTACATCAACTTATTATAAATAAATTTTTCTTAAATTCTGCATTGTTTTCTAGTTATTTCTATTTTAATGTCAAGCTCTTAAAATCGATCAGAACACTATTTTGTTAGGAGCTTGGTATTCTAATGGAAATAACTAAAAAAAACAGTTGAGCTATTGGCAAGGTAAAAAATTCCAAACTAAAAAATTTTTTTTCTCCATGTTATTTAATCGGGAAATCAAAAATCACAAAGCGCGACCTCTTAATGTTAATATTAATAGCTCAAACTTTACCAGAATTTTTTTTTTTTCATCATCTGTAACGATATTTTCACGATATTTTCAGGGTAACTAAAGAAAAAAAAATCAGTTCTTTTTTTTTTGGCCCACTTTAATATATATTACATCGAATGCATTTTTCTTTTTTTTATATTGTATTTTTCAAATTCTTGTAATTATTATAACTCAGAAACTATGGACTTCAGCAGCTTAACTCAAAAGACTTTTCTTGAAGGGAATAATATGTCCTATAAAATTCCTACCAACATTTTTAGTGTACTTCCGTAAGTTTACTTTCTGCAAGCCGATAAAGGTCAATTTCATAGGAAAAATGACTTTCGTAATGGACATGAGTGAAACAGCTTAAATAACAGCTAAATTACTATGCGCACTTTTAAATAACACTAAGTTCCCTACAATTAGCGACAAATGGCGCTTTGATATTATAAAATGCAGTTGAGTAATAGGAAGTTGAGGAAAAATCATTTAATTTACGTGTATTTTAAAAGGGAAATCTTTGAAATCTAATGGTACGTACTTAGGATTGAAATTAAGAGCTCAAACTTGGCAGGAATTTTTTTTTTTTTCAGCATAAAGAATAATATTTTGCTTTGTAAGCAACAAAAAATAAATTTTCACCGGAAACGAAGCACCCTAATATATATATTAGGGTGACTCAAAAAGACCAACTATATTTTTTTTCGAGTCTCATCCGCAATCTCTTGGTTTAGGATGTTTTAAGAATCTTCTCCAAAAATCAACTTGATAAAGAATTTATAAAAGGTCGCTTACGAATTTTGAAAGTATTAAAATTGATTGAAATTCGGATTTTTTGTTTTTAAATGTTTTCTTTCTCGTGGCAGCAATAGTTTATGTTTGTATATTAATGACTATGCTGGAAATTTCAGCCCAAAATTTAAATATTTAAACGGCGCTCGAGAATTTTGAATATTAACGGATAATATGTAACATACTTTGAATTAGTTTTTGTATTTTTTTATAACTCAATTATTGTCATTTCACTAAAATATAACTTTTGCAAAACCAAACATAGACAGGAGAGTCTTAAACAATAAAATTTGGTAAGTTTTGAATAAGCGAAAAAACCGAAAAATTAAATTAAAAAATAAAAAAGTATGTAAATTACTTATTACTTCTATTTCTCGGGTTATATTTTCATTCGTTGAGATGCAAATTGATAGTGAAAAAATAAAGAAGTTTCATTATTAATATTCAAGGGTCGCTCGAAAACGTTCAAAAGACAGCACTAGGAAACATTCAAAATTTTTGAGCGAGGCTTAAATATTTAAATTTTGAGCTTAAATTTTCAGCGTAGTCATAATTTTACAAATCTAACAAATTTTACAAAACTATTGCTGCTACGAGAAAGAAAATAATTAATAATAAAAAATTCAAACTCCGATCATTTTAGATATTTTTAAAATTCGTGAGCGACCTCTTGAAAATTTTTTATCAAGCTGATTTTTGGAGAGCCTTTTTAAAACATCGTAAACCAGCAAATTTTCATAAGAGACTCAAAAAAAAAAGAAGTCGGTCTTTTTGGGTTACCCCAATATATATATTAGGCTGTATCAAAATAATCGACTACTTTTTTTTTTCAAATACTCTGAAAATATTGTTCAGGATACCGAAAAAAAGACCATGTTAAAATTGCAGTTCTCATTTTTAATATTAAGGGGTGCCGCATCGCGATTTTCTATTTCCCATTTGATTAAAATGGGAAAATTTTTTTTTTAAAGTTTGGAATTTTTTAACGCATTAGCAAATCAAAATATCGAACAAAGTAATAGACATTTTTATTCGAAATTGAACGCTCTACAAAAAAGATCTCTTATGATTTTTCGATAAATTTAATTGTTCAAAAGTTATTTAAGGTCAAACTTTGATTCAGAGTAAATTTCCAGATCTTTTTACTTTTTCGGCGAAAGTATCAGACCTATTGTAAAATCTTATAGTACCTTTTTTGATGACAATTTTATTCTTTACAAATTATTTTGAATAAAGTTTTAATTCTGCATTGTTTTCTAGTTATTTATATTATAATGTCAAAATCTTGAAATCGATCCGAACACTATTTTTTCTAAGAGCTTGACATTAAAATGAAAATAACTAGAAAACAATGCAGAATTAAAAAAAAAGCTTCATGAATAATAATTTGTATATAATAAAATTGTCTACAAAAACGGTCCTATAACATTTTACAACAAGTCTGATAGTTTCGCCGAAAAAGCCGAATAGTGGTAAGGATAAAGTAAATTTATACAATTGGCCATCCTTCGTTGTTGATTTTCTTCTGTCAGTTTATGAGAGACCCATTTCCCTCCTTCTGTATCGTTCCTAATGCATGCAATCGAAGTAATATAGCTTTATAAATGACTGCTGATTGTTTTGCTAACTCTTACTAAGTTTGACTTGGATTTTCATCCAGTAAAGTTTGAAGTTCCTCGTCCCCTAGTAGAAATGAAATCGAGTTTTTGTCTAGTAACTGGCCAGTTTTACTAGACTTAAACCAGAAACTGGCCAGTGGGATATCGAGTTTTTGTCAAGTAACTGGCCAGTTTTACTAGAGATCCGAGAGAAACATGGCGGCTTTGAAAAAACTGTCACTTTAAAATTTTAGGTTTTGAGGTTATTAAAATTATCAGTTCCTCGGAAAAATAAAACTATTTTCTAAAAATACCCAGACAAATTAAAAATTATTTCAAATTAATGTATCTTTTTCTAAATTACTCCAAAAATTTATATGTGATAGATAAATCTAACCTGAAGCATCGATATATATAGATCAATAAATAAATATTGACCCGCATTGACAGACATCAAAAATTAATTAATTTAAATAAATAAATTATAACTTATAATAAAAAATAATGATTGACAAACAAAATTATTATAAAATTTATTTATTGAGCCTTTCAATGACTTAAATAATCCACACAGAAAAAAAAGTTATCTTGAGTCAAGAAAATATTTTTGAAGACTACCGTTTTCGGGAACCAAGTCAAGATTTTCTTGAGCTAAGTGAATTTATCTTGGTCAGATAAAATTACTACTTTATCTGAGAAAGTTTAGGTCTCCAAAAAAATTTTCTTGAATTAAGAATATTTACCTCCAACCAAGAATTTTTTTTTTTCTGTGCAAGTTTAATTTATGAATATTTAACTATAAAGCCGGCAACATCATTATATTTTAAAAATAAATGTAATCATTAAATCGTACTTTCAAAAATTAACTTTAATTAAAATTTTATTATTAATAATGTATAATATTTTTTCTTTTTAATTATTCCTTTTTTCGACTTCCTTCTTCCCAGTTTTTAATAATTCATCTGATGGACAATTTATAATATTTGTTTCTATTGCCCATAGTCGCAATTTACTTATTGTATTCATTTTTATTATTGATTCCATTTTTTAATGTGTATATTGTTAATTATTGATCATAAAATTATTTACATATTAACACACACGTTAAAAAATAGAGGTTAAACAGGAAAAAAATAAACACACACATACACACTAGTACAGAAAATATATTAGTGTGACCAATGTGTACGCCTTAGTTGTAGGTGGCGCGATTTCTAGTTTTTAGCCGGGATTACTGGCCAGTTACTGGTCTGAAATCGAGTAAACTCTAGTTTATTTCTACTAGGGTCCTCAAATTTTTTGACTGCACTTTGACGTGGATCATCCTCAAGACTAAAATTTCAATCACGAAATCTAGCATACTATTTTTTCATTTTTGAATAGCTCACAGAATATTCACCTAATGTCAGATTGATCAATTCCATAGCTTGTGCAGCATATTTTTTTATTTGAAAACTGAATAGAATGCACTGGCGTAAATGCTGCTTATAAAAATCCATCTTTTATAATTAGCAAACATAGAATGACAGAGATTGCAGACGACTGAAATAAACAACGATGTCTGCGCTATACATAACCAAAATAGAGAGCGAATTAGATGCGTTCAAATATATTTTTTCATGCAACCATTTTGAAGCCGAGATTGAACTTGCACACCTAATAAATAAGAAATCTACCTTTCCATTCCGAGCAAGGCCGGATGACTCTTTTTTTCTTTAATTATTGAAATGTATTTATCAAGTTTTATAAGATAATCATTGTAAATTTACGTAATCATCATTATAGCACCTACAATTCTTATCAGATCCTAATAAAATTTTTCATAGTTATTTTATAGGTAATTATCATGATTAAGAAAAAATAGACCCAAACAAAATAGACCAAAAAAAAGACCTTACAATAATACATTAAAAACAAATTTTATTGATGATTTTGAACAAAGTCTTAAATCCAATAACATTTTTCATTAATACTGTCTAAACTATATTAAATTCATTGACTAAGTCTTATGATAGGAATTTTTATTTTATCCAATAGACAAGTTTTTTAACCTTATAATACATGGTTATCAACTAATGTGACCTGAATACACAGTTATTATTATACGAATAATACTTTAATGATACTGTTTATTTAATTAACTAATTTTATGTGCATTAAGTAAAAAATGTACCCACACATAAAAAGGTGTGAAAAATCGCGTCTTTCTTTACGAATTTTGTGTGTGCAATTAAATCAATGTACACACACACAAAAGGGTGTGAAATATAGCGCTCTTTTTTCACGAATTTTGTGAGTGTGTAATTACAAAAATATACCCACACAGAAAAAAGTATGGAAAATGGCGCCTTTTTTTCATAAATTTTTTGTGTGTGCAATTAAAATAATATACCCATATATAAAAAAATGTCAAAAGTGGCACTAGGTCCCTGAAACCTACCGAGGCTTCACACCTGGACCCCCGGATTGAGATACTCTTTTTTTACGGAAAAAAAAAAACAAAGAGATTTTTTTCTTCTTTCTTATTTTTTTTTTTTTAATTGATTTTCGGTATGAAATGTCGGGGATGAATTTTCTTGGTCCCAAAAAGTGTCACACCGTTTGGCGTGTGTTTTGTCGGGAGTATTTTGGTTTGTGGATATTTTGGCATCGGGTATTTTGTCGCGGGTATTTTGTCGTGGGTATTTTGCCGCGAGTGATTTGTCTTCGAGTCAAAGGTCGAGTGATCGAGTTCCGAATTGATAGACATTGGAGACATCCCTGGTAGGAAGGGACCATTGGCCAAGGCTCGGACCAGGCATTGGCCAGTTGTCATGCCAGAGTCCCGAGCCTTGGCGCAAGCCTTGGTCAAGCCTTGGCTGAACCATTGGGTGAGCATTGGACCAAGCCTTGGATGATGTCCATGTCCCAAGCCTTGGGGAACAAACTATCAAGCCTCGGTCGAGTCTTGGGAAACCAAAAATCAAGCCTTGGCCAAGTCTTGGGAAACAAAAAATCAAGCCTCGGCCAAACCTCGGATAGCAAAAAATCTAAGGCTCACCCAATGCTCGATCTAAAATATTATTATTTAAATTAATAAATATAATTAAAAAAGAGTTTGATCACACTTTTATCGACATTACATTGGAGTGTAATTAACTAATTACTGAATTAATGGGAAATAACGAATAAAATTATTTGGGGGCTACCGGGGTTCGAACTAAGATCCTTCTGATTACTAGGCCGGGACGCTATTCACTGTGCTGAACCTGATGTTCATATAATCATGATTTTTTTGCTTGTTAAATTATTTAAATACAATTTAATTCAAAAATATTAGATCGTAAAGATGAGGTGAAATGTAGTTTTATTTAATGAACTTAAAATTGTCTGATGAGTAATGACATATATTTATTAATTTGTAATTTTATGATTTGATATAAATGAATAAATTAAGAGTAAGATCAAGTAGCACTACTAGGGAAAGGGGAGGGGCAAAAGGGGGTAGGGTAGGCAAAACGGAGTACCCCCAAAATATATACAAAAAAAAACAATTTTTTTTTTTCGTCTAATTGCTATAAATCCGATATATTTGCGCATTTTTAGTCCTACGCATGATACTTGGGGCAAAACGGACCGTCCGAAAATTTTGAAATAATGATTCTTTCATATTTTTATCGTAAAATGTTTAATATAATAATCCATTTTTCGGCTGATTCTCTATAGCTGGGGCAAATTCAGCCACTAAAATTATTCGAAAATAATATTTTATTTTTTAATTGGAAAAATTTTTGAAATAATGCAAAATGATCTGTAATCTAAAAAATCAAAAAACACGTTTTTTGGGTTCAAAATAATGACAAATAAAAAATGTTGAATTGTTTTTTTTTCATTAAATAACTATTAGTAATTAAGCTGATCGGGGGGAAATGATTCATTAAACCAATGATGTGAGATGTAATTTTTCTTTATGTATATTACATATAAAAAATTTGAATTTATTGAAATTTGATCAACTTTCAGAAATTTTTTTTTTCAACTTTTTTAAAGAGTACCCCATTTTGTCCGCCAAAAATAAAAATTTCATGTTAGCTAAAGTTTTGTACATAGCAATAACTAATTAAATGGAAATTATTGATATTAATCGTATACTCGGTATGCCCTGGTCTTCTCTATATACATATATATAGATACATGTAAAGTTGATAATTTTAATTTTAAATTTAAATTTGACCCAGGCTGAGGCATTGGCCAATGGTCAGCTGCCAAGGCTCGGCTTGACAAAAATTAAACTATCGGACCCAGCCTCGGCCGATCCTTGGGCCAATGGTCAGCAGCCAAGGCTCAATTTGACAAAAATTAAACTATCGGGCCTGGCCCTGGTCGAGGCTCGGGCCAATGGTCACTACCCAAGGCTCGGCTTAATTTAATGAAACCAATGGACCAAGCCTCGGCCTAGACTTGGGCCAATGGTTAGCTGCCAAGACTTGGCTTAACGTAATCAAACCATTGGGTCAAGCCCTGGCCGAGGCTTGGGCCAATGGTCAGCTGCCGAAGCTTGGCAAGTGACAACAGGGCCAAGACTCGGCCTATTGTCAGTCTTGGCGATTCCTACCTGGGATGATACCATCAAATTTTGAGGCTGAGTATGACGTTCCTCATGAAATCGGTAGTCAGCTGATAAGTTGATTTGCCGGTTCTATTTTTCCGGATCTATTTTTTCAGGGTCTATTTTTTCTGAAAATATTTTTTTCCGAAGTCAATTTTTACTGGATCGTTTTTTTCCGGGTTTTTTTTCAGGTTTATTTTTTCCGATATATTTTTTCCGGGTTTATTTTTTCCGGTCTATTTTTTTCAGATTACCGTCTCTCGTTTTATACAAGATTTTATAAGCTCGTGAATATCGGCAATATACGCTGATTAAATTTTTATTATAATTATCTTCAACTTTTTTTGAGTTCCGTTCTATAAAAAATGTTACTACTTTTATGAGAATTGAAAATTTTGAAAACATCTTTAAAGAAATCTACCTACCATTCTGGCTGCCTGATAGAATTTTTCTTTTATTAACCCATTATTATTATTTTACAAAAATGTAACTTGTTGCATTTTCGAAAATATAATGGACGGTCTGAGACAATAAAATGTGGACCATTAAAAACTTAAGAAATGGATGAAACGAGAATAAACGTATGTAAGGAACTTATTATTTCTATACATTGGCTTCCATTTCCATTCACTAGGGTACGAATTCAAAGAGAAAGAATTGGAAAGCCTTAATATTAATATAAAGCGTCTCTCGACAACGTAAAAAAAACTATCTACAATTTCGACTGAAATTTTCAGCATGGTCATAATTTTAAAGACGGCAAGTATTGCTGCCTCAAAAAAAAAAAAAAAAAAAAAACAATCTAGGAAAAAAGATCCGAATTTCAATTACTTTTGGAATATTTGAAATTCTTGAGTGATCCTTTGAATGTTTATAATCAAGCCAATTTTAAGGAGAGTTTTTATAACATATTGAACCAATAATTTTTCATACGAAACTCAAAAAAGCAATAGTTGGTTTTTTTTTATCACTTCAACGTCTAGTGATATTTAATGAACATTACTTGAACGCTTTTGAAATCACGGCTAAATGAAACTGAGTTACGGTTTTATTCACTTAACGATGGTTTCCGGATGACTATAATTTCAGACAGTCGGTTGGTTGAAAGTACGCCGGAAGGCTGAACAGGAAGTAGAAGTCAATATATCTATGTACGCAAGAGAAGGAAAAACACGGTAATGGCAAGGTTCGAAAAATCGTAACAAGTTTACTAGAATGGATTTACATGCATACACGGTACACTAACATCCGGTAGTATGAGAGTCAATAACCAATTGCTATATATAACATATCGGCAAACAAAATAAGATCGGAGTGCATAATGGGTTGAATACTCAACCTAAACAGTCGTAGAGAATTGGTTATAACCAACTATACCAAGCGCGATAGCTTAAGGTATAAGTAACGTGCAGAGGGAGTAAGATGTAATTTTCAATACCCAGCCTAGTCTCTGGAGACGCAGGGGTAGCCACAACTTCAAGAGTTTACCGTTTGCTGTCGACGTAAACTCTCTTCAGTCGTGCACCCCCGTCGACTAAAGTCAGCTATGGAGAGCACCACTTATTCGAACCTGCCTCGATCACCGGTACCTACAACCCAATGAGAATACGTGTTACTAAAATACTAACTCTCAACAGCATTTTCGACTAACGGAATATTTTTCTCTTATTGTCTTATATTTCTCGCGAAATACACAAGATATGTGGACGTTTTCCTTCATCACAAATTTTCATGAAAACACAGATAAGCTTGGACCCATAAACATTTCAGTTTTTTGTGGTCAAGAGTTTAGTTCCTTCTGTCATATTGTTTTTTTTTTTTTTTTTTTTAATTAAAATCATTTGTAACCACTATGAATCTATCGAATTTAATCTCGTTGTAACAGCTTAAAAATCTTTCGATGAAAAATAATACACTACTATCTGGTCATAAAGTATTGAGCCTAAATTTAAAACATAGATAACTTGTGTTTAAAAAAATCGCATTAGAATGTGAAATATAGATCGGTAGATTGAAGTCTCTTCTACTTCTATCCAAAATATTATAAGCCTAAAAAATTTTTTACCCGAAATATGAACAATTGAAGGTTGAAAAACGTGGTTTTTAAGGGGTATAAATTCAAGCACCAACTTTGATTGTTTATATCTTAATGAATAGTTCTGCTGCTACGCTGATTTTTTTGGTGTATAGTGGATCTTTTACGAACAGAATTCGAAAAGAAACATTTTTTTTTTTTTAAATTATTGCTATAATATATAGTTTATGGTTATGGACTATCTTGGGATCTAACTAAGATACAAATTTGATTCCAATTTGGATCTACGCAGAAAGCGATGTTGAGTATCTTACGTGAGCGATGACTGATGCCGGTCTCGATTCATCTGAACTATAAGCTTTTTTATTAGTTTTCATGCAGGTGTTTATAACCGCAGTTAACCCGTAGAGCTTACCATAATGATCTATTGTCATCATTTTTGTTAAAAACGTCCGAGCCACAAACGTTTGGTATCTATACCGGCGAGACTCAGAGTTTTTACTTTTTTTTGTTTGTTTATCATAGGGGCCGATAGCAAAAATACCAATTTGATGTACTAAGTTTTCTAATAGATAACTTGTTAAGGAAACTTTCTAATTTTTATTTTTATATGCTATATAATTTATTTTTCTAAGCTTTATTGATTTATAAAACCTTTTGTAAATGATACGTAGCCCATCAGCGTAGTCACTGAAATATACATGGGAAACTGTATTTCGTTGTATTGTCCAGTATTAGAACTATGGTTAGAAAATTTAGCGAATAGTTTGAGAAGATTTTGAAACAAAACATTGTTATAATGTTATTAAATATTATTTAACATTTTTCATAGAACAATGCAGTTTAAATATTTCAAAATATTCTATCCATTTATTAAATAATAGGTTTCAACAATTCAAAATGATTTATTAAGTAGAAAAAAAAATTTTATAGAAAAAGAGAGAGAGAGGGAGAGAAAGAGCATAATATAGTTGAATGACTACCTTTACATCTATAAGTAGATTTTGATGTTTATGACAAATATTTTTTTCTCCATTTAGCTTTTAGATTTCGAGAGTTTAATTTTTTTTCAGGTAATCATAACTCATTAAAGTTTACTAATATTGAAATAGAATGAAACCTTAAATTTTCTTCAAATCTATTTATTGTATTAAAGTATGCTAATAATTATCCGGTTTACTTGAAATCTCATAACAATAAAATAAAAGTCGTAAATCAATTTTACGTTTGACGAAGTTAAAATTTTAGTTTGAAATATTTCATCCCTACTCAATTTACGTATTGGTTATACATAGTCCAATTTTCTTGTTTACATTCAGTTCGAAAAATTTTCCATCAAGGTTATAACTGTAATACTTTACACTAAGAAGTGTTAGTTATTTAATTATTTTTGATAGTTAGTTAAAATTTTTTTTTTTTTCAACCATGTCGCAAATGATAGTTATTGATCACTGTGAGTTCGAAATAATAAGTGCTGGCGGTGGAGGTGATTGTTTCTCTAAATGTATAGCTCAATTCATTAATAAACGAGCTACTCAAGTGCGGCAAAAAGTTGTATCATATGTTAATAATAATTATAATTATAATAATAATTATAATTATAAATGTAACGATAATCTTGATAAATGCAACAGTGTTGAAATTAAAAATCAAGAAAAATCAACGAATTCAGAAATAGATAATTCCGACAATGATTCTGAGGACGATTTTAAAGGAGGAAATAGTTACATGGAGAAAAAAGAACAGTAACCATTGCTGCGCAGAACAGTAATCCAGTCAATTGAATAAATATAACGATTGTAAAATATGCTTTTACTATACTTAATCTTTCGCCCAAACACGCTCATTAACTGGATTACTGTTCTGCGCAGTAATGGTTACTGTTTTTTTTTCTCCGTGTATTTGACCCCGGGAAAAAAAAATTTATACATAATTATATAAAATTTTATATAAATGTCACGTAACGATTCAAATTATTTAGTTTTAATTAGTTGTAAGTTAAGTATTTTAATTTTATATTTGAATTTGAATCGTTGCGCGGGCATTCCGCCATTTCGCCGTTGTTTATGGGGGTGCCATACTTTCATCCTAAAAACATTTCTAGACATGTACTGGACCTATTATACCACAACTTTAACAAAAAGCTTGATCGACTTAGCGGCGATTTAAGAAAGTCGACTTAAATAATGGGTCTACTAAACGTAACAACATTCAATTTGACTAGATTTAATAATTGTAAACGTGACAAAATAAATAGGGGCGAAAAATATGAAACGGCTGTAATAGAAATATTACCAAAATTTCTTCAGGCGAAACTTACAAGAGTACAGTTTAATAACGGCGATTCAGAACACATTACCAAATAATCAACAGACCGATTCAACAAGGTCTCATTATAAAGTTTACTCTGAGGATAATACCGACCGCAGGAAAAGCATTGAACCGAGGGTAAGGTAGTTTTTTCAATGAAAATGTTTTTTTTATGAGTAGTACATAAGAAATAATGTTTAAATAAAATGTAAAAACCTAAAAACAAGATTTAACTATAATTAAATTAAAAAAATATTGTATTCTATTAAACTAATTTGTAGGAAAAGTGATAAAAAAATTATAAATTTTCAATAAACATTCTATTACAAAACTTACAGATAATAATTTTGTTTTTATGTATTACTTTTTAATTACTAATAATAAAATTTTCATGACTCTTAAATTAAAATATTGTTGTACATTCGCAAATAGATTATTTACTTGGAATAAGATTAAACAAAATTTAAGTTGATATAATTAATGACAGATTAATTAAATTATTCACCACTCTATAAAAATTAGAGGCTGTAAAATAACTTTTATAATAATTTTGGAAAGAATATTTATTAAAATTTTGATATGTATGATAAAAAATTGTTTATTAATTATATATCCCTTGTTAAGGATTCCGATTAAGTCCGATTGAAATCCGATTGAGATCCAATTGAGTTTAATCGGAATGAATCGGTTTCAATCGGAAAATAATGTGTAAAAATAAAAATATTATTTTCCGATTGAAACCGATTCATTCCGATTGAAAACTTTTAATCGGAATGAATCGGTTTCAATCGGAAAATAATATTTTAATTTCGGTATTATTTTCCGATTGAAACCGATTCATTCCGATTAAAAATTTTAAGTGATTGCTTTAAAAATTAAAGGAATATTGATTTCTATGAAAATGAAACAATTTTAAAATTAAATTCAAGGCTCTAAATAGAAACCAATTTGGAATTACTAATTTGTTTTAATTTTATTAGGGCACTCAATCAAGAATCGCAGTATTGATTATGCTAATGAATTATAACTAATTATAAGCATTTTATACATGATGCTGTGATAACACCATGACAATTTTTATTAAAATTTTGAATGGTATTAAATATACTTGTGGAACTTCTCATTCTTAATATATCATTATGTACGCATAAGATAATGGTAAACTAGTGTATTAAAACAATAACTTCAACAATAGAAATATGTCAAAACTTCATTATTATTACGTGCAAAGTTAAGATTGAAAAATTTATCATTGTTGAGTAACTTAATCTAGTAAAAATTAAAAATAACACCTTTTTATATGTATATAATGGTGCTTCGTTTGAAATGACTATTTTTTTTTCCGGTCCCGTCCGGAAATTTTGTTGAAATACCTCCAAAAAATTCTCTGAGCGTTTGAGCCCTTAAAATTAATATTGAGTACTCGACCATTGCGTGTGAAGATTTCCCACTTAAAATACACGTAAGCTTAGGTTTTTAGTTTTTAAACTTTTATAACTCCGCGGCATTTTATGATATCATCTCGCCCAAAGTCGGAATTTTCTCAGAATTGAATCTACTACAAAAGTGCCCGTTGTTGCAAAGTCGTAACTCATTCAAGTTTGTAGTACGGACCGCTCAAACGAATTTTTTCATAGATTTCTTGTTTTTTCTCTCAACAACAAGACCTACAGAAAAAATGTGAATGACAATTTTATAGGAAATTTATTTTCCTACAAAAACGGTCTTGAGCACCAAATCACTCAGATTGATATTTTCTGAGATATTGATTATTGAAGTTTACGTATCATTGGATTCCCATAAAATATCAAATCAATTCTTCAAAAATATTGATTTTTTATTTGACTCATATCTCAGAAAATATCAATCTTAGTAATTCGGTGCTAAGGACCTTTTTGTAGGAAATTAAATTTCCTATAAAATTGTCGTTCGCATTTTTTCTGTAGGTCTTGTTGTTTATGAGATAATGAGAGAAAAAACAAGAATTCTATGAAAAAATTCGGTTTTGCAGTCCGTACTACCCCACCCGTATGAGTTACAATTTCGCGACAACGGGCACTTTTGTAGTACGTTTAATTCTGAGAAAATCCCGACTTTAAGCGAGATGATATCATAAAATGCCGCAGAGTTATAGAAGTTTAAAAAATAAAAATCCAAGTTTACGTGTATTTTGAATAGGAAATCTTCACACTTTGTGGTCAAGTACTTAATATTAATTTTAAGGGCTCAAACTCTCAGAGAATTTTTTTACGAGTATTTCCAACAAAATTTCCGGATGGGAGCAAAAAAAAAAAAATTGGTCTATCGGTTGACCCTGCGGGCCAGCCCCAAAACTTCCCGCTCTTTTCGAGCTCATGGAGCTCGAAAACATCGTTGTAAATACATTTTCGAGATCTTCGAGCTCGAAAATACTTTGGTGTACCTTTAGTTTCGAATAAAACCGTTTTTAGCATTTCTTTCTTCCGCGATAACTCTTGAACGAATTATCCGATTTTGATGTTTGAGGTGGCAATCGACGCATTTTAATAGATTCTGAAACTTATCGGATTATGGAATTTTTTGGTTGAGTTGTTTCAAAGATATTTGCAAAAAACTGTTTATTACGATTGCTTTCTCCCGCGATAACTCTCGAACGAATTATCCGATTTTGATGTTTGAGGTGGCAATCGACGCTTTTCATTAAGTTCTAGAGCTGATTAGATGTTGATATAGATCGTATAAGTCGTTTCTGAGAAATCAATAAAAAACTAAAAAAAAAAATTTTTTTTTTTCGTAATTGGCCAATATCTTCGAGTCTACCGGATCAAATTATCTAAAATTTTCAGGAAAGTTGATGGCCAACAAGCTCTTTCGATTGCCGCCTCAATCATCCGAATCGATTCATTAGTTGAAAAGTTACAAAGAGTTTACACACACACACCCACACACACACACGAACACACGGACATCATTCTGAAAATAGTCGGAATAGCTTTCTAGGACCTCAAAACGTCGACATCTGATGAAAACTCGATTTTCGAAAATCGGGGTGAAACCAATAACTTCCCGAATTTTTGAAAATTTACAATTTTCTTAGCGGGAAGTTAAAAAATAGTCGTTTCAAACGAAGCACCCTAATGTATATACATATATATATTAGACTGTTTCAAATTAGGAGACTATTTTTATTTTTTTAATGAACATTGAAAAATCGAAAGGGTATTTTAAAATATGATGACAGTTAAAATTTGAGCTCTTAATATTGATATTTAGAGATGGCTATTGATAATTTTCGGTTTTTCATTTAGTAACATGGTAAAAAATACATAACTTCCGAAAAAATCAAGGTACAAAAAACTTCTCCCCAAACATTTGGTAGCAAATTTACTGATCTACAAAAAAGGTCTGCTATGAATTTTTCACAAGTTCAACCATTCACAAGATATCCGACGTCAAAGTTTGATAAAATTCGAAGAACTTGTTTTTGCTCGTTCTGTATTTTATACCATATCAACTAATGAGAATTCAGAAATTCTCAATATAGTTTTTTGTAGGAAATTGAATGCTTTACAAAAAAAGTCTCTTATCATTTTTTGATAAATTCATCTGTTCAAAAGTTATTGGAGCTTGAACTCAAGTTAAAGTAAATTTCGATATTTTTTTACATTTCCGGTGAAACTATCGGACTAATCATAAAATGTCATAGAATCTTTTTTGTAGACAATTTTAATTCCAACAAATTATTATCCATAAATTTCTTCCAAATTCTGCATTGTTTTCTACTTTGACGTCGGATATCTTGTGAACAGTTGAATTTATGCAAAATTCACAAAAGACCTTTTTTCAAATCAGTAAAATTGCTACAAAATGTTTAGAGAGAGATTTTTTGTATCTTGATTTTTTCGGAAGTTATGTATTCTTTTCCATGTTACTAAATGAAAAGTCCAAAATTATCAACAGTCACCTCTAAATCTCAATATTAAGAGCTCGAATTTGAAGTGTCTTCATATTTTAAGATACCTTTTCGATTTTTCAATGTTCATCAAAAAGAAAAAAAATAGTCCCCTAATTTAAAACAGTCTAATATATATATATTAGACTGGGCCAAAAAAATCGACTATTTTTTTTTGCTTTTGATACTATGAAAATATTATTCCTGATGACCAAAAAAAATTATTGTGCAAGTTTGAGCCCTTAATATTTATATTGAGAGGTGTATCGTTACGACTTTTCGTTTTTTGAAAGAATTTTCATTTTTTACCCAAAACTCGTAAATCATCTGTCTGAAAAATTTGCGCAATGTATAATCTTAAAGGAAATTGAATTCCCTACAAAAAATCTCTCGTAGTAAATTGACGTAAAATGAGCCGTTTCCTTGCAACCGTGCGTTAAATATCAATTTGTTTTTTAAATTCTTTGCGTTGATTTTGAATTTTTGTAACTACTAGAAATATTAAAGTTTTTTCTAGTCAAGAGACATATTTTTGAAGGAAATTTAATACTCTACAAAAAAGGTCTCTTAACATTTTTCGCTAAATTCACTCCTTCAAAAGTTATTTAGGTGATTATAGTCGTTTTGATTCAATTTTAACCTAGAATATTGTTTATATATATAATATAAAGACAATATTAATAAATTATCCTATCCTAATAATAACTATACATATATGGGTCATTTGCGACAGCAATATTTTTTTATTACCAGCATTTTTCCTATCGATAAATCTTTTATTACTATTATTTTAAATAAACGTATCTCTAGTGTCCGAAATCAGCCAAACATGTTTTGTAATTTGATTTCTAATTAACAAAAAGAGAAAAAAAATTCGTTCGAAAATGTTATACGACGTGGTATCTGCGAGGCCGTTTTATAAAGTCTAGTCCTTAATTTGTTTCCTGTGCAAGATTAAGACATAAAATAGTATATTTTACACCTCGGGCAGGAAAGTAAGAAATGTCTCAGATCTCATGTAATTGTTGGCCGAGGCGAAGCCGAGGTCAACAAACATGTGATCTGAGGCTTTCTTGTTTACTGCCCAAGGTTTAAATACTATTTTTTGCCTCGACGGAGGCGGAAAGTGTCAACTTCGTTTCACACAGCGGGAAAAAAGTTGACGCTTTTCGCCCGGAGGGGCGAAAAACAAGATTTTGTTTTAATTTTTAAAATTACGTAGTTTTTGAAAAAATTATGAGTTTTCTTTAAAATTTCAAGAGTTTGAATTAATTAGTAATTGAAATTAATTTCCATAACCAATATAGGATTCTGATTTTAAAAATATATATGCCAGTTGCATTTATGATAAATTTAATAGTTCAATAGATGCAAATTTTTATGAAATTAATCAAGCAGGGCAAAAATTTGGGTTGACTGAAATTACTGCTTTATTTCAATTAGATTTAATTCAAAATTTCCAATACATTTCAATAGGTTTTAGTCAAAAATTTCCGATTCATCTCAATCGGAATTAATCGGAAATTTCCGATTCATTTCAATCGGATTTAATCGGAAATTTCCGATTCAATCCGATTGAAATGAATCGGATTTCTTAACCAGGGAATTTGTAAGCTTTATAATGCAAGATTTGAATCAAAAAAAAGATTTAATATTGAATTCAAAACAAAATATTATATAATAAATTAATTTTTTATATAAATTAATATAAAAAATTATTTTATTTAATAATATTTTTTCCCTACATCAAATAATATTTTTTTTTTTTCGTATCAAGATCTTTCTCATTATGCTTACAAATTAATGATAAATTTTTTCTTAAAAGATTAAATTTATGAAAAATATTGATCAAAATATTAATATCATTAACAACACATTTGTTAATAATTTTTAAGCTTAATGATGCAGGACTTGATAAGAAAAAAAGACGAAAAATTTCAAATCAAAGACAGTAAATCATAAAATAATCATATTTTGTTTTAAAGTAATTTGAAAATTTGATAAAAATACAAATATTTTTAAGTTTAAAATTTATTATCAATTTCATGTTTTATGTGTTTTCAAATAAAAACTAAATTTCATTAATATAAAAAGTAGGGGTGTGCGAATATTCGAATTTACGAATTATTTGACACGAATTCGAATCGAATTATTCGATTCGAAATTCGAATCGAATAACTCGAAATTTCGAATTATTCGAAAATTCTCGAATAATTCGAAAAATTTCGAATAATTCGAATTATTATGATATTCGCAATTTTTCAAGTATTTTGTATTCAGAATTTGTTATGTTCGATATTTAAATATGGACTAAATAATTAATATGCATTTTATTTACACTATGAAATATAATTACACAAATAGAACAATTAGTATGAAAATTTGCTACAAATTTTTGTTTAAAAATAATAAATACACGGAAAAAAATAAATAGGCGCTGCAACAGGACGCCGTCCTGTTGGTTCGACAGGATTTTGTCCTGCTAATGAAACAGGATTTTCTTGTTGCAGCAACAGGACACATCCTGTGGGGGCAACAGGATAAAATCCTGTTGCAGCAACAGGATTTTCATGTTGTAGCAACAGGACACATCCTGTGGGAGCAACAGGACAAAATCCTGTGGGAGCAACAGGACAAAATCCTGTGGGAGCAACAGGACAAAATCCTGTGGGAGCAACAGGACAAAATCCTGTGGGAGCAACAGGACAAAATCCTGTTGCAGCAACAGGATTTTTCCTGTAAAAGTCAGAGGATAAACTCCTGTTGTGGCAACAAGACTTCCCTGTAAATCAACAGGACTTTTCCTCTGGAATCATTAGGATAAGAAACTGGTTTCATGCACGTACGGAGTTTTTAGATGAAAATCATTTTCAATATAAAAATAATTCAAATTTTGAAAAAATCAAGACTAAAAATTGAAATTAAAAAAAAAAGATTTTTAACTTCGAAATTTTATCCGAGGGACAAAAACAATTAGTGCATAAATTTAGTTTCTTATTCTATTAATTCCACAGGACAAAATCCTGTTGCTGCAGCAGAATTTTGTCCTGTGGAAGCAACAGGATATATCCTGTTGCCACAACAGGAAAATCTTGTTGCTGCAACGGGATTTTATCCTGTTGCTCCCACAGGATGTGTCCTGTTGTTGCAACATGAAAATCCTGTTGCCGCCACAGGATGTGTCCTGTTGCTGCAACAAGAAGATCCTGTTTCATTAGCAGGACAATATCCTGTCGAACCAGAAGGACGGCGTCCTGTTGCAGCGCCTATTTATTTTTTTCCGTGTACGAAATCGAATCTGGTGATCATGAAGTTCGTTTATCAGATACAATATCACCAGCAGTGGAAAATAATCCTTCGCGTTCAGCAGAAGTACACAGAAGTGTAATGAAATTCAAATTGTAAACAACAGAAAATCCATTGATATTTCAATAATTCGCAAATCGTTCGAAGTATTCAATAAGAATCGAATTATTCGATATTTTTCGAACTATTCGAACTTTTTCGTATTATTCGAAATTTACGAATTATTCGAATTTTTTCGAACTATTTGAATTTTTTCGAACTATTCGAAATTTTTCGAATTATTCGAAATTTTTCGAATTATTCGAAAATTCGAATTATTCGATTCGAATTTCGAATCGAATATTAATATTCGATTCGATTCGATTCGAACGATATTCGCACACCCCTAATAAAAAGTTTTTTAATTTTCAAATGCATGAGACTACAGCCTCTAATTTTTATAGAGTGGTGAATAATTTAATTAATCTGTCATTAATTATATCAACTTAAATTTTGTTTAATCTTATACCAAGTAAATAATCTATTTGCGAATGTACAACAATATTTTAATTTAAGAGTCATGAAAATTTTATTATTAGTAATTAAAAAGTAATACATAAAAACAAAATTATTATCTGTAAGTTTTGTAATAGAATGTTTATTGAAAATTTATAATTTTTTTATCACTTTTCCTACAAATTAGTTTAATAGAATACAATATTTTTTTAATTTAATTATAGTTAAATCTTGTTTTTAGGTTTTTACATTTTATTTAAACATTATTTCTTATGTACTACTCATAAAAAAAACATTTTCATTGAAAAAACTACCTTACCCTCGGTTCAATGCTTTTCCTGCGGTCGGTATTATCCTCAGAGTAAACTTTATAATGAGACCTTGTTGAATCGGTCTGTTGATTATTTGGTAATGTGTTCTGAATCGCCGTTATTAAACTGTACTCTTGTAAGTTTCGCCTGAAGAAATTTTGGTAATATTTCTATTACAGCCGTTTCATATTTTTCGCCCCTATTTATTTTGTCACGTTTACAATTATTAAATCTAGTCAAATTGAATGTTGTTACGATTAGTAGACCCATTATTTAAGTCGACTTTTTAAATCTCCGCTAAGTCGATCAAGCTTTTTGTTAAAGTTGTGGTATAATAGGTCCAGTACATGTCTAGAAATGTTTTTAGGATGAAAGTATGGCACCCGTTTATGGCAGTCCGTGCACGGTGCTCGCGCATGCGCGTAAGGTATGAGAGAGCACGTGTGATTTAATTTTATTTTTTATAATTTATAATTTATGATTTAATTTACAAGCGGCTGACTTTTGTTTAATTTAAGTATTTATTTATAATTTTGATTTAGTTGGGATGCATAAACCAGCGTAATATTATGCCCCAACAATTGGCAACACATTATTTTGTTTAACTTGTCATCCGACGGATGACGTCAATTGATGTTTATTGTTTAGAAATAATTAATATTTATTTTATGATTTTATATATAAACATATAGAGGATATGAACAAATATTTCATATATACTTAAGTAGTTTACCATGTATCATCCGGGTGTTAAATACTTATGTTTATAATTTATATTTTTAATTTAAATTGGATGTCAAGTGAAATTACAATAATTAAGGGCGATGGTGCTGCCCTTTACGCGACGACCAACAGGTGGAGGTTGACCTAATTAATTTAGAAAGATACGGGATAGCTCTGTGTGCGGACGTGAATTTTATTTCGGTATTGAGTAGTTGATTATTTAAAATATTAAAGTCATTAAATTTAGTAATATTTACCGGGTGAATAAAACTTATTGGTAAACTAATTTATTTGCTGATTGTTTTGATCAAGTATTCTGCTGATTTTGAGTAAGTACTCAGTATTTCTATTCGCTGGATAAAATATTTTCATGTGTTAACCTCCCCCGGTAGTTGTTGGTCACCGCGAGGGGAAAATTTAATGCTTATTTTTCCTTGGATCTTTTCCTACTATTATTTTCCATTTATTTTCTTGTATTTGTTTATTATTTATAGATAATTATCTATTGTTTATTTATAATATTGTTATCATTTATCTATATTTCTGTTGATTTTCTCGGATGTTTTCCGCTTGGTCGCGAGTCACTTGCTCGGATTCTCCTCATAAATTCCCCCTGAATGAAATTTTGTCCGTTTTTGGAAAACGGTCTGGCGCCTGCGTGCACTAACCCAGCCTGAGGAGCTGGTTCAGGCACATCAAGTATTATTTATTTATTATTTAATTATTATTTAAAGTTTATTATTTATTTAAATTTTTGAGAAAAATATTCAGAACCATTTATTATCATTTAATATTATTTAAATTCATTTATTATCATTGTTTTAAACGCGTGGGCGACCGCATACGATATATTTGACGAATTCGCGTCTCCGTCGCGAATTTTTCGAGTAAATATACGTTATAAATGCTTAGATAAAATTAGATATGAGTTTTGGTTTGATCTAATTTTATAGAGTTGTATATAATTATATATAAGTTTATAAAGTAATATATACAATAATTGTCATGAAAAAAAAAAAAAAAAAAATCCCGCCGGCTCATGGACCCAAACCCGGGTCCTTCTGATTCGAAGTCTCAGTTGTTGTTAACAGTGCCGTATCTCACACTTGACACCTCGAGTTAATTGTATTTATTTGAATTCATATGCACTTAAGAAAATTAAAGACACCAATAAATGATTGATTTTGTTATTAGCTTTGCAGTAAATGATATTAATGTTCATAGAGTAAAGAAACAATTAACGGTATAGCCATTAATGGTGGGACAATAATTATAAATAAACTATAGTTCTTTTGGTAAATTAAAAAAAAAATCAGAAGTTAAAATTTTTTAAACTTAACTAAAATTTTTCAAATTTTATATTTCAGTTTTTTATAACTTAATTCATTGTTAAAACTTTAAAATGGTTTTGGTGTCATACTGTTTTTGGTTTTGTTAATGTATTTCTAAGAAATTCAAATAAAGTTTGTATACTTTATAACATTCATGAATGCGGTAAATTAAAACAACTTTATAGACTTTATAAAATGGTATAAATCATTGTAAAATCAGTTCTTCCAAATAATCCTACATTATTTGATCATATCTAAATTATTTCAAAAAATGTTATAATCCCGGGAAAAAAAAATTATATATAATTAGATGTAATCATATATAATCATATAAAATTCTATATAATTTTAGATAATTTTGTATAATTTTATATGATTATATCTAATTTTAAAATAATTTTTATGTTTAATTGTATATAAAAATATATAATTATATATAAATATATATGATTAAATGATTATATAAATTCATATATGGTCTTATATAACTATATATATTTATATATAATTATATAAATCTTTCTAATTTAATTATATAAAAATATGTATAATCATATATTCTTATATATAATTTTATATAAATATATATAATTATATTATTTTATATATAATCATGCATATTTATACATTCAGTCGAAAATTTTTTATATAATTTTATATAATTACAGTCAAACTCCATTAACTCGACCTCCATTAACTCGGAACTTCTCCTCATTTTTGACCCCCACTACGAGCTACGCGGTCTCCCACCCGATGCTATACATTTGTATGTGTATGTGCATCATTCATGTGACTCTCCTCACATAACCTGTCTAATTTTTTAAAATGACAAAGTAAAATAATTTTATTTTGCTTGCGTTTAACGTAATAATAAATATAAAAATAATTTATAATAAAAGTAATTTATTTTTTTTCTATTTATTTAAATAATATGTGTTTAGTTTTAATTATACATTTACGAATTCACAGCTCAATGAATAGCTTAATACTATGTATCACATGTTATTGGTACATAAATGAGATCATATTAAAAATATAATTAAATATAATAAGCTTTTGAAAAAACGTTACTTGGAATTTAATACCATCCAAGACATAATGTCAGTTTTTAATTGATGTAGATGAACTATAGTGTTAGGAGAAATTTTAAAATCATTTGAAAATTCTATGAGTTTGTCAACGGCATTTAAAGCTTTTGACCCAGATACTGCTTTTCTTTGTACTAATTCACTTTCACTCGCGTTATCCAAATTTTCACTATCCTCATCTCTTCTAGTACAGTGATTCTTCGCAAGATTAATGATTTCTTGGTCAGTAAGGGATCTTTCAAATTCTTAAAAGAAAAAAAGAAAAAGAAAGAAAAGATAATAATAAAAATAGAAAATAAAATTAAAAGCAAAAGATACAAATTTTTATGTAATTATCAGTCAGTAATTAATCGCCATTAGATTAAATTACTAAATCACTAGACGAATAGATGCTAAATCAAAATAAAGAATTAAATTAATATCACATTAATACCCCATTCTTCATCATTTTGTTTCATCCAATTCTTCACAAACTCTAGATCAATATTTTCATAACCCTCGATTTTTTCAAAACTTCTAACACATCATCACACGTCAATTTTTCAACGCTCATATTTTTATCAATTGGACAATTAACTCCATCAGTATTTATAGTTTCTGAACCATCAACTTCAGCAGATTTTAAAATATTTTCTGTTTGAAGATCAGCAGGCCATAATTTATTCCAGCATTTGTGAATTGTTTCACGTTTCACAGCTTCCCAAGATTGGTTCACCCAATAAATGGCCTCTTTGATTGTAACATCTTTCAACAGAGAAGGTAGCTTAATATTATCTTGTTGTTTACTCGCTAATGCCAGAGTGAGAATATATTTGTATCGTCGTTTGATTGCTTCAAGTATTCCTTGATCTAGAGGCTGTATTAATGCCGTAACATTTGGTGGCAAGAAAACAGTCTCAATATTATTTATTTTCACATGAGGATGAGCTTTGCAGTTATCAACCAGAAGGATAGCTTTCACGGGTAGTTTTTCTTGCATTAAATATTCAGTAACTTTTGGCACGAATTCTTTTTTAAACCATTCTTCAAATAACTCAGTACTCATCCATGCGTTTTTTTGATGTCTGTAGTACACAGGTAATTGATCTTTTGAAATACCTTTTAAAGCCCTTGGGTTCTTGGCTTTACCAATTACAATTAATGGTAATTTAAATGTACCGTCTGCATTACAGCAAGCAGTAATTGTTAAGCGATCTTTGTTTTTTTTAAAGCCACTTACTTCAGATTCTTCTTTAGTACTGAATGTCACTGTAGGAAGTGATTTAAAATTTAACGGACTTTCATCAAAATTAAAAACTTGTTTTCTTGACATTCCTTTAGATTCAACGTCATTTTTAAACTTAGTTACAAATTTTTTGGCAGCTTCTTCATCTCCTGACAATTTTTCACCACAAATAGTACGTCGTTTTATATTATATCTCTTTTTAAAGTTTTGTAACCAACCTTCACTAGCTGTAAACTTGGTTTCACAATTCATTTGTGCATGTAAGTCGAGAGCTCTTTGCTTCAAAATGACTCCGGATACAGGGACACCTGTTTTTCTTAATTGTGATAGCCAAATGTACACTGCTTCATCAAGTACTGCATTTTTTGGATCACGTCTACGTTTATGCCGAACTATATTTCCTTCCAAAGCCTCTTCAAGTTGTTTACGATGTTGTTCCCAGGATTTTACAGTTTTGGGTTTAACGTCAACTTCTTTTAAAATCTCAGAAAGAGGTTCACGTTTTAAACGGTTGATTATTTCCAACTTATATTTAATCGGAAAATTTTTGCAAACTTTATTGGATTGGTTTTTTTTTTTTTACATCTTTATTAGATTGAGTAATAGTAGGCTTCCCCATTATTTTTGTTTATACTCTAAAATAATTAAAATTTTTATTATTAGTGGAACATAACCACAAACAATATTAATGTTTAACCTCAAAATCAGTATAAATATAAATAAATAAACTTTTTAATACTTACTGTTACAGTACTAATCAATATCACTAAAAATATTAATAACAATGAAATAACTAAAATGTATTTTTAATGTATATTTTTATAATTGTAATTATAAAAAGTATGCGTACAAATATCTAACCGCTTTGATTACACACATGGATATCACGAATACGTGCATGTGTGTTAGTGGTCTTCATAAACGGTTCTGTTAAATGCGCATGCGTCACAGTTTACTTTTCGAGGGAGAAGGAGCTTCCTTTAACTCGGAAATTCCAAGAAATTTCCGCTCCTCCGTAGACTAGCTGTCCGAGTTAACGGAGTTTGACTGTATATAAAATTTTATATAATTGAGGTCCAAGAAATTCTATCTAATGGGAATTTCTAAGTGAATAATATTAAGATGTGCAGGTAAAATCATAACATTTTTTGAAATAATTTAGATATGATCAAATAATGTAAGATTATTCGGAAGAACTGATTTAACAATGATTTATAACATTTTATAAAGTCTATAAAATCGTTTTAATTTACCGCATTCATAAATGTTATAAAGTATGCAATTTTTTTTCAAATTTCTTAGAAATACATTAACAAGACCAAAAGTAGGATGATACCGAAAAAATTTTGAAAATTCAACAAAGAATTAAGTTATAAAAAACTGTTATATAAAATTAAAAAAATTTTAGTTAAGCTAAAACAATTTTAACTTCTGATTTTTTTTAATTTACCAAAAGAAGTAATTATCGCCCCACTATTAGTGGGTATATACCGCTAATGGTATCTTTACTCTATGAAAAATAATATAATTTACTACAATGCTAACAAAATTAATCATTTATTGATGTCTTTAATTTTCTCAAGTTCATTTGAATTCAAATAAAAACAGTTAATCAATCACTATTGATAAATGATTGATATAGGCGGGATTTTTTTTTTTTTTTTATGACCATTATTGTATATATGACTTTATAAAGTTATATATAATTATATAAAATTATATATAATTATATAAAATTAGATCAAACCAAAACTCATATCTAATTTTATCTAAGCATTTATATAAAATTTTATATAATTATATATAAATTTTTTTTCCCGGGATTCCACCCGCACATCTTAATATTATTCACTCAGAAATTCCCATTAGATAGAATTTGTTAGACCTCAATTACATAAAATTTTATACAATTATATAAAATTATATAAAAAATTTCCGACCGAATGAATAAATATGTATGATTATATATAAAATATTATAATTATGTATATTTATATAAAATTATATATAAAAATATATGATTATACATATTTTTGTATAATTAAATTAAAAAGATTCATATAATTATATATAAAGATATATAGTGATAAAAGACTATATATGAATTTATATAATTATATATTTTTATATACAATTAAACATAGAAATTTTAAAAAAATTAGATATAATCATATAAAATTATATAGAATTTTATATAATTATATATGATTATATCTAATTATATATAATTTTTTTTCCCAGGTTGCCAGAATTTTAATTAACAATGCTCAAAAAATCGTGTAAAAAATTGAATTTTACGTACAACAAATTTAATAAGAAACCCGTGTGGATGGAAAGGAAGAACGAGGTGGAGAAGTTGAATTGTTATAGTTCTTCATTGCTCATTACGAGTACAATCCCATTGAACTCATTTGGGCGTTTGTCAAAAATAAGGCAGCTACAAATAATTCAACGTAAATGACGTATTACAGTTATGTAAAAATGCTATGGACACCATTTCTCCGACACTATGGCCTAAATACATTGAACATGCTGAAAAAGAAGAAGAGAAGTCAAGAAAAACATGTTCGAAGATGGACAGCAAAATTAAAGCTATTATCATACGACTCGATGAAAACAATTACACAAGTGATTCCGATAATGATTGTAAATGATCTGACAATTTTTTTTTTGTATACTCATTATGGATAAAAAAGTTTTAGTGTGACAATATAATGTGTCCTTGTATGCCATATAACATATATTCAATTTTAGCAATATAATAAATAAAAACACTGAGTACATGAAAAATTTTATAAATTAATAAAACTTAGAAAAATAAATTATATAGTATATAAAAATAAAAATAATAAATTTTTAAATAAATTTCTTTAGCAAGTTATCTATTAGAAAACTTAGTACATAAAATTGGTATTTTTGCTATCGGCCCCTATGATAAACAAACAAAAAAAAGTAAAAACTCTGAGTCTCGCCGATATAGATACCAAACGTTTATGGCTCGGACGCTTTTAATAGAAATGATGACATTAGATCATTATGGTTAGCTCTACGGATTAACTGCGGTCATAAACACCTGCATGAAAACTAAAAAAGCTTATAGTTCAGAAGAATCGAGATCGGCATCAGTCATCGCTCACGTAAGATACTCAATATCGCTTTCTGCGTAGATACCAATTGGAATCAAATTGTCAGCTAACACTATTATAAATTAACAGTAATAACACTATTATAAATTAACAGTAATAACGGAAATTGAATAAAAAAAAAAAAAAATTGTACTTGAATGAGAGGATTTAAAAAAAAAAGTTAGTTAAGCAAATTTTTTTTATGTTGGGATTTTAGTGGGATTTTATTGGGTTGGCCTAAAGTTTCTGTAGGGTGTACCCAATGGAAACCCTATAGAGTGTGCCTAATTGGGAAACAGTTGTTACAACCCAACGTTGGGTCCCCAATGGGGAACTCAGCTGGATCCTAATAGCTCTTACAATTTTGTTTCTAATCGGGTACAAGTAATTCGATAAAATTGAGGCATTTTAAATCTTGTAAATCAAGATTCTTTACTTACATTGCTTCATTAAGGTAGTTGCCCTGCTATAATATTGTCAAAAAGTAATGAGCCATATGCGTGGTAAGAGTAAGTTAGGTTGTACTTAAAATGAGACATTACTTTTATTCGATACTGTACCCGTGAGAAGATTACCTACACACTAGTCATATATACGTATGCACAAATACTGTTAAACATTTTCTTAAATTCTCATTTGACAACGTCGCATATGCTTTACCAGTTGCTGTATAGTGTACTGAGTATCTGTATGAATTTACCGCTCAAATGTTTAATGCATACTCGCGTACAGCGTTGTCAGATTCTTACTGTCCCATGCATGAATAAGTATATTTTTTATTTATTGTTAAACTTTGAATTGCTATATAACAATGAGATGGTGAATCCTTTTTTTTTTAAATTCAGGATAAATTCATTCATTTTCTGTGAGTTTTTCAAAAATTTATGATTGTTAGTTTTTTTTATTAGAATCAAGAACTCGACTTAAAACGTATACTCCTCATTGCTCGCAATGTTAATTATTCAAACTTTGATTATAAATATCTCGAATTAGAGATGGTCAATCGACTTCAAATTCTAATGGTAATTGTATCTTAAGGTAGTACGAGCACCAAGGCAATTATGAATAAAAGGCTTAATTTTTTTTTTATATGAAGTTTAACTAAGTCTAAACCGACCCGCGAAAAATGAATCAAACATGGCCATGCATGAATGCTCCATGCATGGCCATGTATAAAAATTGGCCAGACATGGCCATGTATGGCCATATAAGACAATGTATGGCCATGTATGACCTTGCATGGCCATGTATGACTATACATAGCTTGATACGGCCATACATGACTTGATATGACTAGGTATAGAAATTTTAACTATATAAAAAAAAATTTTTTTTTTTTTTTTTTTTTTTTTTTTAATTATTTTGGCGACGCAGAGATTATCAGATATGCGAATAATTGAATTCCTAATCGAATTGGAAATTTTTAATTCAGAGAAAAAACGCTAGACTTATTAATAACACCACCCGCTTTAGTAGGATTCGAACCCGGGACCTTCCGTACGAGAGACCGACGCTTTGTTGACTAAGCTATGTGACCAACAGTTACAACGAAGTTTACTTGTGCTACGTAAGATTGAAAGGATATAATCACTTTCGAAATAGCAAAATATAATCATCAATATGCTGTTAGTGATATCAATAAAATTTTCTATTTTTTTTCACTACAACATTCTATTTATAAGTAATTGTAATAGTCAGCTCAAATTTTTTATATCCGTGAAAAATGAATCATACATGGCCATGCATGGCCATATATGAATCATACAAGGCCATGTATGGTCATGCATGGTCATGTATAGTTATATAAGTCAGTGATTAGTTGGACATATATGGCCATGCATGGCCGTATATGGTTCATACATGGTCAAACATGGAGCATATATGGCCATACATCGAGCATATATGGCCATACATGGGCATACGAACTTTTTTAATTTTTTTTCTTTCATTATCTCATAAACAACAAGACCTACAAAAAAAATGTAAATGACAATTTTATAAGAAATTTAATTTCCTACAAAAAAGGACCCTAGCACCGAATCACTCAGATAGATTTTCTGAGATATTAGTCAAATAAAAAATCAGTATTTTCTAAGATTTGATTCGACATTTTATAGGAATTCAATGCTACGTAAACTTCAATAATTAATATCTCAGAAAATATCGATCGTAGTGATTTAGTGCTAAGGACCTTTTTTGTAGGAAATTGAATTTCCTATAGAATTGTTACTTACATTTTTTCTGTAGGTCTTGTTGTTTATGAGATAATGAGAGAAAAAACAAGAATTCTATGAAAAAATTTAGTTTAGAGGTCCGTACTACCCCACTCGTATGAGTTACGACTTCGCGAAAATGGGTACTTTTGAAGAGCATTCAATTCTGAGAAAATCCCGACTTTGGGCGAGATGATGTCATAAAATGCCACGGAGTTACAGAAGTTTAAAACATAAAAACCCAAGTTTACGTGTATTTTGAATGGGAAATCTTCGCCTGCTCTGGGAAAGTACTTTATATTAATATCAAGGGCTTCAACTCTCAGGGAATTTTCGGGGGGGGGGGGGGGGTATTTCCAACAAAATTTCGGGATGAGAGCGAAAAAAAAAATAGTCGCTAAAAAAAGCAGTCTAATATATAGTCATCCATGACTATGTATGACCATGCATGGCCATACATGGCCTTGTATGATTCATATATGGCCATGCATGACTATTCAAAAAGTTCGTATGCCCATGTATGAACCATATACGGCCATGCATGGCCATATATGTTCAATTAATCACTGACGTATATAGTCATACATGTCTATGCAGGGCCATATATGGCCTTGTATGATTCATGTATGGCCATACATGCTCCATGTATGCTCCATGCATGGCCATGTATGCTCCATGCATGAACCATATATGGCCATGCATGGCCATGTATGATTCATTTTTCTCGGGGATTCTGAAAATTTTAGGGGGGGTTGCCCGATTATTTAAATAAATAAATGACTTCAAAAGTAGGCATATTTAACATTTGCTTTATGGTAAAACGGTAGATGGATGGTATGTTTTCATAGATATCTCTAAAACTAGTCGGTGGAAATTAAAAAAAAAACTATTCAAATTAAAGTTAAAACCTCAATAAATTATTGAAAACAAAAAAACCCGTTGTGCCCGACTAATTAAAAAGATATTTAATTAATAAGATCAACTTTTTCAAGCGTTGATTATTTTTCGTACAAGCTGGCAACACTGTAGACCATTAAAAAGAGATAAAATATATTGGAAAGAGATAGAAACAAAGAGAATCATAATAGTGAAGTAACCTAACCTACAACTGTCAAATTTAACTTATATTTATACACAGCGGTATTTTTTGAAATTTGTCTAATCAAAAATTTTTATATGTAAATAATAATAGCAAATATTATTAATAATTAATTAATTAATATTAATTGTCAATATTACTATGAGTATGAATGTATCAGTTATCAGATAAATTTAAAATTAATAATAAATAGAGTAAATAATTAATGAAATTAAATTTTTAAAAAATGCGCCTTTGAAAAATTTTGAAATTAAAAAGTGCATTTCTTATAAATATTTTTTTTTAAGAATTATTTACTCTATTTATAAATAATTTAAAATTTTTCTGATGTTTGCTACATTAATGTAGAAGAAATTTTGAAATTTTGAAATTTTGAAATTTCATACTCATATATTATTAATTTTAAAAAATTTCAATAAGTAAAAATTATTCATCTTTTTTATTAAATTCAGTGTCAATATTATTAATAATTTCACGAATTTCAGGACGCGGTTTTTTGATAATAGCTGATGATTTTGTCACTAAATTGGCATTTGTTTAAACTCGATGTTTATTTTGAATTTACAAATAACAACAATAAGAAATAATAATCACAGTAATCACAGTGCTGCCATACGTACTGTCGCGGTCACGTGATCATCATCACCCCCTTTACCGCGCGCTCAGAGCAGCCTATCCCCACCATGCCTTCCGCTCGTACTACCTTAATTATCCTTCGTGTCTCGCACTTCGAGATTACGAAGGTAGTATCACTACTTCCATGTCTTGGACCACACTTTTAGAGCAATTTAAATTAAAAGTACCGCGCCAATCGCCTATCGTGGCGCCGCCTCGCTGCTATTTACTCATTCGTTTCTTTTGTGTTGAACAGACCACACGTGTAGTGCGATTAGTATTTATAATTCATATATACATTTTAATTTCTCTCTTGGTTGTATCAAGTAAAAAGTAGTAATGGGTAGCTGAAAAAAGCGTTCAAGAAGCCGTGATCGTTCGAGTGAGAGGACATCGAAGAGACTTCATAGATTAGAGGAAAAGATGGAAGATATTGCGACGAAATTTGACGCGATTCACCGAGCCATTTTGGGACGCGACGAAAGATACTCAGAAGCTTACCCGTCAGATAGTGAAGGTAATTATGAAAGGAAATGTCTGAGTCAGATTGCACGAGATGCTTTTTCTTTCAATATATCTTTAATTTTGAGCCCGAGAGGCCATTGAAATTGTTGGTTATAAAAATCACAAAAACATTGGTAATACGTATAGTTTGCTTACCCGGGAGGTAAAGTAGAACTCATATGGTAACCAGACTTTACCTGTAAGGTAAAGTAGAGAAATTGTTGATTCTGAATTATCCGAGAGATAATTTTGGAGTTATGTAAATAAAAAATTCTTGGAATCTGGCAATACTAGAGATTCATTGATTCTGAATTATCCGAGAGATAAATTTAGGAAAAAAAAAAAAAAAATAACTAAGCTAATGACAGCTGAGATCACACTAAAATTAATATTTGGATCTTCTCTAGGTGAAGGGCAAGTTGTGGATCCCAAATCGGGGACAAGGGAGGAAAGAGTAGAGGAAATTAACTCTGACTCAGGTCTTGCAGCTGAGCTTTCAAAAAATAAGGATTCATCGGTAGCTCAAGGGGTACAGGGAGTCTTAAATGAATCGACAAATACAGGAAGTGAGCCGTCAGTTGTGTTGACTGATGAAACGGAGTTAACACTCGAGAACCCCAAGGTCTCCGAGACTGAGACCCCTTGGACACTGGATGAGGATGGTCTCCGCATTTTTGGTGAAGAACCTGCGCGTGCAGAGCCGGAGTTAATTTTACACTCCAGTATTGCTAACCGCCGGAAAAATTATCTCTCTGAAGGGATGAAGAAAGAAATCAAAGATGGATTGCTGGAAAAATATCCGAGGAAAGGAAAATTATCATTTGAAGCACCAATTTTAAACGAAGAAGTGGCCGTTAATTTAAAAGAATCGGCCTTAAAGAGAGATAAGTATTTCTGTGCCACTCAGAAGTTGGCCGGATCGGCGCTAGCAGCTCTAACGCCAGTTATTCAGTCGCTAGTGCCTTCTAAAGCTCCAGATAGTAAGGAAAATTTGGAGAAGGTCTGGGAGGCTGCGAAATTTTTGATTGAGATTCATAGATCTCAGACCGTTGCACGGAAGGCCTGTATTTTGCCTACTCTGACCAAACCATATGCCTCGGCATTGGAAAAAAGAACAACCGATGACTATCTATTCGGTATCAATTTGGTAGAGAAGGTTAAGGAAATCAAGGCCATTGGTAAGGTAAGCGAAGAAATGAAGCCTAGCTTACCGAAAAAGCCTCTCATGCCTGCAAATCCTTTAAACTTCAAGAGCTCGTCGAGTCAAAAGAAGTCGGTACCTCAGACGAGCGGGAGAATTTCAATTGTGAGAAAACCACCGACAAAACAGCAGCTGTCGAAACAAGGGACTTATCCCAAGTCCAATCAGTATCGACACCACAACCCACGATCTCAGAATCGTTAACTTTGCAGACGGAAGTAAGTATATTTGCGGGTCGTCTGGTGCACTTTGTGAAGGCATAGAAATCAATTACTGACGATAGCTTTGTCATCCAATGCGTTGAAGGGTATAAGATACCTTTTTTGTCACCACCTAAGCAGAACCGCTCGCCATTGGCCAGATCTTGGTCAGATCAGGAATCAGCATGTGTCCAACTAGAGATTAATAGGCTCTTGTCGATGGGCGCGGTTGTAGAAGCTGAGGATGACCCAGATCAGTTTCTTTCACCATTCTTTTTAGTTCCTAAGGCCGACGGTCAAAAAAGATTTATTCTGAATCTAAAAGAACTGAATACCTTCATAGACACGGAGCATTTTAAGCTCGAGGATCTCAGATCCGCATGTAACCTCTTAGAACCCGACATTTTCATGGGGACTATCGATCTTAAAGATGCTTACTTCTTAATTGCCGTTTGGAAATGTCATCGGAAATTTTTAAGGTTCAGTTTTAACGGGAAAATTTACGAATTTACGTGTTTGCCCTTTGGTCTGTGTACATGCCCGTTGGTATTTACCAAACCTTTGAAGCCAGTCATAAATTACCTCCGCCTGAAGGGTTTCCTGTCGATCGTGTACTTAGATGATTTTTTGTGCCTCGGTAATTCTAGTCAGGAATGTAGCGAGAATATTAGTCAAACAGTTAGAGTGCTTCAGTGGCTGGGGTTTAGCGTCAATTTTGAAAAATCTAAGTTGAATCCCGAGAAAAGGTGCAAATACCTAGGGTTCATCCTTGATTCTTCTGCGATGAGGATTGAGCTTCCGCCAGAAAAGAGAATCTCAGTTCGGGTGCAAATTGAATCGATCAAGAAGAAAGGGAAGATTAAGATTCGCGATTTTGCCAGGATTGTTGGGGTAGTAGTCGCTTGTTGCCCAGCAGTCGAATATAGTCTACTGCATTGTAGGCTATTCGAGAGAGCTAAAACTCAAGCCTTAGACAGGAGTGGTGGATGTTTTGACGCGATGATGTCGGTACCTAAGTTCACGATGAAAGATTGGGATTGGTGGCTGAAAGTTTTGCCGACAGCCAGCAAGAAAGTGAGAAACAGCAAATATGAACTAACAATCTATTCGGACACTTCGTTAACCGGATGGGGGGCTTTTTGTGAGGGTGAAAGTGCCAATGGGCTGTGGAGCCAAGACGAGAGGGCCCTCCATATAAACCATCTAGAGCTTAAAGCCGCTCTACTGGCTTTGAAATGTTTCGCATCAGATAGGCGTGATACGAACATATTGCTCATGGTTGACAATACCACAACGTTGGCCTGTATTAACAGAATGGGTGGCGTTCGTTATACGGGTCTCCACGAATTGGCTTGCGAGTTCTGGGACTGGTGTGAAGATCATCAGTTATGGGTATACGCCACTTACATTCCTTCAGAGGTGAATGTGGAAGCTGATTTTTCGTCAAGAATTGATAACTCTGATGCAGAATGGGAGTTGGCAGATAATGCATTTGACAAGATTGTCAGAACATTTAACGATCTGGAGATAGACCTGTTTGCTTCTCGAATTAATGCCAAATTTGTAGTCTATTGCTCGTGGAAAAGGGACCCGGGATCTTTTGCGTTTGATGCGTTTACTATTAATTGGTCTGACTGGGTATTTTATGCTTTTTCTCCGTTCTCTATAATAACTAAGGTAATTAAAAAAATTAAGGATGACAAAGCTGAAGGTATCTTAGTGGTACCCTATTGGCCTACTCAGGTTTTGTTCCCAGCCTTCAAAAAGTTGACCATAGGTGACTGGCTTAAGTTTGAAGCAAATTCTAATCTATTGGTATCCCCTTGCAGATCACGTCAACATCCCCTGTCGAAAAAACTTACCCTGGTGGCCGCCAGGTTATCAGCCAAGCGTTGCTGATTAAAGGAAACCAAATGAGGCGATTGAAATTTCTTTGGCCTCCTTAGAAGAGTTTACGCTAAAACAATATAATGGTACGCTAAAATCTTGGTGGCAATGGAATGTGCAGGGTGATGGAGATCCATATGTCGTATCTGCGGAGAAGATTTTAAAATTTCTATCAAATAAGCTTAAGAATGGCAGTGGCTACAGTGCGCTGAACTCTGCCAGAGCGGCGCTGTCATTGATATCTGGCGAAGATATAACTAATAATCGGCTAATAAGTCGATTCATAAAGGGATCCGCAAAAATGCGGCCAAATTATCCCAAATACGAGTCCACGTGGGATGTGGATCCGGTATTACGAAAGCTAGCAACGTGGTTTCCGCTGAATGCATTGTCCTTGAAAAAATTAACGGAGAAACTCGTGGTTCTCTTAGCCCTGGGTACGGCCCATCGTTGCCAAACCCTAGCTTTAATTTTCATTTCAAATATTATCACTGTGGATGATGGAATTGAGATACCTATCCCAGATCAAATCAAGACATCTCGGCCCGGAGCTCCACAACCGGTGTTGAAGATCCCCTTTTTCCGAGAAAAACCGGAACTGTGCATTGCGAAAACCCTAAACCAATATTTGGCTGTGACTAAAGACCTTCGAGGTGATACAAATTCACTTTTCATCTCTTTTCAAAAGCCTCACAAGGCAGTCAAGAGTGAAACGATTGCTCGCTGGATAAAATCGACGCTGGGAGAGCTAGGAGTTGATCGGAGATTCACGGCGCACTCCACGCGCCACGCGTCAACTTCTAAGGCCTATGGAAGAGGTGTCTCTATTGAAGAGATCAGAAAAGTAGCTGGATGGTCCCGAGAGTCGACAGTTTTCGCCAAGTTTTATCATCGACCAATAAATATTAAAAATAATAATTTTGCAAAAGCGCTGTTATTACCCAGTATGCCTGAGTAATATCACCCCTAATCCAATAAGTGGCCTAAGACGGCCGTTCAAATTAACAAATTTTTATTTCACGCTGTAATTCCTAATAAAACATTTTTTAAACTATAAAAATGTTGCTCTAAATAGCTACCTTCGTAATCTCGAAGTGCGAGACACGAAGGATAATTGGAAGATCTTACGAGCCGGCCGAAGGCCGGCGAAGTTTGATCTAAATTATCCGAGTGTCTCGCACGAGAGATTCCCACCCAATCATTGTTTAATCTCCCAGCCCTTTCAGGTAAAATAAAAATTATGATAGCTTTATACAAATGAGAAAATAGCAGCGAGGCGGCGCCACGATAGGCGATTGGCGCGGTACTTTTAATTTAAATTGCTCTAAGAGTGTGGTCCAAGACATGAAAGTAGTGATACTACCTTCGTAATCTCTCGTGCGAGACACTCGGATAATTTAGATCAAACTTCGCCGGCCTTCGACCGGCTCGTAAGATCGTCCAATACCCTTAATAAGTATAAAAAATTTTAAAACTTTCTGCACTGTAAAAAATGAGGTACTGACATCAAACTCCCTAGGAGTTTGACGAATTTTCTCTTCAGTGAAACGAAATTCGTTTGAACCAACAAAAACTAGTTTGTCTCAAGAAAATCATTTTTATTGAATCAAAATCTCTAGTCGATTACGAGAAATTGCTTGAGCGTTTATATTAAAGTTTTTAAGTTTGACCGTAATTAAACTAACATTTGATTGAATAGTAAAATATATTTTAATTCAAGTTTGGATGTACTTGATTTAAAAATAAAAACTTGTTGAAGCAAACTTTTAAATTTTCAGAAATTTAACTGAAACTCTTGAAACTTTTGGTTTGAGAACTTTACATAATTCAATGAAACAAAAGTAGTTTCCTATAATACCGAACGTGTCGTGTCAACCGACGAGTTTCTTAGAGAGAGAATCCGATGAGGTTAAAGGAATAATTTTACGCACTCACATTAAAACTGAAAAATATTCGACAAAAATATAAATGTATTCGTTTCAAAATATCGAACTATATTTGAATGGAAGTCTTTATATTATCGATTTGATAAAAAAAATTATTTATAAAAAGAGTCACATATTTATCTCGTTTAGATCAATCTATAAGCAGTTGACTGTATATACCCATTCAATATGAAAACAAAGTACTAGAAGCACAACTAAACTAAAACTTTCCTGCTGGTTCCGTAGCGTAGTGGTAAGGTGTCTGACTCTCGCGCGTAAGGTGCTGGGATCGAATCCTCCGGATGGTGATATTAAAATTATTTAATTTTTCACTAAAAACTGTGAGTATGTTAGGATGATTTGTAAAGTATAAATTGATGTAATATAATAATATAATGTAATTGTCCCAATACTTAATAAAAAAAAAAAATAATAGCAATAAAAATAAATCAAATCAAAAATAAATAAATACACAAGAAAAAAAATAATTTTTTTTTAATGAATTATTAATGAGATAATTAAAGGCAATATTCATTTGCTTCAGATTACTGTTTTGTTGGATCAATCCAATACAGCAATTTGAAATAATTCGATTTTTTATTGAATCAATTGCAAAGAGAGTTTCTACAGACCTAAAAAAATAATACTTTCAACACTGAAATCATTTGCTTTAATAAAATTTTGACTTAACTGAAAATTCATACCTTCAATCACCTTACTTTGAGTGAAATTTTTAACTTATTCATATAAAACAAAAATCATTATTGTATCAACAGCATAATTGATTTGAACTAATTTCTATTTTTTTTTTACTGAAAAAAGTTATTGAGTTATATCAAATACCATAGAGTTAGTTCAAACGACTCGGTAACTTCCCTCAAGAAACTCTTAGTTGGAGCAAAATATACCGTCAAACGTAGAGGGCGGTAGACTCAATCGCTTGACGCGCTTGGCTGTATCCAAACGCACGGAGCACTTGAGCCAAACGAATCTGGTTTGATGTCAAGAATCTTTTTTTACAGTGTGGCACTATGTCCATCACCCGACAACTACCTTAATTTATGAAAACTGATTGTTGCAACTAAATAATTTTTATGCAAATACGATTCATAATGCAACTACAGCGGCAAAGTAAATTACGATTCAAAGACCCCTAGATTATTATTGGAAGACTTATCATAACGTATCTCACTTATTGAAAAATATTAGGTCACATAGCTACCTTAATAGTGAAATAAACAAGAATATAGTTGATATAATTGTTATCTCTCAAGTTATTTCGACTAAAACACTGAAATAGTTATCAACCACGTTTTTAATTGAGACACTTTTTGATGCGGTATCAGTTGTTGATGCAACTCAGAATTTCTTCAAGTGTAAGGTAGAGGTATCATTTTTGGCCACTTTAGGGCCAGTTTTGGCCACTTTCAAAATTTGTAGAAAGTAATAGACGCGATCAAGTAATTAAATTTTAAAAAGTGTACAAAATTACTTTTATCATACTATCGCAATGGAAATTTTATTTTATACTTTTCTCATTAATTAAAATAATTTTTAAATATCCATAAACGAAGCAGTGGCCACAAATGTTACTTCTACTTTATATATATCCCAGGTAGGAATCGCCGAGGCTGACTATAGGCCGAGCCTTGGCCCTGTTGTCACTTGCCAAGCTTCGGCAGCTGACCATTGGCCCAAGCCTCGGCCAGGGCTTGGTCCAATGGTTTGATTACGTTAAGCCAAGTCTTGGCAGCTAACCGTTGGCCCAAGTCCAGACCGAGGCTTGGTCCATTGGTTTTATTAAAATAATCCGAGCCTTAGGTAGTGACTATTGGCCCGAGCCTCCACCAGGGCCAGGCCCGATAGTTTAATTTCTGTTAAATCGAGCCTTGGCCGCTGACCATTGGCCAATGCCTCAGCCTGGGTTAAATTTTTATTCAATATTAAAATTATCAACTTTACATGTATCTATATCTATGTATATAGAGAAGACCAAGGCATAACGGTCTACCGAGTATACGATTAACATCAATAATTTCCATTCAATTAGTTATTGCTATGTACAAAACTTTAGTTACCATGAAATTTTTATTTTTGGCGAGCAAAATAGGGTACCCTTTAAAAAAGTTGAAAACGAAAATTTCTGAAAGTTGATCAAATTTCATTAAATTCAAATTTTTTATATGTAATATACATAAAGAAAAATTACATTTCACATCATTGGCTTAATAAATCGTTTCCCTTCGATTAGCTTAATTACTAATTGTTATTCAATAAAAAATAAACAGTTCTATATTTTTTATTTGCCATTACTTTGTACCCAAAAAATGTATTTTTTGATTTTTTAGATTACAGATTATTTTGCATCATTTCAAAAATTTTATCAATTAAAAAATAAAATATTACTCTCGGATATTTTTAGTGGCTGAATTTGCCCCAGGTACACGCAAAAAAGAGCAGTTCAAAAATTACAGTTTCTACTGTAAATCAGGCTTTCCAGGTAAAAATCTGTAAACATTAAAGTTCAAACTGTAATTTTAGAAATTCGTTGTAGCAATAAAATTAATACAATTTTAAGCAGCAAATTTTACAGTTTGAATCGACAATATCGAGTTTGAAACTGTAATATTTGTTATTTCTGTAAAATTTACTGATAAAAAATGTAATTTCTACAGTTTCAGACTCGGAGCGATATAGTACTAATTAATACTATACGAAACTGTAATTTTTCAACTGATCTTTTTTCCGTGTATAGAGAATCAGCCGAACAATGGATTAATATATTAAATTTTTTTTAATTTGATGATAAAAATATGAATCATTTTTTCAGAATTTTTGGATGGCCCATTTTGCCCCAGGCGTCATGTATAGGGCTAAAAATGCGCAAATATATCGGATTTATAGCAATTTGACGTAAAAAAAAAATTTTTTTTTTTTTAAATATTTTGGGAGTACTCCGTTTTGCCTACTCTACACCCTTTTGCCCCCCCCCCTTTCCTAATAGCGCTACTTGACCTAACTCTTAATTTATTCATTTATATCAAATCATGAAATTACAAATTAATAAATATATGTCATTACTCAACAGACAATTTTAAGTTCATTAAATAAAATTACATGTCACCTCATCTATACGGTCTAATATTTTTGAATTAAATTGTATTTAAATGATTTAAGAAGCAAAAAAATCATGATTATCTGGACATCAGATTTAGCACAGTGGATAGCGTTCTGGCCTAGTAATCACAAGGATCTCAGTTCAAACCCCGGTAGCCCCCAAATAACTTACTCGTTATTTCTCAGTAATTCAGTAATTAGTTAATTACACTCCAATGTAATGTCGATAAAAGTGTGATCGAACTTTTATTTAATTATATTTATTGATTTAAATAATGATATTTTAGTTCGAGCATTGGGTGAGCCTTTGATTTTTTGCTTCCCGAGGTTTGGCCGAGGCTTGATTTTTTGTTTCCCAAACCTTGGCCAAGGCTCGATTTTTCGTTTCTCAAGACTCGGCCGAGGCTTGATATTTTGTTTCCCAAGGCTTGGGACATGGACATCATCCAAGGCTTGGACCAATGCTCACCCAATGGTTCAGCCAAGGCTTGACCAAGGCTTGCGCCAAGGCTCGGGACTCTGGCATGACGACTGGCCAATGCCTGGTCCGAACCTTGGCCAACGGTCCCTTCCTATCAGGGATATACTACATGTGGCTATATTCAATAAAAATTACTCTTCAATTATAATTTGAATTGTTTAACACATTCAGTAGTTACAGTCAGTAATCATGTATCGTTCATGATCATTTTTTCAGGTCATTGAATAATTTTAATATTTTTTTTTTTTTTAGTCGGTTACTTCTATACTGTTGAATCCTAAAAATTCTTAGAAAAAAAAAAAAAAAAAAAACAATTTCTAGACTTTCTTTTTACTGTTACTTAAAGCAACCAAAGGACGGAGATCAATTCATAATAACTTTGCAGCTATGATAGCTAGTCGTATGGTTATCAGAGCCAAAAACATGTAGATAATAAAGAAAGCATTAAAAAACAGAAGCCTTTTGAAATTCGACTGCCGCAAGAAACAAATAAAAAATGTTCTGTCACTTCCTATATTAAGTGCATGCTACTACAGTCCAGGACACCCATGGGGCTTGACTGTAGGGTCACAGCGACGTATTTAAATAAAACATTGACTCACATTGCAATTTACCCTATCCACCTCCACATACCCTCTGGCACCCTAGGCACCTATGCGACTGTAGATAAACAAATTAAGCTGCAACTTATACTTGTTTGTGTAAACACTATAGAACGATGCATGTTCTGGACTTCCTATGATAGCCAACAAAAAAAAGTTTATTGAATAGTATCACTACTAACTTTTGGTGGATGAACAACTGTTACCTAAGAAATCAATGCTTATTTCGCTGTTACATTTGTTGCTCTACACTATTTACATGTGCAGAGAAAATTTTGTTTAATAGTCGCATTGGCTCCCAGTCAGTGCTGTAATTGCTATTGATTATATATTTTTCTATTCAGATATAGTCTTAGCCTTAAATGATTAAGAATAAGAATAAGGATAAATTAGAAAAGAAGAAAATGCTTACGAAGTAGAGTTATTTGGAGGTAAAAGACCCCAGGTAAAGTAGTTCAGAGAAAAGACAGAGGCATCAAAACGAAACAGTGGAGCACACAGCGCAGAGTAATCGAGAGAGCAGAGCTCTGCCCAAGTGGACACTGCAAATTATTCGACATCTGTCCCCGGGTTGAAAAATTTGATCTGATTTTGGTCTAACTGGACTGTATTTGGACTACTTAGTCTGTTATTGAACTTCTGTCAAAATTTCGATCTGTTTTTGATCTGATTTTAGTCTAATTGGACTAGTTGATTTGTTTTTGATCTTTTATAAAAATTTTAAGCTGTTTTCGACCTGTTGTTTTAACAAACAATTGCGTTACGGGCAGACCAAACTAGATCAATTCTTGAACTTTAAAAAATTTAGCTCTGAAAATTTGCAAGGACAAAAGTAGATTAAATCATGGAGTAATATTTTTATTTATGGGCAATATTTATAAAAAAAATATTAAGTTACAGAATTGATTATGTTTTGTTTACTATTTATTTAATATCTTTTGATTAAAAATGTCGGCAGTTAATGAAAATTTGACAGGTTAATTTTTAGTTGTCTTGACTGAATATTTATAGCATTGAATAAAAGTGATAAAATAACTCTTAAAATGTAAAAAAAAATTTTCTTATTTACTGGATAAAATCGAAAATATTTTGGCATTAGAAAACATCAAAATTCTTGTGACATCTTATTACGGAAGCGCATTAGCGTTTCAAATATTAAGAAAATTAAAATAAATTTATAAATCTAGATTATTATTATTATTTATATTTTTAAAAAGTCCTGTTTTAGATCTAAAAGCGATTAAAAACAAACTAAAAATTATAGTGAATAAAGTCTGTTTTTGTCCTTAAAAACAATTGAACACAGACCAATAATTATAGTAAAAAAGTCTGTTTTTAGTCTAAACCCGATTTAAAACAGACTAAATATCGTACGAAAATAAGTCTGATATTGGCCTGGATAAGGAATAGTACAGGCAAAAACAGATTAAATTCCTACATAAAATAAATACGATTTATAAATTTGAATTAAAGAAAAAATATTTGAATTTATCATTTATTTTAAAACAGATCTAATTTTTTGACCCGGGTCGTTAATTTTTAAACTTCTTAAGGACACCGATATATTTTTAATACAAGCATATTCTAGAGTATCATTAAAAGGTAAATAAAGATGCCATGCTCGTATGTCTTTTATCGTTCTTGACTTCAAGTATCGAACGTCTAAACAATCCATTTTCTGTAAATACTCATCATTTGATATAAAAGTGGACTCAACGCTGGTAACATTTTTAGAATCCCAGTTGTATAGGTCTCGTGGTGTGAGGATACGCTATTCGCTATCCATCTGCCGTGGAATTCTAGCAGCAAAAATTATGATCTTATTTTACAGTTTAATAAAACTAAAATAAATGACATGTATTTAAGTAAATATTGGAAGTGATTGAAAGCTTTTTTGATGTGTATTTAATTTTGTACAAAGACATATTTATTAACAAAAATAAATTTTATACTTATTTAACATGGAAAAATGTCTTTTTCAAGCGTCAGCTCAATTTTCGCAATAATGAGCTTACTTATGAGTTTTTTTTTGTTTTAATGTGGGTCATTCAATGTCAAATCGACCTATAGTTGGAATCGACCCCTTCCGATTTGGATGAAATTTGGTCAGAAGTTTTTTTCCATACTATAATGAAGTTTTACCAACGGAAAAATATTAAAAAATTTTTTATCAAAAGTTATGCGACAATTCACAAACTTATCATTTTTCGAATCTTTCAAGTTTATTTTTTGAATATCTCGAAGACTATTGTAGTTACAAGAATCGGCATTGGTTCATTTTAAAGAAAATACTTAAGGCTACAAAACAACTGTATTTGTGAAGAAAATTTAGAAAATCAAAAAATTGAAATATTTTTAAAAGTTCAACATTGAATAATTCGAAAACCTATTTGTTTATAGCTCAAATTTTTTCGTAGACTACCTTCATCTGATCTTAAAGAACTCTCAAATTTTGAAACAGGAGTTTTTTTTGTTTCGAAGATGTTAATTTTTGAAATTAGAAATATTTTTTTTCTTTTCGCAACCTCTTAATAAAATAATTAGTCCAAGATTGATTTGCAGGGTTATTCAAACAATACAAACAATGATAAAATCCAACGTTGCTGGAAAAAAACCTTTTGCGGCTAATTTTCAGTAGATTTCATAGAAATCTAACTATTGTATTTGTCTTCATGATGGAATTTTCGAAAAATTTTGCTACCTCTAAATTCAGCTCGACGAGCTGAGTCAGGAGATACATTTGATTCAAAAAATTATATATATATATATATATATATATATATATATATATATATATATATATAGCGGAGGATTTGACGACATTTTTCATTAATGATCTATATCGATTTATTGTTAGTTTATAAGTGTACGTCCACTGATTTTTTTTTCTTTTTAATTATTTTTTTTTGCTATATTTTCAAATTTTCCCTTAAACAGCATTTTTGACGACATACTCAATAAGGTATATATGACGACAATTTGTTGGTTTTGACGACATTTTCATTATGGCACTTTTAACGACATTGGCAGGTTTAACGACATTCCTATAATGGTTGTTTCTACGACATTGGCAAGTTCAACGACATTTCTGGAAAGGTTGTTTTCACGACATTGGCAGTTTCAACGACATTTCTGTAATAGTCTTTTTCACAACATTGGCAGTTTTAACGACATTTCCGTAATGGCAGTTTTCGCGACATTGTCTGATTTCCGTTGTCATAAAAATTGTATAAATGTTAAAAATACTCATAGATCGTTGGCAATAACTATTATCGATTATTCCCAATGGTCGTTGATATTTTTTTTTTTTTTTTTTGAAAAAGCAAAGAAGCTACTTTATTAAACGAAATCAGTTGACTCATTTCAGAGCCATCGCTTAGCCAAATTTGACATATATTCAAGTGTTTTTTTAAAAAACCGTTACCTCGTCGGAAATTTTCCGGAATTCTCTCTGAAAAACTCAATTCTAAAGTTCTAGAGACTTTTTCAGAGTTATTCAAACAAAATTTCGAAAAATTTCCACCCGTGTAAGAACGACTTCTTGGAGTTTGAAATAGGAAGATACATAACGGTAGACTAATAATTGGTAAAAAAAAAACAATAATAGTTTTCTTTCGAACTAATTTATAATAGTTTAAAGTCTGTCCTCATTAAGGCGTGCTATTTTATGACAACTTTTTTTTCAACACATTCTCTGCTTCTATACTTGCAGGAAGGTGACGGTCATTCCAGCATCACAAAATTTTTTTAAATTATGTGACGGTCTCAAGACGGTCTTATGACCGTGTTCTGACCGAAAATAAAAATGACGGTCATTTCCGCATCTCTAGTAGTATCTAAAAGGAAATCATCTGAACGGTGCTAAATTATCGCAAATTTTTTTATTAAAGACAATTCATTAGAATCAAACAGCTTGACCTTTTTTTCACTTGCAGCTTTCGAATATATTTATTTTTTTTTTATAATTTCCCCAAAGTTGTTTTCAAAAGGCAAATTATATAACTAATAAAAAAAAGATAGTAAGAACCAATTGAAAATAAATGTAATTTTATAAAATTGTATAAAATGTTATAAAATTTTACACAATTTTATACAATTTTATAAGACTGTACAGCGAAATTTTATAGAATTTTACATAATTTTATTAGATTTTATAGAATTTTCTGAAATTTTGTGAAATTTCATATAGTATGATCTTAAAAGGGAAGTAATAATTAGATAAAATTTTTTCTAATTGTATGGAATTTTACAAAATTGTATAAAATTTTATGACATGTCATAAAACTTTGAAGAATTTGATGTCACTACTGCATCTAGTGTGGGGTAGCATTTTGTTAAATTTGATAAAATTTCACATAATTTTATAAAGCTTATAACAAATTATTATAAAAGTTGTTAGAAATTCAGAGTAAATAGAAAAAATTTTCAATGGTCACCCGTGTAGGAACCGCACGGCATACAACAATGCCGATGACTGGCCTATGAATGGCTAGCAAACATTGGCCGATAATCAAAATACAATTATTGAGTCGTTGATGGTTGATGACTGGCCCATGAAGACTTGTATCGAAATCGCGAGTGATACACTTGGCCAGTCATTCAGTCAATGGTTGGCCGATCAGTTGGTAACTTTGGTTGGCCGATGATCGAATTACATTAATGGGCCAGTAATATTCGATAACCGGCCCGTGGATTTCATATCAAAGGCACTGGTTAGACTATCGGCCAGTCATCCAGCCGATGGTAGACCAATCAACGATTATTGGTGATTTGCCCAGTCGTAAACTATAGAAGACTAACGCAGCATTTTGATCACAATTTTCACGCTATATTATAAATGGATGAAAAATTAATCTATTATTAATTTTATTTAAAATATTCAAATATTTATTAAAATATTCATTTAAAATATTTTATTGAAAAATTTTCATTTTATTTTGTTTAGGTTTTTTTTTTTTTTTTTTACTAACGTATTTATTGAAATATTCATTAGATATTTAAATATTTACAAAATTTTTAAATATTCATATAATATTTTATTAAAAATTCTTATTTCATTTTGTTTAATTTTTTTTTCACGAACATATTTATTGAAGTATTTATTAAATATCTGTGAAATATTCAAATATTTATAAAATATTTCAATATTTATTGAAATATTCATTAAAAATATTTTATTAAAAAATTTTATTTTATTTTAATTTGGTTAGGTTTTTTTTTACAAACATATTTATCAAGATATTTATCAAGTATCTCAATATATATAAAATATTTGAATACTTATAAAATAATGAAATATTCATATAATATTTAAATATTTATTTAAATATTCATTAAAAATATTTTATTAAAAATTTTTATTTTATTTTATTTGGTTAGGTTTTTTTCTTACAAACATATTTATCAATATATTTATCAAATATCTCAATATATATAAATTATTTGGATACTTATAAAATAATAAAATATTCATATAATATTTAAATATTTATAGAAATATTCATTAAAAATATTTTATAAAAAATTTTTGTTTTATTTTATTTAGGTTTTTTTTTTTACTAACATATTTATTGAAATATTTATTAAGTATTCAAGGAGGTTCATCGGTAGCAGTAGTTCGCAACTTTTAGAAAGATTTCTCCCGTGTAAAACATTCTATCTACAATAAGAAGTGGTTGAGATACAGTACACTTTTGCGCATCCTCTTATATGCGCAGAAGTATAAAAATGATCCCATTGTGTCTTTTCTCAGACTTGGCTACGTTGCATTCTAATTTAGAATATTTTTCCCCTTGAGCATGTGTTGTAGAAAGTGTTTTGAATAATTTCAAGATTATACGTAGTTGGAGACAACAAATAATAAATAACAGTGACTTCACGACTAAATTTAAAAAAAAATTTGGACAATCCAAAAATGCACGACTCATAATCCTCATTTATTATGAAATAATAAAATTAAAACATGAAAAATAATAATAATGAAATGGCGGGAGGCACGAGTAAATTTAAAATATATACAATTTTCTTTCATTAAAATTTCTTGTTGTTTTTTTTTTTTTTTAATTAATTAATTATATTAGTATTTTCATTATAATTATAAGAAAACTTATTTAAAAAATATCTCGATTAATCACAAAAAAAATATATGTAAATAAAAAAAAAGAATTGAATTGAAAAAAAAATTCAGGCTTACCAATTAGCAATAATACAAAAAAAAACAGCTGTACTAAGACGGTTATCCGCGAGCGCCTCTGATGGGATAAATGTACGTATAACGTATAGATATATAACCATCCATGTTAATTTTACATAGATATATATAGATATAGTTATACAGCCTTTTTTATTCTTTTATTAATTGTAATTAAACGACACTGATTTACCTAGCCATTTTCAATAGGGGTTCTACAAATCGTTCAAAGAATTTTTTAAAAAAAAATTTGATTTAATTACTGGATTTTTTCGCAAGTTATCGTGTCTACAAGTTTCATACTTGACGGACAGGAATTTTTTTTTTAATATTTCGATGTTTTTTCCGTTTTTATTGAACTAAATAAATTTTTGAAAAGTATGGAACTAATCTCCATTAAATTATCTTCAAAATAGTATGCAACATATCTTAATTCCGTGAACCAACAAGGGTATAATAATTGAAATACTTGCCGGAGTGAGGCGAAAAAAATTTTTCGATCGTAAAGCACTCTCTGATGCTTCGCATCATGAGTCGTGCAATTCTAAATTTAAAAAATTGTAATTATTTAAATCTGTTGGGCTTCTACTGTGTTTTGAATTTCCCGCGCACTGCAACGTTACCAAGTCACTATCTCTCACTCGTCAGGTTATGGGAGAAAGCTTGAAAATCATTAAAAGTAACAAACTTTAAAAATTGATTACAAAAGAATGAATACCGCTCGTTTATGTTTTTATTGAAAAAAATTACTTGTTATAAATTGAATTAATAATTTTCAGCTTTTAAAAAAATGTTGTAAGAAAAGTATGATTGCTATTTAATAAAATGCTCACTCTAACTACGGTCAACATAGGGAATGCATGTTAAATGTACGATTTTTAATTGTTAATATTTCGAAATTTAGTACCGCAAGAACTATTTTAAAAAATTCCTACGTATACAGGACACTTAAAAGTATTTGTGTTTAAAAATTGAAAGCTATTGTAAGAAAAGTGATTTTCCGATGAACCTCCTTAACAATGATTTATAACATTGTATAAAGTCTATAAAATTGTTTTTATTTACCGCATTCATAAATGTTATAAAGTATGCAAACTTTTTTCAAATTTCTTAGAAATACATTAACAAGACCAAAAGTAGGATGATACCAAAAAAATTTTGAAAATTCAACAAAGAATTAAGTTATAAAAAACTGTTATATAAAATTAAAAAAAATTTTAGTTAAGCTAAAAAAATGTTAACTTCTGATTTTTTTTAATTTACCAAAAGAAGTAATTATCGCCCCACTATTAGTGGGTATATACCGCTAATGGTATCTTTACTCTATGAAAAATAATATAATTTACTACAATGCTAATAACAAAATTAATCATTTATTGATGTCTTTAATTTTCTCAAGTTCATTTGAATTCAAATAAAAACAGTTAATCAACCACTAATGCTAAGTGATTGATATAGCACTGTGGATAACAGCTCAGACTTCGGACCTAAAGGTCCCGGGTTCGAGTCCACGCGCAGGCGGGATTTTTTTTTTTTTTTTTTTTTTATGACCATTATTGTATTTATGACTTTATAAAGTTATATATAATTATATGAAATTATATATAATTATATAAAATTAGATCAAACCAAAACTTATATCTAATTTTATCTAAGCATTTATATAAAATTTTATATAATTATACACAAATTTTTTTTCCCGGGTATATATATATATATATGTATATATATATATATATATATATATATATATGTGTAGCGGAGGTTTTGACGACATTTTTTGGCCTTATATGGCAAGTTTGACGACAGTCGTCAAAGACAACGGCGTGTAGCGGAGGTTTTAACGACACCTCAAAACTACCATTTAGAGCAAACGGCAGATTTGAAGGCCGTATATAATTTTATACGTATGAAAAATGTGCTGTATATGGCAGGTTTAACGACATTTAGCAGGTTTGACGACAGTTGTCAAAGATAATGGCGTGTAGTGGAGGTTTTGACGACACCTCGAAAACACCATTTACCGCTATTCGCAGGTTTGAAGGTTGTATATAATTCTAAACGTATAAAAAATGCATCGTATATGGCAGATTTAACGACATTCGGCAGGTTTGACGACAGTCGTTGAAGATAACGGCGTGTAGCGGAGGTTTTAACGACACCTAAAAAATACCTTTTACAGCAAATTGCAGGTTTGAAGGCTGTATATAATTTTTAATACATGAAAAACGAATTGTATATGGCAGTTTCAACGACAGTCGTCAAAATGAATGGCAAAACTAGATGTCTAGACGGCATCTCGAACTGTCGTTTGGAAGAAATGACGGGTTTAAGGGTTGTATATTCTTCAGCACATATTTAAAAAAATTCTGTGGAGCGATTGGACTTGCGGGCCAGCCCTAAATTGTCCCACTATTTTCAAGGTCACGGAGTTTAACAACCGCCTGAATGCAACTGTTTTTTGATAAGTTTTTCGAGCTTACACAAATTACTTTTTTTGTTAAAATTAGAAAATTGAAAAACTGAAAGTAATTAATGAAAAAAGATTTTTTAAATTCTTATTCACGATTTTTTTTAAGAAAATGAATTCGTTCAGGCAGAAATTAATAGAAATGATCAAAGTATGGATTTCAATGTGTTTTCATTTTGATCACAACGTTAATATATAAAATACCTGAGAAAAATGTTGAAAGCAGTATTTTTTCAATTTTTTCGTTGATGGTATTATGCCCTGGCGGATCCGATTCCACTGAATCCCCTAAAATCCCACCGTGTAAATGGGAAAAAATTCCACAACATACATTTAAATTACACCGTACTCCTCCGGGTTACACGATTTGTACCTGCTATTCCCACCGGAGTTTCAATAGAAGAAGGAGTACACTAAAACTACACTTACTTTACACCATGGCTGATTTAGTGGAAATTAAAATTGTACGCTTAAATAACATCGTATTACACGATTTTTACCACCTATTCCCACTGGAGCTTCAACAGAGAGAAAAATTACACTAAAACTACACTTATTTTACACCACGACTGAATCAGTCGAAATTTAAATTGTACGCTCAAATTAAATTCTAAACAATGTATTAAATAAATTGTAAATTATTGTTCATATAGTAGAGACTCTATATTTCTCATCAAAATGAATTTTTTTAAGTCCAAGTTTAATTTCTAAGAAAAATTATTTATGGAAACATTGATAATAAATATTTTTGTCATAATGTGATATAAAATGTACTATATTACCATCAAAAAAGGTACTTTTTACTCTGCTAAATAACTGAGGAGTACCCGGGCCAGAATAGTCTCAAGTTTGGAATTTAACACTTCTGAAATAAGTTTTTTACCAGGGACACTACATCTGCTCGGCGCGATCTCGTGGCAAGCAACGAACTACTTCCGCTACTGCTTATATCACCGGTGACTTCCCTTTCCTACATATATACGAGGGTGTTTAGAAAAAAAAAAAAAAAAAATTTTTTTTTTTTTGTCATCCAAAAATTAAAAGTATAGCTAAAAATGAAAATTTTGGTACCAATACGAGCTCTCAATGATGATATTAAGGTCTGCCTTAATCCATTTTTCTATTTTCCATTTAAACATCACGGGAAAAACAATTTTTTTTTTTTAATTTTCTAGCTCACGAACCAATCAACAGATTTTTATGCACTATGAATGTTTTTGTAGAAAATTGAGCGCTCGACAAAAAAAGTCTCTTATCATTTTTTGATGAACTCTACTGTTCAAAAGTTATTTAAGCTTTAAGTCAAGTGTATAGTAAATTTTGAGATCTTTCTACTTTACTGGCGAAAGTATCAATCTTATCAAAAAATGTCGTGAAAACTTTTTGGGAGATAACTTTATTTCTTACAAATTATTACGAATAAAGTTTTCCGAAATTCCGCATTGTTAACATGTTATTTTCATTTCAATGTCAAGCTCTTCAAATCAATCAGAAATCTATTTTTTTAAGAGCTTAACATTGAAATGAAAATAACTTATGAACAGTGCGGAATTTTGAAAAACTTTATTTGTAATAATTTATAAGAAATAAAATTATCTACAAAAAAGTTCTCAGGACATTTTTTGATAAAACTGATATTTTCGCTGGAAAAGTAAAAAAAAATCTCAAAGTTTACTATAAACGACTTAAAGCTTAAATAACTTGTGAACAGTAGATTTATCAAAAAATGATAAGAGACTATATTTTTTTCAAAAATATTTATATTGCATGAAAATCTGTTGATTAGTTTATGCGCTAGAAAATTAAAAAAAAAAAATTTTTTTTCTGGTGATATTTCAATGGAAAATAAAACAATGGATTGAGGCAAACCTTAATATCATTATTAAGAGCTCGGATTGGTACAAGAATTTTCATTTTTAGTTGAACTTTCAATTTTTGGATGCCGTAAAAAAAAAAGTGTTTATTTTTTTAAACACCCTAATACATACATATATGTTTTTACTCCCAAGTTATTTTTCTCTTAGTGTAAGCATTTTTTTTTCTTTGTTAGAGCATACAAAAATTTTCGCGTTGAAAAAATAGTACTTATTCCGAGAAAATTGATTGTCTTCAAACCAAAAAAGGTTATATTGTTTTAAAAAACTAACACATCATTCTTACAATAAATATTTCTCATATTTCTGAAAGTTGATTAAATTACAATAAATAAAATCTTTTTGATGTAATATATCTCAAGAAAAATGACATTTCACATCATTGGTGAATACAAAGGCAGAAAATTTTTATTTTTTGTGTGGCAGAGAGGTCTCCCTCCAAAAAATGAAATTTTTTAAAATTTTTTATGTTTAAATTGTTTTTATCATTAAGAATGTATTTCTTTCTCTCGACAACTATTTATGGTTTTAAAATACTCAAATAAAATTTATTTAGGTGTAATGAATCGTCCCCCCTCGATTAACTTAATTACTAATGGTTATTTATTATAACAAAAAATAATTCTATATTTTTTATTTGTCATTATTTTGAACCCAAAAAACATATTTTTTGACTTATTTGATTACAGATTATTTTGCATTATTTAAAAAATTTTATCAATTAAACAATAAAATATCATTTGTAAATATTTAAGTAGCCAAATTTGCCCCGGATATAGGAAATCAAACGAAATATGTAAAGATATATTATTTTTTTTTTAATTTGACGATAAAAATATGAAAGAATCATTTTTTCATAATTGTCGGCTGGTCCATTTTTCCCCAGGTGTTACGGCAGGGCTAAAAATGTGGAAATTTATGAAATTTTTTTTAATTTGATGTGAAAATTTGAAAAAATCATTTTTTCATGATTTTCGGCTGGTCCATTTTGTCCCAGGTGTTATGCATAAGCGTAAAAATAAGCAAATATATCGGATCTATAGTAATTAGACAAAAAAAAAATTTTTTTTTATTTTATAAAACTTAGGGCGTATCGCGCTTTCACTGCCCTACCAAAACAAAACCTAAACAAAGTAGAATAAAATAAAAATTATTAATAAAATATTTTAGATGAATATTTCGATAAATATTTAAATATAATATGAATATTTCAATATTTTATAAATATTTCAATAAATACGTTAGTAAGAAAAAACCTAACCAAATTAAAATAAAATAAAAATTTTTAATAAAATTAATTAATAAATATTTAAATATTTTATGAATATTTCAATATTTTTTGAGTATTTCGATAATTTATAAATATTCAAATATTTTATAAATATTCATATATTTTATAAATATTCAAATATCTTATAAATATCTTAAGATTTTACAAATATTTAAATATCTTATAAATATTTAAATATTTAAAAAATATTTCAATCAATATGTTAGCAACAAAAAAATTAACCAAAATACAATAAAAAATTTTAATAAAATATTTTTAATGAATATTTTATCAAATATTTAAATATTATATGAATGTTCCATTATTTTATAAATTTCCAAATAATTCATAAATATTTAAATATTTGATAAATATTTGAATAAATATGTTATTGAAAAAAAAACCAAACCAAAATAAAATAAATTAAAAATTTTTAATAAAATAACTTAAATTAATATTTCAAAAATTATTTAAATATTGTAGAAATATTTCAATTTTTTATGGATATTTATACAATATTGGCCATAAATTCACGACGGGTGGCGTTCAAATCGGTAAAATAAACTAAAGATAAATAAACATTTGGAAAATTAAATTTAAATAGATAAAAAAGTAGGTAATATCAAAAATTTATAGAAAAACTAACAGTAAAAAAATACTTAGGTAATAATTTAAATGGATAAAAAAATATACCGGTAATAAAAATAACAGAAAAATGAAAACTACTCTAAAAAAAAAATTAGCCAATTAAAACTGAGGATAAAAAAACAGCGCGCATTTTTAAAATCGGCTAACAAAAAATTGGTATAATTATAAATATTGATACATGAAAAAAGCAATATAAAAAATACATAATAAAAAAAAAACATATGTTAAACAAAGAAACGGATAATTTAATTTAAGAAAAAGAAAAAAAATTTACAAAAAAAAAAAAGATAAATATACATTAATCTATTCGATTAAGCTTATAATTATAAAGAATTGCAAAAACAAAAATTTATAATTATATAAATTGATAAGAAAAATTCTCTATAATTAAAAATATAGATGAAAAAAAAAAAAAATAATTAATTTCCTGAGTAAAAAAAATTGCGGATAAATAGAAATAAGAATAAATATAATATAGATAAATAAACAAAAGAATAAATATATAATTGTAAAAAAAACACCAACTTTTAAACATTTGGATAAATATAATTATCTATATTTAAACATATAGATAAATAAACATATAAGGTAAGTGACCCCTCTATCGGCCAGGCCCCCTTTATCGGCCACTTGGTCGAAAAATCGATATATTTCCACAATAAGTACGTATTAATGCGTAAATAGTTTTTTAAAAAAAAGTAAAATTAATCTAGTTTATATTAAACATACTTTGATTATTGTAAAAATTCATTTTTTAATTAAAAAAAAAATAGTAGTGCGTCAGACGCGATTTCTGGTGGTTTCTTATCAGGGAGGTTAAGTATTCTTGTTTTTCATTAACCGATTACTAATTAAAAATAACAATAAAAGTTCGATTTTTTTTTTGTAATCTTATTAGCTCGTTTCATAGTAGTTTTAAGAGTTAAAAATTTAATGATTTTTACCTAATTTATACTAAAAATAGGGTGGCCGAATATAGATACAAGAAAACTACCTCTGTATGCATTATCGGCCACCTTAGTTTTATTTTTTTTTGAGGTTATTATCATTTATATGCAAAATAGTCAATTTAATTTTTTAATGTCAAAATAAATAAACAAATTGATTAATCCCAGGTAGGAATCGCCAAGACTGACAATAGGCCGAGTCTTGGCCCTGTTGTCACTTGCCAAGCTTCGGCAGCTGACCATTGGCCCAAGCCTCGGCCAGGGCTTGACCCAATGGTTTGATTACGTTAAGCCAAGTCTTGGCAGCTAACCATTGGCCCAAGTCTAGGCCGAGGCTTGGTCCATTGGTTTCATTAAATTAAGCCGAGCCTTGGGTAGTGACCATTGGCCCGAGCCTCGGCCAGGGCCAGGCCCGATAGTTTAATTTTTGTCAAATTGAGCCTTGGCTGCTGACCATTGGCCCAAGGATCGGCCGAGGCTGGGTCCGATAGTTTAATTTTTGTCAAGCCGAGCCTTGGCAGCTGACCATTGGCCAATGCCTCAGCCTGGGTCAAATTTAAATTTAAAATTAAAATTATCAACTTTACATGTATCTATATATATGTATATAGAGAAGACCAGGGCATACCGAGTATACGATTAATATCAATAATTTCCATTTAATTAGTTATTGCTATGTACAAAACTTTAGCTAACATGAAATTTTTATTTTTGGCGGACAAAATGGGGTACTCTTTAAAAAAGTTGAAAAAAAAAATTTCTGAAAGTTGATCAAATTTCAATAAATTCAAATTTTTTATATGTAATATACATAAAGAAAAATTACATCTCACATCATTGGTTTAATGAATCATTTCCCCCCGATCAGCTTAATTACTAATAGTTATTTAATGAAAAAAAAACAATTCAACATTTTTTATTTGTCATTATTTTGAACCCAAAAAACGTGTTTTTTGATTTTTTAGATTACAGATCATTTAGCATTATTTCAAAAATTTTTCCAATTAAAAAATAAAATATTATTTTCGAATAATTTTAGTGGCTGAATTTGCCCCAGCTATAGAGAATCAGCCGAAAAATGGATTATTATATTAAACATTTTACGATAAAAATATGAAAGAATCATTATTTCAAAATTTTCGGACGGTCCGTTTTGCCCCAAGTATCATGCGTAGGACTAAAAATGCGCAAATATATCGGATTTATAGCAATTAGACGAAAAAAAAAAATTGTTTTTTTTTGTATATATTTTGGGGGTACTCCGTTTTGCCTACCCTACCCCCTTTTGCCCCTCCCCTTTCCCTAGTAGTGCTACTTGATCTTACTCTTAATTTATTCATTTATATCAAATCATAAAATTACAAATTAATAAATATATGTCATTACTCATCAGACAATTTTAAGTTCATTAAATAAAACTACATTTCACCTCATCTTTACGATCTAATATTTTTGAATTAAATTGTATTTAAATAATTTAACAAGCAAAAAAATCATGATTATATGAACATCAGGTTCAGCACAGTGAATAGCGTCCCGGCCTAGTAATCAGAAGGATCTTAGTTCGAACCCCGGTAGCCCCCAAATAATTTTATTCGTTATTTCCCATTAATTCAGTAATTAGTTAATTACACTTCAATGTAATGTCGATAAAAGTGTGATCAAACTCTTTTTTAATTATATTTATTAATTTAAATAATAATATTTTAGATCGAGCATTGGGTGAGCCTTAGATTTTTTGCTATCCGAGGTTTGGCCGAGGCTTGATTTTTTGTTTCCCAAGACTTGGCCAAGGCTTGATTTTTGGTTTCCCAAGACTCGACCGAGGCTTGATAGTTTGTTCCCCAAGGCTTGGGACATGGACATCATCCAAGGCTTGGTCCAATGCTCACCCAATGGTTCAGCCAAGGCTTGACCAAGGCTTGCGCCAAGGCTCGGGACTCTGGCATGACAACTGGCCAATGCCTGGTCCGAGCCTTGGCCAATGGTCCCTTCCTACCAGGAAGTTATATTTCAAAATAAATATAAATATTTATAATAGATGAAAATAAATTATATACATCCAATCAGCTAAAATTTTATCTAAAAGGTGGCCAATAGAGGGGACAGCTAGGAGGCCGATAGAGGGGACAGCTAGGCCAATAGAAGGGACATCAGGAATTGAAGTTATTTTCATTTATTATTAAATTTCTAATAAATATTTTTATATATATTCTTTTTTAATTTGAAGTTGAATGTATACGCTTCAAGGTTCTATCACTGTTTTATACATGAATTGTCTTTTTATATTTTAATTCTTAATTCGAAAAAAAAAATACGCTTAACTGGCTGATAGAGGGGTCACTTACCTTAATAATGATAATTTTTTATAGATATCTATAAAAAGTTTAGTTTTTATAGATAATTGATAAATTTTTACTCGCCTCCAAAAAATTAATTTTTGCCCTAATAAATTATCTGCGTTATGAATTGGAAACAATAAATTTGTTGGAACGAAAAAAAAATTTGGGTCAAGAAATTATTTTCTCAGTTATAAAAAATTTATGTTTTCAATTCATAATACAAAAAATTTCTTGCGCCCAAAAATACGTATTTCTTTTGTGTATTAGAAAATTGCTAATATAAAAATTTTTTTAATATTTTCACATTAAATACTTAATTGTTTTTTATCAATATAGAAAAAAAGCTATTTTATTAAACCATTTAAATTCAATAAATTTTCTATAACTTTTATCGCAGTTGAAATAATTCAAATAAAAATGCATATTAGATAATTAATGAAAATCCGTCTTGATAAAAAATAAAAAGAAAATTTATTAAATAAAGAAATTAAATCAAAAAAATTGCGGTAAGTACGAATGAATTAAAAATATTTTTAATTTTCTTTTATTAAATTTTGTTGTTTTTTTTTTTTTTTAGTCATATTAGTATTTTTCTTTTGATAATGATGAAAGAACCTACTCAAAATATCTCGATGAATAACGAAAAAAAAAATATATGTAAAAAAAAAATATGAATTGAAAAAATACGAATTGATAAAATTTATGCATTCGCGTATGGACTGCAGTTTTACTCATATTTATTACCTAAATTTACTTTTGGAATAAGTAAGTAAGTACTTTGTAAGTAAATATATACGATAAAGAACATCCTAGCACGAGTTTCTTCTTATTATCGGATGGACACAGATTCCAAGACCAGCAGATTAATTTTATAAATATTTATTTTTAAATGAATATTTTGTGCAATTGTTTATTTATCTATATGTTTAAATGTAGATAATTATATTTATCCAAATGTTTAAAAGTTGGTGTTTTTTTTTACAATTATATATTTATTCCTTTGTTTATTTATCTATATTATATTTATTCTTATTTCTATTTATCCGCAATTTTTTTTACTCAGGAAATTAATTATTTTTTTTTTTTTTCATCTATACCCGTGAAAAATGAATCATACATGGCCATGCATGAATTCTCCATGCATGGCCATGTATGAAAATTGGCCAGACATGGCCATGTATGGCCATATATGACCATGTATGGCCATGTATGACTATACATAGCTTGATACGGCCATACATGACTTGATATGACTAGGTATAGAAATTTTAATTAAATAAAAAAAAATTTTTTTAATTTTTTTTTTTTTTTTAATTATTTTGGCGACGCAGAGATTATCAGATATGCGAATAATTGAATTCCTAATCGAATTATAAATTTTTAACTCAGAGAAAAAACGCTAGACTTATTAATAACCACACCCGCTTTGTAGGAGTCGAACCCGGGACCTTTCGTACGAGAGACCGACGTTTTGTTGACTAAGCTATGCGACCAACAGTTACAACGAAGTTTACTTGTGCTACGTAAGATTGAAAGGATATAATCACTTTCGAAAAAGTAAAATATTATCATCAATATGCTGTTAGTGATATCAAAAAAATTTTCTATTTTTTTTCACTACAACATTCTGTTTATAGGTAATTGTAATAGTCAGCTCAAATTTTTCATATCCGTGAAAAATGAATCATAGATGGCCATGCATGGCCATATATGAATCATACAAGGCCATGTATGGTCATGCATGGTCATGTATAGTTATATATGTCAGTGATTAGTTGGACATATATGGCCATGCATGGCCGTATATGGTTCATACATGGTCATACATGGAGCATATATGGCCATACATGGAGCATATATGGCCATACATGGGCATACGAACTTTTTTAATTTTTTTTCTTTCATTATCTCATAAACAACAAGACCTACAAAAAAAATGTAAATGACAATTTTATACCCGTGTAAAAAAGTTCGGGAATTCCGGCGGTGAGTCGGCAGAATTCCTAAGGAGTTCATATTTGTGTCAAAATAGGAATTCCGGATGGATTCCGGATAAAAACTCGACATATGATTTTATCGTAATGGATGGTGAAAATTTCAATCCAAAAAAAAAATAATATCAGCTGATCGTATATAATTGCAGAAAGACGCAGTTAAGAAAAATAATGTAAGATTTCCCATCTTAGTAATATCTGGCAAAAAAGTACATGAATAGCAGAAAAATTACTGTCGAGAGTAGCCGATAGGAAATTTTTGATTCAGTTTCTTGCTGCTAATAGTTCATCGGAATCCACCGATCTTTAAAAGAATTGACAGATATTTAATATACACCGATGTGCTAAAATTTCGTCTTGCACACCGGATAAATTCAGAAGGAATTCTTACTAAGCTCCGGTGAAATCATTGGCAGTAGATTGAATCAAAAATTTCATTTTTCTACTTTAAAAATAAATCATTGAATGTTCATGTAATTTTCCGTTAGAAGTCGGCTGGAATTCCGCCGGAGCTTTATATGAATCCATCCAGAATTCATCTGGTGTTCAAGAAAAAATTTTAGGCCATCGGTATTGATGAAAAACCTATTGAATTTATTTAAAAACCACTTGAACTCTGTTGAATTATCGGCAGGAAACTGAATCAAGAATTTTTATTTTCTATTTCAAGAATAATTCATTGGATATTCATGTACTTTTCCACTAGAAATCGACTAGGATTCTGCCGGAGCTTTATAAGAATTCCTCAGGGATTTATCCGGTGTTCGAAAAGAAATTTTAGGGCATCGATATAAATTAAATACCTCTAAATGTGTTCGAAGATCAATCGAATTTCGATGAATTATTGTACTAACCAGCAAAAGACACTGAATCGAAAATTTCCTTATTTCTCAGAAATCTTACATTATTTTTCTTAATTGCATCTTTCTGCAATTATATACGTTCAGTTGATATTATTTTTTTTTTGACTGAAATTTTCACCACCCGTTACGATAAAATCGCATATCTCGTTTTCATCCGGAATTCATCCGGAAGTCCTATTTTGACACAAATATGAATTCCTTAGGAATTCTGCCGACTTACCGCCGGAATTCCTGAACTTTTTTACACGGGAAAAAAATACTGATTTTTTTTCTTTCATTATCTCATAAACAACAAGACCTACAAAAAAAATGTAAATGACAATTTTATAGGAAATTTAATTTCCTACAAAAAAGGACCCTAGCACCGAATCACTCAGATAGATTTTCTGAGATATTAGTCAAATAAAAAATCAGTATTTTCTAAGATTTGATTCGACATTTTATGGGAATTCAATGCTACGTAAACTTCAATAATTAATATCTCAGAAAATATCGATCGTAGTGATTTAGTGCTAAGGACCTTTTTTGTAGGAAATTGAATTTCCTATAGAATTGTTACTTATATTTTTTCTGTAGGTCTTGTTGTTTATGAGATAATGAGAGAAAAAACAAGAATTCTATGAAAAAATTTAGTTTAGAGGTCCGTACTACCCAACTCGTATGAGTTACGACTTCACGAAAATGGGTTCTTTTGAAGAGCATTCAATTCTGAGAACATCCCGACTTTGGGCGAGATGATGTCATAAAATGCCACGGAGTTACAGAAGTTTAAAACATAAAAACCCAAGTTTACGTGTATTTTGAATGGGAAATCTTCGCCTCCTCTGGGAAAGTACTTTATATTAATATCAAGGGCTTCAACTCTCAGGGAATTTTTGGGGGGGGGGGGGGGTATTTCCAACAAAATTTCGGGATGGGAGCGAAAAAAAAAATAGTCGCTAAAAAAAGCAGTCTAATATATAGTCATCCATAACTATGTATGACCATGCATGGCCATACATGGCCTTATATGATTCATATATGGCCATGCATGACTATTTAAAAAATTCGTATGCCCATGTATGGCCATGTATGAACCATATACGGCCATGCATGGCCTTATATGTTCAATTAATCACTGACATATATAGTCATACATGTCCATGCATGGCCATATATGGCCTTGTATGATTCATCTATGGCCATACATGCTCTATGTATGCTCCATGCATGGCCATGTATGCTCCATGCATGAACCATATATGGCCATTTTTTTTTTTTTTTTTTAATTTTCTAGCTCACAAACCAATCAACGGATTTTTATGCACCATTAATGATTTCGTAGGAAATTGAACGCTCCACAAAAAAGTCTCTTATCATTTTTTGATAAATACCACTGTTAAAAAGTTATTTAAGCTTCAAGTCAAATTTATAGCAAATTTTGAGATTTTTTTACTTTTCCGGTGGATATAACGGTCTTATCAAAAAATATCGTAGGATTCGTTTTGTAGATAATTTTATTCCTTACAAATTATTACGAACAAAGTTTTTTGAAATTCACCACAAAAGTAAAAAAATCTCTAAATTTGCTATAAATTTGACTTGAAGTTTAAATAACTTTTGAACAGTGGGATTTATCAAAAAATTATGTGTGACTTTTTTTGTAGAGCGTTCAATTTCCTACGAAAACATTTATTGTGCATAAAAATCCGTTGATTGCTTTGTGAGCTAAAAAATTAAAAAAAAAAATTTTTTTTTTCCGTGTTATTTAAACGGAAAACAGAAAAATTGATTGAGACAAACCTTAATACCATTAGGAGCCTGGAGTGGTACCAAAATTTTCATTTTTATTTATACTTTTGATTTTTGGATGCCATAAAAAAAAAAAATTTGTTTTTTTTTTAACCTCTTATGAGCTCAAAAGTTACTTTATATTACTAAAAAAATTCTCACTAAATTTCAGCCAAAGATCTTTTAAATTGAGTTATCACAAATGGGGGCCCCCTTTTCCATTTAAAGTACACGCGAAAACTTTTCATTTTAATTTTTCGTTATTAAGACTGTGAAAAAAATTTTTTTTTTAAATTCAACCTGGTATCATTTTGTAGAAAATCAACTCTCTACAAAAAAGTGATTATGCATTATGTACGTCAAACAAACTGGAAAAAGGCACGGGGCTTCAAAGATCGACAGAAATTTAGTCTCCTCAAATTATTTTTTTGTTATTTTTAATTTTTATTCGATCAAAAAAAATTTTTTCAAATAATGACAAGCACAGTCTTATAGGAAATTAAATTTCCTACAAAAAGTATTTGATATCATACATACATTAAATGAATGAAAAAAAAGTTACAGAGATTTAAATGTCAACGAAAGAACAAGTTTAAAAAATATCAATTTTCTGAACTTAAATATCAACGAAAAGTGAACTTGATTTTTCATTGATATTTAAAACCCTTTAACTTTTTTCGCATTCATTTGACGTATATATAATCCCGGATACTTTCTGTAGGAAATTAAATTCGCTACAAGACCGTGCTTGTCATTATTTGAAAAAAAAATTTCGATAGAATTAAAATAAAAAACAACAAAAAATAATTTAATACTGAGGAAACTAAATTTTTGTCGATGTTTGACGCCCCGAAACTTTTCCCAGTTTGTTTGATGTACAAATTGCATCAGCACTTCTTGTAGAGAATTTTATTTCCTACGAAATTATACCAAGCAGAATTAAAAAAAAAATTTTTTATAGTCTTAATAACGAAAAACTAAACTGAAAAATTTTCGTGTGTATTTTAAATGGGAAAGGGGACCCCCTTTGTGATAGTTCAAGTCTAAAGATATCTGGCTAAAATTAGGTGAAGTTTTTTTTTATAATATAAAGTAACTTTTGGCCTCATAAGAGTTTAAAAAAAAAGTATTTGTTTTTTTTTTGATACACCCCAATATATATGTATGTAGGAGAGGGAAGTCACCGGTGCTATAAGCAGCAGTGGAAGTAGTTCGGAGCTCGCCACGAGATCGCGCCCACCACTTGTAGTGTGTCTCTAGTAAGAAACTTATTTCAGAACTGTTAAATTCGAAACTTGAGACTATTTTGGCCTGGGTACGCCTCCGTTATTTGGCAGAGTGACAAGTACCTTTTTTGATGGTAATATAGTACATTCTATATTACATAATGACAAAAATATTTATTATCAATGTTTCCATAAATAATTTTTCTTAGAAATTAAACTTGGACTTAAAAAAAAAATGATTTAAATAAAAAGCGTAGAGCCTCTACTATACAAAAATTCACAATTTATTTAACAAATTGCATAGGAATTCAATTATATATAGTTCTACATAATTATATATAGTTATATATAATTATATATAGTTATATATAATTATATATAGTTATATGTAATTATATATAATTATATAGGGCCGTTTTTCATATATAATTATGCATAGTTATATATAATTATATATAATTTTTTTTACCCGGGTAGAGTGAGCATTTCATTAAATAACAATCATACTTTTCTTACAACATTTTTTTAAAAGCTGAAAATTATTAATTCAATTTATAACAAGTAATTTTTTTCAATAAAAACATAAACGAGCGGTATTCATTCTTTTGTAATCAATTTTTAAAGTTTGTAACTTTTAATGATTTTCAAGCTTTTTTCCATAACCTGACGAGTGAGAGATAGTGACTTGGCAACGTTGCAGTGCGCGGGAAATTCAAAACACAGTAGAAGCCCAACAGATTTAAATAATTACAATTTTTTAAATTTAGAATTTTTTAAATTTAGTCGTGAAGTCATTGTTATTTATTATTTGTTGTCTCCAACTACGTATAATCTTGAAATTATTCAAAACACTTTCTACAACACATGCTCAAGGGGAAAAATATTCTAAATTAGAATGCAACGTAGCCAAGTCTGAGAAAAGACACAATGGCCCGTGAAAAAATTTTCTGATCAAGCCTTATATGACCTGATATGGCCATATCAAAAAATTTGATATATTCATATCTGACCTGATATGATCTGATATGCCCATATATAATTTTTAATATATTCTGATATAGTCTGATATAAAAATTGCCCATATCAAGCCATATCAACTTGATATGTCCATATCAACTTGATATGTCGATATCAGATTTGATATGTCTTGATCTGACTTGATATGCTTGTATATAATTTTTTTTATATGTCTTGATATGACCTGATATAACTTGATAAGGGTATATAGATTTTAATATGCTTGTCAAAAAAATCTTGATCAGGTTTGATATGGCTTGATATGCCCTGATATGGGCACGTATACTAGTTTTGTCGAGTTTTCCGTATACATACGTTTGGTAAAATAATTTAGAAATGACCAAATAACGTAACATTGTTCGGAACAACCGATTTTATAATGGTTCATAAAATCTTATGAAGTCTGTTAAATATTTTAATTTACCGCATTTATAAATTGTATAAAGTGCACAAACTTTGTTGAAAAATTTTTCCAATAAGCTATCGAGATCAATTTTTAAATCTCTGAGAGAATTTCAAATTTTCGTAATGAATTTAAATATAAAAAATTGAGATTTTAAATTGAAAAAAGTTTAATTATTATTAAATTTTTATGTATACTTTTTTAAAACTTATAAGTTAAAAAATCTTGAACTTTTTTTTTTTTCTTTTACCAAAAGAAGTAGTTCTTGCCCCGTTACTGATGGGTATACCGTTAATGGTCTCATTACTCTATAAACAATAACAATTGAATATAATACAAGTAACCAAATCAATCATTTATCTGATGTCTTTAATTTTCTTAGTTTCAATTTTATCCAAATAGATATAATCAACCTTACATTTCAAGTTCATGATTTGGCAGAGTGGTTAATAGATCAGACTTAGAATCAGAAGTACTCGGGTTCGAACCCATGACCTGGATGGATTTTTTTTTCTTTTTTTTTTTTTTTTTTTTCATGACAATTATTGCACATACAACTTTACAAAGTTATACACAATTTTATAAAATAATCTATAAATTTAGTTTCCGAGATAACAATGTTAATCTCACTATATATAGTCTGATATGTCCATATCAGAACATATCAAATCTTATCTGTACATATATATTCTGATATGGCCAATTTCCATATCAGGCCTGATATGAACCGCCGAAATCAAGCCATCTCAGGCCATATCAGAAAATTTTTTCACGGGGGGATCATTTTTATACTTCTGCGCATATAAGAGGATGCGCAAAAGTGTACTGTATCTCAACCACTTCTTATTGTAGTTAGAATGTTTTACACGGGAGAAATCTTTCTAAAAGTTGCGAACTACTGCTACCGATGAACCTCCTTAAATCAGTTCTTCCCAATAATCTTACATTATTTGATCATATCTAAACTATTTAAAAAAATGTTATGATTCTACCTGCACATCTTAATATTATTCACTTTAGAAATTCCCATTAGATAAAATTTCTTAGACCTCAATTATATAAAATTTTATATAATTATAAAAAAAATTTTCGACCGAATGTATAAATATGTATGATTATATATAAAATAATATAATTATATATATTTATATAAAATTATATATGAAAATATATGATTATACATATTTTTATATAATTAACTTAGAAAGATTTATATAATTATTTATAAATATATGTAGTTATATAAGACTATATATGAACTTATATAATTATATATATTTGTATAAAATTATATATTTTTATATACAATTAAACATAAAAATTTTTCAAAAATTAGATATAATCATATAAAATTATACAAAATTATATAAAATTATATAGAATTTTATATAATTATAGATGATTATATCTAATTATACATAATTTTTTTTTCCCGGGTATATGGCGGTTCGGCTTCATTCCACGAGATGGCATTTACAACTTGCGCCTCTCGCAGTACCTCGTCCCTATGCCTGTTTCAATATATAACATTTTCCAACATGTAACTCCCAACACGGCGTCTTAGGTGGGGTATACGATAGACACATCTAACTGCAGAGTCTCAGCTATCTTATACTTAAACGAAACGCCTCTCATCCCACTAAAACCTTTTTCCATCTCTCCGCTTCTCATTATCTCTCACAGCTTTTCACTCTTTGGTATTTGGTGACTTAGGCAGTGATTGATTCAATCTAATCCTCAAGTATCGTGGCCAAATAAAGATTATAACGGGTTTTTCACCACCAGGGATCTACCAGAGTGAGGTCCGAGTACATTTTCTATTTGGCAACCTTGTTTTAATGATTTAGAGTTCAGCATCAGGTTATTATATAGTTACCGATGCACAATTATCAAAAATCGGCTCAGGTTGGTGGATCAGAGAAAGGCACTTAAGATTACGATAAAGGTGCATTACCTATCGTGCAATACCATCAAAAAAAGGTTAGTACTATAGTAAGCATGCAATTTTTTTTTACTGTAAAATATTAAAATGCATGTATCTCATGAACAGTACACTTTAGCAATATAAGTGTAAAGAGCAATTTTGTAGAAGACAAAATTTCCTAAAAGGTTGGTCCTATGTACATTTATCGTAAGATTTGCCGTGTCTTCACTATTAACAAAAATAAATGAAAAAAGGTCATTCGGCAGCCGAAATGCAAGGTGCGTTTAAAAAGTACAGAAAGTTTATACACACTTACACACACATTCATTGGGCTGTAATTAAAGATGGTGAAGACAGATTTCTCTCTTCTAAATACGTTGATATTCAATAAAACCTTGATTTTCTAAAAATTGGACCAAAGCAGTTGGATTCTTATTATTTTCTGATTTATATTTTTATGTGCAAAAGATAAAAAAAAACATTAAGGCTTTTATTTAATAGTCTTATTTCATAACTATTTTATGTTTATCATTTGATTTACATGAATTGGCTAGCCAGTGTAACGAATTAAGCATTTTTTCTGGAAAACTAGCATAAAATGTGTAATCCCATGAGAAATGCCTCACCCTGCTTTTTTTTTTCAATTTTGTTTTCGCGCCACGACAGTTTTCTGTTTACAGTAGAAAGTACAGCCACATATTATTACATTGTCCAGTTTGACACAACCCCAAAATTCTTCAGATGTTGAATGCCATAGCTACGTTAGGTGCCTAGCAATCGGACCAGCAGCTCTTTTCCTTAGGGATTTTGGTAACCTATCAAACTTTTAGAAAGACACTACTGTTTCTATCAATATATGTATCTATCTATCTGTACATATATATATATATATATATATATATATATAAATATATATATATATATATATATATATATATATATATATATATAGCTTGAATACTGTTGTTTTCTTTATTCTACACTCTAGCCATGTGTCTATCTGATCTCTGTAATTTTTTTTTCACGATGAGACACTGAAACGTGCCATGAAACCGAGCTTTAGCTCATACAAGCTTGAGATCTTGTGATGAATATTGCAAGGGGTGCTTATTGTTTCTACTCACAAATCATCCGTCGATGTCTCACGAGGGCAACAGAGCCACTATATTATACCTATATCTCCTATTTCACTCTGATGGTCAACATTGCCAAATGAAATATGTATAAACCCGTCAACTACAAAAGATTGGTCCAATCACAAACATATAAAACGATTGGGTCAATCGCTCAGTTAAACAAAGTTATTGATTTTTTATTCTTAAAAAGAGTACCAGTGAGAATAGTGGCTAAGAAAATGACTAAGATATCTCTTTCTATTGGATATGTAAGCATAAATAAATGATTTCTTTCCCACATGTACTAGCAAATGTGACTTCGTGGAAAGAAATATGACAATTCCATCAATGATTATAGCAGCTCAGTTAATATTTCTCTTACAATTAGTAATGGTAAGTCAAAAAATTACGGTTATCTTGTTTGTTTTTGGTTATCATGTTTATATATACTAGGCCGCTTCATTTTTGTGTAGCAGTTTTTATTTGTGCGAGTTAAAAAAGTTATTGTCCATACTAAGTACAAATTTTTCCGTTGAAAATACAATTCTAAGTCAATTACAGACTTAGCTTAATGAAAAATTTGATTTGCCGTTTGAATAACAATGAAAAAAAAATGTGGTCAATAATTCTGTAAATTATAAAATCATCTCCATAAAAGGTCCTAATAGTAAAAAAGGCCATTTGGCAGCTGAAATCAAAAGTAGATTTTCCAATTAATCAATGGCGGTAGTGTAGACTCTACATTGTACAGTGTGCTTACTCAATATGGGTAAAGTGAACAAATATTCAGCAAATGGTCGGATAGCATAACTGGTAAAGCTCTCGCGTGATGCCGAATCGGTCTGGGTTCGATTCCTATCATGAGCAAAAATTTATTTTTCTGAATTTGTTCATAAGCCATTTAATCGAGAGAGTTTATTCCTTATCTTCTCTACTGCTGTATTGCGATGTTCTGAATTTACACATACACTCCTGCTTGTTAACAACATTTAAAATTTATATTAGGTTAAATTCACTGAAAAATATAGGTCAATATATTTTTTTAAGTAGAGTCATTTATTTTCTTGAATTGAGACTACGTTTCTTTTAAGTCATGAAAAAACAACATCAATGGGAGAATTTGATGTCTTCCGTTGAGTAAATATTTGCATGATTCAAGAAAAGTTATTTTGTTAAGTTAAGATTATAATTTATTTAAATCAAAATTTAAATTTTCTCATTCCAATAGACCGTTGTCTTGAGTAGATATAATGCAGTTTTCTCAAACTGAGAGTGAATGCTCTTCTGCCACGCAAAAAAAGTTCTTGGTTTAAGATGTTGATATATATTGTGACAATTTACTATACTCACCAACCAAAACAGAAAAGTATCTTGTTTTCATAGTTTTTTCACTTGATTGAAACCAAAATAAATTTGACTTAAAATAAATATTCTTAAACCAAGATAATTGAACTAGAATTAAAATTTAATTCTTCTTGATGCAATATCTTTATAATATTAGTCGAAGAAAATGTTCTTGGATTAAAAGAACCCAATTACTCAGCCCAAAAATAATAAAATGAAGGTAAAAATTATCTTGGGCCAAGTCAACCTTTTTTTCTGTGTACATCTTGTGATACATGTTAGTATATAGTCATATTATGAAATTAGGCTCATTTCCTAAGAGTGAGGGTAAAATAGAACAACGACTATTTTCGGGAGAGAACTTCAGATAGTTAAATTGACAAAACAATATATAGGTAATATACCAAATTAACTGTCATATAAACAAAGTGTAGAAAATTAAATTAGTATGAGATCATCATTGTAATCGCTATTACGATGGCAAGACCAGTTACAATTATAGGACGTACAGGTACGATTAAAACATCATAAATAATAAAAAAAAATACTTTTAAAATATAAAATACACTTATCCAAAAAATTAAAGGAACAAGAAAATTTTATAAAATTTTTAGCAATTTTTGGAAGTCTGTATTTTCGTGAAAAATGATCGTATGTAAAAAATAAAAAAAGCAAATTGAAGCTTAAAATCTCTAGTTTGAAGATCTTTCAGCCAAATAATTTTCTAAGCCATGGTTTTTGAGGAATCATAAGAAATAGGCCGAGAAAAAATTTTTCTAAACTTTTTAGTTTTGTTTTTTAGGTCTACGAGGCCGGGAAATTTTTTTTCGAAAAAACCAATTCATGGCTCGTTTAGGAAATTTATTCAGGTACAATTTGCTTTTTTTTGTTTCTCCTTACGACAATATGCTGCTGAGATATCAGCCTTCAAATGAAAAAGGATCCTTTTGGCTTGTAACGGGTAAAACTGGGGTTTATTTTAAAGTTTAGTTTAAAGGTTAATAATTAGTAGATGAAGTTGACAATGAACCGACAGCACCAGAAAAGATGAACCAGTTAAAAGAAAAAAAAAAGACTTAAATGCAATGGATTTAATAATTAAACAATAATACGTTAAAACCACACAAAATATCCCAGAAAGCAAAGTTAGAAAATATACAAAACTACCCCTTTTGGCTCGGTTGTAGCTCGCCGGAGTCCAGAGTGAAAAGCAAAAGGGGTTCTCACAAAGACAGACAATATTAAATAGTATAAGTTTAAATTTTATTTCAAAATCACACTTTTACATGAGCTTCGTGCCCTTGTTCTACTACCTTTATAATTAACAATTGTTATATCACGGTTTTAATCACGGTTTATTACAATTTTTAAATTATACACACGGTTACGCGGTCAATTCCCACACACACACACACACACACACACACACACACACACACGAAAGTACGTGGTCTAGTAACGCGGTTCTACCCTCTCCCGGGTGCTTCAGGGGTGTCTGGTCGACTTCCCCGTCGGCCCTGTACGAGTTCCCCTTCCCCGAAGGTAAACGGATGGTCTCCGTCTAGCCCCCACCTGAACGGCTAGTTTTACCTACCACCCCTTGGCAGAAGGCCTCAGAGTGGGGACCCTTAAATCTCTCCGAGAATCAAAATTTCGCTTACCTTGGTCTGGTCGGACTCGGGATAGTCGAAGTTCCAGATGTTGTCCAGGGAATGGTCTTCTCTAGAGAACGTCTCGGGAGACTAAGTTGCCAATACGGGCCCTCCCGAGCGCTCTTATTACCTGAGCCATCCGTCACACATACGGAAAGCGATACTTTCCGTCGCCCTCTAGCGTCGCTCGTGAAAATACGGCGATCGAGAAATCATTTTAAGTCCAAACCGAATAAATCAATGGGAAACTAAAATTACAAAATAATATCTCAAGAGAACTTGAAAAATATAATTTAAACGAAATATAAGAATGATTTGAAAAGAAAAAGAATGTGTTTAAGCCTTTGAGTAGCCATCTAATACGGTGAAATTAGCCGTGCGGCTTACACACTCGCGAGCGAATGGAAAGAGAATGAAAGAATACGCGATTAAAAAACTAAGTTCTTTTAAACTCTTTCACATTATTTTTACATATTCTGCCTTATTTTGTATTTCTTTCAATCTCTTGAATTATTTTAAACGGATTGCATAGAATTATTTTTCACGTTTTATTTCTTTCCTTTTGACTTCCGTCGGCTCGGGACTTAGAACAATTTTGCTTCGGCTTGTATTTTACTCTCTAGGACTTCATAAAGAGAAAAAGAAAATAAAACACGCAACAATTTTGACGTACTATTTTGTTGCGGGTTTTTGTCATTAAGTGCTCTCGGCCCATCGAACAAATAAATACCTGGGTTGGACATCTCGTTGGACCCTCATACCATACACTCGTATAATCGTAATATCACACAAAAATGATATTATAATAATAATACACAGCCATAGTACATAATAAATCAAATAGTTATAGTGATAGTTTTTAGTATATTCCATTAGAAATAGATAGTAATTAAGGAAAATAGTTATAATTACAATAGTTGTAAGTAGATCATAAGTATTTAAGTAATAAAAACGTAACAATAGCACCATAGTTTTTAGGTTTAGTCGTAATTATAAATAATAATACTAGTTATAAGTCAAAATAGTAATACTCTAGTGAGTAAGTCATAGTAATAAGAAGTAGTATAAGTACAAAAATAGTAGTAGACATAGTATATAACACGTAGTAATATGTCATAGCAGTAAGAAATAGTAGTAGTTTAAGGTACAATAGTTAGTAGTAACACTAGTCATAGGTTTTAAAGAAAAATAATACTAGTCATAGCAATATAAAACAAAAAGAAACTGGCTCGCACAAATTATCCCACCATCACAGCCTTTGATTATCGATATCTTAGCAACTAATGGTCGTACAGTAATTTAAGGGGCAGTTTGAGAAACTTGAATAAATACCCTACAAGCTCTATTTTCGATTTTTTTTGAAAAAAATTTTTTTTTCATTCTTTATATCAATTTGAAAAACCCACAAAAAATGGCCATTCACTGGTTTTTTAGTCAACTCATCGCTACTTTGCAAATATCGATAAAAAAAATAATGTTGCCAGGTGATTTTACAGCTTAATATACCCCCAAAAATCCTGGAAATTTTTAGATTGATCTATTGAACCGTTTGTCCAGACCAATTGCTCAAAGTTTTATAAAACAATTACAGGAACGTTTTGTTCCTTAATTTGTGTAATCATCACCAAAATGAAAAAATTAATTTTTTTCCGATTTTCTTCTTTTTTTACGTTAGTTTTTCGGTAAGGTTCCATGCGTTTTGATCCCTGGACAAAATATCCCCGACAAAATATCCTCAGACAAAATATCCCCAAGACAAAATATCCCTGAGGAAAAATATCCCCGGTCAAAATATCTCCGGACAAAATATCTCGATGACAGAATATCACCATGCAATACTCAATTTTTTTTCAATTTATATTCCGATTATAAAAGATTAAATACTCGGATATTCTCATGTAGTTTACATAATAAAAACGAATCAACAACTTATTACAAGTATATAATACTATGATATTTTTACTATATTACGTAAGTTCAACATTATAAAAATATTTTCTTATTATTATTGTCATCAATATTTATACTTTTGAACTTATTCGAGAATAGACCAACACATATGCTTGTTATCGTGCTGTGCCCTTTTTTCGTGGATTTTATGTGTGTTTATTCGAAAATAAATTCATACGAATGTATGGAAATATACATACATATATTTATGAGTTTTTTCAAAATATACACTCATGCCATAAATTAAAGGAACGAAAAAATTCTAGAAATTTCTTATTTCTTTATTATTAATAAGACTGTAAACTTTGTAAAAAACTATCGTATCGGGATTTAAAAAAAGCGTGTTTTCTACTTTTATTTGATTTTTGCGTTGGTTACTCAGTAAATGTGACGGAAAGAGAAAAAAAAAACGAAAAATTTCCAAAAAATGTAAAAAAAACTCAAAGAAAAAAAAATTGAAACTTTGTTTTTGTGGTCGAAAATTTTTTTTTGACATTTTTTGGAAATTTTTCGTTTTTTTCTCTCTTTCCCTCATATTTACTGAGTAACCGACGCAAAAATGAAAAAAAAGTAGAAAAAAAATTATTTTTTTCATTGTGATGATCATTAGACAATTAAAGGAACAAAGCTTTTTCCTCTAATTGTTTAGCAAAACTTTGATCGATCACCCCCAAAAACAGTTCGATTGATCAATATAAAAATTTACAGGGTTATTGAAGGTACACTAAGCTAAAAAAAGTCCCTGGCAACATTAGTCTTTTCATCAATATTTACAGAGTATCGGTTGATTAACTAAGAAACGAAAGAAAGTCATTTCTTTGTATTTACTTCTAATGGATGTTGAAGATAAAGAAAATAAATTTTTTTTTTTAAAAATGATGATAATTTTCTAGGGAATTTATTCGAGTCTTTAACGCCGCCCTTAAATTCACTCTGCGATCATTGCTACTAGAAATATCGATAATCGCAGCCAAAAAAATAATTTTTTGTTTAAAGGCTGATATATCTGCAACAAATCGTTCCACGAGATTTAAAAAAAATTAAAATTGAAGCTGAATCAATTTGCTAAACGACCTACGCATTGCTTTAGTTGAAAAAAATTTTTTCGCAGCCCGTGGACTCTCAAAGAAAAAAAAAAAATTAGAAAATTTTTGTCTCACTGTATTTTTCATGTTTGTGTCATAGCTAAAGCTCCAAAAGAATTTTGATAACGATGCGCCAAAGCTAGAAATTTCAAGCTATAGAAGGCTTTTTTTTAAACCCGATACGATTATTTTTCACGAAGTTACAGTCTTACAAAAATCAATAAGAAATTTCTAAAATTTTTCTGTTCCTTTAATTTATGGCATGAGTGTATATATGCAAATTACTAGCAGCGTAAAAAAGTTAATTAATAATCAAGAGAATATTTTATCAAAAGTTAATTTTGTCTTAATGATATTTTGTCATCGAGATATTTTGTCCGGAGATATTTTGTCCGGGGATATTTTGTCTTGGGGATATTTTGTCTGAGGATATTTTATCGGGGATATTTTGTCGGGGATATTTTGTCCGGGGATCAAAACGCCTGCTACCATTCGGTAAATGTAAGGTAAAGAGAAACAAAAATTTTTGTTTTCCGAAAAACGAAAAAAAAAAAAAAACCCGAGTAAAACGTTAAAAAAAATCTGGGCATCGGTTGGCCCTGTGGGCCAGCCCCGTAACTTCCCGCTGTTTTCGAGCTCTAAGATCTCGAAACCATCAGTATAAATACGTTTTCGAGCTCTTCGCGCTCGAAAATACCTTTGTTTCACTTTTTTATGAGCTTTCCAAGCTCAAAAGGATTACGTATTATATTAAAATTGAAAAATTTAGACTTCAAAATAATTAATAAATAAGCGTTTTTCACATATTTATTTACAATTATGTTTAATAGTTCGCTCAAAAATAAGTTTACGTGATACGTTGTATCTATATGGTGTAAGTATATCGTGAAATGAGCGAACATGATGATTTTTAAGAAGTCACTTCTAATAACTTACGTAAACAAGAACATATTAGTTATGAGTTATGTTGTTCAGTAATTATGATATTATTCAATGAAAAAAGCTGATACAGATTTTACATTGATTATTTCGTCAACGATATCTCTCGAACGAATCATCTGATTGGGACGTTCTTGCACTGATGAAAAAGTTGACGATTCAAGAGAAAAAATCTTGAACCAAGAATTCTATTTTGAAGAAAATAATTTTCTTGAGTCAAGAGAAAAAATTCTTGAGCCAAGAAATTATTCTTGGGTTGATTAAATTTCTCTTGGTTCAAGAATTTTTTCTCTTGACTCAAGAAAATCATTTTCTTTAAAATGGAATTCTTACACAGAAAAAACGGAATTCATAGGTCAAGAAAAAAATCGTTTCCAAAAATAAATTCTTAAAATAAAATATTCTATTTTCTTGTTTGAAAGAAATTTCTCTTGGTAAAAAATTTTTTTTTTTTTAATTAAAATACATAAAGCTATCCAATCAAGAAATTCAATCTTGATTTAAAACTATAAATTTTTGATTTAAATGTTTCTAGTTTCTCCTAACAAGAAAACAACCTCATTGGCTCAAGAAAATTTTGCTCTTGGTTTTAGAAGATACCAACTCATTCTAAAAACATCGTTCTCTTGAATGTAGTCGATATCGATTAATTTCGATACATCGAGTTCTTAAACGGAGTCACATTTAACTTACTCCAAGTAAAGATTAATTTCTTTGAAAATTTGATAACATTTAGTTCAAAATAAATGTAGACTTATCTTAAAACGATTAATTTTAGATTTAAAATATAAAAAAATTCATTTTGAAATTAAATTATATATTAATGTCAAAGAAAAAATACTTTTATTTTAAATATAATAATAATAAATAAGTTCAATTTTAAATTACTTGTTTTTATTAAGAATTTAAGTCTCAGAATATATACAATTAATCATCAAAGTATATTTTGATTTTATATTACAATACAAAATATTTTTTGTTTACAAAAATAAATGAAAGGTTATGTTATTTATCCTGGCTTCCCTGATTAAAAACTCTGATTGAAACTGATTGAAAACGTCCAATCAGATTTAATCAGAAATTTCTGACTTTCAATCAGTTTCAATCAGATTTAATCGGAAACTTCCGAAGAATTCTGAATGAGAGTCAATCGGAAATTTCTGATTGACTTTCAATCAGTTCCAATCAGATTTAATCAGAATTTCTTATTGACTTTCAATCAGTTTCAATCAGATTTAATCAGAATTTATTATTGAATTTCAAACAGTTTCTATCAGATTTAATTGGATATTTTCGGAAGGTTTCGATTGTAAATCAATAAAAAATTACCGATTCTCGAGACAAAATAATTGTATATATTATTAAACGGTAGAAAATCAAAAAATCGAATGTTTCAAAAGCTACGTTGAATCTATATTAACAATTAGATTGCATGTCATGAAGTAATATAGAATATACTATATTACCACCAAAAATTGTACTTGTCACTTTGTCAACGAACAGAGGAGTGCTCTTGTTAGAATTGCTTCCAAGTCTGGAATATAATACGTCTGAACGAAGTTTCTTACCAGGGACACTACACAAGTGGTAGGCGCTATCTAGTGGCGAGAACCAAATTACTCCTACTGCTATTGCTTAGGACTGATGAATTTTCTCTCCTCCATATATATCTTTTCTCTTAAGAAATTTTTCTCTTGGTTCAAGCAACTTTTTTTTCTATTACTTGCATACGAAAATCCTTGCGTTAAACACCCCCATGAAAAAATTTATTTAAAAAATATAAGTTTAAATACAAAAAATATATTTTAGAATTTATAAAAAATAAATCAGAAAACTATTTTTTTAAGAACTTGATATTGAAATGAAAATAACTAGAAAAAAAAGCAAAACTTTGGAAAACTTCATTCATTATAATTTTTGAGAAATGAAGTTACCCACAAAAAAGTTTCTATAAGATTTTCTGATAAAACTGATAATTTCGCTGGAAAATTAAAAAGATCTCAAAATTTACTATAAATTTGACTTTAAGCTCAAATAACTTTTGAACAGTTAGATTTATCAAAAAATGATGAGACTTTTGTTGTAGAGCATTCAATTTCCTACAAAAATATCTATCGAGCATCATAATTCGTTGATTAGATTATAAGTTAGAAAACTCTAAAATATAAAAAGTTTTTTTCCCGTGTTATTTAAATACTCTGTAAATATGAATAAAAACGGCTGTACGCAAACCGTAGTATTATTATTAAGAGCTTGAATTGGTACAGAAATTTTGGTTTTTAGGTAAGGTAAAAGACCCAATAGCGGAACGACGAAGGCGGTGTGTCAATATTAATTATTTTAAAATTATTGATGCAACTCATGAGAAGAAATAATTTAATAGATCGTTCGGAACAAACATTAAACTACGTGAAAAAAAATTTAAATATCAGTTTAAGTAAAGTTTAATAAATAAAAAAAATATTTTTCGAAAAAGTCCAAAAGACCCAGTACCGGAACGCTAAAAATGCCTAGCCCCAATACCGGAATATGGTTGGCCCAATACCGGAACAGTGAATAATATGAAAGTTTCCAAATACAAAAACTATACTTTATCTAAATAATAACTAAGTAAATGAATGGTTGGGAAGTAAGACTAAGTACTAATACATTTTCATTATAAAAGATATAATTTTAATTATGAAAGTTATAATTTTTATATTGAAAACAATATTCAACGTTGAGCATCTTGTAATGCAGCACCAAGATCGGAGGTGGTATAAAATTTTTTATTATTTTTCACTTTTGGCATCCTAGTAGTCTCTAAAAAATTTATGATTAATATATAAATTTAATGACGAATATTTTTTTATACTTGGTAATTAAAATAAATAAAAGATTTTGAGGTTAAACTTTATAAATTAGTCTTAGAAAAAAACATTAAGTATAAAAATTTAGGTTTATTCTTAAAATTAAAGTGTACATTCATTTAATGAAATTGTTATAACAAACATACTTATTGTATTAATAATTAGCTCAATTAATTTTTGTTTGCACTACACTTTAGACCATACACTTTAGCCAAATAAACTGCATGTGTAAGTTAAGAAAATAAATATGGCAGACTGTTCCGGTACTGGGTCAGGCTAACTTCTAGCGCACCTATAAGCGAACAGCAAAAATTAATATTTTTACTGAATTTTTTGTATACAAACACTTAAAATTGTGAATTCTAAATACCTTTACATGCAAATAAAAAAAAAGGGTTGAAAAAGTTGCATCCTACATTTTTTACAAGCTTAAGACTACTGGCTGTTTTCTTAGCGAAATCCTTAAGGAATCGGGGTAAGTCATAGGTCTCCGCTTGGTTCTACAATTTTTATTTTTTTTTAATATTATTGATGGACTTATAAGTTTTACTTATAATCGATTTTTGACCTAAAACATTGAGATTTTGGAAAAATAAAACTTCTTAAAATTCCGTATTGTACTCATTAAGATATATTATAATAATCTTGAAATCGTTCCGGTACTGGGTCTCGTTCCGCTATTGGGTCTTTAACCTTATACTTTCAATTTTTGGATACTAAAAAAAAAATTTTTTTTTTTAACCAAACTAATGTATACATAATTTTTTATTAATGCTTTTTTTTATTTTTGTGATAGTTTTAATTCAATCAATACAGTTCTTCAAAAAAAGTTTATACATAATCCTGAAAAATGCTTGTTTTCACTTTTTATAAAATTTATTAAATTGGAAAGACCGATAGAATTCTATACTTTGATACTTCAAAAATTGTTGAATTCATGACAAATGAAATTCATATCTGCCCAAATTTTAATAATTATTAATATTATCTGAATTGTTATTTTCCGATTGAAACGGATTAAAACTGATTGAAAATTTTTTGTCGGATTTAATTGGATTCAATCGGAAAATAATCGATAAATGAATTATTATTTTCTAATTGAATCCGTTTTGTTTGAAACGAAAAATTTTTTTTTCTAGCCAACACAAGATAATTTTGCCGTTTATATTGAGAAAAATTCCCTGAAAATTTTAGCTCTTAAATTTAATTTAAAGTACTTTTTCTCGACGATCAAATTTTTCCATTTAAAAAGTATGTAAATTAAATAACTTTTTTTTTTAAATTGCTATAACTTAACAGTAGAACATTCTAAAGTAAAAAAGATTTATACTATATTAAACTTACCATTTTTAAACTGTCCAATGTTAAACAACTTTTATTTCATAGATAATATGCCCGAGTCAAAAAACAAATTCTAGTTTGGACCTCAAAAAATTCAATTCCTTTGATCTTTTATCTACCGGTCGAAAAATAATACGATATTGGCACTCTAAATCTATGAAGTCTAAATGCAAACTCTTCATCGATTTTGACTTCTAACGGAGCTCTCAAAATCCTCAAAAAAAAAATTACCGTTTTCTGGACTTAGAAAATTTTCGAGTTGAAAAAAAAAATCTGAGTACTTAGAAAAATTTATGTGTAAAAAAAAAATAAAATGAATTGATTAATTTATTATTATTATTATTATTATTATTATTATTATTATTATTATTATTATTATTATTATTATTATTATTATTATTATTATTATTATTATTATTATTATTATTATTCGCTTTTATATATTCCGGGACAAACTTTTAGTAGGTCTCAAAAAAAATTTTTTTTTTTAATTTCCGAAATAATATAGAATACAAAATCAAACATATTGTTCTCAATAAATTTTTGTATTTTAATTGAAGAAATGTATAGGGGAGCCTGGGGCACAAAGGCCCCCCTCAAAAATTAGGTAAAAATTTTTTTTTTATTTTCCGTCAAGTTATGACCTCTATAATGATTAAATCATATTGTAGGCCGATATGTGATATGTGGGGTAAAATGGACCACTCAAAAAAATTATTTTTTTCAATTTTTCCGTTAAGTTATGACCTTTATACTAATTTTGTTACATTTTAGATCAATATGTGACGTGCAGAGCAAAATGAAACACTCAAAAAAAAATTGTAACGAAATTATGATTTTTTTTTTTTTATTTTTCGTCAAGTTAATTTTTTCGTTACTATTTCTTTGTTTTGAGTGGTCCATTTTACCCCACATTTCACATATTGGCCTAAAATATGATAAAAACATTACAAAGGTCATAACTTGACGGGAAATAAAAAAAAATTTTGTTGTTATAATTTTTGAGGAAGAGGCATTTGTGCCCCAGGCTCCCCTACTGAATTTTCTTTCAGTTAACTATTTTCTCATAGTAACCATTAAATTTTTTTTGAATGGAGATAAATAAAAATAAATATTCATTTTCATTCATTATACTTTATACACGGAAAGAAAATTATGGGAATGGTTCCTATAATTTTATGAAATTTCATCCTATATCAGTATAGGAATGACGACCAACAATTATAGGAACACGTCCTATAATTATAGGAATATTACCCATAATTATAGGAACACGTCCTATAATTATAGGAATATTACCCATAATTATAGGAATAGTTCATATAATTATAGGAATGATACCTATACCATTATGGGAATGGTTCCTATAATTATAGGAATGGTTCCTATAATTTATGGGAATGGTTCCTATAATATTATAGGAATGGTTACTATAATATATAGTAACCATTCCTATAAATTATAGGAATAGTTCCTATAAATTATAGGAACCATTCCTATAATATTATAGGAATGGTTACTATACTATTATAGGAATGGTTACTATACTATTATAGTAACCATTACTATAATAGTATAGTAACCATTCCTATAATATTATAGGAATGGTTCCTATAATATTATAGTAACCGTTCCTATAATAGTATAGTAACCATTCCTATAATAGTATAGTAACCATTCCTATAATATTATAGTAACCATTCCTATAATATTATAGTAACCATTCCTATAATATTATAGGAACCATTCCTATAATAGTATAGTAACCATTCCTATAATATTATGAAAATATCAATTTTCAAAAAAGTCTGGAAATCACTTTTACAATACACAAAAGTATTATTAAACATAAAAACAACTATTCAAACATTGAAAAAAAAAAAAAAAATTTTAAATATCGCAAATAAATTAGAGGGTCTTTTCGGCGGCCATATTGGATTGAAGCTTTTTTGACTTGTGTGGGGTTTCAAAAAAACACTCTACACGAAAGTCCAGATTGTTTTAATTTGAATTGCAATTTTTAAAAGTATATAAGTGATAGGGGTAGGTCGTCGAGGGGTGTTCCGGCGGCTATATTGGATTGAAACTTTTTTGACTAGCGTGGGGTTTCAAAAAAACACTCCACACAAAAATCCACATTTTTCTAATCATAAAAGTATCTTTAAAAAAAAAATATATTTTTAGTTGCACGAACGTTCGTAACTTCAGGGACATAAAAAAAATTCGTATTTGGCAAAAATCATCAAAATTATTCAACTGAAATTTTTTCAGCATAGAACATTCAAGAAAATTCAAATTTTAAAAATAAAAATTTATATTTCGATAAAATCTCAAATTTGGGTAAAATCTCGAAAAGTTAATATAAGTTTTAATTTAACATGATACTGAAGTAAGCCGATGTCTTATAATTTTTGGATTTTTTTTAACATTAAATTTCTACACTATTTTGCAAAAAAAAAAATTTTATTATATTATAGGAACCATTCCTATACTATTATAGTAACCATTCCTATAATAGTATAGTAACCATTCCTATAATATTATAGGAATGGTTCCTATAATATTATAGTAACCATTCCTATACTATTATAGTAACCATTCCTATAATAGTATAGTAACCATTCCTATAATGGTATAGTAACCATTCCTATAATATTATAGTAACCATTCCTATAATAGTATAGTAACCATTCCTATAAATTATAGGAACCATTCCTATAATATTATAGGAACCATTCCTATAATATTATAGGAATGGTTACTATACTATTATAGGAATGGTTACTATAATAGTATAGGAATGGTTCCCATAATGGTATAGGGGTGGTTCCTATAATATATAGGAACCATTCCTATAATAGTATAGGTACAATTCCTATACCATTATAGGAACCATTCCTATAATGCATAGGAATACTCCCTATAATTTTCTTTCCGTGTAGAGGTTCCGGTAATTTTTCTGCAAATTTGTAATTAATTATTTATTATTGGGTCAACTTTATTGAGATTCTCCGTCCAAAGTATTTATTTTTAACGAAAAAAAAGTGAGGGTATCTTCGTAGGTTACGTCATTTGAGAAATTGAGGCCTAAATCTGGAGCACTAAATTTTTTTATATTATGATGAGGAATTTGAGGTTTCCACAGCGACGCTAGCGAGGTGCTAGCCAGTGCCTCGTTTTATTTTTACACTGATAGAAGGATTTAGTTGTATTTAACAAGATTTGGTTGTATGTACCAAATGATTTAGTAACGAATTTGTAATACTAAATATTTGGTTACAGGAACCAAATCATTTAGTAAAGCTCATTTATTTCCACCAAATAAATATTTTGTAGTATTTAAGAAATGATTTATTGGGGCACAATAAATCATTTATTGGGATTAAAGAACTAATTTTTTTAACTTATTTTAGCGCATAACCTAATTGTTCTACTTAAAATAAATTAAAATAATAATAATAAATAATTTTAAGTAAAAATATATAGTATTATAAAGAAAATAACCTCATTTTATTATAATTTTTTATTTTTGATAAATAACGAATGTTTCGTCAAATAAATTTTTGAAATTAAAATAAATTAAAATGATAATAACAAATAATTTTAAGTAAAAATATATAGTATTATAAAAAAAATAGCCTCATTTTATTGTAATTTTATATTTTAGATAAATAAAAAATTTTTCGTCAAATAAATTTTTGAAATTAAAATAAATTGAAATGATAACATTAAATAATTTTAAATAAAAATATATAGTATTATAAAGAAAATAACCTCATTTTATTATAATTTTTTATTTAAGATAAATAACAAATTTTTCGTCAAATAAATTTTTGAAATTAAAATAGATTAAAATGAGAATAATAAATAATTTTAAGTAAAAATATATAGTATTATAAAGAAAATAGCCTCATTTTATTATAATTTTTTATTTTAGATAAATAACAAATTTTTCGTCAAATAAATTTTTGAAATTAAAATAAATTGAAATGATAACAATAAATAATTTTAAATAAAAATATAGAGCATTATAAAGAAAATAACCTCATTTTATTATAATTTTTTATTTAAAATAAATAACAAATTTTTCGTCAAATGAATTTTTGAAATTAAAATAGATTAAAATAAGAATAATAAATAATTTTAAGTAAAAATATATAGCATTATTATAAAGAAAATAACCTCATTTTATTATAATTTTTTATTTAAGATAAATAACAAATTTTTAGTTAAATAAGATTTTAAGAGCTCCTCCATAATTTGAAATAATTCATTTTAATCAATTGAAAATAATTGTTTTTAAAATCAATAAATTGATTTGAAAATCACAATAGTAACTCCGATTGAGACGAAACGCACTATACTGTGAAAGCGGCAATATATTCACACACACACGCCACACTGATATTTCCCCACAAATACATACGTAGTTTTTATTCCTAAACAAGCCATCTACCGACAAAACTTACCAAAAAAATATTTAGTACCGATTACCAAATATTTTTTTGATGGAAACAAATATTTATTTTACCATCATAAGATTTAATTGAGATAAAAAAAGAATTTATTAAATTATAATAAATTATGGTAATGGGTACAAAATATTTTTTTCTCCCAAATAAGTGACTAAAAATTTGGTTACTAAATCCATTTAGTACACTGTAATAAATCCTTCTATCAGTGTACTAGAAACTTTAGCAATATATCTAGCTAATCAGGAAGATAGTTTAAAATCAATTAGAATATTCTACACGGAGAAATATGTTGGCTCGAGACCTAGCCATTTTTATTGTGCTGCTCTTAAAACAGGAAGTGAAGTATCCAAAAAATTATTTTACCTATACGAAAAATTGTTACGCCGCATCAGAATTATTATAACGTATGAAAGTAATTGTTATTAAAGTTTATCGATAAGTCTCTCGCGGGTAGTAAGTATTGTGATACAGCATAAAAAATTTTCGTATGAGTATAATAGTTTTTTTTTATGCTTCATTTCCTGTCTCAAGGTTGTTGACAGCATAATAAAAATTGCTAGGTTTCGAGCCAACATTTTTCTCCACGCGACCGGACAGACATACATGAGAGCGAGTTAATAAAAACATGATAAGTAATCTTAAAAATAAAATATTATTCACTCATTGTATTCGATTAAAACTGATAGAGAAAAATTCGATCAGTTTCAATCAGATTCAATCAGAAAATAATAATTTAAAAAAAATTATTTTCCGATGGAATCTGATTGAAACTGATAGAGAAAATTCCAATCAGTTTCAATAAGATTCAATAAGAAAACAATAATTTAAAAAAAATTATTTTCCGATTAAATCTGATTGAAACAGATTGGATTTTTCTCTATCAGTTTCTATCAGATTCAATCGGAAAATAATTTTTAAAAAATTATTATTTTCTGATTGAATCTGATTGAAACTGATTGGATTTTTTGCTATCAGTTTCAATCGGAAAATAATTTTTAAAAAATTATTATTTTCTGATTGAATCTGATTGAAACTGATTGGATTTTTCTCTATCAGCTTCAATCAGATTCAATCGGAAAATAATCGAAAATTGAAATTTTTTTTTCTGATTGAATCTGATTGAAACTGATAGAGAAAAATCCAATCAGTTTCAATCAGAAAATACTAAATATTTTTTTCTGATAGAATCTGATTGAAACTGATAGAAAGTCAATCAGAACCCTCGAACGCTCCGGAACATTTCTGATTGGAAATTTGTTTCTGATTAAAACTGATAGAATTCTGATTGAGTTTCAATCAGATTCAATCGGAGTTTTTAATCAGGGTTCATTGACACCATCAACTGCATGATATCACACTAAAAAAGAAACAATTTTATATGAATTTAGGATCAGAAATGAAAACAAACTTGACTATCTGATATAATTAAAAACACCATAAATAATAATTAACTTACTTTTTTGAGATATAAACGACACTATTTAAATTAACTTGAATCAGGGAAAAACATCAGATATAATGACTAATAACTACAATAACTCACATTTTTACTGAACACTTTGATTCGAAACAATTTATGTATATAAATTTGTTAATTGTACAATTAATAAACTAATACCATTAGAATATTGCTGTGTAATATATAATTGCACGCATACGGCGATAGCGCTCCCGTGTAAAAAAAATTGCTAAAAAAAGGTTAAAAACGTGTTGACTATTGTAAACTTCAAAACGTGACACAACGACGAACTTTTTTTGATCGTTTTTTCAACTTTTCAAAATTCAAGAGAAAAATCAATAAATATCCTTGTATTATTCGGATATGCTAAAACGAAAAACGTTCAGAAATAGTTCAAAATTACATTTTTCTGAACGTATTTTGAACTGAAAAATTTTAATTTGTAGTATTAAGTCAATTGTTATTTTCTGTGTATTGTCAGAGGTTTGAAAATTGTTTAAAAAAGGTTCGTCATTGTGTCACATTTTAATGTTTTAAATAGTCAACACTTTTTTAATCTTTTTTCAACGATTTTTTTAACACGGGCTGAACAGACTAGATTCATTTTTTTGCGATCTTCGGGCATCTCCGTGTATACACAAAGTAGTGTCCGAAGTAGAGAAGCAGCATAGACCCGAGTGCCGCTGTTACCCGAATGCTGCTATGGACAAAAACCAAGAGCTCGATTTTCTTGACTTGAATTTTTTTTATTTTTGTTTCAAGTAATAGCCACTAGTTGGTTTGAGAAATTTGACTACGTAGAGAAGTTAAATAAAGGAGTAAAATATTTTATACATAAATGAAGAAATTCGAAATATTAATTCAAAAAATAATTTACTTTCTTTAATAATTTTTTTTTTTTGAACCGAGATGATATATTTTTAACTTAAAACTTTAACCCATTTGAGTCGAAAAAATAACTTTTTGAATCAGAATAATCAAAATTAAGAGAAAATTTTCTTCAATCAAGATATTTTCCATTTTCCTAAATATTCTCTTGACTCAAGATAATTCTCTTTGAACCAAGATAACCTTTCGTTCAGTGTAGTTCAAAATTTTCGCTAGTGAATCAAGTCAACATTTTTATCAGTGTGGCAGTAATCGAATGCTTTTATCGAGTTCCAAAGCTGATTAGATTTTGAAATAGATCGACTCAATACCCTGGTAGGAAGGGACCATTGGCCAAGGCTCGGACCAGGCATTGGCCAGTTGTCATGCCAGAGTCCCGAGCCGTGGCGCAAGCCTTGGTCAAGCCTTGGCTGAACCATTGGGTGAGCATTGGACCAAGCCTTGGATGATGTCCATGTCCCAAGCCTTGGGGAACAAACTATCAAGCCTCGGCCGAGTCTTGGGAAACAAAAAATCAAGCCTTGGCCAAGTCTTGGGAAACAAAAAATCAAGCCTCGGCCAAACCTCGGAAAGCAAAAAATCTAAGGCTCACCCAATGCTCGATCTAAAATATTATTATTTAAATTAATAAATATGATTAAAAAAGAGTTTGATCACACTTTTATCGACATTACATTGGAGTGTAATTAACTAATTACTGAATTAATGGGAAATAACGAATAAAATTATTTGGGGGCTACCGGGGTTCGAACTAAGATCCTTCTGATTACTAGGCCGGGACGCTATTCACTGTGCTGAACCTGATGTCCATATAATCATGATTTTTTTGCTTGTTAAATTATTTAAATACAATTTAATTCAAAAATATTTGATCGTAAAGATGAGGTGAAATGTAGTTTTATTTAATGAACTTAAAATTGTCTGATGAGTAATGACATATATTTATTAATTTGTAATTTTATGATTTGATATAAATGAATAAATTAAGAGTAAGATCAAGTAGCACTACTAGGGAAAGGGGAGGGGCAAAAAGGGGTAGGGTAGGCAAAACGGAGTACCCCCAAAATATATACAAAAAAAAAAAATTTTTTTTTTCGTCTAATTGCTATAAATCCGATATATTTGCGCATTTTTAGTCCTACGCATGATACTTGGGGCAAAACGGACCGGCTGAAAATTTTGAAATAATGATTCTTTTATATTTTTATCGTAAAATTAAAAAATGTTTAATATAATAATCTATTTTTCGGCTGATTCTCTATAGCTGGGGCAAATTCAGCCACTAAAATTATTCGAAAATAATATTTTATTTTTTAATTGGAAAAATTTTTGAAATAATGCAAAATGATCTGTAATCTAAAAAATCAAAAAACACGTTTTTTGGGTTCAAAATAATGACAAATAAAAAATGTTGAATTGTTTTTTTTTCATTAAATAACTATTAGTAATTAAGCTGATCGGGGGGAAATGATTCATTAAACCAATGATGTGAGATGTAATTTTTCTTTATGTATATTACATATAAAAAATTTGAATTTAATGAAATTTGATCAACTTTCAGAAATTTTTTTTTTTCAACTTTTTTAAAGAGTACCCCATTTTGCCCGCCAAAAATAAAAATTTCATGTTAGCTAAAGTTTTGTACATAGCAATAACTAATTAAATGGAAATTATTGATATTAATCGTATACTCGGTATGCCCTGGTCTTCTCTATATACATATATATAGATACATGTAAAGTTGATAATTTTAATTTTAAATTTAAATTTGACCCAGGCTGAGGCATTGGCCAATGGTCAGCTGCCAAGGCTCGGCTTGACAAAAATTAAACTATCGGACCCAGCCTCGGCCGATCCTTGGGCCAATGGTCAGCAGCCAAGGCTCAATTTGACAAAAATTAAACTATCGGGCCTGGCCCTGGCCGAGGCTCGGGCCAATGGTCACTACCCAAGGCTCGGCTTAATTTAATGAAACCAATGGACCAAGCCTCGGCCGAGGCTTGGGCCAATGGTCAGCTGCCGAAGCTTGGCAAGTGACAACAGGGCCAAGACTCGGCCTATTGTCAGTCTTGGCGATTCCTACCTGGGTAGTTTCCGAAATATTCACGAAAAATGAAAAAAAAAAACGATTTTTTTTCATTCCTCCGTCGACGATATCTCTCGAATGAATTATCCGATTGAGAAGTTTAAGGTGGCAATCAGCGCGTTTGATTGAGGTCTAAAGCTGATAAAATTTTGTGAATGATTGGTTTGGTCATTACGATGATATTCGCAAAAAACAGTTTTTTACTATTTCCTATAGTGTACTTTCATTCGTTTACGTTCTGCAAGCCAATAAAGGTCAATTTCATAGGAAAAATGAGTTTCGTAGCGGACACAGGTGAAACAGCTAGAATAACAGCTAAGTAACTATGAGCACTTTTGAAGAACACCAAATGCCCTACAATTTGCGACGAAAACCGCGTTGATACCATGAAACGCAGCTGAGTATTAGAAAGTTAAAAAAAAAGTAATTTAATTTACGTGTATTTTAAATGGGAAATCTTTGAAATCAAATAGTAAGTACTTAGCATTGAAATTAAGAGCTCATATTTGGTGAGAATTTTTGTTTTTCGATGTAGATTGAGATTTTGCTTGAGCACTTAAAAAAAAAAAACTTTTTCGGAAATGAATCACTCTAATATATATATATTATGGAGGCGCAAAAAAACCGACTATTTTTTTTTTTTTCGAATCTCTTATGAAAATTTGTTGGTATACGATGTTTTAAGAAGCCTCTCCAAAAATCAGCTCGATAAAAAATTTTCAAGAGGTCACTCACGAATTTTGAAAATATCAAAAATGATCGAAATTAAAATTTTTATTCCAAAATTTGTTTTTTCTCGTGGCAGCAATAGTTTATATTTGTGAAATCATGACCACGCTGAAAATTTAAACCCAAAATTTGAATATTTAAACCTCGCTCAAGAATTTTGAATGTTTCCGAGTACTGTATTTTGGACGCTTTCAAGCGACCTTTGAATATTAAAAATAAAGCTTCTCGATTTTTTCACTATCAATTTGCATGACAATAAATAGAAATATAACCCGAGAAATAGAAATAATAAGTTATTGACATGTGTTTTTATTTTTTAATTCAATTTGTAGGTTTTTTGGCCTATTCAAAACTTACCAAATTTTATTGTTTAAGACTGTCCTGTATATTTTTGGTTATGAAAATGTTATATTTTGATGAAATGACAATAATTGAGTTATAAAAAAATACAAAAACCAATTCAAAGTATTAGTTACATATTATCAGTTAATATTCAAAATTCTTGAGCGCTGTTTCAATATTTGAATTTTGAGCTCAAATTTTCAGCATAACCATGATTTTACAAATATAAACTATTGCTGCCCCGAGAAAGAAAAAATTTTGAAATAAAAATTTAAATTTCGATCATTTTTGATATTTTCGGAATTCGTGAGCGACCTCTCCAAAATTTTTTATCGAGCTGATTTTTGGAGAGGCTTCTTAAAACATCGTAAACCAACAAATTTTCATAAGAGACTCGAAAATAAAAAATAGTCGGTTTTTTTGCGCCACCCTAATATATATATACATATATATATATATATATATATATATATATATATATATATATATATATATATATATATATATATATATATATATATATATATATATATATATATATATATATATATATATATGGGTCATTCCATCTCAATTCAACGACGTTGCGACGGTGACCCTCTCCGATTTTTTTGATTTTTTAATATGTTTTTATACATGCAAAAAGAAGTCTTCAGCTAAATTTTTAGCTCTTTATCTCCACCCATTCCGGAGTTATCAATTTTGCTTAAAAAGGATATAACTTCAACATTAATTATGATAATCTCACGTCATGGGGGGTAATTTTTTTTCATTTTCAACGCTCTTTTTGAAAAAAAATTTAAAATAAAAAAAAAAAATTTTTGTAATGCTTTTTCGGCCAATTTTAATTAAAAAGTTAATTTTTCGTTCAATAGGACACCTTCAATTTTTTTCAAAAAAATTCCCAAAATTCTATGTTGAAAAACAAAATTTTTGAGCCGTAACCCAAGATGGGCTTTCAATAACTTCTAGTGAAAATAATTTAAAAACAACTTTTATTTCGGTAATTTTGATTTATTTTCCTTCTCAGATCACGTCGCTTATTTTTATGATTTGAAAATACTTAATTATACTCTTATTCGTCTTCTTCATTTGAAAATATATTTTACGCGAAAATTCATATGTCAAATACTTTTTTGCAATCGATTTGGTTTTTTTAAAAATAGTTTTTGACTATATCGACTGTTACTTATTCTGAGATCCACTATTTCATTATCGATAGTTCTAATTTCATGTTACCGAGCTCACAGACTGTAGCGGTGGTAAACCCTATCGTGTTTATAACAAGGTATGATTATTGTATTGCTTTCATAACCTTTCATTGTCAAACTCGTGCTTTAAAAAAATTCTTCTTGTGTCAAATTTTATTTATCGCCGGTGCGATGGCTTCAATATTATTTTCCGATCGGTGCTGTAATCCTTTGAAGCTTAAAAATCATCTAAAAAAAAAAAACTTACTCCATATTACTCCCCACTTACGACTCAAGTGGAATTTACATGAGAAAAGTCGATTATGTCCAACGTGCTTGAAAAAAGTACGAAACATGAGTCCACTAAGTATTAACAAATGTAGGGAAAATCGTAGTGAAGATTTCGATTGTTTTGAAAATAACTCGACCAAAACGGCAATCGACGATCAAGAATTAATAATGGATACGTCAAACGATGGAACTGTAAATCTTCCAAGTAGTCAATCTGACGTCCTAAAAGTTCTTGATGAAAGTGATCAAAAACATATTGCTTATGATTCTTCCATTTCTGACATTGTTCCTGGTGGAATTTATGATTCAGGTAGTCATAGTAATATTTCAGATGACAACACCGGTATTTTTACTCCAACAGGTATACTATTTTTTTATATCTTTAAAGTTCTTAGTGTTAATGTCTTTTATTAATGTAATTTCTTTTCAATTACAATTGAAAAAAGTACTTAGTTACCAAATTTTTCATTTTTCTTCAGAATTTTCATCAGACATTCAACAATGTTTATCACAGCAAACAAGCTCTTTAAGTCTTGAGACTAAATTACCAATAGTAAATGAAGCTTTAGGATTACTCAATGAGTCTCCGATTCCGACTAAAAAAATTAAAGACATTTCTTATTTGAATAAAAAAGCTGGTTATACGGGGTTTAACCTCAAACGGAAATTGGGAGTTCTTATGAATTCTGATTTTGCTACTGTAACAAGTAGTGATGACGCTTGTGACATAATTGAAAAATTATATGCAAAATTCCATCACGAGGATACAACTTGGACTGAAAAAGTTCAAATTTTAACTCTCATGCCGTCCACGTGGGACAATACTAAAATCATGAAAGTTATAGGTGCGACAGACTATATGGTTCGAGTGGCAAAAAAACTTCTTGCAAGTAACGGAATTTTAGCGAAGCCTGGTTCAAGACATGGTTGTTATTTTGGTGTTTCTTTGATCATAATTCATTAATTGCAATTAAAATAATATTATTATACATATCGATAATTTTTAAGGTCACCCACTTCCTGATTCAATAAAATCGACTGTTCTTGCATTTTATAATGAAGATGATGTGAGTTCACCTATGCCGGGTATGAAGGATTGTATTTCTGTTCGTAATGGAGAAGGGCAAAAAGTGAAAGTACAAAAACGTCTAATACTGTCGAATTTAAAAGAATTGTTCCAATTGTATCAAGACAGATATCCAAACTCGAAAATAGGATTTTCAGCGTTTGCCTATTTACGGCCATTGCACTGTACTTTACCAGGTGGAAATGGTACACACACTGTATGCGTTTGTACTATCCATCAAAACGTAAAGCTAATGATATTAGGTCAGTAAAATTCTTCAGTCATTTCAATTAAAATATTTTTTAATTTCAAATTTCTCACATTTGCAGGAGGAAAACTGTCATCATTAACTAGAGATCAAGAATTATCTTTACAAACCTATGATGACTGTTTAAAAATGATTTTATGTCCAAATCCTACTTTATCATGTCACTTAGGTAATTGCAATAATTGCCCTCGCATCGATACATTACAAGATCTATTGATCGGGGTGATGGAAGCCAATGAAATTGATGATATAACTTATAGTCAATGGATAACAACTCCGCGTGCTAGCTTAGAAAAATTTACTCGTAATTCTTTCGAATTCATTGATGATTTTTGTTCTAAAATTGTGAGTCTGGCAACTCATAATTTTATTGCCAAAGAACAATCTACTTATTTACGAAATCTGAAAGATTCTCTACCAGATAATGAATGTATTGTCATATGTGATTTCGCAGAGAATTACGCATTTGTTGTCCAGAATGCAGCTCCTGGCTTCCATTGGAACAACGATCAAGCCACGGTCTATACAGTAGTAATCTATTACAAGTCAAATGACGAACTTGTTCATAAAAGTTTGGTCATTATTTCTGATTCTATGAGTCATGATTCTGTTGCGGTTCGAGTATTTACGGAAATTACGATCGATTATATTAAAACTTTTTTAGCATCTGTGTCAAAAATTCATTATTTCTCAGATGGAGCTCCACAGCAGTTTAAAAATTATAAAAACTTCATTAATTTGTATTACCATGAGCAAGATTATGGAATAAAAGCAGAGTGGAACTTTTTTGCTACTGCTCATGGCAAGGGGCCTTGTGATGGTGTAGGTGGCATTGTAAAACGTATGGCTGCTAGAGCAAGTCTCCAGTTACCTTTAGATCAACAAATAACGACGACACAACATTTTTACGATTGGGCTTCCCAACCGAATAATTTACCAAACATAGAAGTTAGATTTTCATCTAAGATCGACCATGAAGCGATGGAAAAAAAATTGTTAAATCGTTTTAGTAGTGCAAAACCAATACCTAACACACAACAAACTCATTCTGCTGTGCCAAATACCGATAAAACAATTAGTGTCAAAAGATTTTCTAGATCAACAGAATCAACAACGCACAAAGTGATAAAAATGATAAGAAACGAAAGAACAAAACAGTCACTGTAGTAAATTGAAATAAATTAAAATTACCGAAATAAAATTTGTTTTTAAATTACTTTCACTAGAAGTTATTGAAAGCCCATCTTGGGTTACGGCTCAAAAATTTTGTTTTTCAACATAGAATTTTGGGAATTTTTTTGAAAAAAATTGAAGGTGTCCTATTGAACGAAAAATTAACTTTTTAATTAAAATTGGCCGAAAAAGCATTACAAAAATTTTTTTTTTTTATTTTAAATTTTTTTTCAAAAAGAGCGTTGAAAATGAAAAAAAATTACCCCCCATGACGTGAGATTATCATAATTAATGTTGAAGTTATATCCTTTTTAAGCAAAATTGATAACTCCGGAATGGGTGGAGATAAAGAGCTAAAAATTTAGCTGAAGACTTCTTTTCGCATGTATAAAAACATATTAAAAAATCAAAAAAATCGGAGAGGGTCTCCGTCGCAACGTCGTTGAATTGAGATGGAATGACCCATATATATATATACCCGTGAAAAAATTTTCTGATCAAGCCTTGTATGACCTGATATGGCCATATCGAAAAATTTGATATATTCATATCCGACCTGATATGCCCATATATAAATTTTAATATATTCTGATATAGTCTGATATAAAAATTGGCCATATCAAGCCATATCAATTTGACATGTCGATATCAGATTTGATATGTCTTGATTTGACTTGATATGCTTGTATATAATTTTTTTCATGTGTCCTGATATAACTTGATAAGGGTATATATATTTTAATATGCTTGTGAACAAAAATCTTGATCAAGTTTGATATGGCTTGACATGCCCTGATATGGGCACATAAATTAGTTTTATCGAGTTTCCTGTACACATACGTTTGGTAAAATAATTTAGAAATGACCAAATAACGTAACATTGTTCGGAAAAACCGATTTCATAATGATTCATAAAGTCTTATGAAGTCGGTTAAATATTTCAATTTATCACATTTATAAATAGTATAAAGTATACAAGCTTTGTTGAAAAATATTCCCGATAAGCTAACGAGATCAATTTTTAAAAATCTGAGATAACTTCAAATTTTTGTAATGAATTTAAATACAAAAAATTGATATTTTAAATTGAAAAATGTTTAAGTAGCCGGAGAAAAATGTTGGCTCGAAACCTACCAATTTTTATTATGCTGCCGAACAATTTTGAAACAGAAAGGGAAGCATCCAAAAAATTATTATGCTCATACGAAAAATTATTATGCTGCATCACAATACTTACGACGCGCGAGAAACTTATCGATGAGATGTAATTACAATTACTTTCATACATTTTAATAATTATGATGCGGCATAGTAATTTTTTGTATGAGCATAATCATTTTTCGTACGAGCATAGTAATCTTTCGTATGAGCATAATAACTTTTTGCATGCTTCACTTCCTGTTTCAAGTTTGGTCGACAGCATAATAGAAATTGGTAGGTTTTGAGCCAACATCCCGAGTCGAAATATTCAACGTAAATTCAACGTTCTCAACGTTTTGAACGTGAATTCAACGTTTTCAACGTAAATTCAACGTTTTCAACGTAAATTCAACGTTTTCAACGTTTTGAACTTGAATTGAACATTTTGGACAGTGACTGGCCTATGAGAAAGAAAAGAGATCGGGAAAAGAAAGCACTGAGCTCTATCGCAAAGTTTTCCAGACTAATTATCAAAAAGATGAGTAGTATCCTAAAGGTCTTTCTCTAGAACACAATCTACGATGCTGTCACTTAATCCAAGAACATTAAATTGAAGACTGACACTGCTATAAGATTGCCCGATCGAAAATGATCTTAAATTATTATAATTGAGTATAAATTAAATTATAATAATTTGAAATCATTTTTGATCGGGCAATCTTATAGCAGTGTCAGTCTTCAATTTAATGTTCTTGGATTAAGTGACAGCATCATAGATTGTGTTCTAGAGAAAGACCTCGAGGGTACTACGTATCTTGTTGATAATTAGTCTGGAAAACTTTGCGATAGAGCTCAGTGCTTTCTTTTCCCGATCTCTTTTCTTTCTCATAGGCCAGTCACTGTCCAAAATGTTCAATTCAAGTTCAAAACGTTGAAAACGTTGAATTTACGTTGAAAACGTTGAATTTACGTTGAAAACGTTGAAATTACGTTGAAAACGTTAAAAACGTTGAATTTACGTTAAATATTTCGACTCGGGATTTTTCTCCATGTAAGTTTAAAAATCTTTAACTTTTTTTTTTTCTTTTACCAAAAGAAGTAGTTCTTGCCCCGTTACTGGTGGGCATACCGTTAATGGTCCCGTTACTCTATAAACAATAACAATTGAATAAAACACTAGTAACCAAATCAATCATTTATCTGATGTCTTTAATTTTCTTAGTTTTATTTTTATCCAAATAGATATAATCAACCTTACATTTCAAGTTTGTGAGTTGGCAGGGTGGTTAATAGATCAGACTTTAAATCAGAAGTAGTCAGGTTCGAACCCATGACCTGACTGGATTTTTTTTTTTTTTTTTTCTTTTTTTTCATGACAATTATTGCATATACAACTTTACAAAGTTATACACAATTTTATAAAATTATCTATAAATTTAGTTTCCGAGATAACAATGTTAATCTCACTATATATAGTCTGATATGTCCATATCAGAACATATCAAATCTTATCTGTACATATATTGTCTGATATGGCCAATTTCCATATCAGGCCATATCAGGAAATTTTTTCACGGGTATATATATATATATATATATATATATATATATATTTATATATTAGGGTGGCGCAAAAAAACCGACTATTTTTTATTTTCGAGTCTCTTATGAAAATTTGTTGGTTTACGATGTTTTAAGAAGCCTCTCCAAAAATCAGCCCGATAAAAAATTTTTGAGAGGGCGCTCACGAATTTCGAAAATATCAAAAATGATCGAAATTTGAATTATTATTTCAAAATTTTTTCTTCCCCGTGGGAGCAATAGTTTATATTTGTAAAATCGTGACGATGCTGAAAATTTGAGCTCAAAATTCAAATATTAAAACGGCGCTCAAGAATTTTGAATATTAGCTGATAATATGTAAATAATACTTTGAATTGGGTTTTGTATTATTTTATAACTCAATTATTGTCATTTCATTAAAATATAACATTTTCATAACCAAAAATATACAGGACAATCTTAAACAATAAAATTTGGTTGGTTTTGAATAAGTCAATAAACCTAAAAATTGAAGTAACAATTAAAAAAGTGTGCTAATAACTTATTTTTCCTATTTTTCGGGTTATATTTTTATTCATTGTCATGTAAATTGATGGTGAAAAACTCGAGAAGCTTTATTTTTAATATTCAAAGATCGCTCGAAAACGTCTAAAAGGCACTACTCGGAAACATTCAAAATTCTTGAGCAGGGTTTAAATATTTAAATTTTGGGCTTAAATTTTCAGCGTGGTCATGATTTTACAAATATAAACTATAGCTGCCACGAGAAAGAACAAATTTTGGAATAAAAATTTTAATTTCGATCATTTTTGATATTTTCAAAATTCGTGAGCGACCTCTTAAAAATTCTTTATCGAGCTGATTTTTGGAGAGCCTTCTGAAAACATCGTAAACCAAAAAATTTTCATAAGAGACTCGAAAAAAAAATAGTCGATTTTTTTGCGCCACCCTAATATATATATATATATATATATATATATATATATATATATATATATATATATATACATAAATCTATATTAGCTTACTCCAACTTGTGAATCTCATTAAATTCATTGGTGCATGCTTTTGCTTTCCGGTATTCGCACTTCAGACTACCTAACACGTCTGTATTAAGATGACCACATCTCCGTAATATTACTCAGACGTGTACTATTCACAGGGCCACTTCAGTGCAAACGATATCAAGAGAAAACCCATCAAGATATTTCACCATTTATGAGATGATAACTTATATCAATGATAACGGAATTCATATGTTTTGAAAATCGTGTTTTCTCCTTAGATTTATTTCTTCTCAGATTTTTTTTCTCTATTTTAAACTTGAAAAGGATTCCACACAACTAATTGAAATGATGTCTTTTTTTTCGCATCTTGCTGTTTTTTAACACAGGGAAGCTATACTTCAGTTTATTTATATGAATATAAATATATATATTGGGACTTGTGAAAAATCATGTCCTGTGTTCAGCCCATCATCAATCTCAACGAGTTAGAAATATGTTTAAATGTCGTAAATTACAGGTATTGAAATTAATTAAAGATTAATTAAAACAACGTCCAGGCCCGAATACAACTTTTTGAATGTTATGTATGCGAAAGTTAAGATAATATATAAAAAGGTATTCCAATCCTGCAATGCATGATGCGAAATGTGTCAAGACGTCGCGCCGCCACAAGTGTGTCTAGCGCACTAACCCGTCTCTATAGTATTTTCATGCTAACTCCCGTAATATTAAAAAAAATTTTAAACAATGTATGAACATTTAAAAAAATTATTTATTAATAAATTATATATAATAACTGGGAAACCTTATTTAATTTAATTAATCTTATTTAATTGTTTTATCAGTTAAACCTGTTTTTCTCAAATGCGATTTATGATTTTCCTCGAGTTTTCTATTATCAGTGGTCTGTATAGCATATGCATTTTTTGCAAGCTTACTGATTAACTCAACTGGGTTCGAATCCCCAAAAGATAATTTTTTTTTTTTTTTTTTTTTTTTTCTTTTATTTAATCCTTGTTACTCTGTAGTCTTCCAATTATTTTTAATTTCTTATTATATCAATAAATTTTTGATAAGCATGATTTTAATCAATATTATTACTAATAATATTTTGAACAGTATTTATCTAATGGTAAGTGAGCAGTTATGATATAAATTCATTTAGATCTTTTCCTTTGGAAAACAGTCGTTGTTTTTAAATTTATTCAAATAATTTCTTTTATTAATAAACAATAATTATTTGTACGTGTAATAAATTTCTCACAGCGATACGAATTTTAATGGCGGGAAATGTTGAATACAACGTTACTCATTTGTATTCAGTAAAAAATTTTTAAATTATGCATTGCTCATCATAGTAATTAAAGAGGTCCATCATAATCAATAATGGTTTATATAGAACTAAAAATAAAAATTGTACGTGCTTCAAATTCTGTACATAAGCATTTATATTATCAATTTAAAATATTTAATTCATTTGATTGATTTACGTAGTATAACATTTAGTGATTGTCATTTATTTAAAAATTGCGATTTGCTTTTAATGACGTTTTGTTGTTGATTGTGTGATTTATTAAAGTGCAAAATAAAGTAAGTATATAAATTTAGATTTTAATTTATTGTTTTACTAATAATGATAGATTGTTTATTACATTATTTAAGCTCATATAAATTATTATAGATAATGGGTGGATGCAGCTTCCCAAATTGTCACAACAGCAGTGAAAAAGGTTTTAAAATGCTGCGGTTTTCTCGATCAGTTGATCTGAGAAACAAATGGGTAACTGCTTGCAAAATTTTGAAACCAGTAACAAAGAATTTTCGCTTGTGTAAGGTATATTTCCACACTAACAAAAGCCGTATATTTAATTAAATAAACTCCGTTCACTAAACTTTAGGATTGAAATATTAAGTTTGATGTATTCGTTTTTTTTATTATTGACAGGGTCACTTCAGCAAAGGATTGTTCGACTATGACAACAATTCTTATAAATTAAAAAAAAATGTTGTCCCAGATATTTTGGTACCGTCCCCACGTAAACCCTTTGATGCTGCCTTGGAAACTGATGATGATGATGATTGTTCAATCAGCAGTAAAAGGTTTAAATCTGGAGTATCTGAGTTAACTGAACGTAAGCCTAAACTAATTTTTGACTTAATTTTTACATATTTCAGGCCGTTACATGATAAAATATTAAAACAAAATTTTTTATTTCATGCAAAGCAGTATTTGGAAAATGTTATATTCGTAATGTAATAATTTCCAATGGATAATTATCAATATAATATATTTATTTTTCGATTGGGTGAGTGAAACCCCTGAAGAAGAATATAGAACTTCCGTTTTGTATTTAACTTGTACCTTTTCATTCCTAATAGCATGACGACTCTAATTATCAAAAGATACTAAATTTTAAATCATATTAATTTAGCAACAATAGTTTTTGACCAAGTAATAGTAATATGGATTTTCATAAATAAATGCACTAGTGTTCTTATACTATTGAATGAACTCAACCACATCTATACACTGCTTGAAAATCATTTTACTCTATCAAATTTTTATTTTCATTCCAATTTTATATTCCATCACTTATTATCTCAGCTAATACATATTTTCTCTAATTCAGAATTCGAAATATCGTCAGGTGTCAGTATTCAAGTAACTCAGGAAGATTTACCTGGTGCTTCAAGCCATCAGAATCAGTCATCATCTCACAATCCACTAAAATCATCGCGAGAGTTATTGTTAGAGCAACAAATTAACGAGCTTATTAAAGAAAAAGCTTCATTAAATACTCAGGTAATATTAAAAGATGAATATTAATTCCACTCATTACTTATTAAACTATAATTATTAAATACGTGATTAAATTTTATTCAAAGTAATAGCCCTGCTTTAAAAATATCATAGAATGCAATAGATTTTCATAAATTCCCATAGAGATTTTATAAGAATGAATGAGTTCTATGAGAAATGCTGTAGTTACGTTTAGACTTTTATGCATATAGCTATAAGAATCTATTGGATTTTTTAAGCCGGGGGAATGTACTTAGTTTTAGTGGAGTAAAAACTAAAAAATAACCGAAAAATCCAAATTTCAGATTGCTCACATGACTGAAAAATCAGCAACACTTGATAAAAACTTGAAGAAATTTTTAAATCCAGATCAGCTGTTATTTTTAAAAGGCAATGCTTCTACGAACTCCAAACCCTGGTCTGAAGAAACAATCAAAATAGGTCTGTGGATTCAATTATTAATGGGTACTAAAGCATACAAAAATTTAAGAGACACTGAAGGGTTTCCGTTACCTGCTTTTTCTACCTTGTATAATCGACTGTCTGGTTTTAATTTTGCTCCTGGAACTTTCAATAGTATTATTGAATGGCTAGGGGTTAAAATTCAACAAGAACAAGATCAAACTGCTCATTATTGCGTATTGGCTTTAGATGAAATGTCAATCCACCCAGCTGTTGCATATGATTGCGCCCTAGGAAATTTTATTGGATTAGTGACGCCAGAATTAGCGAGAGATTCAACTGAGTCTGACTCAATGGCTTCTCACGCGATAGCTTTTGTCGCTCGTGGGTTGACAAGTCATTGGAAACAAACAGTTGGTTATGCTTTGACTGGAAAATCAGTAACCTCTGCACTTCTCTGGAGTTATGTTCAGGAAATAGTAAAAATGCTGTATCAACATGGAATTGTTGTTAAATGCATTTCTACGGATGAAGGATCTACGAACGTTGGTATGTGGACACTTAATAGCATAGCATTTAGCCGCCATTACATCTCTGCTTTCAGTCAACATCCATCAAACTCTGAGGAACGTCTTCATTGGACCTCTGATGTTCCGCACGTACTGAAACGAATTTGGTCTCAACTATTAAAAACTAAATTCATTCTAAGCTCGGCTGTAGTTGACGCGAACAACCTACCATCATCAGAAGTTGATATCACCCATGTTCGCCGTCTTATGGAATTACAATCAGCTGGTGGGCCTGTGCTAGTAAAAGGTCTTACTGCTGCAATTCTTGATCCATCACAGTTCGATAAAATGCATGTTGGACTGGCTAAAAAAATTTTTAGTTATGATATGGGGCACGCATTGATTCTGTCAGCTCAAACTGGTCTTCTTCCACAAGAAGCTATGACAACCGGTTGGTTTATTTTATTGTGTAGCCAGTGGTATGATTTTATGGTTTGTCGACACAAAAATAACTCTCTTGGAGTTGATGAACTGTCTTTGGAACGAGTGGAGTTCCTACAAAGTTTTATTGAAATTATTAGAGAACTACAATTTACTTCTGATAATAGATGGAAGCCTATTCAACGAGGTATAATTCTTGCTACAACCACTGCATTAAACTTACGTGAAGAACTCGTCTTATCAGGAAAGTTACAGTATCTTCTAACAGGACGCCTAACTTCTAGTCCTGTTGAAAATTTATTTTCTCAGGTTCGAGCTGGTGGCGATATTCATCCGAAACCTCGTCAATTGCGTTATCGAATGCGCTTAATTGCGGTAGCTCAGTACCTACGAGTTCCTTCATCTGCCTCGTATGAAGACGATGATGAGCCGTATTACTTAGAGTTTTTAAAACAAAAAAAGGCTGAACTTAGTGTTGCTGGTGATGAAACGCAAAATATCATCGAAATGCCAGAAAGTTGTGAATTATCAGAAATTCAAAAGTATGGACTGTATTACCTTTGTGGTTGGGCAGTATTTGTTTCATTAAACGGTTGCAATGATTGTGAAGCATCAATAATCTCCCCGGTACCTTTGCCGAATGCAAGCTCGGCTTGGACAGACGCAATAAATCGTGGCAATTTGAAACACCCGACAGAGATTGTATATCAACTTTTGAAAAGCGCCGAACAAGTTTTTACTGCTTACGGAAAATCTCTTTTACATTTGCAGTCTGTTCATCAAGTTTTAATGAAGAGTGTTCAAGAAGCTGTTAATGATTCATTGATTTTCCCAACATGTCATGATATTCGGGATAAAGTACTTGGGAAATTTATTTCATTGCGGCTACATGTACTTGCAAAGGATATAACAGTGCAGCCAGACAATCAAAATCTCGTTGTCTTCAGCTCACGAAGTGCGTACATGCGTACTTCTACGAAAACTGTCCGTAAATAAATTAATTTTTTTTTGTTCAATTATTTATTTTCTTTCTCAATAAAATTGTGAATTATAACTTTCAAAAGTAATTTCTTTCATGTAAATATTTTATTATCCAATAAAATTGATGAAATATTCAGTTAAAATTTATCTAAATGAATTTATATCATAACTGCTCACTTACCATTAAATAAACACTGTTCAAAATATTATTAGTAATGATATTGATTAAAATCATGGTTATCAAAAATTTATTGACATAATAAGAAATTAAAAATAATTGGAAGACTACAGAGTAACAAGGATTAAATAAAAGAAAAAAAAAAAAAAAAAAAAAAATTATCTTTTGGGGATTCGAACCCAGTTGAGTTAATCAGTAAGCTTGCAAAAAATGCATATGCTATACAGACCACTGATAATAGAAAACTCGAGGTAAATCATAAATCGCATTTGAGAAAAACAGGTTTAACTGATAAAACAATTAAATAAGATTAATTAAATTAAATAAGGTTTCCCAGTTATTATATATAATTTATTAATATTATTGAGTGATGGAAATAATTTTTTTAAATGTTCATACATTATTTAGAATTTTTTTTAATATTACGGGAGTTAGCATGAAAATACTATAGAGACGGGTTAGTGCGCTAGACACACTTGTGGCGGCGCGACGTCTTGACACATTTCCCATCATGCATTGCAGGATTGGAATACCTTTTTATATATTATCTTAGCGAAAGTATGAGTGTTTATTGATTATTTGTATTTGATTTGTTTTTAAAAAGGATGTGAAATACGCTAGTGACGAGAGAAGGGGAGAAAAGCAAGTTGAGGAGGTTCGATATCGATTATTTTCCTAGGGGATCTCGTGGATTTTCTATTGTATTTTTGCAAGATTATGTAACGGAAATATAATATAAAAAAAAAAATTACAATTGCTATTTTATTCTTCAAATTATTAAAATGACTATAACTCGGAAACTATGGACTTTAGCGGTTTGACTCATAGGACTTTTTTTGAAGGGAATAAAATTTCCTATAACATTTTCATTAGCGATTTTAGTGTACTTTCATTGGGTTTCGTTCTGCAAGCCAATGAAGGTCAATTTCATAGGAAAAATGAGTTCCGCAGCGGACACAAGTGAAACAGCTGGAATAACAGCTAAGTAACTATGGGCACTTTTGAAGAACACCAAATGTTCTACAATTTACGACCAAACCCGTGTTGATATCATAAAACGCAGCTGAGTATTAGAAAGTTAAAAAAAAAAGTAATTTAATTTACGTGTATTTTAAGTGGGAAATCTTTGAAATCAAATAGTAAGTACGTAGCATTGGAATTAAGAGCTCATATTTGGTGAGAATTTTTGTTTTTCGATGTAGATTGGGATTTTGCTTGAGCACTTGAAAAAAAAAAAACTTTTGCGGAAATGAATCACCCAAATATATATATATTAGACTGTTTCAAAAAAAACAACTATTTTTTTTTTCTTCATTATGTTGAAAATATTGTTGGAAATGACGAAAAAAAAAATACTGTGAAAGTTTGAGCTCTTAATATTAATATAAACAACTGCCGCATCGCAATTTTCTATATCCTGTTTAAATAACATGGGAAAATTTATTTTTTAAGCTTTGGAATTTAGTAGCTCATGGTGGGACCAATACTTCGAAATGTTCAAGACATGTCCTTATGGTAAATTTGACGCTCTACAAAAAAGGTCTCTTATAATTTTTCGATATTTTTATTTTTTCAAAAGTTATTCAAAGTTAAAGTTAGATAGATGATTAATTTTTACATTTTTTAAATTTTTTTAAACAACCATCAAATTTATGGGAAAATTTTACTAGATATTTTTTGTAGAGCATTTCATTTCCTTTAACTTATCTCTGAGAAAATTTTCAATACTTCTCACAAGTCGTAAGTTATTTGCAATTAACTGAAAATTTAATATAATTAATTTTATGCAACAAAATTTTAATTATTTAAAAAAATTTTCAGTTAATTGCAAAGAACTTACGACTTGTGAGAAATATTGAAAATTTTCTCAGAGACAGTTATGGGTTTTGTTAAGAAAAATTATAGTAGAGATGTAGAATCAGAATTATGGAAATTTAATATGGAATATTGTTTGAGATTAAAGTTTGGAAAAGGATAAAGTTTGAGTTTTGGTTTTTAGTTTTGGAATTTTGAGTATGTGGAGAAGTCAGTGTTACCGTGGAGCGGGACCTAAATTAGTCACCCGGTATCATCTGATGATAGAACCTAGTTCTATCCCTATGAGACTTTTTGGTAGATTGCAGAGGTCTAGCTGAAATGCTAGCGCTCCAGTATATAAGGAATTTGATGGATGCGGTATGGGATCAGTTTTTGAGTTTTGGTTTGGCAGGCCTCAACAGTAATTTTGTGACCGTTGCTGTTGTGGAAGCCGTTTTGTCATTTTTAATTGATTTTGTCTGACAGGCCGCAGAGGGTAAGCTATGACCACTTGTACGGCTGAGGAAGTCATAGGTCACTTAGTTTTTAAGTTTTACGATCTCAGCTGAAGTCTGTTCTAGGAGAGCCGCTACCAAGGATATCCATACTCAAAGTCAGGTTTAGAGAGTACATTTGGTGAGGTTGTAACGGGGTAAAATTAAATTTATCATCAAGGAAAATCATGATTTTCCGCGGCTGGTCAGTTACCTGAGCCGTAACCCCCAATGAGTACCCGTTAGAGTTTTTCGACTTGTCGCCGGGTGCGCTAATTGAAGAAGTTCGGACTTCTGTCCCAAAATTAAGTAAGTGGGGAGGCCATTTTCCGGAAGTTGCTGAAAATGGCCGAGCTGAAAATATATAACCACAGGACAGCAGCAAAATCGAGGAGAGTCGGTCGAGCCGACAAAGCTAACGGACGTCAATCTGCCGTGAGCCTTATCCCGAAGACCGGAACCAAGGAAAGACCAAGGAACCACACAGACACTAAGGGTAACATCCGGTGAACAAGTGCAAAGTTTAGTGTTAACATTGTAGTGCTGTGGGCAAATTAATTCTCGGCAGGTAAGCCAGAATTATTAAATTAATTAACATTGAGAATAAAGTTATCAGAAGTATTGATAACTCAGCGTCTTCAATAGCATAAATTCTCGGCGGGGGTAGCCAGAATTTATTGTAAAGAAATTAAGTAAAAATTAACTACGTGCTTGGTCGAATAATTCTCGGCAGCGAGGCCAGAATTTATTAATCATTAATTGTAAATTAAGGAGTCAAATTTCTCGGCAGGAGGCCAGAAATTATAATAGTTATTTAGTCATTGTTATATAAAATAAATTAATCAGTATCAATTAATATGATAAAATTTACAAAACTGAAAATCAAGTGTTATGAAAATCGGGGTAAAAGATTGAGATTTCAATTAATTAAAATTGAGTAATAAGTTAATGTCCGTAAATTAGTAGAAGAAATTGAAATTGAATGCGAAGAAAGAAAGACACGAAATAGAGAGAGACAGCAACAGACGCGCGAAGTAGAGAGAGATAGCGTCGGTCGCTGGCGTCAGTAAATTCCATCACTCCGTACTAAAAATTAATACTGGGAAATTTTGTAAATTAAAGTAAATGATTATAAAAAGGAAAAATTAATAGTCACTTAAAGTTGGAAATTATAATTTGGGGAAGATAAATTGTGTGTGTGTGAGTTAAGTCCAGGGGACAGTAAATTTATTAAATTAAACGTGTGTGTGTGTGTGCGATATAAAATGATTCCAGGGGAATTTTTAATTAATTATTTGGAAACAATTAGATCCAGGGGATCAGGCAAGTTGCCAAAATTGTAATAGCCCAGGGGACAAAATTTATTTATGATCCAGGGGATCAGACCAGGGGCCAGTTTTATTAATAAGTCCAGGGGACTCAATTATTTATGATCCAGGGGATCAGGCCGGGGGCCAATTTATTAATTCAGTTCAGCGGACAATTCCATTGAAGGATCCAGGGGATCAGGCTGGTGGCCAATTTATCAATTAAGCCCAGGGGACTAAATAGTTTTTCTTTTAAATAAGTTTTATAATAATTCCAGGGGGATTCAAAGTTTAATCAGTGTGATAAAGTCCAGTGGACTCAATTGGTTTATAAAATAATTATAATGATATTGTGTTGTGATAAATTAAATTGTTAAATATTTAAATAATTATTGTGTAATAAATTTAATTCCTCATCCTTCTTCACTCTTGTAAAATTCGACGACCCTGATTTCAAAAATTACATCTCCGGTTCTGGAAGACCGAGGTTTAGCTTCCAATGGCACCTTAATTAAGACCTATTAATTAAGGGGCCAAATTTAGCAAGGTTGAAAAAATACCCTGTTACAAGGTATAAGCCTTCAGTTAACGATAGTAGAGTTTGAGTTTGATTTATGGATTTAGAATATAGAGGCCAGTATTTGATAACGATAAGATTTAGTTTGAGGTTTTGGATTTTGATGGTTAAGAATGGAGAGGTCGAAGGGAGACCTTCGAGGAGTACGGACGTAAGCATTGAGCTCTGGTCGCTCGAAGTGAGCAGACGTGTCCAGAAATAGCGTTACAGTATCATGGCATTGCGGAAAGCTACAGATTAAGATTATTGTTACAGAAGTATTATTTAAAACAGTGTAAGACGTTACTTGATATTTTATTCATCAGTAGTCAGGTATGAAATAATTATCATAATTATTAATAATTAATTAAGTTTGAGTCAAAGTCTTGAGACATTATGCTACTGTTTTAATTAAAGAAAATATGTAAGATCTGAGAGAATTATGTATATATATATATATTTAGTGGTTAAGGATAAAATTTAACTATATTAAAATAAATTGTTTAAACCAACTAATAATGTTAAATAAATGTTTTATTTAACCAACGTAATTAACACAGTAAAAGAAAGTAAAGTACACAAAATATGAAAAATGCTTGAACGCGTGTTCGCAGCTCAGCGGTGTATCTTGTAATTTTGACTAGTGTCGCTACGAATGAGGTAGAGACGGAATATGGAAAAATCGATCTTCGGCGTAGATTGCCGAAAGTGATCGATCGTAATTATTGTAGCAACGCTACATATATATATATATATATCTATATATATATATTATGTCTTGTTATTTAGTTCGCCCGGAATCCGTCATACGAACTATCCCCGCACAAACTATTTGGTTTACCTTGTTTGGCTTCTGCAGTTGTTGGGCGCCAGGTGATTTAATAATCACCAAATTACAATTATTGGAAATAAGTCCGCTCAGGGTGGTGAATCGGGAATAGGATAGGCACTTAAATTAGCGTTAAATAATTATCGGCCAGATATACAAGTTAATCAGTATATTTGAATAACAGGTAAATAGCTCGATAATTCAATAACAAGTGGTACTCGGTACCTTTGTACTGCTGGAAATACATAATGGTCAATTTTTACAATTTAACTAGCTAGATTCGGCAATCGACTCGAGATAATTAAATAAAGCAATAGAAGATATCATTAAACAACGAAACAAAATATAATAATAATAGTTATGACTCGATTTAATTACTGTAAAAAACAAATAACCTCGGGGTATTACCCGGTATTACAACTTGACGGCAATGCGATGTAAGTTCACTTGACATTTGCACCCGTTGGTAATTTGGTATTTCTAAATATAATTAACGTCGAAATGTTTATCTAACAACCTTAATACAGTAAACTCTCTATAAAGTTTCGGTCTCGGGGGTAGGAAACTATTCAAAGCAGATCTTAAATGGGCGTGGCTTACTTTTTATAAACCAATGAAACCAAAGAAGGGAACTCACCAATACACTGAAATAGTGCCCGGGAAATTTCAATATTCGTTTTATATCGGTAACTCGTAAAATTTGTCAGAGTTAAATTCAATTGACGCATATTTTATATTAATTGTCTAAAGTTTTATTATTTTGATTACATCATGAATAAAACTAATCATTAAGTATATTTTCGTTCATATTATCTAAAACTTTACAATTATTAATAACATCTTGATTGTTCAAATCACAATAGATTTGATGCCAGTGCTGTAATAGGTTAACAGCTTCTAATGCTTTTTGATCGAACAATTTTTTATCATAATAATTATTGATATTATTACAAGTAGCATTATTATTATTTTTATTATTATTATTACAATCATCACAAGTATTATTATTATTATCACAATCGGTTGGTACTTTTTGGTTTTCAAGTTGCACATTATTATTTATTAAACTGCCGTCAGCAATAATATTAGGTTTATCACAATTAACTGTATCACTAATAGATTCAGTACTCATAAAGCTAGCGTTTAGAATATCGTCAGAGCTTAGTAAATCATCGAGAAACTCTAAATCTGTATAATCAGACTCTAAAGTTTCGTCCGTGTACTCAACATTAGTATTATTTGCAACATACTTTGCGACTGCTGTGAAATTAATTTGTTTTAAACTTTTGTTATTGTCAGTATCAACAACAGAAGGCCTTAAATTTTCTTTGTCTATAATATCTTTGTTTGTTTCAGTACTTTTATACTTAGAAAGTATATTATTTGCAATATTTTCTAAACTTTGTGGCTCCCATCCTAGATCACATAACTCTTCATATAACATATCTTGAATATTTTGAGATGTACAATTCTTATATTCTGAAAATGATAAATTATAATTGTTGGAAATGACCTAATTCTTAATTTATTATGAATTGTCAAACCTGGAATTTTTTCAATGACTTTTTTTATCTCATCTATGTCCTGAGGTGATATTTTTGAAATACAGCAATTTGCGTCAGGACGAAAAAATCTTCTTCAGTTGAAAAATTATCATTTTGAGGTGTATGAGTAGATGATTTTAATTTTGACCATGCTGAGGCTAAATTTTCTTGTGTGAATTCTTGCCAAGCTGAGGCAATTAAATGGCAACCATTGATTAAATTAAAATTTTTTAGAAATATTTCTGGATTGTTGACTTCTTCAGTGACAGCAGTTATTTGTGTTAAAAATTTTTTTCGATATAATTCTTTCGTTTTTTCAATTACTCCTTGATCCATAGGTTGAATTAAGGAAGTAACATTTGGTGGTAAATATAAAACTTGAAATGTTGGATCTATAGCATTTAGAACGACAGCAGAAGGACGAGCAGGACAATTATCCAAGAGAAGTAAAACTTTTACTGGAGTTTTTTGGTGAGCCTTAACAAATGGTACAAAATTATTTTTATACCAGTCAAGAAAAATTTTTTGGTCCATCCAAGCAGATTTTTGATGAGCATAAAGAGCTGGTAAATCATTTCCTTTGAAGCATCGAGGTTTTTCAGATTTACCAATAACTAATGGTGGCAATCGACATGAACCATCAGCGTTAATACAATATAAAACTGAAACTTTTTCCTTCCTTACTCTATATCCAGGATACGACGATTCGTTGCCTAGAACTAATGTCACTTTAGGTAACAGTCTCCAAGTGAAAGCAGTTTCATCAGCACTAAAAACATTCTCATCTTGGTAATCATTTTCTGTAACGAAACTTTGATAATAATTTTTAAATTCATTAGCTTTACTAACATTTGCCGACAATTTTTCGCCTTGAATACTTCTTTTTCTTATTCCATATCTGAATTTAAAAGAAGTTAGCCAGCCTTCACTAGCTTTAAAACTTTTATAACTTCCTATAATTTTATTAATTTTTTAAGCTGCTTCACAAATCAACGGTCCACTGATCGGTGTACCTTGCTGACGAATTTGACTTAACCAGGCAAATAGTATTTCATCCATGACTTCGTTTGTAAGTAGTTTGATAGATTTTTTTTTATCAAAATTTAATATGTTGTATTTGTCACGATCGAAGTGAGTGAAGGCGACGGGCGAAAGGGTAATTTTTATTTATTATTTAATATCGGAATGCTGATTTTCCGGTGACACGCGTTTTCATCCGCGGACAAAATATCCCCGGACATAATATCTCCAGACAAAATATTTCCAGACAAAATATCTCCAGACAAAATATCCCCGGATAAAATATTCCCAAGACAAAATATCCCTAAGATAAAATATCACCAAGTTAAAAACAAGCATGTTTATTATTACATTTTCGTATGTACACACACACACAAAACATATGAAAAAAAGGCACGTACTATTGCACGCGTGTATGTTATTATATTTTTGTGATTACACACTGAAAAAAATAAATATTTGTCCCAAATAAGTCAATTTATTTGTGATTTTTTTTCAAATATTTTTTAATAACAGATAAATATATTTGGTACAACTAAGCATGACAGTTGATTTAAATAATTTTATAATTTGATCGAAAAATATCATTTATTTATGGTAAGTAATTGATATATTTTTGGTATAGATATTAAATTTTTGACTATTAGCTTACATTTATTTGATTATCAGTTTTTGAGAAAAAAAAACACTGACTTAAAAAAATTAATAACTTTTGACAAATTAATAATTCATTAAAAATAACACGGAGAGAAGCAAATGGTATATTCTTCAATGTAACATAGTAATTATTACTATGTAGTATGGTAACGCAAGTTTTTCAGCCGTATTATTTATTTGACATAGTAATTTGTCCGATGTTGAACGGTAACGCTAGCCATGCTAGCATGGGAATGATTACCGTGCTACATCCCGTGAAAAAATTTTCTGATATGTCCTGATATGGCTTGATTTCGGCGGTTCATATCAGGCCTGATATGGAAATTGGACGTATCAGAAAATCTATGTACAGATAAGATTTGATATGTTCTGATATGGACATATCAGACTATATATAGTGAGATTAACATTGTTACCTCAGGAACTAAATTTATAGATAATTTTAGAAAATTGTGTATAACGTTGTAAAGTTGTATATGCAATAATTGTCATGAAAAAAAAAAAAAAAGAAAAAAAAATCTAGCCAGGTCATGGGTTCGAAACCGAGTACTTCTGATTCAAAGTCTGATCTATTAACCACTCTGCCAAATCACGAACTTGAAACGTAAGGTCGATTATATCTATTTGGATAAAATTAAAACTAAGAAAATTGAAGACATCAGATAAATAATTGATTTGGTTACTTGTATTATATTCAATTGTTATTGTTCATAGAGTAACGGGACCATTAACGGTATACCCACCAGTAATGGGGCAAGAACTACTTCTTTTGGTAAAAAAAAAAAAAAGGAGTGAAAGATTTTTAAGCTTACACGGAGAAAAATGTTGGCTCAAAACCTACCAATTTCTATTATGCTGTCAACCAAACTTGAAACAGGAAGAGAAGCATGCAAAAAATTATTATGCCGCATCATAATTATTATAATGTATGAAAGTAATTGTAATTAAATCTCATCGATAAGTTTCTCGCGCGTAGTAAGTATTGTGATACAGCATAATAATTTTTCGTATGAGCATAATAATTTTTTGGATACTTCCCTTCCTGTTTTAAGTTTAGTCGACAGCATAATAAAAATTGGTAGGTTTTGAGCCAACATTTTTCTTCGTGTAATTAAACTTTTTACAATTTAAAATCTCAATTTTTTATATTTAAATTCATTACGAAAATTTGAAATTCTCTCAGAGATTTAAAAATTGATCTCGTTAGCTTATTGGAAAAATTTCTCCACAAAGTTTGTATAGTTTATACAATTTATAAATGCGGTAAATTAAAATATTTAACAGACTTTATAAGACTTTATGAATCATTATAAAATCGGTTTTTCCGAACAATGTTACAATATTTGGTCATTTCTAAATTATTTTACCAAACGTATGTATACGGAAAACTCGAAAAAACTAGTATATGTTCCCATATCAGGGCATATCAAGACATATAAAAAAATTATATACAAGCATATCAAGTCAGATCAAGACATATCAAATCTGATATCGACATATCAAGTTGATATGGCTTGATATGGCCAATTTTTATATCAGACTATATTAGAATATATTAAAAATTATATATGGGCATATCAGATCATATCAGGTCAGATATGAATATATCAAATTTTTTGATATGGCCATATCAGGTCATATAAGGCTTGATCAGAAAATTTCTTCACGGGATTAGAATCATTCCTATGCTACATTGGAATTATTACAATTTCGATGAAGCTGCTTCCAATTGAAGGTAGTAAGAGTTAATATTAAAATAAGGTTTTATAATTAAAAGATTAGGTTATACAATTAATAACAAATAAATTGTTAACGAAAATTTTGAAATAAAATAATAAATATTAACATTAACAAATTTAAACATGGGTTATTTTTATGAGAAAAATATTATGCTAATTTAATTATTTATTCGAAGACATTTAATAAATATCTTATTCTAAGTAAAATTATTAATTATGAATTATTAATGCAGAGGAAATTAACAATTATCTAAATTAAAAATATATTAAATCCATTAACAACATTTTAAATCAGAATGCAAGAGACAAAGATACTTTGTCAAATAATACTTGAGTTTAGTATGATTGATAATTTTTATTAAAATAATATTCATTGATATAAGTAGTAATCAAGTTCAATATATGTACAGGTTATATTAGACGTATATACTATATAGCAGCGCTTAATATTGGAACTGCTTTCACGCTATTCAGCATGGGACTCAGTACCCTTCTAGCATGGCTTTTATTGCTAAGCTACAAAGTCATATATACCAGTAGCATAGTTACTATGTAGAATGGTAAATATTACCAGAAGAATGGTAATCATTCCCATGCTACATAGTAATGACTCCTATTCTTTGAAAAATAGGACTGGTTACCATGCTACATAGTAATAATTACTATGTTACATTGGAGAATATACCATTAACTTCTCTCCGTGAAGAATTTATCTTTAATAAGATATTTGTTTCTGAAATTATTTTGTCTTAAGGATATTTTGTCGTGGGAATATTTCGTCTCGGGGATATTTTGTCCAGGGATATTATGTCCGGAGGTATTTTGTCCGGGGATATTTTATCCGGGGATATTTTGTCTGGCGATGAAAACGCAGGCAACCGATTTTCCCCGTTCTATAACTCAGCCAAGGAGTTCGATTGAACCTCACGTGGTTAGTGTGAGAACATAGGAATTTGAGCACCGATTATTAATCAATAAATTTATGGATGAAATTATTTTTATTCTGTTATCCAACCAAGGATCTGTAGTCACGTGGCTGATATAAGAATGTTATAATTTCGTGTAGTTTTACAATTTATTTGTCTATTTGTACCGAGCGGATGTACTATAGACAGTCCCGTTCAATGACCTGCGTGGCGTTAGGGTAGGTCAGGGATTTTCTAAGCGAGAGGGATATTGGGTCGATGAATATGGGCCCTCGAGAAGACCGTGTTCTTTCTCTGTCTTACTTTAAAGTTACTATAACTTAAACTACCAGTACTCGAATGCCAGAGGAAAGGACAGTAAATGAAAAGACAAATGTATACAAAAACATGTGTAGTATATTGACAGATTAAATTTTACAGAATATTATAATAATGAACTTACCCCAATGGGTTGATATACCTGCACACACACTCACTTCAGATTCACCAATTTGAATCTGTGTGCGCAGATTTTTACAATGTTTTAAGATAGTAATTAATTGAGATTCACACATTGAATCTTTTCACGAGAATGCTATGCACGCTGAACCGATGGGCCGGCTTTGCTTTCGAGTGAATTTACGATGATATATATATTATTTATATATATATATATACATATATATATATATATATATATATATATATATATATATATATATATATATATATATATATATTTATATATATATATTCTTTAAATGATTTTTATAAGAAGGATTAACTATTCTCGAACAAGGACTCCGGCTGCCTAGGCTGTGGACGTCACGTGAAGGAGTTTAGTTTAATTTAATATGAACTTAAATGATTTTACTCTAGGTATCCGACCTAGGAGTCCAGATGGCTAAGCGTAGGACCTCACGAGGAAAAGTTTGAAGAATAAAATTTAAGTTGCGTAATTTATTTTTTTAGTAAAAGAATCGAGTTGCGATTATCGATCTAGGACCCCCGATTGCCTAGGCGTGGAGCGTCACGAGAACGAATTTTGAAATCGACTCAGTGAGTCTTACTCTCGGATTTCGATAGATCCGACGAGGGTTTTGGATACGACGGTAATGACTTAAGGAATTTCAATTTTAAAATAAAAGAATCAGATTTCGATTATCGATCTAGGACCGCCGATTGCCTAGGCGTGGAGCGTCACGAGAACGAACTTTGAAATCGACTCAGTGAGTCTTACTCGTAGATAGATCCGACAAGGGTTTTAGTTATAGCGGTAATGACTGATTTTGATTATTTTTCCGGGGTTTATATATGAAAAGGTTTGAAAGAAAAGTGGGGCCAAAGATGATACAAAGAATGGGTTAAAGACAAAGAGAAAAATAATATGGAAGGGTTTGATTTCTTTGGACAGCTGAAAATGACATTTTTATTACGGGAGTTCTTGGGATTTTATAGCAAACAGGATGTAAATAGAGAAATAAGTCTGCGGTGGACCGCTTAAAAGCAAAGTAATGAAAATATATGATGACATTTACGGTCGATATATCACGTACTCTAAAAAGTATAATTTTAAAAATAGTACAAAATTGAGATGAAAAATCTTCGATGATAGAAAAAGGGACGGAGAGGTTCTGCGGGGAACCATGTAAATTTTTAGAGACTACGTTTCTATGATGACATTTATTACCAATATTTTAGGTAATTCCAAGAAATGTAATTAAAATTTTAAAAATAGAAGGGCTCCCTATGGTGGAAAAGGGAAAAATAAGAATCCGCGAGAGACCGTGAGATTCTGTAAAACAATGTTTCTTCAAAATATATGGTGACATTTACTATCGATATTTTAGACACTTCTGAGGAATGCAATTAAAAATTAAAAATAAAATAGAATTAGAGATAGATTCCTACATTGGAAAAGAAATAGTGAGGATCCGCGGGAGACGTGGGACCTATTGGTAACAGATGGTTTAAATAGAAAAGTCGTAAAAATTTGAGTTGAACTAGAACAAGAAAATGTTTTGACATATTTATAAAGGCCTTACGATGACTTTTATTATGACGAGGGACTCGCGGTCGCGAAAGACTCAGAGAAATCTTTACATGGGACATCTGGAAGACATTGAGTCGATGTATCTTCGTAAGGGACCGGCCGTGGTGGTGCAGCTGTGCATAAAGAGAAAAAGACAGATATTTGTCTTATCCATTCGTTTCAATTTTATTCCACTCTCTCTTTCTCCATGCGTTATGCTATTATTTTTCGATATTATAATTATTGTTCTTTTCAAAATACTTTTAATTGATTCAGAGCAAGTCGAACACTTTTCAAGAATTATTGGATGTGCTCCGCATTATAATAATATAAATAAATAAAAAAAAATGTCAAATTAAAGTACGGTTAAATCGTGATTCATATGTAATGATCGTTACATATTATTAGCTGAGAATTCTAGTATCTTGTCACGAGCTTTATGTATCTTATAAATTGCAGTTCTTGTTACTCCGTACTGATCAGCTACGTCGGTTTTCGAATGATTTTTATCGAGCAGCTTAATAATTTCTATTTTTTGTTGAAGTGTTAAGCGACGTAAAAACTTACTTTCCAAAATTTGCTCTTTTTGAGCGATTTCATGAGTTAAATTATCTGACATTATGCACTGAGACAATAATGAGTAATATTCGAATAATTATTGATAACTAAATGAGTATCTATCTTTATAGTATGCACTACATGTTTACTGATACTTATAATGATGCAGCAGAAGTTTATATTTATATATTTATGTTTATATTTTTATGATGATAAGGCTAAGCTGGTTTACAAAATAACTATCTTATCGACTTCACACATATGCTCTCACACATATGAATATGCTCCGCCTAATGTCGTGCGAACGAAGGAGAAATATTAAAGAGAAGGGGGAAACATTGAGGAGAACGGAACTATTCACAGCAGAACTTTATAGAGAGCTTACTGTAATACTAACCCGGATTCAGTAGAAGGAAACTATAGCGAACAAAACGAAGCTCGAAATACGCAGTATTACATGGGTATCAACAAAATTGACAAAATTAACTCAAAATACAACGTCAATAATAAGATTGTCAAGTACAATCAATCAATATCTACCCAATGACAAGTTTCAACTCAAAATTATAACACAAACGTTGTACCAGTGGAATAACTCGACTTGTGAAATCGCACCCATTTCAACTTGACAACTAAAAATTTATTTATTTAAGAAACTAAAAAAAAGGAATCTGATGGCAAAGCAAGTTATTCATCGAAATAAATTACTTAGACTCGCTCACCGGTCAATGATCTCGTAGTCCAAATATCCGTCGTCTCCACGTGGTCGATATGGATTAAAATGGCGGCTGAAAACGGCGTCTTGAAATCCCAACAGGGGCTGAATGACCCAAGCAGACCCAAGCAGAAATTGGGATGAACGTGACTTGCTCGATCATCGAACTGCGTCGATGTTGATCAGTTAATCACAACAAAAAATTAAGCAAAATCTATCCGCACGCGGATATTAAATCACCGGTATCGGTGTTGGGTGAGAGACCTTCTTTATGAATTTTCTTACGTCAATATTTCTCATTTAGTTGATAAAAGTAATTCCTTGAAAGATTTTCGGGAACACTTGCTTAAGGGAGGTGGAAAAGTCAACCAGGTTCAGATTTGCAGAGGCATACAGTCTTCTTAGATATCGGTGAAGAGGATAAAAGTGAAGGATAGTCAGACTCAACAGCAGCCTGCGCAACCACCCTCGCTACTCATACATCCCTTTTGTGACCGAGGAGGAGAATCACCGGAGGACGAGGACTCTCTCTAATTCGATATTCATAAAGTCGTTCGGAGCCTAAAAAGCAACTGAAGCGTTGACAATTTTTCTGAGAGTCATCTGAATATCAAGTCTTTATATTTTATACAATAACAAGTTTTCCTTATTGTGTAAGGTATCTCAATAGAAATTAATATTTTTACTCAATTAAAGGATTTGAGTTAAAGAACCTATTCTATCTATAGTCAACTTGGTGGCTATACAACACAGGAGTTTTTCGTTTACGAGTTTTTACACAAATGCTCCTCATGTGAAAACTCTTCGAGCTCGAAAATACTCTTGCTCCCCTTTTTTATGGGCTTTTCAAGCTCTAGCGAGTTACGTTTCATGTTTTTTTTTCTTTTTTTATATATATTCATTCAAAGTCGCATTAACATTTGGTCCTTAGTGACTACATTAACAATTGCAATTTATACATGGGTTGAAACTATAATTTAAAACAGAACACAGAGAACAACAACATAAATGGGTGCGGTATTTGAATCAGGGTAATGACAAAGGTTGTTATGCAGAATTTAGTAGATTGAAGTTGGTGAGCATCTCCTTGATTGCGTCCAGGTGTTTTACGTTGTTGAGAATTTCTAGTAGATTGGGTGATAGTTTTAAGTTTTCCTTAATGGTTCTCAGGTTAGGGCACTTGATGAGTAACATGTTCGACGGTTAGGATCTCGTTACAGTCTGGACATTAGTAGGGATCACGTTTACTGATGATATATTCGTGGGAGAATGCTGTTTGACCTACTCCTAGTCTTGTAAATAGACATTGGTTAGTTCTCAATTTGAATTGTGGGGCAATTTCCCAAATATCTTTCCGGATTTTGCTGAGTTTCGTGTTTACTGCTGTCCAAATTTAGTTCCATTTTGCTAGTATGTGTTTTTTACAGCTTTTTTAAAATCTACTGCTGGAATATTCAATTGTGTAGAGAGGTTTTCACCGTCAATGGTGGCCTGTTTTGCGTTCAGGTCAACCACTGCATTTCCTCGAATGCCTTAATGTGAGGGGATCCAGGCTGTTTTGAAGTTTCTATCGTTTAGCTTATGTTGGCATTCTTGATAAATTCGTCTGAGTTTTTAAGGTTGCTGAGGGTCATCATTTACTAATTGGGAGTCGGAACAGATGAGGATATTATCAAGCTATAGTTGTTCCATGAGATCGATACTTTGGAGAATCACAAATACTTGGCAGGAGAAGATTAAAAAGTAAAATGGAAGTTTATACCGGGCGACGTCATTGCCAATGACTACAGCACATCCTCGTAAGTTATTGCAGCAAAAACCATCGGTGAAGATCTTGGTGTAATTAGGAAAATTAAAGATCATTTTGGCGTACAGGTTTTGAGAAATTATCGAAGGGGTATCGTCTTTTTTATCTGTAAGCTCGCAAATAGATGTTATAGTTCTGAAGGCTCCTACGCATATTCTGAGTGCCGTTGTTTGAACTAAGTTGATTTTATACAAACGGCTTTCAGTAGTCATGTTGTAAATGATAGATCCATAGTCGAGTTTAGAGCGAATAATGGCTTTTTAGGTGTTTAAAAGAGTCTGAGAATCTAAGCCCTATTTATTCGATCCAATTGACTTTAGGGTGTCTAGATGTTGGTTCCAGCATAGATTTTTATCTAAAGTCATCCCAAGGATTTTTTGGTGAGGTACATGGTGGAGGACATTACTATTCGATGTAAGATATGGTAAAAAGTTTCGGAGCTTATAGCTTCTAAAGAAGATCATGCATTCGATTTTCGTCTCGGAAAATATGAAGCCAGTACTTGCGCACCATGTAGTTAGCGAATATAAAGCGTCTTGGAGTAGGTTACATATATTTTTAAAGACTTTGCCCTGACAGTAGATGGTGAGGTCATGGGCACATATTAGAGCTTTGACTGGAGCTGAGATGGATTGTATTATGTCGTTGATAACTATAAAAAATAGGGTAAAACTCAAAACTGAGCCCTGGGGTACACCGTTAGGTATTTTTCTTGGTGAAGAGATGTCATTGTCTACTCTAACTTCAAAAGACCTATTATTTAGGAAATTTTTAATGCGTTTGAGCATATTGTCATTGAAGTCTAGTCCAGAGAGAATGTTAATCATTCGTTTTTGCCAGGCTATCTCATATGCCTTTTGTAGGTCTAGTCAGACTGCTATGGCATGCGGGTCGTTTTCAAATGCTTTACTGATGTAATGTTAAAGTTGAGATAAGTGCAAATTTGTCGAGTGGAACTTCTTGAATCCATTTTGGGCAGGTGTGAACCAATTGATGGATTCTAGGTACCAAACTATTCTTTTATTGATCATTTTTCAGGATCTTGCTCAAATTGCAGGTTAAGGAAATTGGACGGTAATTTGCTGGGATAGCATGATCCTTTGTGGGTTCAGGGATCGCGCTTACTGTAGCTAGTCTCCAAGAGCTTGGGAAGAGGTTGTTGGGCCATATGTAGTTGTATAGTTTCAGTAGAGATTTTAATTTATACTTTAATAGATTCTTGGTTAGAATTACTGGGATACCGTCTGGGCCAAGGCTAGAATTTCTACTGTTTTTTATAACTTTTTTGAGTTCATCCATCGTGAATCATAAATCTATATGCTCATTTGTCTCGTTGCTGGGTACTGGTTTAGGGGGTTGATGATGTGAAAGTTGACCTTCGTCTTGTTTTTTAAATTGGAGAAATCATTCCAGATAATTATTGTCACTAGTTTTAAATGCAAACGTATCGGCCAGCAACTCGGCTTTTCCTTTAGAAGAAGTGGCTGGTTGGTTGTTGTGGTTAAATAAAATAGAGGACATGGATGGTGAGTTATTTCCATTGATTTTTTTCATTTATTTCCAGATCTGATCTATTGGGGTTGAATTGTTAATGGTTGATATGAAGTTATGCCAAGACGTTTTTTTGGAGGTTTTCAAATTTCTTCTGGCTTCCGCGCGATGTTTTCTATATTCGATTTTTAATTGGAGGTCGTCTTTGTGTTTTTTTAGGGCAGTTGAACGCATGTTTATTTTTTCTTGAATATACTTCTTAGCTTCTTCTGAACACCATTCATATGTTTTATTTGGGCTCTGAGATGTTTTAGAAATGGTTGCCACGACTATTAAACCGCGGACAGTTCAACCTCGACAGTTCAACCGCGACACTTTAACCGGCGACATTTCAACCGAACGACACTTTAACCATGGACTCTTCAACCGAACGACATTTCAACCGTCAAAAGATCCCTGATCAAATATCTGTGACAAAATATCAGCGATAATATATCTGAAGAATAAATAATTCATGGTTTTTGATGAATTGGTACTGTATCATTCCAAGCATATGTGTTGAACTATTTCCAAAATAATACCCACCCTAAATTTGTGAAAAAAGGGCATAGTACGATTTCAAACATATGTGTTGTCTCGGATATTAAGTGACGGAACCGTTTAAAAATACCACGCATTTATTTCAGTCGATAAGGTGTTCGGCGAATCTGTGATCGATAAAAATGCGAACTTGAATAAACCACGTGATTTACAGCGCGACTTACATTTATTGGTTATGTATCAGTATTTTTAATTACGGTGTTGACTGAGATTTAACATTATCAATTTACGTCATTGACAAACTATTAAACTAAATTACTAAATATTTAATTATCAAATTTTAAATATTAAACTATTAAAATAAATTTATAAATACTTGATTAATGAATTATTATACTAAATTTATAAAAATTGTAAAAAAACCACGTGTTGTAAAGCGTGACACATTTATTGGTTATAAATTGACATTTCTGTTTATTCACTTGACTGACGCTTATTCATTTTAATTTATTTAATTATTTTGCGATAATGCCGTTAAAGTTTATATTATCTACTAAAAATAAAAAACAACTCAATATTGATGGTTATTTATATAATAAAAAAACTATTAATAAAAGCAGCATAAACTGGCGTTGTATATCATACCATTCATCGTCAATTTATTTATTTATTTTATTTATTTATTATTATTAACGCCTTCGGCAATTTTACAATATAATACAAATTATACGTGTAAAGTGTAATGCTAAACAAATATTCTATATGATTTCATAATAGTAATTATTCATATTTGTGTCCAGTAACACAAACGAATACACTAATAATAATTGAATTATGTTTCAAAGAAAACTAAAATAACCATAATATTATAACCACCTGATCACTAAATATCACTAATTATCACCAGAAATATCAATTTAAGATTACTCTTTTGGCCTCTCTTTTGATTCTCTTCATAGTCACCCCATAAAGATCCACCATCGCAGCATATTCATTAATAACTTTGGATATTCTAAATATCGGAGCCCGTGTAGAATATCGTGACCTAACCAGTGGTACATCAATCACCCTAGTAGATCTTAGACTGGTAGTGGTCACTACAAAATTGATGAGCTCCAATAGTTCTGGGACATCCAAGTTTCCATTAATTATGTCAACACCACAGCAAAACGATAAATATTTTCTTCTATCGGCAAGAGTAGGGCAGCCAGTATAACTATATGCCTGACTTCGATCCATAATAATATTTTTCCTATTATTACGAAATCTAATGTGTCTGATAAACTTTCTTTGTACCGATTCCAGTTTCTCGATTTGATAGTTATAGATTGGATTCCAGATCACACTCCCATATTCCAGTATTGGTCTCACCAATGCCTTGTATAAACATATCAAAGTATTATCATCCTTAAAATCCTCACTTGACCTCAAAATTCCACCAAGTATACCGTTAGCTTTGATCACTATGTTATTCAAATGATTCTCAAACTTAAGCTTACTATCCATGAAGACCCCCAAGTCTCTAATGCCATCTACCTGCAATACTATATCATTACCAATGTAGTATTGTCGACTATTACTCTCCATTCCACGACCGTATTTCATTATTGCACATTTTTTAACATTTAACCTAAGCCTATTGAGCTCACACCATCTTGATAACTTATTGATATCCTCTTGCAAAGTATTCTGATCATCATTGTCCCTGATATATCTATAAATCTTGGAGTCATCAGCGAATAACGCATATTCAGATACTAGTTCCCTGCCGATATCATTGACAAAAATGCAGAACAATAAGGGTCCCAGATGCGAACCTTGCGGAACCCCAGATGTTACGCCAAATTCTTTAGAGGTAGAGTCGCTAATCCTGACCCTAAGCCTTCTCCCATATAGGTAAGATGCGAACCAGTCATACAGAGCACCTGAAATTCCATAACTGTTCAATTTAATCAATAAGATCTCGTAGTTAACCATATCAAAGGCCTTGCTAAAATCAGTATACAGAACATGAACCTCAAGCTTCTCTGCCAGATGACGTATGATATATTCACAGTAACCCATGAGATTAGTGGTAGTCGACCTGCCCTTCACGAAACCATGTTGCTGATTCATTAATTTACTTTTAAACCAGAACTCAATACTTCCATATATCATCTTCTCAAATAACTTAGGCAGTGCTGATTGTATGCAGACCTGTCTGTAATTATTTACATCATTCCTCCCACCAGATTTAAAAATCGGAACCACGTATGCGTCTTTCCAACAGTTAGGAAAGACTCCACATTTCAGCGACTTGTCAAAAATGAAACACAGTGGTTCGCAAAGGCCAACTGCACACTCCCGTAAGAAGAAATTTGGAATTCCATCAGGTCCAGGTTCCTTTGACCCGCAATTTGTACCGCAATTATTCGTACAGATAGTGAAAAACGAACAAGTGAGTTAATTACGTTGAATTTATTAATTGATTGTTATTTGATATTTAATTGTTAATTTATGCTAAAATATTTGATTAATACTGAAATCGTAGGTAATGTTATTGGCGATTTACCAATTCACAATCATGCAGCCGATTCTTCATCTGTTGAAGCTAAGATTATGATTAATAAATTAAAAAAACGTGAACATAAGTCTGATGAGAATCCTGGAAGTATTATTGGGTCTGTCACGATATTTAAATATCGCGGCAGTCTCACATCCGGTCGGTGAGCAACAGATGGCGGCACACGCTGCTCACACGTCTCTATATGCATTATTATTATTATTATGTTGTTTACATGTGTGATTTTTGTTTTAATTATTACATTATTTCCACTGGATTGTTTCTTTAGGTATAAATTGGCTAGTGATCAGGAAAATTCACTGATCACAACAGGCATACAATGATATTTTTATGATGCTGGGGAAAATAATCATATATTTAATTAATGTGCTTGTAATTATTGGGATTGCTCGGCGCATGCGCGTCGACGCAACAGTTGTCAGCAACTAATTTATTACTTTTAATTAACTTTATATCCGTTATGCATAAAGCATTAACTAATTTTGCATTTTATATTAATTTTAATTAATAATACGATAATCAGGTGGGCATTTAACGATGGGAACATGCAAAGTTACACAGTTGACATCAGGCAATTTGTCGTTGGTAGTATTCAAAAGTAACATGAGACAGAGATACTTTTCCCAGTGGTTGAAGTGAGATACCGATATCTAAGATGGCCGGCCGAGGTGCCGGCATGAGAATCACGTGCTGCCATGGTCAGACGTGGATAAGCTGTTGTAAGAGCAGTGTGTGCTGTTGCTGTTAACAAAAATATTTATTGAGACGCCATTTGGTTGATTAGTATATAATTTGAACTGCTCGTTGTATTTGATTGTGTGGTGTTAATCTGTATCTCACCCAATGGAGCCCGTACGAGTTCTGTATGTTGATGACGACTGTGAGTACCTTTGATTTATTCATTGGCGTGTAATTTTGCTTTCCCGCGTTGGTGGCCATTTGCACTTGCGTGTATACATATATATAGTGGTTTCCTCGTATTCAACATTTTACAAGCATACGATAATATATGATTATAAATCCCAGTGGATATTTGATTCGCAATAATATTTATTAATGTATAATAATACTAAATATTAAATTTGGAAATATTTGGGTAATAATTATATTTAAAGTTTGTGAAAGGTATTAGTTGCGGGTATTAGATATATGCGACTGGGTCGTGGGCTTGTGGTAGTTATATATACACATACATGTCAGTGAAAGATTTTCCTGGTCTCTAGTACCAGTTTAAGTATTTGGAATACTTTAGCTATTTCTGAGCTTTATCATTTAAGTAAACAGGATATCAAGCATACTTGATACCAGGAATAATTTGAGTTTACATTATTATTGTGTTTGCGGAATTGTTAAACTAATTATTGAGTTAGTATTATTTATATTAATTTGGTGAACTGCGAGTTAGTCACCAGTGGAATACTTATTTTGAGATTGAGTGAATACATTTTTAAGAATTATTGAAGTATTATTTTAAATTATTGTTTTGAGCATTGATATTAATTATTATATTATGTTATTATTTGCTGTCACCTGCGAGTGAAATTATCACGTGTTATTATTTATTTACTGAGATTCTTTTGGTTTAAATCACCAGTGGGTGAACATATTATTTATACTCAGTTATTAATATTTATAATTTGATGGTTTGAGGATCACAAGCGAGTGATTTATTTAATCGTTTACATGCGATAATTAATTTTTTTGCGGCAAATACTTATTGTTTTAGCACGTATTATTGTGTTGTTTACAACTATATAATTTATAATTTTGTATACGCACACTACTCTTATTGTGTGTATTGTTGTAAGTGATTCGTTATTATTTTTTAATTACTATTGTTATTGTTTTGTGTGATACAACTGAAAAAGGCAAATTCATTATTTAAATTATAATTAAATGCAAATGGTCAGCAACCCGGTAGTATTTATGTTATTATTTTAAGTATTTACTATCTTTTCTTGCTTCCTATTCCTATTTCTGAAAATTGCTATCCTGTACTTATTTTCATTTTTCATTTCATTCTCTCCGTTGGTTATTTTGGTTCATTTAAATTTTGTTCGTGGGACACACGAACTGGCGCCCAACTAGGATATCTAACCCAGCCTGAGCAGAGCTGCCTGTCCAGGGAGATTCAGGATATCTCCAGGTGGGACTTTTGTCTTGTTATTATTTTTATTTTCAGGGTTTTCATCCAACGGAGAACCATAACGGCTATTGAGCACTATCCACACTCCGCCGTGGGTCGTGTGAAATAGAGGAGAACGTTATAGGTCTGTTCTTGCATCTGTATCATCTCCCGTTGCAGCACAGTTACCGAAAATGTCTTCTCTTACAAGGGATGTTCAACGAACACGTAAAGCTGATGAGGTTAAATTTCCTGATTCATCATCACGTAAGGATTTAGTCATACCTGATGGTGTTACTGTGACTGCTAAAGGTCACGAAATGTTATTGCACGATAGTGGTGGTAACCGGTCTAGGTTTTTGATTTTTGCCACTGATCAGAACATAAAAACTATGGCAGAATGTACTGAGTGGGCTGGAGATGGAACATTTTCATCTGTTCCTTCAATCTTTAAACAGCTGTATACGATCCATGGTATTCTTAACGGTAAGCTACTTCCTTTAGTATATATTTTGATGCCTAATAAGAATGAGTCGACGTACTCTGAAGTTTTGTCTGTGCTAAAAAATCGTTTACTCAATCAAAATCTAAAGCGTATGATGATAGATTTTGAACCTGCTTTTATAAATGCTTTTACATTATGCTTTCCTGGTATTGATATTGCTGGATGCTTCTTTTATTTCATCCAATGCATATGGAGACATGTACAATCTTTTGGCTTACAAAAATCTTATAATAATGATGTAAGATTCGCTTTAAATGTGCGAATGTTGATGGCCCTTGCGTTTGTTCCTGTACGTGATGTTTGCGATGCTTTTGATGAATTAATAAAATCTAAATTCTATGAAGATAATGAACTTATTTTGGATCCTCTAGTGAATTATTTTGAACGGACTTGGATTGGCGTACTATCACGTAGCAGTAAACGGCGTTTGAAGCCATTTTTTTTCATTGGATCTATGGAACTGCTATACGGCTGTATTAGAAGAGTTAATTAAATCCAATAATGGCCTTGAAGGTTGGCATAACTCTTTTAATCAGAAAGTTCGAGTTACACATGCATCAATGTCAAAATATTTAAAAGTAATCAAGTGCGAGTAGGCTATCACTGAAACACTTATAACTCAATCGAACACCGGATTAAATATTGCTCCAAAACGAAAGAAAATGTATATGGACATTGATTTTCGGCTTAAAAATATTGTTGGACAGTATGATTCCACTAGAAAATTAAAATATTTACATGATGTGGCTTTTTTTTTGTCATTGTAATCTTTATATAAATAACTAAGTATTTTTTATGTTTTATTGCATAATGACTAAATTTAAATGATGTAGTTTAATACATAATTATCCGTAAGTTATATATTATAATTTATGATATAATATAAGATAATATGATATAATAATGATATAATAAAGTCTAATAATAATTAATTAATAATAAATATTAATGTTAATGTTTTTATATTATAATATGGTACTGTACATGTTGAAATTAATAAGCTTTCGTTTAAATTTTTAAATATTGTTTGGTTTTATCGTTTTCAGTTGAATTGTCGCTAGGTTGAACTGTCGTTCAGTTGAAGTATCCACGGTTGAAGTGTCGTTCGGTTGAAGTGTCACAGTTGAACTGTCGAGGTTGAACTGTCCACGGTTTAAATGTTACAGATCCTAGGAATGATGGTATCAGCGGCCATTCTAAGGGCATTATTGAGGTCATTTACAAGAAAATCAATGTCGAGGGGTGGTTCAGGTTGGCTCAGGTAATTGATTTTTTGTTCAGATATTTTTGAGTATTTCGTCCAGTTTGTTTTCTGCATATTCCATTTCTGAGGTCTTTTTTTGGTGGGAGATGGTAAGTTCGTTTCCAGAATTAGATGGATTGGATAATGATCGCTATTAAAAAGGTCTTCATCGACGTGCCAAGTGAAAATGTGTGCCAGATTAGTGTTTGCAAGGCTAAGATCAACTATACTTCAGCTCCAGAGGAGACATTGAAGTGTGTCGGGGTACCGTTGTTTATTAAAATTAAATTGGTGTTATTGATCCAATCCTCATTTATTTGAGCCCTGGAATAGTCAGTTTGAGTGGATTCCCAGAGAGTGTTATGGCTGTTGAAGTCTCCGAGGAAGAGAACTGGCTCTTTTACTTGCGAAATTATGTCTACTAGATTCGTAGAGGAAAGAGAGTGGCTGCTGAGGATATAGAGATTGCATATGGTGATTTCTCGAGGAATTTTAATCCTAACTGCAGTAATTTTTAATTGGCTGTTAATTGGTTTTGATTGGACCGGGATATTTGAGCGTATATATGTGGCAACTCCTCCACTAGTATGTTTTGAGTTAGGTCTATTTAAAAAAAAACAGTCCTGAGTGGAATAATCGCCACCACTTTGTGTCTTAAAACATCATGGTGCTCGCAAAAAAACAGAGATAAAAAAACACTAGGTGATGGATCAGAGCAAGTGTTTATAATGGCTTGTCTGAAATCTTAGTGATTATAAGTGGAGGACACCCACATGGGTATAGAGAGAACTTGCACTCCACCACTAATCCTACACAAGCATATTAACCAGAGCTCGTAATTTGGTACCACGAGGGGCCTTGCCAAGCCCACTGTGACCAGTCTCTTTATTTCCTGCGATGGGAGCAGTGTTTGGCCCAAAAGAAGTTCGACTTGTGGTGGCTGTGGTTATAGTCTAAGAGCCAGCTTAAATCTGACAACACATATTTTACGGTATCTGCAATTCCGTCCAGTGAGACTTCTACACCCAGTAAACAAGCAATGGGTACTAGCTAAGCCCGGCCGCGGTAGGTTTGGGGTCCCTCAGATCAGCCAGGTATGAAAATTAAGTAAATTTTTAAAGTATTTTACGGCGTCTGCCGTTTTAATATGTTATAATATACCTCTAGAAAAATTGAAAAGTAACTATGGCTGCCGATTTTAAAGGTTGCAACATCACGGCAGTTACTTTTCAAAATTCGAAAAAAAAAAATTTCTTTAAAGTACTTTACGGCGGCAGCCATTTCAATATATTATTTATTGAACTATTTAAAGCTAATATTAAAAATGGCTGACATTTTTTCCGGTTGTAAGTATCCAATTTACAGCGAAACCTTATCTGCAGACCGTGCATATAGTCTAGTCAAGAAGTGAGTTTTCTGCGAAAAATCGTTAAAGTTCTCTTAAAAATATGACGATTGGTGCATTGGATTCAGAATTAAATTCTAAGAAATGGGTATTTTTTATTTTATCCGCCATCAAAAATTTCATTTGTTATAAACAAAAAACAAAGAGACAAAAAAAGAATCTCTGTTTTGTAGCTATAACTTTAGAAATATTAAAGTTATCTGAAACTAAAAATAAAGATCCTAAAATAGGAGAAAATTTTAATAAAATAAGTCTCGAATCCCCGAGTTGTTGCTCCATTATTTATAATTTTTATTTAACGTGGAAAGTTGGACTCTGCGCAACCGTTTCGATTTCTGCGCGTCGCCACCAAGCAGAGTATGCAACACAAAATAATTTTTTTATAACATTTAATATTAATTTAAAAATCTGGATAAATTATAGTGTCGTCTGGACACTTGAAGGAATATAGCCACGCAAAATAAAATTATCATTGTTTTTTTCATTTATCCACCATTTAAATTATTTATTAAGATATCATTTTTTTTTTTAATCATCATTTACAATTCTCAATAAAATTAGGAAAAAAATTTTTTTTTTATTTGAATTTTCATTCTTTATTATATAAACAAATTTCCATTTTCTTTATATTTTTTTCCGTAGCATTAAAAAATTACAAATACAGCTATGAGCACTAAAGTTGTAAAATTGACTTTAACGCATGCAAATGTTCAAAATTTAAAAGTCTGATTAAAAAATTGTAAAAAGTTCAATTAATTCTGTAAATGCCTTACAGGCTGCACTACTGGTCAAAAATTTCGAATTTTCGCTTCGACAAACGTTAAGTAATAAATTGGAAATTCCAAAACTAGAAGAAAACAGCAAGAACAACATAAATTATTGGCGTTAGGTAGGAATATAAGGTCAATGAAATTCAGAAAATGTACCCTTAAGGAGGTTCATCGGAAAATCACTTTTCTTACAATAGCTTTCAATTTTTAAACACAAATACTTCTAAGTGTCCTGTATACGTAGGAATTATTTAAAATAGTTCTTGCGGTACTAAATTTCGAAATATTAACAATTAAAAATCGTACATTTAACATGCATTCCCTATGTTGACCGTAGTTAGAGTGAGCATTTTATTAAATAACAATCATACTTTTCTTACAACATTTTTTTAAAAGCTGAAAATTATTAATTCAATTTATAACAAGTAATTTTTTTCAATAAAAACATAAACGAGCGGTATTCATTCTTTTGTAATCAATTTTTAAAGTTTGTTACTTTTAATGATTTTCAAGCTTTCTCCCATAACCTGACGAGTGAGAGATAGTGACTTGGTAACGTTGCAGTGCGCGGGAAATTCGAAACACAGTAGAAGCCCAACAGATTTAAATAATTACAATTTTTTAACTTTAGAATTTTTTAAATTTAGTCGTGAAGTCATTGTTATTTATTATTTGTTGTCTCCAACTACGTACAATCTTGAAATTATTCAAAACACTTTCTACAACACATGCTCAAGGGGAAAAATATTCTAAATTAGAATGCAACGTAGCCAAGTCTGAGAAAAGACACAATGGGATCATTTTTATACTTCTGCGCATATAAGAGGATGCGCAAAAGTGTACTGTACCTCAACCACTTCTTATTGCAGTTAGAATGTTTTACACGGGAGAAATCTTTCTAAAAGTTGCGAGCTACTGCTATCGATGAACCTCCTTAACCTTGTAATAATATGAATAAATAAAGAAAAAGATAAATAAATAGAATTAAAAACTTAAAAAAAAATTATTAATAAATAGTCCAATAATTACTCTATAAAATTGTCTAGAATCATAGAAGCCGTAATTTCAATAGTTTCAAAGATAATTAAAAATTCCAACAGTGCATTTTTTTATAAACAAAAAAAATATAAAGAAAATGGAAATTTGTTTATATAATAAAGACTGAAAATTCAAAAAAAAAAAAAAAATTGTTTCCTAATGTTATTGAGAATTGTAAATGATGATTAAAAAAAAATGATATCTTAATAAATAATTTAAATGGTGGATAAATGAAAAAAACAATGATAATTTTATTTTGCGTGGCTATATTCCTTCAAGTGTCCAGATGACACTATAATTTATTCAGATTTTTTAATTAATATTGAATGTTATAAAAAAATTATTTTCTGTTGCATACTTTGCTTGGTGGCAACGCGCAGAAATCGAAACGGTTGCGCAGAGCCTAACTTTCCACGTTAAATAAAAATTATAAATAATGGAGCAACAACTCGGGGATTCGAGACTTATTTTATTAAAATTTTCTCCTATTTTAGGATCGTTATTTTTAGTTTCAGATAACTTTAATATTTCTAAAGTTATAGCTACAAAACAGAGACTCCTTTTTTGTCTCTTTGTTTTTTGTTTATAACAAATGAAATTTTTGATGGCGGATAAAATAAAAAATACCCATTTCTTAGAATTTAATTCTGAATTCAATGCACCAATCGTCATATTTTTAAGAGAACTTTAACGATTTTTCGCAGAAAACTCACTTCTCGACTAGACTATATGCACGGTCTGCAGATAAGGTTTCGCTGTAAATCGGATACTTACAACCGGAAAAAATGTCAGCCATTTTCAATATTAGCTTAAAATAATTCACGGAAAGAAAATTATAGGGAGTATTCCTATGCATTATAGGAATGGTTCCTATAATGGTATAGGAATCGTACCTATACTATTCTAGGAATGGTTTCTATATATGATAGGAACCACCCCTATACCATTATGGGAACCATTCCTATCCTATTATAGTAACATTCCTATAATAGTATAGTAACCATTCCTATAATATTATAGAAATGGTTACTATAATATTATAGAAGTGGTTCCTATAATTTATAGGAATGGTTACTATACTATTATAGGAATGGTTACTATACTATTATAGGAATGGTTACTATAATAGTATAGGAATGGTTCCTATAATATAATAAAATTTTTTTTTTGCAAAATAGTGTAGAAATTTAATGTTCAAAAAAATCAAAAAAATATAAGACATCAGCTTACTTCAGTATCATGTTAAATTAAAACTAATATGAACTTTTCGAGATTTTACCCCAATTTGAGATTTTATCGAAATATAAATTTTTATTTTTAAAATTTGAATTTTCTTGAATGTTCTATGCTGAAAAAATTTCAGTTAAAAAATTTTGATGATTTTTGCCGAATACGAATTTTTTTTATGTCCCTGAAGTTACGAACGTTCGTGCAACTAAAAATATATTTTTTTTTTAAAGATACTTTTATGATTAGAACAATGTGGATTTTTGTGTGGAGTGTTTTTTTGAGACCCCACGCCAGTCAAAAAAAGTTTTAATCCAATGTAGCTTCCGAAAAGACCCTCTAATTTATTTGCGGTATTTAAAATTTTTATTTTTTTTTTCAATGTTTGAATATTTGTTTTTATGTTTAATAATACTTTTGTGTATTGAGTAAGATCACGTCAAGTGGACCCCCCATTTTCCACTTGATCATGAAAATTAAGTCTATGTATTTTTTTCTTATGTAGTCATTATGAAAAATTAAACCCTCAAACGATTTTTCAAAATTTTCATTTTAACAACAATTTTTTTTACAATGAAGATTTTGAGAACTTTTAATTAAAAAATAGATTCCAATACAACCGTTAAAGATAACTTAATGAAATTTTCAGGATTTATTGTCAAATATCTATATTTCATAAAAATATTAATAGCTTGAAATTATTTGTTTATTATCCTATTGTTAATTAACTTTTAAGTAAACAAATGAAAATTTCATTGACTTCTCGGTAAAAAAATAAAGTTTTTTTTTATTGATTACATGAGTTATTTATTAAAGTTTGAGATCCCAAAAGAAAATTTCACTGCTCGTGGTTAGTTTAAACAAAATAAAATTATTTATCACCGCACGTCGGTCGCTGAGCGCTTCCAATACGGTGCGCGGCCAAGCGTCTCAGGCTCTATTGCAGCTTTGGTCAGTCATAATTCAAAGTAACATTTAAAAATACTATTACTAAACGAATTGTATTTTTTTTAAACATTATCATGAATAATACAATAGAATAATTTTTTATTATTAAACTGAAACAGGAAAAACTAACTAATAATTAAGCTTAAGTTTAATTATTAGTTAGTTTTCCCTGATTATTGTTTAATAAATAATTAATATATTATTAATTAGTTAATAGTAATTTATAAGTTATTAATTAATAATTAACTTTAGTTATTAGACAGTTTTCCCTGATTATTGTTTAGTAAATAACTAATGTATCAATAATTAGTTAATTACAATTTGTAAATTATTATTAATTAATAATAAATTAATTATTTATTAAACAATAATCAGGAAAAATAACTATTAATTAAACTTAAGTTTATGTATTAGTTAGTTTTTCCTGTTTCAGTTTAATAATAAAAAATTATTCTATTGTATTATTCATGATATTGTTTAAAAAAAATACAATTCGTTTAGTAATAGTATTTTTAAATGTTACTTTGAATTATGACTGACCAAAGCTGCAATAGAGCCTGAGACGCTTGGCCGCGCACCGTATTGGAAGCGCTCAGCGACCGACGTGCGGTGATAAATAATTTTATTTTGTTTAAACTAACCACGAGCAGTGAAATTTTCTTTTGGGATCTCAAACTTTAATAAATAACTCATGTAATCAATAAAAAAAAACTTTATTTTTTTACCGAGAAGTCAATGAAATTTTCATTTGTTTACTTAAAAGTTAATTAACAATAGGATAATAAACAAAGAATTTCAAGCTATTAATATTTTTATGAAATATAGATATTTGACAATAAATCCTGAAAATTTCATTAAGTTATCTTTAACGGTTGTTTTGGAATCTATTTTTTAATTAAAAGTTCTCAAAATGTTCATTGTAAAAAAAATTGTTGTTAAAATGAAAATTTTGAAAAATCGTTTGAGGGTTTAATTTTTCATAATGACTACATAAGAAAAAAATACATAGACTTAATTTTCATGATCAAGTGGAAAATGGGGGGTCCACTTGACGTGATCTTACTCTATTGTAAAAGTGATTTACACACTTTTTTGAAAATGGATATTTTCATAATATTATAGCAATGGTTACTATACTATTATAGGAATGGTTACTATACCATTATAGGAATGGTTACTATACTATTATAGGAATGGTTACTATAATATTATAGGAACCATTCCTATAATATTATAGGAACCATTCCCATAATGGTATGAGTATCATTCCTATAATTATATAAACTATTCCTATAATTATGGGTAATATTCCTATAATTATAGGACGTATTCCTATAATTGTTGGTCGTCATTCCTATACTGGTATAGGATGAAATTTCATAAAATTATAGGAACCATTCCCATAATTTTTTTTCCGTGTTCAATAAATAATATATTAAAATGGCTGCCGCCGTAAAGTACTTTAAAAAAATTTTTTTTTCGAATTTTGAACAGTGACTGCCGTGATGTTGCAACCTTCAAAATCGGCAGCCATAGTTACTTTTCAATTTTTCTAGAGGTATATTATAACATATTAAAACGGCAGACGCCGTAAAATACTTTAAAAATTTACTTAATTTTCATACCTGGCTGATCTGAGGGACCCCAAACCTACCGCGGCCGGGCTTAGCTAGTACCCATTGCTTGTTTACTGGGTATAGAAGTCTCACTGGACGGAATTTCAGATACCGTAAAATATGTGTTGTCAGATTTAAGCTGGCTCTTAGACTATTATATATCACGCACAATAAGGATTTTTGATTATACCTCCGATTAACATCTACTCTTGGTCGATCTAAGTTCCCTTTAGCTTAATTTTATTCCAGGTAAGTTATAACTAAGTCAACATTTTTATTTAAGTCGATTCAAGTTATAATTAAACCCAATAAGTCATTTAAGTTTAATTTAAGTTCATTAAGCTTATGTAAATTCAATGTAAGTTCTATAAGTTAACGTAAGTTAAAATGGTTCTAGGTCAAAATAACTCCGCAACAATAACTCGAACAAAAATAACTCTGAAAATAATAACTCGAACAAAAATAACTCTTGACACTAATAACTCAAACAATTATAACTTTTGACAATAATAACTTGAAACATAAATGACTATTAGATCTGGTTTAATGATTGAATAAATCTATCATGTTGAAGGTATTCAAATTAAATTTTATTATTTTATGTTGAAGGTATTCGAATTAAATTTTATTATTTTATGTTCTTAATCGCACACAATCAAATTTTATTGTATGAATTTTATTTTGTAGATTAGATAATTATTAATTAAGGCACAAATAATTTTTAGGTATTATGGTCACAAGTTATTTTTGTTTGAGTTATTAATGTTATTAGTTATTTTTGTTCGAGTTATTATGGTCACGAGTTTTTTTTGATGAGTTATTATGGTCGGAGTTGTTTGTGTGTGAGTGATTTTGGCCGGTCACCGTTAAAATTAAGTTCAATTTTTTGACTCGGATTACCATGCTCATAAATACAATAAAATCAGTTGGTGTTTGTGACGTTCACTTTGATTTGACCCCTATACAAAAAATGACGTCACAATATATAAATACACACTGTGCCAAATCTTACACTTGGAATAAGGTTGATTGTTTTTACTTAGATAAAATTGAACTTAAAATAATTGAGGACGTCAAATAAATAATTGTTTTCTCATTTGTGTTATATTTAATTATATCATTGTTTATATGGTAACGAGACCAATAGTGGCATACCCACGAATAACGATACAGTAAATACTTGTTTCGGTCAATTATATAAATGAAAGTTGACTTATTTCAAACTTAAATGCAAATTTCGTACGTTAATATCTCTGTTTTTTATAACTAAATTCATTATTGAAATTTCGGAATTTCCTTAATTGTTCCGCTAATGATCTTGTTATCCTTTATCCAGAAATTTTGAGAAAGCTTCTATACGTTGTCAGATTTATGAATGCGGATAATTAAAAAATTTCCTTAACTTCATAAAATTTATGAATGATTATGAAATCAGTTTTTCGAATAACGTTACGTTGTATGGGCGTATCTCAATTAATTATTTATCAAATAATTATTTTACAAAACTATACAATTAACACACCTTCTAAGCATAATATTCACTCAGAAATTATTATCGGAAAGAATTTGCTAGAACTTTATGATTACAAATTTAATATAAATTTATAAAATTATATAAAAAATCAAAAAATTATATCAAAGTTATTTGACTGAATAGAATATTAATTAAGAATATGTACAAAATAATGTAATTTTATATATTTAAATGAAATTGAACTATAAAGATTGATAATATTATATAATAATATCACCGGGTATACCGTGTAATCGTGGTGGTTACAAGGTGGGACCACGGTGGTAAATCAGCTCAAAGCCACCGTGGGTCCACAGTGTTTACACTGTGATTCAAATCCGCCAAGGCTCGTACTCACCTACTTTTTTATTAATCTATTATCATTCTCTACCAATCCCATGAGAAATCTTCGCTCTTAATATTTAATCTTTTATTTTTTAATATCAAAATATTTACTTGCGCCGTTTTTGATAATTTCAGTAAAAATGAACAAGGGCCGCCTTCATTTTAAACTAAGCGCGAGCTAGCGAAAAGTCAGGTAGGTACTGAAATGAGATTTTCGAAAAATCTACCTTCCATTCTGGCTGCCAGATGGCATTTTTCATATTAAACAACTTAATATATCCTATACTTTTTTGTTGCAAACATATATCATATTATATGTTTCAACCATATATTGTTTTTTCATACGGGAAGCCTTGAGAAGCTAAATTACTCTTCCTACAAATTTCGTATTTTTTGCTTTTTAAGTGCACGATTTAATTTAAACAGTAAAAAACTTCACAAAAATAGGGAATTACCATAAATTTTTTTTCTAACTTTTTATGACGATACATTTTTATGAAAATAACCGACTACGTGATGGTTACAACAATCGATGCAGATATTTCCAATTATAAAGTTGCACGTTTTCTAGGTTGATTTTTTTTAGTTTCAGACGCCATTAAGTAGAAAAAGGAAGAATAATTTTTTTTAAATTTGTTTTATCAGTTCCATTGAGTGAATATATTAATCGGTTGAGACGAAAAGAGAGACATTAAAAAAAATCAATCAAATTCTAAAGCTAGTTGAATTTTAACGCTCATTATGTATTGGTTCCCGAAATATTCAGAGGAAATTAAAAACAAATTTATAGTCGTTTTCAAATTTTTCCAGTGACTTCGAATTAAGTGATTGGTTATCACTAGAGTGATTGGTTAGAAACTGAAGCTGATTGGTTAGAAACTAAAGCTGATTTTGATCGTTAATAATTTTTTAGAATAGTTGCATGATCGATTACAATAAGTACAATATACAGTGACACGCGTAAATATTCGTGGACAAAATATCCGCGACAAAATAACCACATGACAAAATATCCGTGGACAAAAAATCTGTAGACAAAATATCGTTAAAAAAATGCAATGATAATAAGACTTATTATTATAATCACATGTAATTTTGCATCAAGTATTTGATGAATTAAATGATAAATGTTTCAAAAAATATGATTTTAATAACTTTCTTTTACTGTTATTTTAAGTATGAAAAGTTTGATGTGATGAATTCATCCCTTTGTTACGTCAGTTTTCAGGATATTCTGTCCGTTGATATTTTATTGCTCATACAAAAATTCCTGAAAAACGACCGCTATCATTCACACCTGTTTATGTATGTATCAATCATATGTATTTTTGTATAAAAGTATTTGATGAATTAAAGATAAATGTCAATAAAAAATCATTTTAATAACTTTCATCTACACAGAAAAAAAATTCGACGAAAAATTCCAATATTACTATCGTAATCCTGGACTATACTTTTATTATCTGTAACTTTCAAAAATATGATACGAAAATTTACAGTTTCTGAAAGATTTTTTTCTATTCATTATCGTAATTTCATTAAGAGTTTGTTGCATAAAATTCAATAAGAAATATAACAATCTTACTATCGTAAATAGTAAACGAATAAAAAATAAGATTCAATTTTAATATTTATTCTTTTATTCTCCCTCTTAATTTACAGTGCTGCCTCTATGTTTTTACAATACAAGCCACAAAAATTACGATAGTTTCATTGTAAATTTTCTGAAATGGTATAGTATATGCCATCTAAAGCTTTTACGTATGAAAGATAAATGTTGACTTGACAAATCAGTGCATCTTTATCTACACTGTAGTGCAGAAATAGAGGTTATTTTTCATGACATTTTTCGGACAATGGTAAATAAAAAATTTAAAAAAAAAATATAATAATTTGGTGGTGTAAGTATAATTATTACTATTTGTTATGTCCAAATAATTTTTTTTTATTTTGGTAATTATTAAAAATAATTATTACAGAGCTCCTCTTTTCAAAAGCGCGCGAAAACGCAGCGTCAGCTTTTTCCACCTTTTTATGCGACAAATAATAGTGGGAGGATAACTGCAATAAGTTTAACGAATAATTAATAAACTGTCGTCACCTTCCATCAATGACAATAATTAAAAATTCCCCATCAATCGCCAAATCAAAGTTTATAAAAAGCCTGAGCACCCATAGCTCATGGCCAGTCGGTTCTTCTAACTTACGGTCCGCGATTATTCGAACGTCGTATTTTCGTGCACTCTTATTGCAGGATTCCGCCCTAGGCGTTGAAAAGTCAATAAGAGGATCTTTAATATTTTTCATTTAAACCTTATTGCAGGAATCCGTTTCGGCGTTGAATAAGCAATAAGGCATTCTAAAATTGGCATCTTTTTGGCTAGTTAGTTCTTAAAACTTACGGTCCGCGAAGATTCGAACGTCGTGTTTTCGTGCACTCTTATTGCAGGATTCCGCTTTAGGCGTTGAAAGGTCAATAAGAGGATCTTTAATATTTCCTATTTAAACCTTATTGCAGGTATCCGCTTCGGCGTTGAACTAATCAATAAGGCATTCTAAACTTAACATCTTTTCGCAGTCAATTATTGCAGGATTCCGCTTAGGCGTAGAAAAAGTAATAATCGACTTATCTATCTACTAAAAATCCTCTGAGATTGATAAAATCATCCGGTCCGATCGAAATAGTGACGCAAATCACGTGAATTTGCGATTCCATCTCGGGCTGAGTAATTTTGCGCATAAAACCACTATCGGGTGTGTAAAAAGGACGCATTTAAATATAAAATAAAATTCTTGTACAAATATTCTTTAACAGTAAATGATCTAAAAATATCAATTGTTTAAAATCGTGAAAAGATTCAGTGTACAAGTGAATTGTAACTAAATTATTAATAAAAATACAAGATCGCAAGTTCAGATTTTCGAGTTTCATTCGAGAGTAGCACATAAGATTATATCCTACTACCCCAGCCGCGCCCATCCAACCGAATCCTACAGGAGGAAGCTGAGTGAGCTGCATCGTTCTGGAGGGATCTAACCTGCCGTGACTAAAAAGAAAGAAACATCGAAAGGTAGGTGAAAGATTTACATTTTATTCTTTCACGAGATATCTGGTTCAACACAAGAGCACCAGTCTCTTCAGAGACGTTTTGGGTTCTTACTTTTCGAAAAGATCCACCATAAATAATAAATAAAAGGAAGATAAATTCTTCCTCGTATTCTTTAATGTTGTCCGCAACCTCCAAATCGCTCGTCTAAATTTTTCTATCGCTACCAAAGGGAGAAATCCCGGATAATTAATTTAAATTTAAGCGGCGGACATAACATATTCAATTTTTATTAAACTAAATATTCTGTCTATATATCGTTTGTTTTAAAATTATTTATCTGAACACGAAGTTTATTTTTATAAACAAGTAGTATTATTGTCATAGGATGAATGATTCTAAAAGAATGAAATGTTTATGTTTTAATAAATTAAATTCTCCCAATTTTGTTACAGAATATTATTCATTTGTCACTAATGAATAATTTTATCCGACTTGGTGATGAGGTAAACATTTGAATAACCTCAAATTATGGGCATTTAATGTTTATTTATGAAGTTAGTCGACGCCTAATAATTTTTGGATTTCTTTTAAAGTGACAAATTATGAAAAAAAAAATTTTCGAAAAAATTGCACCTGTGGTTTTTTTAATTTCCTACATGTGCATATTTTGGATATAAAGGAATGAGTTATTGTTATTAAAAAAAAAAAACAAGTATCATACTTTTCAAACCTGATGTGATATTATAACTTATAAGTTAAATTAATGATTAATTAAAAAATTTTATAAACCAAAAAAATATGTTTCAAAAAATATTAAATAAATGTTTTATATTTATTTTGACATTAGATTTACCTTCTCAATTTAATTATTAAAAAAAAAAAAATACAATATGATGAACTTTCTTTTTTTTTATGTTGTAAGTTCTATCTTTCTAAGAAAATAAATTTTACTCCGCTGACTTCTAATTATCCTTTTATATTTAAAGAAATTCTACATTACCGACTCATTCATTTTACGATAGTTGCATTGTAATTTTTATTAACACAACTTGTATAATTTACTATATAGTATCTGATTTTTTTTATCTTGTAGTAGTATTAATTATAAAACAAAATTTACGATAGTCTATTGTAAAAATTATGATTTAAATTTTATAGTCCACCGTTACGATACCATATAATGAAAATTACGATAGTTAAATCGTAAAAAATCCGGGAATTTTTTTTCCGTGTACTGTTATTTTAGCTATGAAAATTTTGATCTGATAAATTCATACCTTTGATATGTTCATTTTTAGGATATTCTGTGTATAGATATCATTTCCGCAGATATTGTGTCGTGTGATTATTTTGTCGTGTGATTATTTTGTCTGCGGATATTTTCTCCGTGGATTTATTGTTACGCAACCACAATATACACATACACATACACACAAAAACACGCACATACGATTGTGTGAGTACAAGGCTAACCGTACGAAATTGTGATGAGTTGGAATTACTTCACCGAAGCTTCAATTATCAACGTCTGTTAAAATCTTGGCCGAGAAATCATTTATTTTATTATTGAAATCAAAAACATTTCTCCTTTTAATCCCAATTTTTTTTAGAAGGATGTTAAAACCAATGAAATTGCTATTGCCACGCTTTTCCATGAAAAAAAATCTGAAAACCGCCTGACCTTATAGGCCAGCCCCAAAAATTCCCGCTGTTTTCGAGCTCAGGGAGCTTGAAAACATTATTACTTGTAAATTTTTGAGCTTTTTGAGCTCAAAAAATTGTTAGGCCGGTAAAACATACTTTCACTAAAAAATTATAATTTTTGTCTGACAATATCTTTGGATAAAATGAACCGATTTGAACGTTCTTGGTGACAATCAAAAGGGCTCAACAAGACTTAAAACTGATTACATTTTAAGGTGAATCGGGCCTGTGGCTTAAAAGTTATACGCAAAAACCAAAAACAAAAAAAAATTTTTAATTTTTATTCTTTGTAAAACTCGTAAACTACATGACCGATCTATCCCAAAATATAAACAATTCTAAGTTTCGGTGAGCCCTCTTGATTGCTACCAAGTAGATAGATAGATAGATAGATAATATGATTTATTTGGCCATGAAGTCAAGACTTCTTGCGGCCATCAAAAACAAAATTACATAAAAATACATAGTATAACATTTTGTTCTTATGTTCCTTTCTATAAATTTTACAATACTATTCTCAATAATTCAACTCATGATACTATAATAAAATACAATACAATATACAACATACGACATAGTAATTGAATATCATAAATTCATTAATTCATTAATTCATTACAGTTTAATTTAATTTAATTTAATTTAATTCATCTCTTGTTCCAAAAAATAATCAAAACACGCTTTTCTGAATTCAATAAATGTCGGCATATTAGTACAATGCGGTGGCAAAAGATTCCAGACTCTAATCGCTGTGACAATGAAGGATTTGTCATGCTTAACTAAACGACTATTAGGTAATACAAGGTAATCTGTGCGAATATCGCCACGACGAAATCGCGGTTCTAATAGCTGTAAGCTATCACCAAACAATTGAGTTTGATTTAGATATACAGCTTTATACATTAAACACGCCATGAAGAATTCCCTACGAGTTTTTAATGTGAGCCACCCTAGGTCTCTATAGTAACGAGTAATATGCTCAAAGCGACTGACTTTAAAGATAAAACGTACACACGCGTTAATCTTTCTTTGTAGTCTTAGCTGCTGTCTACCTGTAATGTCACTGAAGGCTACTGCGCAATAATCAAACAGAGGAAATATTAACGTCGTTACTAATTTAATCTTAATTTCTGTTGTAAAAATATTATCATTCATTTTTAGTTGAGCTAACGTACGCATACTCCGCTTACAAACATTAGTGACTTGCTCATCCCACGAAAGTTTGCAATCTAATATCACACCCAAGTACTTAACCGATGAAGAATACGCAATACTCAAGCCATTGACAACTAATTTAGATGCATTCTTACATTCAGCACTATCAACCTTTTGCGAGCTCCCAAAAATTACTGCCTTAGTTTTGGATTCATTTAAGATTAAATTATTAACGTTACACCATTCAGATATCTTTACTATTTCATTATTCAGCATATTTACACAATTTTCAATTTCAAATACTTTACAATGTATGTATATAACAAGATCATCAGCATAAAATAGGTATTTACAACTTTTCAAAACTCTATGTAAGTCAGAAACATATAAAGAATACAATAATGGCCCTAATACACTACCCTGTGGTACACCTTGCAATATGTTTTTCCATGATGATATTATTCCATCCCTTCCACGCACTGCCTGCTTTCTTTCACTCAGATAAGATTTAAACCAACATAACGATATATCATTAAAACCTAATTTTTTTAATTTAAACAAAAGTATATCGTGATTTACGGAATCAAAAGCCTTAGTGAAATCAAAGAATACAGCGAAGTACATTCAAATCGGTTGATTCGTTCCAAAGATATTGTCGGACACAAAAAGGTTACACACCCACCCACCCACACAAACACACACACACACACGCGGGCGTCCATCCAAGAATAGTCAGAATATTTTCCTAGGACCTCAAAACGTCAACGTCTGATGAAAACTCCATTTTCGAATATCGATCGGAAACCAATAACTTCTTTTTTTTTGAAAATTTGTAATTTTCTTAGCGAGAAGTTAAAAAAAAAGATAGGAGTACATTATACTCTAGTTAAAATTAATATGTCTGCAAACTGTAAATAAAATTGTGAAGGAGATCTTTGTGGAAGTGAATCTGATTTAGCGATACAGAACGGCAATAATTCTACACAGTACCTCCATCAAGTACCGAAAGTATTTTACATCCTTAATCACGATCAACCTTTATATCTGTTCTGAATGCCACACTCATACAATTTGTTTCCTCGTTACTCTAATTCCTGTATTTGCATTAGTTTGGCTCACAAAAAAATCTTTTTTTTGCTCCTGCCCTGAAAAATTAGGGTCTATAACAAAAAATGCATGCCAAGAAAAAGCTTAAATACCTTAATTTCATAGGTATTTTCAGTATTCCCATAATTCCTGAATTATGAATAGAATTAAATAACCAAATTTTTTAACTTCTTTTTTGGGCTTCGTGGGCTACAGAAAATTATAGCTTGGAAAATAAGTTTTTAGTGGATCCACAAGAATTTTCAAAGTGTTCTAGTTTTTAAATATATTTCAGCGGCCTGTAAAAATTCTTATTTTGAAATATTAATGTTCAGAAGGTCATTGAAGTGCTACAAAGTTTCGTACATGTTGTATATAGTAGGGTGGGTTGGTAAAAAAACTTTTTTTTGTTTTTTTTTTTTTTTTTAGCATGGGAGTAGAATTTGTACTTTATGAAAAAAAAAATTTTTCAGAAAAAAAAATTTTTTCACTCAACATTTTAAGGTAGCCCACCCGTTTTTAAAATAAATAACTGATCAAATGAAGAGGTTCTAACGAAAAAAATTTTTTTTTGTCCAAAATCGTGGAAAATATCTAATAATTGACGAATGTAATTTTTTTTACTACACTTTCATTTGAATTCAAAAGAAAATTCTGTTCATTTTGGGATTTTTTACTTAAAATACAAAAATAATAGGAAACAAATTTTTTAAACTTCTGACTTTCAATTAACTTTTAAGGAGACACCCTACAGATTCTAAAACACCATTTTTATATTTGGTACTACCAACCGTTCTCAAGTTATTCCCGGGTGAAAATATTTTAAACTGAAAAAAATAAAAAATTTTTTTCTCGGCCGAAAATCGGCCGAAAAAAGGCCTAGGTAGTGAACACAAGGCCGAAACTCGCTAGGCCTAAAAATGGCCGAAATTTGGCCGACGACGAGGCCTAAAAATGGCCGAAAAAAGGCCGAAACTCACTAGGCCTAAAAATGGCCGAAATTTGGCCGACGACGAGGCCTAAAAATGGCCGAAAAAAGGCCGAAACTCGCTAGGCCTAAAAATGGCCGAAATTTGGCCGACGTTAGAGACGAGGATTTAAACTATTGTTATTATTATTATTCTATTTAATATTAAATAAAATATAAATAATTGAAATTGTTCAATTAATATTCAGTTGAATAATAATAATAATGATGATAACAATAATAATAATATATTATCAATAATTATGTTACACAAAGTACATTCTGTGACTTGATAATAATTTATTGATAATTTTGTTTTTGATATTATTTAAGCGAAAAACAAAGAGTACTTAAAATTTATAGGAATTATACGTACGTATTTCTAAATTGTTAAATAATTATCACATTCATTAATCTGATTTTTAAATAAAAATAAAATTTTTAAATTTTATTTAAATAAAATTTAAATAAAAATATTTTATTTAAACAAAAATAAAATTTTCACTATAGGCTGTGTAACGATGGCATATTACTTTCATTTGTTAAACTATTAGATCCACCAAAATTAGGAGTATATTGGTTATTGTTATTTAAGTGATCGTAACTATATGATGGTGTGTGAGGCAGCCAATTGTTAAAGTTGGAGTAAGAATTTGCATCGTTGTTGGCGTTTAAATTTTGATTATAATTTTGATAATTATTGTAATATTCATTCGGATATCCCCAGCCAGATTGTGCAGAAAAATTTTGTTGAAAATGAGTTTGTATTGGCGGATTAATTTTTGGTAATTGATGTTGAGATGGTGAACAAGGAGTATTAAAAGAATAATCTTCATTTGTTAATTTTAATTCAGCCTCTGTAATAAAATAAATAAATAAATAAAGAATAAATTTATGTATATATCTATATATATAAAATATTTTCTAATTATGCAATTTCTTTGATTAACATATCGCGTTACTAATTCTAAAAGGACATATTTTTACATTGTTAGGAAACTCCAAAGCCAAAAGAGTGCATAATTTATTTTTCATGGCCAATCGTTTTGTAGACTTTTGGCATAATAGCAAAAATTTGAAAAATAAAACAAAATTTTGAAAGCCAAAAAAACATACAGTTTAAATTATACGCCCTTTTTGTTGTAAACTTAAAGACTAATGCTAAAAGGGCGAATGAAAATATGTCCTTTTGGAACTAGTGACGCGATATGAATTATTTGAATTTTATCACATTTTGAATTTAGTGTGTTTATGCAGTGAGGTAATTACTGAAATATTTGATTGTATACCTGAATTGGCTTTCTAATTTCTTACTCGGAGGAACATCAGTTGAAATATCACTGTCCTCTGTTAGTTTATCCATAATATTTTTTTCCATTTCATCTAAAATTAAAATTATTTTATTATTATAGATAAAAAAAATATATAATATTAAGTGTAATTCCTCTTTAATTATATACTCTGTGTATAAAATAATATAATAATAAAATTTAGATTTACTTAAGTAAAGTGAATACCTGAAATGTCTCTCGATCGCTTTAATGAAGACTTAATCTTCGAACGATTACTTATTTTAATTTTTTTTTCTACTTTATTGGTTTTTGATGGTGTCATATTGTTGATTAAATTATCAGAAGTATTTTCAGCCCTAAAATTATCCTCTTTATTAATATCACAGTCAATATCAGTATTAGTTGTTTTTCGTTTATTATTAACATCTAATATATTTGTGTTTAATTTTATAGATTGATCCGTCTGAATGTTATGTTCCTTCTTTTTTAATTTTTTTTGATGTTGTATAAACTTTTTTAAAACTTCATTGAATACTCCATCTGCTAGTGCCAGTCCGGTTGTACGTTCGACAAAGTCTACAATATAATTAAAAACTTATATTATAATTTCTCCATCGTTTACGAAAAGTACATTTATGATAATTAACTATCTAAAAAAATGATATGGAAAGTGGTGATAAGTGACAAACAACTTACACTTGACAGCTTTTTGGATCTTGAAACCATAAGTCTTATTAAAATTTAGTGCTGAACCACACCTAATAATATCTTGTATTGTAAATAAACTTGTTAAAATTTGTATAATTAATACTTTAGGTCGATTTTTTGCTTTAGAGAGTGCCATGTTCAAATCGCATTTAGAAATGAATATTTCAGTATTTGGACACAATTCCACCTGGTATGATATAAATTATTATTTACATTAATTTAATATTAAAATACGTGTAAAATAAATGTACCAGCAACTAATCGGCTCTCAATATATGAACACTGACATTTTTTTATAGTTACATAGATAAAGTAAAAAACAAATATAGGAATCTTCATGAATTCGTTAGAAAAAAGTTATTAAATAATTTATATACATTTCATTACAATAAAAATTATAATTCAATACTTGAATTTGGAATTAATACCAATCATTTACTGGTCACAGTCTTAATTATTTAAACAAGTCAACATATAAAAAATGAATCAATTTTTTTCTCATGAGCTTAAATAATATAATTATTTTACCATAGTTTCTGATTGATGTAACATTGCAGTTTTTAAATCTTTTTTGTTCATAAAAGACTCCGCAAAAATGGTCATAAATGCTGTTATTTCTGATGATACTGTAGGTAAAAAAAAAAAAAAATTATGTATATTAATGAAACATCCAATTTAAAAAATAAAAATATGATTTCCAATTTCCTTACGTAAATTATTCCAATCGCGACAAACACATCTGTTACAATTATCACAAGCAGTCATTTGTTTTCCATTATTACTTTTTGAAGTACTTGGCAATACTGGTTCCATAACTTTGGGATTAACATTATTAATAAGCTGATGATTATCTAAATCACTATCATCATCACTGTCTGTGATGTCATCAATATTAAACATCTTTAAAGTAGTTTGGTCAAATTTATTTTTGGAATTTGCTTTAGCTTTTTTCATTCTTCGTTTTTTGAATTTTAATAATTTTAATGCAGTATAAATAGGCGGTAAATATAATTTCTTTTTTATTTTTCCATTTGCATCAACTACTATAGAATCTAAATACTTTTTATTGTCTGTAATAAAATGGTAAAAAAGTTTATATGTATGAATAGAAAAGTTGTTATTTTAAAATAAAGGTTTATAATCACTATATTATAGGTTATGTAATATATTCATAATTTGCTCATCACTTACTTGAAACTTTCAATATTTTTACTTCATATAAAACTGTGATGTCATCTTCAATCCATGGCAAATCACCAACCCAATTACGTTTTATTAATGATGGTTTTACAGCTTGACATATGTCCGAGAATTTAATTACTGATATTTCTTCGCTTTCAGTCCAAAATACCAGTACCCACTTCGTTTTTATTTTACGGCGTCTACTCATCACAGAAACATAGTAAGATACTAAACACGTGGAAATGAAACACTCGATGTCCCAACCACCCAAATTGTTTTGGTTATACGATCTACACAGTGCTGCCAGACGTGCGATATTTTTACCCCCTCTTGAGATGAAATAGCATTGACTGTAATGACAGGAGGGGGTAAAAATATCGCACGTTCTGGCAGCACTGGAACTACAGAAGGGATATACGATATCGAAAAAAAGATCGATCTTTCAAAATCGAATTGATTTTACAGCAAAGAATCGAATTGATAAGATTACGAAATTTTACTTATTGCTGATATAATGTTATTTATTTTTTCAATGAATAATAAATAAGCCTAAGAGAAGTAGCTACTTTGAATTTAAATAAAAAAAATATATGCCTTAAATAAAAATAAAATTTCTATTTTCAAATTCCCGGTTAATTCCACCATGTTGGTTTTAATCAATCAATCTACAAAACAAAGAATCGATCTCTTGAATATTAAATATTATAAATTTAATTAAATATTAATTCTTTTATTATTTCAAAATAAATATTTTATATAGTATTAATAAATAATGCCACGAGTAAATAATTCGAAAAACTTGAGTGATTATGGTCGAACTAGACAATGGCAATTAAGAAAACAATACGCATCAATTTTGAATGACAGGTATGTATGTGCTCCTAGTTTTTTATAAGTATGCTGATGTATAAAATTTAGCATTATGAAAATATAAATTAAAATATTATTACATTATCTATAAATGCATTTATATATATATATATATATATATATATATATATATATATATATATATATATATATATATATATATATATATATATATATATATATATATATATATATATATATATGATTAAACAGCTGTTTAATTCTAGAATTGGTTATATGGAAAATAATGGTAACGTCAATACAAACAATAACCTAATAAATAATCAAGGAGACTATAGAGGTATGTACATCATTAATGATCAAAGAATAAAAATAATCAGAACTACTTAGCTTCAACTTATAAATATAATAATGGAACTTATTTATTTCAGACGTAAATAATTATAATTACTCAGAAAATAATTATGATGCAGATGATGATAATGACGGAAGTAATTATGATTATTTGGATAGTATAAATAGCAGCACTGAATCATTTGATCATCTTGAATTTTATAATAATAATAATAATAATAATAATAATAATAGTAATGACAATCACATTATTTTTGACAATGATGATAACGATGATGACGAAGAAAGAAGTGACTATGGTTATTTAAATGATGACAGTAGTAACGATGAATCAACTCAGGATAGTGACTACAGCGAAGACCACGGAATTGATGGGAATGTTTCAGCTGAAGATGATAGACAACAGAGGGAAGAAGATGTGGATGAACCACTGTATGCTGAAGCTGACATAACTACTGGAGAGGCTATGCTAGCTATTCTGACATTTGTCTTAAAATTTAATTTAAGTGGAACTTGTTTATCAGAATTTTTAGAATTAATAGCTTTATTAATTCCGCACACTGAAAGATTTAAAAGAACCCCATACAAATTCCATAAATTTTTTGAAAACATGAAGTCTCCTATGGTAAGACACCATTACTGCTCATTATGTTACTCTCAACTAAAAAATAAAAATGATCGATGCAATTGTGCTGATCAAGCTAACACATCATATTTTATTGAAATACCAATAATCGACCAATTACAAAATTTATTTTTGAAGCCTGGATTTTTAGAAGATTTAAATTTTAAATTTACCAGAAGAACAGAACCTGATTACATATCTGATATTTACGACGGAAAAATATATAAAAGTTACACTGGCACCAACGGTTTATTAGCAGATAGAAATAATTTGTCTTTTATGTTTTATGTAGATGGTGCATCATCATCTAAATCATCAAAGTGTAAGATCTGGCCTATATATTTAGTTATTAATGAATTACCATACAATAAGAGAATACTGAAAGAAAACATCATTGTTAGTGGACTTTGGTTTGGTCCAGTAGACCCAATACCTAGTTTATTTCTACAGCCGTTACATTCGGAAATGTGTAAGTTGCGACGAGGAATAAATTTCAAAATTCCCGGATCTAATGTACCACGAAAAGTGAAAGCTATAATAATTATCGGTACATGTGATACACCAGCGAAGGCGGACTTTATGAATCACAGTCATCATAATGGTTTTTATGGATGTCCACTTTGTTATTCACCAAGCTACAATGTTGAGAAAACTCAAATTTATCCTTATGAAGGAGCATTGCAACTTCGTACACTTGAAGAGCATAATCAACATGCTGAAGACGCTTATAGATCAGGAAATAAAGTATACGGTGTGAAAGGTCCATCGATATTATTTAAAATAATGCCAGATGCAATAAACGGAATGGCTATTGACATTATGCACTGTGTATTTCTAGGTGTTGCTAAAAAATTAGCATTTTTATGGTTTGATGTATCTTTACGCCATGAAAAATTTTCATTATACGATCAAAAAATAGTGGTTGATGATCGATTAAAAAACATTAAACCTATAATGTCCGTGTCACGAACTCCGCGATCAATTATTGATGATTATAGCCGTTGGAAAGCCAATGAATGGAGAAATTTCTTCGTTCTTTTCTCTATTCCAATTCTTCATGACATAATGGATGAAAAATATTTACACCATTATATGCAATTAGTCATGGGAATTTCTATTATTAGCAGCAATAGTATCTCTCTAGAAATGCTGATTAGGGCAGAAGAGTTATTAGAAGCTTTCGTGTCAAATTTTCAAGCCTTATATGATTGCAAATTTATGTCTATAAACATTCATTTATTACGTCATTTGGCTGAATCTGTAAGAAATATAGGACCATCATGGGTTACAACTTGTTTTCCTTAGAAGATCTCAACGGAAAATTATTAAAATACATAAATGGTACAACACACGTTGGCTTACAAATCTGTTCTAGAGTAGCTTATAGTATCATCATGCTTACTATGGTAAAAAATTTGGATAATGATTCTATTGTGAAAGATTATTGTTCTAAAAATATAACGACTGGTAAACGACTAAGAAATACACATGCAATTGGAGAAAGAACTTATATTGTTGGAAAAATCCACCATTCTAAAGATATTCCTGAGTTTTTAAGAGATAGTCTTGTCAATTCAGGATTCCAGCTTCATCCAAATTTTAAATTATCGATATTTCGAGGAATAAAAAAAATGGTCATCTAATATACAGTTCAGATTATACTCGACCTCATTTATACGCATGCTCTGCCATTTCATATCAACCTCACAACTCCAATGGTCTAAAATTTGGTTTCGTTAAATCATTTTTTAAAATATGTTATTGTGACCAAGATTGTCAACCTGATGAATGTGAAGCTATTTTCTTGGCGTATATTAAAAAGGGAGTTTCTAGTCATTTATTTAGAACTTCAGCAAATGATTTACTTACTTATACTCATGCTAATAATGGTGATGTAAATGATCAAGGCCAACTGAGCCGTGAGGATTCTCAAATTTTAATTTCACACTTGCATTTATTTCAAGAAAATAGATTCACAGCATTGGAACCAATAAGTTGCATAAAATCTGTATGCTTTACAATCGAAGTTGAGAATAAAATATACATTGGAGAACTCATTAATAATTATGAATTGAAAGGATTAGATTGAAAAATAATCATGAGTAAACATAATCATGTATATGTATGCTGTGGTGTATCGCATATATATATATATATATATATATATATATATATATATATATATATATATATATATATATAAATATATATATATTAGACTAATTCTAAAGAATCCACTATTTTTTTTATTCAAAAATTATCAGTATTAAATTTTCATTTTACTCAAATTTGAACAGTATTTTTTTTAATGTATATGTATTGTTATGTTGGATTCTTTAGTTCCTAAAGTCTTAAAAACTTAAATGTTATTTTATAACTGAAAATAAATTTTATTATTATATATGAGCAATCGTAGTGTTGGTTTCAGTTTTTTTTATAACTAAGTATTTTTTTTTTTTTTTTTTTTAGTGTATGGACAAAATCGGTTTTTGATTAATTTAAAAAATTTGAAACAGAAGTTTCTGCAAATTATCAAGAAAAAGATGAAATTAAAATTTTGGTTTAGATAAATAACAGAAAAAATTAATAGGAATAATAATAATATTTTTGTGGTCCTATAAATCTTATAATTAGATATATATATTTTTAATAATATCAATTCGGTAGTCGTCTTTAGTCACGAACATCACTAAATTTATATATTTTCCTCCAGAAATTTAAAAATATTTCTAAGTACCACAACTTGAAAATTTTCTAAGTTTTATTTTCAGTTGCATGAAATTTTTCTAAGTCCTGTAATTTTATTTAAAAAAAAAAAATACTGCGGCCGAAAAAAGGCCGAAAAATGGCCGATTCAAACGTCGGCCAAATTTCGGCCAAATTTCGGCCTGTTTATAAAGAATAAAAATTTTTCGGCCGAATTTCGGCCAAATTTAGGCCTCATTTATGAAAAAATGATGGTTTCGGCCTGATTTCGGCCAAATTAAGCTGTTTCGGCCGTTCTTCGGCCTATTTTCGGCCAAATATTTTCACCCGGGTTGAGAAGTTTGGTTTTGTACTTTCAATTTAATATTATTGAATTTTTATTATTGTTTATATTCTGTTGATATTGTTCATAAATTAATTTTGTTACTAGTGATTAGTTATAAATAAAAAAATATTCAAAACTATACAATTTTATTACAAATTTTCGATTAAACACTCCAGAGTTACTAATTAATTTCCTATTATTTTTGTAATTTAAGTAAAAAATCCGAAAATGAAAGGCATTTTCTTTTGAATTAAAATGAAAGTGAAGTAAAAAAAATCCCATTTGACAATTATTAGGTGTTTTCTACGATTTTGGACAAAAAAAAATTTTTTTCATTGGAACTACTCCGTTTAATCAATTAGTTATTTAAAAAACCGAGTGGGCCTATCTACCCTAGCAATATAGCATATTTCAGCATATTGTCAATAAAATTCGAAAAAAAAATCACTCAATTTTTTTAATAGTTTAAGAATTTTCAAGATTCATGAGCAACTTTTCAAAAGTTTTCCAACTAAAGTATCGTAAGAATTTTTTTTTGACATACTCTGACTCATTTAATACTAAGATATCAAAAAATCCGATAAGTTTTTGAGCCATGCCAATTCACATTGACCCAACATTAGAATAATAACTAAACATGACCAACAAAGCTTGTCATGCTGACTATGATTTGTCATTTTTAACTTAATTATTTCCATAGATGTTAATAGTTTCTCTTACAGCGTAACTCAATTCATTTCAGAAATCCAGATAACGTCAAGGAGCACATTGTTCAATGATATTTTTGTATGTTTACAAGCGAGCTACCTAAATCAGCTATATGTCAATGCCAAATAAAAGATGTAAAATATATTTTGATTGATGCTTAATGTTTTGGAGAATGGGAGAGCACGTGAGAGAATCAGCACTGGGTAGATTCCAAAAGGGCTTGCAACCGCAAGGGAAATGATCTGCAGTCGGTTGAGGTTCTCGTCTATCCATAGGGGAATCGAATCAAGTTGAACGCTCTATTCGTATAGACACGATGACAGTGTTTCAAGATGGCAAACTGACGAGCTATATGCACTTTGCTAGATCTGCAACAAGAGAAATGTTTGCTGGTATTACAGTCGCAATTGCGACATTCCTGTCTGTGTATGTCCAGTGAGGGTTTGCAATTTCAGATACATAAGTGACACATTGACGGTGGCTGACCGCAACTTGGCAGGCTTGACCAGATCCCAACGGAGTAGCTAGTTACCGCATGATTGGCCCTCCATTACCATATAACTGTGCATAACTATCGCTATTTCTAATATATATATATATATATATATATATATATATATATATATATATATATATATGGGTGGCCCAGAAAAACCGACTATTTTTTTTTTCGATCTCGCATGGAAATTTGTTTGCTTACGATGTTTTAAGAAGCTTCTCCAAAAATTAGTTCGATAAAAAATTTTTAAGAGGTCGCTCACGAATTTTGAAAATATTACGAATGATTGAAATTCGGATTTTTTATTTCGAAATTTTTTTTTTCTCGTGGCAGCTATAATTTATATTTGTAAAATCATGACTATGCTGAAAATTTCAACCCAAAATTTTAATATTTAAATGGCGCTCAAGAATTTTGATTATTAACTGATAATATGTGATTAATACTCTGAATTAGTTATTGTATTTTTTTATAACTCAATCATAGTCGTTTCAGTAAAATATAACTTTTGCATAACCAAAAATATACAGGACAGTCTTAAATAATAAAATTTGGTATGTGTTGAATAAGCGAAAAACCTAAAAATTGAATTAAAAAATGAATAAGTATGTAAATAACTTATTATTTCAGTTTCTTGGGTTATATTTTCATTGATTGTAATGCAAATTGATATTGAAAAAATCGAGAAGATTTATTATTAATATCCAAGGGTCGCTCGAAAACGTTCAAAAGACAGCATTTGAAAACATTCAAAATTCTTGAGCGAAATTTAACAATTTAAATTTTGGGCTTAAATTTTCAGCGTAGTCATGATTTTACAAATATAAACTATTGCTGCCGTGAGAAAGAAAAAATTTCGAAATTGAAAATACGAATTTCAATCATTTTTGATATTTTCAAAATTCGTGAGTGACCTCTTAAAAATTCTTTACCGAGCTGATTTTTGGGGAAGCTTCACAGAAAAATAGATTAACTTGGTTCGAGTAAAATATTTTCTTAATAATTTTATTCTTGAATGAAGAAAAAATCATTTCTTGTTTTTAGAAAAGCTTCTTGCTTTTAGAATTTATTTTTTTTGTTGCTTTAATAAACTTGTATTTTGCTTTGAGGAGTTTCTCTTGTTTCAAAATAATTTTCTTTCTTTCGAGAAAATTCATCGTCTTGATGTAATTGATTCGATCTTTATTATAAAAAATGTTCTTCTCTCAAAAAATTGCGTCTCTTGCTTCAAAATGTTTTTATTTTGTTCCAAGAAAATGTTTTTCTCTTAAGGAGATTTAGATTCTCGCTTCAAAATCTTTTTTGTGACAGACATTTGAAATCTACGACATATAGCGCCTATAGCCGGCAGCTAAAAATATTAGATAAAATACAGCTGGTAAAAAAGATACCTAATCGTTCTAAAAGTGACGTCATCATCGGATCAAAAAATATTTTTTGGTTACATGTACGATGGCAAACGACCAAAAAATATCGAAGTAACTTAACGAGCTATCTTGTGACAAAATTTATCATCATTTTAATTCGTCCACTTACCGACTTATCTCTAATTTTCAACAAATACTGAAAACAATCTTACCAAATAAATAAACGCGGATTTATTACCTGCCATTTATAGGCACTAAATGTAGTAAATTTCAAATATCTGTCACAAAAACTAATGTATTTATCTAGTACAATCGAGTCTAAGACGCTCGTGTGTTGGTACCCTCGCCTTCGGCTCGGGCACCAATCTTCACACTCGCGTCTTAAACACGATCGCACTCGATAGAGAAACTACTATTTATTATGTTTCAAGAAAATGTTCTCCTCTCAAGAGAATCGCGTTTTTTGCTCCAAAATGCTTTTACCTGGTTAAGTTAAGAAAAAATGTCTTGAGCTAAAACGAAAATGTTTTTGAGCTAAGAAAGAGAATTTTATAAATCGAGAAAAAACTTTCTTGGGCCAAGAAATTTTTTTTTTTGTCGCAAACAAAAAAATAATTTCAGTTAAGAGATGAATTTCCTCAGTTGAGCAAATAAATACATTGAGCTAAAAAACTTTCTCTTTTTTCAAATTTTTATCGAAAAAATTATTTTCTGGTTTGAATATTATTAACAATGTTGTGAAGCAAATAAATACATTATCAGATGCATCTATAAGGGATAGGAAAGTTTCGCGATGAGTTACATTATTGTAACAAATTGAGAAAAACAATTTTCGCTTAACGCAAGAATCAAACCCAGACCGATCCGGCGTCGCGCGAGAGCTTTACCAACTAAGCCATCCCAGCCATTGCTAGGCTACGTTTACTTCACCCACATGTATTAAGCCACACTGGCCTTACGGTCAGTCATATTTTTCAATCTTAAACACAGAATTTAGAATAAAAATATTATTGCCAATAATTTGGAAAAACGTTACATTTTAGCAAAATACTGAACAGATTATATGAATCTTTCATAAAACAATTTCGATATAAAAATAATAAAATTCTTAATAAAAAAAAAATCGGTTAAAAAAAACAAATTTATTTAATATTATTTAATTATATAAGTTGATTAATTTATTATAATAAGATAATTAAATTATTTAATTTTAATTTGTTTTAATAAAAAATGTATATTCGGTATTCATTTACTGTGCTAGTGTGAGAAAGAGAGAGGAAGTTAGAATTCATTCCTTAAGAACATAATTTTCTTCAGCCAAGAAAATTTACTCTTTGCTCAAGTCGGTCACACAGCTTGCCTCGAGAAATTATATTACCAACAGGAGAACAGAGTTTTATTAGTAGAACGAATTTATTCTCTTCAATCAAAAGATATTGTTATTAAATGAAGTAAATTATGGTTCTTGTTTTAAAAAATAAATTATTTACCTCAATAAATGTATTAACTTCGAATAAATAAATTAATTCTTAATACAAGTGAATGACAAATCTTAAATAAACAAAATTTTTTTTCTATGAAGAAAATCAAGTATCTTGAATTAATAAAGAAGTAGTTTCATTCAATCGTAAAAGTGTTTTTGACTTAAGAAACGATTTATTGCCGCAAGATTTAAAATCAAGTAAAATTCAAGTAAAGTGCACTGATTTTAAGAGTTTTTGATAAGATAATTGAAAAATTGGAATGTAATTTATAAGTTTTGAGAAAATTTACACGAATTTTAGTTCTTATCAGCTGAGAAACTTCTCAATATTTTTCAAGTTTTTTTTTATGTGTTAGTATCTTTGTTTACATTTAAAAAAATAAATTGTACATTATATATTGCTTAGTTAATTATTTGTTGATAAAGAAGCAGATTTTATTATAAATATATTATATGTTTCAGTTTTAGAGAAAAAAAATGTCTAATTAGTTATAAAGAAGTTTTTTATTTCAATTTTCAACTAAGCTATTAATTTTTTTGTAACAATTTTTTATTGTAAGTAGGGTAATTTTTTCGATGCTCTTTAACAACTTGCAATAAGAAATAAAATACAAACTAAAAATTCTCTATAGGAGAATATCTAGCTATAGTGGAAAAATTTTGAAAGCCGTTTTAAAGATAATATCGAAAAAAGATAACCTAATCCTGATTTCTTATAATTAAAAATAAGATGCTTAGAATTATTGAAAAAAAATTTTCAATAATTTCGATAATAAAAATCAAATAATATTTATATTCATGACAAAAAATAAAATTTGTATGAAATTCATCAATTGAATTGAAATTTCCCGATAATCTCATCAAAAACTCTTAAAATCAGTACACAGAAAAAAAGGATTACTTGAATTAAGGAATTTACGTTCTTTCCAAATTTTTTCTTGAATCAAGCTCACAATTTGTTTTTGATGAAAACAACAAAAAAATTTGGATTTAGAAGCTAATTTCTTTATTGAATAAATAACTGTCTCGATTCAAGAATAAAATTATTCAGCTTGAGAAACTTCGGTATTTGTTCAGAAACATTTCAGACTTATCTCAAGTATTTTTTTTCTTGGTTTAAAGTATTTAGATTTTTGATTTCAGTATTTTTTTCTTGGCTCAAAATAATTTAGTTTGTGCCTCAAGTATTTTTTTTCTTGGCTTAAAATAATTTAGTTTTCGACTTAAGTATTTTTGGTCTTGGTTTAAAAAAATTTAATTTTGGGCTTAAATATTTTTTTCTCTTGGTTTAAAGTAATTTGATTCTCGGCCCAAGTATTCTTTTTTTCTTGGTTTAAAGTGATTTGATTCTCGGCCGAAGTATTTTTTCTCCTGGTTTAAAGTGATTTGATTCTCAGCCCAAGTATTTTTTTTCTTGGTTTTTCAAGAAATAATTTTTTTTGGTTAAAAAAATATATCTTTTCTACGACTTATTTACCTTCTGGATGGTTGAATATTATATTTTCAACCTTCGGTAAAGAAGGAATTTTAATTTTTTTGCACATGTGGTGGGACTCGAACTGCCGACCCTTCATTAGAGAGCAGTTTAAGTCATGTGCTTTAGACCACTTTTTTTTTTTTTTTTTTAAAGAAGTTTATTTGCGATTATGAAAATACAAATTTCGGTATATTACAGGCAGCAAAATTTACTTAAAAAATAGCCATACATGTTTTTATTAAAAAGTAATTAATAATATATTTTGGCCACTTAGTCTCCTTGATTGGAGCAGCTCAGGGCCAATACTAATTTCAAGTTTTTGTAATGTTTATATTCTTATCTGTCTATTAATTTATTTTGTTTTAGTGAAACATACATTGTTTGGTTGTGTTTTTTAATAAATAAGTGGAAAAGACGTTCCTCTTCGAAAAACCACTTTAGCTCTCTAGTTTTTTTTTTTTTTCCTTAATACTAATGATAATATAATACACTATATACACTATATACAAATGCACTACTGATTAGGCAATGGTACGACGTAGACGTCTTCTCAGCTCCTTGCGGTGCCTTAACTCCTCGGTTAACCACCAATACTTGTCGCTCAGACGGTGAGCGTCCAGACTGTCGGCCATGGGAAGTGCCCTTGAGTAATTAAAATCAAACCATCTTATCTTAATATCATCAGCGGAGAACTCAATTTTTTTTCGTGCTTTATGACGCTTCCAGTGATATATAACTGGCACATTGTTTTCATCCTGAATTAATCCTTTATGATCAAGCGGTAGGAATGCTTGAGGAGGGAGTAGTCCTGTTTCATTATGTTTGTTTAGATCTTCTTCATTAAAACGGGCAAGATTATTAATTGCGGAGTTGTTTATTTGAGGTAACTTACTGAAATAGTCCCTGATAAGTTTTATGATGTGATTGTCTATTCTGGGGATCATGGCAATATTATAAATGTCTTTATTGCAGATGAACTTGTTAAAATTAGATTCTGCTGATCTGTAGGCCTTGATGCATATTCTAATGCACTTCCTTTCGAAAACACGAAAGTTTTCCATGACCGCCGCACTGGTGTTCCACCAGATTGGGGCAGCATATGTAAGGATTGGCCTGACTAGAAGAAGGTAGCAGATGATTTTTGCTCTCCTCGTTAGGTTTTTGTTGTGAAAAATTCTGCCGTTCGCCTTGAATGCAGTTTTTGCCTTGGCCAGTTGTATGTCAGGATGGTCTCTTAGTCTCAGCATATGGTCTATATAGACGCCCAGGTGTTTGACAGTCATTTTGTGCGGGATAATTACTTCTTCGCCAGTATTTGGGAATGGTGTGGATATTTGGAAGCCCTTTAGCTGTACCATTGCTTTCTTACTCAAATGATTGGAAACTCGTCTGAAGACTATCGTTTCGCATTTATCCGGATTCATGCGTAGATTCCAGGTTCTGTAGAAAGCATTTATTTTGTCTACCAGGTTTTCAGGTTTCGTTGTAAGGTTGGAGGGTTTTTACCAGCAATTCTAATTATTAAATCGTCTGCATACGCTACAGCAAATAATTTAGGATCCGTATTTAGTCCAAATAGATTCAGAATTGTCATAGTGAAGATATTGAAGAGTATTGGTGAGTTCACCGTACCCTGTTGAAGACCTTCGAGGATTTTATACGTATTTTTGGAGCAGTTGACGCCGTCCCATATACGGAAGGTTCTTCCTAAAATCATGTCAGCAATCAGTAGGACTAGCCAGAGAGGAAAGCCGAATTTTTTTAGCCTAAATATTAGCCCGTTGATCCAGACTGAATCAAAGGCCTTTTCAAGGTCTATTAAGGCTGCTGCTACTCTGAAGTTTTTACTTAGATGATTTACTAGTAGATCCAAGATCTTATGGATGGCATGAGTAGTACTGTGTTTTGCCCTGAAGCCGAACTGATGATCATGCATTATTTTTTTGTCATGACAGACTTTGACTATGTGGTTGTTTATAATAATTTCAAAGACTTTGCCTAGATTTGACGTCAAGCTGATAGGTCTATAACTGGTAGGCTTACCAGGATCTTTATCCTTTTTTATAATAGGCAGGACCTTGGCGCTTTTCCAAGCTTCAGGAAAGTAGGTATAATTGATTGAGTTATTGAAAACTATGACTAGGTCTCTGATAAGTCTAGGTGGTAGGTGTTTTAGGATGATTGAAGGTATTTCGTCTGGACCGCTTGAGGTTTTATTCGGAAGCTTCCTGAGTATACTGTACAGTTGTGCGTACTTCGTAAATGGGAGCTCTTCTTCAATTACTACTGTTGGATTCAGGGCACTATTGTTACTTGAAAAGGTAGTGAGAGTGGTTTCTGCAGCCCTTCTGCTGTTCAGTAGGGTTTTGATATTCTCAGATTCCTTGTCAACGAGCTCTTTGTGTCTAGTGCCTTCGTTGAGGTATCTTGGAGCGTTTGTTGACTGGTAGAATTCTCCGATAACATTTAATTTGTCTATAGGGTCACCAATCAGAAATTCGTCATTGATAAGAGTAGCTTTGTTTATGTCAAAGGAATTATTGAAACAACTCGGGTCGTTAGTTTTTATGCGCTGGTCAGCTATGACGTTTAACTTTTTGCTTCTGAGTAGACGGTTTATCTTAGGAAAATATGCCAGTGGGTCTTTGTGATTTATCAGTTTAATTTGTCCACTCCAGTATCCTTCTACAGATTTATTCATCTCTTTCCTGAGTTCAGATTTCAGTACATTTATCATCGTCTTGATATGCGTTATTAGCCTTGGTTTATCCGGGCTGTTTGATTTCTGAGCTTCATGCAGTAATCTGATTGCACTGGTTTTATTTTTTTGTAGCTTTTTAATCCTTGAGTTGAGATATTTAAGTAACCCCTCGTTTCTTTTTACTACTGGAGCAGTTTTGTTCATAGCTGTGTTAAGGGCCTCTGTAATGACTGCTATGCTGCTTTTAATCTCATCTAGTGTCATATTTCTGTCGTCAGGAAGATTTTGGATGTACTCTTTGTTGACTATGATTTCAAATTTTTTCCATTTTATTGCGCGAATATTCCTACGTGGAGTTTGTAGTACATTTTCGCCTAGGTTGGGACTGGGTAAAGTTACCGTAAAAATTAGAGCCTTGTGGTCACTGTCATAATTACAATCAGTCGTGGAGATTTTGTTGCCATTCTTGAGGTCGGTTATGCTGAGGTTCGTGATACATACATCTAGAAAAGTTTGAGCTGGAGTGAAAGAAGGCTCATCTGTGGCATAAATTTTAGCTCTGAATTTACCAGCATTTTCTTTATCCCAAGAACGGAGATATTTACCTCTTTGGTTATCGCACTTGTCACCCCAATCTAGCCTACGCGCATTTAGGTCACCAGCTGAGATGAAGAAATGAATAGGATTGTTGAGTTTTAGCCTTACGTATCACCTTACGTAGTACCAAAGCCGACGTACTCCTATGTGGCAGCTGATTTAGGTTCATGGCAGAGTTACCGTAGTTAATGTTTCGGGTATTTAGAGGAGGATACGCATCTCTGTTAGGAACAGCCGCATTGGCATAAGATATGTTCGGGCTGATTCCTCTATTGAGCCTGTTCTTTTTTTCTTCCAAGGCTTGGTTTTTTTCTCAGTTGTTCGTCTTTCTTCGAACGCTTTACAAATTTTATAAAAGTACATCCAGCATAGTTTGCTGGGTGACCAGATTGGCCGCAGTTTGCGCACTTGAAATTATCACGAGTGGTTTCATTGTTCAAAGGACACTCTCCAGGGGTGTGTGCCTCTCCGCATTTTACACATCTGAAATTCATAGAACAGTTAGCAGCAGTGTGTCCAACCCTCTGACATTTTTTACATTGGAGTATTCTGTTTCTTTTTAGTCTTTCCCACTTGGCTCTCGTGGAAAGGACACTTTTGAATTTGAAGATTTCATTAAGACTACTTTTTTGTGTTATTTGAACAATCAGGTGCCTTTTTTCAACATTATCGCGCTTGAATTTTAGCTCGGTAACTTTTATTATCTCTACAGTTGGAATATTTTTACTTTTCAGGTCTTCCTCCACTTCTTTTGGCGTGAAGTCTTCGCTGATACCTTTTAGGAGTACAGACTTAGGTTTTTCTCCTTTTGGAGTGAAGGAGTAGAATTGTATATTATTGGCTTTCAGGGTAGTTTTGACACTCTCGAAAATGGTCTGATTTGGGGTTTTAATTGTGTGCAATCCTTTAGAGACAGAGACAGCGAAGTTGTCTTAAGCCAGGTTTGCATTTTTTAGTGTGTTAATGGTCAAACTCACCTTCTCTCCCTGGATTAGGATTGGTGGCGGTCTGTATATTTTTACATTTGGCTCACTTGTGTTTTGTTGTTCGCTGTCAGCGTTAGACTCACTATTTATTGGAGTATGTTTTGTGGATCCTGAGTCTGTGTCCATGTTTAGGTTCTGAGAATCGCCTTCATCGATATTTAGTAGAGAGTACTTATTTGACGTGGTAGGTGGCAGCTCAATTTTATCTGTGGGTAAGCTGCTTTTAGTAACTCTTCGGGGTTCCGTGAAACCTTCATTATCGGCCGCAGGAGTTATTTTTTGTTTGCGTTGAACTAAATTTGGTTTATAAGTTTTAGTGTTTTTTGCAGCCGAGCTAGAGGCTGCTATTTTTTCCCAGTCTTTAAAAGCTTTTTCTAATTTTAGCGAGTTTGTATTACTCGCCCACACTCGTAGGCTTCTTTTATCCCTGATGGACGCAATTTCCGTAACTGCTTTGCGTTTCTTGGCTGGCAGACTGTCCGCCATCTTGGGCGGTAGGTCTGCCATTTGCGCAAAGGCTAAAGCCGGTTTTGTTTTCACAGAATTATGTGTTTCTTTGTACACTACACCGTAACTCACATAAACACTAATTTAAATGTTAAATTGTTTTTGCAGAGAAAGCAATTTTATTTTTATTGTTATGAGCACTGAGCAACAAATAATTATTTATAACTTTGAGAGCAGACAGCAACACGATGTGTACTGGACGGTATCTATGTTGAGACTCGTGCTTTAGACCACTCGGCCACCACGCGCATTTAGAAATGAAAATTTATTCATTTACTTAAAGCGATTCAGTACTATATATACTTAAGACTAAGCTAAAAAAAAATTCTCTCATTGACTACTGAAAGTTTAAAAGAGTTCAATATTTATAATAAAAAAAATTTTGCCATCATTTGTAAATCATCAAGTTTTCTTAATTTAAAAATATTTTATTTTAAATTATAATAACTATTAAATATTTATTATTAAAATTTTAATTCAAATGATGTTCTTCTTATTTTTTGTAATAGTTTTAAATTCAATTAATGCAGTTAAAAAAAAAAAAAAATAGTATATTTTACACCTCGGGCAGGAAAGTAAGAAATGTCTCAGATCTCATGTAATTGTTGGCCGAGGCGAAGCCGAAGCCTTAAAATAGAAGAATTTATAATAAATAAAATACACATGTGCCCAAATATTTGCTAAACTAAAAAATAATTATAACAACATTTATGAAATAATAGTTATTATTTTTTTTTTTTAATTTCTTCTCCTGAACCTTACAACGTGGACAAAATTTCCATTTCTTGTGTAGGAGCGACAAAGATAGAGATAGGGCAGTGAGAAAAGAGTGGGGCAACCTCTGTGTGAATCCAAGAGAAAAAATACTTGGCTTAAGCTTGCAGTACTCTTGGTTCGAGATTTGTATTTTAGTTCAAGTTATCACTGTTTATTGATTCATAACATTGCATGACTTTATTCAATATTGTAACTTTCTTGTACTGAACATTTATATTTTTTGGTTAAAGTAATAAATATATTACAGTAAGAAACAATATTTATTAAATCAAGAATTTAAATTATTTAACTAAATAGCTCAACTGTTGAATCAATCTTTGCTGATTTATTGAGTCAAAAATATTTTTTCTTTTTTTAAGATTTAAAATCAAAGGAATTTTTTTACTTCCCTCAAGAAAATCTCGATTTCCATTCTATGTCCTCAAAAGTTTCTTGGCTCAAGAAAAATTACTTTGAGCTAAATAATTTTTTTTCTGTGTACACATGAAAGTTTGATGAATATCGTTTGAACGCTTAATTAAATCACCAAAACATACAACACCATTTTAATAGAGCAGTTAATTTTCTAAAAAAACTTGCATTTCGGATTTTATAATAGTCAATTATTGTCGAGTTATAAAATTCATATACAATAATGAAATTCGTCTTAAAATGATCAAACTTAAATCGTCAATATCATTGGACTGGTGAGGTTTACGGTACCTTTCAGTAGATTTCATAGAAATCTATCTTTTGTATTTGTCCTTATGGTGGAATTTTCAAAAAATTTCACCATAATCTATCATAATTCATCGAATATGTTCCAAAAATACCATTGGTTCAAAAGTTTATATATATATATATATATATATATATATATATATATATATATATATATATATATATATATATATATATATGCATATATATATATATATATGTATATATATATATATATATATATATATATATATATATATATATATTAGGGTGCTCCATTTAAAACGAACATTTTTTTTTTTTAGTGGACTCAAGAAAATTTTGTTATTTATGTTAAAAGAAAAATTCCCTGAAAATTTCAGCTCTTAATTTTAATTTGAAGTACTTCCTATCGAGCATCAAAGTTTTCCCATTTAAAAAGCATGTAAATCGAATAACTTTTCTTTGAAATTACTATAACTTAACTTGAGCTATCGTTTTAAAACCAGTTTTTATTTGTAGAGTATTTGTTGCTTTTTAAAAGTGTATACGACGGTTTTTGTCTAATTCGATCCACGTCGATTGTATCAGCTCCGAAAGACAAATTTTCACTTTTTTCATTTATTTTTGTTAATAGTGAAGAAATGGTTCATCTCACAACAAATATGCATAGTAGCAATCATTTAGGAAATTTTATGCTCTACAAAATTGTTCATGACACTTATATTGCTAAAGTCCACTGTTCATGAGATACATGCATTTTAACATTTTACAATCAAAAGATTAGTACCATAGTAAGCTAACACTTGTTTTTATTGTAAAATGTTAAAATGCATGTATCTCATGAACAGTGGACTTTAGCAATATAAGTGTCATGAACAATTTTGTAGAGCATAAAATTTCCTAAATGATTGCTACTATGCATATTTGTTGTGAGATGAACCATTTCTTCACTATTAACAAAAATAAATGAAAAAAGTGAAAATTTATCTTTCGGAGCTTATAAAATCGACGTGGATCAAGTTAGACCAAAACGGTAGTATACACTTTAGAAAAGCAATAAATACTCTACAAATGAAAACTGGTTTCAAAACGATAGCTCAAAATCGGGCTAAGTTATAGTAATTTTTAAGAAAAGTTATTCGATTTACATGCTTTTTAAATGGGAAAACTTTGATGCTCGATAGGAAGTACTTAAAATTAAAATTAAAAGCTGAAATTTTCAGGGAATTTTACTTTTAACATAAATAACAAAATTTTCTTGAGTCCGCTAAGAAAAAAATTTTCGTTTTAAATGGAGCACCCTAATATATATATATATATATATATATATATATATATATATATATATATATATATATATATATATATATATATATATATATATATATATATATATAGTATACAGCCTTTTTTATTCTTATTTTAATTGAAATTAAACGACACTGAGTTAACTAACCATTCGCAATAGGGGACCTACAAATCTTTCAAAGAATTATTAAAAAAAAATTTGATTCAATTACTGAATTTTTTCGAAAGTTACAATGTATACGGGTTTTAGACTTCACGGACAGGAAATTTTTTTAACATATTTTGATGTTTTTTCCATTTTTATTGAACTACCCTGATTAACAAGTCTAATTTGAAATGATTCGAGCGTTCAAATTATTTCAAATAATTTTAAATCATAAAATAATATTTCGTTATTTTCTAATTCATTATGATTTAATATGATTCATTCCAAAATTTATACTCGATGCAAAATAATGTAGACAATTTGGAATGATTCAAAATGATTAAGAATTACGTAATCTCAAATCATTTCAAATTAGATTTCTTAAACAGGGTAAATAAATTTTTGAAAAGTATCGAACTAGTCTCTATTTTATTATTTTAAAAATAGTATGCAATATATCTTAATTCCGTGAACTAATCAGGGTATAATAATTGAAATAGTTGCCGAAGTAAGGCGAAAAAAATTTTTCGATCGTAAAGCACATTCTGATGCTTTGCATCATGAGTGGTGCAAAATTTTAGCTACAAGTCAAGATTTAATTTTACAAAATATTTTCAATTATGAAGTTATGGCAAGTATTGGTTGATATTCATTTTTATAAATATAAAATGACCGTAATTTTTCATCCAAATCATTTCAAAATGTTTACCTCATCTGCGATTCTTCTCAAGTAATGAATAATTAATATCGGTTCGAAATTCCTATTCAAATTTATAATTTTTCTGGACCTTACAAATAAGCAGTTCGAAAAACACTATTATTATTAATATGATTTCATTGTAGAACCGTTAATGTTTACATTTAGCTCAAATTCTAAATTTTAATTTCTTACAATTCATATATTTTATTAAATAGTGATTTTAGAAAGTCGACTTAAAATTTTTTTTGTTAACGACAAAATTTCCCAGTAAGAATGGAGTATATTTTTTATTTTAAAGTTAATCGCTAACAAGTAAACAAAAAATTACCTCCAATTTCATAGAAAATCAGACTTTCAAGGCTTCCACGTAGGCTGTAGCTGAAGGTTCCACTAAGCTTATGCAGACTTTTTCAAACAGAATACAGTTTTCTTCAGATAAAACTTTGAACCAATCAGATCCGATAATATGGGGCTGAGTTTTGTACCTAAAAGGAGTTCCCTCTTTTGAAAACTGCTTTCTGAGTGTTTTTCGGGAATGTTCTTTGATGACCAATGGAAGGATAGAACTTCGAATTTATTATCATCTATTTTTCAATATTTCAAGAGTATGTGTGATAAATTTCTAGCATCTTCACTTCAATGCAAATTGTACCGCTCTGAAGATACTTGCCTTGACAAAAAGTACGCTCACTTCCTCCACGATTTCGGCTCAACTGAAAAAAAAAAAAAAAGTGTGTGTGTCAGCTCCGACGCACGATTGGAGTTTACTCCCTAAGATCGACTGTCTAAATAGGCACAAAAAAGGCTTACTAATCTAAGAAAAAGATTAATACTACACTAACGCAAAAAAATTAAAGGAACAGATAAATATTATAAATTTTTTAGTAATTTTTGGAAGGCTGCAACTTTGTGAAAAATAATCGTATCGAAATAACAAAAAAAAAAATTTCATATCGAACCCTTTTTTGGAAATGATCGATCAAAGTTTTGCTAAACAATCAAAGGAACAAGTTTTGTTCCTTCAATTGTGTAATCATAATCAAAATGAAAAAATAACTTTTTTTTACTTTTCTTTCATTTTTGCATTAGTAACTTAGTGAATGTAAGGGAAAGAGAAAAAAAAACGAAAAATTTTCAAAAAGGTTCAAAAAAAAATTTTTCGACCCCATTTTTTGACTCGCGGTATTTCTCATTTTAGCGTAATAACCAGCCTTTTTAAAAAATTTTGATAAAAATGCATTGAAACTAGAGATTTCAAGCTATGAAATTTTTTTTTTGTAATTTCGATACGATTATTTTTCGCAAAGTTACAGCCTTCCAAAAATTATTAAAAAATTTATAAAATTTTTCTGTTCCTTCAATTTTTTGCGTTAGTGTACTGTATATATATTTATCATTTGAAGACGCCGTAGAGTATATATATTATATATATATATATATATATATATATATATATATATATATATATATATATATATATATATAATATAGTGGTTAAGGGTAAATTTAAATATAATAAATTGTTTAAACCAACTAATAATGTTAAATAAATGTATATATTATATATATATATATATATATATATATATATATATATATATATATAATATAGTGGTTAAGGGTAAATTTAAATATAATAAATTGTTTAAACCAACTAATAATGTTAAATAAATGTTTTATTTAACCAACGTAATTAACACAGTAAAAGAAAGCAAAGTATACAAAATATGAAAATGCTTGAATGCGTGTACGCAGTTCAGCGGTGTATCTTGTAATTGACTAGTGTCTCTACGAATGAGGTAGAGACGGAATATAGAAAAATCGATCTTCGGCGTAGATAGCCGAAAGTGATCGATCGTAATTATTGTAGCGACGCTACAGAACTCCCTTTGTTTTTTTTTTTTTTTTTTTTTTTTTTTTTGTTTTAAATTTCATACACGATAATTAAAGTAATGGAATATTTACAAATGATATGAATAAATAAATAAGTAAATGAATGAGTATAATACAGTGATGAATTTTTACTTTGTAAAAAAACTTTCAAGTAAAAAATTATTAAATCGTGTAAATTTTTAAATATTAAACCGGACTCGGCGTTTTTGGGTCTCGGTTGCTATGTTATTCGTCGGGGAGTTTGCTATCGTCGTCGTCGTGTCGACTGAATTCGCCTCGTAAACCGGCTTCAATCTATCGACTGAAATGGCGATTTGTCGTCCTCGGAAATCGACAATGAAGTATTTATCGTGTCGAGTCATTACACGATATGGACCTTCGTATGGCGCTGTGAAAGCTGGTCCAACCTGGTCATTCCGTACCAGTACATGACTGCAAGTACTAAGGTTCCTGAAACAGAAAACAGAATGCTTGCCGTGACGCGACATTTCGGCCGGTGCCAATGAGTTAAAATGACGTTTTAAGGTATTGACAATGCTATGAGGTGTTGTTTTATTGCTGGGAGTGAGTAACTCACCAGGCAAACGAATTGGCTCACCGTACACTAATTCAGCCGGGGTCGTCTGGATGTCGTCCTTCCAAGCAGCGCGTAAGCCGAGCAACACGGCTGGTAATGCGTCATACCATGATTCTTTATGACACAAAAGTGCTGATTTGAGCTGACGATGTAGACGTTCGACAAGACCATTGGCTTGCGGATGATACGGTGTAGTATGTTGATATTTTATTCCATACATTTTAAGTAACGATTGAAATAACGACGATTCGAATTGCGGACCTTGATCCGATGTTATACGTTTCGGTACTCCGTGACGAGAAATCCAGTGCAGCGATAGTGCATGTGCTACCGTCTCTGCAGTTCCATTGGCTAACGGGACAGCCTCTGGAAATCTCGTGAATCGGTCGATGATCGTTAGACACTGGTTAAAGCCTCTTGACGATTTTAGAGACACCAGGTCGATGTGTATGTGCTCGAATCGCTCAGTTGGAGGTTGAAAACTGGCGATCGGCGATGACACGTGCCTTTGAACTTTATTTTTCTGGCAGTCGATGCAAGATTTCGCCCATTCTCGACAATCTTTATTAATCGACGGCCAGACGTATCGTTTAGAGATCGTTTTTAGTGATCCTTTGATTCCGGGGTGAGCTAACGAGTGCAGTGAATTAAACACCTTCTTTCTCAGCGGCTCTGGAACGTAAGGTCGCACTGTACCTGACGCAATGTCACAGTACAATGCTAAACCGTTGTCGAAATTGATTCGTCGGAGCTGCAACGCGGTTGTCTGTTGCAGCAATTGTTGAAGCTCGAGATCTTGCTTCTGTGCATCGGCAAGTTCTTCCGATGTAATAGCAGTAGACACTGCTTCGACTCGTGACAATGTGTCAGCGACAATATTGTCGTTACCCGACACATGTCGAATATCGGTGGTGAATTGACCGATGAAATCGAGTCGACGAAATTGCCAAGGCGATGCTCTTTCGGTGCGCTGCTTGTAAGCGTGCTGAAGCGGCTTGTGATCAGTGTAGATCGTGACGTGCCGGCCTTCAAAAATATGCCGAAAGTATTTTACAGCCTCGTAGACGGCGTTCAACTCGCGGTCGTACGTTGACAATTTTTGAATCGACGGGGGCACTTTTCGACTGAAAAATGCCAGTGGTTGCCAGTTGTTATCCACTTTTTGTTGTAAAACGGCTCCAATACCGATTTCGGATGCGTCGGTGAATATTGCCCAGTCAGCATCGATTTTAGGGTGTACCAACAGAGTAGCATCCGCGAGAGCGCGTTTAGCTGACTTAAAAGACTCCTGAAGTTCGGTTGTCCAGTTGACTGGATGAGAGCCTTTGACTTTGGGTCCTTCCAAAATTTTGTTGAGCGGTGCTAGAATTTCTGCAGCGTTCTTAATGAACTTTCTGTAGAAATTCACTGTGCCGAGAAATCGACGAAGAGCTTTTACGGTGGTAGGAGGCTCGAAATTAACAATAGCCTCGACTTTTTCCGGTAACGGCTTAATTCCATCTTTGTTGATGACATGGCCGAGAAATTTTACTTCCGGTAGACCAAACTGGCATTTTGGTACGTTAATTACCAGTCCGTATTCACGGAGACGCTCGAATAATATTTTTAGGTGCTCCATGTGTTGCTTTTCGTCGTTGGATGCGATTAAGATATCGTCAACATATGGAAAGACGAAATCAAGGTCACGAGTGACCTCGTCGATGAATCGTTGAAACGTTTGAGCGGCGTTTTTAAGCCCAAACGTCATAAATCGGAACTCGAATAGTCCGAATGGTGTGATGATTGCCGTTTTCGGCACGTCTTCCGGTGCAACGGGTATTTGCAAAAATGCTTTCGCAAAATCGACGACTGAAAATATATTTTTACCGTGTAAAAATGCGGCAAAGTCGTCTAAATAACGCAGCGAGTATTTATCGATGAGTGTTCGATCGTTGAGTGGACGGTAGTCACCGCACGGCCTCCATTCTCCGGACTTCTTCTGTGCCAAATGAAGTGGTGAAGCCCAGGCGCTGTTGGAAGGTCTGCAAATACCATCTTCGATCATTTTTCGGAACTCGGCTTGTGCGATTTTTAGCTTGTCTGGAGCCAGGCGTCTTGCTTTGCACGAAACTGGCGGTCCAGGTGACGTTCGAATGTGATGAACCGTCGAATGCTTTTTAGTTTGACGCTGAGTAGCGTCAGGTCGTGTGATGTCGGCAAATTCTCTCAATAATTCCATGTACGCAGAATTACCATCGACTGCTTTAATGTTTGTTTCTGCCGATGTTGTGTGAGAATTTCCGGGTGTCAATAAACCGGTGATGCCATCACGAAGGCATTTTCGTTTTAGGTCGACTAATAAGTCATAATGACTTAAGAAGTCTGCACCTATAATCGGTTTAGTGACGTCAGCGATGATAAAGTTCCATGAAAAATCACGGCGAAGTCCAAGGTTCAATGTAATCGATTTTAAACCATAGGTTTGAATAATCGAGCCGTTTGCGGCATACAGTTGGTAACCTATTGGTGTACTAATTGATTTCAGCCAGCCACGTGGAAAGACAGATAAATCGGAGCCGGAATCGACAAGATATTCCGTTCCTGTAGTTCGGTCTCGGATAAACAGGCGGCGAGAAATCGATTGAGAATCATTAGCCGCCTCTACTGATTCTCGTTTGCGTTTCCCTGCCATTTACAGCCGGGAGCGCACGATCGGGCATTTTTACCGTGCTTGAAGTGGTACCAACAGAAGTCAAACTTCTTTGGTACTCGTGACCGTGATCGACTGCGAGATCTCGATCGACCTCGTTTAACTTTCAAGTTTTTGACTTGATTCGTGAGCTGCGCAATTTCTCTGCGCAGTGCAGCAATCTCGCCGTGCTCGGCGGTTGATGATGATGATTTTGCAGCGGTGGCGGCAACTTGAGGTTTGAGCGATATACGCTCAACCATCCGATCAGCGGACTCGGCAAGTTTATCAAGCGTTGAGTCGCTGATAGCTTCAAGACAAACTTGGATTTCATTTGGCATGTGGGAAAACCAACGTGCTTTAATGATGGCGTCATCAATACCGGGGACTAATGTACGTAGATGACGTAAATGTTGCGATGGTGTCCGATCGCCAAGTCTTTCTCTGTCGAGGAGCTGAGTGATCCGTGCTTCTTCGGATCTCGTGAAGCATTTTATCAGAGCCGTCTTGAGATCGTTGTACGGAGTTGTCGCAGGCGGCTCGAGAATTAACGACTCAACTTCTGCGGCGACGCGAGTGTCGAGCAATGGAATCACCAGGTCAAATTTGGCACGCTCGGTTGTTACCTGGTGCGTTGAAAATTGCGCTTCGACCTGCGCAAACCACAGTTTCGGGTTCTCCGTGCTGAACTGAGGTGCTTTGACGTTCACGGCCATATTTAATTTAACTGACGTAAAAGACGACGATCCCGACAATTGAGAATTGAATGTGTCTTCGTCAGATGACTCGGATTTTATTGTCTTGTCGCTTTCGGTTTCAGAGCCTGACATCACCCGTCAACAATGTCAGTAATTCGGTACTGTGCTACCGAAAGATTATCGATGACGCACGGCTCAGGAATGTGTAGCCGGCAAATCGGCCTAATCCTCACTGGTATTTCCGGTGACGGAAGAAAAATTATACGCGACACTGCACGAAAATTAATTATAGTTTTTTTTATCACAGCTCGCGAAACTTTTATCACTATTCGATTCGCACTAAAGGTCCCTCGAATCAACACTGATGCGGCATAACGTCCATAAGATGCCCAGCAATGCACCAGCGGTGATAAAAGAAAAACTGCACAATGATAACTAAAATCACTGCACTAAATATTGCAAGAATAAATTCACACAAAAATAACTGGAAATAAAAATCACGGTCTCGCCGGTTAATCGGCAACGCGACAAAATATTCGCGGCAAAAACGACACGAGAACTCGCGAGATTTTATACACTGTGTAATACACGTGTTCGACGCTTCCCTTAAAAAGAGATCACGTCGGGGTCACCAATTTAGTGGTTAAGGGTAAATTTAAATATAATAAATTGTTTAAACCAACTAATAATGTTAAATAAATGTTTTATTTAACCAACGTAATTAACACAGTAAAAGAAAGCAAAGTATACAAAATATGAAAATGCTTGAATGCGTGTACGCAGTTCAGCGGTGTATCTTGTAATTGACTAGTGTCTCTACGAATGAGGTAGAGACGGAATATAGAAAAATCGATCTTCGGCGTAGATAGCCGAAAGTGATCGATCGTAATTATTGTAGCGACGCTACATATATATATATATATGTATGTGATTTCTACGTTTCGGTGACTCGTTTTTTTTTTAGCTAATTATATAGCGGAACAGTGCCTTTTTATCATAGAAAAAAAAATTTTTGATATACAATTGATTTTTTGGAAGATCCGCCCAAATTTACATTTCGGTGACTTATATATTTTTATATATACAAGTTGTACACAATTGTATATGAAAAATATACAATAATCTATAAGCTTCCACCAAAATGTATAAATCATGTCAAATTTCATGTATGCGCGCGCATATTTCCTAAATTGATTTGGTAACCATTGAAAATCGATTTTTTTTTGTAATCTATTTATTAAATGATAATATTTAGAGGTCATCATTTACATCAGTTTAATTGTGATATAAGTTGAAATACATTGTTATAACTATAAATAAATATAATGATGGATAATTGTTTTACATATAAATATTCTTAAAGTTACATTATACTATTTTATTCAATCCCTACTTCTAAAACTATTAGTGCAAAATTTTTAACTTCCTACCAATAAAATTGAAATGAAATAAACTGAATGAATAATCTTTATTAATTTATTTCGTAATTGTTTGGGGTTTTAACTGATCTATAATTGAATTTCTTCGTTCAAATCTAAAAAAAATTTGTAAGATCGACAATTTCAAAAATTCGCTTAGTGAGTTTTTCAGAGCTCGAGGAGCTCAAAAATATTCGAATAATTATGGGTACGAACTTCAAAACCTTGGTATAAGTCAGAAGTTTTAAGGCTGGCCTGCAGACTTAACCATTTTCCAGATTGCTTATACGAATTTTATACTTTTTAGTATTCAAAAAAACTTTTTTTTTATACTCATTTAGTCATAATAGTGAGCCACCAAAATCTGTTTTATCCAGCCTTTATACATTTCACTGAGTCACCAAAATGTTAGAATAATATACTCTTATGATCTAGGCGATTTTATTTCTTTGCGCAATAATCTCATTAAATATGAACCATCAACAATTTTATTGGTCATGTTGATGTATTAAAAATTTGCTCTGTATGCAGTATAAAAATCTATTCTGAATAATGTAAAATGTGAATCTATAGCTGTAAAGTTATTCTATTATGAATTATACATTCAATTTAGTCACTAAAATATTGTAATACTATATTTTTTTAATCTATGCTGTTTTCTTTCTAGTAGCCATAATCTTCCGTTTACAACTATTCATTTTTTAATTAATAACATATTTCTTGATTTCAGTCAGTGATCTTTTTTTCTGTAACAATCTTCTTGCCTATGGTTTTTTTCGAATATTGATCTACTGAAAGAATTTCAATATTTTTCAATATAATTTACGTAATTGATTCTACTACGAGATATCTATTTAATCGAAGCTATCTTTCTCATCAATCTGTTAAGTGCACATCTTTATCATATTTTTGAGATAGATTTAGGATTAATTAATTGATGTAAAATTTCATTAATTATTATTATATGCATGAACATGAATGCTCTTTCCAGATTGAGTTTTGAGTTTGATCTATAAATTACCAGTTGTGTAAACAAATACAGAATATTACGGGGACCAATACGATTATTTTTAAGTCTTATATCATGCATTTCTGAATGAACTATAATAATTAACGTATTATTTATTTTGTGAAATAGAAATTAATCGGCAACATAGAAAGAGATAACCTTGTTTATTCCTACGTTTCTATGACTTATTATCGCATTGTTACTACATTTCTGTGACTTTCATTGACATGTTGTATTTTTTTTATATATATATTTACTACTTTTAAGTGGTCACCGAATTTTTATTCTACCCGTTTCAACATAAGAGTGACCTACCAAAATGTGATTTATCCATGGTTTATGAATTTTAGTGAATCGCTACAATGTTACAATAATATATTTTCCTGACCTATGGTATTCTCTTCTCCTTCTATCTTGAAGATGTATCATGGACTCGATTATATAATTCTGTTGAAAATAAATTCCAAATGATCGTTTACATATAAATTATTTCATTCAAAGAATTGAGTTGAACCTAAAACTTATACATGATCGTGTTTTATATAATTAATGTGCTATCACAACGGTTGTAAAAATTTAAAAGATAAACTATTAAACCTTTGCAAACTCATTGTTTGCGGAATTTTTAATCATAGAGTTTGGCTATTCAGTAATAAGTTTGGTTGCATACATTTTATTTATGCTGAAAATTATTTATAGTACTTAATTTCATATCATTCGAAACCGATATTAGTATATCATGGAAAAAATAATTTGTCAATAATAACATATCAGATAACATATTATTTGGTTCATATTCAATAGGTTTATTGGTGATAGAAATATATTATTGTAGCATTTTAGTGATTCATTAAAATGTATTAACGATGGATAAATTACATTTTTAAGTCTTACATCATGCATTTCTGAATAAACTATAATAATTAAAGTATTCTTTATATCGTGAAACAGAAATTAATCGGCAAGATGATAAAAGATAACCTTATTTATTCTTACGTTTCCGTGACTTTTTATCGCATTGTTACTACATTTCTGTGACTTTCGTTATCATGTTGTATATTTTTCATATATATTTATTTCATTTAAGTGGTCGACGACTTTTTATTTTACTCGTTTCAACATAGGAGTGAGCTACCAAAATGCAATTTATCCATCGTTAATACATTTTAGTGAATCACTAAAATGCTACAATAATATATTTCTATCATCAATAAACCTATTGAATATGAGCCAAATAATATGTTATCTGATATGTTATTATTGACAAATTTTTTTTTCCATGATATACTAATATCGGTATCGAATGATATGAAATTAAGCACTATACATAATTTGCAGCATAAATAAAATGTATGCAACCAAACTTATTAATGAATAACCAAACTCTATGATTAAAAATTCCGCAAACTATGAGTTTGTAAAGGTTTAATAGTTTATCTTTTAAATTTTTGCGACCGTTGTGATAGCACATTAATTATATAAAACACGATCATGTATAAGTTTTAGGTTCAACTCAATTCTTTGAATGAAATAATTTATATGTAAACGATCATTTGGAATTTATTTTCAACAGAATTATATAATCGAGTCCATGATACATCTTCAAGATAGAAGGAGAAGAGAATACCATAGGTCAGGAAAATATATTATTGTAACATTGTAGCGATTCACTAAAATTCATAAACCATGGATAAATCACATTTTGGTAGGTCACTCTTATGTTGAAACGGGTAGAATAAAAATTCGGTGACCACTTAAAAGTAGTAAATATATATAAAAAAATACAACATGTCAATGAAAGTCACAGAAATGTAGTAACAATGCGATAATAAGTCATAGAAACGTAAGAATAAATAAGGTTATCTTTTATTATGTTGCCGATTAATTTCTGTTTCACAAAATAAATAATACGTTAATTATTATAGTTCATTCAGAAATGCATGATATAAGACTTAAAAATAATCGTATTGGTCCCCGTAATATTCTGTACTTGTTTACACAACTGGTAATTTATAGATCAAACTCAAAACTCAATCCGGAAAGAGCATTCATGTTTATGCATATAATAATAATTAATTAAATTTTACATCAATTAATTAATCCTAAAATCTATCTCATAAATATGATAAAGATGTGCACTTAATAGGTTGATGAGAAAGATAGCTTCGATTAAGTAGATATCTCGTAGTAGAATCAATTACGTAAATTATATTGAAAAATATTGAAATTCTTTCATTAGATCCATATTCGAAAAAAACCATAGGCAAGAAGATTGTTACAGAAAATAAAGATCACTGACTGAAATCAAGAAATATGTTATTAATTAAAATATGAATATTTGTAAACAGAAGATACTAGTTCATAGATTGATAGGTAATTAATTAATTTTTTAGCTATTTGTTTAGTTTTCCATTGATAAGCTTGGTTGGATAAATTTTTTATTTATTCCGCTAAAAGCTTATAGATCTAAATTTCTTATTATTTCTACCAGATATTCATAATAGAAGCGGAAAAAATTTTGCAAACATCAACATGCCGTATAAGGTTATTTTCGGTTTGAATTGAATTAGTTTATGGCTACTAGAAAGAAAACAGCATAGATTAAAGAAATATAGTATTACAACATTTTAGTGACTCAATTTAATGTATAATTCACAATGGAATAACTTTACAGCTATAGATTCTTATTTTACACTATTCAGAATAGATTTTATAATGCATGCGGAAATAATTTCCAAAATATTAACGTGACCAATAAAATTGTTGTTGGTTCATATTTAATTAGTTTATTTCTCAAAGAAATAACATAGCCTAGACCATAAAAGTATATTGTTTTAACATTTTAGTGATTCAGTGAAATGTATAAAGGCTGGATAAAAAATATTTTGGTGGCTTACTATTATGTCTAAATGGGTAAGAAAAAACAAGTTTTTATGAACAATAAAAAGTATAAAATACGTATTATCGATCTGGAAAATGGTTGACTCCTCAGGCCAGTCTAAAACTTCTCGCTAATTCCAAGCTCATCAAGTTTGTACCCATAATTATTCGAATATTTTTGAAGTCCTCTATCTCTAAAATACCCTTTCGAACCGGATTTTTACAATCGTGGATCTTACAAATTTTTAATAGATTTCAACGAAGAAATTTATGTTACCGATCTGTCTCAAACAATTACTAAATAAATTTAGAAAGATTATTCAATTTGATTATTTTATTGTGACTAATAGATTATGAAATATGCGGAAAAAAACATGCACATCGTTCATTTTTCTTTAACGATCGATCGGAAAAGAATTTATCACTTAGGTTGATTCTGACAGAAATCGAAAAAGACTTTGGAAACAATAACTCGCTATGATTTTCAGACCAAAGAAAATCTACATTCTGAATTATTTTGAAAAAATTGAGGAAATAGCGATTTTTGAGTTCTGTTGTCGTTAGTAACTTTTAAACGCAGCACACACACACTCACACACACTAGAGCATTACTTTTGAAAAGTTCAGAATGGCTGTCTAGGATTTCAAAACGTTGAAAACTGATTAAAATTCGATGCTTGAATGTCGTTCTGATATTAATAACTTCCATAATTATTAAAAATCTTTATTTTTTTCGAGGAAGTAAAATATAAATGATGTGTTATCCTTAAAAGTCACCGAAATTTAGGTATAATCCAATTTAAAGTCATCAAAATGTATAAACAAACAAACGTTATTATATCTATATTTGAAAAAACCCTTAAAAAAATTGATTATTAAAAACAAATAATTGCCAATATGTAACATGAATAACACGGTTCATTGAAATCTAAAATATTCATGAACAAAAGATAAGATTCAATTGATTAATCACTAATCAGTAATAATATAATTTTTTATACGTGTTTTTTGATTCATCCATAACTTCAGATCAATATTCGCTTATACTTCCATTGGCTTATGATCCGAATTTAGTATCATTCTGTACAGATATTTATAATGCATACTGATAAAACTTTGCAAATATAAGCATGCCATAAAAAATGTTTTTTAGTTCGTATTTAATTATTTCATTGCTTATATAACGAAAATAACATATTTTGGAAAAATGCATGATGACTACATTTTAATGATTCACTAAACTGTATAAACGATGGATAACAACATTTCGGTGATTCACTAATACGTTAAATCGGGTAAAAATAACATTTTCGTGATCCACTAAAAAGTACTAACTGTATATTAATGATATATGACATTTTTATGACGTCACCGAAATGTATAAAACATATAAAATACATTTCAGCGACGTCACCGAAATGCAAAAAAATCACCGAAATGTAGAAACGATGTGCAAAAAAGTCATCGAAACGTAGAAATCACATACATATATATATATATATATATATATATATATATATATATATATATATATATATATATATATATATATATATATATATATATATATATATATATATATATATATATATATATATATATATATATATATATATATATATATATATATATATATATATATATATTAGGGCGTTTCAAAAAATAACAAAGTTTTTTTTTCTTCTCGGAATCAAGTTCAAAAGTTTCATTTAGATATAAAAAGACGCCTGTGAAAATTAGAGCTCTTAATATTAACATTAAGAGGTTCCGCATCGCACTTTTCTATTTCCCATAAGAATAACATGGAAAAAATTTTTTTTGCGTCTTCTTATTTTTATAACTAGCTAACGATGTGTCGTAGGAAAAATCTGCAGACATAATTTTGTAGAGAATTGAATGCTCTACAAAAAAAGTCTCTTATCATTTTTTGATAAATCCATTTGTTCGAAAGTTATTGGAGCTTGAAGTCAAATTAATTGTAAATTTTGAGATCTTTTTACTTTTCCGGCGAAACTATTAGACTTATCACAAAATGTCACAGAATTTCTTTTGTAGATAATTTTATTCCTTAGAAATTACCTCTTATAAAGTTTTTAAAAATTCCGCATTGTTTTCTAGTTATGAATGTTTTAATACCAAGCTCTTAAAAAAAGGAGTGTTCTTATCGATTTCAGAAGCTTAGCATTAAAATGGGAATAACTAGAAACCAATGCGGAATTTCAAAAAATGTTATAAGGGATAATTTGTAAGGGATAAAATTGTCTACAAAAGAGATGCTGAAACATTTTGTAATAAGTCTGATAGTTTCGCCGGAAAAGTAAAAAGATCTCAAAATTTACTATTAATTTGATTTCAAGCTCCAATAACTTTTGAACAAATGGATTAATCAGAAAATGATAAGAGACTTTTTTTGTAGAGCATTTAATTCTCTACAAAATTACAACTGCAGATTTTTCCTACGGTGCATAGCTAGCTAGTTATAAAAATCAGAAGACGCAAAAAAAATTTTTTCCATGTTATTCTTATGGGAAATAGAAAAGTGCGATGCGGAACCCCTTAATATTAATATTAAGAACTCTAATTTTCACAGGCGTATTTTTATATCTTAATTAAGCTTTTGAACCTGGTTCCGAGAAGATAAAAAAATTTGTTATTTTTTGAAACGCCCTAATATATATATATATATATATATATATAGATATAAATATAGGTACGAATGTATTGTATGCACACAATACATTCGTACGCTGCCCCGTAGCACCATGTACCCTATGCACTCATGCCTGAAAAGTGAAAGTTGTGCACCTAAAACGTAACGAGGTCATTCGTTGAGTAGATTTTACACCTCATATTTTTTCCATACCGGGGGCCTTACATGAAAATTGATTCTCAAGGAGTAAACTCCAAAAGAAAAAATAAAGAAAAAAAAAGACGTTTCAATCTGTAAGCCTAAATGTATCGAGTAAAGTAGAATCATTTGCAATTACCATATTCAGTGCATAACTATCGCTATTTCTATTATATATATATATATATATATATATATATATATATATATATATATATATATATATATATATATATATATATATTGTAACATGATGAAAAATTCGACATCGACTCGTGGTTTGAATTTATTTGAAATCGTCAATAGTTACCGGATGAGCTAATTCTAGTGACATCTAGAATCAAAAATTTCGACTTCGACCGAGCAATAGATCGACCGCATGGATTTTACGAGAGATCCGGGATAGACGTCGTACTGAACGGCTGCGTTTTTTTGTATTTTGAACAATTCGACAATCTCGACCAAACGAACAATTTCGAGTCCGATTTTGAACAATCCGATATACGCCGTTAAGAACAATCTGAGTGAACAATAATTCGATTATTTTCTGTGAACAAGCCGAAGCATCGACAAACTGAACAAGTGTACGAGTGAACTGATTTTGTTAATGAACCAGTGAAACGCGATTGGTGTAAATAATAATTAAGTCAACAATTAATTACGTGTACTAATTATATGAGAGTGCAATTTGAACGCGTTACCGAAATATAAAATATTACTTTATTTTATTTTATTTCATTCGAGTAGTTCTGAGAATTGCGGATTATCTCTTTCTCATTCGTTGCGGCAGCCAAGTCTTGCCATGTAAAATACTCTGACGTCACCGGTCGAGTATTTCGTTAAGAACTACGTCGTGCTTGTGTGTGTGAAATACGATAAGTGTATTTTAATTTCGTCAACCGACTGTTTTTTTTTTATTTTGAGCAACGAACTGACTATTCCGATCAACTACTTTTTTTTTTTTTTTTTTTTGTGTTTATATCGAGTCAAGCCGATAACGGCATTTTTTATTTCTTTTGTAACCGATTATGTTTGTCAAACCGATCAATTATTTTGTTATTTAATATACGACTAATTTGTTAATTCTGAGCAATTATTTATCGTAATCTACGTGCCTGACCTTTCCCCGATCCACCACCCTGAGTTAACGTTTCGATAATTGTTTATTTGGTGATTACAACTCACCTGGCGCCCAACTAATCAATAATTGAACAAGGTTGCCAAAAATCATAAGTGTATTCGGGCTTCACTCCGGTAGATCCCCGGTGGTGAAAAACCGGTCACCATATATATATATGTATATATATATATATATTAGGGTGTTACATATTTAGGCGATATTTTGTTTTTTTCTGTCCTACCTGAGAAACTAACAATTTATAGAACAAAAAAAATATTCCCGCTTGAAAAAAAATTCTAAGTCAATTGGGGGCTTCACTCATCGAAAAATTCGATTTCCCATTCAAATAACATGGGAAAAAATTTTTTTTTAGTTTAGAATGTTTTACCTCGGCAATGGCTCAATGTTTGGATAAGTCAAGTATACATTTTTGTAGGGAATTGAACGCTCTACAAAAAAAGTCGCTTATGATTTTTTGATAAATTCATCTGTTCAAAAGTTATTAGACCTCGAAGTTAAGTTGGAGTAAATTTCGAGATCTATTTACTTTTCCGGCGAAACTATAGGACTTATGATAAAATATCATGAATATTTTTTGTAGACAATTATATTCCCTGCAAATTATCATTGATAAGTTTTTTTTAAATTCTGCATTGTTTTCTAGTTATTTCCATTTTAATGCTAAGCTCTTAAAATCGATCAGAACACTATTTTTTTAGGAGCTGAGCATCAAAATGGAAATAACTAGAAAATAATGCAGAATTTAAAAAAAAACTTATCAATGATAATTTGCAGGGAATAAAATTGTCTACAAAAAATATTCATGATATTTTATCATAAGTCCTATAGTTTCGCCGGAAAAGTAAAAAGATCTCGAAATTTACTCTAACTTAACTTCGAGGTCTAATAACTTTTGAACAGATGAATTTATCAAAAAATCATAAGAGACTTTTTTTGTAGAGCGTTCAATTCCCTACAAAAATGTATATTGGACTTATCCAAACATTGAGCCATTGCTGAGGTAAAACATTCTAAACTAAAAAAAAATTTATTCCCATGTTATTTATATGAAAAATCGACTTTTTCGATGAGTGAAGCCCCCAATTGACTTAGAATTTTTTTTCAAGCGGGAATATTTTTTTTGTTCTATAAATTGTTAGTTTTTCAGGTAGGACAGAAAAAAACACAACATCGCCTAAATATGAAACACCCTAATATATATATATATAAAAGACGATTTTCGCCAAAGACGAGCTCGTAATTTTAATTTTAAGTACTCACTAAATAGATTTAAAATTTTTTCATTCTATTCCGATGTAAATCAAATTTTTAACTATCCGCTAAAAAAATGGAAAATTTTCAAAAATTCGGGAAGTTATTGGTTTCGGTCTGATATTCGAAAACCGAATTTCTATCAATCTTGACATCTTGAGGTTCTAGGACGCTATTCTGACTAATGTTACGATGATGCCCGAGTGTATATATGTGTGTATGTACGTACGTATGTACGTCCGTACGTATGTAAATATCTGTAACTTTTGAACGGATGAACCGATCTTGATCGTTAAGGTGTCATTCGACGCGGCTTGTTGTTATCTGAAAGTTGTTTGAAATTGAGCTTGATCGGTCAAGTGCGTTCGAAGATATTCCAAAAATAAAATTTTTTCAAAAATGTTTTTTTTTTAAGATAACTCTTAATGTGCTCGATGGATCGATTTTAAAATCTAATCAGCTTTAAAACTTTATAGGCTGCATCGAATGCCACCTTAACGATCTCAATCGGTTAATTCGTCCGAGAGATATTGTTGAAGAAATACATGGTAAAAAACGTATTTTTTTCGGAAACAACGGCGTACAAAAATATTCACGACAATTCTTTCGAGCTCAATGAGCTCGAAAACATCGAGAAGTTTTGGGGCTGGCCCGCAGGGTCAACTGATAGACCCCTTTTTCTTTTTTATAATGATCTGTAGCTTCGCAAAATTTGAAGATATTTAATTGGCAATGAATGAAAATTACAAGGGAATCATAAGCTACTTCAAAATATCAAAATTAGGAATGGTCAATAATGATTTGGATTTTACTTTCACTCGGATATAAACATATTTGTATAAACTATAAGTATTAAAAGCATATTGAATAATTAGAAATTTATTGACGCATTCGTCGTGTTTTTTAATTCTTATTGTACTTTAATTCCAAAGCTAAAAATAGTTTTCACATTGACAATTACTGGCCCTGCCAAACTGTAGGTTACTCAAGCATAGGAAGAACTGAGATCACGATCGCAATTTATGTATTCGTCGTGCTCGTGAATACTCGGACTCAAGAGTTCCAACATAGCTGTTGGTGGAGTTGGTTTGCAAAAGCACTGAGTGGTCTGGCGAACTTAATATGATTAGCAGAGATACTCGAGAAGTTTCCATTATCCATAGTCCAGGCAGTACCTTGTCATTGTCTCTAACTTGATACAATGATTTATCACTTAATGCAGTAAAAATGATTGAACTTCACAAATTCGTTTGTTAATTCGGCTGTTTCAATTGGAGAAATCGTTTTTTTCTTCTGAAAATAATTCAATAACCAGCAGAGTATCATGAAATATAGTGGCAATGAAAATATGAGGTCTCAATATTGATATTAAGAGGTGGCTGTTTTTTAATTTTGTATTTTTTATTCACTAACATAATGAAAAATTCATAACATCTGAACAAACAAAGATATAGAAATATTCTTCCGATATACTTTATAGCACATTTACTGGTCTACAAGAAAAGATTCCTGTGATTTTTGCATGAATTGGATCATTCAAAAGATATCGATAGTTAGAGTATAATACAATTCAAAGAACTTGTTTTCATTTGTTCCGAATTTCAAAACAAGTCAATCAATAAGAATTGAAAAATATTTCCTTGATTTTCCATATGTTTTTTCATCGGACATGAAAAATTAAGATAATCTTAATTCATAAATATCTTTTTTCATCGATTACGCCCGTAAAAATAGACGTTCTTTATGGTCAAGCTCACAACAAATTTCTAATCCCATTTTTTTTTCTCATAAGGTTTAGGATCACTTCCAGAGTATAAAATCACCGAAAGCTGATAGGAACTGGTGGAGCTCCAGGTGCCATCTTAAAAAAAACTTTTGGCCGATATTTCAAAAACTATGCACTTCGGGGCAAAAGTCATAGAAACCATTAGTGTAGAAAATAAAATTTCACATCTTTTGTTTTCTATAAACTTTTTTTTTGTAAAACTTACCGGTTACGATTTACGGTCGATTTAATAAACCGGTTTTTCTATCTCGGGCGATAACTCTTATAATATTGGATTAATCAATAAATTATATCCATCGATTCTTAAATATCAATCTACTCTTTACCACTTTTTTAACTTCCTGCTAAGAGAGTTGTAAATTTTTAAAAATTCGGGAAGTTATTGTTTTCACGCCGATTTTTTAAAATCGAGTTTTCATCGGGTGTTGACGTTTTGAGGCACTACGAAGCTATTCTGACTATTTTCAAAATGATGTCCGAGAGTCTGTGTGTGTATGCCTCTATAGGTACATAATTATATATCATATATTTATATGTATTACGTTTGTATGTGAATATTGTATATCCTGGCAAATAAATAAATAATATTTAATCAGTACTTGTCTCAAGTAAATGTGAACTCTTGGTTAATGTTTCGGAGCTGGCGTGGTTTAGCGGTCGATTTAAAATTTACGTAATGTAAACTTATTAGATGATTATTTAATTATTAACACTGACAATAGATAACTTTACACTAATCTTGGAACAGAAGATTTTTACTATAATCTCTAATATCGAGGCATGGGTCTTGGGTAAGTGCAACGTGCGCTCACATATACTACTTTAAAAATACTCACTGACAATGGAGTAGTATCAGTATTTTCATACATTCAGCTGATTTTCGTGGTACGGTTTAAAATTTCAACACATAAAACGTTAAACTTACAAATCCAAATCCAAGTGGTTTTACGAAATTGAAGTATAAATTTGCAGTTTGCAATCATAAATGAATGGTCGTCTTACTGCAAAAGTTATACAAATAAATTTTTGATTATATGAAACTTAATAACGATATTTTTAAATGTAGTTTTACTGTTTTTATATTTTAAATAGGAAGAGCTTGTAAATTTTGAGGCATTGATGAAAATATAGAAATTACAAAAAAATAAAAGCGTGAAATGTAATTATTCCATTTTCTTTATTAAAGGCCATAATCGAGTAGTGATATAGGGGAAGTCTGGGACAGCTGCACTTGTAGGTACCTGCCATACTGACTAATTAAATACCGCCTATTTGCCCTGTCTTACCGACTGCCTTACCGACTGTTTTACAGGCGGTCGGTATCAGCGCGGTCAGTATGATCTGTTGTATCTATGTTTTTGACCATTTTGTGCACAATTACGACCATTTTATAGTGCCGTACTAATTGCTGAGTCAGTAATTTTTTTTTCGGATTTTCCATTGGTTTTCGACACCCGCTTGAAAAAGCTTTATATGTGAAAACATATATGATAAAATATATGAATATTATAATGTGATATATTGTCCAATATATAAAATAATATTAATATTTTTGCCGTATTAATATATGATTATATATTGAACAAAAATATATTGCTAGAATATATTACCTATGTATTTAATAATATATGACTTTTTTATGTATGTTTTACATATATATTTTAATATATCTTTTTTTATAATGATATATTATATTGAAAGTAGTATATTAATTAATATATAGTATTTTTTGTATTTTTTATATATGTTTTCCAGTATATTGCAAAATTTATGATTTCCAGTATATTGTAAAATATATGGCACTTTTTTTACTTTTCTTAGATTATTGCGTTAGTTAATCAGTAAATGCAAGATCAATGAAAAGAAAAAAAAATAATAAACTTGACTTTTTTTTGTGGAATTGTGTAGAAATTTAAAAAGTATATTGAAAAAATAAAATATTTAATATATTGCGAAAAATATAAGTTTTAATATATTGGAAAAATATAATTCCAATATACTGCGAACCATATATTTAAATATATAAATTTTTTCATATATAATCAATTATGTAGAGACCATATACCACTAATTATGTGGGTCAAAATATATGGAAGTTTATATCAAGTTAATTATATTATACTCATAAATTCTATATATACTATCCATATATGGCAAGAATATATTGAGCATTATATGAGATAATATATATAGAAAAATACACAACCTTATATATTGGTAAATATAGTATTATAAATATATAATCCAATATATGTAAAAAACATATATTTTTCAATATAGATATTTTTGCCGCTATATATTTATCACATATTCATCATATATTTTTTTATATACTTTTAACCATATATAGCTTTTCCATGCGGGCATAGTTCCTGTCCATGTTAAGTTTTATCGATATGGTTCATGAGCATGCTGTTTTATCAACATGGTTCATGCCTATGCTAAGTGTTATCGATATGATTTATGCCCATGCTGTTTCATTGACGTGGTTCGTGTCCGTGCTAAGCATTATGGACTCATACACTTAGTCTACTATGCTTACAACAATTTTATTACGACGCGGTTGAATGACGTTATATCGTAGATATTTTATTTATAGTATAAGAGGCTTAAACCTGTTCTAAAACGTTATATTTCCGGTACTCTATTGTATAACAGGCTTAAACTTGCTTAGCAACGTCATATTCTATTTATAGCATATCAGGTTTAAACCTGTTCCATGACGTCACATTCTCGGAAATATATTTATAGAACGACAAATCGAAACCTCTTAGATGACGTCATATTCTCGGAAGTTTTTGTTAAGACGCAATAAAACCGGATTTATTTGCGCAGTTGGTTTAAATTTTGAGGTTAGCGTTATTCTAGAACGTTTTTTGTGACGTCATTCTGCAGGTTAAGAATTGCATCAACCAATTAACATCGATGGGGGTGGGGGTTAATTAGATCACCAATCAGGTGCAAGTCGATAGTGAAGGGGATGAACACATATAAACGAGCACTTTTACCTGGAGCTCAACAGTCTTCTAAACAAATCATAAACTGAATATGTACCACTTTCCGGCAAAAATTCATAACCTGAAAATAAGTGCATAACCTAAATATTTAAATATCGTATCAAATAAGTAAAAGGTATGTATAACCTAAAAAAGTTGTCTTTGTCAGGAATAAACTAATTATAATATTATTTCTACATTGAATTGCAGAACAATGGAGTCTTTTATGGACTTCGAGCTTCTTCAAGATGCACGCGGTGAACAGATTGCCAAGGAATTTTGTGCATTTGGGCATTTTTACGATCATGAAGAATCGTCGTGGAGATGTTCTTTGTTTTCACCATGCCACTGGGAGTAATTTCCTGCAAAAATTAAAAGCAGTAACCATTGGACAATGTAAAATCGCACAGGCATTCCGTGAGATGCTGGGCATGTAGCCCACGAACAGGTAGAACATGTAATCAAGTCGGCAATATCCACAGACAAACCCTTTTACATTTTCGTCAATGGAGAGAAAAAGAAACATTGGCTAGAAAAGAAAATCGGCACTTCAATTGAAGTAATTCATTCTCACATGATAGAATATCGAGGATTCAAAAAACCTTTAAACTGCAACTACAACATGTATCATAAATACATCGAGAATCCTGAGTATGCATGTCAAAATGCTTATGGTATGTACGAATGGTTCAAAGGTCTGTGAGGTGCCGACAGCCGACACAAATCAATCCTTCTTTACTCGCTGTTGTGAGAAAGTATCTTAAAAATGACTCCCAAAGACATTGCTCAGCTATCAAATGACTTTATACAAATATTTGCAAAAGGAGTTGTTGAAGATGCTTGGGAATTGTTGTCAAAAGATATGACGAATGGCGATGAAATCAGAGGGTTCCGAAAATGTCAAGAACAAAATAATGCGGTTACTGGTGACGTTGTGGAAGGCGCAGTCCTTTAAAACGTGATTGTTCTCAATGTCAAACTGTCGAAGACAATAGTTTTTCATTGTATATGAAGAAAAATAAAATTAATTTCTTTTCTTGATTATAAATGTGTTCTATTTCTATAAAAAAAAAAAAAAAAAAACAGTCTCGCTGGTTTCACAGGTAAAGAGATTCGAACCTACATACTTACCTACATACAAATAATTAACAAACGCTTCACCCGTCGAGCCAACAGGACTTTATTTACTTATCAGCGATAAGTTATCGCTGAGTTTAAAAGGTGTAAATAATGAAACATTTATTATATAAGAGAAAAATTTTTTTATTAATTCATATACTAATCAATATTTTTATGCTAATTTTCGTACATTTTCACTAATCAAAGAATATGCTGCAGTGAGAGTGGCAAATGCTGCTGTGGATTCAAACTCTAGATGTACATTCACTGGTCTGACTTGCGAGATTCGTTTTGCACTGAATAGTCAATAACAATCAACGGTGCTTTTGATAGAAAATCTTTTTTTGATAGCAGAGGTTGTGAGTCTCTATTATAATATGACTTTTGAAAATTAGTTTACATTTCATACAATAAAGCATATTGATTTTGTGCAATATCAATATTTAGATTTCCATAAGGATAATAGTGGAAGTTTAAATTCAATTTTACATCACGAATATTAAAATGAATGAATTCACAAGCATTTTTTTCAATTTCTTCGAGCAGTTTGGAAACTCAGAATGACATAGTGAGGTTTCTTCAGCCGATTCGATGTTTTAACTGCCCAAATCTGTTTTGATGTAGCGGGCAGGAGCGGATATTCGTATAATTCCCAGGTTCGATAGCTTATTGATATCGATGCATTACTAGCGATGTAGTTGAAAAGTTGAATATTATGCTAATCAGCTCCCAGAAGGAGTCTTGGCGCTCTCTAGGGGGCGTCAGACCAAGTACGTACCACCTTCTTCGTGGGTTCTGGGACCAGTACTCCAAGCGTTAGCGGTGCCCGCATGTTTTGCACCTTGTAACATGCGTCAACTCCGTGGTTGCAGGAAGCCAATAGGTACCGCTGCGGAAGTGAGACCAACTTTTCAGACTGTCTTAAAATTCTAAGGGATACTAAGTCGTACACAACACTATCACTAGCATTTAGTGATAATCACTCGAAAAAGACTGAGGGCAAGCTTATATAACTGCTGTCTTAAATCCGAGTGAGTATAAGTGGAAGAAACCCGTATGGGTTGGGGAGAACTTGCATCCCGCCACTAATCTTAAGCAAGCGGTTGACCAGAGCTGAAGTTTGGTACCATGGGAGACCCATTCCAAGCCCCACTTCGCCCAGAGCCTCTTTATTTCTTGAGATGGGAGGGATGTTTGGGTTCATTTGAGGTCAGATTCGTGGTGGCTGTGCGTGAGGCACCCACATGCACTGCATGCCTAATGGGTAAGCTAATGTGAGCTTATGTTCACATTTCGCGTTTATAATATTATGGTGAAAAATAGGGGATTACGCAGCGCGTGTGTGCCCAAAAGGGTAAGGAAACGGCCTCCGGTCGGCGGAGGTGGACCTAGGTCCCGTTATATTAATTAATTAATTATGCTAATCAGCTCCCCCAAGTTGCTTCAAACGTTGATTTCGTTTGAATAATTAGAGTATGTCTCCGCTCGGAAAAGTAGAAAATCTATGTTGGGAACCCGAAAGAAACAAGTGGAGGAAGCCCATTACATAGGGTATAGGAAGAACTTGCACCCCACCACTAATCCTATGCAAGCATTTTGACCAGCGCTGGGAGTCTGGTAACACGGGGGGCCTTTCGAAGCCCATTGTGACCAGAGCCTCTTTATTTCCTGGGATGGAAGCAGTGTTTGGCCTGAGAAAGACAGGATTCGTGGTGGCTGTGGTTAGATACCACGCGCAATAAAGAATTTTATCATTCCTCCGGTTAACGTCCACTCTTAGTCGATTGTTGACTAAAAGTGTGTGGTAAATGGGGACACTCTGCAACGCGTGTATGCCCAAAAGGGTGAGGAAACGGCTTCCGGTCGGCGAAGGTGGACTGAGGTCGCGGTACATTTATTAATTATGCTGATCAGCTACTTTTATATGAGGCATCATCCATTCAATTTTGTACAGATAGTACAAGAGCCGGGCCTACCTCGACCTTGACCGATCTGACAACCTGATGAGATATATTTTTTAAAACGTTTTAATAATAGAAAAATACGCCTATAATAGCTTGCCTATCAAAATCCTGACTAGGCTATTTTTAAATTAATTAATAAGAATTAAATTTATTTTTATTTTAACCGTTCTGTAAGCCAGCTGAATTGTATACTACCCGACAGCAAATAATGCGAAAAATATGCCGCTGTAGCCTTGCCTACCCATTTCTTGACTAAACTACCTGGCAAGCGGGTATAAACAGGTAAGTCAATATAAATAACTCCACCGATCTATTAACCGGTTGAATTTTATACCAAAATGTAGTTAACTTTATAAAAAACGCGATAGTATAGCAATATCTACGAAAAACCAGTCATTAATATTCATTGTCGAGCTTTGAAGTTTAAAAATCGGAGCAAGCAGTGGTGCGTGAGAGAGAAAGTCGAACGCCTGAAGTCCATGCATTAGAAGAGGACATAACAAGCAAGTTATGCGTGCAATATCTCCCAGACGTAGGTTATTGCGCATGCTGTATCCCCTATTTGTTATTATTATCCAGAATTACTTTGGAGTGATTGACAATAAAATTGATTTATTTTGTTGCGAAATTGAACTATATTTACATTTAAATATAGTTTCACTTCCGGCAAAAAAAAGGCAGCAATTAATGTAACGGAACGGTTTGACCGTCCACCTCCGTTTGACGGGAGGCCGATACCACGCCCTTTCGGGCATACTCGCGCTGCGTAATCGCCTATTTACTACCATAATATTATAAAAGCGAAATATGAACATAAGCTCACATTAGCTTACCCATTAGGCATGCAGTGCATGTGGGTGCCTCACGCACAGCCACCACGAATCTGACCTCAAATGAACCCAAACATCCCTCCCATCTCAAGAAATAAAGAGGCTCTGGGCGAAGTGGGGCTTGGAATGGGTCTCCCATGGTACCAGACTTCAGCTCTGGTCAACTGCTTGCTTAGGATTAGTGGTGGGGTGCAAGCTCTTCCCAGCCCATACGAGCTACCTCCACTTATAATCACCAAGAATTGGAGACAAGCCATTATATACATTTGCCCTAATTCGTCACCTAGTGTTCACTAATTTCCGAGCTTTTTGTGGGCGCCATTATGTTTTGAGACCTAAAATGGCGTTGGATCCCCACTTGGGAAAAAAAAGATGCAGCACTTACTAGGGCCTCGTCTATCAACTTGAACTTAATCATGCGCAGCTCGGCGTATGCGCATCTATTAGGAGTACAAATAAGTTTCCGCCATTTTATTGTAGATAGCGCGGCACGGAGCTTCGGTTAGCTTTCACAGATGATAACCGGCTTAAAAAATAGTTTGGACATTTAAGAACAACATAACCTATTAATATCATTGATTTTATATTAGTAAAATATAATTTTTATAAGTTGAAAATGTCAAAATTTGAGCCAAGTAAGCGTCATTTGCGGGAAATATTAGTTTACTTCTTTAATTTAAAGAAATCTGCTGCTGATGCGCATCAATTGCTCGTAGAAGCATATGGTGAGGGTGCTTTGAGTGAGAGAACGTGTCGAGAGTGGTTTCAAAAGTTTCAAAAAGGTGATTTCGACGTAGAAGACAAAGATCGCAGTGGAAGGCCAAAAATTTACGAGGATGCAGAATTGGAGGAATTATTGGAGGAAGACTCATTTCAAATACAAAAAGAACTTGCTCTAACATTAGAAGTCACTCAGCAAGCAGTCTCACATCGCCGAGAGATATTGAACGCCGATTATGCTTAAGTGAAATGCTGCTAGCTAGACATAAAAAAAGGGTTTTTTACATCGTATCATAACTGGTGATGAGAACTGGATACCTTATGACAATCCAAAAAAAAGAAAATCATGGGGATTACCTGGCCACGCGTCAACATCAACAGCAAAACCGAATATTCACGGAAAAAAACTTATGCTGTGTATTTGGTGGGATCAGCTAGGTGTAGTGTCTTATGAGTTGCTTAATCCGAGCGAAACAATTACTGGAGCCCTCTGTCGAACACAATTGATGAGATTGAGCCGAGCTCTAAAGGAAAAACGCCCTCAAGACTATTCTAGACACGAAAAAATTATTCTTCTGCATGACAATGATCGTCCACATATTGCGGCTCCCGTGAAAACGTACTTGGAAACACTTTATTGGGATGTGTTACCCCACCCGCCGTATTGACCAGACATTGCACCGTCCGATTATCACCTGTTCCGGTCCATGGCACATGCTCTGACGGCGCAGCGGTTCACATCTTATGAGGATACCAAAAATTGGGTTGATTCGTGGATAGCCTCAAAAGACAAGGAGTTCTTCAGACGTGGGATTCGAATGCTGCCTGAGAGATGGGAAAGAGTGGTTGCAAGTGATGGGTAAAATTTTAAATAAATTTATATTACCGTTCTTCTATAATAATTTAACGGAGAATTTTAAATCTCCCGGGTGATCGACTTGACCATCTATTATACACGCGGTCGATAAATCGATTAACTGCCCCAGGGTTATCCGGGGTAGATAGAGCGACTTGTCACCGGAAGTGGAGTTTGGATGAGCTCGACGTCAGTCCCACTTAGTAGTAAGTAGGCGGGGTTAATTTCCCAGACGTCCAAGTTAAGTACGGGGTGGCAAGCCGAAAAAGTACAGTTCAACCAGAGCGGTGAGATAGAGTGCCTCGCAACCAGAGACGACCCTAAGACGCCAATCAACCAAAAGGTGAAGGAGACGGGAGGAAGGACAACAGCAGAGAGTTGATCAGGTATTTATTAATAAAATATTCCAGGCATAAGCCGGAAGATTTATTAATTAAAATACGTAGTTATACGTCGGGTTATTGTCGCGCATAGTTTAATTGTCCGGTCTGAATAATTCGCGCTAGAGGTTTCCAGGCAGATTGTTACAGACATATGCCAGAATCCGCAATTCTAGAAGTTTCCAGGCAGGTTGTAAATTACATATGCCGGAAGTCGTCTCGATTCTAGTCATAAGTAATAATTATCAAGTAAATTATTAAATTAAATTAAAGAGCAAAACTCGAAATCATTGAAATTTCGTCCTCCGATAAAAGCTACCCGTCGAAGTAAGAGGTCGAGACGCCGCGAGTAAAAATGGCGGAACTCGAGTAAAAGAAAACGAAGACGAGGTAATTTACTGACCAAAATTTTGGAATATTTAGTCTCGTAAGTTTGAATCAATATTAAAACTAATAACTAATATTAGTGGTTGAAAAAGTCAATCAAAAAATTAATTAATTAATGATAATTCTTATTCTGAAAATTTTAATTGATTAATTTAATAAAGGCAGCGGGAACCGCCATCTTAAAATCAGTGTGTGAGAAAAAAAGTCCCGGAGACTCGAGTGCGCGTGTGTGTGTAGAAAAAGATTTTAAAATTAATATATAATTAACAATTAATTCGGGAGGTAACCGATTTTTAAATCAAGTCCAATGGTAATTGGCAATATTTTAATCGTGTGCGTGTGTGTGTGTTGCCAAGGTAGTGGCTAATTAGTTAAGTAATTTTGGTCGCCAAAGGTAGTTGGCAAATCGTGATAAGGTATTCGGTAAATTGTTATAAGGTCTAAAGGTCTATAGTTATAAGGTAAAAAAGTAAGAGGTCTAAGGTCATAAAATTGAAGGTCAAAGGTTATAAGGTTTATATGTTTATAAGGTTTTAATTTCAAGGTCTGCGAATTAAATAAATAAAGAAAATGTATATATATTGATTAAGTTTAATTTATTCATAAGTTATCCTTCCTCTCCTCTCTCTTACTCTTAATTAAATTTACACAGACCCTGATTTTAAGACCCGGTTCTGGAAGACCGTTTAATCCTTCCAGTGGCGCCTTTTTTAAGGACGACCAGAGTAGCAGTACCCCTGTTATAATAAATATTTAACTTGTGTAAAAGACGGCGGAAACTTATTTGTACTCCTAATAATTTTTCGTGCCTCGTGTCGAGAAAACGGCCGCCATTTTCTTTCGCTACATACATTCAACAGATAACACGTGTTATAATTTAATCTTTTTCTTTACCACTCATCTCGAGTAAAAAATTGAAAATAAACGTTCAACTAACTAAATCACTCATCGAGCTTCATAATTATATAATTATTTATATAATTCAGTAAAAGGAACTCAAGGAATTAATTCTTAAAACTCACCGAATTCAAGTGATCAACGACCACGTTCCTGAGAAGGTTAATTCGACGAAAACCACTACAGGTGCATTATTATTTATCAATTAATTAATCCAAGTGCTCATAAACATAAAAGACTCTATATATTAAATAATTAATTATCAACATGCTTAATATTTTAATAATATCGAAGTTAATTCTCGCTCAGTAGCCTCTGCAATCATGCTACTAGGTGTTCAGAAAATAAATTCAATGAAGTGCAATTTATTATAAACTCATTAAAATCAACTAAATTAAGTGATCAATGATATTATTAAATAATGAACTCGATTATTCATGCATTTTGTGCTATTAAAAAAAGTAATTCAAGTGTTCAATAATTCAACTTCGCTCGGTAACCTCTGAATTTCATATTACTCATTCTTATCACTAAAGCCAGGAAGTTTTCCCTGCTCAAAAAACCCCCAAAAAAAATCTCATGACAATTTTGATTTGTTCATTTAATTTTTAAATGAAATCAAATTCAAAGAGAAAACAAAAGAACGATCTATATTGAAAACAATTTTAAAAAATAATAGTATATTTATAAGAGATTTTTTTTTTTATTTTATATGTCTCATTTGGAGAGAGTTAGCTTTTTTTATTCAAAGAAAAAAAGCGAAAAAATTGGAATAATTTCATGACCAAGCTGGGGTTCTAAGTGCTCGAGTTTTCCGAGTTGCGCAGTCATCTCTTTTTACTATCAATGAAATTTTTTTTTTCAATAAAAATAAAATGATTTTGTACATCTTGAAGTTTTCCTTACTTCAGCTTGAGTCACGTAATTTCTTTTAATCTATTTTATTATAATCGAGGATAAAAAAGTTGAGTTTCTTATGCTAGACAACTGGATGACTTAGTGCTCTAGCTGTCCAAGTTGGGCCAAGTCAGCTTTTTTTTTCAAAATAAAAATGATTCAGGTCGAGTTGGAGATATAAGCTGAATAACTAAGTAATCCAGCGGTTCAAGTGAGACAAGGTCAGCTCGTTATTCGCAAAAAAAAAAGGTTTTTGTGAATTTGATGGTCAAGGCTGTGGTTCCAAATGCTTCAGCTGTCCAATTTAGGCAGGATCAACTTATTTTTTACTAGAAAAAAACAGGAGTAAAATGAAAATTGAAAGTATTTGAATGATTAGAGCTGGAAAACGTAAAAAATTTCTTATTCTTCATCCAGGTATAGAGCCTGGATATTGTCTTACCAAAAGTCCTCGCTATCAGCCTTTCATCCGAACGGAGAAACTATTGTATTCTCCGTTTTGGTGAGGAGTCTGGATATTGTCTACCTAGTTCACCTCAAGAATGTCCTACCATTAATCACGTTAATTACTCTAGAAACTGTCAGCAAGATCACAAGCAAGATTGACGGAGAGACCACCAGAAAGATCACGTGTAAAATCACGTGAAACATTGCCAACAAGACTGTTGAATTTAGACCTAGTCAACTTTTTTTTCAATAAAAAAAAATTTTGTTCGTTGATTTTTTCCTTGCTGAGACTTATATTCAATCGTGACTTATCTAGTTTTTTTTCCTATAAAAAAAAATTGGTTCCCCTTGGATTCCATATTTGACCGCAAAAATTATAACTTATCGCTTATAAAATATACTATTAATATTTAAAATTACTTTCAATGTAGATCGTTCTTTTGTTTTCTCTTTGAATTCGATTCAATTCAAAAATTAAATGAGCCAATTAAAATTGTCGTTATGAAAATTTTTTTAGCGCTATTTTTAGCAGGGCAAACTTTCTGGCTCTACTTATGACATTTTTTGCAATCAACTCAGTGTTTCAATACATTCAAATTAATTATTAGTAATAATTAATTTGTAATAATTTATTACAATCATTTCAATTAATTACTCGAGCTCAATTTTCCAATTTGCATTCAATTATTTACGTATTCATGAGCTCAGACAATTTAACAGTATTAATAAATTATATCAACGATTCAATTTTGTAACCCAGTGATATTATGTGTTGTGACAAATAAAAATGTTATTATATTTTTCAATATGCGTATTTTTTCAATATCCCAATCACCAACCAGTCCTGGCATGTATTTATTTAAATATTATTACAACATATTTTATAATTAAAAATTATTTTACTTATATTAATAATTATTCGACCGGGCCAAAAAAATCGATTATTTATTTTTTTTTTTCAATGCTGTGAAAACATTATTCCTGATGACCAAAAAAAAATATTGTGTAAGTTTGAACCCTTAATATTGATATTAAGAGGCGTATCGTTACGACTAATTGTTTTTTGACAAAAATTTCATTTTTTACTCAAAACTCGTAAATTGTCTATCTGAAAAATTTAAGAAACGTGTATTGTTAAAGGAAATTGAATTCCCTACAAAAAATCTCTCGTAGCAAATTAACGTAAAACGAGCCGTTTCCTTGTAACCGTGCCTTAAACATTGATTTGTTTTTTAAATTTTTTGTTTTTATTTTGGATTTTCGTAACTACTAAGAATATTAAAATTTTGTTTAGTCAAGATGCATATCCTTAAAGGACGTTCATGATCTACAAAAAAGGTCTCTTAACATTTTTTGTTAAATTCACTTCTTCGAAAGTTATTCAGGTTACTGAAGTCGTTTTGACTCAACTTGAATGGTTTACAGAACGGTAAAAAATAGAAAAAATTTAATTTCTATTAATTAATTTAAAAATATCCTGGTTAGGGTTTTGATAGACAAGCTATTATAAGCGTATTTATCTATTATTAAAGCGTTTAGAAAAAATATCTCATCTGGTTGTCAGATCGGTGAAGGTTGAGATAGGTCCAGCTCTCAGACTAAGAGTAATTTTTACGTCTTCCGCTGCAGTCTGTAACAATGCATCGGCATCAGTTTGTGTTCTCGATATTACCAGTTGATGTTGACAGTTGAGAACAATTCGATGATAGTCTTCGGCAAATCCACTCAGTAAGCTAAGTGGAATAGACACATCAAAGTATCCAAGCATACAATTTCATCATTTTCTTACCAACCAGCATTTTCCAATATAGTCTTTTAAGTAGGACTATGTGATAAGTATCCTTTCATAGCACACGTGAAGCCAACATTGTTAATGCAATTAATTTTTTTGCCATTTAAAAGAAAACGTATTTCTCTTAATAGGAAACATATACCCATATTGATCATATTTGTGATTGCAACTGCAGTAGCTTTATTTCTTTTTGATAGTCTACCATAGGTATGCAGAGTACTTTTACTAGGGAATAAATAAAGATTTTGGTTTTGCACGACAATTCGAATCTCATCGTTATTGTTGAAAGTTGAAGACGCATATGGCTGATGCGCATGAACTTCATAATGAGAAGTGGTTTCATTAAAGATGACGCCATGTTGAATTCCTAAAATTTCCTCCATGGTATTACACAGATGAGACAGCAGAATCGTTTTTTTCAACTTCCCGCTGAGAAAATCGATGATTTTCAAAAATTTCGGGAAGTTATTGATTTCACCCCGATTTGCGAAAATCGAAATTTCATCAGATGTCGACGTTTTGAGGTCTTAAGAAGCTATTCTGACTGTTTTTAGAATGATGTCCGAGTGCCTGTGTGTGTGTGTGTGTTTGTGTGTGTGTATGTGTGTGTGTGTGTGACCGGGCTATAACTTTTTAACTAATGAACTGACTTGGATAGTTGAGGCGGCAATCGAAAAGGCTTGTCAGCCATCAACTTTTTTGAAAATTTCAGATCTTTTGATCACGTAGACTCGAAAATATCGGCGAATTACAAAAAAAAAATTTGTTTTTTTTAGTTTTTTATTAATTTCTCGGAAACGAGTTTAACGATCGACTTTGAAATCTAATCAGCTCTCGGGCTTAATAAGACGCGTCGTTTTCGCCCTTAGCCATCTCAATCGGATAATTCGTTCTAGAGTTATCGTGGGAAATAGAAATGGTGAAAAATGGTTTTTTGCGAATATATTTGAAACAACTGAACTAAACAATTCCAAAATCTGATCAGCTTCGAAATTTAGTAGAAGGCGTCGATTGCCACCTCAACCATCAAAATCGGGTCATTTTTTTAAGAACTATCGTGGTAAAAAGAAATGGTGGAAAACGGTTTTTTGCAAACTTCTTTAAAATAAGTAAACTAAACAATTTCAAAATCTGATCAGCTTTAAACTTTATCAAAACGAGTCGATTGCTACTTCAAACATGAAAATCAAATCATTTGTCAATGAAATATCGTGGGAGAAAGAAATGGTAAAAAACGTTTTTTTCGGAAACAACGGCATACAATAGTATTTTCGAGTTCAAAGAGCTTGAAACTGTATTCCTGACAATATTTTCGAGCTCAAGGAGCTCGAAATGAGCGGGAAGTTTTGGGGCTGGCCCGCAGGGTCAACCGACAGACCGATTTTTTCTTTTTCTCACAACGAATTTGAAGACCGAGACTCTTGAGGAATATTATGTTTTGACGTGTTAACTCTCTGGGAGATGTGCGATAACTGGTGGTTCCTCGCCATCTTCTCTGATTAATATAGCTTCTTCCAACTTTGCTGTCATGTACAATACCCATTATTTATCAACAGATTTTATATGTAGACGAATAGTTACCGTTTCTCCACGAAAATTAACTATTTTTCCAGCTTCATTAACAATTTTTAATTGAAGAGTATGTATTGCTTGCACTGTGACTGGAAGATAAATTATGTGTGAAGGTACTTCATTGATCTTATATCCTGGTGAGGCTGTTGGAAAACACTTATGAATGGTGTGCACTTTGTTATCATTGATGTATGCACCTGCAGTATGGTAGAGTTAGTTATGAAGAATTCGATTTACGTTCATTATGAATAAACATTATATTCATTTAAAATAATCGAATATTCTTGGCCCAACTCTAAATATATTAATAGTAAAGATACATGTATTTGAGGCTAGCATTAACTTATTAATTACTAAACCTTTTACTGTTAGCGCAATTCTACTTATATTAATAGTTAAGACGCCGATACTTAAATGAAGCTGTTAGTTTCTTAAATTGAATAAAATGGTACTTATCTTAAAGAAGTCAATAATTAAATGAACTATCGGAATAGTTCCGTTAAAAATATATCGGATTAAATTAGAACTAAACAAATTTCAATTAATTGTAAAATTTTATAAGGGAAGTGAATGTATTTTACTTAATAATAACACTGTCACATTTATTATAATTTTTTATTATTATACTTGTAATAAAATTATATAAAAAACATTAAATAACACAAAATAACTATAAGAATTAATTTTTACAAACAACCACATGTCTTTGAAGAGTAGAAAATGCAGATAAATTGCAGGAGCAATTTCTATAGATGCATGTATACATAGGTTCATTGCAGTGCATGAATCTAATATGTTTAAAAAATAATTTTGGATGCCCATTAAGAGACTGGAAACATATTTTGCACTTATTCATCTTAATTTTTTTGTGAACGATTTACAACTGTATGAATATATGGTATTTGATTATCAAATTTAGTGTGAATATCTCATAAAAACCACTGAATAAGGTACTATAGGTGTTCGCATTCCAATCGGTAACTTACGTCAAATTTCAGAAAAATTTTACCAAGCAATTAAATTCCTTTTAACACTGATGCAACTTTAAACTGAAATTCATCAACACAAATGTATACATCCTTTATTGACTTAAATTCAACTCTAACTGTGATCATGAAGGGCTGAACAGTGAGATTCATTGTTCGCATTTCTTCTTGCTTCTTAGAAACGGCCTTTTTGACATCGGCGTCCTTCTACAATATATATCCAATTTAACATTAGTGGAAACCTAAAACATGTAAACCTTCTCAATAAAACAATTTATAGATAAATTGAGAAAAATATAGATAGCCCAAACTGGGAATCGAACCCAGACCATGTCGATATCGCGCCGAGTGCTCTACCAGTTTAGCTATTCAGCACTATACTATATTCCATTCAATTTGATCTATAACTTATTGAGCCACACCATCCATCGTACGGTATTACACCAATATAATATAGTGGAAACCTAAAACATGTAAACCTTCTCAATAAGACAATTTATAGATAAATTGAAAAAAATATACATAGCCCGAACTGGGAATTTACCAATGCTCCAAGGACTTCAATGCTGTTAATTTTGTTCGCTGTTGGAAACGAATTCGAAATTAAAAGAAAATTTTAATAAAATCTGCTCTTATGTGCGACGAAAATTTAAAACCATAGTTTCCCCATAGTCAAGTTACGAAAAAAAAAATAGAAATAAGAAAGAATAAAAAAAAATTAAAAATTAAAAAAGTTGAGTAAAAAAATGTGAAAAAAATAATTTTTTTTTAAAAGTTATGAAAATTATAAAATTGCTCATGAAAATATTACAAGTGAAATGGAAAATATAGCTTAAATTTCTTGCAGGTTAAGTTTACATTGAATAATTTGATAGTTGTTATTTTTTACTTAATGTCAAAGATTTTACAAAGGTTGGATACTACCCACGATTCCAATAAAGTCTTCCATTTACTTTTTTGTGTATGATTAAAACACTTTTTACAATGGTCAATTATTATAGCACTGACGCCGATGAATATAAATGGACGCTGATTTACGCGGTCTTTTAGATAGGTGGACGGTTTCTTTTTTTTCAATTTCATCAGTTTCCGCTAGCGCGTGTGAGCGCTCTTGGCATATCTTAATGATAAGTATGATATCTTAACTATTAAGATGGTATATTTGCGGGAAATTAGGGTAATTTTATTATTAAAAAATTTTGGTTTAAATAGAATCGCAGTTCTAATTGAAAGCAACCAAAATATCTATTCAATATTGAATGACATTTTATTAAATAGAATAAATTGCTCATGTGCATGATCTATTTGCATTCAATACTCTAAAATTTTGTCACTGTTTAAAATATGACCATATATATTTATTACAATAATATATTTAAAATCTTATAAAAAAGCATCAACTCCATCAATATATTTAATATAAAGGAATCGTTTTTTCAGTGTAGCTTGACATGTTTTTTGGATGGGGGCGTAGATAGAGACCAATACTTTTCTTGTGTGTATAGTCCTTTTCTTAGAGCTATTGCTTCTATTGATGAATTATGACGTTTAGCTTCAGCTAGCTGTTGTTTCCTTGCATTAGAATCATTGACAGCTCTAGCAACTGCTGTGGCTCCACCAGCGAGAGCCCCTGTAGCTGATAAGCCAGCAAACAGTGGAATCAAAAAAGGAAGTACACCGATAAATTTCGATGGAACTGGTAAAACTCGTAGCAATCATATATTTTTTCTTCTGCCAGATTTTTTGACAGCCTGATGAGCTCCTTTGAGAGCACTTGTAATTGGATCACCACCAGCTTGCACAGATTTTTTAGCTGTTGTTACAATTTCTTTCAGCGCTACTTGTGGCTTTTTGCTACTTTTTTTTTCTACTAGTCTTCTCTTGACCATTCTGTCGTTTGCTTCTCTTCTTCAGCCTCATACCAAATCGTCTTTTTACCTTCATGATTTTCTTTACACTCCAAGCAGCAGCTTTTCCACCAATACCAGCGTCTGTTGCTTGAAAGCGTTCCAACGCCTTTTCAGCAAGTACTTAATCAGATTCGGGACGAACAGCAAGATTGTCGCAATTATTCGAGTAAGCAACGTCGTGCTCTTTGCATGCAACGTCGAGAGCATTGATTCCAGGATCACTTAGATCTCACCTCTTTGCTCATTTTGTACCAGGTCCACAGTACTAATATCCCGGTATGTGCAATTTGAATGGTATTTTGTTGATAATATTATTCACAAGGCTTGTGCCACGTTCATGTCTGCACTCGAGCATGTCAGATCAATAACTAACGTCTAATCTAGAGAATATAAGTACCTATAGAAAAATGTGAAGTCACCCTAATGTTCATAAAGGTGTGTCTCTCGTGATAGCTATTAGTTACTGTCAAAGTGAGGTTCGAGAAACAACCAACAGCGCTTCCTGTTGTGAATTTTGACAACATCACGGAGCATAAAAAAAATGACAAAAACGTCATGGAAAATTATTGCCAAACAGTGTGAGAGCTGTTTTCTGTGGACCATCCAACTATTACAAAATGAATGCACTCTTAACTCTAATAACTCATGCAAATGGATTAAGATTCGAAAATGTATATCGCTACTTAAAGTCATTGAATCAGCCAAAGTACAAGTTTTTGGAAAATATTATAGAACCTGTACAAGGTGTTGGTTACTATCGATATAGACAACAAACGGTTGTGTAATATTGCAGATCCTGAAAACTCTAGCCATGCGATTCCTCTGAAAAGTGCACAAATCATTATTCAACATTAAATGAAGAAAGCTTGCTGATGCGACAAGATATTGATATAATTATTCATGGTTCCGAAACAAAATTTTATAATTACAGGAAAAATCAACGAAGAGAGAACTAAACCACAATTGAAGTCATATCAAAGCTTGAAACGAAAGTAAAAGCATTAGAAAAAAATTTTAGTAACCTTACAGAACAAAATTTAGACTTATTATTATTAAAACGTCTCAAAGCACAGGAAAAGCTAATTACTCTCAATTCAACGCAAATCACAAATGTAGTCAACAATAACAGAAGCAGTTGCTCATGAGCTACATGCTCAGGCACAAAGAAGTTATCCTTGATGTCATGTTGATATCCGTGGACTTGATGGAACTTGGCAAGCAGATTTGGTTGATATGACTGCATATGCTTCATCCAACAAACAACACTAATGTATATTGACAATTATCGATAATTTTTCAAAGTTTGCATGGATAGTACCCCTCTCAACTGAAAATGCTCACGATGTCACAAGTGCCATGAAATCTGTTCTGAAAAAAGGTCGTTCCTAAGAATTTGCATGTGAATCAAGATAAAGAATGTTACAATAGTAAGTTTAAAGCTCTGATGCAGTAGCAATCTCGAAGCATCCATTTGCCAACGTTTTAATAGAACGTTAAAGAACAAAATGTGCGTAAAATTTACTGTTCGTGGTACTTACAAATGGATAGATATTTTGGATGATTAAGTGACTGCGTACAATGATATGAAACATCGAACAATTAATATGAAGTCAAAAGATGTTATTGCTGCCAATGCCAAGGAATTAGTATCAAACGTGTATCGCCCTCTGAACGCGATGAAATAAAAAGAAAAAGTTTAAGCTTGGAAATAAAGTTCGCATCACCAAATACAAACATGTGTTCGAGAAAGGGTACACTCCCCATTGAACAACTAAAATTTTTACGATTAAGGAGGTTAAGGATACCAATCCAACGACGTATAAACTCATCGATTACCAAGATCAACTAATTGGAAGTGGCTTTTACGAAGAAGAACTCAGCAAAGGTTAATATCCAGATATTTATCTTGTTGAAAAAATCATTCGTACATGTGGAAATGAGCTGTATATTAAATGGTTAGGATTCGATAGTACACAAAATAGTTGAATAAATGAAACAGACTTGTAATAACTTTTTTTTTATATTTTCATTAATAAAAAAATAAAAAAAAAATGTTTTGTTTTTTTTTCAACACATATTATATAGAATATTTACATTCCTCACACACATTATATACAATATTTACAATGATCACTCACATATGCACCCGCTCACACATACAATCTAAAAAATAGGTTATTTACAGTCATTTACATAACCCCAAGACAGAGCGTGCTTGTTTCGTGTGATAGTCCACACTTTATGTTTTCTACTTTGAATCAAGCGTTGCTCTCTACTTACATTTTTATGGCACATTAAACAATCTACTAAGTCATCAAATGTAATTGTTTTGAGTGCACAGCTTTTCACAGCTTTGGGCCGTTTCGTTTCATTGTCACCTTGTGTTTTAAAGGCATAGAGCTTAGCACAAAGACCAGCAAAGTCAGTCATGATTTTGCCAGTATTTTCGTCTTTCATTTCAGCCAGAACCTTACTATTAACCTGAGGCATATTATGAACATTGACCTCAAGATAATCTGAGGTATCGAAGCGATCAATATCACGTTTAATGACTTCATAGATTTTTGGAACAGTGACTTGATAAATTAGACTGGCGGTGTCGGTGTAAAGAAGCTTTGCTTGATCCAGAGTAAAATTGGTTTTGATGTTATTGTACTGGAAGTTATACACAATAATTTTAGATAAATTGAGAATAGAATAACCAACGTATATGAGCTTATTGAACAAAATCTTAACACAACTCATTTCGATAAGCAACATGTCTTCAACAAAGACAGTACAGGTGTGAAACTTTGGTTTTGCAATTAAAGATCTTGCACTACATCGTCCATCCCACTTTCTCACCAATCTGATACCCGTATGGTTTTGAACATTCTCCATAGACTTGCGAAATACAGCATTGTTCATTAGTTTGTAAAAGTTTTTCTCGAATATATTTGCAGATTTTTACTGCACTCTGTATTTCAATATATGGATGGCTCCAACCATAGAGATTGATCGAATTCTAAGACTATGTGTACTTGTTTTACACTCATATCTAATTCGATGCACTGTTTTAAGTTGCAATAATCAATAACATGCATTTCTTTGTCATACAATGTTGTAGCTAGTTTTGTGCATGTGCCTTTTGGTGGGTGAAAGTGTTCAGGACAAAGGGGCACGTCTTTGTGTTGTTCGTGTAAGTATTTCGGATACTCGATATCCACTTTCAAGATGTAACCCTTGGAATTGTCATCAAGATTATTTAGAATAAAATTTAATGAAGCATCAACCCATTTAAATGAGCCAGTTGGTAAGCACTGACTCATTGCAGCCCCATATAAATTTTTCACATCAAAATACATAATGCAAGAATTTTCTCGTGCGGAATTTCATTTATTACTCATAAATGTGTTGTTAGTGCAAGCATATTGATTGGAACATTGCACCACTCCACCTCTAATACCTTTTTCGAAAAACAATAGCATCGAAGGATCTGACAATAAGTCTAAAGAAACATTAGTGTACTTCAACATTGCGTCGAACGCAAGTCCAGGCATAGTGTAGTAGTGTAAGGGGTTTAGATTGTATGTGTGTTTACAACTCTTTTGGAAGTTTTGAAAAATGTCAGCTAAAAGCAGTACGTCCGTTCTTAAATACAAGTCAGAATATTCACCTAATGCCTTAATTCCAAATTTATTCCACACTCATTCCACGTGTTTGTAATTGTCATTAAAAGCATCGGAGTTCTTCAATTTAAAAAAAAAGTAATTTTTTGCAGGTAATTTAGTATAATTTAATTTGTCCTCACTGTCTACATACTCATACGGAAAAATTCCTTTCGGTGTGACAAATTAAAATTGTTGGGAATCAGTAATACTGTTGCGAATAATAACTTTGTCATCATCATTGAGATAAGATGCCAACTTTTCAATACTACTCGCTATAAATCTAAATGAATCTATAAGCCGTAAACTGATGATTGTTTCATCAACTTTTGCAGTAAAAGCGATGTATTTATCTCTATTAATAGTTAATAATTGAACTGAACCAGGAAAACATATAGCTACAGATTCTATAAGAAAATGTGAATCATACCCGGAAAGATTGTGGACTCTCGATAAAGAATTTTACAATTCACATGAGCCGGTTCACGATATTTGCCAGTAAAATGACAGTGGTCTTGGCACTTGGCAGTTTCAGCGAGGTATTTATTGCAAATGTGACATTTCTTCGATGTAATGCATTCGAAATTTTTGTGATCTATAAGTGGATGCATTTTTACAAGTGATTTAATCAAATTATGGACTGAAATAGCTAACGACTTTAACCTAGACATAAACCAATCGATACATTTATCACTACGGTTACATTCATAACTAGACAAAGTATCATTGTAAGCGCAATGAACGTAAGAAGCTACATTGTGGGGTATATGTTCTTCAGACTCATCGGCTTTCGGTATTAATATGCATTCAATATCGGCATAGGCGACGAATCGCACATCTTCGTGATATTTAAAATTTTTTAATTTTAATTCATCATTAACCAGCAGCTCGATTCTAACTTTATTGATTTGAATACAATCCCGATGATGTTTTTCATACGTGATTTCCTCTTAGAAGTTACATAAGCATCGATCACAGAAATATTTTCGTGTTTCGGGTTTTGAAATTTGACTGCTCACTAACCGCGAAAGATCTTTAATAAACGTAAAGTGAAACTTACGATCAAAGCTGGCTATTTTATTCTTAATATTATTATCTATCTATGTGTCTACTAACTGAACTTCTATCATAAAAAGGTGAATTGTGGAATCACCTAGATTTTCTTTGCTAAAATAAAGTGGTATTATCACACTAGCCCCTTGTTCACACAATTCGTCGTCAGATTATATATGTTCAGGCTCTATACCGTATACATTTATAGATAGATTATTGTTTTTCGAGTTTAGGTATATTTTTAAGTTGCATCAGAAATTTAATGTCATCGTAATTTAGTACTCTACTATAATGTGGATATGATCTTACTCTACTCGTGTTCTGACCATCTTGAGCAGGATGAAGAGCAGCAATTACTGGCCACAGGAAACAGTAGTTATCTTCATTCATAAAATCGCTCACAGCTTTTTCTTTTTAATATCTTCAGACAAATTGGTGTAGGTTGATCTATTTGCGCCTTGAAGTCGAACATATTTATTGATGTTTAAAGCAAGGTTGACGATTTCAAGGAGTGACCATCCTGAATCTCAATGTTCAAAATCTTTAACCTTGGCATGCAGACGATCGCTGACAAATTCATTGAACCACACAGAGATGTCTGTAGATGCTAGGATAGCTTCATTTTCAGCATTCAATGCTGTTGTTTCAATTTTTTCTTGATCAGCAGTTGATTTAATGAATTTGCAGGATAGGATGACATTTGCTTTGATGTTACTATCTGATTGGAGAGCAGTTTCTAATTTACCGACAATCAGATCACGTACGTCTCGCAGGAATGCACGCAAACCGTGGTGAAGCAAGTTAATAACCATACTTGTGCATATTCCGTTTGCGAAAGCACCAATATCTTTTCATCTCACTTGGTTATTATTGTCCTCAACTTGCTCAATATGATTAATATTACCATCATCACCACACCCAACGATACCATCTTGTTGTCTCTGAAATCGCTCGTAATGTGAACCAAGTTGTGTATTATAAAACTGAATTTGCATTCGTTGATGCACATTCAAATCTGGAGATCTTGATAGTTGAGTCAAGGCGTCAATCTGTTCTGCAGCAATATCACACCACTCTACAATTAATTGATTTTGAACTGCAGGTGATGACAAGAAAAGCTCATTATAAGCATTTCGCATCGCTTGGAGAATTCCGTTGTAAACTTTGATTTCCATCTTTATGTTTACCAATGAAATTATTTAACAAGTAATGATGAAGAAAAAGTTAGAAGTAAAAATAATAGAATGTATTTTTACCTTTCAAAATGTCCTCAGCAGTGTTAAAAAATCACTTCACAGTATTATAAAAAATTCACTGAAACCAATAACTTCCCGAATTTTTGGAAATTTGGAATTTTCTTAGCGGGAAGTTAAAAATGTTTCGGAACTTTAGTGTGAGGTTAAATTCAAATTCACTAGCTTTAGCAATCCGCATTAATTTAATTAACTGTTTGTTTTTGAATGAATAATTTTGCAAAATTTTTGTTTCTAAAAAATTATTTGTTTCTACCTAAAATTGAATTTACGTGATTATTAATTTTTTTTTTTTTTTTTTTTTTTTTTTTTTTAAAAAAGTAAATTTTGTACATTAAATCAAACTCTTCGGGACTCGTTTAATTTTTGTATTTCAAAGTGAAAATCAATAATTATAACTCAGTAATGTAATTTTTCCGCCAGAAATGAAGGGTTGGATGAAATTTTGTTTATATATTAGTTTGAAAATAATTAATTTTATTTTCTGCACTTGAAGTTCAATTTTAAAAGGAATTTGCAAAGAACAAGTTGCCACATTGATCATTCTCTTATAGACTATGAGTTTTAAGGAGGCTTCATAGGAATCTTTTTGTTGCATTTATCTTCATAGTGGAATTTTCAAAGAACTTTGCCATTGTCCATGATTATTCGTCGAATAGATTCGAAAAATACCAATAGTTCAGAAGTTTATGTGTTTATACACTAATGGAAAAAATTAAAGGATCAAAAAAAAATTCCAAATTTTTGGGTGATTATCAACAGGCCATAACTTTGAGAGAAATGGTCGTACGAGGAAAAAAAAAAATAGAAAATTGTAGCTCCAAGTGATGACTTTTTGGATTAGAACTAAAAAATTTTTTTGCATCAGCGGTTTTTGAGTAATCTTAGAAAAACCAGCGACAAAAAAATTTTCAAATTTTCTTTACTTTTTTTTTTTTGGTCTACGGGCATGGAAAAATTTTTTTTTGCTTAACCTCTATAAGGATCGGATACCTTCATTATTCAGCTTTAATTTTATTTTTTATAGACCTTGATACGACCATTTGTCGCCGAGATATCAGTTTTCAAATTTAAAAGGATCCTTTTGTCTTTGATTATCGATATCCCAGCAACCAATGATCGCACAGAAAGTTAATGGTGGGTTTCAAAAACTTAAATAAATTCCTTTGAACGAATAGCCATTTTTTTTCGAAAAAAAAATTTTTTCTTGTGGTCACATGAATTTGAAAATGCAACAAAAAAAGGGCTTTTGGTGGTTTTTTGGAAAATCAAGTGCTGGATCGAAAATATTGTGGAAATCAATAATGTTGAGTGAGCATTTTCCAGTTCAATATGCCCACAAAAACCCCACAAAGAGCCAGATTAATCCAACCAGCCGTTTTTTTGTTTCACTCGATCGAATTTTTGAAAAAATTAAAGGATCACGTTTTTTGCTTTGAAAAGCTTGTAATCTTTAACAAAATGAAAAAACAAATTTTTCCGAGCTACTTCCGCATTTTAATTTCAAACAGCGCTCAAATTTTCAAAAAATAAGAAAATTTAAAAAAAAAACAACAAAAAATTTAAAAAAAAAAAATTTTTTTTGAAAAATTTTTTAGGAAATTTAAGAGACCACGGATTGCAGCCAAAGAAACGTGTTAAAAATGATTGGGCGTTGGTCTCTTAAATTTCTTAAAGTTGTTAAAAAAAAAATTTTCAAAAAAAATTTTTTTTTTTTAATTTTTTTATTTTTTTAAAATTTGAGCACTGTTTGAAATTAAAATGTGGAAGTAGCTCGGAAAAATTTGTTTTTTCATTTTGTTAAAGATTACAAGCTTTTCAAAGCAAAAAACGTGATCCTTTAATTTTTTCAACAATTCGATCGAGTGAAACAAAAAAACGGCTGGTTGGATTAATCTGGCTCTTTGTGGGGTTTTTGTGGGCATATTGAACTGTAAAATGCACACTCAACATTATTGATTTCCACAGTATTTTCGATCCAACGCTTGATTTTCCAAAAAACCACCAAAAGCCCTTTTTTTGTTTCATTTTCAAATTCATGTGACCACAGGAAAAAATTTTTTTTTCGAAAAAAAAATGGCCATTCGTTCAAAGCAATTTATTTAAGTTTTTGAAACCCACCATTAACTTTCTGTGCGATCATTGGTTGCTGAGATATCGATAATCAAAGACAAAAGGATCCTTTTAAATTTGAAAACTGATATCTCGGCGACAAATGGTCGTATCAAGGTCTATAAAAAATAAAATTAAAGCTGAATAATGAAGGTATCCGATCCTTATAGTGGTTAAGCAAAAAAAAATTTTTCCACGCCCGTAGACCAAAAAAAAAAAGTAAAGAACATTTGAAAATTTTTTTGTCGCTGATTTTTCTAAGATTACTCAAAAACCGCTGATGCAAAAAAATATTTTAGTTCTAATCCAAAAAGTCAACACTTGGAGCTACAATTTTCTATTTTTTTTTTCCTCGTACGACCATTTCTCTCAAAGTTATGGCCTGTTGATAATCACCCAAAAATTTTGAATTTTTTTTTGATCCTTTAATTTTTTCCATTAGTGTATTATAATATGTCACATACATACATGGCAACGGATTTTTTACCACCGGGGAACTACCGGAAGTAAAGTTCAGGAACATTTTTAATTGGCAACCTGTAATTACAAATTTTTAGTCAGACGCCAGGTTAGCTTAATAAATTACGCCCTCGACCATTGATGATCTTGACCAGCTAAGCAGCTCTGCATTTAGTAGAGAGGTGGTGGGTCAAATGACGATAGGCACCTGACAACAAAGCTTCCGAACTAAACACGGCAAATAATAACATAAAATAAATTCCGCAATAAAAGAAATAACACTGAGATCAAATACTTCATAACATTTCAAATCAGACTCGGTAATAATATCATAACATTTCGTGGTTCAGCGAAATAACATTATAACACTTGATAGAATTCCAAAACTCACAATTTATTGATATAATACACTAACAAAATTAATCGTAATAAAACGAACGACGATTTCTTGACATAATATCATTGATTGGATTGATCAAAAACTTCACAATTATTCAAAGTTAACAACTTAGCAATATTTGAGCCAAATTCAGCAATACTTACGCATTTAATATCATAGACGTCGTTCATACTGGACACAATAATACCACTCACATTACATTCGAAATATTATCATTGCAAGAATAAATACTACGGCTTTCTCAAAGTAACTACAAGTCACGAATACGAACGACTAATAATTGCTGCGTCTATAATCCGCCATTTTAACCACGTTTCTACTCTTACATTAAATAATAAATACTTTGAGATTTCATAAAATTTGGAGCATTGAACCCTCGTGCGAATTAATTTTTAAGAACAATTTTAAAATAATCAAAATAAAATTTTTAAATGATACAATTTACGAAACTCTAAATGCTCCAGATTCAAGCTCGACGAGAAGACGCTTACCAAATTAATCGTGCCACACATTGGCCTCCATTATCTTCCTGAACCAGTATTGCTCAACGTTGATCAAATTTTAACAATTAGAAGTCTTCAATATACAATAATACGACGTACAATCAGTCAATCGCCTACAACAAAACAAATTTACCATTTAACAAAATTAAGTTGATTCTCGCGATGCAATTTCAATGCGTTGATTACGGAAAACGTAACACACGTGCACGCCCCTTCCTCACCCAAGCCGGAATCGTCAGTTTTTTGCCGTCCTGTTTTCTTCATCATTTTACGAACGAAGAACGTTTGTAAAAGAAGAAGACGCTATAATATTGACAAAACAACGAACAATAATTTTTTATCGTGATCGATCTCAGATTCTCCAATTAAAGTGTAATTACTCAAAAAAATGAAGTAATGTATTGGAAAAAAACACGACTCTCTCATATCTTGAAGGCTAAAGGAAAAATTGGAATCTCGGATATTATTAATTTATACTTATTGATACTCAATCGAAACCAAGACCGAGAATCGAGAAGTATTGGTATTGGTATTGGATTAATTCAGTTATATTTTAAGTAATTTTTGTTTTATTCAAAAAATGACAATCAAAGTATTTTCTTGATATTGGTTTGTTACGAGAAGTATTGATATTGGTCTTGGTATTGATAAGGTTAATTTTGGCCTCGGTCTTGGTCTTGACTGCAATTTTTAGTAATAAATTAAGTATGACATTTTCATATTATTTCCTGATAGAGAAAAAGACAAATATATCTACTCGATAAATAAAAACGATAAAAATGATATTTCAGAAGACATATTTAACGTGTAAAAGGAATATAAGCTATTATATTAATTATTAATTAATGTATAGGTGATATACTTAACATATATAGAAAAAAAATGTCAATAAAAAATATCGATGTTTGCATATTAAACACAAAATATACGTAGCTTGAAAATATTTACAAGTTGAATGCATGAAAATAAAATGAAATATCCGCGTAGAGGAAAACCAATACTCCTGTAAAGGACGAGATATAATAAAAAAGGAATTCCGCTTCATGCGAAAAAAAATAAAATAAGGAGAGAATGAGAGAAAATTTGAGAACTATTAATAGCCTGGACTGCTATACCTAGTGCTTCAACTGTTAAAAGCGTCAAAGATGGACAGAACTCTACTTCCTCTCGTTAAAAAAAATCTTAAGCCTTATAAAAATAGAACTCTAGGTATTCTGATGGTCTAGGTTCGCGTACCAAGTGCTCAAACCATCAAAAGCGCCAAAGATAAACAGAACTCTACTTCCTTTCATTAAAAAAAATCTTAAACCTAATAAAAAAAGAACTCTAGGTATTCTGATGGTCTAGGTTTGCGCACCAAGTGCTCCAACTGTCAAAAGAGTCAAAAATGGATAGAACTCTGCTTCTTCTTCGAAAAAAAAAATGTTAAGCTTGTTAAAACTAGAATTCTAAGTATTTAGATGGTCCACGTCAGTAATTAAAACTTATACTGCTGTAATTCAAATATTGTATGCATTAATCATTGATTTTGAATATCAATTGACTTTAATCAACGAAAGTTATTGACCATCTACATAGACATAATGAAGCAAACTACAATTGTGCTGCCCATGAGTTTAAGCATAAAATTCACCGAGCAGCTTCATCACTGAGTCGATTTCGATGTTTCCGTATGACCAAGGAGGCTTTTGAAAATAGCCTTTCCGATGGCACAGATGTCGCTGATATTGATAATATATCTCGAGCCATTCTAGATATCGTTGGAAATCTTGATCGGTTGTTCTTCCACCATTGCAAGATATCTTCATTTGCAGTCACTCTCGGTTCGTTCAAATATTGTTCTAACTCTTTTTTGGAACCGTGTAACCCTGCTGATGTTGAAGGAGCCGAATATAAAATGTTGAAGTCTATCGTATCTTCGTCATCTTCATTAGTTTCAGCTCCTTCGACCTCTTGTCCTGGTGGTAGGTCTTGGGATTCATCTGTTTTATATATTTCCTTAAATTTCAGAAAACTCTCTCCTTTGATTTCACGGCCCCAAGATGTCAAGTTAAACGTTTCCAGCTTATGCCTGCTATCTAAAATCAACAGGGAAAAATTCACCCAGTTGGTTCTGGTTAAAACAGGGTATTTTTCAACCTTGCTCAATTTGGCCCCTTAATTAATAGGTCTCAATTAGGACTCCACTGGTAGCTAAACCTCGGTCTTCCAGAACCGAAGATGTTGTAAAAATTCAGGGTCGTTGAAAGATTATGTGAGTGAGGAATTGAGGAGTTAAATTATCGACACAGTATTTTTATCAATATTATTATTAATTTTATTTATCATTTAACAATACTGCTCCCTGGGCTTTATCTTACTTATAATTAATTTATAGTGTAAAATCTTAATCTTAAATTTTATCTTTTACAATCTAAGTCCCCTGGACTATATTAGTTTATTTATTAACAAAGAATTCCCCTGGAATTATTAATAAAAACTGGCCACTGGCCTGATCCCCTGGATCATTAATAATTGAGTCCCCTGGACTTATTTATAAAAACTGGCCACTGGCCTGATCCCCTGGATCTAAATATTAATTAAACAATTACCCTGAAATTATTTATTTCTTGTACACACACGCACCCACATTTTAATTCTTAGTCCCCAGGACTTTATTTTACACACACACACACGTTTACAATTTAATTGTCGACCGGACTTTATCTCACCCACACTTTAATTTAATTTTCCCATTAAAAAATTTAATTTAGTGACTATTTAATTTTCCTTTATTTATAATAATTTATATTTCAGATTCTACTTGATTTTGTCTCACCAAGGTTTTCCAGTATTTTATATTTTATACGAAGTGATGAATTTTACTGACGCGAGCGACCGACGCTATCTCTCTCTATTTCACGCGTCTATTTCTATCTCTCTCGGTTTCGTGTATTATTATTATCTTCGCGTTCACCTTCAGTTTCTGTTAATTTATTAACTGACTGACATCAATTTATTTATACTTAATAATTTATATTTTTTATCACTTAGTTTTCTTTTCCTAAATTAATTTTCCAGTTTATAAATTTTGAAATTGAATTTTTTAGATTTCGAATTTTACCTTAATTACTCTTAGTTTAATTCTTAATTACTAAATGTTTATTTATCAATTCTGGCTTTCTGGCCGAGAATTAATGAGTAATTAAGATTGTAATTTTTAACTAATAATTTCTGGCTTCCGTGCCAAGAAATTTATGTCTTATTTAATAATTACTAATTAATAAATTCTGGCCTCTCTGCCAAGAATTTGTCAGACGGACCATGTGATTAATTTATAGAAAATTCTGGCGGCCTTGCCGAGAATTCCCTTTATAACGAACGGCTCGGAAATGGCGACTGCCAAGAAAAATAACTACTTAATAATTTTAAAGATTAATTATTAATAAATTGTGGCTACCCGCCAACAATTTATTTACCTCCTTTTAAATCTCGTGGTGTCCTTAGCTTCACCAGTCTCTCTCTGCCGATCTCCTCGTTCAGACTTCTACCCAGTCTCTCCAATAATTTTCCTTTTCAATTTAACCTGTTGACAATTCAGTACAAATTAATTATTTTTCAAAAGTTGTATCGGCTTCCTGCCGGATACAAAAATCACAAATTTATTAGTATGATGATAGCTTCTGGAAGGTTCCACTCTAACCTCTCCAAAGCTGATGTAATAACCTGGATACTTGATGCGTGGCTCTTTGTCCGCTTCGGTTGCCGGTTCGTCCGACTCTGTCTCGAATCACCCTGTCCACTCACTAATAATCTCACGGTCCGCGACCCTTCAGCAGTTTTCGGGAGTTTTTCCCACTTCTCATTAACAACTAATTGGGGCGGGAGGACAAGCCTCCAAAATTGGCGCTCTCGGGGACCAGTCGATAAATTAGATCACGGGGTTAATCGGTTTTTGATAATTAACCAACCGCGGGGAATTCAATGACAATTCAAATTTTAACATTTTGAATTTAATTAATTTTACCCCGTTACATGATATAGTGCTTTAACATTTTGTTTTTTGCCGCTTTAAATCCTAAAACCAGTTACTTATCTGCATTATCCCGATCAATTTTGTCATCTAACTGTTTAGCGATTATTTCGATTTTGTCCAGAAGGAGATTGAATGAGACAATAACTAATGGAAACGTTGTATATTTATCGCCTCCCAGTTATTCTAATAAATTTTTTAAATTTATTAAGAATTTATATAATTTTTCTAGAATGAACCATTCTCGTGTGCGAATTTTGTACTGAGTTAATTCTGGTGTTATACAGCACAGCATGATGATTCCGCCTTTTTAGTTTTGAAGCTGTTCCGGTCATGTCGTGAGTGGCATTCGATCTAGTTGGACAGTCTAGCGTTGGACGCAACGTTGTTGGAACACCAGCAGTTCCACAGACAGAATTGAATTTTTCGTATACGATTTTGTTCCGTCTTATTTTATTGATGATTGACCGAAGCTTCATCAGAGTATTTGATGAATCTTTGATCAGAATGGAATTCTCATCATTTGTCTTAGTGTCAGTCGATTGAACTGTGTCATCATTATCAGTATCAGAGTCAGGTTCTTCAAACTCGTCAGTCTTGTCTTCGACGTCGTCGTCGAGTGTCAGGCCTAAAATTTTTAACATGTTTTGCACCCCTAGATTCAAAATATGTGCCATACATCGAAAATGTTGACTCTCTGAATCAAAACTAGGAAGCAGTTTTTCTAATTCAATGATGAATCTAGTATTAGCCGATGTATTATCGACAATTATTCCTTGGATTTTATATTCCAACCCATATTGGATGAGACATTTGAAAAAGATGGAAGCAATATCTTTGCCTGTGTGTTTGCCATGAGTTGGAATAAAATCACACACCATGGACTTGTAGTTCCATTCATCGTCGATAAAATGAATAGTTATACCATTAAACGTACTGTTTGCAATAGAGGTCCATCCGTCCATGGTAAACGAAATGTTAGATTTACAGCTATGAAGCTTACTTTGAACAATAGTCTGAACTTCATCAAATCGCTGCTTTATTTGGTGACGAAGAGTAGACCGTTTAGGAAGTTTAATAGTTAGATTGATCAGTTTAAAATAATCCTGAGTATCTTGATCATCAAAGAATGAAAATGGAAGGTACTTTCCACAAATTCAATCGACTGTAGCAGAGATAAAATTTTTACATCCATCAGTTTCCTATAATAATAAAAAAAATATATATGTTTATGTTTACGTATACACATATATTTATACATTCGAGTCCATCAACAAAACCAGATAACGCGTTTTTTTCATGATTGATGCCTAAATTTCAGCGGATAATACGAAAACCTACATCTAAAAAAAAAACTTAGGCCCTCTATGTTGACTATGAAAGCGCACGCAAGTAATTTTCTTTTTCACGTTTATAGAACTTCAGGAAAATATATTCTTTTTTTGGCAAAACGATAAAGAGCCTTGTCCATCCTGGACAGATCTGCAAGTTAGAATACCTAATAATCCATTTTAGAACCTGAAATGACCCATATTTCTTTTTAACTTCCCGCTAAGAAAATTAAAAATTTCAAAAATTCGGAAAGTTATTGATTTCAGTCCGATTTTCGAAAATCAAATTTCTCAGAGATCTTGACGTTTTGAGGTTCTAGGAAGCTTTTCTGACTAATTTCAAGATCATGTCCGAGTGTATGTACGTACGTATGTATGTATGTAAATATCTGTAACTTTTGAACGGATGAACCCATTCGTATCGTCAAGGTGTCATTCGACGTGGCTTGTCAATATCTAAAAGCTGAAAAATAGAGTTTGGTTGGTAGGGCTCTTTCAAAGATATTCCAAAAATAAACTTTTTTCCAAAATGTGTTTTTTGATAACTTGTAATAAGCTCGATGGATTGATTCCAAAATCAACTGGGCTCTGAAGCTTCATAAGCCGCGTCGAATGCCACTCAACCATCAAAATCGGTTCATTCTTTCAAGAGACACCGTTGTCGAAAGAATTAAAAAACAATTTTTTTTTAGTATTTTTCAAATTCCTTAAAAACGACTAGATAAATCAATTTCAAAATCTAATCAGCTGTTGAACTCAATAAAACACGTCGATTGCCACCTTAATTGTCTTAATCGATTAATTTGTTCGAAAGATATCGTTTGAGAAAAAATGGTAGAAAACGTTTTTTTTCGAAATCAAAGGCATGCAAAAGTCCTTTCGTGCTCGAAGAGCTTGAAAATGTATCCACAATGTTATATCCAATTAATTTTTTTAAATTAATTTATCTTATTTCATAAATAAATTTACGAAACTCCTCTTTACAAAAGCGCGCGAAAACGCAGCGTCAGTTTTACCACCATTTATGCGTATCAAAGTAGCGCAACGATTTTTGCAATAAGGATTGACGAATAAATAAAAACTTGTCTTCATTTTCCACCAATGACAACAATTTAATTACTCCCATCAAACGTCAATTAAAGTTTTTAATAATCTGAGCACCATGGCTCAGGTCCTTAGTCGAATATCAGATCGCGTGATCTTGAGTCCTACGGACCGCGAATAACAGAACCGCAAAAATTTTGTGAATCTTATTGCAGGAATTCGCGTTTGCGTCGAAAAGTCAATAAGAGAATTTTAATATTTTTAATAAAAACTCTATTGCAGGAATCCGAGTTTGCATTAAAAAGTCAATAGGGAATATTTAAATAAAAATCTACATAAAAATCAATTAATCTTACGGCAGGAATCCGCGTTTGCGTTGAAAAGTCAGTAAGATCCTTTAAACTAAAATTCTATAAAATACAGTTATTGCAGAAATCCGCGTTGACGTTGGAAAGTCAATAACTGAATCTAAACTATCTATAAAAATTCTCATACATCGATTAAGCATTCGGTTCGATTGAATAGTGATACAAAAATAAATAGAATTTGTAATCCAATCTTGAGTTGATTCAGTTTTGCGCATAATAGCCTTTGGGCCCAACAAAGACGCATAATACAATAAAATTGTATTCTTAAAAATGGTGAAAAGTTAATGTGTAAGTGAAGTTCAACTAAAGTAATATTTTAATTGAACGTTAAATGAAAAGACTAGAGATCACAACTTCAACCTCGAGAGTTCCATTTGAAAGTAGCACATAAGATTTTATCCTACAACCCCAGCCGCGTCTATTCAAACAAATCCTTCAGAAGGAGGCCGAGTGAGCTGCAAAGATCTGGAAGGATAAAAGCCTGCCGTGTTAGAAGAAAGAATCATCTGAAGGTAAGTGAGAGACAATCTGAATATCTTTTATCTCTGTCAATCGATTTATAAATGCAACGTTGACCAAGCTCGAAGGCGTTTTGGTTCGTACACTATTCGAAAAACCCACAATAAATAATAAATATAGGAAGTGAAAACCTTCCTCGTATTCTTTACTGTTATCCGCAACCTCCATATCGCTCGTTAAATTTTTCTATCGCTAGCAAAGGGAGAATCCCGGGTAATTAAATTAAATTACAGCGGCGGACATAACACACAACAATTTTTCAAGCCCAAGGAGTTCGAAAACGGTGGAAAGTTTTGGGGCTGGCCCGCAGGGTCAACTGACAGACAGATTTTTTTTTCGCACGTCTGAAACTTCTTGCCTATCGGATAACCTTTTCTATTTCGTACAGATCTGTCAGTTAAAGCACCTTGTACCCTATTCTAGAACCTGAAATTACCTCAATTTTTTTTTTTTTTGCACGTTTGAAATTTTTCTTAAACGAGAAAAACATGTGATTTTTCTATTCTGGACAGATCAGACAGTTGGGGCACCTTCTATTTCGATAAAGATATTAAAAAATGACAAGAAGTTCATTTTTACATTGGTTGATGACATTAAAATATATTCCGGTTTTTTCTTTTCAATACTTAAATATATTGTCGCGATTAGAGATCGTGATGGGCGTAGGTACGATATTTGTATAAAACTTAATAAATAAAAGGGTACTTATATTGATCAAGGTCCAGTTCGTATGCCCGGCTACCGTTGACCGAATGCTCAATTTACTCTATTTTATATTTAAATCGCGCCTACTCAATATTGTTGAAGACAGTATTGATAAAACCCAAAACGATTTCCAAATTATTATGTGACTGATTAAATTGCACAATCAAACGTCGAGCGGTAAACGTAAAATTGTGTACCCCCTACTGTGAACTAACGGTCTGAGGCTAGACAGGTAGGAAAATAAGGGATAAAGGAAGGTGGGCTGCTGACAAGCCTCGTGAAGTTAGTATCTTAATGCTAAAGGCAAAGTGTCTGAAAAATAATTCTTTCAAAGGTTTTATGTCAACGAGTATTCGTTTATTAAGGGTTATATATATATTCCCAAAGTACAAAGGGTTATAAATGTCAGTATTCAGATTATTAAATAAAAGTAAATGCTCATGCATCTGGTTTACAATTGTTTTAGAGTATATTAAATGAAATTAACAAAAATACCAGATAATGGCTACAAAACTTACCCTAAACAGGTTTAGGTGAGGTGTCGGGACTGACAGCAGTAACACAGGACACTTAATTCACGACGCGTTCTCGCGAGTAATTAATATGATTTTAGTTTATCTATTTATTTATTTATTCAGTATGTCTCGTTGTATAAAATTTTTTTTAATAGTTATTCGTTTTGTAATCTTCGCAGATTAATAATATGAAGTCTTCGCGATTCTCGCGGTAAAATAATTAAAATGATTCGAATTCTTCGCTTTTCGCGTTAAAATATTATTCAAAAATCTTCGCGCTTCGCGGTAAAATATTCTTGACGTTCCTCGTTGTATAAATATTAAATGGATTAAAGTAGGATAGAGATAATCAACGCTACCGGTGCTTCCGATTGATAGTAATTCACGACTTACGACGATCAAGGTCCGGTTCGCATGCCCAGCTACCGTTGAACGAATGGTGGATTTAATATCGCGCCAATTATTCTCCTTAGACTAGTAGAAATCGATATATCGATTATTCGAGTGCTTACGACGATCAAGGTCCGGTTCGTATGCCCAGCTACCGTTAACCGAATGCTCAATAGAGATATCAATCCTCTAGCCACGAACACCGTCGAGTGTCCGGAGTTCGGTATGGTTCAGAGTTTGATGCCCAAAAGAACTAATGAGCCAAAGTCCATGGCCCTTTTATATGGTCTTCACATGTGAAAAAGTGGTGGTAACTTGTTTCCCACACGAAAGGACTTGGACCCGCCCGAAAGCTCTTTGCCCATGCACACGTGTGATTCCTGGAAAATAGATTTTGACTATAAAATAGGTCGATGATTCAGTCGCTGAGCCGTGCTCGCGTAGGAAGTCATAAATTTGGCGGTTTCTATTGGCTTTCTTTAGCTTCCAAGAATCACATCCAGGTGCACGTGCATTGGGTGGTCTATGGTTTAAGACGAAAAATCAAAAGAAAAATCAAAGAATAGGTTACATCGCTTACGCCCAGATTTTTAACGGGAACGGATACATAAATTTTAAAAGTACGTTGAGTATGGAAATAACGAGATCTACAAAGGAGAACCCGAGGTCTATGTATCCGTTTGTACAATACAAGTTAATAATTAAGCGTTGACAATGTTTAGTTAGGTATACTGTCCAGTACGATTGCCAGTGCTGGTAAGTCGGCGTAATAAAAAAAAAAGGTCTAGGTATAAGAAATCTTAAAATCTCACGTACTAAGTGGACAGAGACTTTCTTGTACGGTTGTACTATTGGTTATTATTTTGTTAATTTATTGCGTGTAGGAAAAAAAAATGAAAGCCTACTCGGAACGCGCCGTTTTCCTTGTGTTACCGCTTTGTGTCTCGCTGGGTGCAGCCTAGATGACATAATTCCGGGGAAAAGGTCGTTTCCAGTGCACGTTAGCACACAGATGAAAAAAAAAAAATGGAAAAAAAAAGAAAATATAAAAGGAAACGATTTGTAAGGGTACAAATTGAACGTATCAGTCGTGACAATATACACTTATCCAAAAAATCAAAGGAACACGAAAATTTTATAAATTTTTTAGTGATTTTTGGAAGACTGTATTTTCGTGAAAAATAACGTAACTGATGTTGCGACCGGTCAATTGAACGCCAATATATATAGATATACATAATAAGAAAAATAGTAAAAAGTGAATAAAAAGTTGAGAGTGACCTTTATTCCCATGAAAAAACATAATAATTGTGTAGAGAAGCCCTAGGTTCTCATATCCTATTATTTCCACAGCCTTTCGAGTACCGGAACCACTGGAATTTCCAGCTTGAAAATTTTAAACCGGCGAAAAAAATGCTGAGTGCACTTAACCCTGTGGAAAAAATTCTAGCATAGAGTCGGCTGAATTATATATTTTCACCGTTTCATCCGCATCCAAGTGTCGAAAGTACTGGAATTTCCAGCTAGAAAATTTTGAAACCACGAAATAAATTCTGGCAACACTTTACGCCGCTGGAACAGATTCTAGTATGTCTGGAGTCACCTGAGTTTTAAATTGTCACAGTTTTGTCTGCATCCAAGTTTCGGACGTACTAGAATTTCCAGCTGAAAAATTTTGGAACGGCGAACGATATTCTGGCTATTCAGGCATAATAGAATTTTTACCAGAGGGATTAACTGTAGCCAGAATTTTTTTCGCCGTTTGAAAATTTTCCAATTGGAAATTCTAGTACTTCCGACACTCGAAGGCAAACTAAACAGTGGAAACATAAAATTCTTGTGACTTCAGACGTGCTTGAATTTTTCCAAGAGGGGTAAAATTTCATCCAAAATTTTTTCGCCGTCTCAAAATTTTCCAGCTGGAAATTTCAGTACTTCCGACACTTGGATGCGGACGAAACTGTGAAAATATAAAATTCAGGTGACTCCAGACATGCTGGAATTTTTCTCACAAGGGTTAAATGTAGCCAGAATTGTTTTCGCCGTTTTAAAATTTTCAAGCTGGAAATGCTAGTGGTTCCGTTACTCGAAGACTGTGGAATTGATGGGATATGAGAACCTAGGGCTTTTCTACACAATAATTATGTTTTTTCATGGAGATAAAGGTCACTCACAATTTTTTATTCACTTTTTACTATTTTTCTTATTATGTACACTTATCCAAAAAATTAAAGGAACAAACAAATTTTCTAAATCGTATCGAAAAAATGAAAAAAGCAAATTGAAGCTTGTAATCCCTTGTTTGAAGATCTTTCAGCCAAATAATTTTCTGAACCATGGTTTTGCGGAATCATAAGAAATAGCTCGAGACAAAATTTTTTTGAATTTTTTTTTCGAAAAAACCAATTTATGACTCGTTTAAGGAATTATTGAGCTACAATTTGCTTTTTTTTTGTTCCTCTGTACAACAATTCACTGCTGAGGTATCAGCCTTCAAATGGAAAATGGTCCTTTTATCTTTGATTATCGATATCTCGGCAACTAATGGCCGCAATGTAATTTAAAGGACAGTTTGAAAAACTTGAATAAAATCTCTACAAGCTCTATTTTCGATTTTGAAAAAAAAAAAAATTTTTTTTTATCCTTTATATTAATTTGAAAAACCCTTAAGAACGGCCATTTATTGGTTTTTTAGGCAACTCGTCACTTCTTTGCAAATATTGATGGAAAGGTTAATGTTGCCAGGTGATTTTACAGCTTAATGTACCCCGAATAAACCTGCAAATTTTTTAATTGATCCATGGAGCCGTTTTTAGGGTTGGAGTGATCGAAGTTTTGCAAAACAATTAAAGAAACAAGTTTTGTTTCTTAATTTGTGTAAACATTACCAAAATCAAGAAATCAATTTTTTTTGGATTTCTTTTTATTTTTGCGTTAGTTAATCAGTAAATATTAGTAAAGGAAAAAGAAAAAAAAAATTTCCGAAAAACAAGATAAAACAAGAAGTTTTTTTGCTTTTTTAAACTTCCCGCTGAGAAAATTACAAAATTTCAAAAATTCGGAAAGTTATTGGTTTCGGTCCGATTTTTGAAAATTGAATTTCTAAGAGATCTTGACGTTTTGAGGTCCTAAGAAGCTACTCTGACTAATTTCAAGATATTGAAATCGATTAGAACCCATTTTTTTTTAAAAGCTTGTCATTAAAATGGAAATGACCCTCGTGACCTTCAACCCACTTCGGAAACATTCTGGAATCATAGTCAAAATGTAAACATTTCGAATCCAGTACGTTTCCAGAGTGGTTTTGTGCCCTTTTTCCAGTGTAAAACCAAAGTGGTTTCAGAGTTAATCCAGAGTAGGTCAAAGTGTTTTCAGAATGGACCCAAAGTGAGTCCAGAATGAAATCAAAGTGTTTCCCAAATGGGCTCAAAGTGAGTGCAGCATGAAATCAGAGTGTTTTCAGAATGGGCCCAGAGTCGATGAAATTTAAATACTAAGGGAAAAAAAAAAAATGGTACCTTCTTAACACATAAATCAATAATAATCTACAGAAAAAAAATTTTGATCCCAATTTTTTAATTAACTATTCTTTTGTTAATTAGTTAATTTTTGCTAGTTGAAAGTTTACATAAAAATCCTGATTACTTCTTAATTAAAAACCACGGATTTCTTTTATACTTCTTGGAGCTACTCTTGAAAGGATTTAGAAAAGATTGCCGTTAGAAAAATGAAAATATTTCGATTTTTTACTTCTTGATTAATAATCTGAAGCATTGAAAAATAAAAAACGCAAATAAAGCAATCAAGAAAAATTATTTTTTTTTTTAAATACGATTTATAACTTAAATTAAAGAAAAAATATTTGAATTTATCATTTATTTTAAAACAGATCTAATTTTCTGAACCAGGTTTTAATGTAAAAGACTTAAGCGAAAAATTTGCTGGGACAAGGTATATGTGAAGGAGGAGAAATCCACCGGTGTTAAGAAGTAGTGGAAGTAGTTCAGTGCTCGCCACTAGATCGTGCCCAACCTATTATTGTCCTGTTCCTGGTTAGATATGTATTTCAGAGTTCTTATATTCTATACTTGAACACAATTCTGGCACGGGTGCTTCTATGCTATTTGACAGAATGACAAGTGTCTGTTTCGATGGTCATATAGTAGATGCTATATTACATTGTGATAATAATGTCAAATATTTTTGTTTTCTCGAAAAAATTGTTTTTCAATCCAGAAACATAAAATACGTTTCAGGTAATAAAAAAAAATTGATTTTTGTATTCAATAAACTCTGTTCAATGTTCTAAAAGTAATATATTTCGGTAAATTTTTTTTTTTTTTTTTTTTCAGTATTCATTTACTCAGAATACTCTCTGGTTTGAGTATGTTTCACTCTGATCCCACTCTGGATACTTTCTGGAAACACTTTGGATTTACTCCATACCCGCTCTGGAAATACTCTGGGTTCACTCTCAGGAAAGGGCACAAAACCGTTCTGGAAATACTCTGGAGTCTGTATGGTTGCATCGTGTTACCAGAATATTTCCAGAGTGTTTCCAGAGTTGGTTGAAGGTCGCAAGGGGACTTAAAAACGATGCGGGATTTCAAAAGACTTTAACTGAAATAATTTGTAAGAAATAAAATTGTCTACAAAAAAGATTCTATAACATTTTATAATAAATCTGATAGTATTGCCGAAAAAGTCAAATAATGCTAGAATTTACTGTGAATCAAACTTTCACCTGAATAACTTGAAAATTTAAATTTTTCGAAAAATGATGAAAGACATTATTTGTAGAGCGTTTAATATCCAACATAAGTATTCATTGTTTTTTACGATACACTGATTCGCCGATGAGTGATAAAATTCCGAAGTTTAAAAAAAGATTTTCCTATGTTATTTCAACGTGAAATAGAAAATTGCTATCCAGGAGTTGTTACTCTTAATATTAAGAGCTCGAATTCTCATAGAATTCCTTTTTTGTCATTTCCAACAATATTTTTGATATAATGAAAAAAAAAATAAAAAATTAGTTGATTTTTTTTAATCGGTCTAATATATAGAGGAGGGGGGGGGGCAAAAGGGGGTACCTATGGAAATACTAAGTTTTCGATACTAAAATACACCAAATCTTTTTGTTTTTAATGGTATTCAAGGTAAATAGACAAAATTTTTAGCTGCCGTTAATAAATGAAATTTCATTTCTGGCGGGCAAAATGGGGTACCCTCTAAAAAAAGTTGAAAAAAAAAAATTTCTGAAAATTGATCGAATTCCATTAAATTAAATTTTTTTCCATGCAAAATACATAAAGAAAAATTACATTTCACTTTATTGATGGATACGAAGGCAGAAAAATATTTTTTTGTGGGGCAGAGGCCCCTTTCAAAAAATGATAATTTTTTGTTTTTTTAATTGAATTGTTATCAATTAAAAAATTAAATATTATTTTCGAATATTTTTAGTGGAGAAATTCGTCCTAACTACAGAAAATCAGCCGAAAATGAATTAACATATTAATTTTTTTTTACTTTGATAATAAAATTATGAAAGACTTATTTTTCAGAACTTACGGCTGGTCCATTTTGTCCCAGGTGGTATGAGTAGGGCTTAAAATGCGGAAATATATAAAATTTTTTTTGATTTGACGATAAAAATTTAAAAGAATCATTTTTTCGATTTTTGGGTTGGTTCATTTTGCCCCAGGTGTCATGCGCTGGACTCGAAATTCGCTAATATATCGGATATACAGTAATTAGACAAAAAAAAAATTTTTTTTTTTTCACCAAATTAAGGAGGTACCCCATTTTCACCCCCCCCCCCTAACCCTATGTAGAAAATATTTAACTTAGAATAAAATATATTTCTAAGTTATTTAAACAGAAATTAAAAAAAACGTTGGAAAATCCAAAATTGCACACCTCAATCGCTCATTTTATTTTGAATCATTACTTTTATTTTTTTTTTTTATCATGAATTTTTATTCAACTTGTAAATTATTACTTTGATTAGTTTATTGCTTAATTCCAGTTTAATTTTTTTTTTTATTTAAATTTTTTCTAAATATCCCGCATTTTTGTTGTAGATGTCGCTTTTTTTTCAATCCTACTGTTTTATGCTAGTGCTGCCACCAGTAGTTGATGGGGAGAAAAAAAGAAAAAAAAAATCTACTTTTGTAATAATAACAATAGTAAAAATAAAAATGGCCGCTCAACTTTTCGTGAATAATTAGTTTTACGTTTTTAATTAATTACAATTAAACTAAAAGGATTTAGACAGTAATTTTCAATAGGGTTCTTGTGATCGAAAATACAAAGATAAAAAAAAAAAAGTTGTACCGATTAATTGTTTCTATCGAGAGTTATTTGGTTTACTAAGTTTCATACACGACAATTGACAACTCGTGTCACTGGGATTAAAATAATTTATATTCAATTAATGGAATAATTAATCGACTTGATATTGGGTCGAAATTATTCTTTAATAAATTGTCTTTGTGTTAGTATATAATTTGACCCATTTTATTGTAATTGAAAAAGTCTAGAGATAATTTAATGTGCGTGAATGAGTCAAAAAATTTAGAGCGATCATAAAGCAACCTCAGCGCTTTCGCGCTTGAGGTGTGCAATTACCTTGTCTAACTCTCTAATTTTAATGTAGGAGCTGCAATTTTTCTTTTGGTATCCCTCCCTGAACTCAATCATAAAAAACTACACGGAAAGAAAATTATGGGAATGGTTCCTATAATTTTATGAAATTTCATCCTATACCAGTATAGAAATGACGACCAACAATTATAGGAATACGTCCTATAATTATAGGAATATTACCCATAATTATAGGAATAGTTCCTATAATTATAGGAATGGTTCCTATAATTTATGGGAATGGTTCCTATAATATTATAGTAATGGTTACTATAATATATAGTAACCATTCCTATATATTATAGGAATAGTTCCTATAAATTATAGGAACAATTACTATAATATTATAGGAATGGTTACTATACTATTATAGTAACCATTACTATAATAGTATAGTAACCATTCCTATAATATTATAGGAATGGTTCCTATAATATTATAGTAACCATTCCTATAATAGTATAGTAACCATTCCTATAATATTATAGTAACCATTCCTATAATAGTATAGTAACCATTCCTATAATATTATGAAAATATCAATTTTCAAAAAAGTGTGGAAATCACTTTTACAATACACAAAAGTATTATTAAACATAAAAACAACTATTCAGACATTGAAAAAAAAAAAAATTTTAAATATCGCAAATAAATTAGAGGGTCTTTTCGGCGGCCATATTGGATTGAAGCTTTTTTGACTTGTGTGGGGTTTCAAAAAAACACTCCACACGAAAGTCCAGATTGTTTTAATTTGAATTGCGATTTTTAAAAATATATAAGTGATAGGGGTAGATCGTAGAGGGGTGTTCCGGAGGCTATATTGGATTGAAACTTTTTTGACTAGCGTGGGGTCTCAAAAAAACACTCCACACAAAAATCCACATTGTTCTAATCATAAAAGTATCTTTAAAAAAAAAATATATTTTTAGTTGCACGAACGTTCGGAACTTCAGGGACATAAAAAAAATTCGTATTTGGCAAAAATCATCAAAATTTTTCAACTGAAATTTTTTCAGCATAGAACATTCAAGAAAATTCAAATTTTAAAAATAAAAATTTATATTTCGATAAAATCTCAAATTTGGGTAAAATCTCGAAAAGTTAATATAAGTTTTAATTTAACATGATACTGAAGTAAGCCGATGTCTTATAATTTTTGGATTTTTTTTAACATTAAATTTCTACACTATTTTGCAAAAAAAAAATTTTATTATATTATAGGAACCATTCCTATACTATTATAGTAACTATTCCTATAATAGTATAGTAACCATTCCTATAATATTATAGGAATGGTTCCTATAATATTATAGTAACCATTCCTATACTATTATAGTAACCATTCCTATAATAGTATAGTCACCATTCCTATAAATTATAGGAACCATTCCTATAATATTATAGGAACCATTCCTATAATATTATAGGAACCATTGCTATAATATTATAGGAATGGTTACTATAATAGTATAGGAATGGTTCCCATAATGGCATAGGGGTGGTTCCTATAATATATAGGAACCATTCCTATAATAGTATAGGTACAATTCCTATACCATTATAGGAACCATTCCTATAATGCATAGGAATACTCCCTATAATTTTCTTTCCGTGTAATGTATTTGATTTTTTTATTGGATTCTACTGTATATTTATCATAAATTATTTCATAAGCATGCTCTGTCACAGATCCACATAGTTATAAATAGAATTACGTACATCTCTACAGATTTACGGAAACCCACATGAACGAGCCTAGATTTCACTGTAAATAATTTTTGGACCCGGTGTAGTGTAAATGTCTTGGTGTAAAATTTTTTGTGTGAAAATTACACCGAATTCGGTGTTAAATTTAGGCGGTGTGAATTAAAATTTTTTTTCACCACCAAACGTGTAAATTTATTTCATGATAATTTTGCGTTAAGAAGAAAAATTTCAACACAGTTGAAAAATTTGTATTACATTCAACACAAAGTACATGTCCCAAACGGTCCACTCAATTTCTAGTGTTAATTTAACACATTATTCTTGTGTCAAACAATAATACGGGTTTAAAAATTGTTGAGATCAGACAACACATTAAACTTTCATTAAATTTACATTTGATAGTGTCAAATAATTGACACAAAATATTTAACCATTGAATTATTATACACAAGAATACAAAATTTTCAACTGTGTATCTGAATAAAATTAATGTAGTTTTTTATTAAGTACATAGTTAAAAATATTCAATGATCGTTTGTTGCTCGTTAATTAAAATGACGAGTAACACGGAATAGTGCAAAAAAAAAATTATACTGTAGAAAAATTAGACGTATGGAAAATTTACACCGAGAAAATTTCACACCGTTATTTCACGCTACACGGCCGTGTGAAGTTTTCTAGGTCCATTTTTACACCAAAATTTTTTACAGAGTAGGTACATCCGATCCTTGTTGATCTACTGATGCATATAAAAAATTTTTATGTAGATGTGTGTAGAACTGAGTCAATGTATTAAGATATTAATATCGCGTTACAGATACCATAAGGGCGTATACCTGCAAAATATACCGCCGAAAAGCCAAAAGGGCGTATCAAGTTTTTTTTTTTTCGGAGATTGACGAAATCATGTTCTATGAGTATAATAGAGACGAAAAAAATTTTTTTCAAAGACCAAATTTTTTTATACGCCCTTATGGCTTCCGGCGCGAGTATCGGTACCAGGAGCCATAAAGGCGTATAAAAAAAATCATTTCCCGGGAATCAACGTTATTAAGTTCTAAAAGTATAATACTAAAAAAAAAAATAAATCTTTCCAAAATTTCACTTATTTTTTTAGATTTAGAAAAAAAATTTAGAAAAATAAAATTATATATATCAAAAAAAGAAACTACTTTTAGGGGAAGGGGGGGCAAAACGGGATAGGCCGGCAAAATGGGATACCCTCAAAATTTCGTCAAAATTTTTTTTTTTCAAAAAACTTTCGAAAATGGTCAAAAATGACATCTAGTATCATTTTACACTATCGAAAGCTAAAAAAAAACATTTTTATATTTTTTGCGAAAAGTATAAATAAAAAAAATGTACAAATTTTATCGTACTACAAATCTATTTTCATGGAGTATCACAAATTAAGAAATTTATTTCTTTAATTAACTCAAGAACAATAACAACAATAATATTGATAAAAACTCTAAAACTGTAACATTGGTAATCATCATAATTTTAACCGTTACATTGTAACTTTCATAATTTTGTAATATTTTATAACTTTAGTGCTATAATATCACATTATTAACAGTTATGTTAATTTTCTAATATTCAATATTTAATTATTTCTCTTATAAAAATAATTTCTTTGGAATGAAAACTAACTAACATTATTTTTAACATAAGTATTAAAATTTATAATAAATAACGATAACGATATATAACTGATTCATCGTTAATGAAAGATAAATCTCTAAAATTATTCACAATAATCACAGATAAATTGAGTATCGTCGTCCGAAACACCAGCACATGAATCATGAGCCCACCTATGACAAAGTTGGCATTGCGTCCAAGATTCAAACGAATCACTGTACTTTTGATCACAGTAAATACAAAAGGCGTCATCTTTGTGCTGATTTTTGCAGGGTCGACCTCTGCCTTTACCGACTGTTTTTTTAACTGACTTTTTCTGTTGAACATCAATTTAGAAAGACATTTTTACATCAATTTTATTCACTTGAAAAAAAAAAGAAAAAAAAAATTACTTTTTTTTGGGGTATCCCATTTTGCCCGCAAAAAATAAAAATTTTTTTCTGATGGCAGTCTAAAATTCGTTATATTTATTTCAAATAGAATCAAAATGAAGCCAATTTACGATATTTATGTCCCTAAAAACTAAATTTTTCGTTAAGTATCCCGTTTTGCCCCCCCTTCCCCTATAGTAGAATCTTTTATTTAAATATTTTTATGAGTGCTGTTTTGAAAGAGATGTGCCAAAGTAGAAAAGTTCATTGAGCGGGGGCAACACAACTCGGGACGAATTTTTGTCGTAGATTGTACGTGCGTACGTATGTAAATATCTGTAACTTTTGAATGCATGAATCAATTTTGGTCATCAAGGTCACATTTAAGGCCGCTCGCTAATATCTTAAAGCTGTAAAAAACGGAGCTTGATCGGTAGGGCTCGTTCGGAGATATCCCAAAAATAAAATTTTTTCAAAAACTTTTTTTTTGCATAACTTGTAACGTGCTCGTAAAAACGCTCAAATAAATCAATTCCAATATCTGATCAGCTTAAGAACTTAATAAAACGTGTCGATTGCCACCTCAACCGTCTCAATCGGTCAATTCGTTTGAGAGATATCGTTGGAGAAAAAATGGTAAAAAACGCTTTTTTTTCGAAAACAATGGCATAAAAAAGTATTTTCGAGCTCTTCGAGTTATTTACAACAATGTTCTCAAGGAGCTCGACAACAGCTGGAAGTTTTGGGACTGGTTCTCAAGGTCAACCGATAGACAGATTTTTTTTCTCTCAGTGTGAGATGATTTCGCTCCTATTTATTAATGAACTAAAAGATTAAGGTAATACTGTCAGACTTGAGATTACTTTTCGATACTGAATAAAATTTATCACATTAGTCGATATTGATAAGAATGAGATCAAATAAAATTTTCGAAGATCGATCAATAGGGAACCAGTAAAATTAGAATTTTCATACATTTAAGATTAAGCCTCATGATTGATTACAGGTTTCATAGAATTTACTAGTTCTCTAGAACTCTACAACGAAAACTTCAATTGAAGGGAAAGATTTCCCATTTAAAATACACGTAAACTTCGATATTTTTTTTAAATATCCATGACTCAACGGCATTTTATGCTGTCATGCTTTTTTTAAGTGTGATTTACTCAGGATTAAATGTTCTACAAAAATGTATATTGCCTTTTAGCTATAACCTACACCTGTAAGATTATACGGGTCACCAAAGCTGAATTTTGCAGAAAATTATTATTTTTTTCAAGGTATTTCACAAAAGACTGGATTCATGGCGAAAATTGGCCTGACAAACATGTAGAAAATTTAATTTTTTACAAACAATGTCCTATAAACCACATTGTTGAGACTGATATTTCTCAAGATATAATGCGTTAACTTTGTCGTAATATGAAATTGTTGAGAATTTTCGAATCAAACTTTCCATAAGTACAGGTTTTTTATTTTTTACCACTACTATCTTAATTAATAACTTCTTTTCCACAGTCAGCTGACTACAGAAAGATAAATAACTAAAAAATTCAATCATCATTTTAAATAAACAAAGTTAGAAAAAAATTCTTAAATTTTCATTAAAAAGATAAAAAATTTTGAGTTGAAGATATTAACTGTCTTTCTCTGGTAGTGAATTATTCGATTGCCTGCGAAAAATATTCTAAAGATATTAATAGCTGTTTTAGCAATGAAAAACCTATACTCAAAAGTTGTACTTCCTGGAGCTTAAATAGAAATCGTCTCACAAAAATAGAGGAACAATGGAATTTCGAGAAGTTTTCGATTATATTTTTACTAGCGCTTGTTCTCTCCCTTTTCATTTTTTTTAACCATCTCCAAAATATAAAGATAACCATTCAAAATTCCACATTTCAAGTTTTAGAGCTTTTGTTTCTAGTATTTTTGGTGGTTTCATTAATCTCTCAGTCTTTCACAAAACCTATTCACCATAATACACTTGTTGGGAAGAGAAAAGACTGAATGTATGTCAAGAAGTGAGAAAGTCACAGAAATGTATGAAACCGAATTCGATTCCTACTCTCTTGGACCCCTCTTATGTCGTTAAAATGTGAAACGAGAAGGACCTACAGAGAAAGAGAAAGCATCAGTTAAAACAAGAACACAGAAATGGAATATAGGGATGGGATATCGTTACCATCCCAAAAAAGGGGTGATACTCCCTTGGGCGCACGGCTGACCCAACATATTACAGTATCCAGCCACTCATATTGCCAATTACCAACTCTACGACCCTCTCAGTTGCTCAACTCTGACTTTAGGATCACTCGAAACACTTGGTATGGCACTAGTACTACTAGTATTGTCCGATGGTGACTTATACAATAGCTTCTGTATAACTTACTCTAACGTAAACATATTGTTTTGCAGCTGCTTTAATAATCTTTACGCAAGTATGTATAGAACTATGAGTGTTTCCTATCTATCGATAATTATATTTTCAGATATTCTTTTAAAATATTGAAACATTACAGTTATTATCTATTTATGTATCGTACGATATTTTAAGTCTTACGCAGAAAATTTTAAATAAGTTCTAGCTGAATATTTTATATCAGATAGGCACTGAAGCAGGTGTAAAATCCATGCAGCAATAGTTTAAACAGTCGATGAATAACATTTAAAAATTAGAACCTTATCAAATGTAAAACAAAATTATTTGAATATAGTTGAAGCAATATTAATGTCTTCTTATTTTGCAAGATACTACACACATTTTTAAAAACTTAGTTACGATCAGCCATTTATAAATTATCAGAAAGTTAAGCTGCTTAAGTTTATTCTTTTAATATTCTTATGATTTGTGTTGGCTATCAAGAAATTGTAATAGTATGTTGCATGGCAAGAGAAAACGCAAGGTGATTTCAGACTAGAGTGGTTAATGCCTGAAATCATGCTTAATCACGCACCCATCGAAATATGCTTCATTCTTATCAATGATGCAAAAAAACAAATCTGTATTTAATTTATACTAATTCAAGTAATTTAATAAGGAAAACAATTACATTTGATTAATCTACTAATTTTTATGTGTGGAATTCATAATATCTTTTTAATTTTCCGAACACAACGATGACTTTGGTTGGTTTATAAAATAATGTGAATATTTAGAGGCTTACAATAAATAAATACAACTGATAGGGATAGAATCAGATAAGATCATAATCAATCGAGCAAAAACTAATGAGTTTCTTCCGTAGAGAAAATAAGCTAAATTGTTGCTGTTGAAAATTTTTCGTTAAAAATATCTTTTGAATAAATCATCCGACTTTGATGATTAATGCAGCATTCAATACAATTGTTTGAATTCGGGGACTGATTAGATATTGGAATTGATCGGTTGAGTCTTTTTAAAGATATTAAAAAGTTAAAATTTGAGCTCTTAATATTGATATTAACAGGTGGCTGTTTATAATATTCCATTTTTCGTTTAGTATCATGATAAAAAATTCGGTTCGGTGCGTTTTGATCCCCGGACAAAATATCTCTGACAAAATATCCCCAGGGTAAAATATCTCTGGACAAAATATCTTTGGATAAAATGGTTGCACAACAATTCAACCAAAGACAAAATAACCGCGACAAAATAACCAATGACACAATAACCGAAGGACAAAATAACTGAGTGACAAAATAACCGACGACAAAATAACTGAATGATGAAATAATCATTCAACACGATAACACCACATATTAATTATTTTCATAACCAACATATTTATTACATTGACATTTTACGTGACATTTTCTATTAAATTGTTGGTATTCTTATTCGATAATTATAACATAAGTCGCAAATATATTTATACAGTCATATTAATGTAGACAAATCACAGTTATTTGACAATTACCAAGTAATATGCATTAGAACATGCGGGAATCATAAATTCTTCAACATTACGTCTAATATTTGAAATATTTTATTTTTAAATTTGACATAAAAAAAAAAATATTGTTACATATCGCAATTTTATTGAATTAATTATTATCATTCAAAAATAATGGTATAACAACATAATAACGTTAGATAGAAAACTATATTCAAAATTTTTATACCAATTTTCATGTGATTGTGAGAGTGACACATAAATACATCCAAATTTATTTAGAATTTATCCAAAACATTCAAAGTTTATAAAAAATCCATAGTTATTTTGTATGTATTTATCGAAATATACGCCAGCACATAAGCTTTTTACCGTGTTGGGCCCTTATCCCCTCGCGGTTTTGAGAATGCCGTAAAAATGCCGTAAATTTTCGGCATTTATGCACATGCCGTAAATTTACCGTAATAATTTGGTATTACTATGGTTATATTGGCCAGTTTTTTTCCTGTAGTTATGCCACATACTTACTGTACTTATGCTGAAGATTTACCAGATTACTACAGTAATATTACTATAAAAATGCCGAACTTTTACCGAAAAAATGCTGTAAAAAAACTATAATAATACCGAACCTTTACCGAAAAAATGCTGTAAAAAAGTTGTAAAAATGCCGAATTTTTACCAATAAAATGCTGAATAAAAACTATTATACGATAATGTTATAATAATAAAATCGTTGTTTTTGTGATAATAATACCGTCGGTATTCTGCAATTTTGCTGGATTTACGCTGATGAAATAGAAAATTGTAAAAAATATGGTTTTATTTTTTGATCACTTCTGCATTTAAAATCATCGAAAATGTGCAAAATGCAATATTTTTTATTTTATTTTATTGTTTTACACAATTCTTACTCAAACAAAAAAATGTAAGTGAAAATAACTATCTGTGAAAATTGATGTTTTCAATTTTCTAAAGTTTGTTTGTATCCATGTGAATACAATTAGTACAATCTTTCAAGTAAGTGATTTGGCATAATGGCTATCAGATCAGACTTTCAATCAATAGGTCTCGGGATTGAGTCCACGAGTTGACGGGTTTTTTTTTTTATTTTTTTTTTCATGACAGTTATTGCATGTAACTTTATAAGGTTATATATAATTATATAAAATTAGATATAACTAAATAAAATTTAATATAATTATATATAAATTTTTTTCCGGGTAGAACGGTTAGATGCTGCAAAAATGCCGAAAATATACTATAAATATGCTGTACAATTACGGTTTTAATGCTGTGAAAATACCGTATTTTTTCTGATTTATTACCGTAAATATTCTGAATTTATTTCGTAAATTTTTGGTAATAATACGGCAAAAAAACTGGTTAAAATAACTCGAGTAATACCATATTTATGCAGTATTTATACCGTATAATTCTGGTATTATGTCGGTATTTTCAAAACTGCGAGGGTATCTTATGGTTTTTGTGTGTGTTTATCCGAGATTAGACCAACACATAAGCTTGTTATCGTATGTGCTAATAAAGTACGGAAATTTCATACTGAACATTTAAATTTTTTGCAAATATTTCGTTAAACGGTTATTTTGTCATTTGATTATTTTGTCGTCGGTTACTTTGTCATTCGGTTATTTTGTTATTCGGTTATTTTGTCATCGGTTATTTTGTCACGGTTATTTTGTCGCGGTTATTTAGTCTGGGGTTATTTAAGCGTGACACCAGATAAAATATCTTAGAACGCAAAATAAAGAATATTATTTAAAATTTGTAACCAGTAAAATAAACGAATAATACACACAGAATAGATTAATCGATTTTTTATTTCTAAGAAAAAATAATATATTCTGCATAGATATTTAATAAACAAAACTTAATTTTTTGCACCATTATTATTTGATGAACATGAATGTAATATTATGATGTTTACTTCCAGTAATATGAGTTATTTAATTGTGATTATCCAATTATTTAACATTATAAATTATAATATTTATTTCAAATTATTATCGTAAAATTTGACAATTCAACATATGTTAATATCGAATATTATGCTAGCTTGTATTCATATTATTAATTTACTGTCATTTTTATGCAACTTATTACTACTGTCATAAACTGGAAAAGTATTATGAATTAACGAAACAATTTATAGAATACTACGCACTACGGATAGCCATTTAATGTCAATAATGTAAGAACTTAAGGTCAATCAGTCTTTTATTATGAAAATATCCAGTATTATAACTTATTATCATTAAATTTAAAATTCATTGAATTATTAATCTATAAAATTATTGCTTAATTCGATAGTACTAACAAGGTATTTAATCCTTTTTGCAAAAAGGGAATAAAATACAACAAAAAAATTATACTGAACCATTTAACGCCAGTAACTTAGCAATAGTATATACATAAGTCAACTTGTTTTTGGAATTATAATTTTGCACAATTACCTTCAATCGATTATTATACTCAAGATATGCTTTAGAGTGACTAGTTGCAACGCTAAGTCCAGTATTTCTTTGTGCCATAAGCATTTCACTTTTTGATTGCATATCTTTAATTTTATTTATAGGGACCGTGCGTGAAATATAGAGGCAGCACTACTGTCGAAGTAAGCGCTCTCTAGTGTCCGTCTTTCGAAGATTGTGGGATCAAAACATTCATTAAATTAAAAACAACATAAAATATTATTAAAAAATGAAAAAAATAATAAAATACAGATTTCAACCAGTTGTCAATAATATTATACGTGGCCAGAATGATAAAAAAGGAAAAAAACTTATGCTTCGCTGTACATATTTAAAAATGACACTTTCTACATCAATTTTCTGTCAATAGTGTTCAGCACTATTGGCATGTACATTAGACTGATTCAAAAAAAATCTATTATTTTTTTTTTCTTCATTATACTGAGAATATTGTTGGAAATGACGAAAAAAAAATACTGTGAAAGTTTGAGCTCCTAATATTAATATTAACAGTTGCCGCATCGCAATTTTCTATTTCCCTTTAAAATAACATGGGAAAATTTATTTTTTAAGCTTTGGAATTTTGTAGCTCAAGGTGGGACCAATACTTTTAAATGTTCAAGACATGTTCTTATGGGAAATATGACGCTCTATAAAAAAGGTCTCCTATAATTTTTCAATATTTTTATTTCTTCAAAAGTTATTCGAAGTTTAAGTTATATTGACGATAAATTTTTACATTTTTTAAATTTTTCGACGCAACCATCAATTTTTTCGGAAAATTTTATAGGAAAATTTTTGTAGAGCATTTTATTTCCTATAACTTCTTTCCAAGAAAATTTTCGATATTTCTTACAAGTCGTAAGTTCTTTGCAATTAACTGAAAATTTTAATATAATTAATTGTAAGCAACAAAATTTAGATTTTTTAAAAAATGTCCTATAAAATTTTTCAAAAAAATTGATAGTTGCGTCGAAAAATTTAAAAAATGTAAAAATTTACCGTCAATCTAACTTAAACTTCGAATAACTTTTGAAAAATAAAATATTGAAAAAGCATAGGAGACCTTTTTTATAGAGCGTCAAATTTCCCATAGGAATACGTCTTGAACATTTAAAAGTATTCATCCTACCATGAGCTACAAAACTCCAAAGCTTAAAAAATAAATTTTCCCATGTTATTTAAAAGGGAAATAGAAAATCGCGATGCGGCAACTGTTAATATTAATATTAAGAGCTCAAACTTTCACAGTATTTTTTTTTCGTCATTTCCAACAATATTTTCGATATAATGAAGAAAAAACGAAATAGTCGATTTTTTTGAATCAGTCTAATGTACATCATCACTTTCCTCCATTACTGCATTAATTGTATTGGTGGTGGTTATTAAATTATTAGTTTCGTTATTCATAAGAGATTTATTATGCTGGAAACTTTTAATAATAAACGATTTTTGGCTACCCCGGATACAGCAATTTTTTCTTGATGTTGACATTATTAAAATAATATCAATATATTTTATTAAAAAATAAATTACGTGTTAAAATTTAAAATCGATCCCAACTAGTTAAGATGTTCGCCACCAGTTGGCGTAAAAGTCTACACGCACAGTCCCTATAAATGATCCAATTGTTGCATGCCCGGTTAAAAAAAATTATATATAATTCAATATAATCATATATAATTCTATATAATTATATATGATTTATATAGAATTATATATGATTTATATAGAATTATATATAATTATACAGAATTATATATAATTATATATAACGATGAGAAAAAATCTCAACTGATTATATATAATTATATACAACTATATATAATTTTACAAGATTATATACAATTATATAGAACGCTAAGAAAAATCTCAGATGATTATATATAATTATATATAATTACATACAATTATATATAATTGCATATAATTATATATGATCATCTGTGATTTTTTTTAGCGTTATATATAATTATATATAAAAACATATAATTCTATATGAATCATATATAATTCTATACAAAAATAGAAAATAGAGAAAAATAACTTGGGAGTGTTACGTTTTGGGAATTACCCCAAATTAATTAAAAATAAAAAATAATTTTTAATTATTTAATTTAATCCAGGTTTGGCCTCGTTAGAGTGTCTATAGACCCCTGGTGGACCGTGGTCGTCGATTATTCGATTAATTATTGATTTCTATTATTTTTCGTGATTTTAAAATATGTTCGCGCCGGTTCCAACTCCATATAATTATTATATTTATATTGGCAGGTGAATGGATGGAAAATCGGTAGGAAATTTGAAGGGAACCCGAACTGCTGTTGAGCGCTCAGGGTTATAGGATAGGGTGGAACAGCTGATAAGCGCTCGCCCCTGGGTAGTAAAAGGGCTATGGATAGGTCATAGTGTAGGTGAAAATATTGGGGTGCCAATTGGCACCCCACAATAAGGTTAAATTAATTTAGGAATAATTATGGAGTTTATTAACTCTATAGAAAACAGAGGTTCGAGCTCCATGAGCTGTCTCAGAGGACTGACTATGAAGTCGTTATAAAAAATATAATAGAGCCAACAGAGTTGACAAAATGTTGACGCTGCATCTCAGGTTCCCTGTGAGAGAATCGTCGTGGTCCGGGTCTCATGCATCGTCATCTGTTTTGACTACCCGCGAGCCACGGCGACTCTCTTATCGTAACCGATTTCCGTTACATTGCGTAAAATTAATTTAATAAAAATAATTAATTTAATTTAATCAATAAAATATTACGGGAACGTAACAGGAGTGAAGATATATATGTAAATATGGTTGTTTAAAAAAAAAAAAAATATTTTTTTTTCTTTAATTTTCTAGCTCACAAACCAATCAACGGATTTTTATACACCATAAATGATTTCGTAGGAAATTGAACGCTCTACAAAAAAAGTCTCTTATCATTTTTTGATAAATACCACTGTTAAAAAGTTATTTAAGCTTCAAGTCAAATTTATAGCTAATTTTGAGATTTTTTTACTTTTCCGGTGGATATAACGGTCTTATCAAAAAATATCGTAGGATTCGTTTTGTAGATAATTTTATTCCTTACAAATTATTACGAACAAAGTATTTCAAAATTCACCGGAAAAGTAAAAAAATCTCTAAATTTCCTATAAATTTGACTTGAAGCTTAAATAACTTTTGAACAGTGGGATTTATCAAAAAATTATGTGTGACTTTTTTTGTAGAGCGTTCAATTTCCTACGAAAACATTTATTGTGCATAAAAATCCGTTGATTGCTTTGTGAGCTAAAAAATTAAAAAAAAAAATTTTTTTTTTTCCGTGTTATTTAAACGGAAAATAGAAAAATTGATTGAGACAAGCCTTAATACCATTAAAAGCCTGGAGTGGTACCAAAATTTTCATTTTTATTTATACTTTTAATTTTTGGATACCACAAAAAAAAAAATTTTTTTTTTTTTTTTTAACCTCTTATGAGCTCAAAAGTTACTTTATATTACTAAAAAAATTCTCACTAAATTTCAGCCAAAGATCTTTTAAATTGAGTTATCACAAATGGGGGCCCCCTTTTCCATTTAAAGTACACGCGAAAACTTTTCATTTTAATTTTTCGTTATTAAGACTGTGAAAAAATTTTTTTTTAAATTCAACCTGGTATCATTTTGTAGAAAATTAATTCTCTACAAAAAAGTGATTATGCATTATGTACGTCAAACAAACTGAAAAAAGGCACGGGGCTGCAAAGATCGATAGAAATTTAGTCTCCTCAAATTATTTTTTGTTATTTTTAATTTTTATTTGATCAAAAAAAAATTTTTCAAATAATGACAAGCACAGTCTTGCAGGAAATTTAATTTCCTACAAAAAGTATTTGATATCATACATACGTCAAATGAATGAAAAAAAAATTACAGAGATTTAAATGTCAACGAAAGAACAAGTTTAAAAAATATCAATTTTCTGAACTTAAATATCAACGAAAAGTGAACTTGATTTTTCATTGATATTTAAAACCTAACTTTTTTCGCATTCATTTGACGTATATATAATACCGAATACTTTTTGTAGGAAATTAAATTCGCTACAAGACCGTGCTTGTCATTATTTGAAAAAAAAATTTCGATAGAATTAAAATAAAAAACAACAAAAAATAATTTAATACTGAGGAAACTAAATTTTTGTCGATGTTTGACGCCCCGTAACTTTTCCCAGTTTGTTTGATGTACAAATTGCATCAGCACTTTTTGTAGAGAATTTTATTTCCTACAAAATTATACCAGGCAGAATTAAAAAAAAAATTTTTTTATAGTCTTAATAACTAAAAACTAAACTGAAAAATTTTCGTGTGTATTTTAAATGGGAAAGGGGACCCCCTTTGTGATAGTTCAAGTCTAAAGATATCTGGCTAAAATTAGGTGAAGTTTTTTTTTATAATATAAAGTAACTTTTGGGCTCATAAGAGTTTAAAAAAAAAGTATTTGTTTTTTTTTGGGACACCCCAATACATATGTATGTAGGAGAGGGAAGTCACCGGTGCTATAAGCAGCAGTGGAAGTAGTTCGGAGCTCGCCACGAGATCGCGCCCACCACTTGTAGTGTGTCTCTACTGAGAAACTTATTTCAGAACTGTTAAATTTGAAACTTGCCCGGGTACGCCTCCGTTATTTGGCAGAGTGACAAGTACCTTTTTTGATGGTAATATAGTATATTCTATATTACATAATGACAAAAATATTTATTATCAATGTTTCCATAAATAATTGTTCTTAGAAATTAAACTTGGACTTAAAAAAAAAAAATGATTTAAATAAAAAGAGTAGAGCCTCTACTATACAAAAATTCACAATTTATTTAACAAATTGCATAGGAATTCAATTATATATAGTTCTACATAATTATATATTAGGGTGTGTCATTCCAGAGCAACATTTTTTTTTTAAGTGTATGGGAAAAAAAATCATAGTTCAACACAAAAAAAAAAATTTTCGCGCAAGGAAAAAAATTCTATGTCGATTACAGACCTAGCTCATTGAAAAAATCGATTTTCCGTTTAAATAACATGGGAAAATTTTATTTTCAACTTTGAATATTTGGAACTCGTTAACTAATGAATAGATCGAATAGACTAATACATATTTTTGTAGGAAATTGTACGCGCTACAAAAAAGGTCTCTTATCATTTTTCGATAAATCTATCTGTTCAAAAGTTATTGGAGTTCGAAGTTAAGCTCTAGTAAATTTCGAGATCTTTTTACTTTTCCGCTGAAACTATCAGACTTATTACAAAATGTCATAAGAACTTTTTTATTGAAAATTTTATTCTCTACAAATTATAATGAATAAAATTTTTTCAAATTCCGTATTGTTTGTTAGTTATTTTCATTTCAATGTTAAGCTCTTTAAATCGATCAGAACACTACTTTTTTAAGAGCTTGAAATTAAAATAAAAATAACTACAAAACAATACGGAATTTCAAAAAACATTTGAAATAATAATTTGTAGAGAATAAAATTTCCAATAAAAAAGATCCTATGACATTTTGTGATAAGTCTGATAGTTTCACTGGAAATGTAAAAAGATCTCGAAATTTACTAGAGCTTAACTTCGAACTCCAATAACTTTTGAACAGATAGATTTATCAAAAAATGATAAGAGATCTTTTTTGTAGCGCGTACAATTTCCTTCAAAAATATGTATTAGTCTATTCGATCTATTGATTAGTTAAGGAGTTAAAAATACTCAAAGTTGAAAATAAAATTTTCCCATGTTATTTGAACGGGAAATCGATTTTTTCAATGAGCTAGGTCTGTAATCGACATAGAATTTTTTTTCTTGCGCGAAAATTTTTTTTTTGTGTTGAACTATGATTTTTTTTCCCATACACTTAAAAAAAAAAATGTTGCTCTGAAATGACACACCCTATTATATATAGTTATATATAATTATATATAGTTATATGTAATTATATATAATTATATAGGGCCATTTTTCATATATAATTATGCATAATTATATATAATTATATGTAATTTTTTTTACCCGGGTGTGAAACACGGACACGACAATTAAAACCATTCTGTCAACCTTCGATAGGATTGTTGGATTTAATATCGTCATTTATTACTGCCAGATAACGATTCCATAATTTAATGCCAAAAAATGGGTTTTCCCGTTCTTTTTTTTTACTGCGGCGCAATTAACCGATCCATGTGGTCTCAAAATAAGTTAATAAATCTTCAAAAATATCACTATTTAAATCATAATAATCACTAGATACAATTGATTCATATGCGGATACACGGAAAGAAAATTCTACCAAAATTTACGATGTCAACATCGTAATCGTGGACTAGACTTTCATTGGCGTTAAATTTTAAATATCTTATTTCAAAATTTACTATAGTCTTTGTTAAAACTACAATGTAAGTTGTATTCTTTACTATTTAACATCGTAATTTTAACAAAGACTATAGTAAATTTTGAAATAAGACATTTAAAATTTGACGCCAACGAAAGTCTAGTCCACGATTACGATGTTAACATCGTAAATTTTGGTAGAATTTTCTTTCCGTGTATAAAGTCATCACCTGAAACAAACGTTAATGCCATAAGTTGACGTACATTAACAGCAAACGTTACATCGGTGTTGTATGATTTTCGAAGTCCGCATGATAGTATATGGTACCAAATACACTGAGAAAAGTGAAAAAAACACCCACTGAATTTGACTCCAGACAAAACCTCTTTAAAGGCCTCAATAAGTAAAATTTCAAAATCAATTAAGACACGTGTTGGAGAAAAATTCGGTAAACTTTGCCGTATTTTTTTCAAAAAGTTGAGGTACATAGTTTTAGATTCATCTGGTGCTAGACAATAAATCAATGCTATGGATTTTTCATTCATATATCCATGAATGGTGTACAATTGATAAAATATCTTTGGTACAGACTTACAAGTACCGTCACATAGCCATATCTTACAAAGAGTCAAATAATTAAAATTTTTTGTTGTTGTAAATATGAGAAACCTTTTTTTATCTTGACCATTGTCATAATGCAAAAATGAATCGCCATTACATGTTATTTTCAATTCACGTTGTACTTCCAAATCACCTCGAGATACTGGATTGGTATACTGAGGATTCGAAATTTTGCGAGTACGCTGAATGGAACGCTGCAATGACGTTGGTTTTGGCAATTATGCAGCAACAGGAGGCTTAACACCTCGTAACGCCTCTGAAATAATCGTAGTAGGTTTCTTATCACCTTTACTAGATTTTTTTAAAATTTTAGCTCTGATAATTCTTGATTGGACCACAACAGCACTTGCAGGATGATCATATTCGGGTATCTCACCTATAATATTACCTAAATATAAAATTAAATTTATAGCACCAAATACACCTAGAGATAAAAAAATAAATTCATTTTCAGAAATAAATATACCTGTTTTTAATTTAGAATCTGTATGAATTGAGGCAGAGCAACTACGATGAGTACAATACCATGAAACTGAAGATTTATTTTCTTTTTTTAGAGAATATACCGTCCCATAATGAATCAATTGATTTTAATTTTTTTGCGATAAAACAAATTCCAACATTTTACCAGTTAAGCGTTTTCTAGTTGTAATACAGAAAAACTTTGGAGTACACGTAATGGCAGAATGTATCAGGTTTCTAAATAGTCCACAACGACAATAACATCAAGTAATGCAATTTAATACACCAGAAGGCATATTGTTCCTTGATAACCTTGTTCAATCAATAGATGGCATATCATGCTAAATATTTTTCAGATACTAAATTTGAACTTTTTAAAATTAATTGTAGTATTAACAAATAATCAAAACATAAAAAACAAACAGAAAGAAAATTTTTTCGCTGCTAATAAATTGCGTCTATTAGAAAACCATACGCTTGCAATAGTACTGTATTTTTTTTCATATACTGCGTATATGTTATGATGTAAGATACAGTCAATTAAATTAATAATGTCTCACCACTAAAATATTTTTTCACATGTGCAGAGATGTTGAGCTATTTTTTCACAGGTATATTTTGTCGGGGATATTTTGTCGTGGGAATATTTTGTCTGGGGATATTTTGTTGGAGATATTTTGTCGGGGATGTTTTGTCTGGGGATCAAAACGCGCGATACCGAAAATTCATAACTTCCGAAAAAATCAAGGTACAGAAAATTTCTTTTTGAAGATTTTGTATTGAGTTTTCCGATCTATAAAAAAGGTCTCCTATGATTTTTGCATAAATTCAACCATTCATAAGATATCCGACATCAAAGTTTGATACAATTCAAGGAACTTGTTTTTGCGCGTTCTAAATTTTATAACATAGCAACTAATGAGAATTTAGAAGTGTTCAATACAGCTTTTTTGTAGGAAATCGAATACTCTATAGAATAGTCTATAGATAAGATAAACGCATTGGTTTTATTGCAAATATTAAAACGAGATATAATGACGATAATAATGATAAAGAATTGAACAAAAAAATTTAGTTTTAAAAACAAAAAAAAAGAGTGAAGAAGGAAAAGCATTCTTCGGTAAATTATAAGAAACAAATAATCAATTAATTTTTTATTCTTTATTAACGTAAAGATTCTTTTTGTCATATTAATATCCTTATTCGTTTTAGACAAAAATGTTGAACATTTATCTAGCCAAGGAAGTGCTCTATCTACATCGAGTGGAGAAATATACTTTACAAGTACTACCAAATTATCAGAATCAAAATAAAACAAGAGATGCTATTCTCAGCGAAAGAGTTGTAGCTACTTTAGATCAGTGTAAAGTAAGTGACAGAGATGCTGTATTTATAATAACAGCTATCAGCCAGTCACTTATTGATATGAACCTACTAGATGTGGATATCAACTCTATGATTATCAATCGATCATCCATTTGAAGACATCGACAAACTCTGTGAGAGTCAAAATCAATAGAAATAAAAAACACTTCCAAGACTTAAAGTTATCATCTATCGTTGTACACTGGGATGGAAAATTATTACCAAATTTGTTGAATACCGACACTGCTCATCGATTATCAGTAATAATCATTTCGAAGGACAAAGAAATTATGTTAGGTATACCAACGAGTGAAGATGGGACTGGAATGGCACAAGCTACTGTTGTTTACGAAACATTACTTAATTGGGAGTTTGACACATCTATTAAAGCGATATGCTGTGATACCACTCTTTCAAATTTAGGCATTCGAAATGATGATGCTGCATTTTTGGAGAAATTGTTAGAGAGGGGTTTATTATATCTTCCGTGTAGGCATCACATTTTCAGAATTGTCCTAAGATTTGTATGGTAATCGGAAAAAATAGCCGCGGAAAAAATAGCTCCGGAAAAAATAGACCGGAAATATAGACCCGGTAAATCAACTTATCAGCTGACTAGCGATTTTATGAGGAACTTCATAACATTTTTTCTAATTCAATATAGTGGAAACCTAAAACATGCAAACCTTCTCAATAAGACAATTTATAGATAAATTGAGAGAAATTTAGATAGCCCGAAGTGGGAATCGAACCCAGACCATGTCAGTATCGCACCGAGTGCTCTACTGGTTGAGCTATCTGGCACTATACTGTATTACGGATTATTAATTAGGTTGAAGGTATAGATATTTATTGAATGTTAATCCTTTCGTTATTATCTTCGACTAATTATAGTTATTTCCTTCTAATGTTATTGGTTTATGAGTTATACCTATTTTTAATTATTATGGGATCGTTATTGAGTAATCTAAAATTATTATCGATTCGATTAGATAAGGTATTTCATCGGATTATTATGATATGCTTAGTTTGTCATTATTTTAATTATTTATTGAGTTATCCAGTATTATTCAGTGTGTCAGACATTCTAGACGGAAGTTCAGGCGAAGTCACGTAGATGACTCCTTCTTGAATTCTATGGCTATATAAGGGCGAACAATCGTCGAAAAAGGCAGTTTTTAGTTCAGTTCAGTTCAGTTCAGTTAGCTTGCAATTAGCATACACTTAGTACCTAGTAATCAGCTGGGAGATGTAGAGAAGGGCTGAGGACGCCTAGCGAGGTCCTTACTCTACACTCTCCAGCTCACTAAGCACACATTGCTGCATATTTTAGTACTAGTCAAGTCTAGTCAATTCGTTGTATTGTAAAGTCCGTTATAATTTATTATCAAGTCTATTTATTTATTGAAAAAGTCTATTCAGTTTATCTGTTATAAAATCTAGTCAGTTAATAAACTTCATTTAAATCTGTGTAATGAAATCTGTGCCATAAAATCGAGTCGTTGCCAGTAGTCTTGCCAAGGGGTCAGTCCAGTACGATGCAATCCACGCTCAAGATGTCCGACCCATTCTACGAGATCATCGATGTAAGTCTACACGCAGTTAATTATAAGTTTGCCAAACGCGGAGTTATTTATTTTAGAATTTGTTAAATTTATTTTTCTCTTAATTTACTGAACAATATATATAAACCTTGAAAATTCATTTTGACTTGTTGATAGAAATGATTAAGATGAATTATTTAAGGTGTTACCAGAAATAGTCATATTGTATAAAGTAAATTCTTCAAACCGATTATGTTACTGATGAGATCAGACCCAGGATCTCCTATTTGCGTATTAATACAATAATTCTTTTGGCATTTTCTTTCTAATCTAAATGTCCAAATATTTAGTAGATAACATTTGTAAATAATCAGAACCTTAATAAAATCAATTAAACAATATTATAATGAAGAGAATTGCATCATAAAATAAATTCATTACACCATTTCCTCTATCCTGTAATCAAGCTGCGTACTCAGTCATACTAGGTATTTCAGAACCCAGTTGCTCATAATCAAAGCAGCCGGACAAGAAGGACTGTTCGAACTTCCTGGTACGGAGAAGCCAGGGCAGACCCTTACAACACCAGTGAATTATTATGGTAATATTGGTTAATCATGATTTTAACTATTTGTTGAGTTATTGAGGGTAGAAGTTTTGCGCTTATATATAAGTTTTAAGGAGAGGCAATAGGGAAGCGAAATAGCTAGATTCCTTGATTGACCGCTGATGGTTAGTTACTCTGCCGGACCACTGACCAGGAAGCACGTAATCTGGGTTCAAGCTTTTACCTTTAGGTCACCATACTCACAATCTATTTTCTGCAGACGTTGAGAAACTCTGAAAAATTTTAAATATACACTAAGTAAATTCTAAAAAATAGAAACCAATGCATCAATACTTTTAAGCAAATAGAAATAATAAAGTATTAAATTTTTTGTCCGTAAAAATAACATCCTCCCACTGCTCTGGAGTCCAGTTACCATAATCTAAGGCGTACTGCCACGAATTACTCGATGAGCATCAGTCAACTCTGGCTTTTTAGCTGAATAAGCGGACACATGATCATTAGCTTTAAAACGACGTGAAGTTGACCACTTCGGCAAATTTAAACTGCATAATAGTAAACCCTGATTAAAAAAAAAGTATTTGACAGGATTAAAAAGATTGAAATTTTAGAATTTCCAGTATTTAGCAGGATTTGAAAGTATTAAAATTTTAATCCTTTTGAATCCTATCAAATACTTTTTAATACTTTTTTTTAATCAGGGAAATTTCTTTTGAGGGTAAGAAAGGATTATGCATAGATGTTTCAATTAACAACAAATCTTCTTTATTATTTGTTGTTCGAGGACGATGATTATTTTTTCGGTGATCAACTAAGCCAACTTCACCGTGTTTATGAAACTTTTTTTCTCATAAGTAATCTATTTTTAGATTACAGTCAACGTATTCCGCAACTACTCGTGCATGGACATTTGCTTGTCGTAAGCCTACAATTTGTCCTCGTGTGACCAACGATTTATTCGGAAGGATATTGTGATCCAAATCCATTATATAAGTTTGATCAATATATCCCATGATTTTTTGTTATAATTCAAAAACTTTTGTAGTACCAATTTTCAAATTTTTTTATTTGACGCATGCGCACAGACAAAAAAAAAGTGTTTAACTTAAATTTGAACATTCATTTGTAAAGAAAACAGGATAATAACGAAAATTGTCACTTTTTTTTATAAAAAAAAAAGCATTAGGTTATAAAAATTTTATAATATTAACACAATTCCCACTGTTTCATAATTCTTTTCAGTAAATTTTCATGAAAAATATATCCGTGAGAATATATCTGGCATAAAAACTTGAAAAGATTTAAGTAATTTGATTCTAATTTATTTCAACAAATTAAAAATTATAAAATAATGGATATAAAAATAATCACATACACGGAAAAAAAATTCTCGGATTTTTTACGATTCAACTATCGTAATTTTCATTATATAGTATCGTAACGCTGGACTATAAAATTTAAATCATAATTTTTACAATAGACTATCGTAAATTTTGTTTTATAATTAATACTACTACAAGAAAGAAAAAATCAGATACTATAGAGTAAATTATACAAGTTGTGTTAATATAAATTACAATACAACTATCGTAAAATGAATGAGTCGGTAATGTAGAATTTCTGTAGATATAAAAGAATAATTAGAAGTCAATGGAGTAAAATTTATTTTCTTAAAAAAGTAGAACTTATAATAAAAAAAAAAGAAAAATCATCGTTTTGTATTTTTTTTTTTTTTTAATAATTAAATTGAGAAGGTAAATACAATGTCGAAATAAAAATAAAACATCTTGAAGTAATAATAATAAAACATTTATTTAAATATTTTTTTAAATAAATTTTTTTGGTATATAAAATTTATTGATTATTATTAATTATTCATTAATTTAACTTATAAGTTATAATATCACATCAGGTTCAAAAAGTATTGTACTTGTTTCTTTTTGAATAAAAATAACTCATTCCTTTATATCAAAAATATGCACATGTAGGAAAAAAAACCACAGGTGCAATTTTTTCGAAATTTTTATTTTTCATTATTTATCATTTTAAAAAACATCCAAAAATTATTAGGCGTCGACTAACTTCATAAAGAAACATTAAATGTCCATAATTTGAGGTTATTGAAATGTTTACCTCATCGCCAAATCGGATAAAATTATTCATTGTCGACTAATGAATAATATTCTGTAACAAAATTAGGAGAATTGAATTTATTGAAAAAAAAAAAAAAATTCATTCTTCTAGAATCATTCATCCTATGACAATAATACTACTTGTTTATAAGAATAAACTTCATGTCCAGATAAATAATTTTAAAACGAACGATATACCCACAGAATATTTAGTTTAATAAAAAATGAATACCCGTGAAAAATGAATCATACACCTTCCATGGCCATATATGGTTCATGCATGGAGCATACATGGCCATGCATGGAGCATACATGGAGCATGTATGGCCATACATGAATCATGCAAGGCCATATATGGCCATGCATGGACATGTATGACTATATATGTCAGTGATTAATTGAACATATATGGCCATGCATGGCCGTATATGGTTCATACATGACCATACATGGGCATACGAACTCTTTGAATAGTCATGCATGGCCATATATGAATCATACAAGGCTATGTATGGCCATGCATGGTCATACATAGTCATGGATGACTATATATTAGACTGCTTTTTTTAGCGACTATTTTTTTTTTCGCTCCCATCCCGAAATTTTGTTGGAAATACCCCCCCAAAAAATTCCCTGAGAGTTGAAGCCCTTGATATTAATATAAAGTACTTTCCCAGAGCAGGCGAAGATTTCCCATTCAAAATACACGTAAACTTGGGTTTTTATGTTTTAAACTTCTGTAACTCCGTGGCATTTTATGACATCATCTCGCTCAAAGTCGGGATTTTCTCAGAATTGAATGCTCTTCAAAAGTACCCATTTTCGCGAAGTCGTAACTCATACGAGGGGTAGTACGGACCTCTAAACTAAATTTTTTCATAGAATTCTTGTTTTTTCTCTCATTATCTCATAAACAACAAGACCTACAGAAAAAATAGAAGTAACAATTCTATAGGAAATTTAATTTCCTACAAAAAAGGTCCTTAGCACTAAATCACTACGATCGATATTTTCTGAGATATTAATTATTGAAGTTTACGTATCATTGAATTCCCATAAAATGTCGAATCAAATCTTAGAAAATACTGATTTTTTATTTGACTAATATCTCAGAAAATCTATCTGAGTGATTCGGTGCTAGGGTCCTTTTTTGTAGGAAATTAAATTTCCTATAAAATTGTCATTTACATTTTTTTTGTAGGTCTTGTTGTTTATGAGATAATGAAAGAAAAAAAATTAAACAAGTTCGTATGCCCATGTATGGCCATATATGCTCGATGTATGGCCATATATGCTCCATGTATGACCATGTATGAACCATATACGGACATGCATGGCCATATATGTCCAACTAATCACTGACATATATAACTATACATGACCATGCATGGCCATGTATGATTCATTTTTCACGGATATAAAAAATTTGAGCTGACTATTACAATTACTTATAAACAGAATGTTGTAGTGAAAAAAAATAGAAAATTTTTTTGATATCACTAACAGCATATTGATGATAATATTTTGCTTTTTCGAAAGTGATTATATCCTTTCAATCTTACGTAGCACAAGTAAACTTCGTTGTAACTGTTGGTCGCATAGCTTAGTCAACAAAGCGTCGGTCTCTCGTACGGAAGGTCCCGGGTTCGAATCCTACTAAAGCGGGTGGTGTTATTAATAAGTCTAGCGTTTTTCCTCTGAATTAAAAATTTCCAATTCGATTAGGAATTTAATTATTCGCATATCTGATAATCTCTGCGTCACCAAAATAATTAAAAAAAAAAAAAAAAATTAAAAAAATTTTTTTTTATTTAGTTAAAATTTCTATACCTAGTCATATCAAGTCATGTATGGCCGTATCAAGCTATGTATAGTCATACATGGCCATGCAAGGTCATACATGGCTATACATGGTCATATATGGCCATACATGGCCATGTCTGGCCAATTTTCATACATGGCCATGCATGGAGCATTCATGCATGGCCATGTATGATTCATTTTTCACGGGTAGTAATAATTATACTTACACCACCACATTATTATATTCCTTAATTTATGTAGGTTTGTAATAAAGAAAGCACAGTTTTTTTTTAATTTTTAATTTACCATTGTCTAAAAAATGTCAAGAAAAATAACCTCTATTTCTACACTACAGTGTAGATAAAGATGCTCTGATTTGTCAAGACAACATTTGTCTTTCATACGTAAACGCTTTAGATGGCATATACTATACCATTTCAGAAAATTTACAATCCAACTATCGTAATTTTTGTGGCTTGTATTGTAAAAACATAGAGGCAGCACTGAAAATTAAAAGGAAGAATAAAAGAATAAATATTATAATTAAATCTTATTTTGTATTCTTTTACTATTTACGATAGTAACATTGTAATATTTATTATTGAATTTTATACAACAAACTCTTAATGAAATTACGATAGTGAATAGTAAAAAATCCTTTAGAAACTATAAATTTTCGTATCATGTATTTGAAAGTTACAGATAATAAAAGTATAGTCCAGGATTACGATAGTAGTATTAGAATTTTTCGTCGAATTTTTTTTCCGTGTAGTATATTATAGTATGTCCACAAAAGTTTCCCAAAAGTCGATACATATGAGAATTTTATATTTTGTTGTGTAGAGATTTAATAAATTTGTGAAACAATTATATAATGAAATAAGTATTTATACGTCTGCTATTTTAATTTTAGAATATATATTTATTCTACTGTTAAAACAGCAGATATATGATAGTTTTTATAATAATTGAATGAATTTATTTCATTGCAATACAAAAATTAAAAAATTTTACATACCCTGAAGATAAACTCATTATACGTTTGAGATTAATGAAGTATGATTTTAATTTTAATAATAAAGTACCTGGCAACATTATTTTTTTTATCGATAATTCCAGAGTAGCGGTTGAATTACTGAAAAACTAAATAAAGTCATTCTTTTGTTCTTACTTTAAGGGAGGGGGGAGGGGCTAAATCATGGAAAAAAACGCTTTTATCATGAATTTTTTTTAGGCGTATGGATTGAGCCACTTTATTAAAACCTTTGGAACATTATCAAGTTTATATTCAACAAAATTAGGTAATTTTTTTTGGTAATAGTATCCACAAACAAGCCGGTGATGGAGCTTTTCCCAGAACGTCTTTAAAAAAACATGATTTGCGGTGAGCAGTGTATCTCAGCTGGAAATTATCTCAAAAAAAAAAAAAAAACCATTGAAATTTAATCGAAGAATTATCAAGACCTTCCCCCGACGTCCCCTGATAATTTTTTTTCATTTTTTGTGGTCATTTTAAATGAAAACTATCATTTTTTTTATGAAAATTTGCGTCATCTTGAGGGTGGGAAACCCCCTTCGTGTAAAAAGAAAATTCTAAAACTCAACGTTGGGGAGAGGTTTTTTATACGTAGAAAGTGTGTACCAAGTTTGAAATGAATCGGTAATGTAGTTTTTAAATAGCAGTGCTCACGGACTTTGAGAAAGTAGTTTCGAGAAAAATACGTTTAAAATTTTAGATGCTAAAAAAGTAAAAAAAAAATCAAAATTTTGTTTTTTAACTAACACTGAATCATCGATTCCAGCTCCATAAGCTATATTTCCTGCAGCAGCTTCGATGTCTTCATCCTCTAGTTTCTGAGAAGACCGATTAGTTAATAACTTCGAGAGTTTTGCTCTTATCGACTTCAAATTTGGAGACAATATTCTTAAAATGTGTAGCTATAAGAAAACGGAAAAAAATTCAATTTTTAGCCCCTATCCTTCCCCCCCCCCCCCTGCCCCTTAAATGGATATTGAAAATAAAAATTTTTTTTTTTTTTTTTTTTTTTTCAAAAAATGAGAGGGTCTTGTAGGGAATTTATTGAAGTTTTTTACGCGGCCCTCCAATTTACTGTGCAGTCATTGTCACCTGAAATATCGATGATCAAAGACAAAAGGATCATTATTTGTTTGAAGGCTTGATATCTCTGCGACAAATCGCTCTATGAGGCCAAATTGAAGGTGAATAAAATTGCTGAACGACATATGCATTGGTTTAGTTGAAAGAATTTTTCCACGGTCCGTGGGCTCTTCGGAAAAAAAAAAAAAATTAGAAATCTTTTTGTCTCGCGGTATTTTTCGTATTTGCGCAAATTCAAAAACAAGTAATTAAAAAAAAAATAATATATTTAAAAAAAAATTTTTATTTTCAACTTTTTCTAAAATTTTTACTTATATAACTCGAAAAATCAATTTTTAATATTTTTTTGCTCCACTAACCGATGACAGGTCCAAAAAAATTGTCAAGGTCTTACTTTGACGTTCGACTGTCAACAAATTTTGACATTTTTTAAATTGTCTTCTTAAATTTTACACGGTTAAGTTCAATTAAAAAATTACTATGCAATAAAGGAATCTATACTTTAAATAAAGTTATTGCAAAAAATTTATTTTTTACTTGTAATCTATTATTTTTTCAAAAATTGACCGCAAAATAATCTCTTCGGATTGATGATAAAATTTAGTTTTCATGATACCAGCATCGAAACTTGAAGTTTCAGTGTCTTTACAGCCCGTCGAAAGAAGCTAATTTCAAGCCGATGCTGCAAACAACTGCTAGCGAATTCGTAATTCACAAATCCCTTCACAACGGGCAGAAACATGCGTGTTTCTTCCCTTGGGAAGAAACACAATTTTTTCTGCCCTGTGCTAGATATATTTAATGTTCATTTGCAGCCCTATTACTCTCATTTGTTTACTAGTCACTTCAGCTTACTCACTTCATTTTTTTAGTGACAGTATTAATTAACCAAATAAAATTACTAAAAAATGAGTGAAAATAATATTTTTGTACTATTTACTATTTAATAAGTGACTGTAAATCACATATTGCTCAATCTCTAACAGTTCTCCGCATCATCGGCTTGAAATTAACTTGTTTCTTACTGGCTGCTGACACTGAATCTTGAAATTCCGATACAGGTAATCATGAAAAATATAGTGTGTGACTCAGGATAAAACACGATTTCAGACTGCGGGTGATGTCAGCCCTCGCCTGCGACTCGGGCAGCCAACCTCACCCTAGTCTGAAATCGTCTTGTTTCATCCCTTGTCACACAATATACTGTTTATTATAAAATATAAATGATAACAGTTATTCTTTTTCATTTTATGAAAAGCTTTTTCTTTAAATAAATGACCGCCATAATTAAATAGTAATTCAATTTGATATTTCATTTCAATTATAACTACTTTAATGGCTTATGGTACACAGAAATCTTAGTTGGTTATTCAGTTTGAGCTCTAACCAGCATGATCTACGAAGTCTAGAAAATCCTATACGATTCAATACTTCCCAACGCGATACATTGGGTTTCAAAAATAGTATTGAATTGCATTGGCTTCCAATGCGATTCCGATTGCTGCAAAGTAAATGATTTACTTGAATTCGCGAATCATTATATTTTCCTCAGTGTAATTGACATTCAAATAATTATTAACAATAGGTTTATTTTATAGATTAGTTGCATCGGAGCAACTACTTGTCCGGAGTAAAAAAACAAATAACCAATGTTTCAAACGTTTCTTGAAACTGTTTAAAGACTATGAGGTAAAAAAAAAAAAAAAATTGTAATTCGAATTCAAATAATGAAAGAATAAAATATAGAATAGTAAAATTAATGTCTTGTTTTATTTTTTCTAGATAATTTAATACATGACTACAAGAGAAAGGCTTGCACTGGATTGGCCTTTGTTTTATATGTTTACATTTTATGAAGATCAATATTATCAAAAAATTAAAAATGCTGGATATGCTTTTGATAATGAAAACAAATAATAACATTTAACTTTTTTTTTCATTTAATTTTAAGTTTTCTAATTAATATTTGTTGTTTTAATAATAATAATTATAATAATAATCTAATCTAAATCATTTTCTGTTTCTTTACTTGTCATTTTATTACCTAAGCAAATAACATAATTATAAATAAAAAATAATAATCAAAAAATTGTTTATCTGGTGCAACAAAATCCAAATTCGATATCACAACAGAACCTAAAACCAGCGAAAAGGCCAGCTGATGAGTTGTCTTTTGTGGTTGCAAGTCTTTTATATGTGGACAGTCTTTACCAATAAGGAGTCCACGGATATCAATGACAGCTAGTTTCATGGGCAGGTCTTAAATAGTTGGCACTGACTTTTTATCACGATCTCCGTAATCAAATGCCTTATGATTTGGTGACAAACAGACATACAACAATGATCTTTTATCCTCTGCACAAATTTTAAATAAAATAAATAATTTTATAAAATCATTCATATAACTGATATCTTATAACTGATTATTAATTATCATGACAATTACCTAATCCCTGGCATAGTATTTAGTAAATCTCGTGACTTCAACAAGAAAACCTAAGCGTTGTTTTTGGATAAGCTCAAGAAATTCCGGTGTTATTTGCTTGCGCGATGCAACAATTATTAAGATATCGAACTGATTATTTAGGAGGATTTTTTTAGGTCCCAAAGAAACTTTTGAGACTATGAGACCTAAAAAAAATAACTTTTTTTTTTGACACACCCCAATAGTTATACGTTTCTATGTATGGCTATATATGCCCATACATGGACTATAAACGGCCATGTATGACTATATATGTTTAACAAAGTACGGACATGCATGGTTATGTATTGTCATAGATAGCCCTGTATGGCCATATATGCCCATACATGGCTATGTGTGACCATGTATGTCCATACATGGACCATATACGGCCATATATGTTTAATTAATCATGGACATATATAGTCATACACAACCATGTATAGCCATACAAGGCCTTGTATGATTCATATGTGGCCATGCATGACTATATTAAAAAGTTCGTATGCCCATGGATGGCCATAAATGCTTCATATATGAACCATATACGTGCACCCTCCACGGAAACCTTCGAACTGCACCGATCAGACTCGATTTCTTAAATTCTGAACTCTTAATTTACTATAGCAACGAGAAAATATCTCACAGAGCTAATAAAATTAATTTTATTTTTCTATGGTTTGAAACAATTGAAATAATAGTATTGAATTCTGGAGTTATATTATTTTTTTTGCAGATAGAAAAAAATTCATGTAGGGATTCCATTTAAAATTAAAAAATAGATTTATGTTATTAATGAGCGGGAGAGAAAATCTCATAGCAAGAGTGCTGAAGGGTGTATTTTCTAAATTATTCGAAAATTAATTCTAATGAGTTTTGAATGTTTTGGATTGTTCCAAATAATTGGAGAATCATTCGAAAAGCTCTAAAACGCACTTAGTTAATTTGAATCACTTAAAATTAATTCTAATCAGTCTAGAATATTCTGGATTGTTCCCAAAATTTCGAAACACATCTGGAATGCTCCAAATTGGACTCAGTTGATTTAAATCACTTAAAATTAATTCTAATTAGTCTAGATTGTTCTAAAATTTTCGAGATGGATCTGGAATGCTCTAAATTGAACTCAGTTGATTTAAATCCCTCAACATTAATTCTAATTAGTCTAGAATGTTCTTGATTGTTTCGAATATTTCAAGAATCATTCGGAAAGCTCTAAATCATACTTAGTTGATTCAAATTTCATAAAAGTGATTCTACTCAGTCTAGAATGTTTTGCTTCGTTTGATCACATTCTATAAAATTCGAATCTATATGTAAATATATTGAATTACTTAAAAATTATTTTATCGGTGTAGGATGCTTTGGATTGTTTTAAGAATTTTGAAAGTATTATAAAAATTAGAAAACATAATTTAAAGTCGTAAATTCCACGAAAATAATCCGATCAACCCGATCAGAAAATATTCTAGAACGATCAGAATTAACTTGAAGTGACGTTCAACATTCGAATATTTTAAGACATCAGATAATTTTCAAAATTTTCAGAACAGTCTTAAAAATTTAGCACATACATAAATGCATCACCAAGAAAGAATCCAAGGAAGCGGGTGTTCACAGCTAGTATAATAACATAATGTAACTGTCCCAATACTTAATAAAAGAAAAAAAAATAATTATAATAATGATTATAATGATAATAATAATAATAATAATAATAATAATAATAATAATAATAATAATAATAATAATAATAATAATAATAATAATAATAAAATCAGAAATAAATAAATGCATAAGAAAAAAAAAATTTTTGGAGTTTACTCCTTAAGAATCGATTTTCATATAAGGCCCCCGGTATGGAAAAAATATGAGGTGTAAAATCTACTCAACGAATGACCTCGTTACGTTTTAGGTGCACAACTTTCACTTTTGAGTGCATAGGGTATCCTACGGGGCAGCGTACGAATGTATTGTGTGTATACATATACACCTATATATAAATATATATATACATATACACCTATGTATAAATATATATATACATATACACCTATATATATATATATATATATATATATATATATATATATATATATAATGAATATACTCTACGGCGTCTGCAAACGATAAATATATATATAGTAAACTAACGCAAAAAATTAAAGGAACAGTAAAATTTTATAAATTTTTTAGTAGTTATTGCAAGGCTGTAACTTTGTGAAAAATAATCGTATCGAGATTTAAAAAAAAAAATTTATAGCTTGAAATCTCTAGTTTCGATGCATTTTCATCAAAATTTTATAAAAAGTCTGGTTATTACGCTAAAATGAGAATTTATTTTTAACATCTTTTAGAAGTAAGTACAAAAAAATGACTTTTTTTGGTTTTTTAGTAAATCAACCGCTACTCTGCAAGGATTGATAAAAAAAATATTGTTGTCAGGGACTTTTTTAGCTTAATGTACCCCCAATAACCCTTTAAATTTGTAAATTGATCTATGGAGCCGTTTTTTGGGGGCGATCGTTCAAAGTTTTGCTAAACACTAAAGGAACAAGTTTTGTTCCTTCAATTGTGTAATCATAATCAAAATGAAAAAATAATTTTTTTTTAATTTTCTTTCATTTTTGCATTAGTAACTCAGTGAATGTGAGAGGAAGAGGAAAAAAAAACGAAAAATTTTCAAAAATAAAAAAAATTGAACCTTGTTTTTTGGGGTCGAAAATTTTTTTTTTTTAACTTTTTTGAAAATTTTTCCTTTTTTTTTCCTCTTCCCCTTACATTCACTGAGTTACTAATGCGAAAATGAAAGAAAAGTAAAAAAAATTATTTTTTCATTTTGATAATGATTACACAATTGAAGGAACAAAACTTGTTCTTTTAATTGTTTAGCAAAACTTTGATCGATCATTTCCAAAAAAGGGTTCGATAGATAAATTTGAAAATTTAAGGGGTTATTAGGGATATATTAAGCTATAAAAGTCTCTGGCAACATTAGTCTTTTCATCGATATTTACAATGAAGCGGTTGATTTACTAAAAAACCAAAAAGAGTCATTTTTTTTGTACTTACTTGTAAAGGATATTAATAATTAAAAAAATTGTTTTTTCCAAAAAATAATGAACGGGTCTTGTAGAGCATTTATTCACGTTTTCAACGCCGGCCTTAAATTTACTGTGCAATCATTGGTACCTGAAATATCGATGATCAAAGCCAAAAAGATCATTTTTTGTTTGAAGGCTGATATCTCTGCGTCAAATTGTCCTACGAAGTTGAAAAACCAAATTAAAAAACCAAATTGAATCTGAATAAATTTGCTAAATGACCTATGCATTGGTTTAGTTGACAAAATTTTTCCACGGTCCGTGGGCTCTTTGGAAAGAAAAAAAAATTTAGAAATTTTTTGTCTCTTGGTATTTCTCATGTTAGCGTAATAACCAGACTTTTTAAAAAATTTGGATAAAAATGCACTGAAACTAGAGATTTTAAGCTATAAAATTTTTTTTTTTAAATCTCGCTACGATTATTTTTCACAAAGTTACAGCCTTCCAATAACTACTAAAAAATTTATAAAATATTTTTGTTCCTTTAATTTTTTGCGTTAGTGTAGTATTAATCTTTTCCTTAGATTAGTAAGCCTTTTTTGTGCCTATTCAGACAGTCGATCTTAGGGAGTAAACTCCAATCGTGCGTCGGAGCTGGCACACACACTTTTTTTTAATTAACTATTAACTAAATAATCAAAGGTAATATTCACTTAGTTCAGAACTGATTTTTTTTTTGATCCATGCAACACAGCAATTTGAAATAATTCGATTATTTATTGAATCAATTGCAAAGACAGTCTTCAGTTACGGACCTAAAAAAATATTACTGTCAAAACTAAAGTTCATTTGCTTCAATAGAATTTTGACAACTGAAAATTCATACCTTTCATCACCTTACAATTTACTTTGAATGAAATTTTCAATTACTTTACATAAAACAAAAATCATTATCATAATATGTACCATAACAGCGTCAATGACTTAAACTAATTTCTATTTTTTTTTTTATATGAAAAAAATTGTTGAGTTATATCAAATACTACAAAGTTAGTTCAAACGATTCGGTACTTTCCTTTAAGAAACTCTCACTTGGAGCAAAAAAAATGTGGTGACAGTAGAGCACTACCTCTCCGCTTCGCAGTCGAAGTGTGCAATACGATCAAACTTAGAGGATGGTAGCCTCAATCACTTTATGCGCTTGGCTGTATCCATACGCACGGAGTACTTGAGCCAAACGATTCTGATTTGACATCAGGAATCTTTTTTTAAAGTGTAGTGTATATATCTTGTTTTTATCAGAATAAATTTGTAACTATTTATCAAATATACACAAAGAAGTTTTTTGAATATATTGGGTTGAGTCAATGCCTAATTCATGGATATCGTAATCATGTTGATATTGATTTTTAAATTACGTAATAAATAAAATTAGTATGAAGGGTAACTGTAGAGTAACGCAAGTGAAATCGAACGAGGGTTCTCGACACTAATTTAATTAGGATAACTTCCCTCGACTTAATAAAGCTGTCTCAATTTTTGCCTCATTAACGTATCTCTTGGCCTCAACAAATTTTTCAGTCAATTTCCATCATTTCCAAATAATTTAAAGTACAGGGAAATCTGAATCACTCATAACATTGCAGAAATTATACATGGAGAAAAAAATGTAGTAAATTTTGCTAAAAAATATGAGAATAATTACTAAATTAAGATAGTAATCTTGAAACACATCATCTGTAGAGGCGTTGGTGTCAATTTTTAATTTTAAGTATCACTTGTTTTAACCGAGATTCGAACCCTGATTTCCCACGCGCGAGTCCTTTCCTATGTCTGACGGCCCAATGTCTCCTTTGAATAAAGGTTTCTGGACTTGTAATGCATATTTGTATATTCTATCCCCACCAACTTTTAATTTTATCGATCTGCTTCGGAAAAATTACAAGCCGTTTAGTAATTTTTAGTTGCTGTATTATGTCCCAGCCTGCTTGTCAGATGACTCTGCCAATTTTTAAATCTTAAACAATAAGAGACTGACCTGAGACCTATCAAATCGATATATTTGAATAATTGTATAATTAATAATAATAAGTTTTTTTTAAACGTATCCCTCGCAGATTTTAATCAAGGCGGAAACACCGTGGAAGTGTAAGCACCGTGGATCCACCGTAGTTACACGGTGGGTTTGTTCCATTTTACCACCGTGTATACACAGTGTATCCACTGTGATTACACGGTGTTTCTACTGTGATTACGCGATGTATCCACCGTGATTCCACGGTGGCTTTGTGCCATTTCACCACCGTGGAATCACGGTGGATACACCGCGTAATCACAGTGGTAAAATGGAAAAAACCTACCGTATTCCCGCCGTGATTCTAAACCGCCAGGGAGATTCATAAGCATGCATCTGAAAATAGTCAAATAGATAAGATATTTTTAATGCATTAGAATACTTATTCATCGCCGACGATTTCTATAAAAGAATGCCGATGAATAAGAATAGATAAGAACGGTTGTATGACAAATAACGAACATCAAAAGAATAGAAAAATAGAAACTAGTTTTTTCCGAAAATACCTGGAAACTTGGAAAAACATCGTCTGGCTGCTGACGCAACTGAATCAACGTTGAACGATGATAACAAACTCCCACTGTTGGGAATAAGGCCTTAATACCTTATTCCACGTTTCTCTATGGTGTTGGCTCGCGCAAAGATATAAAAAGCCGAAGTCTGATGCATCATTCTCTTACTCTTACATTTACACTAGATTTTACATACTCTCACTTCATTAGAAATTATAACAGTGCAGTTTAGAACACGCAATTGAACTCCCGGTTTAATTTAATTATACTATTGTTTTGACTCGAAGTAATTGTAAAGCTCAAGTGTATATTCAACCAAAATTCTCTGACAACTCTATTTGACATAAATAAATCAAATACATTTATTCTTTAATCGGTGACCAAATTATTTCGAGATTTCGAGACTACCCATGTATCCGAAGACCTGCAGTCACATCCAATTCAAATGATTTGCACCGGCAGATTAAAGCCGACACGACTCCAGGACGTAACACTTTACAATACTTAATACTACACTATTCATCGGGTTTACACACTGAAAAAAATTTGTAGCTGCAACCTATTATTTCAGTACACGATACCAAAATAATCAGTAGCTGATACCGAAAATGTATCGGTAGCAGCTACCAATTACGAATTGGCACCTGCTACTATTAATTTTCGGTAACAGCTACCGTACGTAATTGTTAGCTTCTACCGATTGATTTTCAATAACAACTACTGATTCGTAATAGGGAGCAGCTACAAATTACGAGTTGGTAGCTGTTATCTAAAACTATTCAGTAGCAGCTACCGATTAAATTTCAGTACCCGATACTGAAATAATCGAAAGCTGCAATCGATTATTTCGGTTCTATTGACCGGTTTCAGTGGGCAAAAAAAAACTATTTTTGAGGGATTTTACTTAGGATTTTTACAGAAAATACAGAAAACCGGTTGTTAATCGGTAGCTTCTACCGATTATTTTTTCCGTGTACTGCAAGTAACGAAATTAACTTTTGATGGTTAAGTATATAAACAATCAAAATATTTTCTTTAATTTATTTGTTAAATTTTTACCAGTCAACTATGCATATCTTGAAATTTTCGACCTTACGTTCATCGGTCAGACATTGAACGTCCTATAGCTCAAAAAGTATGGGCATTAGAAAAAAACGTTTCAAACAAAAGTTGTAGAGATTTAAGTGATCTTTAAAAATGAATAAATGCAATTCATTGATTAATCCAATATTTTAAAAGTTATCGGCTGAAATAGAAAAACCGATTCATTAAGTGGGCCACAAATCGTAAACGGTAAGTTTTACAAAAAAGTTTACAAGAATCAAAAGATACGAAATTTTATTCTCTACCATAATGGTTTGGGTAACTTTTGCCCTAAAGTGCATAGTTTCCAAGATATTGGCCAAGAACTTTCTTTAAAGATTGCGATCAAAGCTCCCCCTGGATCCGTCGGAATTTCATGATTTTATGGTCAGTAAGTGACCTTTAACCTAAAAAGAAAATAAAATTGGATCGGAAATTTAGTGCGAGGTTAAATGCTTTATTTTCTGGCCTATTATGGTTTTAGGCTTACTATAGAAATATTTCTGTCAAAACGATGTATTTGATTGAATGAAATGTGAGATAACAGTAAAAAAAAAGAGAAGTCATCTATGTATGTGATAAGAACAACTATGAATTTAAAAAACATACTGTTATAAGTTGATGGAAACAATATTGATTCCTTTCAATTAATTTTGCAAATTTTATTGATGAAAATTTCATGCAATTATCATAACTTAACTTTTTATCTTCCTCAATATATTATAGTGGTGAGTCAATCATGTGATTTACTCAACCCTTGCGGTTTTAGCGCCACGGTAACCTCACGGTAAAAACACCGTTAAAACACCGTGGAACGACTGTAAAAACGTGGTTATAATACAGTGGAATCACGGTATTTCTTGTGCAGTCACGCCACTGTATTCCGACCGCGTTTCCACTGCATTGAAAGAGTGTTTCTACGGTGTTTCGACCGTGAGGTCACAGTAATCTCACGGTGGTTTTACGGTGGTTCCACAGTGGTTTTCAGCGATTTCGACGGTGAGTTTACGATGGCTTGACAGTGTTTTAACCGTGAATTCACCGTATTTCCAAGGTGAGTTTATCGTTCCATAGTGTGTCCATAAATTTCATAGCGAAAAAAAAAAAAAAATTAAAGCTGACTCGGAGGATCGAACCCAGCGCCTTGGAATTCAAAGTCTGGTCTGCTATCCACTGTGCCCAAACACAAACTTGACAGTACGGATTAATTGTATTTATATAAACACAAATGAACTTTAGAAAATTTTAAATATTTAATAAACGATTGATTTTATGATTTGTATTACATTCAATTATATAATTATTCATAGTGTAACGAGACCAATAGCGGTATTAGTGGGGCAATAAATACTTTTTTTGGTAAATAATGTAAATGGGAAGTTAAAATTTTTCAAACTTAACCATACAATATTTTAAATTTAATATCTCAGTTTTTTATAACTAAATTAATTATTGAAACATCAAAATGTTCTTAACTATTTCACTAATGGTCTTATTAGCTTATTTTCAAAAATTTTAAAAAATTTTGTGTACTTTATAACATTTATGAATGCGGTAAATTGAAAAATTTCATTTTGATAAGATAACTTAAAATGATAAGCTTTGTTCATTTTAATAATTTAACAGTACACTTTAGAAAAGATAATAATAATAATCAAAAATACTGAGTAAATAAGAAAATATGATTGACAGAGATTTGAAAACTATAAGAAAAAAATATATATGAATGGTGAAGAAACCATGAAATCATCGTGAAAACAACGAGGACATACCGAACTACCACAGTGAAAACGCTGAAAAACGACGAGAAAACACTGTGAGGCCACCGGAGGCCCACCGTGAGCTCACCGTGGAAATTACTGCAAACCACTGTGAAGGCACCATGAGAACACTGGAAATTCACCGTCAGAAAACTGTGAACTCACTTTCAAAACACCCTTAAACCACCGTAAAAACACAGGGGAGACTTGGTCGGAACATAGTAGCGTGACTGCACGGAAACCACCGTGGTTTTACCGTGAATTCACCGTTAAATCTCCGTCGGTTCACCGTCAGAACACGGAAGGCGTGTTTTCACGGTAAAAACACCGTGATTCGACCGTGTTTTCACCGTCACGGTGAAACCGCTAGGGAATAATAATACAAATGACTTCGGAATAATTAGAAACCTTGCAAGCATTGAATTACTGATACTCATCGTAATTTGAGCATTGTAATCACAAATTGTGGAAGACCTTTTAACAATGTATTTTTATTCGCAATTATCAACAACTACACAATTGGTAACAAATTGTATCAATTATGTTGTTCAAGAAAGAGTTCAAGACGAATTTAAAATCTCAATAATAGACATACGTAAGTTTTTCTTTTTTTTAAAATAAAATAAAGCTGTGTTTCAAGAAAATTCGTTCAATGTTAGCTAACCTATAAAAACATTGCATAGTAATTGGTTTAAGTATAAATTGTTCAATATTTTAATAAAATTTGATTCGGTTTCAGATTCTTCATGGATTAAATTAAATTCTATACAAACCATAGATTTGATATAGATATAACTATCGACATTTGATTTTAAATAGTCTTGTCCAACTGTGATAACATTCGCAATAATTGATATATTTAAATTGACTTATGACTATACCATTTAAGGTAATTGAGTATATAGATATATTTTAAATTATAAAAAAATCGTCTTTAGAAACTGTAAAAATTGTTGTTTAAATTATATGTTCAAAATAATGTTAATAGGTCCCTGAAGATGCCATAGGTGTACTATGTGCGAAATGTTGGACAAAAAAATTGTATAAATAGTCAATAAAGGTTCGGCAAGGCCATAAAACATAAACTAATAATTCAATTTTTATCATCCGATCATCCCTGATTAAACAAAACGATTTGTGACGATTAAAAACGATTTAAAATTAAATCATCATTAATCGTCTTTAATCGTCATAATCGTCATAGATTTTCAGATTTAATCGTCCCAAATCATCAAAAGACGATTTATTATTTTACGATTAAAAACGATTCATGACGATTTGAAATTTTTAATCGTCATGAATCGTCTTTAATCGTAAAATAATATTGTAATTTCTGGTTCCGAATGAAGATTAAGAACGGTTCATGACGATTTGAAATTTTTAATCGTCATGAATCTTCTATAATCGTAAAATAATATTGTAATTTCTGGTTCCGAATGAAGATTAAAAACGATTCATGACGATTTGAAATTTTTAATCGTCATGAATCGTCTTTAATCGTAAAATAATATTGTAATTTCTGGTTCCGAATGAAGATTAAAAACGATTCAAGACGATTTGAAATTTTTAATCGTCATGAATCTTCTTTAATCGTAAAATAATATTGTAATTTCTGGTTCCGAATGAAGATTAAAAACGATTCATGACGATTTGAAATTTTTAATCGTCATGAATCGTCTTTAATCGTAAAATAATATTGTAATTTCTGGTTCCGAATGAAGATTAAGAACGGTTCATGACGATTTGAAATTTTTAATCGTCATGAATCGTCTTTAATCGTAAAATAGTATTGTAATTTCTGGTTCCGAATGAAGATTAAAAACGATTCATGACGATTTGAAATATTAATCGTCATGAATCGTCTTTAATCGTAAAATAATATTGTAATTTCTGGTTCCGAATGAAGATTAAGAACGGTTCATGACGATTTGAAATTTTTAATCGTCATGAATCGTCTTTAATCGTAAAATAGTATTGTAATTTCTGGTTCCGAATGAAGATTAAAAACGATTCATGACGATTTGAAATATTAATCGTCATGAATCGTCTTTAATCGTAAAATAATATTGTAATTCCTGGTTCCGAATGAATGGTCCCCTTTGCGGGGGCAATTGAACCACTAGTCGGGGATAATTGAACCAAGAGTATTAGAACCACCAATGAATGACTTTAATGAATATTTCACTATTCATTACAGCTTAAAACTAAAATTACAACACTTTTAATAATATTGATTATTTTATATAACATTATATGTTATAACAATCACTTTTAAAACTTCTGTCTATATAATTATTTTTTTTCTTGGTTAGTTTAGTTTGTTTTCACATTCTGTCAAGATACGCGCGCATGTCGGATTACTCACAGTGTGATTCGTGTGGTTCAACCGCCCCCGAGAATACTGGTTCAATCGACCCCATATGGTTTTATTGAAATAATTAGTTTAAAAAAATATATTCAAGAACTATTTTACTAGAAGTAAAGCTAGAAATTTATGACTAATATATGTAAGAAGGTATTACAAAAAAAATTTTAAGATTTCATTTGAAAATTAAAAAGTTATTAAACAATTTGCCAAGAGCAGAAATCAAGGTTTAGATACCTAAAAACACAAAAACTTGAATTTTTTAAAACTAAATCATGATATTGGTTTGAAATTTTGATCAGACTAAGGTTTAGTGTATTAAAATATAATTCCAAGAGGACGACTCATTTTTATATTTTTTTTTATTTTTTAAGCTTACTGGTTCAATTGCCCCGAGGTTTAATTGACCCCCCTTTCACCTATACATAAATAATATGTCTATAGAATTGAAAAAAAAAATATATATATATATATATATATATATATATATATATAAGAACTTGAAAATTACAGGCCTGTTCAAAATTTGGACATGTAAAAAGATCAGTATCAACACAAGAGCTATCAATCTTTTTGAAACTGAAAATTCACACAACAAATATATTTCAACAGCATTGTTGTTAATACCGTAAGATTATACATATATATAAAAAAATACATACACATCTTTTTCATGTGAACATAAGCGCACGTTTCTTAAAATATTCTTTAATATTGTATGAACGAGATTCATGCATTCAGCTACAAATTTTTTACTCACAATTTAAAGTGGTGTGGCTCATGTGTCCTTTATGTCATTGCAACTAAAAGACTAAGATTTTTAATTTTTTGAGATTATGCTTTCTTGTTGACCGTATGTGTATTTATTAGGGTGGGCCAAAAAAGAGAACTAATTTTTTTTCCTTTAATTACCGTGAAAAAATTGTTAAAGATGATGAATAAAAAATTCTGGTAAAGCTTCAGCTCTTAAAATTAATATTAAGAGGTCGCTCATTGGGTTTTTTGATTTCCCATTTAAATAACATGGAAAAAAATAATTTTTTAGTTTGGAATTTTTGAACTCAGTAATGCCTCATTGTACGAATAATCCCAGCATACATTTTCGTGGAGAATTTAACGCTCTACAAAAAAACTCTTATCATTTTTCGATAAGTACGTCTGTTCAAAAGTTATTCGAGCTCGAAGTCAAGTTAGAGTAAATTTCGAGATCTTTTTACTTTTTCGGCGAAACTATTGGACTTATTGTAAAATGTCATGAATTCTTATTTGTAGACAATTCTATTTCCTACAAATTATCATTGAAACATGTTTTTGAAATTCTGCATTGTTTTCTAGTTATTTACATTTTAATGCCAAGTTCTTGAAATCGATCAGAACACTACTTTTTTAGGAGCTTGGCATTAAAATGTAAATAACTAGAAAACAATGCAGAATTTCAAAAAAATGTATAAATGATAATTTGTAGGAAATAAAATTGTCTACAAATAAGAATTTATGACATTTTACGATAAGTCCAATAGTTTCGCCGAAAAAGTAAAAAGATCTCGAAATTTACTCTAACTTGACTTCGAGCTCGAATAACTTTTGAACAGACGTACTTATCGAAAAATGATAAGAGAGTTTTTTTGTAGAGCGTTAAATTCTCCACGAAAATGTGTGCAGGGATTATTCGTACAATGAGGCATTACTGAGTTAAAAAATTCCAAACTAAAAAATTATTTTTTTCCATGTTATTTAAATGGGAAATCAAAAAACTCAATGAGCGACCTCTTAATATTAATTTTAAGAGCTGAAACTTTACCAGAATTTTTTATTCATCATCTTTAACAATTTTTCCACGGTAATTAAAGGAAAAAAAATTAGTTCTCTTTTTTGGCCCACCCAAGTATTTATTAATGACATTTCAGTAATTTAGCATCATATATGTATATTAGGGTGATTCATTTCAAGCGAAGATTTTTTTTTTCACTCTCACTGGAAAATATTATTATCGACATTGAAAAAAAAATTTCTTACAAGTTTCAGCCTTTAATTTTAAGTACTTTATATTTGATTTGGAAGTTTTCTCGTCTAAAATACATAGGAAAGTTTGGATTTTCTTTTTCAATTATCTATAACTTAGCTGCATTTCAAGGCATGGGGCCACCGTTTGCGGCATTTTGTAGGTAATTTTATACTCTTCAATATTCTCCTTAGTGATTTTAGTTTTGACAAATATTTTATTTTCAAAACTACTAAAATCCCTATATCATGTGAACAAAAAACTTGAGCCACTACACTAAAAAGATCTTTTTTGTAAAGAATCAACCTTCCTAAAAAATCGACATCGGCACTTTTACTGTAAATTCCGTCATTTTGTTAATATCAATTAAAAACCCAAATTATTATTAGAAAAATTATTTTCAGAAACAATACAGAAAAACAATCAGAGTCCGAGTATAATCACTAAAGAGAATTTTGGAGAGTATAAAATTACCTACAAAATGCCGCATACGGCGACCCGATAACTTGAATTGCAGCTAAGTTATAGATAATTGAAAAAGAAAATCCTAACTTTCCTATGTATTTTAGATGAGAAAACTTCAAAATCAAATATACAGTACTTGAAATTGAAATAAAGGGCTGAAACTTGTAAGAAATTTCTTTTTTAATGTCTATAATAATATTTTCAAGTAGGAGCAAAAACAAAAAGTAGTTGCTGCAAACGATTCACCCTAATGAATTTATATAATTTGGTTAATAACTTAAGAAACAATCGGTGTTTGAAATTTTTCAAGTTTTCCAAAAATATTGTTTGTTCAAAATTTTCTAGATGTAATTTTCAATCCAAAAGTGATAGTTTATTTTTGTTTTTTGCATGTAACAGCACGTTCAATAAGATTCAATTTTTACCAACTGACTGTTTTTACCGTAATTTCTAATAGACAAATGGTATTTCAAATTTATCAAATATTACAAAACTGAATGTTACGCGCTTTTTCCCTTTGATTACGTTCAGAATTTTAAATAGAAAGTCAATATAATCTAGAGATAAAATAAGGAAATATCTGAGTCAAAATAATTTACATGAATTGAACGTTTTTTAACGTAATAAACGTAAATTGAATGTTTTGAACTTAAATTCAACATTTTCGACGATGACGGGCCCATGAAGAAGGGAAGAGATCAGGAAAAAAATGCACCAAGCTTTATCGCAAAATTCTCCAGACTGATTTGCAATAAAATACGTAGTATTTAAGATGATGATTTAATTATCTATAGATTTAATTATCTATGGATAAAATAATGTTTGATAGAGCAACCTCATGGCAGTGTCAGTCTCCAATTTAATGTTCTTGGCTTAGGTGACAGCATTATTAATTGTGTTCTCAAGGAAGACCTTCAGGATACTTCGTATCTTTTTGCAAATCAGTCTGGAGAAATAAGCGATAAAGCTTTGTACGTTCTTTTCCCGATCTATTTCTTTCTCTATAGGCCGGTCATCGTCAAAAATGTTCAATTTAAATTCAAAACGTTCAATTTACGTTTAATATTTTGACTCGGGTCAACATGACTATAAAATGTAACCGTTTAGATAATAGAGAAAAAAAAATATAACTGCCTTGGATGATTGAAGTAGTTGAATCGTTTATTTGAGAAACCTCATAAGTCAAGAAAACAAAATTTTTCAGGAAACAAAAAAAACATTTTTCTGGAAAAACTTGCCATTAAAATAATAAATAAATAATTGAAGACAATAATGTTAGCGTCTCTGAAAAAGATTCGAACAAGAAAAATTCCATTTATTAATTGAAACTACTTAAAAAAGATCGGTCTATCAGTTGACCCTGCGGGCCAGCCCCAAAAGTTCCCGCTGTATTCAAGCTCCTTGAGCCATGACATACATTTTCTCCAATGATATTTCTGGAACGAATAGACCGATTGAGACGGTTAAGGTGGCATTCGACGCGGCTTATAAAGTTTCAGATCTGATTAGATTTCGGAAGTGATCCATCCAACCCATTAAAAGTTATCTAAAATAAACATTTTTGAAAAAATTTGATTTTTGGAATATCTTCGAACGCACTTGACCGATCAAGCTCAATTTTTCACGGCTTTTAAATATTAACAAGCTGCATCGAATGACACCTTAACGATCGAAATCGGTTCATCCGTTCAAGAATTATAAATATTGACATTTATATGTACGTACGTACGTACATAAACTCGGACATCATCGTGTGAATAATCAGAATAGCTTCCTAAAACCTCAAAACGTGGAAATCTGATAGAAATTCGGTTTTCGAAAATCGGACTGAAATCAATAACTTCACGAATTTTTGAAAATTTTTAATTTCCTTAGAGGGAAGTTAAAAATTATTTGAAGTTGATTGACTTATGGGGTTTCTTAACCAAATGGAAGAAAAAGTTATAAAATAATTGTTATTTTATTTTTTTCCACTCAAATAATTCACTAGACTGATAAAATGAAGTATATAATATGTATTTCACGACTCCCGATGCGAAGCACCAGAGAGTGCTTTACGATTGAAAAATTTTTTTCGCCTCACTTCGGCAACTATTACAATTATTATACCTTTGTTAGCTTACGGAATTAAGATATATTGCATATTATTTTGAAGATAATTTAATGGAGATTAATTCCATACTTTTCAAAAATTTACTTAGTTCAATAAAAACGAAAAAAACATCAAAATAGTTTAAAAAAAATTCCACTCCGTCATGTACGAATCCCGTATACATAATAACTCGCGATAAAATCTAATAATTGAATCAAATTTTTTAACTTCCCGCTAAGAAAATTGCAAATTTTCAAAAATTCGGGAAGTTATTGGTTTCAGTCCGATTTGTAAAAATCGAAATTCCAACAGATGTCGACGTTTTGAGGTCCTAGGAAGCTATTCTGACTAATTTCACGATGATGTCCGAGTGTATGTATGTATGTATGTATGTACGTACGTACGTATGTAAATATTCTGTAACTTTTGAACGGATGAACCGATTTTGAACTTTAAGGTGTCATTCGACGCGGCTTTTAATTTTCTATAAACACTGAAAATTGGAGCTTAGTCGGTCGGGTACGTTCGGAGATATTTCAAAAATAAATTTTTTCAAAAATGTTTTTTTTGAATAACTTTTAATTCGCTGAATGGATTGATCCCAAAATCTAATCAGCTCTTAAGCTTTGTAAGCCGCGTCGAATGCCGCCTCAAAAATCAAAATCGCTTTATTTGTTCGAGAGAAACCGTTAACGAAAGAATTAAAAAAAAAATTTTTTTTTAGTATTTTGAAATTTCTCAAAAACGACTTGATAAATCAATTTCAAAATTTGATCAATTGTAGAACTCAATAAAACGCGTCAATTGCCACCTTAAACGTCTCAATCGGTTTATTCGTTCGAGAGATATCGTTGTAGAAAAAATGGTAAAAAACGTTATTTTTCGAAAATAAACGCATACAAAAGTATTTTCGAGCTCGAAGAGCTCGAAAATGTATCCACAACAATTTTTCGAGCTCAAGGAGCTCGGAATGGGCGGGAAGTTTTGGGGCTGGCCCACAGGGTCAACCGACAGACCGATTTTTTTTTTTAAATTCTTTGAAAAATTTGTAGGTCTTCTATTGCGAATGGCTAGGTAACTCAGTGTCGTTTAATTACAATTAATAAAAAAATAAGAAAGGCTGCATAACTATATCTATATATATCTATGTAAAATTAACATGGATAGTGATATACCTATACCTATACATTATACGTACGTTTACTCCACCAGGGGCGCTTGCGCATCTTAGTACAGCTGATTTTTTTTTTTGCTAATTGGTAAGCCTGAATTTTTTCAATTCAAATTGTTTTTAATCATTTCAAATTGTTTTAAATTATTCAAAATCATGTGTTGAAATCAGGGATTATAAAAACTCTTTAATCATCAGTCTACGATTCTTAGTTATTAAACGATTCAAAATTTTCGATCGTTTTCAATCCTGTTGAATTATCAATTGATAATTCGTGAGGATTTAAAACGATATAAAAATTTAATCGTTTTTAATCCTCTTAAATCGTCTATGAATTATTAAAGAAGATTAAAAACGATTAAATTTTTAAACTATTTTAATCCTATCGAATCGTCAATTGACGGTTTGCGACGATTTCAAACAATTAAAAACTTAATCGTTTATAACCCTCTCGAATCGTCAGTTGACGATTCACGACGATTAAAAACGATTTAAAATTTAATCGTTTTTAATCTTCTTTAATAATCAATTGACGATTCACGACGATTAAAAATTTAATCGTTTTTAATCTTCTTTAATAATCAATTGACGATTCACGACGATTAAAAACGATTAAAAATTTAACCGTTTTTAATCTTCTTTAATAATCAATTGACGATTCACGACGATTTGTAACGATTAAAAATTTAATCGTTTTTAATCATCAATTGACGATTCATGACGATTTGTGACGATTAAAACAGTTTTAATCGTCACAAATCGTTTTGTTTAATCAGGGATAGAAGTTTTGAAACATAATATTGTAACTTAAATATATTAAAAAGAGGGCGAGAGGAGCAAAACGGGGTACTTAACGAAATACTGAATTTTTGAGGACTCGAATGCAGTAAATATATCTTTTTCAATGATATCTTAAGTAAATAGAAAAAAATTTTAGAAGCCATGAAAAAAAAAATTTCATTTCCGCGGGTAAGATAGGGTATTCCCTAAAAAAGAAGAAAAAAATTTCTGGATATTGAGTAAATTCGATTAAACTAAATTCTCTTGTAAGTAATTTGCATAAAAAAAAATTACATTTTACATGATTATTGCATCCAACAAAGAAAGAAAAAAAAAATTTTTATTAGTTTTTATTATATAACAAAAGTCAGTAATATTTTCCGACTGACACTTTTAATTTTTGAAAAAGTTGAACAGAAAAAAATCTAAAACAATGTTCAATTATATTTATTGGAATTTTTAAAAAACATTTAAAAAATAAAAATTTTTTCAAATAAAATTTTGGGAGTACCTTATTTTGCCTCCTCTTCCCCTATACTTTAGGATACGTGTAAAATATATGTAGAAAAATGTAAAAAAAATGTATTCCAAATACATAAAAAATATATAATTTTATTATATTTTTTAACATCCGCTAAGAAAATTGTAAATTTTTAAAAATTCGGGGAGTCATTGTTTTCACACCGATTTTCGAAAATCGAGTTTTCATCAGATGTCAACGTATTGAGGTCGTAGAAAGCTATTCGGACTATTTTTAGAATGATGTCCGAGAGTATGTATGTGTGTGTGTGTGTGTGTGTGTGTGTGTATGTGTGGATGTAAACTCTTAGTATATTTTCAATGAACTGACCGATTAAAATGTTTGAGGTGGCCATCAAAATAGATTGTTGGCCGTCGACTTTTCTGAAAATTTCAAATCGATCGATCAAATAGACTTTAAGTTATGGAAGAAAAACAAAAAAAAAAAATTTTTTTCAAGTTTTTTTAAATTTTTCAGAAATGGCTCGATCGATCAATTCTAGAATCTAATCAGCATAAGAATTCAATAAAACGCGTCGATTGCCACCTCAACCATCAAAATCAGTTCATTCGTTCAAGAAAAATCGTTGTTGAAAGAATTAACAACAAAAATTTTTTTTAGTATATTCGCAATTTCTCAAAAACGACTTAATAAATCAACTTAAATATCTGATCAGATCTAGAACTCAATAAAATGCATTGATCGCCGCCTTAACCATCTCAATCGGTGAATACGTTCGTAATATAACGTGGGAGGAAAAAATGCTAAAAAACGGTTTTTTCTGAAAACAATGGCATACAATAGTATTTTCGAGCTCGAAGAGCTCGAAAGTGTTTTCACAACAATGTTTTCAAACTCCTTAAGCAGGAAGTTTTAGCGCTGGCCTGCAGGGTCAACCGATAGACCGATTTTTAGGTAGATTTTTTTAAAAATCTAGGTATTGTATTTGTCCTTATGGTCGATTTTTCAAGGAATTTTGTCATAACCTATCATAATTTGTTGAGTAGAGTTCGAAAATACCATTCGTTAAAAAATTTATATATGTATGTATATATAACCAGCCTTGTCATCACGATAGCGCCTACAATTCTTATCGGACCGTAATGAAATTTTTCATGTTTATTTATAAGTGATTACCTTGATCAAGTTCGAAGATGGGCTAAATCGGTCGATTAGTTCAGAAGTTATGGCTGTTTAAAATTTTCACGATTTTTCGAAAAAATCAGTTTTTCACTGTTAAAGTTTAAATAACTTCTAAACTAAAAGTCATAGACAATTTTGGTAAATAGAATCTAAAAGCTCGTTAAATAAGCTTTAATTTTTGTCCTTAAACTTAACGATCCGAGTATTTCTTCCCATAAATTGGTGACCTTGAATGTTTGCAAAAAGTTGAGAAAATTACTCATTACGATTTTAATATCAGATAATTTATGTGTTTGACATCATAATCTAATTCCGTCAGTTTTATTTTATCGTGAATAAAGTAATCTTTAAATTTCACGACTATTTTATATTTTAAAGATATATCTTTTATTACTTAAGACGTTTCAAATGCGCATGCTTGTCCTATAAATATGATCAGCCTTGTCATCACGATAGCGCCTACAATTCTTATCGGACCTTAATGAAATTTTTCATGTTTATTCTACAAGTGATTACCTTGATCAAGTTCGAAGATGGGCTAAATCGATCGATTAGTTCAGAAGTTATGGCTGTTCGAAATTTTCAAGATTTTTCGAAAGAAAAAACAGTTTTTCACTGTTAAAGTTCAAATAACTTCTAAACTAATAGTCATAGACAATTTTCATAAAAAGTATCTAAAAGCTCGTTAAATAAGCTTTAATTCTTGTCCTCAAACTACCTGATTTAGAAATCTCATCTGGAATGATTCAATCCATACTATAGTGTATACCTATAGATAGTCAATTTTGCCAACTTTGAATTGTAATTTTATATCATGACTATACACTAACATGTATCACAAGATGTGTATATATAAAACTTTTTATATAGATTAATTGAAAAATCTACCTTCCATTTCGGCTGCCGAATGGCCTTTTTTTTTGTTTCAACTTGTTTTTTTGGTGTTAAAAAAATTATTTTTTTAAAAATGGGTATAAAGTTTTTATAGGGCATAGAATTAGCTACAAAATAGTTAATTAAAGCCAAATCAGTACAACTAATAATGAACGGAAAAAAAATTCTAGTTAAATGTACGATGATAACATCATAATTTGTCCTATTGATTAATATAGCGGTAGACTAGACTTTTAAAATCGTAATTTTCACGATGTAGCGTTGGAAATTTCGTTTAAAAAATAATACTTCAGACAAATAATACGAAGTCTTAAGCTCTTTAATGCCTACTTGCATGATTTATGTAGTTCCGTCCTGAGTACCCGGGAAAAAAAATTCATATCTGGCCATATATAATTAGATATGACCATATAAGGTCATATATGAATCATATATAATCATATATGATTCATGTATGTTTGTATATGAGTCATACATGTTCATATAAGATCATATTTGGTCATGTATGATCATATATGATACAACCTGAAGTATTTTTACTCAATATCCAGTCCATATAAGATCATATATGACCATATATGATCATACATGATTCATAAATGTTTATATAAGAGTCATACTTGTTCATATATGACCATATATAAAAACAAAGAAATTTATTCTAATTTATACACAAATCGTATAAGATCATATATGGTCATGTATGATCACAAATGATATAACATGAAGTATTTTTACTCGATATTCAGTCCATATAAGATCATACATGATCATATAAGATCATACATGATCATATAAGATCATACATGATCATATAAGATCATACATGATCATATAAGATCATACATGATCATATATAGACATATATGCACATATATAAAGATACATAAAAAGTTTTTAACCGATATACAATCCATATAAGATTCTATATGGTCATGTATGATCATATATGAACGAACATAAAAAAATTTTACATGATGCTCAATTCGTGTAAGATCAGATATGGTCAGGAATGAACATATATAATAATACATAAAATTTCTTACAAGTTGTTTAATTTTCATAAAATCAGATATAGACAGGTATGAAAATTCTTTACCCGACGGTCAATTCATGTAAAATAAGATATGGTCAGATATGAACATATATGAAGAGACATACAAATTTTTTTACTTGTACGTGGAAATTAAATTCATGTGTGAATATATCATCATATAAGATCATATTCATGAAGTTTAAATTTTTGTGCTCAATTCATCTAAGCATGATATAGAATAAACATATCCTGAGTGATAATGCAATGCCGCTGTAAGTATAGTTTGCAATACAACGTATCTACAATAATAGAAAAACTGAGACTATATCGGTTGATCCGTTCAAAAGTTATAGAATATGTACATACGAACGTACATAGGTACATAAATACATCATCCTGAAATTAGACAGAATAGTTTCCTAGGACCTCAAAACGTCGAAAAATGTTGAAAGCTCGATTTTCAAAGATCGGTTCGAAACCAATAACTTTCTTTAATTTTGAAAATTTTCAATTTTTTGAGCGGGAGGTAAAAAAGTGAAACCTTAAGTTTAATTTTAATTTTTATTCCGCATTAGAAAACTTAAGCTTTTCGAATACCATGTAAAATATCAATATAAACGTAATGTATGTTGGGGTTCCTAAGATTAAAATATAAACCTATTGAATAGTCTCAACTATTAAGTTCATGGTTTGGCAGAGTCGTACAATCTTCAACTGATATGCAGAAGGATCCAGGTTCGAATCCCAGAAAAACACCGAATATTTTTTTATCGATAGAAAAATTAATAAGGAGTGAACAATAGCTACATAAAAATAAATTTCAATGAATGTTAATGAACAATAATATTAAAACATTATTTTTTTAGTTTAAATAATTTTTGTCAAACCTATATGTATATCATATATGATCATATCTAATCATATATGATCAGACATGGCCAATTTTCATATATGATCATATATGATCAGACATAAATTTTTTTTCCCGGGTACGTTAACGGACTCGTCGGTAAGGCTATGTTAACGTACTCTTGCCTGAGACTAACTCTCTTACTAGTACGCACCGGTGTAAAACTGTGTTGTGAGCTTCAGTCGAACGCTATACTAGCAAGGCAAGACGGATACTTTCCAAACTACTTGCAACAAAATGTTGGGTGAGCTGTTGTACACCTTGAAAGTATTAAAAATAACAAAAATATGCCAATTTTTCTCGCCACCGTCCATCTTACGGTATTAAATAAATTATTATTATTATTATTATTATTATTATTATTATTATTATTATTATTATTATTATTATTATTATTATTATTATTATTATTATTATTATTATTATTATTATTATTATTATTATTATTATTATTATTATTATTATTATTATTATTATTATTATTATTATTATTATTATTATTATTATTATTATTATTATTATTATTATTATTATTATTATTATTATTATTATTATTATTATTATTATTATTATTATTATTATTATTATTATTATTATTATTATTATTATTATTATTATTATTTTTTTTTAGTTAAATGCTCAGGGGTTATCCCCGGTAGTCCGACTCTACCGAGGGCCTCACCTGAGCGCCAAATCGTTACTGCTGCGATGCTTCATCAACAAGATGATCAGCATGCGCAGCAGGCCAAGTTTCGTTGCCTTAGGAGACGGAGGGATCCGAGTATCACAGCCTTTTGCATCCGCGATGCCAAAAACTCAACTTGCGATAAACAAGTTGGGATTTTAGCCAATGCAGACACAAAAGACTGTTTCATCCCTCCTAGGACGCCAACAATGAGTACGACAAGCTTGACACGGTAGCCTGGGCAAAGTTTGCCAATTTCAAACAGGAGATCCTGATATATCTCGTGTTTGTGCTCCTCTTTTGCCGTGATGTTATACTCAGCCGGAGCTGAGAACTCAATAACATAAATGTTACGAGCGGTTTTATCGAAGAGCACAATATCAGGTTTATTATGATCGATTTTCCGCGTTGTTGCGAATTATTATTATTATTATTATTATTATTATTATTATTATTATTATTATTATTATTATTATTATTATTAGAAAAAAAATATTATGGAAAATCGCATGATTTTTATGTTATTTTTATAAACTTTGTACACTTTAGCAGTGTAGACCAGTGTTGCCAACATTAGCAAAAAAAACCCTAAATTTGGCAATGCTTGTTATTCACTGTTTATCCTTATATCATGCACTTGTTTCCCGCTACACTGTATTGTTAGATATATATTGCTTGTCGTTTCGTATAAAAAAAAAAAAAAAAAAAAAAATAAAAGACTCATAAATCACAACCAATTACAAGGTATATGCCTACTTGCATGATTTTTGTAGTTTCGTCCTGAGTACATTAACGGACTCGTCAGTAAGGCTATGTTAACGTACTCTTCACAGTGAACGTCATGAAATTTGAAGAGAAATCTTAAATACAAGTCTGAAGATGTTGGCATGGAAGGGTCTATGAAATATCACCAATAAATATTATTGAAAATGGATGGGATTGCCAGTATTAGAAATTATTTCAAAACAATGCACCAATCAAAGAATGTATAACTGCAAATATTAAGCAGTTATATATATTAACCTTATAAATATATAAATACTTAAATGAAAGAATAAAATAATAATCGGTCGGCAGTTGGATTCGAACCCGAGTCCTTTTGAGTGTGAAGTGTCCGACGCCTTGGAGCACTCGGCCACCGAAAGGCCTACACTTTAAGTTGTTTTTAAGATCCATATAAGCGATTTGAATAAACAGTCATAAGTCACGAGAGCGCCTCTTGCGAAGGACGCAATTGCTATTTAAAAATTACGACGTAACATCGTACTTTTTATTGCTTCCATCGTATTATAACAGAGGCAGCACTGCAATATTTATTTTATTAAAAAGTAAATAGAAATATCAAATATGCGCATAAATATAGTTTTTAAAGTGTAATTTTTATTTCTTTTTTTTTTTACGATGTTAAGTTGTAATTTTTGAAGTAATTTTTAATCCTAAAAGTCTTTGTTGAAATTACGATGTTAAATAGTAAAAAATATAACCCAAATAGTAGATTTTGAAATAAGACATTTAAAAAGTGACGTTAATAAAAGTCTAGTCCACGATTGCGATGTTAACACCGTAAATTTTGGTAGAATTTTCTTTCCCTGTACTGAAATTACAGAGCTTGAAATATTGTCCGTAACAATAACTGGCATAAAATTGATTAAAATTCCGAATCTATTCATTAAACACAAAAATTCAAATTAAATCATATTGGGATTACAAGAAAATTAAAATTGTAAGTGTGTAAAATAAATTTTTAATCTTCATTGGAAGCAGAACTTAAAGGATATAAGAAAAAAAAATATTGTAAATTTTTAATTATGCAAATTTCAACATGATGTAACTCAAAGGATAATCTCTTCCATTCTCTGTACGACCAATATGTCCCGATTTATTGATTAGCAAAGTGAAAATGGACAAATCGCCGTAGAGACTTTTTGAGGGTGGTAAATTAAAGGGCATAAAATTACCTAAAAGAGTCATAAGACTAGATTATAAAACAAATTTATTGAAGCCCATAGACCTTTTTTAAGACGAGCAAAAATTTGGAAAATTTTTTTTGCGTTGGTTTTCTTAGGCTCACACCGGAACCATGCATGATAGAAAAAAATTTAAGTCCAGATATAAAAACTAGAAACTTTAAGCAACAATTTGCTTTTTTTATCGTTGATATACGACCATTCTCCTCTGCGTCAGAGCATGCTGAAAATCGCTTAAAAATTTACAATTTTTTTTAAGTCGTTAATTTCTACGACCAGTGTAGTTTGTTAGAAATTATTAAGTTCTTAAATTTTTAATTTCTAAAATTATTCATTTCAATACAATATTAAATATAAATACCCGTGAAAAAATTTCCTGATATGGCCTGATATGGCCTGATTTGGGCGGTTCATATCAGGCCTGATTTGGAAATTGGCCATATCAGACAATATATGTACAGATAAGATTTGATATGTTCTGATAAGGACATGTCAAACTATATACAGTGAGATTAACATTGTTATCTCGGGAACTAAATTTATAGATAATTTTATAAAATTGTGTAGAACTTTGTAAAGTTGTATATGCAATAATTGTCATGAACAAAAAGAAAAAAGAAAAAAAAAAAATCCAGTCAGGTCATGGGTTCGAACCCGAGTACTTCTGATTTAAAGTCTGATCTATTAACCACTCTGCCAAATCTCAAACTTAAAATGTAAGGTTGATTATATCTATTTGGATAAAAATAAAACTAAGAAAATTAAAGACATCAGATAAATGATTGATTTGGTTACTTGTATTTTATTCAATTGTTATTGTTTATAGAGTAATGGGACCATTAACGGTATACCCACCAGTAACGGGGCAAGAACTACTACTTTTGGTAAAAGAAAAAAAAAAAAAAAGTTAAAGATTTTTAAACTTACATGGAGAAAAATGTTGGCTCAAAACCTACCAATTTCTATTATGCTGTCGACCAAACTTGAAACAGGAAGTGAAGCATGCAAAAAGTTATTATGCTCATACGAAAGATTATTATGCTCGTACGAAAAATTATTATGCTCATACAAAAAATTACTATGCCGCATCATAATTATTAAAATGTATGAAAGTAATTGTAATTACATCTCATCGATAAGTTTCTCGCGCGTAGTAAGTATTGTGATACAGCATAATAATTTTTCGTATGAGCATAATAATTTTTTAAATGCTTCCCTTTCTGTTTCAAAATTGTTCGGCAGCATAATAAAAATTGGTAGGTTTCAAGCCAACATTTTTCTCCAGCTACTTAAACTTTTTTCAATTTAAAATATCAGTTTTTTGTATTTAAATTCATTACAAAAATTTGAAATCCTCTCAGATATTTAAAAATTGATCTCGTTAGCTTATTGGAAAAATTTTTCAACAAAGTTTGTATACTTTATACTATTTATAAATGTGATAAATTAAAATATTTAACCGACTTCATAAGACTTTATAAATCACTATGGAATCGGTTTTTCCGAACAATGTTACGTTATTTGGTCATTTCTAAATTATTTTACCAAACGTATGTGTACAGGAAACTCGATAAAACTAATTTATGTGCCCATATCAGAGCATGTCAAGCCATATCAAACTTGATCAAGATTTTTGTTCACAAGAATATTAAAATATATATACCCTTATCAAGTTATATCAGGTTATATCAGGACGAATGAAAAAAATTATATACAAGCATATCAAGTCAGATCAAGACATATCAAATCTGATACGTCCATATCAACTTGATATGGACATATCAAGTTGATATGGCTTGATATGGCCAATTTTTATATCAGACTATATCAGAATATATTAAAATTTATATATGGGCATATCAGATCATATCAGTTCGGATATGAATACATCAAATTTTTTGATATGGCCATATCAGGTCATATAAGGCTTAATCAGAAAATTTTTTCACGGGTATCGAAGTTCACGGAGGTTACTCTATAGAGTATACTCAAATACGATTAACGCCAAATATAATGAGAAAATTTACAGTGCCAGAAGTAGTAGAATATGAAATTAGGGTAATTTTTTGAAAGAGATGTGCGAAAATCTTAAGAAATCAAAAAATATTCGAAACCTATGGTGCAGATAATTTTAGTAAGTTTTACGATTTAACTAATGTATACTATGTTAAAAGTTATAATTAAAATCATCTTATGTTTGTTGATTTGTTGAAAATATTTCATGGTAATTACAGAGATATTATTATTAAAATTTAAAGTTAATATTGTATTTAAATGGATAATTTTGGAAATTAAAAATTTAAGAACATTATAATTTCTCATAAACTAAATTAAAAATTTATTTTGTACATTTAAAATTTTAATTTTACTCAAAACCTAAAAAGTTTTTATTTAAATTTGTTGCATTGAACGAATGAATTCTGAATTTTAGTCGATTTTATCCCAATTATTATTAAGGTCAATCTTTCAAGCTCTGTAACTTGAGTATTATTGGTCGTACACACTTGGCTCTAATAAAAATTTTGTAGCAAATTTTAGGCCCTACAAAAGCTTTATACTTTTTTTGAAAAAAAATATTTTTTAAAATAAAAAAAAAATCGGTCTGTCAGTTGACCCTTCGGGCCAACCCCAAAACTTCCCGCTGTTTTCGAGCTCCTTGAGCTCGAAAAATTATTGTGAATACATTTTCGAGCTATTTGAGCTTGAAAATACTATTGTATGCCTTTGTTTTCGAAAAAAAAAACGGATTTTATAATTGATTTATAAAGTTGTTTTTGAGAAATTGCGAAAATACTAAAAAAAATTTTGTTTTTAATTCTTTCGACAACAGTTCTCTTGAACGAATGAACAGATTTTGATAGTTTCGGTGGCATTCGACGCGGCTTATGAAGCTTCAGAGTCCAGTTGATTTTGGAATCAATCCATCGAGCACATTACAAGTTATCCAAAAAAAAAACATTTTTAAAAAAAGTTTATTATTGAAATATCTCTGAATGAGCCCCACCGATCAAGCTCAATTTTTTTTTAGCTTTTAGATATTGACGAGCTGCGTCGGATGCCCCTCGACGATTGAAACCGATTCATCCGTTCAAAAGTTATAGATATTTACATACGTACGGACGTATATTAGGGTGGGTCAAAACAATCGAATAATTTATTTTTGACTTTATACTCTGAAAAATCGGTTCGTAGACACCTAAAAAGAATTTTCTCCAAGTATGAGCTCTTAATTATAACGGGAAGGTCCTCCGCTTTGCGGGTTTCTATTTTTTTTGAACCATCAGATAAAGAAGTTTATATCTCGCTTCCAACTGCTTGGAAAAATATTCCGTGACATAGACTTTGTAAGAAATTGAATGCTCTACAAAAAAGGTCTCTTATGATTTTTTCAAAAACCCAACCGATTAAAAGATATTCATAGTTGAAGTTTGGCTATTTTAAGGAAAATATTCGTTTTTATTATGAATTTTATGAGTCGATGGAAAAAAATTATTTCGAATTGCGGAACTCATGATTTTGTAGGAAATTTAGTGCTCTACAAAAATTGTCTCTTATGATTTTTCGATTAAGTGAAGCCGTTACGAGATATCCATCGTCAAGCATTAACAAATATCAATATTTCCAGTTTTTGATCAATAATTCGATAAATTTCAATTTAAATTATTAGTTTCAGGAAAATTTTCATAAATTTGAGTTTCGATCGATAAAGAAATGTTATAAAAAATTTTTTTAATATTGTTTTCAGTCTTGAGCTTGTTCGATTGTATTAAAACAAGAAATTAGAGTTTTTTTTCCGACAAATAGCCAATGATTATGATTAAAAAACGAAGAACAATTCCAGTACTTATTGCAAGTTGTCAAAGAACATCAAAAAACATACCCAAATTGTAATAAGGGAAATTATTTATAGGAATAGCGTACTGTTATGTTACAAATATTGACAATTATATTGCAATTGATAATTCAATAAAAAAAGTTAAATACTGGTTGTTTTATACTCGATTCAATACTTTTCATATTAAATTTGACAAAGGAATGTGTCATTCACTTTAAATTGAACTAATCATTGGCTATATGTCAAAAAAATGCTCTAATTTCTTGTTTTAATACAATCAAACAAGCTCAAGACTGAAAACAATATTAAAAAAATTGCTTATAACATTTCTTTATCCATCGAAACTCAAATTTATGTAAATTTTTCTGAAACTAATATTTTAAATTGAAATTTATCGAATTATTGATCAAAAACTGAAAATATTGATATTTGTTAATGTTTGACGATGGATATCTCGTAACGGCTTCACTTAATCGAAAAATCATTAGAGACCATTTTTATAGAGCAGTAAATTTCCTACAAAATCATAAGTTCCGCAATTCGAAATAATTTTTTTTCATCGACTTATAAAATTCATAATAAAAACGAATATTTTCCTTAAAATAGCCAACCTTCAACTATGAATATCTTTTAATCGGTTGGGTTTTTGTAAAAATCATAAGAGACCTTTTTTGTAGAGCATTCAATTTTTTACAAAGTCTATATCACGGAATATTTTTCCAAGTAGTAGGAAGCGAGATATAAATTTTTTTATCTGATGGTTCGAAAAAAATAGAAACCCGCAAAGCGGAGGACCATCCCGTTATGATTAAGAGCTCATACTTGGAGAAAATGCTTTTTAGGTGTCTACGAACCTATTTTTCAGAGTATAAAGTCAAAAATAAATTATTCGATTTTTTTGACCCACCCTAACGTATATACATTAGGTCGCTTTTTATTTTTCGAACATTTTTTTTTTTTTTGGCCCATATGAAAATTTTATTGTAGGCGACAAAAAAAAATTTCCTGAAAACTTTAGCCCTAGATTTCAATTTTAAGAGGTCGCTATCTATTTTTAAAGTTTTCCCATTTAAAAAGCATGGGAATGATATCACATTTTTTTATAAAAATTCCTACCCAGGCAGTTTTTGAGCAATTCACTCGTTTTTGGGCTCGTTTCATAGGGCTTGTAGTCCTCTTTAAAATTGATTTTAGTGACATAGATGCATTTACAACAGTTCAAAAGTTATGAGACTTCAAACTTCAGAAATTTTTATTTTTACCAAAAAATAATAATTAATGGCTATTATTATTCCAGCTATCAACTTTCTAGAAAAAATGACATACAACTTCTGTAGTGTATAAAATACTCAGAAAGAAATACCCAAAAGAATTCAATATTATCAACGTTATTGTTTATTTTTTTTTTACTTTTCTCATTTAAAGGGTTTTAGAATTCTTTAATGTAGTATTTTATGTATATTTTATGTAGTTTTATGATTAAAAAATAAAATAATATTAAAAAAACTGATAATAGATTTGTGACTTGTAATTCAATTTCAGTCATAAAGACTGAGATTTTAGACCGTCGAAAACTATCGGCGCTTCGATCGATACGTTAAATCATAGAACTACATAAAAATTGATGAAGCTCGATTAATTAAATACCAAAAAAAAAGGATAAGTACAAAAGTTCAATTTGTCACGAGAATAAAATTAAAATTAAATAATTCTAAAACCCTTTAAAAGAGAAAAGTTAAAAAAAATAAACAATAACGTTGATAATATTGAATTCTTTTGGGTATTTCTTTCAGAGTATTTAACACACTACAAAAGTTGTATGTCATTTTTTCTAGAACGTTGATAGCTGGAATAATAATAGCCATCAATTATTATTTTTTGGTAAAAATAAAAATTTCTGAAGTTTGAAGTCTCATAACTTTTGAACTGTTGTAAATGCATCTATGTCACTATAATCAATTTTAAAGAGGACTACAAGCCCTATGAAACGAGCCCAAAAACAAGTGAATTGCTCAAAAACTGCCTGGGTAGGAATTTTTATAAAAAAATGTGATATCATTCCCATGGTTTTTAAATGGGAAAACTTTAAAAATAGATAGCGACCTCTTAAAATTAAAATCTAGGGCTAAAGTTTTCAGGAAATTTTTTTTTTGTCGCCTACAATAAAATTTTCATATGGGCCAAAAAAAAAAAAATGTTCGAAAAATAAAAAGCACCCTAATATACATACATACATACACTCGGACATCATCTTGAAATTAGAATAGCTTCCTAGAGCTTCAAAACGTCAAGATCTCTTAGACATTCGATTTTTGAAAATCGGACTGAAACTAATAACTTCCCGAATTTTTGAAAATTTGCAATTTTCTGAGCGGGAAGTTAAAAAAAACTTTCTCATATTATTCAAATAGGAAATCTAATTTGTCGATGCACTTAGCCCCTAATTAATTTAGAATTTTTTTTCAAGTGCGAATATTTTTTTTTTCTTTACAAATTATCAGTTTTTCAAGTAGGACAGAAAAAAAAATATCACCTAAAAATGAAACACCTTATTGATCACGCATAATTCATGCAAAAACCTAAAAAAGCAATCCAAAGGATAATAAACAACATTTTAAACACAGTTGAGAGAATTCATGAATAAAATTCGAAACTCTTTTCACTCTTTTTCTTGATTATTTACATTCAGTTATATCTAAATTTATGCATTTCCTTAAGAGTAATTGAAGACAAAAATTTCAAGGTGCAGTTATTTTAATCATTATTGTTTTGTTTTTTTAAATTCCATAGTTCAGAGCGTAATATCAATGAGACAGATCAGCATAATGGACAACGGATAAGCTTCGAAGCACTAACTATGGAACGGTATTGACCGAATAAGCTAATTCAATGTTACTTCAGTTTTAGTTTCTTTTCTTGCATAATTCTAGTAATGCTTTTTCAGTCATAATCAAGCTCGCTCGGGTATGATTACTCAAACATGTTCATGCTGGCTCTTGGCTGGCCTAATATAATATTCGGGTCCAATCATGCATAGGATTAACGCATGATCAGGCCCGATGATTTTTTTCCGAGCCGGCAGATCCATAGAACTGTCACTCAAAAACATAACTTTCTTCGAACTTGACAGTAAGTTTGCCACTAATTATACTCCGACCTTTCGTGGTCAGCTTGACATCAATGTCTAGCTTTGGATTTCCGTTAATCTGTCAAGTTGACCATTGAGTTTAAATATACCGTTTATATGAATATAGCTAAAAAATGAGTTAGCTAACTTTATATCATAAAGAATAATAAAAAGATAGCTAATTGCTGAATATTCGTGTTAACCTAGTAATTTTCACTTTAGATACAAAAATTGGGGGCATCCAAATTTTTCAATGTTTCTTTCTTTAAAAATTCGAGAACGATGGTTGTATTTATTTAAAATCTAATAAAAATATTCAAATTATAGATAAATGAGTGATATAAAACACTGTCTGAACTTCAGACGAGTCATTGCCATGTCTCCGAGTTTGTAAAAAGTAAAATCATCTACAAAATATAAACTCTTGAAATTTTGTGATATCTGACAGATTTATCAGAAAAGTCACAACATAGTAAGATTTGCTATATGATTTCAACTTGAAATGACTGTAAAAAAATTGAATTAATTATAAAATGATTACCAATCTTTTTTGTAGAGTGCGAAATTTTTTATAGAAATGTGACCTAAACTCAAACGTACACTACGCTATTGACAATTTATAAAATTCCAAATTATGAGAAAAAAATTTTCCTCTTTTTGCTCAAATGACAAATAACAAATTCGGATGCGCAAACTTCTAAAATTAACAGTAAGTGCTCAGATTATAAATAGATCTGTTTTTTGTATCCTCTACCAAAATATTGAGACTAATCGTGAAAAAAATAGTTCATTATTTTGCTCCACCCTTGATCGTAAGAGATATCTATAATATACTCCTTTCTGTTTATGTTATTCTCTCCAACGATGTACAAATTATTCTAATACAATTTTATATTTCTTATTAATACTTATTTTGTCGTAGTCAATTCCACGTGTTTTATTATTCTTTCGTAATTTTTTATTACTTTCTTATACTGAAGTTTAATAAAGCAGGACAATGACAAAAGTACAAAATGAAAGAGTGTGGAGTTCAGAAGGTAGGTAGAGAGTTGATAAAGAAATAAAGAATTGTGAAAGTTGGCGTCGAATCTCGCGTGGATCCCCAAGGGGCCTTATGACTTAAAGTCTCCTTACTCCGTTAATTCTGAACATTAACAAAAGTCTCGCTAAAACTCTACTATCAACTTTCGACCGAGGGCTGGTAGTGCCTCCTCATCCTGAGGCTGCACCAGGGAATTGTTAATGAAAAAATACAATAAAAATTCTGTCACGGACCGACAATGAAAGGCTAGAGCTCTGTAGGTCTAGACCTCCCACCAATTTTATCCTAAGTCAAACATTATTTATGTAGAAATAATGGGACGAAACAGGCCGCTTGAGAAATTAGTGAGTGTTTATAGTACTTGAAAAATATTCTTTAGGCTTTTTTTTATTCAAAAATACTACCAAAACTATTGAGCCTTCATGAAAATATACGCATATGTTGATTTCGAAAAAATATGGCAATATGTGAGTTACATATATCGCGATAGAAAAATACATCAACTGCACATGTCACTTATATCGAACATATATTTCGACTTGATTCTCATTGCGTCAAAATATTTATAATATAAAATAATCTATAATCAAATAAATGTACAGCTCATGTGACCATACATGCATAAGTATATCTACCAATTTATGCATGGTATGAAATTACATACATGCAGTTATCGATCTGTACATAATAATTACTTTCACAACCATTTTAATGCCTAAAATTATTTATATGTTTAATTCATTTCTACCTTTTCATAATTCCTTTATTTTAAGAGAATTGGAAAAAGATGAGGTCGAAAAATAAAGATCACGAGACAAAAAAGATAGATAAAAAAGGCTATTCAGCAGCCGAAATGGAAGTAAGATTTCTCACTTAATCGATCGAATAAGTTTATTTCGTACATGAATATCTTGTGATACATGTTGGTGTATAGTCATGGTATGAAATTAGGTTCGTTTTTTAAGAGTCAGGGTAAAAAAAGACAACGACTTACTTTCTCGGTGAACTGCAGATAGTTAATTTGACAAAACATTGTATAGATAATATACCACCTGTATGAAAATAACATATATGGTCAAAATATATGATAAATATCAGAAAATGTATGTGGCCAATTTAACTATATTTTCCGATATATTTTTTTTTTATATTAAAAAATATAATATTCATCATATACGAATCCGTATATGTTTAGCATATATAAAATATATATGTGAATCATATACAAGAAATATATTTTTATCATATCTGAAAATATATATTCTTGTCATATACGAAAACTATATTTTTATCATACATAAAAATATATATTTCTATCATATACGAAAAATATACTTTGATCATATATAATAATATATGTTTATATTATATATGGAAAAAAAAAGTTTCTTATTCGTATGACCAACTCCAATTAAATTAGATCTAAATTTTAATACACTCTTTAAATTGCAGATAAAATTTTCAAAATTAGTTAACTTGATGCGAATATATGATATACCCATATACATATACCTACACCGAATAAAATATATGCTAAAATATAACGAAAAAAATATATGGTGCCATCTATAATATAAATTATATGCTACCATGTATTTCATTTCATATAAAAATTTTATTTTTTTTGAATATAAAAGGAAATATATCAATACAATATATTATAAGATAAATATAAATGTATACATTGCTTAATATAAAAAACGTATAAGTTACATGTACGGAATACATATATTTACTACAGTATATAATTTTATATTAAATCGGCCAAAATCGCTATATGATTTTTCATAATATACCATATAATATATCATATATTTTTTTGTTGCAAACATATATGATTTTACATATTTTAACCATATATTGTTTCTCCATACGGGCAATATAAACTTTACGTAAATAGAATACTACTATATGCATGGTCTACAATGTTTATTTAATTTTTTAATGGTTAATATCACATAACCGCATTACTTTTAACAAAATATTATCTTTCGGTGCAAACAAATCAAAAGATTATTTTATTAGTGACAAGAAAAATTTAATGGAAATAGATTTTAATATGTAACGCATAAGTTATTAAGGCTTAAAACCATAAAAGATGCGCGTTTCTATATTATAAAAAATTTTTAATGCTTTGAAAGTATCATAAAACGGTAAAAATGTCATTCATAAAGCGTACAGGTACGTTTGAAACATCATTAGTGATAAAATAATTACGTTTAAAGTATAAAATAGCTGTGAAATTTACAGGTTATTTTGTTCACAATAGAATAAAACTAATAAAATTGGATTATGCTAAAAAATGCTCAAGTTACGTGGAATGAAAACCATATTTTCAACATTTTTTGATTTAATTAAAAATTTCAACGTTACTCTCTAAATTTGAAACAGTGATTTTTCATTGTTTCACAGTTATAAGTATACCAAGTGGTATACTTATAACTGTAAAACAGTGTATATACACTACTTTTCAGTGGTTTTCACTGTTTCAGATTTAGAGAGTATCAAATAATTAGAAGAAATGGTCAAAACATAAAGCTTAAGGTAATAAATTAAAGATTATTAGACAAGCTTTCAGATACTGTTTACGAAAATTGTCTATGAATTAGTTTTAAAGTTATATAAGTTTTAGCAGTGATTAAAAACTGATTTTAAAAAAAAATAATGAAAATTTCAAACAGCCATAATTTCAAAACTATTCAAACGATTCAACTCATTTTCAAACTTGATCAAGGTAATCGCCTATAGTATAAGTATGAAAAATTTAATCAAGATCTAATAAGAACTGTGGGTGATATCGTACTGACAAGAACAGTGATAAGCATAGGGAGTAGAGGTACATTTGATGCATCATAAGTAATAAAAGAAATACTTTAAAATATAAAATAGCTGTGAAATTTACAGGTTATTTTGTTCACAATAAAAAACAACTGATGAAATTGGATTATTATAGGAAATACATAAGTTATCCGGAATGAAAACCATTTTTTTCAAATTTTTTGATTTCATCTAAACATTCAAAACTATCAAATTATTCGAAGAAATGGTCAAAACATAAAGTATGAGGTCAAAAATTAAAGCTTATTAAACAAGCTTTAAGATACTTTTTACAAAAATTGTCTATCAGTTTTAGTTTTAAAGTAATATGAACTTCAACAGTGAATCAAAATTGACTTTATCGAAAAATCGTGAAAATTTCAAACAGCCATAACCTTTAAACTAATCGACTGATTTAACTCATCTTCGAACTTAACCGTGATAATCGTCTATAAAATAAATGTGAAAAATTTCGATAGGATTCGATACGAATTGTGGGTGTAATCGTGATGACAAAATTGGTTATATATATATATATATATATATATATATATATATATATATATATATATGTATATACTTATATTTATTTATATATATTTATATATATATATATATATATATATATATATATATATATATATATATATATATATATATATATATATATATATATATATATATATATTAGGGTGCTTTGTTTCTGGCTAAAGTATTTTTTTTGTTGCTCATCAAGCAAAATATTGTTTTTTATGCTAAAACAAAAATTGCTGCCAAGTTTGAGCTCTTAATTCAAATCCTAAGTACTTCTAATTTGATTTCCAAGATTTCCCGTTTAAAATACACGTAAATTAAATTAATTTTTTTTTAACTTTCTAATACTCAGCTGCGTTTTATGATATCGACGCGGTTTTGGTCGCAAGTTGTAGGGCATTTAGTGTTCTTCAAAAGTGCCCATAGTATCTTAGCTGTAATCCCAGCTGTTTCACTGATGTCTGCTAAGAAAGTCATTTTTCGTATCAAATTGACCTTTATTGGCTTGCAGAACGTAAACCAATGAATGCATACCAAAAATGTAAATGGGAATTGTATAGGAAATTTTATTTCCTTCAAAAAAAACCCTATAAGTCAAGTTACTAAAGTCCATAGTTTCCGAGTTATAGGAGTTTTAATAATTTCAAAAATAAAATAGCAATTTTCATTTTTTTTTTTTTTTAATATTATATTTTGACTTGAAACCATGAAACGGAAACTGGTTTCAAAACGATAGCTTAAAATCGGGCTGAGTTATAGTAATTTGAAAGAAAAGTTATTCGGTTTGCATGCTTTTTAAATAGGAAAACCTAGATGCTCGTGAGAAAGTACTTATAATTAAAATTAAGAGCTGATATTTTTAGGGAATTTTTCTCACAACATAAATAACAAAATTTTCTTGTGTCCGCTAGAAAAAAATATGTTCGTTTCAAACGGAGCACATTAATATATATATATTAGGGTGCTTAAAAAAACAACTTGACTTTTTTTTTTGCTCTTACCCCCTGAAACGTTAGTGTTTGCCGAGAACAAAGTCCTCCCAAAAGATGGGCTCTCTAGCTCAATTTTAAGAGGTCGCTATTTTAATTCTAATTTCCCATCTGATTAACACGGAAAAATTAATTTTTTTAATAAAAGTGTAATTACTTGTAAACTGCTCAATATTTTTCGAATTCATGCATAGATCTTCAAAGCTGATTCCTCAAGCTTTCCAAACCCTTATAATAAGACATAATTATCATGATTAAAACGCCAATTAAAGATTTCTGAGAAGTATTGATTTTGTATTTCAAAATAAAATTGTTGATTTTGATTTTTACATCAATGCATATTTTTTTACGCATGTATTTTTTCGTTCTTAATCCCGTTTACACAAAGCTAGTTCGTCAATCCGAGGTTTTCGTAATACGCTATTAAATTAGTATTGCCCGTAGATTTACATGAAAATATATATGTGTACTAACAATTTGCGGGTGATTTTCACAATGCTATAACTTTGCGATAATTGATCGTAGAAATAACCAAAAACAATATGGGACTGAAGTTTAGAGCTTTGAATTTTCAGATCCTGAATTTTGATATCTTTATCATTAATATTTTGTAAAAGGTCATTAAAACATTTTTTTTTCCTTTTCTAAGGTCCATGGCTGTCAATAATTTTTTTCTAATATTGCCACTCCAAATTCTTTTATTTAGCTTCTTCGTCTTCAATTTTGAAGTTGAGGAGCTCTCTACAATCGTTTTCCATCGAATAATCGATTTTCGAATCGACAACAGCGTTTCCGACTTTGATGAATAATTAATTAGCAACCTACGATCGTTAAGCGTACAGGGGATGAAAGTAGCTTCATGAATTTCGAACTTTCTCCTTTAAGAAGTGACTGGCGTTTTTTGCCAATGGAATTTGTTTGATATAAACTTTGATTCAAGAAAAGTTAAACAATCGGGTACTTAAGGGTGTAGTGTAGTTCGTGGGCTAAAATAATAGTCTATACGTGGGAATTTCTCGCGAGCTTGGTATGAAAGATAAATATACAAACACTGTTAGGTATGATAAATAAAGTCTAGAATTATAAAAAACAATTTTTTTTATTTATATTTATAAGTAGGTTTATACAAAAGGTGTACTGTAACGAAGAGCTATAATTTAAAGGCAGGTCGGCTCAGTCACGATATCTCAACAACGGCTTATCTGAAACAAAAAAATCTGGGCGTCGGTTGGCCCTGCGGGCCAGCCCCAAAACTTCCCGCTGATTTCGACTTCAAAGAGCTCGAAAACATTGGTGTAGATATATTTTCGAGCTCTTCGAGCTCGAAAATGCTATCGTATGTGATTGTTTTTTTACGATCTTCTCAAGCTCTAACAAGTTGCCTGTTATGCTAAAGTTTGAAAATTTAAGAATCAAGAATTGTTAATGAAGCGGTTTTTAAAATTTAATCCCTGATTATGTTCAACAAAATAAGTGTATTCAGGCAGAAATCAATGCCAGGGATTCAAATCAAGATTTAAATGAGTTTTGACTCATGTGAGAAGAAATAAAATATGAAATATCCGAAAAAAATATTAAAAACTACGTTTTATCGATTTTATTGTTGGTAGTATGTTTTAAACTAAAAACCAAGTTCGATGACATAATGTATCGAAAGTAACCATATGAAGGATGAGTTGGTATGTCTTTAGACACATTTTAGTAGGTTATGTTATGATTTATCCGGAAAAAATAATATAAAATGTTATTTTTTTAACGTTTCAACGCCGATATCTTTCGAACTAATTGATCGATTTTGACGTTTGAGGTGGCAATCGGCGTGTTTTATTGAATTCTAGAGCTGATTGAAATTTGGAATCGATCGTGTCAGTCGTTTCGAAAATATTTAGAAAAAACCGTTTTTCACCATTTCTTTCTCCCGCGATTACTCTCGAACGAAATATCCGATTTTGATGTTTGAGGTGGCAATCGACGCGTTTTTTTGAGTACTAGAGCTGATTAGATTTTGATATTGATCGTCTAAGTCGTTTCTAAGAAATCAATAAAAAACTAAAAAAAAAAATTTTTTTTTTTTCGTAATTCGCCGATATTTTCGAGTCTATGTGATCAAATGATCTGAAATTTTCAGGAAAGTTGATGGCCAACAAGCTCTTTCAATCGCCGCCTCAAACAGCCAAATCGGTTCATTAATTCAAGAGTTACAAAGAGTTTACATACACACACACACACACACACACACACACACACACACACACATACACATACTCGGACATCATTCCGAAAATAGTCAGAATAGCTTCCTAGGACCTCAAAACGTCGACATCTGATGAAAACTCGATTTTCGAAAATCGGGGTGAAAACAATATCTTCCCGAAATTTTCGAAAATCGTCGATTTTCTTAGCGGGAAGTTAAAAATCGAAGTGTTTTAGATTCGGTAAGACAGTGGCTATGAGATCTCCCTGATTCAGAAATCTAATTTGGAATGATTCAATCCATGCTATAGTGTATATCTATATACAGTCAATTTTGACAACTTTGAATTGTTTCGGATCGTGTTTGAATTATTTCAAATTAAATTTCTGAATCAGGGGATAGACTAGCGATTGTAAATTTGAACCATTTTCACTAACTTTAACTAACCAAAATAAAAACAATTTTAAAAAAAAGTTTTTCTTCTCGCTGTTATTTGTAAAAAAAAATTAGGTAAAATCAAAATTTTAATATGATTTTAGTCTATCCTGTAAGTACCTATATGTAGAATATGTGGTTAAAATTTCAGAAGGATCAGTCCATTGGTTCCGGAGAAATCATGATTGGCGTCGACGAAAACGTAGCTTTGAGATGAACGTGTATAAAGTTTTTTTAAATAAAAAAAAATCATACCAAAATTTAATCTGCAATGCCTGCACCATACGAAGTGCCTTTTTTTGTTCAAAACTTTTGTTTGCTTCTAATTTGGCCTTTTTTTCGTTCTGCTCTCTCTTGGGGTGTCCAAGCTGTGATGGTTTACATATTCGATACGCGTAAAATCGTGGTTATTGACCTTTAGATTCAGAAAAATACACTAACACGGTTCGGATCTCTATAAAAATTCGGCACAATATGCTTGGGCACATATATATTAAAAAAAATGTAAAATCGAAAACAATTTTTCAAAAATGACCAACTAGACTACACTCTTAAGGATTTTTATTCATTTTAAAAGAATGTTACACATAATGGGTGGAACAAAGACATTGTTCGGTTTTCTTCAGCTTCTAAGTATCCTGAACAAACCCTGGAAAATTTTAACCATTGTGATTTTTGTTGTCATATTGAGTTCTGAATGACTGAAATGATCACTTAAGCTAAAAATCAATGAATAATTTCATTTTTTAACTTCAATGCATTGTGTAAGGTTTGAAGGCATCTTCTAGTAATAATTTCAGATTTTGTCATTAAAAAATGTTAATTATTGAAGAAAAAAAAATATTTTTTTTAAAAAGTTTTTTTTTTTTTTTATAAGCTAATTCTAGGGGAAGGAAGCAATAAACAGACAGTATTATGGAGCAAAATAGACTATATTTTTGATAAATGTGTAGTATAGTGAATATTGTAAAATAACAACTTCTCATTCTCGAGGTTCACGGGTTATGCTACACGAACAGAAACAAAATTTCTTCAATTTTTATTATTTGCTATCAGGGATTTAAAGTTTTTTTTCTAAAAATTCAAACTTTTTTGGCACCAAAGATTTTAATAATTAAAAACAAAAATTCATCCTAGTATATACATATATGTATATATATACATAACAAGATCGAGAAGGATTTATCTCGAATGGATGGAGTGAGAACTGCGAGACAAGGAGATTCTGCGTCAACGAGAACTCCACAAGCAAACCGAAAGGGTCGAAACTGCTAGCTTTGCGGAATTACCCGACGGTTCCTCCCACGGGGCTGAACTTGTCCGCGACAATTTCGAACTTATTTCAACATTCATATAAGCCTCCCTCACTTATGTCTTCCAGCAGCCCTTCCTGCTGTAACTTCTGTATGTATGTATCCGCCTAATATGTCCATGCTCTTATGGAAAAATACTTAAAACTAACGTAAATATTGTTACGATGCGAGATCAGGTGAGAATTGCTATTTCGGTTATGAATGTCCTTTATCCAAAGCAGAAGGGATATTTTATGGATAATTTTTCAAATTAAAGAAAAATTAGATGTATGAAAAAAAGTTTATTTAAATAAGATCGCTGTAATAAGCAAAAAAAAAAAACATTGGTTTGCAGGACTTTCTAAATTAGAAAAAAAAATTCTCATTATAAATTAAAAAATAATGTAAAGAAAAATTGATATAATAATTATTGAGACATCGAAAATATAGATTAAAAATAAAAATTTAGTAATGCTCATTAGAATTGAATGGCAAACAATTTTTAATAAAAAGTGTCAATTTTACTTAATACACAAAAGTTCGAACAAAATGAAGAACTATTTAAGAAATAAAAGTTTAAAAGTAAATTCTATAAAAAGTTATATAATAGCTTATTTCCCATGATTTTGCACGTTTTTCTACATCTCGCAAAGAAAATTTAGAATTTTCAGAAAAAAAAAGTTATTAATTACATCCACAGTTTGGATAATCGATTTTTCCTCATATAGCAAGATTTCAAGATCCCAAGAAGCTATTCTGACTATTATCATCAGTAAGTAAAAGTCCCGAGTTGTTGAACAGGTTTTAAAGTGAAATCTGTTTTACCCCAATTTAAGCAAATAAGAGAAAACAATTAAATAATTCATGCAAAAAATTCGTTTATGAAAATATAAACAGTTTTGAACATAATAGCAAACAAGAACCCGATAAAAAATGTTCAGATCCAAGCATATATGATTGGATCCAAACAGTCAGATATGCTTGAATCCAAATTTTGGCGCGATCCAAGCGGATCCAAACAGATCTGACAATATCTAAAGAGATCTCACTATTTCTAAATATATCCAAACAGATCTTAAAATATCAAAAGAGATCTAAACACTCTCACTATATCCACGAATATATAAGTGTATCCAAGCAGATCTGTGTAAATGTCGATCTTTAAAGAAATCTATATAGATTTAAGCACACATATCTAAAGAAGTTTCACTACATTCTAATAAATGCATGTATAAATATATTATACTTTAGACCATTCTGAAAACAATATCTACTCACATCTTGGATCTTATTGCTATTACCTCTTAATGCTTTTAATGAACTTAATGTATAACTATGTTTTCCTATCTATCCGATCTATCCAATATCCGAACCTATCGATATCTAATGTATAACATATGTAACAAGAGTCAATTGATATTTAAGGTAGTTCACTCGCAACATTCGTAGCCAAAAGTATAGCGTAATCGCAACTACAAAAAGTTAGAGATACTCAATAACAGAATATTTTATTTTTGTGAGAGACTGTATCCAATACATTTTAGTTTTGAATATACAGATACACACCAATATAATTATACTGAGGAGTATAATAAATGTGGCAACGCTGCAAACATTTATATTGAATAGCCTATAAATTAAACGAATAGGTAGCAATCTTTAAATAGTGTGAGTTTAATATACATGTAGTTTGTTATTATTGACAATCACAAATTTTGTATAGAATTAATTTTTGTGCATATTTTCATAATTTTTTTTTAAACTTACAAGAAAATCGCAGTTAAAAAGAAAAAAATTGTTCAATGTGTGCTACTTCAATATCATAATTTTAAAAAATTCTAAAACTATTAGAAAAGCTCGGCTGACAAATTTCAAAACACAGTGACAAAAATAAAATTTTTGAAATATGTATAGAATCATGTTCACAAAACTCTATTGAAACTAAAAATACTAAAAAATCAATTTTTAAAAATTTGTCACTTACTGTGTTTTGGAATTGAGCAGCCGAGTTATCATTAATATAAGTTAATATCAAAAAATAATTTTTTTGTTTGTTTAAAATAATTGAATAAATGTTTAACATTCATAAAAATTATTTCGAAAAATTTTCCAAATATTTTTTGACCTCCAATACTTTCATATTCAAAAATTAACCTAACTAAGTGACATTTGAATTTTTGCGGGTTAAGTATGACGACTGCAACGTTGCCGAGTTGTGATTGCTGTACTCCACCACACGTCAAGTATTTTAAAATTATTTATATTTTAAAAATCAATATTTTTTAAACAAATCGGCTAAAAAATTCAGAGTTTTTTTCAAAAAATTTCTAATTTTTTCATTTAACAGTGGATCAGTTTTTAAAAAAAATTGTAAGAACCGTTTCTAAGATATTCAGGAAATTACATGTTTTTCTTATACTTGGTAGATCTCCAGCCTGTTAATTATGCACTTTTTGATTGTTAATATCTCGTCTTACAATCGGTGAAAAAATTTCGTTTTTTTTTTCATTAAATATTAGACATTTTTGTTAATCTCATGTTTCAATTTCATCGCATTCCTAAGAAAAGTCGTTTCGCGAGTGAACTACCTTAAGTAAAAAAAAAAGATGAATACTTTAGAAACATTGATACTTTTATATTCAATTATTTAGGATTATATTTAATTACATATAATCGAAAAAATTATGTATGTTTTCGTAAACTTTTATCTATTGCATGGGACTAATTACATTTTATTCACCTTAATCTATATAGTTAAAAGTAAACAGATATAATTCTACCAATGTGTAATAATTTATTTTCGGAAATATTTATCTGCTTGGATAAAAGCTTTTAATTTTCGTACATTACTCAAATATTTGTGTATAATTAGATAGAAAAAAACTTTGTATTTAATGTCTTATTCGCAGTAGAACGCTGACAGTTTGACGATTCAGGAGCCTTACCTGTTTTTAAATATTATTGGATCTGATCAAATACGACTACATATATATTCACATTTTTGGATATAGTCATAAATTCTTGGATATACGTATATCTGCTTGGATATGAATTATTTTTGCATCTATATACCCACATAGATACAGTTGGGTCTGAGCAGATATAACTATACGTCCTTGTATCTGCTTGGATATAATTATACCTGCTTTGATATAAATCTTTATATCTGCTTATATATAGTTGGATCTGAGCACATATAACTATATATACTTGCATATGCTTGGATATAAGCATACCTGCATGGATATCAATTTTTATATATGCTTATATATATAGTTGGATCTGAGCAGATATATTTAAATATGCTTGGATATACGTATATCTATTTGGGTATCAATCTGAATACATCTCTATATCTGCTTGTATATGATTAGATCTGAGCAGATATGCTTATATATGCTTGTATCTAGCAAGATCAAATATTTGAATGTATTCGGATATAAACAGATATAACGAGATCCAGACATATCTGGTTGGATCCAAACGTTTTTTATCGGGAAAATAGTTATTAACAAAGTTATCAAATTTTTGCAAGGTTTTTAGAATATACTTAAAATGCAGCAGTAGTTGAACAATCTTTTCGGAATAGGCGGAGTAATTGAACGAGCATGAAATACGGCTGAAAGATTACTGTTTCATTAATATTCTCGAGTATTATCAATGAATTGATAAATCATATCAATAAAAAATAGAATGAACAATAAAGTAAGTTAAAGCGTCATAAATAATATTATTTATGTAATATAAATATTATAACTATTATCACAAGCACCGAAAAAAAATGTAACCTATCTGAAAAATAAATATATATGAAAAATATATTTAATTTTTTTTTTTCGTTTATTTGAATCATTCTACGATACGAAGTCTTACAGCCATAGAGTATGTGGCCCAAGAAAAAAGTTGGCGTTTTTTTATTAAACGATTATTTTACAACTTCAGTCCCTTTTAAGAACGGTTTTCAGATAATTTTGTCCCAGCTTTTCTCTGAAATAAAAGCTCTAAACGCAAAATAAAGACACAGAACCGATGCTTTACTCTATTAACTAGCGAAGTGCACTTCAATTTTTTGATAACTTCCATTTGTTTACGAGAAAAGCTTGGACAAAGTTCCCATTTAATGTACAAGTACAACAGAGATAGTACCGTTCATCCAGTTGAGTGGGAATAGAGAAACAAATGAAAACGCGTCTAAAGCACACACTCACCTAAGGGCAATTCACTTCATACATATTTAGGTACTTTTTAAGAAGCCAGGGTAAATACATTGGGCAGAGTAGAGACATTAAGATCAGAGTAGATACTTTTCAGAACAGGTAAGAGACTTGGACGTAATAAAATAATTATTAAAATCAATGTTTATTAAACATTATAATTAACTTATAATAAGAGAATCATTTTTGTATTACAGTCTTCCTTTAAATCTTAAACTAGAATTTCTTCAGTGACTGTGACAAAAAATCGAAGTAAATTAAGTGATAAGAGACATCGTACCTTCATTATATAATAGAATGTTCTTTAACCCTAGACTGGTCAACAAACGCGACCTAACGATTTTAGTCAAGTGATGACGAAATCGCCGCAATGCTCTTGAGAGTGCGACGTTGCCTGATCGCTCTGGCTATTTACTATTGGTGTATCATTTTCGGCGGGAATATTGTAAAAAATTCGAACATGAAAAAAATTTTTCTACTTTATTTTTATTAATTTCCAACTTCATTTAAAACAATTAGTTAGTTAACAAATTCATTTTTTAATAAAATTTTACGAGTATTTAATTTTATTTAACTTAACAAAACTCTACTTTTTAACTTCACGCTTAGGAAATCGATGATTTTCAAAAATTTCGGGAAGTTATTGTTTTCACCCCGATTTTCGAAAATCGAGTTTTCATCAGATGTCGACGTTTTGAGGTCCTAGAAAGCTATTCTGACTATTTTCAGAATGATGTCCGAGTATCTGTATGTATGTATGTGTGTGTGTGTGTGTATGTATGTGTGTGAATGGCCTATAACTTTTTAATTAATGAATCGATTTAGATGTTTAAGACGGCGATTGAAAGACCTTGTTGGCCGTCAACTTTCCTGAAAATTTCAGATCATTTGATCAAGTAGACTCAAAAATCTTGGCGAATTACGAAAAAATAAAAAATTTTTTTTTTTTAGTTTTTTATTGATTTCTCAGAAACGAATTGAACAATCGACTTCAAAATCTAATCAGCTCTAGAACTTAATAAAACGCGTCGAGTGCCGCCTTAACCATCTCGATCGGTTATTTTGTACGAGAGATATCGTTGGAGAAAGAAATGGTAAAAAACGGTTTTTTTCAAATATCTTCAAGGCGGCTGAATCGATCGCTTTCGAATTCTAGTCAGCTCTAGAATTCAGTAAAACACGCCTATTGCCACCTCAAACGTCAAAATCGGTTGATTAGTTCAAAAGATATCAGTGATGAAACGTTGAATAAATAACATTCACTGTTATTTTTTCCAGATAAATCAAAATGTACTGTACTAAAATGTGTCTAAAATCTGACAAACTTTTCCTCTTTATCGTCTCTTTTGATCATCATATAATGCCATCGAACTTGTTCTTTAGTTTAAACGATATTATCAACGAAAAAATTGAAAAAACACATTTTTTAATCATTTTCTCGGATATTTTATATATTATTGCTCTGACCTAAGCCAAAACTCATTGAAATCTTGACTTCGATCACTGAAATTGATTTCTGCATCAATATATTTAGTTTATTAAACATAATCGGGAATTAAAATTTAAAAACCGTTTGTTCATTAATGATTTTCGATTCTTAAACTTTTAAACTTTAGCATAAAGCGTAACTTCCCAGATAGCACAATGACGTCTTAATGAGTTCTAAATGAGTTTCTATTTATGATTTGGACGTCTCATCAACATCTTAAAAAAGTCTTTAAGAAGTTCTCAAGATGTCGAATGAGCCACCTAGCGAACTCAGTAAGACGTCTTTGAAAAGAGTTCTCAAAGAGTTCTTTTTTCTGACTTCATAAATAAGACTTCATTATGAATTTGCCATGACGTCTTTAAGGAGCTCTTAGTTTTGACTTCATAAAGAAGTTAAAAAAAGAATACATTTAGACATCAAAAAACTGACGTCTTATTTATGGAGTCTTCAAGAACTCTTAATTAAGAGTTCTTAAAAATGACATCTTTAAGAAGTCATTATAAGACTTCTTGAGGACGCCTTCAAACAGACGTCGTAAAGTAGTCGTTCTGACTTGGGTGCTGTCTGGGTTGCTAGAGTTTAAAAAACTCATAAAAAAACAATCACATGCAATAAGATTTTCGAGCTCAAAGAGCTCGAAAATATAGTCACATTAATATTTTCGATTTCCTTGAGCTCGAAAACAGCGGGAAGTTTTGGGGCTGGCCCGCAAGGTCAACCGACAGACCGATTTTTTTTTTTTATAAATAACAATATCACGTAAACATATGTTAATGTCTTCGGCAGTAGATGAAAAAAATATTTTATTAGTGGATATAAAAGGATATTTTTATAAATTTATTATAAATTAAATCAAGAAACAAAGTAAAAAATTATTTTCTAAATCGCAGAGTTTTTAAAAATGTTTATTAATGAAAGTAAATATTTACCTTCACATAAACTTTCAAACACAATAGCAGCCGGTAACATTCTGCGCAAGTCTGCGCATGAACATGAAAAGTTGGAACGAGGGGAGATACACCAAAGACGGCAACGCCGCAAGTGAAAATCTACTTACGACTCTGGTCAAATGATGAAAACATCCGAGTCAAAAAATTGAACTTACATTTAACTTACAAAACATATTGAACTTACATAAGCTCAATGAACTTAAATTAAACTTAAATGACTTATTGGGCTTGATTATAAGTAGTGAGACAGGGGGGGGGGTCCCCCCCCCCCCGATAAAGCAGTACCCTTCCTTAGCAACCATCGCGGATACCTCCTGTCGGTAACTTATCGTACCTGCTGTCGGTAATTTGTACATATCTGCGGCCGATAAGCGTATCCGCTGTCGGTAGAGTAGGTATCTATATTACCGGTGGCCGCCAGTGTTAGTCGGCGGTCAATTATCATGCGTATGATGACAAAATACTGTCACACTATCATCGGAGCTGGTACCTTACCGTATACCAGCTCTGATGATAGCATGACATATATTTATATGATGATCATTCTGAGGATTTATATATTGAAACAGGGGGTAGGACGAGCACTTGCGAGAAGCTCTTATGCCACTGCCATCTAGCGGTTCAGTTCTTCCCCCACTCCTCTTTCCAGCGGATAACGTCACCCAGCGTATCTGAACTCGCTTTTTATGAGGTAGAGTGGGGGAAATGAAGCTGCGCAAATGCTTGAGAGATCTTCTGCGCTGTTGCTAAGCTCATATTTCAGACCGAGTGGGGGTAATTCAAACCTGCGCAGTACCGTTTTTCTACCCTATTACATCATCTTCTGCGCTGTTAACCGTTACTAAGCTCATATTTCAGATCAAGTGGGGGAATACGGACCTGCGCAATTGCGTCTTTTTACCCGATTACATCATCTTTTACGTCATAAGACAGGTTTAAACTCGTTTTTCGGTAATTAAGAGGGGGAAGAAAGAGTTTAGCGGGTGACTCTTGCGCACATATGCATCAGTCTGCCTAAGTTTTTTGAAGCAAAAACTACCGTTGCTTAATTAAAAAAAATCTGTAAAAAGTGATTAATAAATGGACCCTCGAATTCTAAGGTATAGTAAAAAACATATCTTTGAGAAAACTAGCGTGCATCTTTTCAACCATAGTAATTAAACAATCTCTTACAGACCTCATGTATGCACCGATCTATGTGATCATTCAGCACAGATTGAGTTCGACGACGTAAGTGTTGTGAGTGAACAAGAAGACAATTACACTCGGAAATTAGTTACTCGAGAAAAAGAAATTGACTTACAGATCTTGTATTGGAAGAACTTATTACTATCATTCAAAGATCGTAAAGATTACGAGCAAGCGTGTCATAGAATTACATACGTTATAACTCATTCAATGTTCAAACTTAACTCTTCGAAATAAAGTGTAGACATTTCAAATGGATCAACTAAGTGAAGAAGAATTAGATTATCTAATAAACCGGCCGCCACACGCTGTATTTGAAGCAGAATTATTAACACGTTATTTTGAAGAACCAATTCAAGACTATATAAAAGGGTTCGTACGTGATATTCATCTTCTACAAACTAATTTGAATATCATTCAAAGTAGACGTGATAAAAACGTGTGTCCATACTGCTGTGCATTCAAAGACTCTGTAAAAAAACTGCATCAAGTAATCCAAAGTATCGAAAAACTAGAAGAACGTATCAACAAGAAATAAAAGACAATGGAATTCATCGTAGATTTTGCAGGGTTTGTTATGCCAGATGACACCTTAGTAGTGAAAGAATTATGTGTAGTTGATATATATAAAAATTCCTCAAAATATAAGTGTAAACATTTTATCTTTCAACCACCATTGGAGTACGATGGAGCAATTATGCAAGAAACTTTTGATGAGAGTGGGTGCGGCCATGGTATCCGATGGGACTCAGGTGAAACACCATACGAAAAAATCCAAGAAATTATTAAAGATTTAGTGAGCAAAGCAAGTTATATTTATGTTGACGGAAAGCAAAAAGACAAATGGTTGACGATCATGACCGATTACTCCGCACAAATCATCGATATCCAACTAATGAGACATTATTCCTTTGAAAACGTGGATCGCTATAATAAGGAAAAATGTCCGCTGAGGCTGTATCATCGTAAAAAATTGCATAAACGTGATATCGCTTGCCTTGATTATCACTTTCTTCTACGTTTTGCGAGGACCCAAATACGTCATGTCTACGATACTCTTCCAGTGGAATTACAGAATAATGATAAAATAAGAGATTACTCATTTTGTATGGATCACTACCGAGCTACTGGTGGCGATTGGGATATCTGTGGAATATGGCTTTATCCATACCGAAAAGATTGCCCAAAGTGTATAAATAATAGTAATCCTATAAAAATAATAATTCACAAAACAAGTTAAAAAAATTATACAATTTAATCAAACTTATGTATTAGGTTAAGATTATAAATAAAACAAATTAATTCATTGATAAAAAATTTTTTATTTATTTATTAAGGTTATTTTTTTAATTAATACAGGTTCTATAATATATCTTGATCTTTCTATCCTAAGTTTAAACCTTTCTCGATCTCGAGCCATTTGCTCCCATTCACCTTGTCTAGCAGTTTTGTATGCATACCTCCATGTATACATATAATGTATAGTTGGTGTCAGATCAAATTGCACAACCATGTTTCAAGTCAATTTTCGTACCGTGCTGCTGATGGGGTTATACTCAACGATTCGATCGTGGATTATTAAACAATAAGCTGTTGTGTTTTGTGGAAATTGATTTGTGGATTCAAACTCCAATCGAATGTCTACTGGTCCAGATTTAATTGCCTCATTCTGCTTGGAACAGTCTATGACACAGAGCGGAGCTTCTTGCAAAAATTTCTGCTTTGTTAACAGTGGCTCAGCCTCTTTATTATAGTATGAAGATTGGAAATCAGTGTACATATTATACAATAAAGCATACTGATTGTCGTTTATGTCCAAATTCAGATCCCCGTACGGATAACTCTGCGAGTTCAGGAATAACTTTACGTTACGAAGCGTACAATGATCAAATCGACTCGCATTCTTCCTTGCGTCGTTTTTTCTTGCTGTTTGAAATCCGAGGATGACGTAACGTGGCTTCTCCAGTTGTGTTGATGTTTTGACAGCCCAAATATGTCTTGATGTCGCTGGTAACAGCGGATACTCATATAATTCCCAGGTTCGAAAACTAATTGAGATAGCCGGATCACTGGTAATATAATTTAATGCTTGAATTTTTTCCTTATCTGATAGGGTGACATACGGCACAATCCTCTCGATTTTTTGTAAAGTTAACTTTACTTCCTCAGCTCCCGCTGCTTGTTGCACGTAAGCATTAATGTCACTGTTTGAAATCGTAAGAACTAACTCTAGCTGAACATTCATAAGGACTTTCAGATAATCTTCAGCAAAACCACTTAAAATATTCAGTGGAATCAATAAATCAAAGCTTCCTGCAGCGTTTGTTAATTTAACATCATCATCTTCCATCACCCAGCCAGCATTCTCCAAAGCACTCAACTGATTTAGACTGAATGATACATAACCTTTCATCAGGCTTGTTATACCAACGTTACTACTTCGATCAACTTCAACACCATTCATAAGTAAGCGGAATTCTTTAATCATGTGGCTAATCCCCATATTAACCAAGTTGGTGGTGGCAGCGACAGCAGTATTATCACTCTTGGTAAACTTCCCGAAAATATGAAGTGCACTTTTGCTAGGAAGTACGCACAAATTTCGATTTTGGATTGTGATACGAACTTCATCATTGTTGTTCAAAGTCGACGATGCATACGGTCATGACTCATCGAATATAATTGGTCGTTGAATATCCAATATATTAGCCATTATTTTTTATATCCTCGGTCACCTACAGCACCGTACTTGTTGCCTTTCTCGTAACTACCGTACGGTGTACTACCTTTTATGCTTGGTGCCGAATATTTATCTTTGCTATTTTTAAAATCTGTGCCGTATTTACTTTGTTGGCTCTCTAAATACTTTCTCAAGTTCTTTGAAGCTTCGTTATTGGACATTATACTCAACAGCTCACCACCACCTAAGTCTTTCGACACGGGATTATGCAGCAGAAATTAAATTTTATTTTGTGAATCTTCCACGTAAACGTAGTCCGAGACTTTTCAGGAACAGCTTGTTCTGATCTGTTAACGCCTTGTGAGGTGTTCTTCGACTGATTGTGCTTGGCCATGTTGATAGCTTTTTATAGCCCGCACCACTCTTTGTATCATACACAATACCCATTTATATCGTTTTCACATGTAATCTTATGGTTATAGTTTCACCCCTAAAATTTGCTAATTTTCCATCCTGATCCACTATACGTAGTCTTATATTATATATAGCATCTGCGGTGATTGGAAGGTAAATGACGTGTGATGGTAACTCAACGATCTTATATCCTGGTGGGACGCTCGGAAAAAACTCATGAATTGTATGAACTTTGTGTTCATTTATGTAAGCACCTGTGGTAATATTACACTCAACCCTTAAAGCATTTAGTTTTAGTATAGCCACAGGTAATTCTGATGAATGAGTTTTGTTTGGTTGAAGCCGACGATTCTTGAAACCTAACAGTCGACCAATAGAATCGTTAGGTATAAAATTTATAACCTGATCACATTTAATTTCACTTCTTAGTTCATTATTATTTGCTCTTATACTGATGCTAAGTCTCGGCAATGACTTTTGTATGTATTTCTCAATATCTCTAATTTCATAACTACCGGTAGGTATTTTAATTACTTTTTCTTTAACAGGAGCGATTCTTTTGGGGATTATTTTCTTGGGAATCTCTTTTTCAGGTTGCACATCAATCTTTGAAGCCAATGAAACATCATCACTTCTCGTCACTATAGTCACATCTCGTTTTTTCCTCTTTCCACCAGGTTTATCGATATTTCCAACGTTGTTATCCTCAATGTCATTCGTATCTTCTTGTTCTTCATTATCCAGAGGATAAGTCACATAAAACTTATTAGCGCCAATGTCTATATTAGGTATCGAATTAAATGTCAGCAATTCTACAAGACCCAAGACATAATTTTTTTCCTCTGACAACTCGATTGGTGGGAAATAATTCGCCTCTAACACAGAGGATGATCCTGTCAGCGTTAACGTGAAAGACTCAGCCATGACTAATGTCCTGAGTAACTAGTCATGTCAATTTAAAGTTGTCCGGAAAGAAATTTTAGACACAAATGCCCACATATAATTGTGTCAAAGTTTTGATATCTTTTATGATTATATTTCACGCTACCAACATCGAGATATTTTATAAGGTCTTCCGGTGGTTGTAAATCACCAAAACTATCGAAATAAATTACATTATCACGACTTTTTAACTTCCCGCTTAGAAAATCGATGATTTTCAAAAATTTCGGGAAGTTATTGTTTTCACCCCGATTTTCGAAAATCGAGTTTTCATCAAATGTCGACGTTTTGAGGTCCTAGGAAGCTATTCTGACTATTTTCAGAATGATGTCCGAGTGTCTGTATGTATGTATGTGTGTGTGTGTGTGTGTGTGTGTATGTATGTGTGTGAATGGTCTATAACTTTTTAACTAATGAATCGATTTGGATGTTTAAGGCGGCGATTGAAAGAACTTGTTAGCCGTCAACTTTCCTGAAAATTTCAGATCGTTCGATCAAGTAGACTCGAAAATATTGGCGAATTACGAAAAAAAAAAAATTTTTTTTTTTAGTTTTTTATTGATTTCTCAGAAACGAATCGAACGATCGACTTCAAAATCTAATCAGCTCTAGAACTCAATGAAACGCGTCGAATGCCGCCTTAAACATCTTAATCGGTTAATTTGTTCGGGAGATATCGTTGGAGAAAGAAATGGTAAAAAACGGTTTTTTTCAAATATCTTCAAGACGGCTGAATCGATCGCTTTCAAATTTTAATCAGCTTTAGAATTCGATAAAACGCGCCTATTGCCACCTCAAACGTCAAAATTGGTTAATTAGTTCAAAAGATATCAGTGTTGAAAAGTTAAAAAAATAACATTCTATGTTATTTTTTCCAGATAAATCAAAATGTACTGTACTAAAATGTGTCTAAAATCTCACAAACTTTTCCTCTTTATGGTCTCTTTTGATCATCGTATAATGCCGTTAAACTTGTTCTTTTGTTTAAACCATATTATCAACGAAAAAATTGAAAAAACACCGTTTTTAATGAATTTCTCCGATATTTTATATATTATTGCTCTGACCTAAGCCAAAACTCATTCGAATCTTGATTTTGATCACTGACATTGATTTCTGCATCAACATATATATTTTATTTCACATAATCGGGAGTTAATATTTAAAAACCGCTTGTCCATTTATGATTTTCGATTCTTAAACTTTTAAACTTTAGCATAAAGCATAACTTGTTAGAGTTTGGAAAACTCATAAAAAAACAATCGCATGCAATTAGATTTTCGAGCTCGAAAATATAGTCTCATTAATATTTTCGATTTCCTTGAGCTCGAAAACAGCGGGAAGTTTTGGGGCTGGCCCGCAGGGTCAACCGACAGACCGATTTTTTTGTACGCAACCCAATGAGTTCCAGGTCCAAATCTGTCATCAAGATTGACAATAGCTGATTCGAATTCTTTAGGTCCAGATTTTGGCAAATCGTTTCTCATGAAAACACCGCGGAAATTGGGTATCCTCAATGCCTTGGCGTATTTCATCAAGTCGATGTTTGTAAGTGCTCGATGTGGTAGCTCTACTTGTTTTTTGACTTACATCCTCTACCAACCGGTGGATATGGCCACAAATATAGGCCCATACCACGTCTGTATGGCTTTAAGTATAAGCCTTTACCTACAGCTATCTCTTCCATTTTTGAATTATGTCTCTTGCTCTCTTCTAACTGTCTTTTGGCTGAACTGGCATCGTTGACAGCCTTCGCAACCGCTGCAGCGCCACCAGCGAGAGCACCGGTTGCTGAAAGACCGGCAAATAGGGGTATCAAAAATGGAAGTACACCACCGATTTTAGATGGAACTGGTAAAACACGTGGCTGTCGAACATTTTTCTTCCCACCAGATTTTTTTACCTCTTGTCGAGCCCCTTTGAGTGCCGATTTAATTGGATCACTACCTGCTTGCATAGCTTGCTTAGCAGCCGTTACAATTTTTCTCAACGCCACCTTGGGTCGTCTGCTGGTACTTTTCATCTTACCACTCTTTCTCCTCTTCTTACCCACCATTCTTTTTTTCTTACCACTGATTCTCTTCTTCTTACCACCCGTGCTCTTTTTCTTCTTCATTCCCATTCCGAAGCGTTTTTTTACCTTCATGATTTTGTTTACACTCCAAGCAGCAGCTTTTTCTCCAATAGAAGCGTCTTTCGCTTGAAAACGTTCCCACGCTTTGTCAGCTAATATTTTATCAGCCTCGTGACGTGCTGCCAAATTTTCTCGATTTTTCGAGTAAGCAATGTCGTGATTCTTACATGCTGCATCCAAAGGATTAATGCCAGGATCACCACGAGCCAATCTCTTCTCTAACTTTGTTCCTGGTCCACAATACTGATAACCGGGTATATGAAGTTCAAAAGGTAGCTTGTTAATGATACTGTTGACAATACCTTTCCCACTAATACGTCCGCACTCCATCACAGTGACATAATGACTGATAATAAATCATTATAAATGATCTTACTTATAGTCATAAAAAGGAGTTGTCACTGTAACAGTGAACCGTAAACATGGAGTTTAAAAAACACCACGCTAAATTACCTGTGATCAATTTCGATCAAATTGTTCAAGGTACAGGAGTACAAAGAATCAAAAGACATGGAGCTCTACTACCAAATAGTGTACGGGCAGTGTTTTGTGGTCCATCAAACTGTGGTAAAACAAATGCCTTATTATCACTTATTATACACCCCAATTAGTACGAGAGCCGGACCTACTTCGACCTTCACCGATCCTGCAACCTAATAAGATATAATTTTTAAAACGCTTACATAATAGATAAATACGCCTATAATAGCTTGCCTAACTAAATCCTGACCAGGATATTTTTAAATAAATTATTAAAAATTAAATTTTTTTTAATATTTTACCGTTCTTGCAACCTGTCAAATTATACTCTAACCGACAGCAAAAATAATAATAATAATATTTATTACATTTGTAATTTGTAAAAATATTTATTAAATATTATTATTATTTTTTTTTTTTTATTAATTTTTTATTTCCGTTGCTTATACTTAAGATTTCTTAGTTAAAAGTTAAATTATAAAAACTTAATATATATATTCTCATTTATAATTAGGATATATTTTTTATTATATATTTACTAACATTATTATAATTATAGATATAATTAATGTAATTATGAATATAAGTAAAATATTCTATAATTATAAAATAAATAAATTTTATTGTCGATTGCTCCAAAATAATTTCGAATAATAATAAGAAGTATGAGACAGAGCATGCGCAGTAGTTTACATCTCGGGAATACAGCACGCACAACTGTCATGTTATGTCTTCTTCTAACGCACGGACTTTTGCCGCTCAACTTTCTCTCTCGCGCACCACTGTTTGCTCCGTTTTTTAAACTTCTAAGTCTGACAATAGATATTAATGACCAGGTTTTTGTAGGCAATCCTATATCATCGTAGTTGCTATAAAATTAACTACATTTTGGTATAAAATTCAAGCGGTTCATAGATCAGTGGAGTTTTTTATATTGACTTACCTGTTTATACCCGCTTGCCAGGTAGTTTGGTCAAGAAATGGATAGGCAAGACTACCGCGGCATATTCTATGCATTATTTGCTGTCGGTTAGAGTATAATTTGACAGGTTGCAAGAACGGTAAAATATTAAAAAAAATTTAATTTTTAATAATTTATTTAAAAATATCCTGGTCAGGATTTTGTTAGGCAAGCTATTATAGGCGTATTTATCTATTATGTAAGCGTTTTAAAAATTATATCCTATTAGGTTGCAGGATCGGTGAAGGTCGAAGTAGGTCCGGCTCTTAGACTAAATGGTCTGAGATTCAACAACATTTACCTATACTCGAAATCTCTCAATCAGCCGAAATACAAGTTCTTAGAGGCTTTACTGAAGCCCATAGAGGGTGTAGGATTTTTTTCATTCAATGAGCACGAGAACGTGATTAAACCTGAGGATGCAAAACCCAATTCACTGATGATATTTGACGATGTCGCTTGTGAAAAACAGGATCACATTAGAGCTTACTTTTGTATGGGTCGACACAAAGACGTAGACAGTTTTTATTTGTGTCAAACATATACACGGATTCCTAAGCATTTAATACGTGATAATGTAAATTTTTTAGTTCTGTTCCGTCAAGATGAAATGAATTTAAAACATGTATATGACGATCATGTAAATACTGACATGTCATACAATTCATTCAAAGAACTATGCTCTGCATGTTGGAATGATGGTAAATATGGTTTTGTGGTAATTGATAAAGATAGTGAGCTCAACAATGGACGATACAGAAAAGGATTTGACTGCTTTATTAGTATAAATTAAAGGGTAACTATTAATATGAATCATATATCTAGTGAACTCTAATACATCAACATGAAGCCTGAAGAGATTTCAAAACAAAAAGATGTGCTGCGTCAGATATCTGAAGCAAGTGACGCAATCAGACGAAAGCATAAAATGCTGAAGTTAGGAAAAGATAGCGCTGAAAAAGCTATGGCTGAAATGTTCAAACCCATAGTTACACCGTTGCAGAATCTAGTCGAATCGTCGAAACAAAAAATTAAGCAAGAAGTCAAGAATGAAATTAAAGAAGAGGAGGTAACACAAAGGGACAATTCAACACTCAACAACAAAACAGATTTTGATGATACAAGTCATTATGATAGTTTTATTTCTGATGACGATGGGACTAGTAGAACTCTTAATGAGAGCCAAATAAATCCCTCTGCTTCAAGTACTCCCGCTAAACCGAGCAGTTTAGTGAAATCCTATTTAGGCAAAGTGTATAAAAGAAGTAAAAAAATAGATTTGAGATATGGCGTTCGTCGGCGGTACAATGATTTTTACATTGGTGATTCAGAAATAAATTTTGAAGAAAATATATTTCATGTTAAAGATCAGGAATACCCAATAACTCCTGGTTTATTGGAATTGTTGTTCAAAAAATCACCCCATGATGCAAGTGTTACACAAGATGATAAAAATAAATACCTTGAGATCATTAAAAATACAAATGCTTATAGAAAAAATTACAAATCAGATGGTAGTATTTATGAAGACTCAACAATAAAGTTTAATAATTATATTGCTGATTTTCTTACAAAAAATACAAAAGGACCTAAGGGAAAAGGGTTGCCTAAATATAAGATTGTAAAAAAGAAGAAAACACATATGGATTACGTTTATTGGGATGATCTAATCGAACTGGTTGATCGTCTACGTTTACTCATGGCATCTCAAGCTGCTGGTAATCCAAGTCACACAAATGAAATTATATCCATAATCGAAGAATTACGGGAGGCTGGAATTATATATTAACAGTATTTTTCAACTGTGTCGATCAGTCTCCTACTGTTCATAGAAGTGTACAGAGCAAAAAAAAAAAATGAGTATCGACATATTTGGACGCTCGTTAACGACAGCTGCAGTTATTAGTGGTCCACCTGGACCACCTGGAGTCGGTTTTAAGTTAACTCCTGGTGGAGATTATAATTTAGAGAGTAAAAAATTGTGTCGTGTTGGTGATCCTTCAGATGATAATGATGCAGCAACATTGAAATATACGCGTGATCTTGTCCATAAAAAATTGACTTTAATGTATGATAGTATGAAAGATGATCTGTCCGAGATCATTTCACTTTTGCATGCTGAAGTGGTAACACTAGACTCTACAGTCGTCTCATTAAAAAAAGAGGTTCAAGAACTAAAATTAAGGTTAAAAAAAACAAGAAAAGAATCACTTGATGACAATACCCGGCGTATAAAGAAATTGGAAGCTAAAATTTTTAACGATGGAGGACAAGAAGTCAGTAATAGCTTATGAGCTCCATAAACAAGCTCGTAGAAATTACCTGCGACGACATGTTGACATCTGTAGACTCGATGAAACCTGGCAGGCAGATTTAGTTGAAATGATCCCATACGCTACATCAAATAAAGGAAATAAATACTTGCTGACGGTCATAGATATATTTTCCAAGTACGCTTGGGCTGTACCAATAAAAAATAAAAGTGCTAGTGATGTTACGAATGCAATGAAATCTATATTCCAACAAGGACGTATTCCAAAAAATCTTCATGTCGATCAAGGCAAAGAATTTTACAATAAAGAGTTCAAAAATCTTATGAAGCAGTATAAAATTAATATGTACTCTACGTTCAGTAACCTGAAAGCATCCATATGTGAGCGTTTTAACCGAACACTTAAAACTAATATGTGGCGTCAATTCTCTGCTCGTGGTAATTATAGATGGATCAACATGCTAGAAGAATTGTTAAATACTTATAATAATACTAAACATCGGACAATTAAAATGAAACCTGTTGATGTAACTTAGGGTGGCGCAAAAAAACCGACTATTTTTTTTTTTTTGATCTCGCATGAAAATTTGTTGGTTTACGATGTTTTAAAAAGCCTCTCCAAAAATTAGCTCGATAAAAAATTTTTAAGAGGTCGCTCACGAATTTTGAAAATATTAAAAATGATTGAAATTCGAATTTTTAATTTCTAAATTTTTCCGTTCTCGTGGCAGCAATAGTTTATATTTGTGAAATCATGACTACGCTGAAAATTTCATCCCAAAATTTAAATATTTAAACGGCGCTCAAGAATTTTGAATATTAACTGATAATATGTGACTAATACTTTGAATTAGTTGTTGTATTTTTTTTACGACTCAATTATTTTCATTTCAGTAAAATATAACTTTTGCATAACCAAAAATATACAGGATAGTCTTAAACAATAAAATTTGTTAAGTTTTGAATAAGCGAAAAAACCTACAAATTGAATTAAAAAATAAAAAAGTATGTAAATAACTTATTATTTCTATTTCTCGGGTTATATTTTTGTTCACTGTGATGCCAATTGATGGTGAAAAAATCGAGAAGCTTTATTTTTAATATTTAAGGGTCGCTCAAAAACGTTCAAAAGACAGCACTCGGAAACATTCAAAATTCTTGAGCGAGGTTTAAAAATTTAAATTTTGGGCTTAAATTTGCAGCGTAGTCATGATTACACAAATATAAACTATTGCTGCCATGAGAAAGAAAAAAATTTGAAATAAAAAAGTCGAATTTCGATCATTTTTGATATTTTCAAAATTCGTGAGCGACCTCTTGAAATTTTTTTATCGAGCTAATTTTTGGAGAGGCTTCTTAAAACATCGTAAACCAACAAATTTTCATAAGAGACTCGAAAAAAAAAAATAGTCGGTTTTTTTGCGCCACCCTAATGTAACTGTTGCTAATGAAAAAGAACTGTTTAAAACTATATACAAACCTCTTCAAAAGCAGCAGCGAGTACGAAAATCCAAGTTCAAAGTTGGAGATAAAGTTCGAAATAGCAAACACAAACATGTGTTTGAGAAAGGTTACACTGCTAACTGGACAACAGAGATTTTCACTATAAAATTTGTGCAAAATACGGTACCTACAACCTACAGACTTGTAGACTATCAGGATCAGCCTATAGAAGGTGGATTCTACGATGAAGAACTCAGCAAAGTTAAATATCCGGATGTTTACCTAGTAGAAAAAGTTATAAAAACACGTGGAAATAAATTATATGTAAAGTGGCTCGGCTTCGATAACTCTCACAATAGCTGGATAAATAAATCTGATCTGTAAAAAATGTATTATATTTTTTGAAATAAAACAAAATAATTTTTTAATTATGGATATATAAGTTTTTATTTTTTACTAGCCTAAATTTTATAAAATATTTTTTACATTTTTCGTCTTTTATTTGGTCTCGGTATAGTCATAATATCATCTCTTGATACTTTGTAACCCCATGGTACGGTATCAGTACTGTTTAACAGAAGCTGACGTTTGTCATCTTCCCAACTTAAAGCTATCTTATTTTGAACTATTGTACTAATACTATGCTTGTTACTTTTAATTACATATTGTTTCTTACTTAAATTCACATGATCTTCTAAACATCGTTTGAAATCTTCAAAAGTGATAGTTCGCAAAGTCGGACGTTTAACACCTTTGGCTCGCTTTTTTACCTGATCTTCATTATAAATTTTAAAAGCATACAACTTTGCTCTAAGTCCAATGAATTCAGTCATAATTTTACCATTATTCTCATCTTTCATCAGACTTAAAACTTTTTTATTAACTAGTGGTATATTGTAAACATTATCAGGTGGATAATCAGAGGTGTCAAACTTGGCGATATCACGTTTGATGATCTCATAGATGTCCGGTACAATAAAATGGTAAATAAGACTATCAGTGTCAGTGTACATTAATTTCGATTCATTGTTTGCAAAATTTTGTTTCACATAATTATAATGAAAGTCATATATGTAAGTTTTTGATAAATCTAATATACAAAAACCAACATAGATTGGTTTGTCAAAGCGTACTTTTGCCGCCTTCAATTCAATAATTATCATATTCTCGTCAAAAATAGTAAGACTATGGAAATTAGGCTTACAAATATAGTCAGCAGCGCCATATCTACCGGCCCATCTTGTTACTATATGAATCTCTTTGTATTTTCTAACATTTTCCATAGTCTTACCAAATACAGCATTATTCATAAGTTTATAAAAGTCTTTTTCAAACTCATTTTTAGCAGCTTTTCTACAATCTGTATTTTTATCTATATATGACTTGAGCCAGAGTGACTGTTCGAATTTTAAAACTCTGTGAATTTTTGTTAATTTTAATCCTAAATCTAAACATTGTCGTAAATTCTTATAATGTATAACATAATTTTTTTTATCATATAAAGTTGTCGATAATTTAGTATACTTGCTACCCGTTGGTGAAAAATGTTCAGGACATAGTGGTAAATCTTTATGTAGATCATGCAATTCCTGAGGATAATGTAGATCAACTTCTAATACATAGCCAACGCTATCGATGTCGTTTAAAAATCGATCTACGTTATCGACGTCAAAAGATAGATCGTCAGGCGGGTAAACCCATTCAAATGAACCTTTTGGTAGTGGCATACTCATAGCAGCACCATACAAATTATTCACATCATAATACATTAAATAGGATTCAGCTTTATTAGGATCAAAGCTGAATCCCATGTAACGATTATTGGCCACTGCATACCTATTTGTACACTGAGATACACCACCTCTGATACCTTTTTCAATAAATAGCATCATTTCAGGATCGGTAAATAACTCGAGTTCAACATTTGTATATTTTAACATCGCATCGAAAGCAAGTCCCGGCGCTGTATAGTAATGTAAAGGATCTAAGCTATAAGTAGCCATACAATTATGTCTGAAATTTTGAAATATGTCAGCTAAAAGAAGTACATCTGTTTTCAAATATAAATCTGAATATTCCCCTAATGTTTTAATATCAAATTTATTCCACACTAATTGAGCAAGAGAATAATCATTATCAGATACACCATCATTCGATAATTTAGAATAAAATGAGTCCTGATCAGGCAGCTGTTTGTCATTAAGTTTGTCAATATCAGTTACGTACTCGTATGGGAATACACCCTTTCGAGTTACTAATTTGAATTTTTTGGGATCATTGTAATGTTGTTGAGTAATTTGTTTATCACAATCATTCAGATTAGATGCTAATTTATCAAGACTAGAAGCCATAAACCTGAATGAATCTATAAAACGTAAGCAAACTGATGTGTTTTCGACATACTTCGTGAAAGATATATAACGTTCTTTATTAATTGGTAATAATGTAATTTTACCCTCGAAAACGGTTGATAAAGATTTTATTATAAAATGGGAATCGTAACCAGATAAATTATGAAATACTATTGGTATAGTGTGAGATATTCTATAATTTATATTACAAGATAAGTGAGCTGGACCGCGATAGTTACCAGTAAAATGACAGTGATCGTAGCATTTATCTGCAGCAGAAGTTATAGATCTTTCACAAATATGACAAACAGTTGCTTGCTCATGACTCTCTTTTTGTTGTCTCGACAAAGGTTTCATAGCAACAGGATTTTTTAAGTATGATTCGACTTCTAATGCTAAACATTCTAATTTTTTTACAAACCACTTAATGCAGGTTTGTGATCGATTCAGTTCAAATTTAGATAAATTGTTATTATAACTACAAAAACGATAAAATGCGATACTATGTGGTATATGTTTGTCAGAATTATCATTTTCTTGAGGCTCAAGTGTACATTCTAGGTCTGCATAGACAACAAATGGTACGATATCTTTATACTGGTAATTTTTAAACTTTAAAATTTTATTTTCTTCAGTCGGAAATGTCATGTGAACTTTATTTAATGCGAAACAGTCTTTTTTATGATCTTCAAACGATTTTTCCAGTTTAAAATGATTTAAGCATCGGTCACAAAAAAATAATTTGCTTTTCGAAGCTGATATCTGACTTTTAACTAATCGCGAAAGATCTTTAATTAGAGCAAAATGATATATAGGCTCATAATCTTTATACTCATTACTTGTCATATTTAAATTAACATTAGCTTGTAACATTAAAAGATGGACTGTTTTTCTATCGAGTTTACAATATTTACTTAAATATAATGGAATTATCGTACTTTTTTCAGATTTTTTCTTTGTAAAATTAGATTCAATACCATATACATTCATTGTTAAATCATTTAATCTTTCAAACTGTTTGATTTGCTTAAGCGTCATAGGAAATTTAATACCTGTATATTCTAGGACAGCACTGTAATGAGGATACGCCGATGTTCTCTCAGGATGTCCAGTGTTAGGAAGATGAATCGCAGCAACGACGCTCCATAGAAAACAGTACTCATCGAAATTTTCTCTGTTGAGAACAGCTCGTTTCATCTGGATATCTCGAGGAAGCCTCACAAAAGTTGAAATCCCTCCTTGCAGAGGTGTGTATTTTGACATTGTTACCACCAGATTGGTAATCTCCGTCAAACTCCACCCAGAATCTTTTTGATTAAATTCTTCGACTTTGTTTAACATTTTTTCGTATACAAAGTCTGTATACCACTCAGCTAAAGATGTTGCAGGTAAAATAGCCCGACTCTTGGTGTTGAATGATTTGACTTCTTCTTCAACTGATGTATTTTTCCTGAATTTGCAAAATAGTTGAACGTTTACTTCAACTCCTGCAACGTTTTCCAGCATTTCTTGGATTTTATCCAGGACAATGTCTCTAGAGACATTCAAAAAATCTCTCAAGTCAGTGTGAGAGCGGTTGATTATAGATCCTGTCTTAATGTTGTTGGAAAAAGCGTTCTCGAGATCTTGCCACTTAATAGATTGATTATTCACACTTAAATCACCACCGGCTACCTGTCCACTGAGTTGCAGAAACTGATTACTGTACCAACAAAGAACTGCTATGTTGGCTTGCACACTTCGTCGAACTTGAACGGTGGTATTAGGATCTGTCAAAATTGTATTAAAATAGTCTATTGTATCATTACAAACATTGTAACACCTCTGACATTGCTCTTTATCCACCACCTCTGATTGTAAATCATTATATGATTGTGCCACTGTATTAACTAAATTGTGGAGAGCTTTAACTAAACCTCGTTGGGACATTTTTTCAATTGTTCTATTAACACTGTGTTTTAAATCACAAACACTTGTGGAATAGGAATAATTATTTTATATATAAAAAACTTATGATGTGTTCACATAAAGATTTACACTTCAACTATAAATTAAGTGCGTTCTCACAAGCTATTTAAGCTTTCGACTATAGGTATAATGTCATCAAAGTTTCTGAGTATTCAAAACGAGGAACACAGAGAGTAAAAAAATAAATCTCATAAGTATAATACTGAGTATATCAAATATTGATGATTTACTTGGGTGGTATAGATTGAAAAGAAAAGTATTAATCAACGATCGTTTAGGATTAAAGACAGAGAGTAAAAAATACATAATAAATTTTTAAGAATTATGAGTATCAAATATCGATGCTAGCACAGATCTCATTAAGCGGTAAAATAAAAATTGTTTACTTCCGGTGATAGAGTGATCGATGACAGATATGTTATATTACATAGAAGAGTGTTATAAAAATTATTTACTTGGGTGGTACAGATTAATAAGCAATCTAGATATTGATAACATAAACGACCGTTTAAGACGGTGAGTAAGAAATTTAAGCGGTGTAGTAAAAATTTTTTAATTCCGGTTATCGATGACAGATTTAAAACAGAGAGTTAAATAAATAATGAGACTGTAAGTATCAAAGATCGATGATAGTACGAATCTCATTAAGCGGTGTAATAAAAATTGTTTATTTCCGGTGGGTATGTTGGAACTACATAGAAGAGTGTTACATATCAATCGTCTAAATAAATTATAGAATTAATATGTGGATTAAAGTATCAAATATAAGATTTATTATATATACGATTTGAATCATAAAAATGTTTATGTTGGGTAAATCGTAGAAGAAAAGATGTGAGAATATATGTAATTTAATATATTTACTTTCGATCGTGAGATCGATAATAATAATTTCTTTGAGGAAAGGTATATGTAAAAAAAAAAAAAAATGACGTTATTCAAGACGGATAAAACTATGAATCTATGGAATTTTTTTGTATGAGTTGGATAATACAGATCTAGTATCGATTTTTTTCAGATAGATGGCAAAGTTAACATGATTCCCTATTTTATCGATATATTAAATATTTTTCAAATATATATATTTTAAATATATATCTTCAGAAAATACCTTTTTTAATTAATATGAAAAAGTGATTTTCATACAGGTAGGATGAGACGAAGTAAATTATTATAGTTATTATCATAGTTGATAATATGTTCATATAGATTTCCAAAAGACAGTCTTGTAATATAGTATTATATGTATATTACTCTAAATTAGAGTAAGACACTCAAATCTATAACTACATGGTAGAGTGAGATGCTCTATGGGTGTTTCTTACACATGCGAACGTTTTATGGGTTTGTTTATTAATTTTTGATACTCGACAATGAATTCATTGACAGACTATATCTTGATCTCTCATTAGAAAAAGCTCATAGATCGTGAAAAGGTCGATGACAGTTGAAGTTGGACTTTTAAAAAAATTTTTGTTTAAATTTATTTGAATCGATTTTAAAATTATTTCGGGAATATACAGTGGGTGTTTTGAACAATTTTTAAATTATTTCTGAAATATTCAGTGGGTGTTGTAATTTGAAGGAATTATTAAGAAGCTTGTTTTTGAACAATTTTTAAATTATTTTTCAAATATTCAGTGTGTGTTGTAAAGTGTTTGTGGACTATTTTTTCAATGTTGTAACTTGGAGGATTTATTAAGGTAAGTTAGTTAGAAGTAATTCTTTTTATTGTAAGGTGGAAGATATTTTTATGTGAAAAAAATATTTTTGATATGTAGATGGGGAACACATTGAGTTACGACATTGTCATCCCAATTCGGTGGATACGATTTCCAAGGTTGATAGATGCAGTAATGAATTTGATAGTGGATGCTTTGGAAAGGGCTGTTCGACAAGAAAACAATTTGGACGGAACATTATTCCGATTGGAAGGATTGGTGGCTGAGTTAAACATTCACCATAACGATCTTTGTTGGTGGTTCCGTATCCCGTATATAGATGCTCATAGAAACGATATATATATATATATAATACTTTTTTGTTATTGCTTTTTTTGTTTATTACAGAGAATCATTTAGATGATTATTGCATGCGATATGCAGTGTTGTTCCCAAAACACTGGGTTGAAAACTTCTCAGTGGAAGAGGTGAGGCATAATATTGAGCCTCAGCTGTGGGATAAAGTGTCGGCCAATCAGCCTATCAAGGATTCCACCGTCACCTTCTTTGGTGAGGAGGCATCCTTAGAAATAAACGATGAAAGGGTTGCGTAGCACTTTAGGCTCATAGACGAATCGCAGGATTCCAGGGATTATGTAATCACCAATGATTTTATACCACCATTGTTCTACGTATTAGATAGGGCAATATCCGAGCGGGAACATGAAGAGTTCCATAACCGGGTTGTTGATGCGGTCACAGAGCAAGAACTTTATTGCTCTGAGGACGAAAATGCAAGTACTGTTATCCTATCAGATCTAGAGGATGCAAATAATGTAATCCACCCAGATCTGGAGGATGCTGATACTGTAATCCTCTCAGATCTGGAGGATACTGTAATACTCTCAGATCAGGAGGACGTGTAACCCGTTTTATGTTTTAAGTTTTTTAAGTTTTTATGATTATATTATATTTATTATTATATTATATTATATTCATTATTATTATTATATTATATTATATTATATTCATTATTATTATTATATTATATTCATTATTATATTATATTCATTATTATTATTTTTTTCTAATATTAATAAAATTTTTTCTTTTGCATGTATGGGTTTAAAAACTGATTTTCAAATATTTCTCTGAGAAAGTCCTTCAACATGTGGCTATGTTTTTAATACGTTTTTCATGGAAGGTTTTCATCGTATAGTTCAATGGACCTGTGTGTGCTAGAGTGAAATCCCTAATGGGAGGCTAAAGGTTTTCTCACTCACACAAGCGTGCATCATGGGCCTGTTTTGCTTTTCATACAAACACACACTCGTTGACATATTAAATAATACTCTCTTTCAGCATAGTTTCATCTTATTTAATTCTGTCATAAGTGTTTCAACAGTCGTAGTGCAAGTTTCAACGGTTGTAGTGTGAGTTTTAAAAAAATAATTCCAGTAAAAACTTCTAAATTGTTAAAAACGTAAGTAATCATTGATATATTAATAATAATTTAAGTAGTTTTGTTTTTTTTTTTTTTTTTTTGCAAAGTTATAATACTTTTTTATTTTTTTTATATCCGCAGAATAATATCAGAAAAATGGGTAACGGATTGACTTACGGATACATTATCCCTCAAGAGTAGTCTACTGAGCCTATAGGCTTTGTTTTTCGAATTATCCTTCGAACCCTCAGACCAGTAATTGCATCTGGAGGGTGCTTGGAAGGGCTAAATATTAACATAAAAGATGTACCTGCTGAACTGAGGATATGGAACTCTCGCCTGTGTTGGTGGTTTGCGCGACCCGCGGACATTGGGCTGACACCCCTAACTTACGTGTTTAGTCCCAATTTGATGTCGGAAATGTTTCCCGATCTGCAGTCTAGTTGGAACATTCAACCTGCAGAATTCGATATGGGTGAAATTTTAAATGGTAAACATTTGTTTTTTTTTAGTCTTGTGTTTATTGTTCTTGCGTTGGCTTTTTTTGATGACCTAATATTGTGTTCATTTTTTTTCTAGATGTTATGCTATTCAATTTGGTGCACAGCATTATGATGCCCAAAAAAGTGGTTGAATCTGGATTTCGCATCATTAATTCCATTGATGATCCACCATACGGTACCTGAGGATGACGATCCGGATCAGGCGATTTTCAGACTCGGTGGTGTAAGAGTCAAGCTGGAAATTTCTTCAGAGGCTTTATGTTGGTGGTTTCGAGCAATCGACGAGCCAGCAACTGAGTATTTCACGAGTGAAAATCATCTAACACAGTCTTTAGTCGCTAATAACGGATCTCCAAGATTACGTGATGATAGCGAAGATGAAGGGCTTGATAGTGATGAAGATTAATATATATTAGAGAATAGTAACTATACCACTAATTCGATGAGTGGTTTCATTTTTATTTTTTTTGGAAAACTTTTTATATTAATTTGTTAGTTTATGCAAATATTTTTTTAGTCACATTAAAATATATAATTTTTATAATATCCCTAATTTTTTAATTTTATGTATAGAGTCATTTATGTTACACTTGATAAATTGTTTTTATAGGATACCATATTTGATTGATTTTAAATAAAGTTAAAAAAAATTTATATTTAACAATGTTATTTGTAAGTATATTTTTTTAGAATTTTCATAGTTCTTAAAATTGAGGTTACAGTACTAAGGTAATTATCACTATTTTTTATTGCTAATTTTTTTATAAAAATTAGTTTTAACGTTAGATTTTTTACGTTAGACTTTATTTAAGATTATGAATTAATTTTTTATTAATCATAAAATTTATTCAAGATTATAAATGTACTCTTTTTTTATTAATACTAATATTTTTTTAAAATAAAAGCGCTATTAATTATTTTTTTAAATAGATTAGTCTTTCACATCAAAACTACTCTCTCTCTTTCTCTATCATCATTATATTACAATATCTGCACAATTAAGATTTCTACGCATGCGTCATTATTCGTCTGCGTTATATGTTTTCACAGTTTTAGAACTTTCTGGTACGCGCACGAGTCATCAATCTTGAAGTTTAGATTTTTTTAAAGAAATCTCACACTAACCTTCAGACGATAAATGTTTTACAAGTGATAACTTAGTTTTTTCTAATCATGTATCGAATTTTATTTTAAAAGTATGCTGGTAAAGTAGGCTTCAGGCAATAGAATTTTTGGATACTGATTTAAGATTATTTAATACATCAAATATCTTTATTAAAAATAACTTACATGATAATCCTATACACTATGTTTAGATTTTATTTTTTAATCTGAGATGGAGCGAGCCTTCGGCTACCATTTCGCTCAGGCTTTTGAACTTGCTTTCGTCACCCATGAGTTCGTTGTTTGTCCGATTTGGAAAATAGATGGAGAATTCATTGTTTAGATGTGCAATGATTTTGGATCCGTACTTCGTGTTTATTTTTTTTATCTCAGTTATTAGATATAATTTGTCGACTTCCAATTCTTGCATTTTCTTGTTTGGCAAAATGTTTGCTAAACAGTTGACTTCATTAATAGCTGAGAGATCGAATTTTGACACTAAAAGAAAGATAAAGGAGAACATGTTATAGAATTATATGTGAGAAGTATCAGTAGATGCTCGAATAAATAATAGTACTTACTTGTGAAGTAGTTTTGTTGACACACTTGAAGACTTGAAATGATTTCACTTATGTTATACACTTTTTAAGAGAACAACGGTAGTTTGTGCTTCAAAAAACTTAGGCAGACTGATGCATATGGGTGCGAGAGTCACCCGCTAAACTCTTTATTCCCCCACTTAGTTGCCGAAAAAACGAGTTTTGACCTGTCTTATGACGTAAAAGATGATGTAATCGAGTAAAAAGACGCAATTGCGCAGGTCCATATTCCCCCACTTAGTCTGAAATATGAGCTTAGTAACGGTTAACGGCGCAGAAGATGATGTAATCGGGTAAAAAGGACACTATTGCGCAGGTTCATATTACCCCCACTTGGTCTGAAATATGAGCTTAGTAACAGCGCAGAAGATCGTTCAAGCATTTGCGCAGCTTCATTTCCCCCACTCTACCTCATAAAAAGCGAGTTCAGATACGCTGGGTGATGTTATCCGCTGGAAAGAGTAGTGGGGGAAGAACTGAACCGCTAGATGGCAGTGGCATAAGAGCTTCTCGCAAGTGCTCGTCCTACCCCCTGTTTCAATATATAAATCCTCAGAATGATCATCATATAAATACATGTCATGCTATCATCAGAGCTGGTATACGGTAAGGTACCAGCTCCGATGATAGTGTGACAGTATCTTGTCATCATACGCATGATAATTGACCGCTGACCAACACTGGCGGCCGTCGGTAATATAGATACCTACTCTACCGACGGCGGATACGCTTATCGGCCGCAGATATGTACAAATTACCGACAGCAGATACGATAAGTTACCGACAGGAGGTATCCGCGACGGTCGGTAAGGAAGGGTACTGCGTTTCGGGGTGAGGGGGGTGAACCCCCCCTGTCTCACTACTATTATAACTTGAATCGATTTATATAAAAATATTGACTTAATTATAACTTACCTGGAATAAAATGAACCCGAAGAGAACTTAGATGTACTCCCGAGTCGGAATTTGAATCGTAAGTCGGACGTTGAGATCGTCATCTAGTTCAATGTTAAAAAAAGGCCATTCGGCGGCTGAAATGAAAGTAGATTTCTCATTATTTGATTATTCCAACCTCTCAAATAAACATTAACAACAAAATAAATTTTTTTTTCGACATTCTCAGATTCTTAAGGTTATAAAACAAAAAAAAATTATAGGTTATAAAACAAAAAATAATTATATTATATTATATTAGGTTATAAAACAGGAAAATTGTCAAACAATTTAAAATTAAATGCAAAAAATTTAAGAATTGAAATTAGGAAATCAAGAAAATTATCGGAATGGTAAGTTGAATAAAAAAAATTGAACTTAAAGAGAATCTATTCATCTACGAATGAGAAATCTGTGTTTTTTACTATAGGATTGATAGTTAATACAAAATTAAATAAAATGATTTGAGTTGGAATTTCAATTATAATAGTATAACGTATATAAATTCTCAAAATTCGCGACGGAGACGCGATTCCGTTGAATATAGCGTATGCGGTCGCCCACGCGTTTGAAACCAATGATAATAAATGAATTTAATTTATACTAAATGATCATAAATTTCTTTTTCAAATTAAACTGAATAATAAATTTCAAACAAAAGTTAAATTATAAATAATAAATACTTGGTGTGCCTGAACCAGCTCCTCAGGCTGGGTTAGTGCACGCAGGCGCCAGACCGTTTTTCCAAAAACGGACAAAATTTTTCAGGGGAAATTTACGAGGAAGATCTGAGCAAGTGACTCGCAACAAAGCGGAAAAACATCCGAGATAATACAGCAGAAAATTAAATAAACAATAGGAAAATGTTATATAAATAATAAACAATTATATATAGACAATAAATAATTAAAAGAAAAATAAATGGAAAATAACAGTAAGAAAAGATCCAGGAAAAATAAGCACCAAATTTTCCCCTCGACAGCTGTTGGTTTCCGTCTTTTAATTATTAAACAATAATAAATATAAATAATACTATTTTACAATCAAATGTTGTTAAATCAACCACACTAATTACACTCGGTGGTAATTTAAAAGAATAGACAGTGAAAATTATCAGTTTTCACTGAGGATACAAAGGTGTCGGCTATTACCTCGACATCAAAACTTCTTACTCAAACTCTATGTTCAAAAATAAAAATAATAATTTGAGTTACTGTAATTAATAATATTAATTATTGAAATTAAATATAAATAAATAATAATTTCATTTAAGTTTTCATCATGAATAAATAATAGTAACAACAATATTTCTTTTAAATTAATCTCGCACCACTCGTGAGAAAGAGAAAGATACGGTGTCAATTCTCACTCACACTCAAAATAATATAATAATTTTACCCACACAATAATTGATAATTTAATTTTAAAATAAAATAATGATTTCAGTGTAAAACAATAATTCAATAATTATTACTGACCGCTGGGGTACATAAATCAAATCAATAATAATTATTTACTTTCTTTAAATTGGATAAAATAGAAATAATAATATAAATGAAAATAATAATAATAATAATAATAATAATAATAATAATAATAATAATAATTTACAATGATAATAATTCCAGTGAGAACCAAAAAGAAAAAAAGTCTCAAATACTTTGAATAAATAAGTACGGCATGAGATCAGACTTGTGGAATTTTGGGTACAGCTTATACAGTATAGCTATATATACTACCGGCTTATATATATATGGGTACCGGCAACGTTTTACGACGTTGCGTTCGCTTTCAATATATAAGAAAGTATGGATATTTTCAACAATATCACAATTTAATAACTAATCATAATTAATGGTAAAAATCCATGTATCATTCCATCAACAATAATTATAAATCAATTAATTCTACCCTCGCGGCGACCAACAACTACCGGGGGAGGTTACCAGATAATAATATTTTATCCAGCGAATAAAAATGCTGAGTACTTACTCAAAATCAGCAAATTAGTCAGCAAGGTAAAACCAATCTCAAACAAGACAGTAAATTTTATTCACCCGGTGAATATTTATCAATCAATAACTTTAATCTTTTAACTAATAAAAAAAAACTCAATATCTAGCAACAGAATTACAAAATTACGTCCGTACACGCTGCTTGTCCGTATCTTTCTAAATTAATTAGGTCAACCTCCACCTGTTGGTCGTCGCGTAAAGGGCAGCACCATCGCCCTTAATTATTATAGTTATACTTGACATCCAATTTAAATTGAAAATATAAATTATAAACATAAGTATCTAACACCTGGGTGATACATGTTAAACTACTTAAATATATGAACTATTTGTTCATATCCTCTGTATGTTTATATATCAAATCATAAAATAAATATTAATTATTCCTAAATAATAAACATCAATTGACGTCATCCGTCGGATGACAAGTTAAACAAAATAATATATTGCCAATTGTTGGGGCATAATATGACGCTGAATTATGCATCCCAACTAACTCAAAGTTATTAATAATTACTTAAATTAAACAAAAGTCAATCGCTTGTAAATTAAATCATAAATTATAAATTATAAAAATAAAATTAAATCACACGTGCTTTCTCATACCTTACGCGCATGCGCGAGCACCGTGCACGGACGGCCGTCTCATCGGCGAAATGGCGGAATGCCCGCGCAACGATGCAAATTCAAATATAAAATTAAAATATTTAACTTAGAACTAAATAATTTGAATCGTTACGTGACAATAAATGTAAGTGTCATACTTGAAATCAGTTATAAACACTGTCAATAAAACAACATTGAATTTACACACTTGAATTAACATATTTAGATTTGATGAGTTTTACACAGCAACGCGATTATTTTTTAGATCTATTCGAGGTGAATTCGCGCTTCTTCCGCATCTTCGCCTTTTCGACTCATCACTTTTCGCACATGTACGAGTCTACTGTTTTTTAATTGAGCGTTTTCAAGCCAATCATCAACTTCTATACGTAGAAGCCCAACATCTTGTATCACGGCCGCTCTGTCTGTCGATTCGTATGGACTTCTGTTTAACGCATCTACATGCGGCATTTTTACTTCGGCGCGGTACTTAATACAACAGTGTTGTAATAATAATAATATAAATAAATGCCAGGACTGGTTGCCGGTTGGGATAGTGGAAAAACACGCACATTAAAAAATATAACAATATTTTTATTTGTCACAGCACATAATATTACTGGGTTACAAAATTAAATCGTTAATTTAATTTATTAATACTGTTAAATTGTCTGAGCTTATGATTACGTAATTAAATTAATGCAAATTATAAAATTGATCTCGAGTAAATAATGAACATAATTAATTTGAATGTAATTGAACACTGAATTGATCGCAAAAAATGTCATGAGAATAAGTAACATGAATTCAGAGGTTACCGAGCGAAGTTAATATTAAATACTTGAAGGACTATTTTTTGAATAGCACAATGCAAAAATAGTTGAGTTCATTTAGTTATAATTATTTATGATCGCTTAATTTAATTAAGTTTAATGAGTTTATAATAAATTGCACTGAGTTTAATGTATATTATGAACACGTGGTAGCATGATTGCAGAGGCTACCGAGCGAGAATTTACTTTTATAGTATTAAAAATATTGAGCATGTGAATAATTAATTAATAATAAATTGAGTCGTTTATGTTTATAAACACTTGATATAACTATTTATGGAGTAAATAAGTACCTGTAATATTTTCCGTCGGAATAACCTCTTGAAAAACGTGGTCGTCGATCACTTGAATTCTTGAGTTTTTTATTAATTTAGTTTTGAGCTCTGGTGCCCACAATTACAAAAATAATTATATTTTTGATGAGCTTGATGATTAATTAATTGATTTTAATTTATATTTTTTCTTCATTCCTCGAGATGAGTGCAGAATAATACGATTATTTATAACACGTGTTATCTGTAGAATGTACGTATGCGAAAGATAAATGCGGCCGTCTTCTCGACACGAGGCAGGAAAAATTAAAAGCGCATGCACCGAGCTGCGCATGATCAAGTTCAAATTTATGGACGAAGCCCCAGTAGATGCTGCCTCTTTTTGTCGGAAGTGAAACTATATTTAAATTTAAATGAAGTTTCGATTACGCAACAAACAGTCATACTTCTGCAATTGCAACCACCATCGTGCGATTCGAGGTAATAAATCTCGTTTCATAAAAGTCGCGCGTAATGCACTGCAGTCACTGACTATTTTGAATCGCACGCCAAACAAGTAAACCCAAAACGTTTGTAAGCTGCTTACCACTGCGGGGGTCTCGAATTCATAAAAATGATATCTCTGTTCCTCTTTAGCGGTTTGTCTACTGAAATAAGCAATAGATTTCAAGGACGTGTTTACCTGATATTGAACTAAAATTTCGTCTACACCGAGTTTATTTGCGTCCGTCTGTAGCTCAGTCTCAGCCCCGGGCCTGTATAATGCCGAGACGGGTCGAGACACATTTATTTTTCAATAGTTCGAATGCATGCTGTTGCTCGCTATCCCAACGCCGGACTCCGGTTTTCTTTGTTCATTTCGTTGAGGGGCTAGCATTACGGCAAAATCTTTTATGAACTTTCTAAAATCATTCGTTAACCCGCCAAACCTTCGAACCTCATGAACATCTGTCAGGGCTTGCATGTTAGCAACAGCTTTGATTTTATGACTACCGGGATGAATGCCTTAACTATTAACTTCATAACCCAGGTAGTCAATTCTTCGCTGCAGGAATGCACACTTACGTAATTTAAGTATCAATTTATTTACACGAAGCTGTTGCATCACAAGCTCCAATGCATTAAGTCCCGACTCAATGTCCTTTGAAGGTATGAGGATGTCATCTATGTATGCCAGTACACACATTGTTCCTCGCAAAGGATTAATGACATTGTTGATCATACGCTAAAAACCGAAGGGGCGTTCACTCGACCGAAAGGCATACGTAAAAAACTCATACTGACCACCCGATGTGTCAAAGGATTTTTTCTCAATGGAATCTTTCGCTACGGCAATTTGGCAATACCCGGAATTTTAGTCAAGGATAGTAAAATATATATTGCCTTGTAAATTATTTAATTGACATCCAATGATAAGTAGAGGATATCGATCCTTTTTTGTCTTTGCATTAAATGATTGATACTCAACGCACATTCGCGTCTCGCCGGTTTTTTTTCGTACAAGTAATATTGGACTCGCGAAAGGTGAATTGGAATAACAAACTATATTATTTTCCTTTAATTCATCGGTGATTTCACGCACCTTTTTACGCTCCGCATAGGATAGACGATAGGGTCTTTAGGAGACTACTAAATCATTGGCTAACTCGATATTAATCTCGGCTGCTTCTGTTTTACCAAGTTCTGCTACATTAAATGCGAAACAGTCAAGATAATCGTTAATAAACTCTAATAGTCGCTCCTTCTCCCGTTTAGACATTTTCTCATCCATTCAAACATCATTCATGATCATCTCGGATTTTTCCTCGGCCCGAATAGAAAATGTCTTTTATTTTTTTTTCGTTAACTGTATAACGGTGAGCCCTGGCTATTTCGTGTCCAATAGCCACGAACCACAGTTACAAAATTTTCCCGAATAATGTATTAATTAATAATGAGTTATTAAATATAAATGTAGTTTATGATTATTATATAGCTGGTTCAGATCGGGAAAATTATCTCAGGAGTGGGTCGACTCATTCTGACCAGACTCGTGGCTGAAAATATAACTTATCCTAGACGATGCTGGTGATGATAAGAAATGACTTAGAAAGAGACTCAAATTAAATTATACAAAATAAAGTTTTATTTAACCAAAGCCCAATATATATAAAGTTCCCTTTTCCTTATAAATTAAATTCTAATTAAAATAACTGAGTGTCCAGCGATGATAAATTTATTTATCGCGTAAATTTTATTGGACACAAGAAATAAATTAAATATTAAATACTAAATAAATGTCGCGTTGAAGAGAGAGAAAGTGTATTATTAATAAATATATATATAAGAAAATTGTTATCAAATCTTATCTGATTTTTTTTATATGTGACGTACTGAGGGTACAGGCCGGCGATTCATCCTTCAACTCGCTGATGACTTTCCTTGGTTGTTTTTATTGTCCACAGGTTCCTGGGCTCGTGGCGATGAAATAATAGATACAACACTAGGAATAAACTTTAACCAGTGGTTTTCTAAACCAGTTTTCAGCGAAAATATAAAATCGTAAGAACAATTAAATTTCAGATTTCTCAAATTAACTAATGAACTTTACTGCGTCATGACTATTCAGCTGATCACTTGCACTTGAGTGACGATTCAGGTTAAACTGCCTTAGGTCCCAACCTCTGATGACCCCTACCTAATTATGCGCAAATAACCAATTCACGGTCACCTGCCGCGCGAGATCATCCCCTATGGTCTAGCGCCTAACTCAGCCGAACTCAGCAATCAGGCTGTAGTGAGAGGGAGAGAGAAAGACCAAATCCAGACAGAGACAGCAAGAGAGCCGCACTCTTACGTCGTAAACCAACGCTGCCCGGTTATAACTGTTTCCTCTCGAGCTCTTTCTGCACGTGCTATTATTTTACCTTTTTCGATAGTTAATAGCTTACCAGATAAATTAACTATCGGCAACTATCCCGAATTTGTGCTGAGCATGCATCGTGGTATGCAATGCTCTTTTCCAATTTTCCCGCGTACGCTAAGCTCTACATATGTCACCAAAATAATTGTTACTCACTCGTACCTGGACATCCGCAGCATGCCCTGACGGTATAACTACCGTCTTCGCAGCCGTTAATGGAGTCTTCCTTAGAGGAAGTCGATCCAACTCCGGCAGAGTTGCGAAGGTGTTGTCAAACACCCGCACATTGTCTTCTCGCTGCACCATAGTAATACTTGGTAAACACAAAAATGGCTTTCCCACGATAAGGGGCACTGTTTGTAGTTCTTTCGGAACCACATCTACCTCTGCTTCGGCTTCAGCTAGGTCAATTTTTATTGTTGTTCTAGTGACACCGTGAGGTTTTACCACACCTCCCCCATACCCACGTAGAGTCGTGTCCGTTGGCTGCAGTTTCAGCTTCAATCTATCAGCATCAGATTTCCGCAGCGTGATGCAGTCGCTTCCAGAGTCGATAAACGCTCTTAAAGCTACTTTTCCTATAGTAGCTTCTAGGAATCGTTGATCCTTGTGCACTGGAGCACTACCAATACTCAGGACTCTCTTCTTGTTATTTCTTAAGTCCGACTTTGGGCAACGGCTGGCAATGTGCCCGTACTGCTGGCATCTAAAGCACTGGATGCCCTTGGGTCGATTTGAATTCGACGTACCTGGACGAGTAGGTTCACTAGAAAGCCCTGTTAACCCTCAAACTCTACCTCGCCCAGCTTCTCAATTTCTTGACTCTTCTCTACGTCCTGAAGCTGGAGAGGGTATGCGCTCACCAAAGTACTTGCAAACGGCCGGCGAGGCTTCTCGATCCACTTTCTAGAAAGAGGTCTCTGCGTTGGTCGTTCTCCGCAATCTTCGACTCTGCTCAGGTAAATGCAAAGATCTTCCGGTGTTTGAAACTTGAATCGGCTGATTGCCATTCTCAGGGTGTTGTCCTCAGTTCCCTGAGCGATGCAGTCACCGCTCTATAACCAGATCTCGCACGCATCGACCAACGCAGCTTTGGCGAAGAATAACTCCATCATGGACTCATCGCGCCTCCTTACGCTGCATCATCGTCATCAGGCGGTCTGAATACCTGGTATGACCCATGAATGCGTCTCGAAGTTTTATCTTCCACTGGTTCTACGTGAACGCAATGGTTGGTAATCCGCGGTACCATTCACCGGTTATACTCTTCGATTATCTAACGCATAACACGATGTCGTTGTATCTGACCACCCATAGATTCCCTGGATTTCCTCGACCTTGCGAATTCACGATTCGATGGACTGACTTTTCACTTCGGGATCAAAGAGGGGAATCAGTTTCTTTCTCTCTAAGCCGCGAGGGTGACCCGAAGCGTTAAAAGATCCTTCTACGGAGAATGGTCTGGGTGACAAATTCTGGGACTGTCAACGCCAGCATCGTTACCACTGTGGTCAGTTGCTTTAGTCCCTCCTGCCACTCTGGGTTGTACAAAGGTGAACGGTGTCTACCGCTGTAAATCGACCATTGCGTTGAGTTCTGAGATCGCGATCGTCTCGTATACGTTGTATCTTGAGACGACGATCGAGCTCTTCGTGTGTGCACTAATCCTGTTCGCAACGGTGGTGCAGTACTCCCTGTAGCTTGCGGGAGCTCGGGACACGATGCCGATCGACGTAGACGAGCTCTTGATCCACGGTCGATAGCTTCTTGATTTATTGTTAATTATGCGTTCACTTACTCGATAATTAACTGTTATGTTACACTTTACTTCCACTCCACTAGCTCGTGAATACTTTATCCCACTTCTGAACTTTTAAAATACTGATGGTGAATAATTAACAAGTTATTTATTATTTATTTATAACACTATTTATTAACTTAACCACATACATGTGAAAAAGGATACTTAAAGTATATACTTTATTTCAAAGTATATCTTAACCTATATTTTACTATAGATATATGTAACAATAATCATAATGAAAGAAAAGTATATTGCAATCCAGGAGGCTAGCTTGTAGCGGGAATAGAGGGACTGATTTGAAAACTCAACACTCTCCCTCAAATTAAGGCCCGTGACTACTTTGTTCTGTGTGTATCTGTCATTCCTAGACTCTCGGCACAAAATCGTTGTTTTGGCCCTGGGAGTCCTTTTGTCAGCATATCAGCAAGCATGAGATCAGTCGAAAGGTATTCTAAGACTATCTTATTTGCTGCACATGATTCTCTGATGAAATGGCATTGAATATAAATGTGTTTTAATCTGCTGTGTGAAGATTGATTCTTTGACAGACTTAAAGCTCCTCGATTGCCTCCAAAAATACGCATAGGGATCGAATTTATTTCTAGTTCACCTAAAAGATTCTGCCAGTAAATAGCTTCTCGAGCTGCCGATGATAATGCCTTATATTCTGCGTCCGTGCTCGATAGGGTGACCGTCTTTTGCTTTCTTGATTCCTAACTTATTGCCGCTCCACCAAAAATGAAGGCATATCCAGTTTGAGAGCGTCGGTCCTCAGGGTTTGACCCCCAATCTGCATCAACTACACCATACAGGGGTTTCCCGTCGTCGGTGAATCTCAATCCTTTTGTCTTGGTCTCTTGCAAGTATCTTAGTACTCTCTTGCCTGCCTTCCAATGTTCAGGGCCGTATGCTGAGCAGAATTGACTCAAATAGCTAACTGCGAACATGATGTCTGGTCGAGTTGATGTAGCTTAATACATTAATGAGCCTAACAACTGTCGATATGGGTATGTTCTCTCGCTTGCTTTTGCAGTATCATCGTCAGCTTTATGTAGATACATTTTTGGCTCAATCGGAGTACTTTTTGGCTTGCAGTCTTCCATTCCAAATCTTTTAAGTATGACGTTAGTGTAGTTTGTCTGATTCATTGTGATGACGTTGCCTTGCTCATTTTGACAAAATTCAATGCCTAGACAGTACTTAATTGGCCCTAAGTCTTTCATTTCAAAATGCATTCCTAGTTGATGTTTAGTTTATTGTAACCAGTACTCGTTGTTGCATGTGATCAGGATGTTATCTACGTACACTGCTACCAGCAGTATAGTTCTTCCCTCCTTCTTCATGAACAAACATGGATCCGAATTTAGAGGTGTGAGTTTCATGTCCCGAAGTTTTAGATCAAGTCGTTCGTACCACTGTTTGCCTCCTTGATTCAAACCGTAAAGAGCTTTTTGCAGAAGACATACCACGTCACCATCATAGATTTTTACCCGCCACTTATTTGCACTCTCAATTATATTCGGTGGATTTGTTTTGTGTTTTATTATTTCTTCTAGCATTTCATCTAAGTGTTCAGGTATTTCCATGTACACATGTTCGTCAAGGTGTCCATTTAGATATGCTGTGACCACATCCATCTGGTGTATCTTCAGTCCATATTTTACGCTGAGTGCTATCATTAACCTGATGAAGCTAGGTTTTACTACGGGTGCGTACGTTTCGTGAAAATCTATTCCTGGCTGTTGTGCGCAACCCTTAGCCACCAATCTGATCTTCTTCTTGACCTCGTTTCCGTTCTCGTCATATTTAACTTGCAGTACCAGGCGACTCTTGATGACTTTTCTTTCTTTTGGTCGGGTCACGATCTCCCAGGTTTGATTTTTTACTTGAGCTAGGTATTCATTTTGGAGGGCATTTATCCATTCTCGATAATCATTTTGTTTAAGTGCTTTATCAAACAACTCGGGTTGACTAGAGTGGGCGAATCCCGCAAATACTTCGTCGTCCAGTGTTGGTACTTGGATTAGTCCTGTCTCATCTTCTGGTTCATCTTCGGAGGTACTTGGGTGGGTTACGAAAATTTTTCTGGGGCGTCCTCTTAATCCTGTTCTGAGTAATTTTGGTCGCCCCCTTCCTCTCTTAGGTTGTCCTTCTGTTCTAGGAGCGCTTTCTATTTCTTTTTCTGGAGTGATGTCTTCAGAAGTAGCACTCGTTTTTTTGCGTTTATTCTCAGGCATCCTGTTTACATGCGGCTGACTTGGTGGGCTTGCGTTGACGAGTGTGTTCAAATCTATCCATTCTGATGAAACTGATTCTGATGTACTGGCAAATTCTACATCGCGACTGACGATTATTTTTCTTTCTGCAGCTATCCATATACGATACGCATTGGCGGTGTCAGAATAGCCAACGAAAATGCCTTCGATTGCTTTTGATTCTAATTTTCCTCTCGAAGGATTTTTGTTTAGGAAGAAACAGCGGGTGCCAAAAATTTGGAAATGTTGATATGAAGGCATTTTTCCAGTCCAAATGACATACGGTATATTGCCCACTAGTACTTCCGTAGGACACCGGTTTCTGATATAGTTAGCTGTGTTCAATGCCTCTCCCCATAGATATAATGGTGTTTCATGTTGTCGCAATAGACATCTGGTCATCTCCACGAGTGTGCGCATCTTCCTCTCCGCAGTTCCATTTTGTTGTGGAGTGTGTGGAACTGTCAGCCGCCTCCTGATCCCGTTTCCTCTTAGAAATGTGTCGAATACTGCATTGCAGTATTCTTTCCCGTTGTCAGTTTGCAGGAACTTGATTCTTCTTCCGGTGTGATTTTCAACTGAAATTTCATAATTTTTAAATGAATTGAAAACTTCATCTTTGTGTTTCAGGGTGTACACTTCACTCCATCGTGAGAAATCGTCGATGAAAACTACGAAATATAGTGATCCGTTTGAAGTTTTGGTTCGGAATGGCCCACATAGGTCACTGTGCACGATCTCCAATAAATCGGTCGTACGTTCATTATGTGACACGGGAAATGGGGTACGCATGAGTTTTTCTAATGTACATACTGTGCACGTGGATGGGTTCTCATTTAAGTTAAAGTTCATCCCTTCAGATTTTGCTTTCTGACCCAGTCGTCTCAGATCAGCATAATTTAAATGCCCCCTTTTTGCGTGCCACGTGGTTATGTTATCACTTAGTAGACTGTTTGAATTAGCGAGCACTTGTTCACCTTTCATTACGTACAAGTTTCCCATTCGAGGCGCGGAAGCGAAAACTACATCATCCTTTACAATATTGGCGCAAGATTTATCGAGAACTACCTTGAGTCCGTGGTCAGTGATTTTTGAAACGGACATGAGGTTTATCCTTAGACCTGGGACGTGGAGTGTACTCCCTAAGTGGATTGTTCTATCAGTATTATTAAATAAATTAAGTTTTACCTGCCCGATTTCTAGAATATCAGTTGTATCCTGGCTCGCCAGGTTAAGCGTATTGCGCGCTTCTTTCAGGCTTTGGAGTGCGTGTTTGTCCTTGCACATGTGGGAAGTGCATCCAGAGTCCAGGCACCATTCTGAATAGTCCCCATCTCGAGCTAAATACATGGTCTGGTGTGCTTCATCGGTCGAGTCTATCTGCTCCTCGTGAACATAGATTTCATCTTCATATATATATATATATATATATATATATATATATATATATATATATATATATATATATATATAAATAATATACATTTTCAGAATTAAATATATTTGGAATTATAATATATAAACATGTTTGAAATTAATTAAATGTATGTTATATCTATATTTCATATGCACACAATCTTGTAAGAAAGAGAGCAGACGGGAAGGCAAAGCATTTCATATGAGTGGGCGCGAATACCATGCGGTAACCTGAGTACCGGGCGGAGTAATACAGTAGAGCAAAGCCCAATTTTACTTAATGAAAACGCCCACAGCAAGAGTAAACAACCAACTTACTCCTGCTGCTATCCTAATACATAAAATCGAGAAAAGACTATTCAGAGGGCTGTAATACCCCCAAAATTAATATAAATTCATCGAAAATATCAAATTTAATAGTGATTTTATTTTTATAAATTTTTACCTATGCATTTTGGAAAATGTCTATAATTTTAATATTTATTAAGGGGACCCCGTGGTCTAGAAATTTCAGAAAAAAAAATTTTTTTTCATGTTTCGAAAGTATAGTATTTCGAAAATATACTGTGAAAATATGATGTTGCTATTCCCAGTATTTCATGTTCTAAAAGCTATTTAGCAGGCCAGCCGAGTGAGTAATTTTTATTCTATTGTTCGACGGAAAACATCTGCTTCGAATTCTATAACTAAGTAATAATAATGATAAACAAGTCAACATATAATGAAAAACAAGAAAAACCAAAGAAATGCACAAGAAAAAAATATGGTGCTGGAATAGCTGATTAATCGTAAGTATATGTTCAAATCTAGTTTTCTTCAGAATTTCTTTAACTAAAACTTTAAACGCGTTTATCTAGAAACTACTTTTTTCTGTCTGGCGTAGTTGAAAAAAAAAAAACTATCCGGTCGATTGCTTTCAAATTTAAATATGTTATTTAATATACCAACAGCTATCGCTGGAACTAGAATAAAATGTTTGCGTTAAATATTTCTATTTTTTAACATGCAAAATGTTAAGAAAAAAATGCAATTTTTGGACTACAAATTTCAATAAAGTGCCACTTCTTCAAAAAAAGAATTTTTTTCTTTATTCTAGTTCCAGCGATAGGTATATTTATATTGATTAAAAATCCATTGAATTTTTTTGTTTCAGACCCATAGAAGAGATGAATCGTTCTACGCCACCCAGGTCCCTTTTTTTTAAAGGAGCTGGCTTCAACGAGATCTTTTAAATATTAAAAATAATTTTTTTTCTTAGCTATAAGGATTTTTGTATATTTTAATAACAATAAAATAATGCCTCAAAATTTTAAAAGGTTTGATTTTTATTGAGATATAGAAAAAAAATTTTTAAATCATGAAATTTTCAGCCTCTAGACCACCGGGTCCAATTAACGCGATAAATCAAACTGCCGATAACAGTACTTTTTATTTTATTTAAATAAATAAAATTGCTGATATGAGATATCAGATTTATTTAAATAAACAAAGATTCGGAGAAAACTTGGATCATCGATAAAATTTTTAATGAATAAACAATAAACTCTGGGAGAGTCTTCCTGCGTCTTTCGTCATGGCCCCTAACATAGGGGCCCACCTAAAATTACAAGGCATCTAAACGCTACTGTCTCCGCTAATGAAATCAGTCAGAAAAACTCATCATTTCGCGATGTAATTCCATTACCGTTGTGTGTAATCCCGTTCACGTCAGGTGTGACCCCGTTTACTTTTTTTTTAAGTTTTCTTAAAGTATAATTTTAGGTGTGATCCCGCTTTGCATCCAATTAAGGATTTCACAAATTTTCAAGGATATTCCATTTGATCATTCATTCAATTTTTTAAGGATATTTTATTGATCATTCATTCAAATTTTCAAGGATATTTTATTGGTTCATTCATTCAATTTTTCAAAGATATTTTATTGATCATTTATTCAAATTTTACGAAGATATTTTAATTGATTTAATTTTCAAGGATATTTCATTTGATCCTTTATTCAATTTCCAAGGATATTTGATCAATTTGTCACGATATTTTAATATCGCGGCAGTCTCGCATCAGGTCGGTGAACAACAGAGGGCAGCACACGCTGCTCACACGTCTCATCCGACCCATTGTTATTATAATTATTTTGTTTATATATAAGATTTTGTTCTAATTATTGTGTTAATATTATTTTATTGATTTCATAGGTATAAATTGTATTTAACCAGGAGATTTCACTGAGTAATTCAAGTATATACTTGAATTTCTACAGTGCTGGTACGAATAGTTGCGCATTTTATTTCTATGCTTATGATTATTTTGATTGGTTGGCGCATGCGCGTCAACGCAATAGTTGGCCTCAGTAAATTTATTTATTATAAATAAATTTACTAATTTTATGAATAAATCATTGGTTGATTTTCGGTAAACCATATTAAAAATTAATTATGCAAGATGAAATTGATCATTTAACGTCGGGAACTGGATGAATTGCACGGCCCAAAGTATGTATTAGTTTGGTGGTACTATATATATATAACATACGACAGTCATATATATCCATTTGGTGGAAGTGAGAAATATGACAAAATGGCATCGGCCTAGGTGCCGGCGTGAGATTCACGTGCTGCCATGGTCAGACGTGAGGTGGTCTCTGTAAGAGTAGCGTGTGTGCTCTGTTACATTAAATTAATTATAAATTTGTCGCTATTTGGTATTTGAGTAGAAAATATAAATCCATTGGCATTAATTGAGTTTTTGGTAAAAGCATAAAGGGAAATACATTTACCGTATTAGAGTGCAACCAAGGTGGTTGAATAATACGTAATCTGTAAGTACCTTTTTTTTTTGGCTAATACATTGGCGTGTAATTTTATTCCCGCGTTGGTGATCATTTGTTATCTCATAAGAGTAAGAGAGATAGTGAATGTTGAGTATAATATTTTATATAAGCATATGATGGAATGCGTGACTATTGTGCCCAGTAGGTACTAATACAACCAGATAAAACTATTCAATATTATTTTATTATTGCCAGATATTGAGTGTGATAAATATTTGGTTATTTTTATTATTTACTGCTTAATTATTATTTTCTGCGTAATTTATTATATTTTTATTATCACGTGTGAGTGATACCAAAATTTAAGATATTAGTTTATGTAATTATTATCAATTTGGAGTATTATTATTTTATTATTATTTTGTGATTATTATTTTGTGAATATTGTAAGATATTCACCAGTGGTTCAATTGCACGAAATATTTACTTGAAATATTTCAAGCTTATTTGGAGATTATAGTTTAGCTTGTGAATATCACGTGTGAGTGATATCATTATTTACATGCGAGAAAGCTATTTTGTGTTTAAGATGTTTACTGTCTATTCTTTATTGGTATTATTTTTATTTGTATACGCATACCAGTATTATTTGTAAGTGAATTACTATTATTTTATATTGATATGGTTGTTTTGGATATGAGAGACCATTAAATATTAATTTATTATTTAAAATATAATCTGAACAAATGGTCATCAACCCGGTAGCTCTTTAGATTTTATTTATTTACATTACTACTATCTTTTTCTTGCTTCCTCTTCCTAAAATCTGAAATCGTTACCCTGTCATTTATTTTATTTTCATTTCTCCGTTGGTTTTATTTTGGTTTTTGAATTTTGTTCGTGGGGCACACGAACTGGCGCCCAACTAGGATTTCTAACCCAGCCTGAGCAGAGCTGCGGGTCCAGGGAGATTCAGGATATCTCCAGGTGGGACTTTTGTTTTGCTATTATTTTATTTTCAGTTTTTCAACCAACGGAGAGCCATAACGGCTATTGAGCGCCGACCACACTCCGCCGTGGGACGCGCAAAATAGAGGAGAACGTTATAAATTTCAATTTCAATAACTAAAATTTCAACTTCAATTCAAGAATTTCAGTTATTTTAAAATTTAAACTTATCCCCCGCCTTAAAACTTAAAAAAGGTGCAGTGATTTTTATTATTTGTGCACTGTGAATTTATGGGCAATTAAAATAATAGAACTAAAAATTATTTGTGAGAATCTACAAAATTTTGTGAATTAAAACAAGTTGTGATATTTAAATTAAGTTTTCATTTTCGTTACCCGCAAAAAAAGCCCAGTAAACACATTGACGTAAATTTGACGTCAGAGTGACGTTACGCTATGTCATCATTTACGTAAGATATAAGTCATGAATGAGTCAAGTGTGACTCATTATTTCGCACGTTTTTACGTAAGATTATAATTTGAAACTAATGACGGATACATGACGTAAATGTAATGTCTATGTGACATTCCATGACGTCAGTAGGACATATGGGTGATGTCAAAATCATCAACCCGAAAAAAATATTTGAAAAAAAAAAAAAATTAGATACCGAATTTTTTGATTTGATTATTACCGCGCGAACGTATTACGAATTCAAAAACAAGATTTAATAGCAGTAAATTATGAAAAAATCCTGGGCGTCTGCTGGGCTCGAAAACGGCTTCTCTTGGCTGGCAGTCCTGAACGTTGATCACTAGTCACATCACTAGAGTTCAAGTCTTATGCTTAATTGATGTATTTAGAGTGAAATGCCGGTAAAGACAGAGTTCATAAGTTTTCGTGATGGATTTTTTCAAAATTTAAAAAAACTCCATGAACTTATTAATGAGAATTATAAAAAATTATATCAAATTTTATAAAGTTTCTTCTAATTTTTTGATTTTCTGTTGTGATGTGAAATTCAAAGAATCTTATATAAAATTTTGCGAAACATTGAATGATTCTATAAAATTGTATGAAATTTCATCGATTGAAAAATTGCAATACTAAACTCCACAATCTTAACATCAACAGAGTTTAAACTGTTGTTACATTTTCTTCGTCATCCTCAATAATATTTTCGGTATATTATTTGAAAAAATAAAATTAATTCTTTGAGGCTCACGCTAATGTTTTAATCTAAAACGTCTGAGTAATCTATTATCGAGTTTATCGGTTACTTTGGCCCCAAAAATGTTCGACATTCAGTTGTTATTTTTACACATTTACACATTTTTGAAAATTCATTCTATGATTGTTTTATTTTATTAAATAGATGATAAAAAACTATGACTCAGAAATGACATTAGCATTGCATGGAATACTAACTTGTCACTGATGTCAAGATATGATTCAAGAGTGACATCTATATTACGTATAACCGTGACTTTGCTACTGACAATGTATGATTTTAAAATTACGTCATTATGATATACAATAATAACTTTATTACTACGTAACAATGTGATGTAGATTTTATGTCAAGCGTACATAACACATAAGTCATAACTGTGACGTCATACAAGATTTATGCTTATATAAATATGATGTCAAGCGTATGTATCACATAAGTCATAACTGTGACGTCATACGGAAATCATGCTTACATCAATATGATGTCAAGTTTTTACATCATATTAAAGTCATGGAGAAAGTCAGATTGACAACAAATTTACGTAAGATGCCGTGACATTTTTATGACCTACGTATGACGTCAAAATAAGGTCATGTGTTCACTGGGAGGTAATGATTTGTTTATGAATGTGCGTTCTCTTTCGTTTTCTTTAAATTCCGACGGACAATTAGAATAACAACTTATCTAATTTTAAACGAGTGATAAGTGACTCAAATGACAATATATTTACCACGATTATTTTTCATCAATAACTTTAATATCTTTATTTAATGAAAAAAAAATTTTCAATTATTATCATTTCATTTTCAAATGAAATATATCTAAAAAATTTGGAAAATCCAAAAGTGCAGGACTTATAATGCTCATTCATTATGAAATAATAAAATAATAATGAAAAAACGGCGGGAAGCAGGAATAAATTTAAAATATATACAACTTTCTGTCATTGAAATTTGTTGTTTTTTTTTTTTTTTTTTCAATTATATTAGAAATTTTTTTATAATTATTACGAATAGCGTAAAACCTAACCTGAATAAAGCCAGATCACGCGTGAACTCTGCCACATCCAGCGTGGATATGGTAGTCAACCATACAACAGACGATAAAGTAGGCGGGGATAATGATGAATGGATTACCTTTAAAAAAATCGGTCTGTCGGTTGACCCTGTGGGCCAACCCCAAAACTTTCCGCCCATTTCGAGCTCCTTGAGCTCGAAGAATGGTTATGGATACGCTTTCGAGCTCTTCGAGCTCGGAAATACTTTAGTATGCCTTTGTTTTCGAAAAATAACGTTTTTTACCATTTTTTCTATAACGATATCTCTCGAACGAATAAACCGATTGAGACGTTTAAGGTGGCAATCGACGCGTTTTATTGAGTTATACAACTGATCAGACTTGGAAATTTATTTATCAAGTCGTTTCTGAGAAATTCCCTAAATACTGAAAAAAAATTTTTTTTTTAATTCTTTCGACAACGGTATCTCTTGAAAGAATTAACTGATTTTGATGGTTAAGGTGGCTTTCGACGCGGCTTATAAATCTTCAGAGCCCAGTTGATTTTGGAATCAATCCATCGAGCTCGTAAAAAGTTATCCGAAAAAAACATTTTTGAAAAAAGTTTATTTTTGGAATATCTCCAAACGAGCCCTACGATTAAGCTCAATTTTTTTAGGCTTCATGATATTGAAAACCCGCGTCGAATGACACCTTGATGATCAAAATCGGTTTATCCGTTCAAAAGTTATAGATATTTACATACGTACGTAGGTACGTACATACATACATACATACATACACTCGGACATCATCTTGAATTTAGTCAGAATAGCTTCCTAGAACCTCAAAACGTCGACATCTGTTCGAATTTCGATTTTCACAAATCTGGGTGAAACCAATAACTTCCCGAATTTTTGAAAATTTGGAATTTTCTTAGCGGGAAGTTAAAAAACAGCTAAATTATCAACAGGTACAATCGAAGAAAATCCATCAACGTCAAACTCTTTTGACCCCCTAAATGGTGCACCAGAAGAGGTCACTGAAAATCAACAGTACAGTACAAACACTAGACTCCGAGTATCGCCATCGCAGTCGGTGCTAAATAAGAATCCAAGGAACAAACCTTCACCAATCTTCATAAATAACAGTTTAATCAATGATACAATTAGTAAACTGTTTGCCAGTAACATTGACAAAAATGCCTTCACCATTTACGCAAATAGAAATAAGCAAACCATATATGCAAAAGACACAGCATTTTACGGCCAAATAATAAACAGTCTTAAGGGCAAAATTGAATTTTACACCTACACAAAAAAAGAAGACAAATCCTAGACAATTCTACTTAAAAATATAAATGAAACATTCACAGAGGAGCAGATCGCCAGTGAAATCTCAGAGATTCAGCTACCCGAAGTTAAGATCGTGAAAATTAAAAAGCCACCGATGAGACAAGAAAACAGCAGGAAACATTTTATAGTGCAAATCTCTTCAGATAGCATATTAAAACATTTAATTCAAATGAAAAAGCTTTGCTACCAAAAATTAAAGTGGGAACGTCTACACAAACCTAAAACCATTCAATGTACGAGATGCCAGCGAGTGGGTCACTCAGCATCTTCGTGTGGGATGAACTATAGATGTGTAAAATGCGGTGAAAACCACCTCAAAGACGAATGTACCATATCCAAAGAAGATGAAAAAACTAAACTTACATGCGCTAACTGCAAAGGTAAAGGCCACCCTGCTAGCTACCAGGGCTGCCCGTATTTTAAATTTTCACAAGAACAGAAGCAAACTAAAACAAGTACTAGTAATAGACAGAAGCTAAATAACAGCAGACCTAGACCACCGTTATCACAGAGCACTCATATTCTTAGTACAACTCAAATCCATGGTCCAAATCAACCCTGAACTGAAAAAATTTAACTATAAAGCTACCAAGTGGCCTAAATTTACTAAACACCTCAACAAAGAGTTTACGACATTACCACCGGACAATAGAAATCTCACTATACCAGAAATAGACACCTACATACAAGACATCACTCAATCAATCATAAATTCCATAAAAGCAGTAGTTCCAACTCACAAAAAACAAGACAGCGTTCTTAAATATATCAACTCCAAAATCAAGAAACTCCAGAAAAATAAATCAGCTCTCATCGCTAAACTCAATAAACTGCACAAAACACACCCTCCACAGTACCAACAGCAAATAGTAACAATTAAAGAAAAAATTAAATTACTGAAAAACGAACTTAAAAAAGAATTTAATAAATCAATCACTAACTACCGGAGCAACATGACAAGGCAAATAAACCACAAGGACCCAGCTACATTCTTTCCAAAAAGAAACAGAATCTTGAGACCTAAAAACAACATACATATAGCAAACTGGGCATCAACACTGGACATCAACTCCGATCTGATTACCACAAGCGCAATAAATCGTAATAAAGCAGTAATCGACTCAAGCAACAATTTTATTACCATCACGGATCCGGCAGATAAACTAAACATAATTAGAGTACATTATCAGAAAATGAAGTCGCCAAGATATCTTAACAACAATACAGCGCTGAAAAGGATTGTTGACCGAACAGTTGAAGAGGTGAAAGTAAATCTAGACCAGCTGAGAGCAAATGCAACAACATTTACCACTTTCAACACGGAAAACAGAGAAGACTACCCCAAAAATGATGCTGACTCACAACTCACCTTTTGCAATTCATACGAAATCAAAACAATTCTTGGAAAATTACCAAACAAGACGTCAAGGGGTCCTGACTACAGTGACAACATACCAGCAATAATACTCAAACACCAACCAGACCCAGTTATAACAGCATTAGTAATCATATTCAATGACGCATTAAATCATGCATATTCCCCAGGTAACTGGAAAATAGCTAAGGTCCTACTGATTCTAAAGCCCAATAAGGATCCAATAACGCCAGCCAGTTATCGTCCAATCAGTCTCACTAGCAACCTGAGCAAAGTATATGAAATACATATAAATAAAATCATCAATAAAGTCTGTGAGGACAATAACATCATTCACCAAGAACTCATAGCAGCTGTACTTGTAGACCTTGAGAAGGCCTTCGACTCGGTGAGGTTGGCAGGCCTCATTTACATTAATTAAAAGAGACTTTGCAGAATGGATGATATTTGTCTTCTACGACATGGTACATGGCAAAAGTTTTAAGACCTGGGACGGCATCAACCATTCATCGATCATATTCCAAATAAGTGAAGGCCTTCAACAAGGGACAATTAATTCACCAATATTCTTCAACATATTTACCAGCAGATTTCTGAGAATGTTTGGCCTGAACACTGAGACGGACGTCTATGGCAAAGCTTTCGCCGATAACTTCATAGCATACATAATGGGATCTAACCCATTGGTGTTGAGGAGAAAGTTTGAAGAGCTGATGAATAAGATTAACAAATTCTACCAACAGTGGAATCTAAGGATAAACCCGGACAAATGTGAAACGATCATATTCCGAAGACCAATTACAATAATGAATCAGATCAGAAAGAAACATATTGCAGAGTTCCAAATTAGTATTTAACACCCGGACACAAAACAGATCATCCCAATACCAAATAAAAAAGAAGTCAAATATCTGGGGTTTTACTTAGACCATCTGACGAAACTCAATGAACATATCGACAAGCAGCTGGTAAAAGCATCAAAGGCCTTTTAAGCCAACAGAGAATCTTCTACAATCGCAATCTTGGTATGCAAGCAAAAGTCATTTGCTACCAACTCCTCATAAAACCAATACTAACTTATGGATCACCAATTTGGTGGAACACCAATGCAGCGACGATGGAAAAGATGAGGGAATTTGAGCGGAAATGTCTTCGCGCCTGCTGCAACTGCTATAGAGATAAAGCCACAAACTACCGCAAATTCATCAGCAATAAAGTCTTGTATGACAAAGCAAACATTACAAGAATAGATAACTTCATCATTTAACTAAATAGGGGTTACTTCAGCAACCTGATCACGATGGAAAACAGTGAATTGAAAAAAATTAACTCTATGGATACAGATAAAGGTGAGAAATATAACGCAACAGGATACATATTCCCACACATGTTCATCTATTATGACAATCTCGACCTAATCCAAGACTACAACCCATAATATATCATCACTCACGTAGAATCAATAATAAGAAAATTTTATATAAGGCCGATAAACATACAGACTTTGGTACCAACTATTCTACTGCAATCCCAGAGAGAGACCAACTCAACTTCCATAAACTAAATGACAAATACTGGTGGCTCACTGACAAAACACCCCACCGGAAGCACCTAAAAAGAAAAAAAGTGAACGGGTGGACAGCCCTACTGTAGATATGGCCTTCTACAGCATGTATATTTTGTAAATAATGTACAGTTTTAGTTTATAAGCCTAATAAAAAGACAAAAACAATATGAAGTTTTATTATATTTTTACAACTTATATGAGCATATGAAACTACTTTTAATTAACTAGCCTTAATAGCAGAAACTTAAGATTAAAAAACATATCAAAAGTACCATCATGGTTAAGCAAAAATGATTGTGAGCAGCCAATCCTCCAGGGACCAACAATTAAAAATACATCTGAGACAATTATAGCTACGTTTTGAGTTAAATATTGCAGCTAACTATGTAAAAAAGACTTTGCATTGAATTTTACAAATAAACTTAATTTAAAAAAAAAAAAAGTGTCGGACTCCCGCACGTAAGGTGCTGGGTTCGAATCCTCCGGATGGTGATATTGAAATTATTAAATTTTTCACTAAAAACTGTTAAAATGTTAGGAGGATTTGTAAAGTATAATTAATGTAATATAACAATATAATATAATTGTCCCAATACTTAAAAGAAAAAAAAAAAAAAAAATTGGTCTGTCGGTTGACCCTGCGGGCCAGCCCCAAAACTTCCCGCTGTTTTCGAGCTCAAAGAAATCGAAAATATTAATGTGACTATATTTTCAAGCTCTTCGAGCTCGAAAATCCAATTGCATGCGATTGTTTTTTTATGAGTTTTTCAAAGTCTAACAAGTTATGCTTTATGCTAAAGTTTAAAAGTTTAAGAATCGAAAATCATTAATGAACAAGCGGTTTTCAAATTTTAATTCCCGATTATGTTAAATAAAATAAATATGTTCATGCAGAAATCAATGTCAGTGATCAAAATCAAGATTTGAATGAGTTTTGGCTTAGGTCAGAGCAATAATATATAAAATATCCGAGAAATTCATTAAAAACTGTGTTTTTTCAATTTTTTCGTTGATAAAATGGTTTAAACTAAAGAACAAGTTTGACGGCATTATACGATGATCAAAAGAGACCATAAAGAGGGAAAGTTTGTAAGATTTTAGACATATTTTAGTACAGTACATTTTGATTTTTCTGGAAAAAATAACATACAATGTTATTTTTTTAACTTTTCAACACTGATATCTTTTGAACTAATCAACCAATTTTAACGTTTGAGGTGTCAATAGGCGCGTTTTATTGAATTCTAGTGCTGATTAAAATTTGGAAGCGATCGATTCAGCCGTCTTGAAGATATTTGAAAAAAACCGTTTTTTACCATTTCTTTATCCAACGATATCTCCCGAACAAATTAACCGATTGTGATGTTTAAGGCGGCATTCGACGCGTTTTATTGAGTTCTAGAGCTAATTAGATTTTAAAGTCGATCGTTCAATTCGTTTCTGAGAAATCAATAAAAAACTAAAAAAAAAAATTTTTTTTTTCGTAATTCGCCAATATTTTCGAGTCTACTTGATCAAACGATCTGAAATTTTCAGGAAAGTTGACGGCCGAAAAGCTCCTTCAATCGCCGCCTTAAATAACCAAATCGATTCATTAGTTCAAAAGTTTTAGACCATTCACACACATACATACACACACACACACACACACACACACACACACACACATACATACTTACATACAGACACTCGGACATCATTCTGAAAATAGTCAGAATAGCTTCCTAGGACCTCAAAACGTCGACATTTGATGGAAACTCGATTTTCGAAAATCGGGGTGAAAACAATAACTTCCCGAAAATTTTGAAAATCATCGATATTCTAAGCGGGAAGTTAAAAAATAATAATAATAATAATAATAATAATAATAATAATAATAATAATAATAATAATAATAATAATAATAATAATAATAATAATAATAATAACAATAATAATAATAATAATAATAATAATAATAATAATAATAATAATAATAATAATAATAATGCCTTATCTGCCAGGAGATATCCTGCCTTATCTGCCAGGAGATATCCCGCAAGTTGTTGAGAATGACCGTTGCCGTATTTATTGGAACGTGCCATTCGCAACAACGCGGAAAATCGACCATAATAAACCTGATATTGTGCTCTTCGATAAAACCGCTCGTAACATTTATGTTATTGAGTTCTCAGCTCCGGCTGAGTATAACATCACGGTAAAAGAGGAGCACAAACACGAGATATATCAGGATCTCCTGTTTGAAATTGGCAAACTTTACCCAGGCTACCGTGTCAAGCTTGTCGTACTCATTGTTGGCGTCCTAGGAGGGATGAAACAGTCTTTTGTGTCTGCATTGGCTAAAATCCCAACTTGTTTATCGCAAGTTGAGTTTTTGGCATCGCGGATGCAAAAGGCTGTGATACTCGGATCCCTCCGTCTCATAAGGCAACGAAACTTGGCCTGCTGCGCATGCTGATCATCTTGTTGATGAAGCATCGCAGCAGTAACGATTTGGCGCTCAGGTGAGGCCCTCGGTAGAGTCGGACTACCGAGGATAACCCCCTGAGCATTTAACAAAAAAAAAAAAAAAAAAAAAAAAAAAAAAATAATAATAATAATAATAATAATAATAATAATAATAATAATTATTATAATTATAATAATAATAATAATAATTATAATAATAATAATAATAATAATAATTATAATTATAATTATAATAATAATAATAATTATAATTATAATAATAATAATAATAATAATAATAATAATAATAATAATAATAATAATAATTATAATAATAATAATAATAATAATAATAATAATAATAATAATAATAATAATAATTATAATTATAATAATAATAATAATAATAATAATAATAATAATAATAATAATACTAATAATAAGTCATCAATAAATCATCAATCAAGCTGTCTATGGTGCTGCTTCCTCACTCTTACCTCCAGCGAGGAGAAATGTTTCTTCTCCTGAGGCTAAGATGAGAGGGCGCATTGGACAGCTATCACTGAAGATTGATGATCTCCGGAAACATGTCTCCCGCATTCAGTGTGTGATTGACTTTGTAAATGCTCGTAAAGCATTTACACTAAAAGTCCGCCGTATTGCGGCTCAATTACGATATCAGCATCACACACTGAATAAGGCGAAGCTTCTTAACATCAAAGAAGGTTCCCTTAACAGGTTGCGGGCTCTAGTGACTGCTAAAAAGTCACTAGAGAAAAAGCTGAAGCGGCTTACCGATAACTCTTTGTTTCGGTTAAGTCCTTCACGCTTTCTGACACCTAAGACCTCTGTTTCTGGTGATCCCCCATCCATCGAGCGAGTAGAAGCTTTCTGGTCCGAGTTGTACGGTGATCAACCGAACGTGAATCGCGACACTCCAGCTCTCAACGACTTCGAGGCATTTTGTCGACAACATCGCAACGGCAATGCTGATGAAGAGAGCCCTGAAGTCAGCGTGGAAGAAGTTCGTTCAGCTCTGAATAATGGTAAGAACTGGGCTGCTCCAGGTCCAGATGGCATTAACCTGTTTTGGTGGAAGAAACTAACTTCTACCCATAGTCATTTGGCCCGGATTTTTACAGCGTTCATCAGAGGTAATGAACCAATTCCATGCTGGCTTGTAGAAGGGCGAACCGTGCTCATCCCGAAGAAAGGAGACTTGTCTGACCCGAAAAACTACAGGCCTATCACCTGTTTGAATGCGGTTTATAAGATTTTCACCCAAATCTTGAATAATCGCATTCTTCAGGAGATAGACCCTGTATGGCAGCAGATATACGAACAACGTGGCAGTAAAAGGGGCCTGTCAGGTTGCAAAGAGAATCTGTTAGTGGATCGATGCGTCATTCAAGACGCGATCTACTATCAGCGCAACCTGTCAATGGCCTGGATTGACTACCGCAAGGCATTCGACTCAACATCTCATGAGCTTATTCTCTTTTTGCTCAAATGCCTTGGGGTCAATCGCGATACAGTGGGATGCATTCAGCGTACGATGCAGCTTTGGCGAACACGGTTCCACATTTCATGTGGTAACGACAAACGTGTAACCGAAGTTGTACAGTACAAACGAGGAGTCTTTCAGGGAGATTCTCTGAGCCCTCTGCTGTTTTGCATCTCACTGCTGCCAATATCTGTTGCGCTACGCCGCACCCGTGGATACTCAGTGGGTCCACCAAATGATCGAAAATACTCGATCACCCACTTGCTCTACATGGATGATCTGAAGGTGTATGCTCCTGATGAGGAACACCTTCAGACATCCTTGAATATCGTAGGAGAGTATACACGGGATGTCGGCATGGCTTTCGGGTTGGACAAGTGCGCGGTCGTTAATCTGGTGAAGGGTAAGTGTTCCGATGTGCGTGAAGATATCGAGTTAGTAGATGGGAGCGTCATAGACCATCTTGACGCCGGAGAGTCGTACAAATATCTAGGGATTGACGGGAGTCCTATGCAGGACGTCTCGAAAATCAAAACGACTCTCTGCAGCGAGTATGTGCGGAGACTCCGGAAAATCTGGTCATCGGAACTTTCCGGGAAAAACAAAGTCTCTGCAACAAACATGCTTGCTGTCCCGGTACTCCTGTACTCTTTCGGTGTTCTCAAATGGGCCCGAAAAGAGCTCAGAGATCTCGATATCAAGACACGCAAAGTCATGAACATGCATCGGAGCATGCACCCTAAATCCTCAATCACCAGATTATACCTTTCCCGGTACATCGGAGGGAGAGGTCTACAGAGCTTGGAGTGTCTACATGATCGTTTGGTTTTGGGTATAACATACGAGGTTGTCAATTTCACAGCAGATGAAGACGACTTCCTTATGCAGATTGTTCATAGTCATGAGAATAGGCGTAAGGGAGCGTTTTTATATAAGGCAGCAATTTACGCGGCAAAATCCCTCGGTCTCGGAAGAGTAAACCCGCTTATTGGACTCCCTAAGGAGGAATTTAAGACGGTCGTCAGGAACGCTGAGCAACAAAAACTGCTCAGCACACATATGGACAAGTCGATGCACAGCGTGTTCTTTAAACACGTGCGTGATCATGGCTTGTCCACACAGCTGACGTTTTCCTTCCTGAAGTCAGCTGGCCTGATGTCCGAGACCGAAGGATACATTTTTGCCTGCCAAGATGGTGTTATTAACACTCTCGAATACCGTGCTAAAGTACTCCAGATGCAGCTACCCGACACATTGTGTAGGGTGTGTAAGCAACATCCTGAGACGCTTATGCATCTTTTGTCAGCATGTCCTGTGCTGGCAAGAAATGCATACGTCCAGCGTCACAATGCTGCTCTGCGAGTACTTTATTACCATCTTCGACACACGCACGGTATCGATAAAACACCAGTGCTGCCTTACCTGCCAGGAGATATTCCGCAAGTTGTTGAGAATGACCGTTGCCGTATTTATTGGAACGTGCCATTCGCAACAACGCGGAAAATCGATCATAATAAACCTGATATTGTGCTCTTCGATAAAACCGCTCGTAACATTTATGTTATTGAGTTCTCAGCTCCGGCTGAGTATAACATCACGGTAAAAGAGGAGCACAAACACGAGATATATCAGGATCTCCTGTTTGAAATTGGCAAACTTTACCCAGGCTACCGTGTCAAGCTTGTCGTACTCATTGTTGGCGTCCTAGGAGGGATGAAACAGTCTTTTGTGCCTGCATTGGCTAAAATCCCAACTTGTTTATCGCAAGTTGAGTTTTTGGCATCGCGGATGCAAAAGGCTGTGATACTCGGATCCCTCCGTCTCCTAAGGCAACGAAACTTGGCCTGCTGCGCATGCTGATCATCTTGTTGATGAAGCATCGCAGCAGTAACGATTTGGCGCTCAGGTGAGGCCCTCGGTAGAGTCGGACTACCGGGGATAACCCCCTGAGCATTTAACTAAAAAAAAGAAATAATAATAATAATAATAATAATAATAATAATAATAATAATAATAATAATTATAATAATAATAATAATAATAATAATAATAATAATAAATAATTTATTAAGAACTCAACAATTCAAATGATCGACGATCACGTTTCTCAAGACGTTATTCACAAGAGAGACATCACAGGTGCCTTTTTTATTAAATAATTAACTATTAACATTGCTCAATTAAAATAAAAGACTCAATATTATGATTAATTAATTATCTTTATGCTCGATACTTTAATGAAAATCAGAGTTAACTTTCGTTCAGTAGCTTCTGTAATCATTTTACCACGTGTTCAACCGATAAATTCAATTCAGTGCAATTTATTATAAGCTTACTCAAATCAATTCAATTAAGTGATCATAGATAGATAGATAGATAATATGATTTATTTGACCATGAAGTCAAGACTTCTTACGGCTATCAAAAACAAAAATACATAAAAGTACATAGTATAACATTTCGTTCTTATGTTCCTTTTTACAATTTTAACAACACTGTTCTCAATAATTCAAATCATGTTGCAATAATAAAATACCATATACAACACAGTAATAGAATATGATAAATTTGTCATTTCATTTTAATTCAATTCATCTCTTGCTCAAAGAAATAATCAAAACACGCTTTTCTCAATTTGTCACGTAAGGATTCAAATTATTTAGTTTTAATCAGTTCTAAGTTAAATATTTTCATTTTATATTTGAATTTGAATCGTTGCGCGGGCATTCCGCCATTTCGCCGATGAGACGGCAGTCCGTGCATGATGCTGGCGCATGCGCGCAAGGTATGAGAGAGCACGTGTGATTTAATTTTATTTTTATAATTTATAATTTATGATTTAATATCCAAGTGATTGACTTTTGTTTAATTTAAGTATTTATTCATAATTTTGAGTTAGTTGGGACGCATAACTTGGCGTAATATTATGCCCCAACAATTGGCAACATATTATTTTGTTTAACTTGTCATCCGACGGATGACGTCAATTGATGTTTATTATTTAGGAATAATTAATATTTATTTTATTATTTAATATACAAATACATAGGATATGAACAAATAGTTCATATATATTTGAGTAGTTTACTATGTATCATCCAGGTGTTAGATATTTATGTTTATAATTTATATTTTTAATTTTAATGGGATGTCAAGTGTAATTATAATAATTAAGGGCGACGGTGCTGCCCTTTACGCGACGACCAACAGGTGGAGGTTGACCTAATTAATTTAGAAAGATACGGACAAGCATAGTGTGCGGACGTGATTTTTATTTTTGATTATTAAAAGATTAAAGTTATTACTGTGGTTAAGATATTGAGTTTAATTCATTGGGTGAATTAAATTTATTGGCGAATTACATCATTTTGCTGACTATTTTGCTGGTTTTGAGTAAGTACTTTGTATTTCTTTTGCTGGGCAAAATATTTTCACGTGTTAACCTCCCCCGGTAGTTGTTGGTCGCCGCGAGGGAAAAATTAATTGAGTTATAATTTTTATTTTTGGAATGATACCTGGATTAATGGTTAACATTAATTATTATTGATTATTATTTTGTGATATTGGTGAAAATATCCGCATTTATATATAATTTGATAAAACGTACGCAACGTGATAAAACGTTGCCGGTACGTATATAGATATATACGGGTAGTATATATATCTATACTACACACGCCGGACTTGAAAATTCCTCAAGTCTCATCTCATGGCGTAATTATTTACCCAAAGTATTTGAGGTATTTTTCTTTTTGGTTGTTACTGGAATTATTATCGTTGTAAATTATTATTATTATTATTTATATTATTATTTCTATTTTATATTATTTAAGGAAAGTAAATAATTATTATTATTTCGATTTATGTACCCCAGCGGTCAGGAATATTTTTGAATTATTGTTTTACACTGAAACCATTATTTTGATTTAAAATCTAAATTATCAATTATTGTGTGGAATAATTATATTATTCTGAGGGTGAGTGAGAATTGACACCGTATCTTTCTCTCTCTCACGAGTGGTGGGAGATTAATAAAAGAAATATTGTTAGTATTATTATTTATTGTTTATGACAACGAAAATTTAACGGAAATTGTTATTTATGTATACGTGATTTTTATAATTAATTACCTTAAGACAAATTATTATTTCTCATTTTGAGTATTAAGTAAGAAGTTTTGATGTCGAGGTAGTAGCCGTCACTTTTGTATTCCCAGTAAAAATTGATGATTTTTATTATATTTTTTTTTTATAACCACCGAGTGTAATTATTGTGGTTAGTTTAACAACAATTGGTTATTGTAAAATAGTATTATTTATATTTATTATTGTTTATAATTAAAAATACGGAAACCAACAGCTGTCGGGGAGAATTTAATACTTATTTTCCTCTGGATCTTTTCCTACTATTATTTTCCATTTATTTTCTTGTATTTATTTATTACTTATAGATAATTATCTATTGTTTATTAATAATATCGCTATTATTTATCTATATTTCTGTGGATTTTCTCGGATGTTTTTCCGCTTGGTCGCGAGTCACTTGCTCGGATTCTTCTCGTAAATTCTCCCTGAATTAAATTTTGTCCGTTTTTGGGAAAACGGTCTGGCGCCTGCGTGCACTAACCCAGCCTGAGGAGCTGGTTCAGGCACATCAAGTATTATTTATTTATTATTCAATTATTATTTAAAGTTTAATATTTATTTTAATTTTGAGAAAAATATTTAAAACCATTTGTTATCATTTAATATTATTTAAATTCATTTATTATCATTTGTTTTAAACGCGTGGGCGACCGCATACGATATATTCGACTGATCCGCGTCTCCGTCGCGGATTTTAGGGTAGATATACGTTATAAATTTAATAAATGTCGGCATATTACTACAGTGTGGCAGCAAAAGATTCCAAACTCTAATCGCGGTGACAATGAAAGATTTGTCACGTTTAACTAGACGACTATTAGGCAATACAAGGTAATCTGTGTGAATATCGCCACAACAAAATCGCGGCTCTAGTAGCTGTAAGCTCTCACCAAACAATTGCGTTTGATTTAGATATACAGCTTTATACATTAAACATGCCATAAAGAATTTCCTACGAGTTCTCAATGGAAGCCACCCTAGATCTCTATAGTAACGAGTAATATGCTCAAAGCGACTGACTTTAAAGATAAAACGTACGCACGCGTTAATATTTCTTCGTAGTCTTAGCGGCTGTCTACCTGTAATGTCACTAAAGGCTACTATGCAATAATCAAACAGACAAAATATCAACGTCGTTATTTATTTAATCTTAATTTCTGTTGTAAAATATTATCATTAATTTTCAGTTGCGCTAATGTACGCATACTCCGCTTACAAACATTAGTGACTTGCTCATCCCACGAAAGTTTACAATCTAATATTACACCAAAGTACTTAACCGATGAAGAATACGCAATACTCGAGCCATTGGCAACTAATTTGAATGCATTCTTACATTCAGCACAATCAACCTTTTGCGAGCCCCCAAAAAATTACTGCTTTAGTTTCGGATTCATTTAAGATTAAATTATGAACATTACACCATTCAGATATCTTTTCTATTTCATTATTCAGCATACTTACACAATTTTCGATTTCACATACTTTACAATGTAAGTAAATTACAATATCATTAGCATAAAATAGGTATTTACAATTTTTCAAAATTCTATGTAAGTCAGAAACATATAAAGAATACAGTAATGACCCTAATACACTACCCTGTGGTACACCTTGCAATATGTTTTTCCATGATGATATTATTCCATCCCTTCCACGCACTGCCTGCTTTTTTTCACTTAGATAGGATTTAAACCAACATAACGATATATCATCGAAACCTAATTTTTTTAATTTAAATAAAAGTATATCATGATTTACGGAATCAAAAGGCTTCTTGAAATCAAAGAATACAGCCAGTGTAACTTCCGATTGATCTATTAATAGTCTTATGTCATCAGTAAAACATATAATTGTTGATTGTGTGTCTATTCCTACATGAAATGCTGTTTGACGGTCATCAATCAGATCATTCTCAACAATATACTTAAGTACTTGCTCATGCACACATCGTTCCAATGCTTTTGATAAATTGCATAATAGTGACACCGGGTGATAATCAGAATAGACATCAGGGCTACGCTTTTTTGGTAACGGAACTACATGAGACTTTTTCATTCCGTTGAAAATTCTCCTGATAATAAGAAAAAATTAAAGAAATCTATAATAACCGGAAGATAATATGGTAGTAGAGCTTTATATGTTTTAATTGAAGCATTATCTGGACCAACTGATGATGATGTAAGTCTTGATATCGCTTTCTTTACCGTATCACAATATAAATCACGAAAATTGAATGTTAATTGACATTTATGCATACAGTTAGCTATATGATTATAATCCAGAGTATTCCTCAAAGTTCTTTGAATATTGACGAAATGAGCATTTAATTTGTTAAGATCTAGATCGATTGTTACATTATTATCAGCTCTTTTTATTAAGCATAAATTTATTAAATCATTCCAAAGAGCCCGAGAATTGTTCGCAGTTCGAAAAAGATTATCATAATAATCTTTTTAGCCGCTATAATTCTGTTCTTAAATAATTTACGTCAGTTAATGTATTCCTTATATACAAAACCTGTTCGTGAAAATATTTTACATAATTTTGAATGACGTCGTTGAAGAACTTGTATTTCTTGAGATATCCATGGAGAAGGCGTTCCTGCATCCTATATTCTTTATTTCAGGATAAACTCAATAAACTCATTTATTTATGCATTGGTGCTATTAAAAATAGTAATTCAAATGATCAATAATAAATTTCGGTCGGTAACCTCTGATTTCATGTTACTTTTTATCATGACATTTTTACAATCAAATCAGTGTTCAACCAAATTAAAATTAATTACTTCAATTGTTTAAATCAATTACTCGAGCTCAACTTTATAATTTGCATTCAATTAATTACGTATTCATGAGCTCAGACAATTAACAGTATTAATAAATTAAATCAACGATTTAATTTTGTAACCCAGTGATATTATGTGCTGTGGCAAATAAAAATATTGTTATATTTTTTAATATACATATTTTTCCAACATACCAACCACCAACCAGTCCTGGCATGTATTTATTAAATTATTATTACAACAAATAACTAAATATATGCTTAAATAAAATTTAAAACCGCGAAATAAAATCTATTATTATAAAATTTCTCATCCATGTTTTCTCGTGAATCCCCTGAAACAAGTTATTCCAGGAAATCTATAAATTTCTAAAATTCCAAACAAAGCATAATAAATTACTTAAAATTTCCACGGGGCCATAACACCACCCTAAGCCATTTCGACATTTTGACAATTGTTTATTTGGTGATTATTGAATCACCTGGCACCCAAAATTGAAATTTTTGAACAAGGTTGCCAAAATCGTAAGTGTATTCAGACTTCACTTCGGTAGATCCCCGTTGGTGAAAACCCCGTTACAATATATAAATATATATATTAGGTTGATTCAAAAAATAATAAAATTTTTTTTTTTTCGTAAACAGGTTTAAAACTTTCATTTAGATAAAAATGACGCCTGTGAAAATTAGAGCTCTCAATGTTAACAATAAGAGGTTCTGCATTGCAGTTTCCTATTTTCCATAAGAATAACATGGAAAAAAATTTTTTTTTGTCTTCTGATTTTTATAAATAGCTAATGATTCGTCATAGGAATAAGTAGCAGACATAATATCGTACGTAATTAAATGCTCTACAGAAAAAGTTTCTTATCATTTTTTGATAAATCTACTTGTTCAAAATTATCGGAGGTTGAAGTTGAATGCATATCAAATTTTGAGATTTTCTTACTTTTCCGACAAAACTATCAGACCTATTACAAAATATCATGCGACTTTTTTTGTAGACAATTTTATTCCCTAGAAGTTACTCCAGTTAAGTTTTTCCGAATTCCGAATTGTTTTCTAGTTATTTTTATTTTAATGTCAAGCTCATAAAAGGAATAGTTTTCTGATCAAAATTTAAAGTGTAATCGTACTCTCAAGAGGCTGCAGATTCATTAAAGACAGGTACTTATGTTGAAATCACGGAAAAAAATTTGGCGAGATAAAGTTTGTAAGTGGAAATTATTTATCATTTAACTCTTCATTAATGCCTCCCCTCCACCAACTTTAACATCAAGTTAGACAAGGGGTCGGTCATCGATGGCAACGAGTGTGCAAAATCGTTTAATTAATTTAAGCTTTCATAAATTAGTAGTACGTTAAATCATAAATATTTCAGATGATTGAGCTTACATTCAGTGTAATTTTATGGCTGATATAATCAAGCTTGATGATAAAATTATATCTGCAGAGCAGCTAAAAACTGAATTCAGAACTCCTAGTCGTAAGTGTAATGACGAAAATTCATGTCCCAACAAGGTATAAAAATTTTCATGTGTAAGAAACGCGTTATTCAGTCACTAGCAGTTTATTAACGATAATGAGATTACAGATGAATAGGTAAAATGGTTACAATGATATGCGGGACAATAGAAATACAATAATTGAAGTGTACGGATTGGGGATACACTTCAAAGTGCGTCGTCCTCCCTCGTCGCTAGGGTCCCACTATTATCCCAAGGGTGGGGATAAGTGTGAGGCCCGCTTGTATCCCCCATCTCTCTCTATCGGTCCTGGAGACTAGAGGGTGGACCCTCTGGTTACCCCTAATGCGGTGGAAGGGGGGGGGGGGGTGACGTCACTTTCAGTCGGCCAGCCTGACGTTATTCACGTCCTCGTGAAGAGTTGTTTACCTCCGTGCTTGTGCCAGCCGCCGCCATGCTCCTTGTTATTCGTCGTTTACCTGTGCACAATAATAATAGGTGTCAATTTTCGGCAATAATACAACTATGGTCATGCAATAGCAGGTCGTATTCATGCTCATTCGTCTCCATTACATGCAATAAGCTGACCCAATGACATTGTTAGTGCTTACTGACGACCACATGCACGTGACAACCGTCACTAACCACTGGTAGTGCGCAGAAACCACCGCCACTGGCGCTTGATCGATCAGCGATCTTCGCAGTTTCTCAACGCAACTACCAGGACGTTGGAGTCGTCGCCCGGTCACTTGACCGCCCGATCGTCCTACGATCACACGACTCATCTCAGCTACTACTCGGCTGGCCTTAGTCAGCCCCAGTTCCCACTTGCACTATCCACAACCTGATCTTTATTGGTAATAGGTTGGTGCATACCCGGTGGACTAGCAGGTGGAGTGTCTTCGCCACTGCTGTGCTCGGAGTCGGCGCTGCTGACCCCAGTGACATAAAGTTTCAGCTTCTCGCCCGGATTTACGCCAGTGTATGGTTTCTGTGACCTAGGAGCACCTGGCACGTCCCCGACAACGTAGCGATCGTTGTCGAGAGCCTTGGTAATTTTATTTGGCCCAGCGTACTTTGGTAATAACTTTTTGCTTGACCCGTCATTACTATTAATTACTCGTCTAACTAGTACTAAATCGCCACAATTAAACAGCCGAGGAGGGGCCTTTCTGAGATTATAACGCTCCTGCTGCTCTTGCTGCGAGCGTCGGATTGCTTCAGCTGCCTCTTCTCGAGACCGCTCACGATCAACAGGATCGTCAGAATCGTTCCCTATCGCATTAAGAATGCGCGACTCAGCAGCGTTCCGCGGTCGAAATCCTAATAGTAACTCAGAAGGATATTTACCCGTGGCTTTATTGATAGTATTATTTATTCCCCAAACAACGTTCGGCAATTCCTGATCCCATCGTCGGTCGTCTCTAGCGCTCGCTGATAACATGCTTAAAATTGTCCTATTATAACGTTCTACCTGGCCATTTGCTCTTGAAGTCGCCACGGCAGTAGCCACGTGTACTATACCATTTTCCCGACAGAAGTCTTTAAATTTGTGACTCATAAATGCTGTACCTCGGTCGCTAATAATCCGCCGTGGGAACCCAAAAAACTCTTTAATGCTCTCCAGCGTTCGTATTACGGGACCAACCTGCGTATTCTTAACGGCCTTGGCGAAGGTGAACTTAGTAAAAGAATCTACTACTACAAGAATCTGTGTATTTTTATTTGTACTTAACACAAAGGGACCCAAATGGTCGATGTGTACAGTGTCCATTGCCTTGGCGACCTTTTCTATCGGGTGTAAGTGACCTGGCTGCTTCCCGCTGGGACCCTTATTATACAGACACTCCAAACACGATGAGATGTATTCTTTAACGTAACGTTTGCTATACGGAAACCAATAATCTGCTCGCAACTTATTCAAAGTTTTCTCAACCCCTGGGTGACCTATATCGTCGTGACAAATCTTGACAATGCGCTGCCTTGCCGCTCGTGGTACAGCCCACCTAAGTCCACCCGCTTCTTTTCGGAATACGCGATTATCCTTTAAGATGTAATCATTACGAATCGGTCGGCACGATTCATCAGAATTATTGTGGCTCAATGTCTCGTGAATACGTTTTAACTCCGGGTCTTGTAATTGCGCGCATAACAACCAATCACCTAGTTCTATGTGCAATAACCCAATGTCTTCGATATTAGCGGACGTCTTACTCGGTTCGTACGGACTTCGGCTAAGTGCATCGGCATGAGGCATTTTTATTCCGGCTCGATATTCAATGAAACAGTCATATTCTAACAATTGAATCCACCATCTGGCGACAAGTGGTAACAGGTCTCTTTTTAGGAAAGTGGCCCGCAGTGCGCTACAGTCACTAACAATTTTGAACCGGAAACCATATAAATAAACCCGATACCTCTGTAGGCTGCTTATGACTGCAAGAGTCTCTAGTTCGTAAGAATGGTACTTTTGTTCGTCTTTGTTAGTCTGTCTACTACAGTATGCAATAGGTTTTATGGCACCATCGTCTTGGTGATGTAACAATATTCCACTTAACCCAAGTTTACTAGCGTCTGTATGTAATTCTGTTTCTGCGCCAGGCTTGTACAACGCTAGTACAGGCCTCGAAATTAATTTGTTTTTCAAAGTGTCGAAGGCCTCCGGCTGTTCATTTCCCCAACGCCAAGCCTCAGATTTCTTTGTCAACAGTGTAAGTGGTCTAGCTATTATGGCAAAGTTTTCGATAAATTTTCTGAAATAGCTGGCTAGGCCAATAAATCTTCTTACACTGTGAACATCGTGAGGTACTTGAATTTTAGAAACAGCCTCGATTTTATGACCGCCCGGCCTAATCCCCTTATTCGTTACTTCGTAACCCAAGTAATCGACCTTCGACTGTAAAAACATGCATTTACTCAACTTGAGAGTTAAGTCCGCTTCCCGCAGCGCTTGTAGCACAAGTTTTAACGCATGTAACCCAGACTCAATGTTCTTTGATGGAATCAAGATGTCGTCCATATACGCTAAGACACAAATAGTTCCTTGTAAGGGATTTACGACCTGATTTATCATCCTCTGGAATACGGCGGGTGCATTGGCTAGCCCAAACGGCATTCGACGAAACTCGTATTGCCCATCGGGCGTAACAAATGCTGTTTTTTCGATGGAACATTCCGCAACGGGTATTTGGTAATATCCCGAAAACAAACTTAAAATTGTGAAGAAGGAATCCCCTTGCAACCTATCGAGTTGATCGTCAATTAACGGCAACGGATGCCTATCTTTCTTCGTTATGGCATTTAAGGCTCGATAATCGACACACATCCTTATCTCACCGTTCTTTTTCCGGACTAAAAGGATGGGACTGGCAAACGGAGAATTTGACTCTCGAATGATGTTATTTTCTTTTAGCTCGTCGACTATGCCGCGTACCTTCTCACGTTCGGCGTATGATAATCGGTAGGGCCTATAGGTTACTACAGAATTACTGTTTATCTCCGCCGCCCGAGTGTGGCCTAATTCGGACACATTAGATGCAAAGCAATCGCGATATTTGTCTAACAAAGCGTACAACGCATGTTTTTCGGATGGAGATACTTCCGGACCGGTTAGAATTTGATCGCGCGGTAAATTGTTTTGAAATTCTGTTTTTACTGTACGCATCATTACTCTAATGTTTCTCTCTTCTAAGGACTTCTCCCGGGCACGCTCAGCCCTGGCGATTACTTTATCTTGATAAATAGTTAACGGTCTATCAGACAAATTAACAACTGGGAGCACCCCAGTTCCTGTATTTAACATGCTTCTTGGAATACAATGTTCCTGACCTTCTTTACCGCGTACGCTTAGCTCTACATATAAATCACCAATAATTTTACTTCTCACCTTAACCTCGATGTTAGCTGTATGCTTCGGCGGTATGACCGTCGTCTCTTTAGCCCACAGTGCTATTTTCTGCGGGGGAAGTTTCTCCATTTCTGGTAGATGAGCCACGGCTTTGTCAAACAGCCGCAAACGTCCATCCCTCTGGGCCATAGTGACCCCTGGTAGATCTAAAAATGGTTGTCCCACAATAAGTGGTACATTTTGGAGGTCGTTGGGTACGACATGAATCTCGACGACTCCTTCAGCCAAGTCAACCTTCCATTTGGCTTGGGCAACTCCATACGGTCGGACAATACCTCCTCCGTAACCTCGCAGCACTACTTCCGTCGGCTGCAACCCCAGCTACATCGTGTCAGCCTCTTCCTTCCTTAAGGTGACACACTGGCTTCCGGCGTCCACTTACGCCTTAAATGAGGTGCCGTTGACAACCGCCTCTTGGAATCGCCCATCTTCCGTTCGTGACTGAGTAGTTCCTATACTCAGCACCTTTTTCTCCTTATTTTCAGTTTTACTTTCTGGACAATGCCTGGCGATGTGTCCAGTTTTATTGCATCGGTAGCATCGCACTGAATCCGCTGATTTTGTTGCCGGTGCTGCTGATCCTTGGGTCAGTTCTCGTTTCTCCTGCTTGATTGGTTCTTGACGCGGTTTCTCTGCCGATTGATAGGAACGATAGGAATTCCGCTGTTGTCCAAACATCAATTGTTTGGTTTTTCTCCTGGGGATCAAACTTCGGAATGAGTGTCTTTCCCTCAGTATTTTTCGATGGTCGTGGTGCTGGTCGATCCACCACGGTTTTCACCGTTTCGATTAATTGGTGAAGCGCTCGTTGCCACTCTGGCGATCTTCGGTTACGATGGCGTATCTTTAGATCGACTGAGAGAACGTGAACGCGCTCTTCTATCACGTAAACGAGCCATTATTATCACTGATTGGTTTATTTCACTCACGGTTATTCACTAATTCAATGCTGTGTTAATCGCACTACACAATCACTACACACACACTACTCACAGTAATATTTATTAATACTCGCGAATAGTGACCGTCCTTTATCCCACTTCTGAAGTTGTAAGAAACGCGTTGTTCAGTCACTAGCAGTTTATTAACGATAATGAGATTACAGATGAATAGGTAAAATGGTTACAATGATATGCGGGACAATAGAAATACAATAATTGAAGTGTACGGATTGGGGATACACTCCAAAGTGCGTCGTCCTCCCTCGTCGCTAGGGTCCCACTATTATCCCAAGGGTGGGGATAAGTGTGAGGCCCGCTTGTATCTCCCATCTCTCTCTATCGGTCCTGGAGACTAGAGGGTGGACCCTCTGGTTACCCCTAATGCGGTGGAAGGGGGGGGGGGTGACGTCACTTTCACATGTGATTGTTGTTTCAATTAAGACTGTTAATAGGATTATTATAAAAAAATTAATGATCAATCATATTCTCGTGAGACAGCAGAGATCCTTTAGCGAGTCTTTTCAATTATTAATATGTTATTATCGAGATTTCCAAATATTAATTTAACAAGTACTTGGACACGATGTTTATTGACCGTAGAATATTTCTGAAGGTTGTGACCATTCTATTTACTTTTTTTTACGTTTTCTTCAACATATCTATATATGGGGTATTCCACGCCAAATCAACCACTTTTGACCCCGACCCCTTTCGATTTGGCTGAAAATTTTTTTTCCCTTTCTACCCCATTATAATCATTTTTCAGGAAATTTTCAAATTTTTTTACCCAACCAAAAAAAAGTTCTGAGTTTTTCAAAAATAAGGCTTTTATTTTTTTAAATAGCTATAACTCCTTCCAAAATTGACTGAAGGGGACGTTTTTTTTTTTCAAAATTTTTGTTTTTGAATGTACTTTTCAGAAAAAAATACAAGTAAATTTTAAGATAATAAACTCTATGAAATTTTCGGCTTTTTTGAGATAAACCGCCATTTTGTTAAAGTTCGTCATTTTTTATTTTTTTTTTTAATTTTTCAACAATTAATTCTACAGATTTTCCCGCCAATCCGAGAGAGGGCCGACTTTTCCTTTTATTTTTATTTATCAATTGAAAAAAAAATTTTTGCCCAGTTGGGCTTATTTTACAAAACATCACTCTGGAAATTTTTGAGAGTTTATCAACGGCTTCAGAGTTTGAAAAATTGAGACGAAAAAATTAATTGACACTCGTAATCCTCGAGAGAATTTGGATTTTTTTAAAAAAAGTGAGAAAAAAAATAGAAGATACCTATAAATAATTGTATTGTAATTTTTTTTTAAAACTACACCTGAAAACAAAGAAAATGAAAAAAAAAAATTGCCCGATAGTTTATTTTTGACCAAGTCACAGGCTTTTGAAATAACGATGTGCGTTAGATTTATTTTTCGAAATCCGTGACTTGGTCAAAAATAAACTAGAGGGCAAGTTTTTTTTTTTCATTTTCTTTGTTTTCAGGTGTAGTTTTAAAAAAAAAATTACAATACAATTATTTATAGGTATCTTCTATTTTTTTCTCACTTTTTTTAAAAAAATCCGAATTCTCTCGAAGATTACCAGTTTCCATTAATTTTTTCGTCTCAATTTTTCAAACTCTGAAGCCGTTGATAACCTCTCAAAAATTTCCAGAGTGATGTTTTGTAAACTAAGCCCAACTGGGCAAAATTTTTTTTTTCATTTGATAAATAAAAATAGAAGGAAAAGTCGGCCCACTCTCGGATTAGCGGGAAAAATTGTAGAATTAATTGAAGTTTCTTTTAAAAAATTAAAAAAAAAAATAAAAAATGACGAATTTTATATAAATGGCGGTTTTCCTCAAAAACGCCGAAAATTTCATAGAGTTTATTATTTTAAAATTTTCTTGTATTTTTTCTGAAAAGTACATTCGAAAACAAAAATTTTGAAAAAAAAAACGTCCCCATTAGTCAATTTTGGAAGAAGTTATAGCTATTTAAGAAAATAAAAGCCTTATTTTTGAAAAACTCATAACTTTTTTTTGGTTGGGTAAATAAATTTGAAAATTTCCTGAAAAATGATTTTAATGGGGTAGAAAGGGAAAACAAATTTTCAACTAAATCGAAAGGGGTCGGGGTCAAAAGTGGTCGATTTGGCGTGGAATACCCCATATACATATATATAAACATTTCATAATTTCTGAAATCCAAATAATTATCATATGTCATAAAGCGATAAATATCGAAGAAAACATAGTTCACTTATTTATATTTCTTTATTTTTGTTTAAGTATTTGAGCAAAAATTTATTAATGATGAAAGATATAGCCGTATTTAGATTATTATGAGATCAAACTAATCACATTGAATAATTAAAATAAATGAAGGAGAATTCATTTGATTTTTAAACACAATTAAATAAGTTAATTTAGTAATTTTTTCTAAATAAGAAACAGTTAGTTTAAAATTTTCCCTTCCAAGTTATTAATATTCCTTTATTTATTTTACATTATCCATTGTGTTGGTTACCTTTCGTTTTCAAGCGAACTGAAGCATTGTAACAATAACTCTGAACACCACTAATAAAATGATTATTATCGTTAAGTAACTTAAATGAGTGTATTAATTCGTTTTATCTCAAAAATGTATATGTGAAATTGTATTGCTTAAGCATTAAGTTGCATTCAAGTTATTTGTTATTTGTTTCTATACTTAATATTTATAATGTGTTTATCTATTTTGAAACCGTTCTATAAGTCAACAAGTATTTTCTTTATATGGATATCTGTCCTAATCATAATTAAATAAATACATGCAAGGACTGGTTGGTGGTTGGGATGTTGGAAAAATACGCATATTAAAAAATATAACAATTTTTTAGTTGTCACAGCACATAATATTACAGGGTCACAACATTAAATCGTTGATTTAATTTATTAATACTGTTAATCGTCTGAGCTCATGAATACGTAAATAATTGAATGCAAATTATAAAATTGAGCTCGAGTAAATAGTTGAAATAATTAATTTGAATATATTTGAACACTGATTTGATTGTAAAAATGTCATGATAAAAAGTAACATGAAATCAGAGGTTACCGAGTGGAGTTTACTATTGAACACTTGAATTACTATTTTTAATGGCACCAATGCATAAATAAATGAGGTTATTGAGTTTATAATATTTATTATCACTTAATTCAGTTGATTTGAATGAGTTTATAATAAATTGCACTGAATTGAATTTATTGTCTGAACACGTGGTAGCATGATTGCAGAGGTTACCGAGCAAAAATTTACTTTGATTTTGATTAAATTATTGAGCATAATGATAATCAATTAATCATAATTCGAGTCTTTTATATTTATGAACACTTGATATAATTATTTATAGAATAAAAGGGCACCTGCAATGTCTTCCGTTTGAATAACCTCTTGAGAAACGTGATCGATTATCACTGGAATTCTTGAGTTCTTTACATAATTTATTTATGAGCTCTGTTAAAATAATAATTTAATTAAGTTATTATTTTAGTTAATTATCCGAGATGAGCGCTAAATGATACGATTTTAAATAACACGTGTTATTACTTGAATGTATGTTTGCGAAAGATAATGGTGGCCGTCTTCTCGACACGAGGCAGGAAAGGGTAGATGCGCACGCACCGCACTGCGCATGTTCAAGTTTAAATTAATGGTCTACGCCCCAGTAGGTGCTGCCTCTATTGGCCAGCAGTAAAACTATATTTGAATTTAAATATAGTTTCAATTACGCAACAATATCTAAGTATAATATTTTCTTAAAGTAAATTGTAAGGGTCTGCCCTGGCTTCCCCGTACCAGGAAGTTCGGACAGTCCTTCTGAAGTTGCTCGTGTAGATGTTGAGCACCGGGTTCGGGAATGTCTGATATTACCGAGTACGCGGCCTGATTTAGAATAGGGAAATTTTGTTGAAATAATTTAAGATTAGATATAGTGTTATGCCCAAGTCTTAATATGTACTTCTATTATTATAATTTTTTGCTGACAGTGATATTCTTACGCCTGCACTTAGTCGTAGCACGACTTTATCTTTGTTTTTTCTCATGGTGTAACAATACCACTGTTCAATGTTACAGATTCGCTGACGAATAATCGTCAGACGTTCGCTTAACTTATGATATGAAACATCTATTGTAGTTATATAGCATTATCTTGATAACTCTGTACTTATGAATTAATTATATGATTTTCAATGTGGTATCATTACTGAATTCGTAATCCTGAAACTAAATGGAATCTAAACAATAGCATTTTTATATTAAATATTATAAGATTATCAATAAACAATTGTGTAGAGATAATAAGAAGTGAAGTGTATTACTCATCTAATCATTTAAAACTCCTGGCATAACATGAAAGTGGTGGCAGCAGTACGGATCTCAACCAGTTCCAAGAATTAGAAACGAGACAGAAGAATGGAAATTACAGAACTTCTGTAAGTAAGAATCTATATAGTACATTTTTTATAATCATACATGAGTGGAAAAGAATTCTCTGAATATGGAGAGACTAGTGAAATCATTCATACAGACGATTCTAATTCTATCGGTTCCACCGTTAACGATTTATGCGATCTTGAAGACTCAACTCTAGTCACCAAAATGCCGAACACTATTTAAAGTCTTACAGAATTGGTAAGAGCTTTACAAGAACAAATAAATACATTGCATGAAAAAATAAATAACCCTGATCGGTCATCTGAGCAACAAGATACCGTCTCGTTGCCAGCGGAGAATAGTGTTTCGTCTACGCTTGACATAAAGAATTTGAAACAGCAACTCGAACTAATTACGGAGTTTGAAGGTAATAATATTGCGGTTGAAACATTTATTTTTGAAGTAAAAACTGTTCTCGATGAAATACCGGAAGCTCAAAAAAATAAATTTATTCGACTAGTGATATCTAAAAGAATAGTTTGACAAGCACGAAAAACAATTGACGGGCACGATATTCGGTCATCCGATGATTTATTTCAAGTACTTCGTAATAACTTCGGGTAATGTAAATCATACGACGTTGCCATTCTCGACAGAAGTCAGTGTCAGCAAAATTATGATAGCGTACTAACTTATAATCAGGGCCAGGGACTTTGTGTGGAAGGGGAAATACTAATACATATAAAAAAAAAAAAAAAAAAAAAAGGTGCGACTGGCAGTATTCGTTAATCAGTAATGGTCAGGTTTAATAACGACGATGTTCAAATGATTGACAACTGTCAAAATCACATGTGAAAAGATCTAACCCTGCTATCCAATGCATATAGGTGACGTTAGTACGCAAATTATATGAAAATACATACTGGTTGCGTGTTTGTGTGGGTACGTGTGCGTAAGATTGGTATGCGCCTGTGTGAGAGAGAATACAGTTTTGGCAAATAATATCTCAAGAATAAATTAAGCGATTGACAGACGTAGCATAAAATTCAAAAGGTCCATTGAGACTTAGATCTCTTTAAATTTTAATGTCGATCATTCGTGTGGTTTCAAGGTTATTGAAAATATGAAAAAAAAAAAAAAAAAAAAATTTTATACGTTTTGGAAAATAATTAAGACATAAAATAAGACAAAATTCAAGACTAAAATTAAGATAAAAATTAAGACACGAAGTAAGACAAAATTCAAGACTAAAAGGAAGATAAAAATTAAGACAAAATTCAAGACTAAAATTAAGACACAAAATAAGACAAAATGTAAGACTAAAAATAAGATAAAAATTAAGACATAAGATAAAACAAAATTCAAGACTAAAAATCAGATAAAAATTAAGTTATAAACTAAGACAAAATTCAAGACTAAAAAAAAGACTTAATTTTTGTCTTATTTTTTTTCGTAATTCTAGTCTTGAATTTTGGCTTATTTTATGTCTTAATTTTTGTCTTATTTTTTATCTTATTTTTAGTTTTGAATTTTGTCTTATTTTATGTCTTAAATTTTATCTTATTTTTAGTCTTGAATTTTGTCTTACTTTGTGTCTTAATTTTTGTCTTATCTTCAATTTTATCCTAAGTCTCTAATTTTATTTTATTTCTTGTCTTGAATTCATTTCTACTTTTTTTCTTGTTATCAATCTCTGAAATATATGTTTATATTTATATATATGAGTATAGTAACATAGATCAAGTTCAAGAAATTAAAGGGTTAGAACATGTGAAAATTATTTTCCAAAACGTACAGAATTTTTCTTTAATATTTATTCTTGAGATATTATTTGCCAAAATTGTATTCTCTCTCACACAGGCGCATACCAATCTCACGCTCACGTACCCACACAAACACGCAACCGGTATGTATTTTCATATAATTTGCGTACTAACGTCACCTATATGCATTGGGTAGCAGGGTTAGATCTTTTCACATGTGATTTTGACAGTTGTCAATCATTTAAACATCGTCGTTATTAAACCTGAACATTACTGATTAACGAATACTGCCGATCACACGTATTTTTTTTTTTTTTTTAAATATGTATTAGTATTTCCCCTTTCACACGAAGTCCCTGGCCCTGCTCATAATAAACGATTTAACGAATGTCATCTAAATATTAAAAGAGCAATTAAATACAATTCAGATTTTACTACCGAAAGCCGATATTTAAGTTTAAAAAATGAAGAGAAACAAGGTCTAGCTCAGTATGTGCGAGGTCTTCGCTCAAGTATTAAATTATTCGTTAAAGCCGGAAAACCGTCAACGATCAGAGAAGCTCAGAATTTAGCTTTAGAGACCGAAACAGAAGAAGAAATATCGCGAGTCGTCTATAAAAAACCTAGCTTTGAAAACAAAAGAAACCCTAATCCTAACAAATCCAATAACGCTACTAAGACACATCAAGAACATTTCAGATCAAACACACAGCGAATTACAACAGACAACAAAAAACGATTTCCGTGTCACGGATGCGGTAGCTTAGAACACTTTATAAGAGATTGTCCGCGAAAGCCATCGAGCTCAAATTTTCCATCTCGCCAACAACCAAACGTACGGAACCCTATCAAGTATACCGAATGTCGAGAAATTCACGGAACCCAGGAGCAAGCTTCATGCCCAGAGTCAACAGCAAATTCGGACAACGATCTCATTTATTTTGGCAGACACAGGGGCAGCAGTAAACGTGATTAAGCTCAAATGTACTTCGGGCTTAAGAGTTAGAAAAATATCCGCACAATTAATCAGTATCAATAATACGCCTGTAAACTGCAACCAAGAATGTAAAATTGATGTAGATGGTGTAGAACATATATTTTTAGTGGTCCCAAATAATTTTCCACTAGAAGAAGACGGGATCGCCGGTCGACCTTTCCTTGAAAAAGAAGACGCTATTATACTAGCGAAACAGAAAAAAATTATTCTTAATCGGAAGATTCCACAGGCACAAATTTTCAAGTTTAATTGCAATTATTCAAAATCCAGAAGTAACCTTTTAAAAGGTAACACTCGCATCAATCATATCCTTAATGAAAAAGAAAGAAATCAACTTTGGGATATTATAGATTCTTATCAAAACGTTTTTTATTTACCAGGTGATTCACTTCCATGTACTAATTTAGCTGAGCATATTGTAGAAACTATGGATGAGGTACCAATTAATGTCAAACAGTATCGATACCCACCAGGTCAAAATGAGGAAATCCTGAGACAAGTTCAAGAAATGAAAGAGAAAGGAGTCATTCGAGAATCAAATTCGCCGTATAACTTACCGCTCTGGGTAGTCCCAAAAAAAACAGATGCTTCAGGTAACCAGAAATGGAGAATTGTGGTCGATTACCGTAAGTTAAATGAAAAGACACACACAGATGCGTACCCCATACCTAATATTGAAGAGATATTGGACCAACTTGGTAATGCTCGCTATTTTTCAGCCTTAGATTCAGCTAGTGGGTTCCACCAGATCCCGATGCGGAGAAACGACAGCCCAAAAACAGCATTTAGCACACAACATGGCCATTACGAGTTCGTAAGGATGCCATTTGGCTTAAAAAAAACTCAAATCTACGCACCTTCTTACAAAGAATGAGGGAAACAAACCTGAAACTGCAGCCTGATAAATGTGAGTACCTAAAACCTGAACTACAATATCTTGGTCATTTAATTACAAAAAAAGGAGTTAAACCTAATCCAGAAAAAGTTAAAAGTGTAATGGAATTTCCGCGACCAAAGAATATAAAGAATATCAAACAATTTTTGGGACTCTCTGACTATTATCGAAAATTCATTAAAGATTACAGTAGAAAATCCAAAGCGCTAACGGAACTATTAAAGAAAGACGTTCCCCGGCATTGGGGACCAGATCAAGAAAAAGCATTTATCACATTAAAAGAAGAATTATGCAGAGAACAAATATTAATATTTCCAGATTTTTCAAAAGAATTTACATTGACAACAGACGCATCAGGTATTGCACTAGGTGGAATTTTATCACAATACAAAGAGGGAAAAGAACATCCAATAGCCTACGCAAGTAGGACACTGAACAAGGCAGAACAAAATTACTCAACCACGGAAAAAGAATTATTAGCAGTAGTATGGTGCGTGAAACATTTCCGTCCGTATCTATATGGACGCAAATTTAAAATTATAACCGATCATAGACCATTAATTTGGTTGATGAATTTGAAAGATCCTCATTCACGGCTGGCCAGATGGAGAATAACCCTTGAAGATTACGAGTATGAAATCATTTACAGAAAAGGAATTCTCAATACAAATGCCAACGCCCTAACAAGAAATCCTGTTCTTTTATACCAGAAAGGACGTGTTGAACATCCAAGTAAGAAAAGAAAACTTAGTGATCCCTCACAACCAGGACCTAGTAAACAAAGAAATTTAGCTACTGAAACTAGACAGTCAAATGAGGAAAGCCAGCAGAATATGAAAAGGAAAAGAATAGAAAACGAAGAAAAACAAAATAAAAAACTATGTACCAGGAATCAAAGTTACCCAGGAAAACAACCACCAGAAAATCAATTAGAATTAGAAGAAGAAATTAAATTAGGAAAACAGCTTATTCTTACTAACACGCCCATACCTGAGGGTAGCGTGGATATATCAATCTTTAAAGGTGACAATCTTCAACCTCTTAAAGTTTATTCTGAGGAAGACACTCAAGAGTTACATATCATCATAAGAATTAGCTATAATACAACAGTAGAAACCTTAGACAACATAATTGCTGAATCGAAGTATTTAGTTGTGGCTGAAGAAATAAAGGAACTCCATGTCGACCACAATGAATGTGTTCAATTAAGTGGACTCCCCAGTCAAATAATCGAGAAGGTTTGGCGTGGACACTTTAAATATTGTAATACTAAAGTTTATTTACACGATAGAAGAAGAATGGTACCAAAACAGGAAGACCGAGGAAAAGTACTACAAGAAAATCATACTAGTCTTACAGGAGGTCATGGAGGAATAATAAAGACATATTATCGAATCTCAGAGAAATACTTTTGGGAAACACTAAGGAAAGACGTTGAAAATTACCTCAAAAACTGTGTGACGTGTCAAAGAAATAAAATTAGTCGACATCCGACAAAAATGCCAATGATTATAACGGATACACCAAGAAAATTCAATGGTAAAATTGCGATGGGCATCTGCGGACCTCTTCCGTTAACACAAAATCGCAACAAATATATATTATCAATACAGGATCAACTCACTAAATTTTTCATAGGAATACCAATGCAAGACGCTACAGCTGCGAACGTAATCGATAAGTTCTTAAAACATTATGTAAGCTACTTCGGTACACCAGATAATATTTTAACTGACAAAGGAACTAATTTTACCAGCGAATTGATGAAGTATTTTGAGAAATTTTTAGGAATCAAACCAATTACAACCACAAGCTTTCATCCAGAAAGCAATGGAAGCTTAGAAAGAAGCCATCAAGTCATAAAAGACTTTTTGCGTCATTTCAGTAATGAAAATGCTGACAATTGGGATGAGTACCTACATTTCGCAAACTTATACTACAATACGTCGAAACATGAAAGTACTGGGTTCGCACCATGTGAATTAGTCCTCGGAGAAAATGCTAAAGATGTGTCATCAGTGAAGAAAAATGAAAATATTCCTTATATTGAGTATTTAAATGAATTGAAAGGAAAATTAACAAAAAACTTGAATGAATGCAGAAAAATCCTAACTGAAAGTAAACAAAGAACTAAAGATAGATACGATAGAATGATTAACCCCCAGAAGTTCAGACCTGGAGATCTTGTATGGTTACGAAAGGAAAGTACCGCCAACGAAAAAAGTCACGCGCTGGGTTTACCATACGAAGGACCATACAAAATAATAGACAAGACTTCAGATGTTAATTATAAAATTGAAAAAAATAACAGACACATTATTGTGCAGGCTAATAAACTAAAATTCGCTAACATTAATTTGTTTCAGGATCCTTCTAATTAGTATCGCCAGAATTAAGGCTAAAAACTACGAAGAAACAGAATTCTCTGTTTTGCCAAACATCTATATGGAGTACTTGGGAGAAGTCAAATTCTTTCATGAAACATACAATATCATCTCATATTTCAATTTGGATGAGTTAACGGTTGAAGAATCAGAAATCTTAAAAAGCCTGAACTTTGTTGATTATCACTGCGCCAAAAACTGCAGCGAAACAGGTTTAATTAAAAAATTATACAGCCAGTTCGAAACCATTCAACAAGATAAGTACAAGCTTTTTTCAGCAATAGGCGTACCTAATTTGAACCGACAAAAACGTGGTATATTCGATTTTGTTAGAAAAATAAGTAAAATACTTTTTGGAACCATGAGCGAAGATGATGCGACTTATTACAATTTAGAAATAGATGCTGTTCATAAAGACAATAAAAGAATTGGAGAACTATTTAGAAATCAAACATATTTTACAACTGACTCTTCACAAAACTGAAAAATCTTTAAAAGACAATGATAACAAACTAGCTAACGAATTAGCTTTAATCGAGTTTAACAGAAATGTTGGTATGTTTATTCAAGCAATAATTTTTGCAAAATTTGGTCAAATAAACCCTCAATTACTAACACCAGATTCGCTCATGAGTTCAATAAAGTTAACTAGAGACAAAAGGGGAGCTAACGAAATGCCTATTGTAATTCAAAATGGCAACTATTTCGAATAGTTAGAAGTAAGTGAAATTACCATAAGTGTAATAGAATATAGATTTGTTTATATTTTTAAAATACCTATATTAGAGATTAGGGACTACAAAGCATACAGAACAATCCCAGCTCCAAAATTGATAAAAAGTAACTTGTTAGCATACATATCAAATCCGCATGATTACATAATTACAAATAATGAAAAACTACTGTACACACCCAGTGACGAACACTTTCTTAACACTTGCAAAAAACACAAATCACATCATTTTTGTAGAACAATACATCCTAAATACTATATTCAATCACATGATACATGCTTAAGCAAAATTGTGAATGAACCGACGAAAATAAATAAAAAGGATTGTGATATTAAAATGATTACAACAAGACAGACCATTTGGGTACAATTTAAAAGTAATAATAGATGGTTATACTCAGCACCAACGCCACAAAGCATAAAAATTATATGCGATGACACTGTAGAGAATAAAATAATAAATGGAACAAAAATTTTATGGATTTCACCCGGTTGTAGTGCCGTATCTAATGATGTTATATTAAATTCACACATTGAAAGAAATTATGATAATAATAAAGCATTTATTCCAATCATAACTTATAATTTTAGTGAACATTTTCAATTATTCGATGATCCATCTTTGAATCTGAGCTTAATAAAAATTCATACAATAGAAACCCCCGATGTAAAAATAGAAGATTTAACTAAATATGGCACTAAATTGAGTGAAATCAGTAGAGAAGTGATAGAAATTGGTAACCATGAAAGAACACAAACTACTTATGAAAAATTTATAAATTGGGGTACTTATGTTCTGTATGCATTAGTTGTACTAGCAATACTATTCTTGATCAATAAATTTAAAATTTTTAAGATGATTAAAGAATTAAGAAATGGAGTCTATGACCTTTGTTGTAAATATTCAAAGAAAAAGAAACTTAACAAAAAATATCATTCGAATAACGAGCTTCCTACGGAGGCAATAAATCATGCTAACTCTATCTCGTCAGAATTAAATTACCATATAGATAATTTTCGACAGAATCATCAACTACATGAACAAAGAAACAAGGTACAAAGGTCAAAACTCCGAATATCAGAATTCGAAGACATAGCTCATAATTAAGCACTATGAAAAATCAGTTTATAAGAAGATTTTTCAGTCTAAGGGTAGGGGTGTTACGCCCAAGTCTTAATATGTACTTCTATTATTATAATTTTTTGCTGACAGTGATATTCTTACGCCTGCACTTAGTCGTAGCACGACTTTATCTTTGTTTTTTCTCATGGCGTAACAATACCACTGTTCAATGTTACAGATTCGCTGACAAATAATCGTCAGACGTTCGCTTAACTTATGATATGAAACATCTATTGTAGTTATATAGCATTATCTTGATAATTCTGTACTTATGAATTAATTATATGATTTTCAATGTGGTATCATTACTGAATTCGTAATCCTGAAACCGAATGAAATCTAAACAATAACATTTTTATATTAAATATTATAAGATTATCAATAAACAATTGTGTAGAGATAATAAGAAGTGAAGTGTATTACTCATCTAATCATTTAAAACTCCTGGCATAACAATAGATATAAATTGAATTATTTATTTATAATAAATTGTCCTTTATTTAGCATAAATAATTAAAACTAGATTATCTTGTAAATATAATTAATAATTCTTGGTGCAGAAACTTCAGAGAATCTTACTGTGCATGCGCGACACTCATTTCATCAGGTGCCTGATAAATTATTTTCTCGGATCCCCGCGATTCCAAAACTCAATTTTTATTTTTATTTGATTATTATAAATTAATTTTAATATTATAAATGATGGCTTTAAATTGACTTAAGAAATTCGTCAGTGACGAGAAAAATACTGACCACGGGTAAATTTTAATAATTATAAGTTCTGCATGCACAGCGATGAGAAAAATTAAATAAATAAATTACATCTGAATAAATAAATGAATTAATAAAAGACGATAAAATTAACCTAGGAAATTACCCAATGTGTTTCAAAAATAGAGTATTAAAATAATTTTAATCTCTGCACCAACTTACATCAACTTGCCCCAAGTGTCATGCCATGATCTTGTTTCTCCTCGGACAAAATTGGACTGAAAATTAACAACGACAAGACTACACCAAAACACTGACTCAATTACAAGGCGTCTGCCTGACGAGAAAACTTTATAAAATTGAAGACAAATTTATAGAAAAGCTGCTGTTGATGGAGCGACTACTCGGCGAGGCTTCTAGGTTGTAATTAATTTCTGATCGGGTGGCTGGCAGCGAGGTGTGGCTGATCTACCCCCTACCGTCACGCCGCTAAATTAAAAGACTTCCGGCGCGAGGGCGGGTGCGCAAGAATAAAATGACGCGAAATTTAATTTTTGCTGACCTGGCAGTCGAATACCAGGTCATCCCGTCACAAAATACATGGTTGAAAACTACATTCTTTTACTTATAAAAATCATTAAGGGAGCAAAACTTCATTATCAAATAATTAAGTGCATTTATATCCATAAGTGTTAGTTTAGTATTTTTCATTACGACATTGTGATTATTTAAGTAAACTCGTTTTTCTTAATATTCTAAAAATATTAAAAAAATTAATTATATTACCTATTAATTAGTAACGCTTAATAATTTTATTTTTATAGTATCTAAATATTATGTCATTACGATTTAGAGAGTACTGATTGTAATTATATTTAATGCAATATTTGACTTTGTATGAAGCTACATTAAATCCACGTGAGGCTATCAGTATTTCAACTGAGAATTGTTATTATGTAACAATGAGCTGTAAGCTTTATCTTTAAAATATTTTATTATTACTTTGCGTTATCATAAAATTATTTTTATAATATCATTTAGATTTATATTTGTGTGTAGGTTTCAATAAATATACGCAGCTTTAATCATTTTTACATTATTAATTATATTTTGTTCCGTAACTGTTTTGTTACGAGTAATGGTCAAAAATAACTATATACTATTTATGAATATGATAATATATAATGTATGGTATTCTTGCAATAAGTTATTGTAGCAAGACGATGTATTGAATGCTAAGACACAAATTTATTTTAAATTGATGAACAAGAAATTGAAGCGCGGTGTTACGGCCTGGGTGAGGACACCAAAGATAAATTAAATATAAAATTTGTATGTTGAAATTCTATCGTACCCTGGTACAGACAAAATTCTCTAAACATAAGAAAAGGTATTCTTGCTATAGAAGCTCTCTTCCAAGTCGGAGCGGGGAATATGCGAAGTGGTGGGATCTAGAGCGGTGAGAACTGTGCGTGTCCCCTCGTAACCGAGTTAAAATTTTATTATTAAAGTAACCATGGCGACTTTATTATTACTAGAGTAATAAAACATTCAACCACAGTCAAACATATTGAAACACAAAAAAATAATTTGTATTGCTTTATTTAATTAATTAAGAAACCGCGTTAATACACTGGCCATCTCTCGGATACCCTCTACATTCCCCGTGTATAAATATGGGGCATTATAATCTTCAAAAGGAATTCGGGCATTGACGTGGCGAATTAGCCGAACGGCATTCATCCCTTCCATGGCATGATAAATATCCTCCAAAACGCAGGGTAATCGGAGGCCGGTAAACTGTAGTTCCAATAGCTAATACCACTGTTATTTTAAAAACTCTAAGTAATGTCTTCATATGTAACGCGTATACATAGCATAATAAAGAAAAGAGTGCCGGAGCGCGTACTCATACACGTAAGGGGGCTTATACACACACCTCACAGTCATCTGAAATAGGAGAACATAAAAACATAAAAGATAGTCGACGTAGCCTGCATGGGTACAGAGTAACAACATATTACTCAACACATGTACTAGGTACACTCACTCTCGAATTCAGTGTGCCTCTTTTAACGCTGAGAAGGGAAGGGCAAGAGAGGACCCCTTATTTCACGAGTAAAGCTAAAACACACTGGTGTTAGTTCTCTAATTCCTTTATTTCTATTCGAGACCGCAGTCGCGTGATTTATGAGCCATAAGACCTCAGCCCTGACATCACACTTGTCAACCGATGATTCTAGCTGTTCTCCAAGAACTCTCGTTTTAATCACCCAGTAACAGGAGTCACCCAGTAGCCACTCTGGTGTTAGGCGATACCTCTTAGATGGTACCCCTCCATCCGTTGGAGGCCAAGCCGGGATGACGTGTACCCTCCAAAGGAAACAAGTTCATGCTTGCGCTTCCAGAACCTTCTAAACTACGAATGAAATCTTCTGAAGGGATGCTGAATTCCTTGAGATAACCAGCATCCAAATTGAAAATACTTGTAAAAAAACCCCCTCAACTCGAATATCGAAGTAACAAATGATTTAATTATTTTCTTCACCTTTGACCTGGCCTCGGGTACCGCACGTGCAGAATAATACCACCGGAAGAGAAGTACATGTAGAAGTTCCTAGAAAACCCATAAAACTAAATACGGGTACAGCAAGCACCTCTTCTCTAGTGTACAAGATCCAGGGGCACGGCTCGGTTCCCCTCGATTTCAGACTATATAAACCCACAGTTTTTCGGTCTAATTGTCGAGTCTTTAAATCTCAGCTACGCTAAAAACTCCGTCGTAATAATTGTGTACAACGCGTCGCGTAAAGAAATTGTTCTGCACGGTTCTCAACTCTCAGTATACCGCAAATCCACAACCACCCAGGGGTACGGACTGAGCAAGCGTTGAATACGGGGTCCTTACCCGGGCTACTATACGATTTACAAAAAAAATACAACGATCTTCCAACCAACAACAACCATCAATCTGTACAACGGAAGCTGAATAAATTTTATAAATAACAATTGTAAGTTATCCAGTCGTTTTTGTTACTATTTTTCTAGAATAATTATCTATATTGATCTTATTTCTCATACTCATTACCGTAACGATGAGGTCTCCGTCGCCCGAGTAAAGGACTTAAGTGTCTTGACTCGTAATAAGAGACTGTACATGGTAATGGCATGTTAGACGTAACACGCGGTTCCTTCTACAATGTTGTACTTAACACTTACTTTTGAGATGCATTGCAAAAAATTACTAAGTTTGAAAAACAAGCCGGGAGGGAATGAATTTTAGACTAGTAGACGAAATTGAAACGGTCGCAGAGTCACAAACACGGAGAATTACAATTTTTACTTTTAAAAGATTAAAAACTAGGCAAAAAGTATTTAACTTAATGAACAATGGCATATTTGACACATATATAAAAATGTTTTTACGAAGTAGTAAAAGCAACGTTTAAAGATGAATTTTAGGTGTGCATTTTAGCTTACTTAAAAAAAATTGGGAAAACCAGGTTATTTTTCCAGGGGTCATTTAAAACCATTTATAAAATGAAAAGTTGGGAAAAAATTATAAGACTAAAAGCTTAAAATAAAATGAATAAGAAAAAATGTGCAGCTGCCAGGCTTATTTCATAAAAATATGTAAACAATAGACTTAAGTATTTTAAAAGACATTATGTGTACTAAAATTACAATCATTTTTTATAGCAATATTTGATAATTTAATATTAAAAATTTCATTATTAAAATTTTGATTTAAAAAATGCAGACAACTAAACAAATTATTATTTGTCATCTGTACCTGTAGCCACAAATTTTTTAGGTCATTTAATATATTTTAGTAATTCACGAATTGTTGAATCTGGAATCAACTCTTTAAGCCATTTATTTTTTTGTCTTAATTATTTTCCGTACAATTAACTTTTTTTTATACTGGTATATTCGTATTAAATATTATTTTTATAATTGACTTTAATAAACTATACCCTCGCAATTGCATACCAGCATACCAAAACTTTTATTCTGTTCTCAAGGTATTCTGTGAAAATCTGACAAGGAATTTAATTATATTTCAATTATATTATATTTTGTATTGTGATTGTTACATGATCAGACTTATTGGTTAATTCATTTAGTTCAAGATAATATACAATAATTCACATTATTTCATACTGAGAAATTTCCATTTACAATATGACGTCATCATCCTTTCCAAGTAAATATAAATTAGCAATTTAATAACTTACCATCTACAGTTATCTATGTCCCCATTTATTTTACTAAATAAATCGAAGTTTTGCCAAACAAATAGTAGAGGTAATTTGATGTTACATATAATAAATGGTATTAAAATATTTACTTTAGCAGCAATAATTATAACATACCTACCATACATTATATTTTCGATGTTATTCAAATTATACTCCAATGAAAAATTGAAGTGCGTCCTAAGATTAGTAACGACTGTTCGAAAAAATTTCATATACAGACTCCAAATGATCATTAATAATTACAATTAATAGTTAATTTGAAAGTACGCAGGTGATCGAAAAATACATTAATAAATGTAAATACTCATTGTAGTTAGTGTCATGTATCAAGTGTCGGACAAAATAAATATTATTAATTATATATGTAGTTCGTTTCTATCAATTACAGATATCATACAATAATTAGAAATCACACACAAGATCATTCAATTCCATCTTCCTTTGAAATAATTCTATAAGGTATTTTTATACTAAGTCTCAATAATGTATATTTTTTAAATGATCCGTGATTTTAAATTCATGTTTTATACTTTTTTGTTTCAGAGTAATTCTATAGAAAAACTCCAACACAAATCCAATAACAGTACGATTTTCAATAAAAAAAAAAATAAAAAATAAAAACAGATCAACTTGAAAACTACATTTTCAGATCATAGACATACCAGATAATTGAATGAAGTAATTTTGAAATAAAGACTTAATCTGATTGATCGATTTCATCGATTAATAAAAAAAGTAAAATTCAGACTCCAGAAAATTAAATACAGAAAATATATCAATGAAATATTTTAATGGAAAATATGATATACGAATAAATTTGAATGACATTGAAACTGGAAACAATAAAAACATTACAGTAAAAAACAAAAATTTTGCCATAATTTATAAAAATTTTCAAGATTAGAAATACTTAATTCGAGAAAAGTAATCAGAACTCCAAAAAAATAGACAACAGAACAAAGAGATCATGGAAAAAATTTTTGTTATGAATTCTTCATGATCATATTAGACTTAAGATTTTTTATGTGTAAGCCAAATACAAAATATTATGTCGAATTATGAAATAAAATGACTAAATATATTTTAAAATCGTATTTGATTTTTCTTTTGTTGAATGAAAATTCATAATTTAAAATAAAACTCGTAATAGTTTTAAGTACATGATAAGTTATAGTAATTAACGGTATAGTATATTTTACATCTCGGGCAGGAAAATAAGAAATGTCTCAGATCTCATGTAATTGTTGGCCGAGGCGAAGCCGAGGTCAACAAACATGTGATCTGAGGCTTTCTTGTTTACTGCCCAAGGTTTAAATACTATTTTTTGCCCCGACGGAGGCGGAAAGCGTCAACTTCGTTTCTCACAGCGGGAAAAAAATTGACGCTTTTCGCCCAGAGGGGCGAAAAACTATATATTGGAATTTTTTATAAGTCAGTTTGAAATAATATATAAATTTGCTATTGCTTTGTGAAATTGACAACCTCGTATGTTATACCCAAAACCAAACGATCATGTAGACACTCCAAACTCTGTAGACATCTTCCTCCGTTGAGCCAGGAAAGGTATAATCTGCTGACTGAAGACTCAGGTTGCATGCTCCGATTCATATTCATGACTTTGCCTGTCTTGATATCAAGGTCTCTGAGCTTTTTCCGGGCCCATTTAACGACACCGAAAGAGTAGAGGATTACCGGGACAGCAAGCATGTTTGTTGCAGAGACTTTATTTTTCCCGGAAAGTTCTGATGAACAGATTTTCTGGAGTCTCTGTACATACTTGCTGCAGACGGTCGTTTTGATTTTCGAAACGTCCTGCATAGGACTCCCGTCAATCCCTAGATATTTGTACGAATCTCCGGCGTCAAGATAGTCAATGACGCTCCCATCTACTAACTCGATATCTTCACGCACATCAGAGCACTTACCTTTCACCAGATTAACGATCGCGCTCTTGTCCAATCCAAGAGCTATGCTGATATCCCGGGTATACTCTATTACAATGTTCGAGGCTGTCTGAAGGTATTCCTCATCAGGAGGATACCTTCAGATCATCCATGTATAGTAAGTGGGTGATCGAATACTTCCGATCAGTTGGTGGGCCCACTAAGTATTCATGGATACAGCGTAGGGCAACCGATAATGGCAGCAGTGAGATGTAAAACAGCAAAGGGCTCAAAGAATCACCCTAAAAGACTCCTTTTTTGTACTGCACAACTTCGGTCACACGTTTGTCGTTGCTTTAGAAAATGTGGAACCGAGTCCGCCAAAGCTGCATCGTACGCTGAATGCATCCCACTGTATCGCGATTGACCCCAAGGCATTTGAGCAAAAATAAAATAAGTTCATGAGATGTTAAGTCCAATGCCTTACGGTAGTCAATCCAGGCCATTGACAGGTTGCGCTGATAGTAGATCGCGTCTTGAATGACACAACGATCCACTAACAAATTCTCTTTGCAACCTGACAGGCCTCTTTTGTTGCCACGCTGTTGGTATATCTGCTGCCATACAGGATCTATCACCTCCAAAATGCGATTGCTTAAGATTTTTGTAGAAATCTTATAAACCACATTCAAACGAGTGATAGGGCGGTAGTTCTTTAGGTCAGACAAGTCACCTTTCTCAGGGATCAGCACGGTTCGCCCTTCTACAAGCCAACATGGAATTGGTTTGTCACCTCTGATAAATGCTGTAAAAACCCGGGCCAGATGACCATGGGTAGAAGTTAGTTTGTTCCACGAAAATAATTTAATGTTATCCGGACCCGGAGCAGCCCAGTTCTTGCCATTTTTCAGAGCCAAAAGAACTTCTTCCACGCTGACTTCCAGGCTCTCTTCATCAGCATTGTCGTTGCGATGTTGTCGACAAAATGCCTCGAAGTCGTTGAGAGCTGGAGTGTCATGATTCACGTTCGGTTGATCACCATACAACTCGGACCAAAATGCTTCTACTCGCTCGAGTGATGGGGGATCGCCAGAAACAATTGTCTTAGGTGTCAGAAAGCGTAAAGGACTTAACCGAAACAAAGAGTTATCGGTAAACCACTTCAGCTTTTTCTCTAGTGACTTTTTAGCAGTCATCAAAGCCCGCAACCTATTAAGGGAATTTTCTTAGATGTTAAGAAGATTTTCCTTATTCAGTATTTGATGTTGATATCATAGTCCAGCCGCAATGCAACGGACTTTAGATGTAAACCCTTTACGCGCATTTACATACTCAATCACACACTGAATGCGGGAGATGTTCCCGGAGATCATCAATCTTTACTGTTAGCTGCCCAATGCGCCCTCTCATCTTAGCCTTAGGAGAAGAAGTATTTCACCTTGCTGGAGGTAAAAGTGAGGAAGCAGCATCATAGACAACTTGATTAATGATGAGCAAAGTAGTGTCTTCCTGGATCCGAGAAGATAGTTCGTGGTTTTCCGGATCTAGTAGATGTTTTGGGTAGTGTATCTTGTTAGTGATACATACTTTTCATCTATCAAAATCATTGTCGGCGTCTTCAGAGGAACGGCGTCTCTTTTGATGTATTTGTGCTGGAAAAGACAGACGATTATCTCATCGTCTGTTCGTTAACAGTGATCTCCGTGGTCGCCGGAGATGAGAGGTATAGTCACGGCATGTGACTATTCTATGGTCTCGGACATCAGGCCAGCTGACTTAAAGAAGGAAAACGTCAGCTGGGTAGACAAGCTATGATCACATCTATATATATATATATATATATATATATATATATATATATTATAACGTAAACCGTTTTTCTTTTCGTGACGGAGACGCGAATAAAAATCCGGAGTCGTATGTGGTCACCCAAGTGTATTAAAAATTAAAAATAAAAATTATAAATATAACTCAAAATAATAAATAATTATAAACAAAATAAAATTGTGCCTGGACCAGCTCCTCAGGCTGGGTTAGTGCACGAGGGCGCCATCCCGTTTTTACAAAAAACGGACAAAAATAATAATTCAGGGGAGAGATCACGGGACAAAATCTTGAGCGAGAATGCATGCACCAAGCGGAATGACAACCGAATAAATATATAATGAACGAAAATAATAATAAGAAATAATTACTGTTAAATATATCCAGGAAATAAACAAACAAATATTGGCCATCACTGGATTCCTTTTTCGAAATTATTTAATTCAAAATATATTTAAATAAACTCAATAAATGATTACAATATCCAAATATTGTTCAATATATTCAATTCTTTGTAATAAATTTGTACTAAATTAAATTATACTCATTACAATCAAATGATAATAATAATAATCCATTTTAAATTATCCACTGGGGAATTCAAATACAAACTTACAAATAATATAACATATAAATTGTAAACTAATAAAATAATAATAATTTTTACTTTAAATTATTTACTCTGGGGAGAGAAAGACGCGGGTACTCAATATATTTGGCAACACTGGGTTGCATACCGTCAAATTATAAAATGAATTTTACCCAGAGAAATAATATTCAATACTCAAATATACTTTTAAAATAATATGTAAAATACTAGTGTAAGACAAGGAGCCACACTTGCTATCCTTGTCTAATCCTCTAAGGAATTCGTTCGACGCGTCTATACGTACATGAAACGTACGCCGAACAAATTCAACTTATTATAACAATATAACTCAGGTTCAATTATTTATCAATTAAATACCGCGATCAACTCTACTGAAGGACCAGCGATAGCCGATGCAACAAATGAAAATACCAATTGACTTACCGGCGTTGATAACAATTTACTTCTTGAGTTTTTCAATACTATGTAATTATTTTATTACGGCACCTGGGCCAGAACGATTAACTCAAAAATAATCACGGACAACAACACGTCCTATCTTTACAAAAACCCGGTCCTCTCTGACTATAGTTTTCGTTGATTTTTCCGAGGGAGGGTAATCACTCACGTGTTATCCCCTCTCATGACCTCGGACCCGAAATTATTAATTAAAATAAAATATTTAACTTCATTAAACGACCTGAGTTATACCATAATAATAAATTAAATAATATTTTCTGTATATAAACATAAACATAATGATTATTAATCCTTTAAACAATAAAACAATAATTATTTCAGTGCACCACGTGACTGGAGAAAAATATCGATTTTTATCCCTACTACATCGACTTACTCTCCCTTCGGTCGATATTTTTATGTACGTTCTATAACACGTGTGCTACTGACTGAAATGAAAATATTGATTAAGTACATCAAAATCAAAATAATTATCAAAATATAAATATAAACATAGTAAACAATAAGATCAATAAATTCATAATTAAATCATAATAAAATAATCCAATAAAATAATATAAATATTTAAATAATAACAAATTATAATAAATAAATGCGCTTAATTTGAGCTAGGAGGTGTTGTTAAATTCACGGCGAGATGGGAAAGCGCGCGCAGCGATTCACGTTTGAATCGCTACGTGACTATATATATATATTATAACGCAAAATTTGATTCAGACATATTTAGCATACGCTAATACGCCAAATTCTGCGCTACAAACTTCGTTCTCTGCCCTTAGTTTCCAGTCTCAATACGAATACGGGCGCCAGGTAATTTTTATCACTGGAATTACCAAACCAGTAAATCTTTAATAATTCGATAAATTTTTAATCTGTGGAACTATCTCAAAACCACGCATAAATAAAAAAACTGAATAATTTTTGATCTGTGGAATTATCACCAAAACCACGCAAACTAAAACTATCACTAAAACTTTAACGAAATGCTCAGAACTTATAAGCAACATCAAAACCAGAGACTAGAAAACTAAAAACAGAGTTACGGTATGCCATGGTGTCGCTCAGTGTGTAGGTTTATGGAGAGAGGGAGTGGTCCGGGTTACATCATTCCAAATTCATGTAGATTATTAGCGAATTTGCAGTTTTTATTAAACAACAATAAACTCAAATCTCTATTTAACAATAAACAAAATACTGTAGCATCGTACAAATAATTCTTCTTTATAACAAAATACGGAATCTAATAATAATAAAATTAATCTTAACAAAAGGTGAATTGACATCCAAACGATGCGTAGCAGTACATTCTAAATAAATTAATTAATTACTAGAGCTAAATAACGATCAACTAATTTTCAGTAAACTAGAACAATAAATTATAAAACTGATACTCTAGAACATTTTCTTTAACAAAACTAGTAAAACTAACGTACATGGGTCTAATATTGACGTTAATTAGACGACAATTGGTTTAATAATCAAACATATCTCTTATAATTATTTTATAAAATAATATTAACAATAAATCGTGAACATGACTCTAACTGTAACAATATTCTCATAATTCTCTCAGATCTTACATATTTTCTTTAATTAAAACAGTAGTATGATATCTCAAGATTTTGACTCGAACTCTATTAATTATTAATAATTACAATAATTATTTCATACCTGATTACTGATGAATAAAATATCAAGTAACGTCTTACACTGTTTTAAAATAATACTTCTGTAGCAATACTCTTAATCTGTAGCTTACCGCAATGCCATGATACTGTAGCCATTACTGGACACGTCTGCTCGCCTCAAGCGACCAGAGCTCAATGCTCACGTCCGTACTCTTCGAAGGTCTCCCTTCGACTTCTCTTTTCTCAATCCTCCAAATCCAAAACCTCAAACTAAATCTTATCATTACCAATAACTGACCTCTGTATTCTAAATCCATAAATCAATTCCAAACTCTACTATGTCGGTAACTGGAGGCTATACCTCACCAAACGTATTCTCTAAACCTGACTTTGAGTATGGATATCCTTGGTAGTTGCTCTCCTGGAACAGACTTCAGCTGGGATCGTAAAACTTAAAACTAAGTGACCTATGACTCCCTCAGCGGTACAAGTGGTCATAGCTTGTCCTCTGAGGCCTGTCAGACAAAATCAATTAAAAATGACCAAACGGCTTCCACAACAGCAACGGTCACAAAATTACTGTTGAGGCCTGCCAAACCAAAACTCAAAAACTGATCCCAATCTGCATCCATCAAATTCCTTATACACTGGAGCGCTAGCATTTCAGCTAGACCTCTGCAATCTACCAAGAAGTCTCATAGGGATAGAACTAGGTTCTATCATCAGATGATACCGGGTGACTAATTCAAGTCCCGCTCCACGGTAACACTGACTTCTCCACATACTCAAAATTCCAAAACTGTAAATCAAAACTCAAACTTTATCATTATCTCAAACTTTAATCACAAACCATATTCCATATTAATTTTTCTATAATTCAGATTCTAATTCTTTACTTTAACTTTTCATATCAAAACCCATAACTGTAGCCAGACGTTACTCCATATTAAATTCTTAAACTTTAACTTAATCAAAAATCTGTATCAAAAATCGTTACTACCTGTATGCTAAATTCTAAGTCTTGAGTTACCATGCTCATAAATACGATAAAATCAGTTGGTGCTTGTGACGTTCACTTTGATTTGACCCCCATACGAAAAATAACGTCACAACTCTCGTCCTCCTGGGGAAGATTTTACGGTACGGTGAATCTACGTTCTTGAACGATACTCTGAAGTCTGAAGCTGATATCTGCATGCTTTTATTTTACTGACTCTGGAACTATCCTGCTGATGCTCTTTACCATGATCGTGGTTCGTATTCTCTTTATCCTTGAAACTTTTAATACTGTTTGGTCGAACCCACGACCTGAAACATATAACTGTAGCGATATTGCGTATGTCCTGAGACATACTTATAATCAAACCTATGCAGGTTTTCGCAAATTTGCCTGTAACTTTCGATTCCACAACCTCTCATAACTCCACTCGGCCAAAGCCACTGTAAGTACGACGCCCTAGCGAGGTACGAAATACTTTTTCCTTTATCTGTAGCGTAAATTATAAATCATTTAATCGTAGTCCGGTAGCGCCAATGTCGTTGCTTTTTAACTGTAGCTGGGGTACGGAGCCTTAATATGGTCGACCACGGTTAGGTGACCGCTCGTCCTCTCGACGTCTGGGAGCCTTTCTCAACTGCTCCCGAGGAACGTTTCCTCCGTACTCCTTCTTGTACGGTCCCATCGCCTTCCACTTCTCCCCGCAGCTGGGACACGTACGGGCGGTGTAATTAGCCCTGCCGCACATCTGGCAAAAGGTCTTCCTGGCTTCTGGGCACGCGCTGAATGGATGCCCCTCCTTCCGGCAATTCCAACACAGACGTGGCTTGCCCTGCCACGTGAACGGCTTCCTCTTCGCCTCTTCTACTGGAAGCAGTATTCTCCCGACCGGTAGCTGTTGTTGTACTGTGTGCCGGTTCTCGGGCACGCTGGAGCCTGTCTTGCACCGATGTTCTTCCCAGTGGTGTTTTTGGTGGGGTCGGTGCAGCTGATCTCTCCTGTATCTTCTTTTTCCCATCTAGCAAGGATTGGGATGGTGGTCCCGAAGGTGGCTTGGGTTGTCCCTTGCTAGATCCGGAGGTTTGAGCTGGTGGCACCTCCTTGTTAGCTGGAACAGTACTCGGTGGTGTCGAGGTGGATGACACTTCCTTTCTTCCGGTTCCTAGGGTGGCTGCAACCGCATCCTGTACCACCTCCATAGGTGTCTGTAGCGTCATAGTCTCGGCTGGTTCCGTCTGAGTGCTGGAACTAACTACGGTTAATGGCTGGACCTGCACTCCAACATCATGAGTGGCATCTGCGTCTCGGATGTCACTTAACGTAGCGCGCTTAAACTTTACTCCCGACAGTTCCTGGAGCGGACAACCAATGTCTCTGGGTGGCTCATGCGCACAGCCACTTTCCCCAGTGCCTTGAGCAGACCAGGCTTATAATAGTCAAGCCATCTCAGGTGCTTGACATATGGGCGGATGGGGTCCCATAGGGTATTCTCGTCAAGCCTCATGGGAAGCTCTCCGGGTAGACCTCGTACAAGCTGTCGGTCTCCGTGCCTGTATCGCTGGCGTAATCCTCCTGATTAGCCTCCCTTCCTGACTGTAGCCTGCTGCCCTAGCTCCTTCGTCAGATGCCTCTGCTCCTGGCATCGCTGGGCCACTGTAACCTGATGCTCCCTGGTCATCTGGCATCTCTCCTGGGAGGGATTACTCGCTTCCTCGTCTCCCATAGGCATCTCCGGCATTGTTGTAGCCGTCGATACTTCATCGTCGTCGGCGGACAAGTCGATGAGTAAGACCTCTTCGAGGCCATCCATCTCCTCCTGCAAGTTTCTTTATCTGTGCCCCGACATACTGTAGCTCTAATCAAAAATCTGAAACAAATAACTTATTAAGTTCTGTAGCCTTTACTTATCATAACTGTAGCAAGAAAGAGAAAGAAAGAAAGTCAGATAGCAGGTATACAAGGTTTCAAGTGTTGAATAGAAAATCTTCCGATTACTCGGCCTGCTAAATCACTCAGCTCATATATCGTACGTGATATTTTCCTTGATACAGTGAATGGACCACTGAACTTATCACTCAACTTGGCTGACACGTGTTTAGACCCACTAGACGGTGTGAAGTGTCTTTTCCACACTAGATCTCCTTCCTGATATTCGCGATCTCGGTGTCGTTGGTTATAATAATGAGCTTGCCTCTGGAATGCTGTATCTAAAGCGTGGACGATGCTTTTGCGCAAGTTATTTAGCTGTCGCATCCTTGCTTGCCACTCCTGGAGCGGACCATGTATTAATTCTGGTTCTCCTTCCACCTCCTGTCGAAGTGAACCTGTAGCTGATAATTCTCTTCCTGTGTTCAGGAAAGCTGGACTCGTCTGAATGGAGCTGTGATGTGCTGTATTGTGGGCAAAGCGAAATTGTGGTAAATATTTGTCCCACTCCCGATGATTTTCATCGATGAATGCTGTCATCATCGTCTTGAGCACTCGATTAACTCGTTCAACTGGATCTGCTTGTGGGTGATATGGTGGTGTTGTCATATGCCGAAATCCCACTCGTTCTGCTAGAGATCTGATGTCTCTATTTACAAACTCTGTACCGTTGTCTGTCAAAAGGACTTGAGGTTTACCCCATCTCCAAATGACTAATTCTTCTAGAGCTTCACTTATTGCTGAACCTGTAGCCCGCCTAAGTGGTCGTAACTCAATCCACTTAGTATACAAGTCCTGTATTACCAATAGATAGGCATGTCCTTTCATACTCTTTGGTAATGGACCCATAATATCTGTAGCGATAATTGACCATGGCTCCTCTACTTTCTTTTTACCCATGAAGCCTGCAGGTGGTGCTTGTTCCACTTTAGTACGCTGACAAGTTTCACAACGTCGAACAAATTTCACCACATCCTGGAACATATTTGGCCAATAATAATTTACTGCAAGTCGTCTGTAAGTCTTGTCGACTCCTAAGTGTCCTGCTTCGGGTGTAGCGTGACACTCGGTGATGACTCGTTGATGGGATGCCCGTCTCACGACTAATTTCCATGCGTTGCGGTCTTCTAATTCAGCTTCTACAAAATTTGATGGCTTGTGATAGTATAAATTTTCTCCATCTACTCGCCAACCTGGAAATTTACCGGGTCTCCGTTGTATATCCCTTATTCTCCTATTATACCAACGGTCCACATCATCTGCGATGACAGCTAGAGCTTCTTCCTGATCTTCTGGAATTCTCGATAACGCGTCTGGAACGTGATGTAGTGCGCCTTTACGATGAATAATCGTAAACCGGTACTCCATCAACTCTAATGCCCATCTGGCAAGTCTACCTGTGGGGTTTTTAAGATTATGTAGCCAACGTAGACTGCTATGATCTGTAACTACTGTGAACTCGTATCCTTCTAAGTAACACCTGAACTTACGAATTGACCAGATAACTGCAAGACATTCTTGCTCTGTAACGGTGTACTTACGCTCAGCGTCAGTTAGTGATCGGCTTGCATATGCAATGACGCGTTCTTGACCATCGATGACCTGTGTCAAGGCAGCGCCGAGTCCTACTGAACTCGCATCAGTCTGTAGCGTAAACGGCAGCTTGAAATCTGGACATGCTAGTACTGGAGCAGAGGTGAGATGCTCCTTCAGAGTTATCATAGCCATGTCCTGCTCTGTATCCCACTTCCAAAGTTGATTTTTCTTCAGCAACTTTGTGAGAGATGACGCGATGGTTGCAAACTCAGGGATGAATCGTCGATACCATGACGCCATTCCCAAAAATCGTCTCAGCTGTTTGATGTTACGAGGTGCTGGGAATTCTCGTACAGCTGAAGTCTTCTCTGGATCGATCTGTAGCCCTTCTGAATTCACGATGAATCCTAAGTAGCGAACTTCTGAACAACAAAATTCGCTTTTCTCCCGGTTGATTGTTAGTCCGGATTGCTGTAACTTGTCTAATACTTTCTGTAGCCATGTCAGGTGTTCCTCGTATGTCTCCGTCACGATAATAATGTCATCGAGATATACGAACACGTATGGGTACATTTCTGGACCAATTAGTTGGTCGATCATACGCTGGAATGTTGCTGGAGCGTTCGTTAGGCCAAAAGGCATTCTTCTGAACTGGAACAGACCGCGACCAGGCACTACAAAAGCAGTTTTTGGTCTTGCTCGTTCGGTAAGCGGTATCTGGAAATAAGCTTGACTTAAATCGAGAGTTGTGATGTATCTAGCTCGTCTTAGTTGATCCAATATGCTTGTCATATTAGGGATCGGGTAGGCATCTTTTACTGTAACTGCATTTAATTTACGGTAGTCGATGCAGAACCGCCATTTCCCATTTGGCTTCTTCACCATAACTACTGGACTAGACCATTCACTGTGGGATACCTCAATGATATCCTCGTCTAGCATCTTGTCAACTTCTTTCCATATAGCTTCCAGGAGTATTGGCGTGACATTGTACGGTTTTTGTTTGACTGGTGGATTGTCTCCGACGTCGATGTCATGCTCTGCCAATTTGGTGACTCCTAGTTTTCCTGGAGGACGAATATTTTTATCCAGGAACGTCTGTAGCGCATCTCGCTCCGCTGGACTTAATGACTGGATCCCACAACAGATAATTGCACATGATGAAGTTGTCTCTGCTGTAAACTGGAACTTGTTGTCCGGTTGTGTTCGTGTGTACCACTTGTTATCAGCAAAATCAATTATCATCTTCATCTTTTTTAGAAAATCCAACCCTAGTACACATGGTTGGGATAGTGATGGCATTAAATATAATTGCGCTGTAACCGTTTGATTTTCTATCTGTAACTCAACCGTCGTTATTTGATTGACTCGCTGTACGTCTCCGTTCGCGAGTATTACTCGTCGGGTTGATACGATCTCCGGTGACAAACGTAGTCGAGTAACTAGAGCAATTCCTTCAGGTCCTAGAAATGATTTTGAGGCTCCTGAATCTATCAAAGCTTTCAGTGGATATCCTGCTATCCGAACTGTAATAAAGAAAGCTGTCGGTGACTTCTTGATATTGCTCTCGAGGGCATTCTGTAGCTGATTACTATAATACATCTCGTCGGGTAACGGTGACCCGTTATCTTTTCCTTCGATTGACTGAGTAAAGTCAATCACATCCTGACCGATTTTTATAGTATCATAAATACCTGTAACGGTGCCGGTCATACCTTGGCAAGTCCTGTCCGACTCTGTACAATCACCTAGTGAGTCTCGAGCCGGTGAATGACTCACTTCTTCTCGTTTCCCGGATTACAGAAAGGGCAACTTGCTGTTGTCACTCCGGAAGCTCGACACTTGAAACAAAAGCGTCGTCGAGGGTCAGGACAATTCCGATGACGATGTCCTGTCTTGTCGCAGTTCCAACATCGGAACTCGTTAGCTGGTGATGCAAAAACTGGAACTGGAATCTCAGTTTTTGACTTCTCTGGATCTGGAACAATACTGGAGGCTAGGGGTTCAAGTAAATCTTTGGTAGCCCTAGTATTATTTTCTTTAACTGGCCGTTTAGTTCCCTCTGAGAACTTCGGATGTTTATTAGCTTGACGGCCATGTCTCCTTAGCTGGAGCGCGTCGAGATGTTCAGCGAGGACCTCACCTTCTGAGTAGTCGTCCTCTTCGTCTTCTCCTCCATCATCTTGAGCTGCTCTCAATTGAACGACTCGATGGCGACGTCGATCGCGATCACGGGACTCTGGAGCTCTGTCTCCTGTAGAGTTTCGTTGCTGTAGGTGCCTTGATTGCGCTTGATATGCAAATGATGGACACATTGAATTGCGAGGTAGTGGTGGTGGTCGGTAATTACTCGCACGCTGTATTATACGCTCTTGGCGTATAGCACGACTCTCTAACTCGTCCATAGAACGACAGTCATGCACTGAAATGACTAACTGGAGCGACGGTAGCATATTACGATGCGTGTATCTGATCCGTTCTACCTCTGGCCATGGCGGATCAGTACGTGAGAATAAGCCATTCATGCAGGCAATATACTGACTTATTGGCTCTTCGCGGGCCTGCGTGCGATTCGAGATCTCTTCACGTAATGACATCTGATAATCTGGATCTGCAAATCTGGATCTCATAGCTTGTTTTACATCAGACCATCTTCTGAAGCTATGTACGCGACCTCGATACCATATCAAAGCCGCACCGCGTAGAGAGAAGGGGATTGCTTTAATTAAATCCTCATCTCTCACTGTAACCATACTTAACCCTTCATCGAATCTCATGATGAAGTTCTCGACGTCCTCGTCGAGTGCGCCACTAAACTGTACATGCCATTTATGCATCATGTTCAGCAAGGTGGTTGCTCGTATGGGTGCTGGAGCTCGTGGATCGTAATCCATGTCGTTCTCACCCGGAAATTCATAATCTTCAGGCCTCGGTCGTACTGAATGTCTCCCGGATCGACCCCGAGGTGATTGGCGATAATCTGTAGCGTTTACCTGCAGCGTATGCTGCGTGTGCTCGGTCTGTTGACCAAAGTCACGACTGTAGCGAGTATTCTTGGGTAACGTTCCGGTGAATCCTGCTGGTGGATCGGTGTTATTGTGATTCGTATCACGTGTTTCTGTATCACCATCACCGGCTGCGTTTTCTGTGTCAAACAGTAGGTTCAATGGTGATTGGAATTGATATCGCTGGTCGTCATCCTCGCTGGAATTCGGCCATTCTGAACGTTCACCAGGTCTTTTCTGTTTACCTGGATCGCCAGACTTTCCTCTTCCACCCGTCATTTTAGCACGCACTTCTTTTTTTTTGTATGTGATAAACTAACTTTCTGAGTTAGACAGAGAAATGATAGTGGATAGAAAAATGAAGAAGAACGAAAATACTGTAGCGATGTCTTATGAGACAAATAAATTTTTACTGTAACTACGGGTTAAACTTTACCCGATACTCGAGAGGTAGTAGGCTTAGGCCCCTTTTTTTTTTCCTCTCTCACTTTTATTACTATAGCGTTACTGTATACTTGGTATTTACAACTTTTACCTTTTTTTTTTCTGTAACTAGGCACAAAGAGTGTGAAGGATAAGAAAGTTGTAGACAGCAGATAGAAAAGTATTTTTATAATATTCAGCGAAAAATATTCTTAGGTATAAATTTTTAGTCTCAAGACTTACCAACGCTGATGAAATGTTTTTCTGTAAATACTTGCTGTTACACTATGAACACTCTTGTCTTTTATAACAATAAACTGAATCGGCCAATAAATATTTTCTGTAGCGTTAACTTAATTGATTTAATTAATTATTGAAAATAATTAATAAATCAGACTGTAACTATTTAACAGGAACTGTTAAATTATTTTAATTAAATGATTTAATAATCGTAAAACAATTAATAAATCACACTGTAGCTTTCCAACAATTAAACTAATAATTATTGAAGAACAATTATTAAATTAAACTGTAACTGTATTGAATCGGTATAACAAATGAAGAACTTAATTTATTATACTGAACAATTATTCGTAATTAATTAATATTACTATTAATTAATTAATAATTAATTTATTTAATTAATTATCTGTAGCTGAATTTACTATTTAATAACTGTATTAAACGTAATTGAACGGTAAATGGACGCTGTTAAGCACAAAGAACTTTGATAAATTTTTGAGAAACTGCAGACACGTCTGAAGCGCACGAAAAATCACCAAGGAATGATGGACAATGGATGACTCTATCGGGTGGTGTCGATATGTTCGTTGTACCCCCAATTATTCTTTTTGGGTGTCTGTAATTGGTTATCAGTTTCTACCCGAGCGTCTTAGCCAATTAGGGACTCTCAGAGGCCCTAGTACCCACTACTAGTGTTACCCCACCTAAGGGTAAGTGTGGCTGGCTTGCGTTTCCCCGCCAACTTCCGAGATTTTCTGGAAGTGCGATCCTCTCGCTCTAACTGTAGCAGCACGTGTCGATGTCTTCGACTCTGCACCTCAACCCATAGGGGGTGAGAGGTTTACATGCCTCAACTTGTTGTTTACACTACAACACTGTAACTTATAGACGTAGTAACGTCTTAATCCTCTGTAACTCGAGTACTTAACAAAGACTCTTTGTAGTTCCTCGAACTGTAGACGAATATTTTCTTCGGCATTCTTTGGCGGATTATTTGAGTGTATTACAATAAGAATTTTGTTTTTACACTCGATACTGAGAATTATGACAGAATCGTTCACTTATGTTTGTCTCTTCGAGACTTTTCGATGTAAGAAATATGATTCCTTTTATAATTTAATACCCCATGTACGTTATTTTTACTCGACTAACTTAAATAATATTTTAAGATAGAGATAAAATAAAATAAAATAAAATAAAATGAAACAAAATAAAATAAAATAATATTTTATGATCGGTATTTTTCCTCATGTAGACACTAAGGATTAGACAAAAGGCATAAGCTAAAAATAACTGGAATTTATAGTTTTATTTGTACGATTAATAATAACTAATATTCTGTAGCGGGAATTATTTTTCTTTAAAATTCCTTTATTCAAAAATCAAATTATTCAAATACTTAAATCACAAATTCTAACCGAAAAATCTAGAACTAAAAACTGCAAACAAATCTACACAAAATTGGATAAATGATGCAAGGATTTTAGGTGTTGTGGTCCTTTTGTTTTGGGAGGCCCCACGTTGGGCGCCAATTTTTATAACGCAAAATTTGATTCAGACATATTTAGCATACGCTAATACGCCAAATTCTGCGCTACAAACTTCGTTCTCTGCCCTTAGTTTCCAGTCTCAATACGAATACGGGCGCCAGGTAATTTTTATCACTGGAATTACCAAACCAGTAAATCTTTAATAATTCGATAAATTTTTAATCTGTGGAACTATCTCAAAACCACGCATAAATAAAAAAACTGAATAATTTTTGATCTGTGGAATTATCACCAAAACCACGCAAACTAAAACTATCACTAAAACTTTAACGAAATGCTCAGAACTTATAAGCAACATCAAAACCAGAGACTAGAAAACTAAAAACAGAGTTACGGTATGCCATGGTGTCGCTCAGTGTGTAGGTTTATGGAGAGAGGGAGTGGTCCGGGTTACATCATTCCAAATTCATGTAGATTATTAGCGAATTTGCAGTTTTTATTAAACAACAATAAACTCAAATCTCTATTTAACAATAAACAAAATACTGTAGCATCGTACAAATAATTCTTCTTTATAACAAAATACGGAATCTAATAATAATAAAATTAATCTTAACAAAAGGTGAATTGACATCCAAATGATGCGTAGCAGTACATTCTAAATAAATTAATTAATTACTAGAGCTAAATAACGATCAACTAATTTTCAGTAAACTAGAACAATAAATTATAAAACTGATACTCTAGAACATTTTCTTTAACAAAACTAGTAAAACTAACGTACATGGGTCTAATATTGACGTTAATTAGACGACAATTGGTTTAATAATCAAACATATCTCTTATAATTATTTTATAAAATAATATTAACAATAAATCGTGAACATGACTCTAACTGTAACAATATTCTCATAATTCTCTCAGATCTTACATATTTTCTTTAATTAAAACAGTAGTATGATATCTCAAGATTTTGACTCGAACTCTATTAATTATTAATAATTACAATAATTATTTCATACCTGATTACTGATGAATAAAATATCAAGTAACGTCTTACACTGTTTTAAAATAATACTTCTGTAGCAATACTCTTAATCTGTAGCTTACCGCAATGCCATGATACTGTAGCCATTACTGGACACGTCTGCTCGCCTCAAGCGACCAGAGCTCAATGCTCACGTCCGTACTCTTCGAAGGTCTCCCTTCGACTTCTCTTTTCTCAATCCTCCAAATCCAAAACCTCAAACTAAATCTTATCATTACCAATAACTGACCTCTGTATTCTAAATCCATAAATCAATTCCAAACTCTACTATGTCGGTAACTGGAGGCTATACCTCACCAAACGTATTCTCTAAACCTGACTTTGAGTATGGATATCCTTGGTAGTTGCTCTCCTGGAACAGACTTCAGCTGGGATCGTAAAACTTAAAACTAAGTGACCTATGACTCCCTCAGCGGTACAAGTGGTCATAGCTTGTCCTCTGAGGCCTGTCAGACAAAATCAATTAAAAATGACCAAACGGCTTCCACAACAGCAACGGTCACAAAATTACCTGTTGAGGCCTGCCAAACCAAAACTCAAAACTGATCCCAATCTGCATCCATCAAATTCCTTATACACTGGAGCGCTAGCATTTCAGCTAGACCTCTGCAATCTACCAAGAAGTCTCATAGGGATAGAACTAGGTTCTATCATCAGATGATACCGGGTGACTAATTCAAGTCCCGCTCCACGGTAACACTGACTTCTCCACATACTCAAAATTCCAAAACTGTAAATCAAAACTCAAACTTTATCATTATCTCAAACTTTAATCACAAACCATATTCCATATTAATTTTTCTATAATTCAGATTCTAATTCTTTACTTTAACTTTTCATATCAAAACCCATAACTGTAGCCAGACGTTACTCCATATTAAATTCTTAAACTTTAACTTAATCAAAAATCTGTATCAAAAATCGTTACTACCTGTATGCTAAATTCTAAGTCTTGAGTTACCATGCTCATAAATACGATAAAATCAGTTGGTGCTTGTGACGTTCACTTTGATTTGCCCCCCGTACGAAAAATAACGTCACAATATATATATATATATATATATATATATACTAGCAGATCCCGCCCGCTTCGCGGGCAATGAAAATTGTATTACTAATATAAATTATCATATGTATATGTATATTATAAAAGAGGAGGTGTTTGTGCCTATAGTACGATTTGAAGCAGAAACTAACTATTGCGAACGAATAGTGTTTGTATGTGGTAGTAGTCATGTCTCCCATGGTGCAAGGAGGTGGTTGTGAGTTGATAACTATGAGGGTGGGAAAGATATGAGGGTTAAAATAATATGAACTTGGAAAATGTATCTATGATTGATTGTGAATATTCTAGATTGTTCGAGAAATTTCAAGAATAATCTAGACATTTCGGGAATAATCTTGAAATCTCAGTTCTAACATATAAATTAATTTTCCAAATTATTCGAAAATTGATTCTAATTAATCTGGAATGCTTCAAAATGAATTTGATTAATTTAAATTACTCAAGTATAATTTTAATCAGTCAAGAATATCGATTATAGATCGATATAGATTATAGATTATAGATTTGTTCTAAAAATTTCGAGGCACATCTAGAATGCTCCAAACCGCACTTAGTTGATTTGAATCACTCAACATTCATTCTTACTAGTCTAGAATGTTCTAGATTGTTGCGAATATTTGGATAATCATTCGGAAAGCTCCAAATTATAATTAGTTGTTTCAAATTTCATAAAAATGATTTCAATTGGTCTAGAATGTTTCGCAAGGTTCCGAAAATAACATTCTAGAAACTTCGAATATATATATATATATATATATATATATATATATATATATATATATATATATATATACATATAGGTATGTATTTACATTAATGTAAATGTAAATACATTAAATTAAATTACTCAAAAATGATTTCATTAATGTTGGATGCTTCCGATTGTATTAAAAGTTTGGAAAACGTCATAAAAATTGAAATATATATCTTAAAGTCGTAAGTTTATACGAAAATAATTGGAATAGCCCGATCGAAGAATAGTTTAGAACTATCGGAATTAATTTGAAAGATTGAATTTGATGATGATCATTATAATTATTATAAGTATTTTCAGTACTTTTTAAAATATTAAGGTAAAAGCCTCATCTATATCCGCTCACTTTTCATTGGAGTGAGATTAAATCACTCAATATAAATTGATAAATAAAATGAAATATCATATTGTTAGTTTTTACTAGTTTTAAGTATCAAAATAAGAATTTAGTTTGAAAAATAATGTTGATAATTAATTATTATTAATTTTTTAAGCAAGGTTCTAGAGTGTATTCGTAGTCGCTCACTTAAAGTTGTCATGTACCATTACTCGATCAACACATGGCTCTATACTCGCTCAAAGTCAATATCGATTAAACTATGATAAGTTTATTGATTTGGAAAATAATTTATGAATTATGAAACTTTATTTTTCCATAATATAAAATTTCATGAATTTCAGAAATATATGGGGTATTCCACGCCAAATCAACAACTTTTGACCCCGACCCCTTTCGATTTGGCTGAAAGTTTTTCATCGGTTTCTACCCTATGAAAATCGTTTCTTATAATTTTTTCAAATTTTTTTTCCCACCCAAAAAAAAGTTATTAATTTTTCAAAAAAACGGCCTTTTTATTTTCAAATAGTCATAACTTTTTCAGAATTTGACTTATCGGGACGTTTTTTTTTTCAAAAATTTTGTTATTAAATGTAGTTTTCGGAAAAAAATAGTTAAAAAAATTACTGATTCATCTTTAACGTTTATTTTTTAAATTTCGACAAAAAACGAAAATTTTGGGATGATTGACATTTTTGATTTTTGATTTTTTTTTGTTATAACAAACTTTAGCATTTTCTACGAATTCTCTGAAATTTTTAGAGTGGCTTTATTTTTTTTATATTTTTTTTTTTTCGAATGAAAAAAAATTTTTTTTTAAACTACGGTTATTTTTCATAATACCACTTCAGAAATTTTTTACGGTATTTAGTGAACATCAGAATTTGAAAAAAAAAAGTGAAAACAAAAATTGAAAGTGACAATCATCAATAAAATTTGATTTTTTTTCAAAATTGTTAAATAAAAAATAGTAAGAAAACTTGGATAATTTTTTACTATTTTTTTTTAGAAAAATACATACAAAAACGAAAAAATTAGAAAAACAAATATGTCGTTTCATCAATTTTCTACCAAACTATGAGCTTTTGAATATTTTAATATAATCAAATTAAAACGAAATTTTGTTATGTTTTTTTTTTATATATTTTGCTTTTTGTGATAATAAGTATGCTATATACATGTATATATATAAGTATATATATGTATATGGGGTATTTCATGCCAAATCGACCACTTTTGACCCCGACCCCTTTGGATTTCGCTGAAATTTTTTCATTCTATTCTACCCTTTGAAAAACAAATTTGAGAATTTTTTCAAATTTTTTTATCAAACCCCAAAAAAGTTATGAATTTTTAAAAAAAATGGCTCTTTTATTTTCAAATAGCCATAACTTTTTTTGACATTGACTTTTGGGTACGTTTTTTTTTTTTAAATTTTTGTTTTTGAATGAACTTTTTGAAAAAATACACAAAAAAAAAATAAATATGATAAATTCGACGAAATAATCGGGTTTTTTGACCAAAATCGTTATTTTTTCGACTTCCGATATTTTTTTTTCAAAAAAAACTTTGATTAATATGACGACTTTTCCCGCCTATCCTGGAGTGGGTCAAATTTTTCTCTATTTTTTTTATTTAATCGAAAAAAAAAATGGTAAATTTTTTTTTTTTAAATTTATATCTATAATTAAATAAATGTAATTCAAGTATTTTGTGGTATGATAACTTTAATTTATAAGCTTACACTACGATTAAAAATATTAAGTTTATTAGTTAATATAGATAACTTTCAATTATTTTAAAAAACAATACAATAATTTAATCATTTATTTTCTCTTTTGCGTTTAAATATTTTACAAATTCTTTGTTCATTTGAGTTTGAGAATTTTTTAACATGCAAACAACCATTTTTGTCGGGGATGATACAATGTAGTTGTTGAGTTCCTACAATTGGTTTCGTTTTTATAAATCTGTCATTCAAGTCATTCAATGCTGTATTATAGTCTTTTTCTGACGAAAACTTGACTATGATATTGGACAAGTTATCCGGATCAGAAGCCCATTCGAAAAATCCTATAGCTGTTGTTAATTGCTTATCTACCGGGAGTTGGAGACTTGCTCTGGCAGCAAGTCGTTTAAGAATGCCACCAATTCCATCACACGGGCCTTTGCCATGGGCAGTTGCAAAAAAATGCCATTCAGCAGGTATATCAAAATCATCTTCATGGTAGTATAAATTTACAAAGTTTTTAAAGTTTTTGAACTGTTGAGGAGCCCCATCAGAGAAATAATAAATTTTATTACAACGTTCCGGAAGCTCTTTTATATAATCGGTTATTAATTTGATGAAAACATGAACTGCTACGGCATCGTGATTATTACAGTCTGAAATAATGACTAAGCTTTTGTGTTCAAGTTCGTCATTTACTTTATAGTAAATAACTACCGGAAAAACTGTCGTCTGATCATTATTCCAGTGAAAACCAGATGCTGCATTTTGTACTACGAAGGCATAATTCTCTGCAAAGTCACAAATAACGACAAATTCATTTGGTTTTAGTGTTTCCTTCAATGTTTTCAAAAACTTGGCATGTTCTTTTGCAATGAATGAGTGAGGTAGAAGAACTTGCAATTCACTACAAAAGTTTTCAATAAATTCTTCTGTAGGCTTTATTAAAGTTTCTAAACTACACCTCGGTTTTGATACCCAATGCTTGTACGTGACATTCTCAATTTCTTGATTTTCAAAACACGTCAGTAAAATGTTACTCAACTCGTCTACCCCGGGACAATTATTACATCCACCCAAATAACATTGCACTGTAGGAGTTTCACATATTATCATGTCCAAGCAATCACTATAATGTTTCAACGGCTTTTCTGTATCCCTCGTTAAGGAATGAACATTTGCACCTGAAATAAAAGTAATTTAGTAAACTGAAAATCTACGCACTTGTGACTATTAATAAATTTGATAATTACCAAGCATCATCAACTTAAAGTTTTGATGGATAGTACATACACAGATAGTATGTGTTCCACTTGCTCCTGCTAATACACAATGTTTCGGTCGTAATGAAGCAAATTTCGAAAATCCAATTTTCTCTGCAGGGTTTATTTCACGGAAACATTGGTAAAGTTCTTTTAAGTTAGACAGAACAAGCCGCGTTTGGACGTGTACCCGATTACCATCATTATTTCGGACTGAAACAAAGTCTTTCATACCGGGCATCAAAGCACTATACTCATCATCATTGTAAAAATTTACAATTTTTAATAACATTTGATCAGGAATTGTCCTCCCTACAAAAAAAATTTTAAGTGAATCAGTCTTAAAATGTATTAGAACCATCGATTTTACGCTATACCTACCTAATTTCGATTCAGGTGTTGAAAGTAGACCCTTTTCTTCGACCAATTTTTTTGCTACTCTTGACAAATGTCTTGATGTATTCATAGTTTCACAAATACGTCTTTCATTCCATTTTTCAGGTAACAAGGTTAAAATTTGTATTTTCAAAGATTTTTCTGTTTCCTTATCATGGAATTTATCGTGCAGCATTTTAATTAATGAGCGAAAATTTTCACCATCGTCTTCAATTGATCCTTCATCGGCAGTTGAGAGCAAAATTTTTTTTAAGCTTTCAGATGTCTGATTTATTTTATTATTCAAAAATTGATAATCATTCAATTTTTTTGAAGGAATCGGCAATTGATTCAACAATCGCAATGCATCATTTATAATGGGTAATTGAGTTGAAGCACTAACTTGGGATGCCGAGCTTGATTGTGAATCTTTGGGTTCACTATTGAACGACAACGAACCTTAAAAAAACAATGGATCATGTAACCGCATTAAATTGATGTATAAATAATTAAAAACACTTACGGAATGATAAGGATAACGGGATGTCCGGGGCAGTTGTGTTACTATCACTGTCAGAACCATCACTGTTCTCATTGTTGTCACTAAAATCATCTTCATGGTCACTGACATCAACATTAGGATCATTACTAGTATTTGTTCGTTCCTTTAGTAATTTTGAAGCTTTATTTCGACATGAAATGCATAATAAATAATTATCACTGAATCCTAACGTAACTTTCATAAGGTCAGACATTGGACGTAAACTTTTTTTTTTCAAATGTGATTCTAACTCAAATGGATTACAACATCGATCGAAAAATATTTTTGATGCCATAATGTCTGGATAAAATTATTCCAATCAATGTATATAAGTAGAAGTGAGATAATTAGCCTTTGAAATAAGGTTAAATAATTTATAACAATTATTATTTTATTTGAAAAATGGAATGACGAAAATCTCTCACTAGATCACACAAAATATTTAAAGGTTATGCTAGATATCCGAATGACAGAGCCGAGTTTATGAATCAAAACATACTATAGCGTATAGTTTTTAGTATACTGACTGTAAATAAGTCCACAATTGTCATACCCTAGATTATCGATCGTACTGATATGTTGAAATTTGAATTTTATTATTTTTAATCGTATTATATAAGCTTATAAGCTTATATAAGCTCGTATATAATATCGTATATAAGCTTATAAATTAAAGTTATCATACCACAAAATACTTGAATTACATTTATTTAATTATAGATATAAATTTAAAAAAAAAAAATTTACCATTTTTTTTTTCGATTAAATAAAAAAAATAGAGAAAAATTTGACCCACTCCAGGATAGGCGGGAAAAGTCGTCATATTAATCAAAGTTTTTTTTGAAAAAAAAATATCGGAAGTCGAAAAAATAACGATTTTGGTCAAAAAACCCGATTATTTCGTCGAATTTATCATATTTATTTTTTTTTTGTGTATTTTTTCAAAAAGTTCATTCAAAAACAAAAATTTAAAAAAAAAAAAACGTACCCAAAAGTCAATGTCAAAAAAAGTTATGGCTATTTGAAAATAAAAGAGCCATTTTTTTTAAAAATTCATAACTTTTTTGGGGTTTGATAAAAAAATTTGAAAAAATTCTCAAATTTGTTTTTCAAAGGGTAGAATAGAATGAAAAAATTTCAGCGAAATCCAAAGGGGTCGGGGTCAAAAGTGGTCGATTTGGCATGAAATACCCCATATACATATATATACTTATATATATACATGTATATAGCATACTTATTATCACAAAAAGCAAAATATATAAAAAAAAAACATAACAAAATTTCGTTTTAATTTGATTATATTAAAATATTCAAAAGCTCATAGTTTGGTAGAAAATTGATGAAACGACATATTTTTTTTTCTAATTTTTTCGTTTTTGTATGTATTTTTCTAAAAAAAATAGTAAAAAATTATCCAAGTTTTCTTACTATTTTTTATTTAACAATTTTGAAAAAATCAAATTTTATTGATGATTGTCACTTTCAATTTTTGTTTTCACTTTTTTTTTCAAATTCTGATGTTCACTAAATACCGTAAAAAATATCTGAAGTGGCATTATGAAAAACAACCGTAGTTTAAAAAAAATTTTTTTTCGTTCGTAAAAAAAAATATAAAAAAAAAAAGCCACTCTAAAAATTTCAGAGAATTCGTAGAAAATGCTAAAGTTTGTTATAACAAAAAAAAATCAAAAATCAAAAATGTCAATCATCCCAAAATTTTCGTTTTTTGTCGAAATTTAAAAAATAAACGTTAAAGATGAATCAGTAATTTTTTTAACTATTTTTTTCCAAAAACTACATTTAATAACAAAATTTTTGAAAAAAAAAACGTCCCGATAAGTCAAATTTTGAAAAAGTTATGACTATTTGAAAATAAAAAGGCCGATTTTTTGAAAAATTAATAACTTTTTTTTGGGTGGGAAAAAAAATTTGAAAAAATTATAAGAAACGATTTTCATAGGGTAGAAACCGATGAAAAACTTTCAGCCAAATCGAAAGGGGTCGGGGTCAAAAGTTGTTGATTTGGCGTGGAATACCCCATATATAATAAGATAGAGTTCTAACAATTCGTAAAAAATTTGACGAATCATAAATTCAATCTAAGGAATGAACGTTAAAGCGAAAAATGCCCGGCAGAGCGTGATTTTGAAAACAATCACTTAATTTAAATTTACAATCTATTATAGAAAAATTTGATACATGATATTTTAACGTATTTAAATTCACAAATAATTATTCATCAATACTAATTTTTCCAGTTGAAATTTTTTTTAATTGAAATTATAAAAAACGCATTAAACAGTTAAAGTGAGCGACTAATGATACTAAGCGTATATAGGGGCTTTTACTTTAATAAGAAAATTAAATGAAATTATTTCATGTCAAAAAAAGGACAGATTCATGTTTATTATGTTATTTTGTTTTATTTGAAAAAAAAAGAACAATCGATAATCGATGAAATTTATTAAAACAAAATTTATAAAAATATACTTTTTATCATCAAAATCATAATAATATATAGTTTAAAACCTTCTTTAAAACACGCAGAATTTTGTGGTGTAAATTTCATGTCGAAATATTCAGTAGTTTTTACGTGATGCGCGTTCAAAAAAAAGACCTGTCATTTTATAGATATAGAAGATATAGGTAGCGTTGCTACAATAATTACGATCGATCGCTTTCGGCAATCTACGCCGAAGATCGATTTTTCTATATTCCGTCTCTACCTCATTGGTAGAGACACTAGTGAATTACAAGATACACCACTGAACTGCGTACACGCATTCTAGCAATAATCGTTTTGTATACTTTCTCTTACTGTGTTAATTACGTTGGTTAAATAAAACATTTATTTAACATTGTTAGTTGGTTTGAATAATTTATTTTATTATAGTTAAATTTTACCCTTAACCACTAAATATATATATATATATATATATATATATATATATATATAAATTTTTAAATGGATGCTCGATGAGTCAATACGTGAGATTAACGCAGTTTTGAAAGAAATGTAAATTTTTCGTTACTAATGTAAGTTTACAAATTTTTCATTAAATATTTGGAACTCTTGAGCAGATGATAGAATCTATTAACGGATTAACGACTGCAAATTACGCCTAAGCAGTTTTCGGTAAAATATTTTGGAGCAGATAAATATTCGTATTAGAATAAATCTATCGTAACTATAAATAAACGTAAAATCATCCAAACGCAAAATTTTGTCGTGCAACCGAAAAATTATTTAATGCATAAATAAATGAAGATTATGGGGTTGGTTGTAGAGAAAAACGGGATAAGCATATGTATTATGATAAATTCCGAGCTGTTGTGAATGAATGCAAATTTTCCTTATGAAAAAATTTTGGTGTGTATATAAATGAATTTATTTTTAATGCGTTAGACCGGCTCGAGAGAAACAGGACCTATAAGATTTAAAGTAAAGAATAATTTCAACTTTCGTATAAAGCAATATTTTTGGGCCTCACTCTGAACCACTGGATCATTCACAGGAATTTACGATGTGCAATCTTGATTGTACCATTGCAATAATGGTTTTTCTTACGCATCATATTTTCTTGCACGAAATTTTTGTTGTTTCATTGCATCACTAAAAGCGTTCTTTTCGGATTGTTTACGACTGTTAACAATAGATCTGAGAGTTGAATCTGAAATCCCAAGCTGTTTATCCAATGTTTTCCACTCTGTCAGCTTATTATTATTGTCACAATTTTCTGGAATTTCCATTACTAGTAACAGGCCAAAAATATATTGATTGGTGATGGTAATATTATATATGTACAGTTTTCACCATATTTTTCGTTATCATAAATTCTTAATTCAAGATCATTGGAAGAGACGCAAGTGTTTTGATCTTCCTCAATTACTAATTTCAAAAGACTACCCCAACTATACATTGATTTCAAGGTTTCTAAAATTTTACAATGGGCAATGAAATTTAAATTATTTGATTTTGTTATAACACCAGCAATTTCTTGATAGTGTCTTGAGCAATAATTTCTCTTTTTTGGTCCGAATATTCTTTCAAGTCTAATATCGATGAACTGTCATGAGTAGATATTTAAGCTACAATAGGGGCATGTTCAGAAACACACTCTGGAAGAGAAAATATTCAAATCCTGCGTTCAGAAATATCCTCTGGTCGAACCCGAGGTGCGATTTAACATTACAAAGGTACTAATTACACCTAGATAGGTAATTCTTCACCTCCAGAGTATATTTCTGAACACGCCCTAGCATTGGCTTCTACATCAGTGTTACGTCCGATTAATTTCTATGATTTTCAAAATAATTTTTTCTATTCATATAAAATTTGTTTTAATACGCAACAAGTCAAGTGAACATGAAAACATCTCTTGACAAGAAAAATCTTAGAAGTGGGGAGACTAATGCGTGCGCCGACCAAGATAAGGAAATTTTTGGCCTGAGTAACAAGGAAAGTCTCGCTCTCTTCTGGCTGCAATCATCGTTCAGTTTAATTAAATCAGAATTATAAAATCAAAATTTAAACACGTGTATTTTAAGATTAAAATATTAAGTAGAATTTAGAAATGTTCAGCTTATTTATATCAGAATTACAAAATTAAAATTCAAACAGGTGCAATTCAAAATTGGATCAGTAAATATAATTTTTTAATTGTGTGATTAGAGTCGGCTGCTAGCCACCTAATACTTTTATTATAAATTGTGAAGACCTGAAAATGATCTTGTACTTATCTCAAATCGTGTTATCAGAGAATACTATTTCAATCTCAACAGTTTTTGTGATTGAATAGACAATATAGTTAAAAATTAAAGATTCAAATATCGTTTTATTAATATTGAAATAAAACCTATCCTCCTTAATAAACCATCTCTGGGGTTCCCGGTCTATAGGCTTCGGCTTGGGCCAAATACCGACAAAAACATCATTGATGTCAATTTCTGACATAACATCAGTAAGAAAACTTAAACCTAAATCAATATTTTCTAGATTGATGTTTTTGACCCATTTTTCGTCACATAACTCAGGATAAAATAGGTCTAAATTGAAATGTTTCCGCACTGTTAATATATGAAGACAGGGCAACTTCCAACTTTGCCGGAAGTAACATAAAAATACAATCAGATACTGAAGACGTGAAGGGACAACCATTATTTATTATTGTGCAAACTTTTGAATTGCTAAAACTTTCACCAATATTTATCTCACCATACTTGTTCAATCTGTTTTTAAATTTATCGAGAGCCAGCTTAGTTAAAAAAGTGGCGTACTCGTTGACAAAGTGACCTAAATCATTTTTGATGTTTAATTGTTTTCGACCATCTATTGCAGCTTATAAGTTGGTTTTCTGTCTAGACAATCTAATCAAGGCAAAGAAATGTATTCCAAACTCACATAAGCTGCAATTATAATCACACAAAGTTTTTATTTGTTTATTGGTACTTTTAACCAAATTATTTGACGCACTTCCGTCGTTGGTTTCCATCATACTGTACAAGGTCCACTCATACCATATGGGATTCCAATTGATATTGAAACAATCAATAATAGCGTTGGTGCTACATCAATTAAATTTTGGTAAATTTTATCATAGCAACTTTCATTCTTGGCATATGCTAAGTGTCGCAACAATTCATTATAAACACATCAGTCATCGCACGTTAATTTCATAGCTTTTGATTATATATCAAAGGTCTTCAAGGTATGAAATAGGCATCGTGAAAATTTAGCATCTGAAAAAATACTTGCGAAAGCACTTCTTTGTTTTAACTTTGTGTCCGTCATGATACATTTCGTTTCGCGGCAGGCTTCAGAGATAGTTTTACAAAAATTTTTCGAAATCTATTTTAAATTATAGGCCGATTCCGATGCAACAATGGCAGCTCTGGCTATTTCACCTCTTCCGTTTCCATTTTGCACAATAATTAAATATAGTGTAAGTCCTAAGTTGAATAGCTTGTAGGTACCATCAACAAAGAGAATCTCTGACCAGTTCGTCATGGATTGTTGCATTCGTAGATTAGTAAAATAAAGAGTTTAAACTTTATTATTTTTATCAGCATTGATCCTTGTACTACAACCCAAAATAAGACGTATCATTTGAAACGTTTATTAGAATGAAAGTACAAATATTATATACAAAAATAACCCGATAAAGTTATAAAGAATTATATATCGATGTTCTAATTAGCAAATTGACTAGCTTAATATTTTTTAGGAGGTGATTTTGTGCATTTTTCGAATCATAGCAATAGGCAGAAAATATGTTATTTGACTAACCTCGATAAAAATATCTTACATAGAGTCGATATGGATTGATTTGAGATAAAAAAAGAATTTTTAAATTACATTTATTTCACGTAAATGGAGGATTTTTCGAAATGGAGTGAGACAATTTGATAATTAGAATGTTGATATAGCTATGTATACTGTAACGTAAATTTTACTTAATACTCGATTAAAATCAACAAAATTACACATAAATTTCTACTCAATAATTACTCAATTACTCGAACCCAATTACACCAAATCGGGCTACGTTACAATTCGCCCACTGGTCACTCCTCTCATTTCCTCCAGATCCTGACGGGTGCCAGCCGACTTTTAGTTCCCTGGTATCGGCAACCGATCTTTACATATACGTAAATTAAAACCTAATATCTAAATCCTTTGGAGATAAGAGCAATGAACGGTGGTAGCAGCATGTCCTGGTGCGCGCAGTATGCTAGGTTGTGGAGCGAGGGTTGTGGTTCTTCGGGACGCGGAAGAAACCGATTAATTAAATTAAATTAAAATAAATAAAGGAAAGAGAACTGAATAAAATATCATAAAGATGACACGCGAGTGACGCGGAGAGCTCAAGAGGCCCGCGGTCGACTACTCTCGGTCCATCAGACAAATAAATACCTAAGTAAAACATCGGGAACCTCTCGTGGATGACGAATCACAATACTTCACACACTTCTGGATAATTAATAAAAGTAAACTAAAATAAATAACGCGGTAAATCAAGACAACAAATATCACGACGAGATGGCTCCAAGAACTCAATACTTCAAAGGCCATAAGCTCCGGAAACGACATCATCCAAGGGTGTGGTCGAGGCCTACCTTGGTGGCTCTCCAACTCCTACCACTCGCTCCGCAAGTCCAAACTGGACTCCCGGGTCTGCTCGTACTTGAGCGACCCTAAATCTCAACTCTCTTGCACCATGGTCTGCTCCCAACTACCCTTCTCAATTTTTTCACTCCATTCATTCGCACGCTCTACTACTAGCAGGCCCTCTCACATCCCCGCTTTTCCATCCGTTCTTCCCCCACCACATACAAGCCGTGAACTCACGGGTCTTCCCGGAGTGTCACTCCCCGTGATATCCGAAATTAGCGAATCTTTGGCTTCTTCGAGCATCGCAAACGAGGCCTGTCATCCCCAAATAAACGTACACGTACCCCAGCTAACTCCGGGTACCAACACGCAGAGGCGGCGACATCTCCGTTGCTCCTCCGTGATCACCACGTCAAGTCTGATGGCTAAGCCTAGTCCTAGTCATCATCACTGGTCGGGAGGCACGTTATATTGGCCACTATCCACGACGCAGCTAGATATCCCCCGTTAAATCCACGCTCAACCACACAGACACTCCAAAACATACAACATACCGTACATGTACTCGTACTATAAGGCGTCCCGTGAGTCAGTCACCTCCATCGGCTCAGTGGTCTGTTGCTCCGTGGCCAAACGAGCTGCTGCTCTTCGACGCCGGGCTTGGCGTGCTTGCGATGGTGGTAATTTATCAGCCCTGGGCTGGGCCCGATCTCCTTCTGACACTACGGGACTCAAAAGAGAAGTTCGTTGTTCTTGGCCGACAACACTTCCCGGCTGGTCCACGTTTAGGACATTTCCAACATTTTTACCGCGGTCCTCGAACGAATTGCCCACCCCCATGGTCGCATCGCGGGGCGTTGATGGAGGGTTCGGTACCTCGTGCTCTTCAGTCTAAGTCCTGACACTCCTCATTGGCGGGAAGTCGAAAATCTGTCCACGGGTCGCGTAGAGGGTGCGACGCACGGTAGACCTCTCGAGGACACACTCATCCTCCCCACGGTGTCCCATGTTGACGCCCCGAGTGGGGTAACCCCGCCATTTTGGGTCTCAAAACATAATGGCGCCCACAAAAAGCTCGGAAATTAATGAACACTAGGTGACGAATGAGGGCAAGTGTGTATAATGGCATGTCAGAAATCCTAGTGTTTATATGAGTGGTGGTTGTCCGTATGGGTCTGTGGGAAGAAATTGTGCCCACCACTAACCATGAACATTCTGTTGACCAATACAGGAAATTGGTACCATGGGGGATCCATTCCAAGCCCCGCTTCGACCAGTCTCTCTATTTCCTGAGATGGGAGGAGTGTGGATCGATTTGCGGTAGGATTCGTGGTAGCTGTGCGTGAGGCACCCACATGCACTGCATGCCTAATGGGTACGCTAATGTGAGCTTATGCTCATATTTCACTTTTATAATATTATGGTGGAGGCCGGACCGGGTCCCATACAGGGTAGTTCGCCTCCGGCGGGATGTAAATCCTCGGTAGATGCGTTTGAGGCTCTGGGAGGTCAATAAGCTGCTCCAGCGTTGTGGGCCTCGAGTCTTCGATGGTGATGACTGAGATCCCATTGGACTCCATCGCCGTGTCCTCCTCATCAGCAGCTAGCATCACGCGTACCAGATCTTCCTGTAGCTCCTCTACATTCTTCGACATCTGTAACAGGGAATAGATTAGTGTGTAGTAGTGGCATGACTAGCCAAGCTATTACCAAGATTAATAATTAGACCATTGCCCTTCCTACGATTTTACGTGATCAAAACAAAGAAAACGAAATGAAAGAAAGAGAAAAAAAAATGCGATACTAGACAACTCGGGATTGATTACTCGGGAGTGTGGTGTGGTTTGAGATCCTGGACAGAGATTTTCCCGAGATTCCGGCCGTCCAAGCTCTCCAACTCATAAACAGTATCAGAAATACGACGAGAAACAAAAAATGGTCCATGAAACGGGGTTATCATCTTAGCCGTGAACCTCTTCGCGGTTAAGGACAACACCTGCTGATGTTTCAGTACCAAATCACCAACTTGATATTGTCGATCTCGTCGGCGCAAGTTGTAATAGTGCGCCTGACGTTGAAACGCGGTCTCCAACGCATGTACAATGGACTCTCTTCACGTGTTTAGACGTGCCATGTAGTCGACCCATTTCTGGTGTGGACGCGGAATAATTTCGATAACCCCTTCCACCTCTCGCCGAAGCGAAATAACCACCTCGGGCTCTCTACCAAAATTGGCAAAGGCTGGAGTGGCCCCCACGGAACTGTGGAACGCGGTATTGTATGCGAATCGGAACTCATGCAGATGCAGGTCCCATTCACGATAATCAGCACCAATAAAAGCATGTATCATGGTCCCTAGGACTCTGTTGACTCTGTCCACCAGATTCGCTTGCACGTAATAGGGTGGGGTGGTCACGTGCTTATACTTAACCCTCTCTGCCAGAGCGCGCAAGTCTCTGTTGACGAACTCGGTACCATTATCGGTAAGTAAAACTTTCGGCACTCCCCAGTGACACATAATGAGGTCTTCCAAGGCAGACACGATCTTTGCTCCAGTTGCTCGTTTAAGTGGATATAATTCCACCCACTTGGTGTATAAATCCTGGATCACCAGAATAGCTGTGTGACCAGATTTACTTGGAGTACCAGCACATATAACGTCTGCAGCGATCATGGCCTAAGGTGACTCAATAATACGTTGGTGCAGCTTGCTCCACTTTACCTCAATGGCACGCATCACACCTACGCACGTACTCCGTCACATCTCGGAACATATTTGGCCAGTAGTAGTATAAGGCCAAATGGTGACGAGTCTTATCCACGCCCAGGTGACCTGCTTGGAGGATGATTTTCCTGGAGCGCTCTCTTTCTCATCTCTTTAGGTAACACCAGTTTCCAGGCGTCGAGATCTTCAACTTCGTAGTTGACGGAATGATGGGGCCGGTGGTGGTACATTCTATCTCCCTTCACGCGCCAGTCGGGAAATCGATCAGGGGCCCGCGTGATATCTCGGCTTTTACGCAGATACCATGGGTCTTGCACTTCCTCGAATAAGTTCAGCAGCTCTGCTTCCCTCTCTGGTATTCGAGACAAAGCATCCGGTACACGATGACAAGCTCCACGCCAGCGACCGATAGTGAACTGTGCTCCATCATCTCCAGGGCCCATCTAGCTCGACAGCCCGTAGGATCCTTCAAGTTTTCCAGCCAGCGTAGACTACTGTGATCAGTGATCACCGTAAATTCATACCCTTCTAAATAACAACGGAATTTTCTGATCGAACAGATGACCGCGAAACATTCTTGCTCGGTCGTGGTGTATTTATTTTTAGCTTCAGTGAGTGCACGACTCGCATAGGCTATCACCCGCTCTTAGCCATCAACTGTCTGCGTCAAGACCGCTCCTAACCCTACGCTACTTGTGTCGGTCTGAAAAGTAAACGGCACTGAAAAATCAGGAGAAACTAGAGTTGCTGATGTCAACCGTAATTCCGGGCTTATCAGTGCAGGTAAGTAGGTGGGAGTTCACAAAAATTTTTAGTCAAGCTGCCTCGTCCTTGGTCATCGTTTGGAGACCATTACACACCATCACCGCGCATAGACGGGTCCCAGGGGTAAAAGTATGCACTGTGGATGGATCATTTTTGAACCACCAAGTGTTGAACGAATAATCAATCGTGATTTTGGCTGCCCAAAGAAAACCTAAACCCAAGACACATGGTTAGGTCAAAGACGGCATCCAGTAGAAGCAGTGGCTAATCTGGCGGTCTGCAACACCCACACATACATCAGCGGCACTAAAATCTCTTCCTTCTTCTCTAGTGGCTACTCACACACGCCTAGGTAGGGTTTTTACACTGGAGATTCCGAGGTCAGTGAAAAGAGCGATATACTCAGGGCCTATAAATGTTTTGCTGGCCCCTGAATCGACAAGTGCTGAAATCTGGACTCCCTAAATGTCCAGATTAATATAAAAAGCAAGGGGTACTTCCAGTGAGCTATCCAGACCGAGGATAGTCTGTGCGGGATTGTCGGATTCAATATCTCGGCGGGAGGGATACTTTCCGACAGCTTGATAGTCGTGGATGTTGCTGTCGGGTCAACATTAACCGCCGGTCGTTTACCGAGTTACAGTACATGCATTGAGCTCGGGTGACTCCTGGGGTGCGACAACGGTAACAGAAAAGTCATCGTGGCTCCGTGCACATACGATGCCGGTGACCATTCTTGTTGCAATTCCAATAGACTAAGTCAGTTGCGCGTCGAGAACTGTGACAGAGACTCAAAAGTCTTCCGGCGTGGTAGATAACGCCGTCTAGCAGCTCCACTAGTGCCTCCTCATCGTACTCTTCTTTCAACTCCGCATACAACTGATTAAAGAGGAGCAGCCGGTGAGTTTTACTACGCCGGGGTCCCATGTATGCGAAACTCGGACACATGGAGTCTTCGGGCAATGGTGGTGGCTTGTGTGAGACTGCACCTCACAAAATTTGTTCTTGCCGGCCGGCCATCACCTCCAGACTATCCAGAGTCATCATTTCCTGAAGCGGAATTACTAATCGATAAGCAGGAAGTAAATTCCTGTGAACGTGAACTACCCGTTTCCACTCCGACCATGCCGGATTGGTCCAGGCAAAGAGACCATACATACACGCCATGAAGTCACTCACAGGTTCGTTTTCATCCTGCGTTTGATTTGTAATCTCCAGTCACAGTGCGACCTGGTAGTCTGGGTTGGCGAAACGCTAATGCAGAGCAAGTTTCGTTGCCATCCAGGTCGCTAAATATCTCCCATGGGCCCGATACCAAATTAATGCAGGCTCAGTGAATGCAAACGAAAGTGCTCGGAGAAGATCCGCATTCCGGATGGGTAGCAGTCTCCGTCCATCCTTGACACGAGTAATAAAATTCTCGACGTCTTCGTTCTTGGTTCCCCCAAACGTGAAGTTCCATCTTTTCAGGGCGGTAAGGACCTCGGAAGCCGATAGATACCGTTCTCGATATGCGGCGGGCTCGTCGTCGGAGTCTAGCCAGTAGTCCTCTTCACGGGACCTCACCGGCCTCCTCGCACGTCCACCGCCGTAATGTCGTGGCACTGCCTCCTCTCCTCCTCAGGATTCGTTGAATCTACACGTACCTGTAAATTACCCTGACCCTGAACGTCGGCTCTCCTCTGGGCGTTTTCACGCTCCAGGGGTCCTAACTGTTCCTGACCGCCTCCTGGTAACACTGGGTCCTCTCGACTTATACCCCGGGGTCCCCGAACTCTATCGCTACCTACGTGACTCATGATCTCAATAGCCGGTTACGTACGGATGTATAAAAGTTTTAAAAATTGGTTTAAATAATAATACACGGTGATAATCATCAATTTGACAATATAATAAATTAAAATTCCTAAAATTAAACAAGGGGAAAAACGAGAAAATAAACTTGACACGGATAACGAAAATCGTCTGTAATGTCGGTCAGACTCACGAGTGTGGTCAGACTTGATCAATTACTTTAACACAAAGAAAGAAAAAAAAAAATATAAATATGCGACTAAATTCACAACCTCACGAGATTAATTTAATCAATCCGAATACCCTGCACACAATAATTACGCGGTAAAGACTGGTCAATTATTATAACCGACAAATGGATAATAATCACTGATAATAAATCGGGAAGTACTTACGATTTGCAGGTCTTCTTGGAACCCCGTAGACTCGATATCAGCATGATAATTAGGTGGATAATTACTGATAATATCGCTATTGAATTATAGCGAAACAATTGGATTGCAGAAGAATAGATATCGTCCCCTTTCTACATAAACCTCGTATCTGCAAAATTGTATTTTTTGGGAAATCAATAAAAACATTTATTATTACTTAACTGTTGTGAATAGTTAGAAAAGATTAGAAATTCATACTCTTTATTTATTACTTTGACGTAATTGAACATAAATTATACCAGCCGCATCGATATTCTCGTTTCATTTATAAGTTTGTGTGGATACGCGTTTTCGTCTCAAATATCTCATAAGATCACTGAAAAAAAAAATTTTTTTGAGCCAGATTCTCAATTAATTGTTATGTTATATGGAGAAGAGAAGACAAAATTGGCCCCTAAAAATTTTGGATGCCTCGAAATATTTGGGGACAAAATGGGCCCTCAAAATTTTAACATGAAAAGTGTTGGGGGGGGGGCTAAAATGGGCTGCCTAGATTTTGAAAACCTACGAATATCGTTTAACTATATGAGCTCCTAAAATTTTCAAAATGATTCAAAACATAAAACAAGCAAGAAACATACATTGAGTTTTGTTGGGGGCCCGTTTTAACAGAATTTTCAGGATTTCTTAATTTTGATAGACACAGTAAATAACCATCAAAAACTCAGCAGAAGGAAAAATAAAGTAAAACAAGCTGAAAAACTCACATTATAAAAAATTTTGAGGCGTCCATTTTGCCCCACATTTTAAAATTTTTTATTTTGAACCACTTATCCCGTATGAAAATAACATATATGGTCAAAATATATGTAATAATATATGGTAAATATCAGAAAATATAAGTGGCCAATTTCACTATATTTACTAGTATATTTTTTTTTATATTAAAAAATATAATATTCATTATATAGAAGTCTGTATACGTTTAACTTACATAAGATATATATGTCAACCATATACAAAAAATATACTTTCATCATGTATAAAAATACATAATCTCGTCATATACGGAAACCATATTTTTATCATATACGAAGAATATATTATGATTATATATAAAAACATATATTAAGACAATGTTAATTGTCTTCGTCGTCCTCAGCCTTGCGGTTTCCATTTTTCCCCGTCCTGTTGCCGTCTGAAACTACACAAATCATAGTGCCGGGGTCACATGACTAATTATCACGTAGACGCATGTCCGTAAGGGTGAAGTGGGGACAGAGTCCCGAGGCTAGTCCTACACCCAAATTTATCGGTCAATCACTTCGATCCTGGATCAATTAGCGCTTAGACGGACTTTTCTCCTATTATTAAATTGCAATAAGTATTCTGTATTAATTAAGTTACGATATTTTCTATCAATACTCTGGCAATTTTACTCATAGTATTATTTTATTATTTCTTATTGAGTATTATAAGTCGAGTTTACATAAAATAAAATATTACGGTACGTTACCGGCAATCTACTTGCGATATAAACAATTATAAAATTTAAATAATAAAGTCAGTGTAATAATTGCGTTATCCTACATGAAGGGTCATTGTATATCCAGGGTATTCCAGGACACTCCTGATAATGTTATTTGCGGAAGCGTTTATTATTGTGAGTAACTGAACTTTATTATAATTGGCAATAAAACTTGTATTATTCTGATTAAATCCTATCACTCTATCACTATCTTACACTCGTATTATTTATTTTCCTATTCTACTGGTAAGAATTATTAAATAGTTTATTAAAAAGTATTATTAATTAAGTAAGAACTGATAAGTTTATTTTATTATAAGAAATCTATTAATAACTAATAAGCCGTGAGGTAAGTTAGTAAATTTTTCATACGTTGCCGAGTTTGAATAAGTGCGGGTCTTTGCTTTGCATGAACCCCAGCCCACTGCTCTGTCCAGGTAAAATCAAATTTGTTAGAGGCCAGCCTAAGCCAGGGTTCAACCCGCGAATTCTGGTGGCTGCTGGTAAAAATCGCGAAAGTAAAAAGCGATTTGTCTCAATATTTATATGGTATATGGGAAAAAAACTTTCTTATTGTACGACCAACTCCAATTAAATTAGATCCAAATTTTAATACACTAAATCGCAGTTAAAATTCTCAAAATCAGTTAATTCGATGCGAATATATGGGTCATTCCACCAAATGAAGTTATTTTTACGGGGCGACCCTCGTCGATTTGAGTTAAACTTTGTGGAGTCTTTCTATATATTTAAAAAAAAATTCTCTGAAAATTTGAGCCTTTAATATGCAGCAGTTTCAAAGTTATGATTTTTTGAATTTTTAAAAAATGTTTGTTTTTAACTTTTTCATTAATTTTTTTTAAGGAAAAAATTTGTTCAAAAAAATGAGCACATAGCAGTTATTCGTAGGAAAAATTCTCGGCTTTCCAATGAAAATATCCATTTTTTATTTTAAGTTACAGGAGACCTTTTAAAATTCGTTTCAAAATATGTAATTTTCACGATGTGCATATTTTTTGTTTGAACAAAATCAATAATTATTTCAATACACGTCATCGATTTTATAGTTTTATCAATCTGTAATAGTTCATTATGTGGCAAGAGATGAAACAAAACGATATGAGACGAGAATGAAGTAGGCTACCCGAGCCGTAGGCAAAAGCCGACAATAACTGTACTCTGAAGTCGTGTTTCATCTCGTGTTACACACTATTTTTTTCATGATTACCTGCATTGAAAATTAGTTTCAGTGACAGCAGCCAGCTAGAATTCAGTTAATTTAAGATCGATGGTGTGATCAACCATAGGTCTACGCGTAGCTTATGATTAGCAATTTATAATTAAACAGAAACCATAAATACTATTTATTCTTTACACAAATTTTTATAAAACTTGATGACAAAGTTAGAACTGTCATTAAGGTAGATAACATCAATAGCCTGAAATCAGTTTTGAACAAAACGCAAGAATCAAAGTTTAAATCACTAATTCCAAAACTTGAAGCTTTGATGCTGGTATCGTGAAAAATAGTTTTATAATTTTTGTTGTAGGAGCTTTACTGCAGATATATACCAGAAAACATATCCTCACACCGCAAGGTTTATGCATCCGGGCTATTCAAAATTTTACCAGCGTTGATTTCACTTTTATAACCAACCTTTATTGAAAGAAATGATTTAAAACAATTAGAAATACTTTTTAATGCTTTTAAATACTTTGAATACTTTTTAATCACCCTTTTTATGGGCATTTAACATTACAAATCGTTTCGAATCGTTTCTTTTAATTAAGGAATAATGACTTTTTATAGAAAATAAATGATTTAGACGTACGATACTTAGAGTCAAATACGGTGGAAGAAACACAAGCAGTACACCCTTTCTCACCTATTGTTGATAGCCTAGGATATACTTGTGTTAAAAATGTATCAAGATCCTCAAAAAAGTTAAAAATTGAAGTTTTTTTAATCATAGAGAGTTTATATTTCATTTAAGTTTGTTCAAACAAAAAAAATGCACATCTTGATAATTACATATTTCGTGGGGAAAAAAATTAGCTTTCAGAAAAAAATATCAAATTAGATGTATCAAGCGCCGCACGATCATAAAAATCGTTTTTTCTATTTTAAACGAATTTTAAAGAGTCTTCTGTAACTTAAAATAAAAAATGGATATTTTCATTAGAAAGCCGAGAATTTTTCCTACGAATAACTGTTATATGTTCATTTTTTTGAAAAAATATTTTCCTTAAAAAAAAGTAATGAAAAAGTTAAAAACAAACATTTTTAAAAAATTCAAAAAATCATAACTTTGAAACTGCAGCATATTATAGGCTCAAATTTTCAAAGAATTTTTTTTAAATATATAGAAAGGCTCCACAAAGTTTAAAATAAATCGACGAGGGTCGCCCCGTAAAAATATTTTTATTTGGTGGAATGACCCATATTCTCAACTATATATTTACTCATTTTGGTATATTACTAGACTCACACAGGCCCTCATACATGCTTACACATACACAAAAATATATACCCGAGTCGAAATATTTAACGTAAATTCAACGTTTTTAACGTTTTCAACGTAAATTCAACGTATTCAACGTTTTTAACGTAAATTCAACGTTTTCAGCGTAAATTCAACGTTTTCAACGTTTTGAACTTGAATTGAACATTTTGGACAGTGACCGGCCTATGAGAAAGAAAAGAGATCGGAAAAAGAAAGCACTGAGCTCTATCGCGAAGTTTTCCAGACTCATTATCAAAAAGATACGTAGTACCCTCAAGGTCTTTCTCTAGAACACAATCTATGATGCTGTCACTTAATCCAAGAACATTAAATTGAAGACTGACACTGCTATAAGATTGCCCGATCAAAAATGATTTCAAATTATTATAATTTAATTTATACTCAATTATAAGAATTTAAGATCATTTTCGATCGAGCAATCTTATGGCAGTGTTAGTCTTCAATTTAATGTTCTTGGATTAAGTGACAGCATCGTAGATTGTGTTGTAGAGAAAGACCTTTAGGATACTACTCATCTTTTTGATAAGTTTGGAAAACTTTGCGATAGAGCTCAGTGCTTTCTTTTCCCGATCTCTTTTCTTTCTCATAGGCCAGTCACTGTCCAAAATGTTCAATTCAAGTTCAAAACGTTGAAAACGTTGAATTTACGTTGAAAACGTTGAATTTACGTTGAAAACGTTGGATTCACGTTTAAAACGTTAAAAACGTTGAATTCACGTTTAAAACGTTGAAAACGTTGAATTTACGTTGAATATTTCGACTCGGGATACCTTCACGTATATAAGTTTCACGTACACGAGTTACAAGGAAGATGTACACTCGATAAGATTAACGTTACAAGATAAGAATGAGTTACAAAAATTTTTCCCTACCGTGCCTAAAGAAGTTTCACTTCAAAAAAATTATACAATGTTATTTAAATGGGAAAGGAGACCCCCCTTTGCCTCAGCTCAATTTTAGAGATATTGAGCTCAAACTTTAGAAGAATTTTTTTTTTTCATATTGAAGAAACTTTTAAAATACGTTTAATCGAAAAAAAACTTATTCTGACACAGTCTAATATATATACCCATATACATATACATAAACAGATTAAAATATATGCTTAAATATAACAAAGAAAATATATGGTGCTATGTATAATATAAATTATATGCTACCATATATTTCATTTTATATAAAAATTGTATATTTTTTGAACATAAAAGAAAGTATATCAATACAATATATTGTATGGTAAATTTAGATGTATATATTGATCAAAATATGGCAAACATATAAATGTCGCAGATGGAATATATATATTTACTACTGTATATTATTTTATATTAATTCGGCCAAAATCTCTATATGACTTTTCATAATATACAATAGAATATATCATATATTTTTTTGTTGAAAGCTTATATGATTTTATAAATTTTAACCATATATTGTTTTTTCATACGGGTTCTCAAAAGGCAAAATGTAAAATTTTTTACACTGTTTTTAAATATGTTCGAGTTACTTTATAATAAACTACGCATCGGTTGATGCTCCCCGTTTTGTTTTACTAGTACATAATAAGACATACAATTTAATTATCGATAAGATGAATTGTCAATTAACTTTAGCTGAGTACGCTGTGACATGTATTTTACATTTACGATTCACAGAGACAAACAACTCTAATTAACTGACATATCTAATTAATTCTCTTCATAGACGATGCACGAAAACGTCGTTTGTTTCTATAATGACTTCAACGAGTAAAGTATTTACATATGCCTCATTTATGTCTACTCGAAATTTAGGCATTGAGTTATTCAGTTAAGTCGTTGACAAGTGAGCGGAAGTTAACGTGTATTCAGTGTGTCATTGTGAGAAATTTTTTACCGCGCGTATTCGCTCCCTCCGGCAGTTAGACTGTTACTAAAATCTTTGTAAAGTTCATCTCGTTGCGATAAATAAGTGAGTGGTCTTGTTGGGTAAAACGATGCGGAAAACGAAATAAGGATAAAGTTAGGGTATAAATCATCTTACGTCATCAATATTATATGAAAATTTGTTTTAACTTAAAAATACTTATTAAAATATTTTTCTATTCAGTGAGTAGAAAAGCAGTCGGAGAGCCAGTGGCCGGTAAACCAACACTATTTCAGCAAGCTTCATATATTCCACACCTACATCACATAAAATATTCATTTATTTTTAATAATTCAGACTTTTTAATTAATGGCTGAACCTATGGACTTTTCCTTGGGTAATGAGGATTTTATTTAAATCGATAGTAGACAGAATAAAAGTTTAATAACATTAATATTCAAATCGTCACATCATGTAATATGCACATGAATATATCGGACGGTTTTAAGAATTTTAATTTTTAATTTTCGTTATTTTTTGATATTTGTTAGTTCTTATCAAAAAACTCATCCTCCTCAATTTTGAGATTTCTTTGATCATTGGTTCTAAAGATATGAGATTTTCAAAAAAAACCGCTCTTTTCATGGTTTTTTGCTCATAACTTTTTGAAAAATATTTTAAACAAAAAAACTCAAAGAACACAAAAGTTTCGTTATTCCTTGTACTTTTAGAAAAAAAATACAAATGATATTTTTAAAAAATTTTTCTGCGTTATTTTTAAGTTTTAAAACTTTAAAGTCATTTTCTGAAAATCATGCATATTTTGATTTTCCTGAAAATTTGTGTCAACAGACTACTACCTATACCACAACTTTTCAGGTGGTTTCGGTCGTGGGACCTCCGTAGCTACTATTTTTTTTCGATTATTCAAAATTGAAAAAATTTTTTTTTCACTATAAATTATTGTCCATACCGATTTTCTACACTGTACACTTGTTTTTCTTCTATATTAAACATTGATTTCGAATTTTTTTTGTTCTCAGTAGGGATTTAAAAGCAATAAGCAAAAGTTAATGCTATTTATGAGCAGTTATAATAAATGTTTTTATTTATTGAAAAGCAACTATTTCGAAGCAAAAGAAACATTAGATTTGCTATATAATTCAGGTAAGACCATTACAGGAGCTCAAAAATATCATATATTTATTCGATAAAGTGACGGAGCTTATTAACTGAGGAGTACTCTAGTTCATGAAATAATCGTTAATGTAAAATTTTTTAAAGAACATGGAAATAATTAAAAAAGTTTGTAATACAGTTTCGTTGCTTTTCCGAATAATTGTATGATATTTTTGATCTCCTGGAATGGTCTTAGCTGAATTATATAGCAAATCTAATGTTTCTTTTGTTTCAAAATAGTTGCTTTTCAATAAATAAAAACATTTATTATAACTGCTCATGAATAGCATTAACTTTTGCTTATTGCTTTTAAATCCCTACTCAGAACAAAAAAAATTCGAAATCAATGTTTAATATAGAAGAAAAACAAGTGTACAGTGTAAAAAATTGGTACGGACAATAATTTATAGTGAAAAAAAAATTTTTTCAATTTTGAATAATCGAAAAAAAATAGTAGCTACGGAGGTCCCACGACCGGAACCATCTGAAAAGTTGTGGTATAGATAGTAGACTGTTGACACAAATTTTCAGGAAAATCAAAATATGCATGATTTTCAGAAAATGACTTTGAAGTTTTAAAACTCAAAAATAACACGGAAAAATTTTTCAAAAAAATCATTTGTATTTTTTTTCTAAAAGTACAAGGAATAACAAAACTTTTGTGTTCTTTGAGTTTTTTTGTTTAAAATATTTTTCAAAAAGTTATGAGCATGTTATGTCCGCCGCTGTATTTTTAAATTATTTATCCGGGATTTCTCCCTTTGGTAGCGATAGAAAAATTTAACGAGCGATATGGAGGTTGCGGACAACAGTAAAGAATACGAGGAAGATTGTCACTTCCTATATTTATTATTTATAGTGGGTTTTTCGAAGAGTGTGAACCCAAACGCCTTCGAGCTTGGTTACGTTGCATTTATTAGTCGATCAAAAGAGAGAAAAGGTATTTAAAGTTATCTCTCACTTACCTTGAGTTGAGTCTGTTCTTCTAGCAAGGCAGGCAGTATCCCTCCAGAACTTTGCAGCTCACTCGGCCTCCTCCAGAAGGACTTGGTTGAATGGGCGCCGCTGGGGTAGTAGGATAGAGTCTTATATGCTATTTTCGAATGAACTCACTCAGTTAAGATTATGATCTTTTGTCTTTTTATTCAACTTCTCAATTACAGCACTTATACACTATAATTGTTACAATGGGTTTCACTTCTAAAGATGCAAAACCATTTACTTGATGATTATTATTTTTAATATACTTTTAGAATATATTATGCGTCCTTGTTTAGCCTTATGGCTTCTTATGCGCAGATTATCTCGACCCGAGATCGAACAATAATTACACTTGCTTTTTGTGTCACTATTCGATCGAGCCGGACGGAATTTTATAATAATTGTAAATAACAAAATAATACCGCTACACGATATGAAAATATCGGCCTAGTACCTTTATCAATTTACAACTTAACTGAATCTAAATTTAAGATAAACCGCTGTTAACAAAATAATACCGCTACACGATATGACTATCGGCCTAGTACCTTTTATTAAGGACGGTTACTTATTGCTTTCTCTAGGACAGATTTTTGCAATAAGATTACGGGCTATCGACGCCGTTTACGCGGACCGTAGGACTCGAAATTTAAAGATCTGATCAACAACCACGAAGCCGTACTAGCGGATCGTAGGACTCGAGATCTGAAAATTTGATCAACAACTAAGGCCCTGAGCCATGGTGCTCAGGCTATTTAAAAACTTTTGATTGATGTTTGATGGGAGTAATTAAATTATCGTCATTGGTGGAAAATGACGACAAGTTTTTATTTATTCGTCAATCGTTATTGCAAGAATCGTCGCTCTACTTTTATACGCATAAATGGTGGTAAAACTGACGCTGCGTTTTCGCGTGCTTTTGTAAAGAGGAGTTTCATAAATTTATTTATGAAATAAAATAAATTAATAAAAAAATTTATTGGACATAACATATCCCCCGGAAAGTAAGAGGGTTGCTAAACTCTCTTGCTTTCCTAAACAAAATGTCCCCTCTTTTTCAAAAGGTCGCGATAACGCTGACAATTATTCTTAGAATCTAAAAATATGTTTGCATTTAACAATTCCAAAATTTAATTTGAATTTAATTTTTTTTCTTTGTGGAGCTAATTATTCTCGATTATTTAATTCAATAGATAGCCGGAATAAATGCTAGTGTTTCAGAAATTGACAAATTTGTGATCAAATTTTATTTAATTGAGGTTATTTTCTTTAAAATAAAAAGAAAAGATTCATATTTCTCGATATGAATTCATATAAAATACAATTGAAATTTTTTCTTTTCCTTTTCTGCTGAGTTGTTATACTGTGTATTGAAATGAGTTCTTTAATAATTGATGTTATAATTAATAATACAAATACCTTTCGCGGAGATCTTATTAAAAGGCAATTTTTTTCTATGGTTAATTCAGATAACTATAATTCTGTTCAATGGATATTTTGGTATAATTTACTCGCGAAATAACTTTTCTAATTCTATATAATTAACAAAAATCACGACTCGTTAGGATTAACTCTGTTTTAATATAAATATTCTCTTTTCGAAGATATATTTAAAATTTTTACATTTTATTGAAATTTACTGACTAAGGAACTCGATGTTGTCTCTGATTTCACCAGACTGCTGCATTTATCGCATTCAATTTTTAAACTAGATAGATAGCATTTATAAAAATATAACGTTTAAAATTAATCAGAAAGAAATATTATAAATTGTAGGAGAAGGAAATCCTAAGATAAACAAGAGCAAAATAGAGTTACCCATGTAGGAGTCCCCAGTCTTGAACGACGGGACCAGACTCGGGCCAGTCTTGTGCAACCGAGCCTCGGTAGTTCGATGTTGGCCCATGCCTGGACCAGCCGTGGGCAATCAATCTTTGGATTTTTTTACGTTGGCCCGAGCTAGGGTCAGTCCTAGACAGCCGAGCCTCGGCTGTTCAACGTTGGCCCAAGTTAGGATCAATCCTGATCAACCGAGCCTCGGTTATTCAACGTTGGCCCAAGTTAGGATCAGTCCTGATCAACCGAGCCTCGGTTATTCAACGTTGGCCCAAGTTAGGATCAGTCCTGATCAACCGAGCCTCGGTTATTCAACGTTGGCCCAAGTTAGGATCAGTCCTGATCAACCGAGCCTCGGTTATTCGATGTTGGCCCAAGTTAGGATCAGTCCTGATCAACCGAGTCTCGGTTATTCGATGTTGGCCCAAGCTTGGGTCAGTACTGGAAATCTGAGCCTCGAATATTCGATCTTGGCTCAAGCGTGGATCAGCGTTGGGCCATCGAGCTTCAGCATTTCTTATATTTTATAAATAAATAATAGTTATTATAAAAAATGAAAAATAATTGTATGAATGAGTAAATTCAAATTATATATTATTATTTTTAATTATTTATAATAACTATAAATTTTAATTTGGTATAAATAAATCATAATTTTTCAATAATAAATGTTACTTATTTTGAAGTTCAGAATAAAAATGATCAGCGGCCGAAAAATTTTTATTCTGCTTAAAGATGCCGAAAATTGGCCGATATTTTGCCAACAAATAATTGGCCTATTTTTGGCCAGATTATATATTGTTTTTTAATAACATTATCGCGAGCAAAAATCTTTGGCCGAACCCGCATGAAAAAATTATATACTCTAAAAGTATATCTGACAATATAATGAAATTTATATCCGAATATAATTCATAATATAAAATATTATATACTCTAAAATAACTATTTTTTTGCCGTTTAAATTATATTATTATATATTGTAAAAATAGATGTATATAATATAAAATAATATATGTTGACATATATTCAGATTATACGGAAGACAAATATTAAGAAATTATATCATGAGCATATATGTAATTATATACTACTAAAATATACATTAATGTATATTACTTACTTATGAATTAACATATATTATTAACATATAAAATAACATATATTGTTACTATATAAAATAATTTATATCATTAATATATGTCAAGATATAGTATGAATATGAGTATTAACATATATTTTCGATTATAAATATATTATATAAAAAGTAATATACATACAAATATATGATCTAAATTATATAGTTTTAATTTGAAAAAAAAATACGTAGAGCATGAAATATTTCAAAATATACTTGTTTTTTATTTCAATAACATACAATAGTAAAATATTAAACTCATAACTTTTTAACAAACTTAATAACTGATTTAAAACGAAGTTTCAAACAGACAATACAACAGAGTACAATTTTCAATTTTTGGAAATATTTCTTAATAACAAGTATTCTTTAAATATTGTAATTGCAATACAAAAGTAACTTCTTAATTTATGGTTAATTTATTTTTTTAGTGATGGAGTTGGTCGTTACCGTCCTAAAATAAAAAAATGTTATATATATATAAATAACAATCTGATTTATATGTGTAAATACACGCCCCCGAAAAAATGGATTAGATCTATCTACACGGAAAGAAAATTATGGGAATGGTTCCTATAATTTTGTGAAATTTCATCCTATACCAGTGTAGGAATGACGACCATAAATTATGGGAACACGTCCTATAATTATAGGAATGTTACACATAATTATAGGAATAGTTCCTATAATTATGGGAATGATACCTATACCATTATGGGAATGGTTTCTATAATTATAGGAATTGTTCCTATAATTTATGGGAATGGTTCCTATAATATTATAGGAATACTCCCTATAATTTTCTTTCCGTGTAGATTTACGTAGACACACTTTTTTGTGCATCATTAAATCTTCATGGATCTATATAAATCCACGTAGATCTAATGTATTTCTTTACGGGGTGAAAGAAAAAAAAATTAATAAAATTACAATGTACAAAGCAAACTGAAAATGCTAATAGGAGTTAATCAATTTTGACAGTATAGATTGGAAAAAGTCAATTAAAAATTGTCACTGAAAATTAAAAAATACTGAATATGTGTAACTTTTAATTTTCAATGACAACTTTTACTTATGATCGAGAAGTTTTTTACAATTTAGAATGTCAAAATTTTCAGTTTGCTTTGCAGATTGTAAATTTTTGCTTCATCTTTCAGTGTAGTACTTCAATATTGTCAACTTTATGTTTTCTCCTTAATTCATTCAGTTTATTGTTGATACTTTGTCCTAAAAATCCGCGCTGATATGATTGAGGATGTCTTTTCTTTACTGTGACTAACAAAATAAATATTTTTATCATTTATGATGCTCTTGAGGTTAAGCCCTGCTTAAGAAAAATTATTTGAAATGATTCCAAACAATTTGAAATGATTTAAAATAATTTAAATCGACTAATGTATAGGTATGCACTGTAAAAAAAAGCGTTGATAAAAATAGACTCATTTTAACTCCGCCCAGTGTTAAAATTAAATTGCACCGGTGTAGGAGGCGTAATTTAGCGGTGTTAAAATAGCGGTGTTAAATCAGTGTGAAAGTGGGTTAAACTGCGTCTGCTTAGAGTATTAATTTTAAAGATTATAAAACATAAAAGATGTCAGTTCTTTATGAAAATTAATAAAAAATATCATTTATTAACAAGTGCGGCGTTATTTTCACACCGCTTTCGGTTTTGAAATTTAACACTGCCGATTTTAACACTTACCTCGCTTGGACTTACGCCGGTGATTTTTTACAGTGTACAATTAGCATGGATTAAATAAATTTCTTAGCAGGGAGGTGAATAAAAAAGTTAATTATTTTTTACTTCGAATGGCATCTACAATTTTTTTATCCAAGCCAAGCCGTTGGTCAGTCGATGTTTTTAATTTGGATGGTCCACCTCCTAGATTACTTTTAAGTAAAACTTCCATAGGGAATAAAGCCATTACCAACGACGTTCCCATGGAAGTATATGTTGGCTTAGATTTTGCTGTGTCCCATTGATCCTGTGTTATGAAAATTCCACTTCCCTCATTTCCAATTTCAATCTAAGTTTTTTAAAGTATAAATGAGATATAATTTAGGATTTAATTAAAAAAATTTAGATACCTTGTCATCACTTTTTTCAGCTACATTTCTTATTTCGTTTAAATTTCTTACATCTTTTCCAATTTCCAATAAAGCTTTTTTAATAATTTTATTGTCTATAATTTTAAATATAATTAATACGTAGTTTTAATATAAGTTTAAGTCGATTACGTAAACTAAGTTTTCGAATCCTTATTTATCTACACACAGAGAATTTTAAGTAAAAATTACCCATAAAGTTTGATAATGTAAAAAAATCTAGCTAGTAACTAAATTTTTACTATGTTATTAGTAGAACTTGCACTTCGTTACATGCTATCGAGTAGTATATTCTACCATGTGCATGGGAAAAATTTTAATATTTACCACATGCCCTCACAGCATCAAAATTTTTGGGTAATTTTCACTAAAATTTCCCAACGTGTATAGATCTTTTTAAAAATCATTTTAATGAATAATGAACAAAATATACAAAGTATTTATGAAAATTAATGATAAATTCACCAAAATAAAAAAAAATGGTGAAAAATTAAAAAGTGGACACCTCAATCACTTATTTTATATTTAATCATTACTATTATTTCACAATATTATTACTAGATTATTCATATTGCCAAATTATTTTGATTTAGCATACCCAAGACAAAAGTTATTGAGAATTATATTTGAAGACATACATATAAAAAAAGGATTCCTTTACTCAAAAAATTAACACTCACTCCAAGAAAATGTTTGCATTATAAATTGAAGACAAACATACTCTAGTGGCAATAAAAAATTTTTTGAGGTAAGAAAAAAGTTTTTAATGCAAGAATTTTTAGTTCTAAGAAAAAATTTTTTTTTTCGATTCAAAATGCAAACTATTTCTTGCTCCAAGAAATCCTTGTTTCCTGTGTATAATAATATTAATTAATAATAATAATAATATATAAAATTATATCACGTCGATTTTGGTTTTCAATTTTTTTTTTTAATTTTTATCTCTAAAATAAGTCTACGAAACGATTTGTTATGAAAAAAAAGTTATAGGATATTCGGGTTTTAAAAAGCCCTTTGGAGACTAAATAACGTATAAAAATATGCCCTTTTGGGATTGGCTACGCGAAATTAATTAAATATACACCATTATAAATTGATTGAAGAGACATATTAATATTATCATCCGGCAGAACTTCGATCCCAGAAGTGTTGAATTCATCATGATTGTGAATATTGGATGACCCTGCAATACTTAAATCAAAGGATGAACGACGTCGCTTTGGTGCTGGAGACACCGAATTTTCGAATAGCGTAGTTTCAGTTAAAATAGCTCTTTTTGCTGTTTGTTGGGAATCTTCGTCAATATTATTATTTAATATGCCTTTTTTCCATTTATTTTTCAGTTGAACACTTCCTGGATGTAAGCCATGTTCCGGAGAAACCGCGCATTCCCTTTCCTTCATAATTTTTGTTAAAGTTTTTAAGGAAGCTATTAAGAAAAAAATGATTTAAAAAAAATATCCAAAAATTATTGCTCATTGCAATTTTATTGTGGATATTTGAATAATCAAAAATAAGTAGGTATTTTATAATTAAATAAATTAAAATCTATCGCTTACAAGAAACTGCAACAACATAAGCATCATAAAGTGGCCAGCCACCCAATGCTTTTTTTTTTTTTTTTGATATTTTTTCTCTCCACTCAATGATATATGAAATGTCTGGATCATCTTCAGTTTCCCATGTCTGTAAATCAAAGTCCCTTATCCACTCTATAGGGATTCCAAGAGTATGCGTATCATGAAACTGGCCTTTAATCCAGCAAACAAGGGCGTACAATTGTGTATTATTTTTATTCATTGTGATTATCACTCTTTCCCGTCAAAATTTTATATTAATAAAATTTTATTATTAATAGTGACAATAACCCTAATAATCTTAGTATATGTTTCGTATCAACTAAATAAAATACTTGACAATCGATTTGAAGTTGTTCCATATCGCTGTTTGTAAAAAAAAAAAAAGAATAAAAATAAAAAATATTGACTATATGTCACTGAGTAATTCTTTATAGGATAATTTTTCAAATAAAAAACTAGTAAAAATGAAACAGTCATCTCGCAAGTTGAAAAATTTGGAGAGCAAAGCACAGTTGAATAAGAAAAAAAAAAGACGAGGCCCATATATGAAATATAACATGTTTGGAAGCACTGCTAAAATAAATTCAAGAACAAAACGGAACTGGAACATGAAGTTCAGAGCAAAAATGTAGGATAGATTTGGAGTAGCTGTTTCTTTAAATTTGGTTCTTGATTTGAACATGACTAAAGTTATAAAGTATATGATTATTGAGTGATAATATTTAAATTTGTTATAGACAAAGTCCAGGCTCATCTACTTTTGTTTTCATTGGTAACGAGGAAAACGATAATAAAAAAACAAATAATGTGGGTAGTAATTCAGTAAATATCCAAAATTTACAAGTAAATAACCACTTTAAATTTATTAATGAAAAAAAACATATATATGTTAGATTTAAAAAAAAAACAATTGTCTCGTAGTCTTTACAGCTAGTTTTAGACTATACTATGCAAAATTTTCAAGAGCTGATTTAGGGGAGACCGGGGCAAGACGGTCCCCCTGGGGCAAAAAGGCCCACCTCAAAAATTAACCAACATTTTTTTTTTCTTGTTTTCTTTTGATTATCACAAATTCAGATTATTTACTCATTTTTAGCCTTATACGTGAAACTAGGGGCAAAATGAACCACTCAAAAATTCTAAAAAAAATGTATTTCATATTATTATAACCTAGTCATGATTAATTTAATAGAAATATCATTTTTTGGTTAATTCTTTTATTTGGTAATATGTTTGGAAAAAAATTAAAACACTTAATTTTTTTCTACAGAAGTGAACAAATCACTCGTATTATATCAAAAAAGGTTATTTCGAGTATTATAAAAGTAAATACAGTTGTTAAAGATAAAAATATAAACATTTGGAACGCGGGAAATTTTTTTACAATTAAAAAAAAAAAATTTTTTTTTCATATTTTTCGGAGGGGGCCGTCTTGCCAAAAAAAAAAAAAAATTTTTTTCAGGAGCTTCACTAAAATTTTGATGAATTGAGTTAAAGTTGGACGAGAGGAATCGACTTGATGGTTAAAAGCCACAAAGAATAATAATCGGCTTAGGTGGGCCGTCTTGCCCCGGTCTCTCCTATAGAAGTTTGATGAAAATATAATTTATATATATATATTAGGGTGCTTCGTTTGAAACGACTATTTTTTTTTTTCGCTCCTATCCCGAAATTTTGTTGGAAGTACTCCAAAAAAAATTCCCTGAGAGTTTGAGCCCTTAATATTAATATTAAGTACTTTCCCAGAGCAGGTGAAGATTTCCCATTTAAAATACACGTAAACTTTGGTTTTTATTTTTTAAACTTCTAGAACTCCGCGGCATTTTATGATATCATCTCGCCCAAAGTCGGGATTTTCTCAGAATTAAATGTACTACAAAAGTCCCCAGTGTCGCGAAGTCGTAACTCATACGCGTGGGGTAGTACGGACCGCTAAACCGAGCTTTTTCATAGAATCCTTGTTTTTTTCTTATTATCTCATAAACAACAAGACCTACAGAAAAATTGTAAAAGACAATTTTATATGAAATTTATTTTGCTACAAAAAAAGTCCTTAGCGCCAAATCACTCAGATTGATATTTTCTGAGATATTAATTATTGAAGTTTAAGTAGCATTGAATTCCCATAAAATGTCAAATCAAATCTTAGAAAATATTGATTTTTTATTTGACTAATATCTCAGAAAATATCAATCTGAGTGATTCGGTGCATAGAACCTTTTTTGTAGGAAAATAAATTTCCTATAAAATTGTCTTCTACAATTTTTCTGTAGGTCTTGTTGTTTATGAGATAATAAGAAAAAAACAAGGATTCTATGAAAAAGCTCGGTTTAGCGGTCCGTACTACCCCACGCGTATGAGTTACGACTTCGCGACACTGGGGACTTTTGTAGTACATTTAATTCTGAGAAAATCCCGACTTTGAGCGAGATGATATCATAAAATGCCGCGGAGTTATAGAAGTTTAAAAAATAAAAACCAAAGTTTACGTGTATTTTAAATGGGAAATCTTCACACGCTGTGGTCGAGTACTTAATATTAATTTTAAGGGCTCAAACTCTCAGGGAATTTTTTTTGGAGTACTTCCAACAAAATTTCGGGATGGGAGCGAAAAAAAAAATAGTCGTTTCAAACGAAGCACCTTAATATATATATATATATATATATATATATATATATATATATATATATATATATATATATATATATATATATATATATATATATATATTCCAGCGAATCGTATCTATAATTTTTTTTTTTATTCTGTACCAATCATATAGAGAAGGATACTTTTTTTTTTAATACAAAATTCATTTTAGAATTATGTAAATCCGAAGGATGTGTATGTCATGGAGAATTCCATCAATGAATCAGTTATTGAACAAGACGTTGACATAAATACGGACATTGAACTTTGCGGATCAGATTTTGTTGTGAGTGATTTAACTATTTCTATATGACTGTCAAAGTTGTTTGGTAATTGTTGTTTGGTAGCTATTTAGCTAGTTTGCACTCATGTTAGTTTATTGAATAAATTGTAGGATAATTTTTTAGTTAGAGTAAAAAAAATACCCGCACTAAGAAGCTGGATTTAAATCTTGATTATCAAGTACAAAATTTACAAATTTTTTTGGCAAGTTCAAACTATTGATATTCGATCGCTTTTCATCAAATCAATATATGATTGCTTTTCTTCTTTTCAACAATTTTAAAAAGTTAAATATCAGAAAATTGTAGAGCTTATTGTTTTTTTATTAAATAATTTTACGGAATGAATTTTACCACTAAAATAACAAAGAATAATATTAATTAGAAATCTGAAGGATTTAAACGAAGTTTTTGTTTATATTGAAATGATAATCATAACTAACATAACAGCTTTCTGATTGTTTATCATTTTTTTACGAATAAAAATGATTATTTTAGAATCACTCTTATCATGTTCGTAAATTGAATTAAATGAAAACCATGGAAAATCAGATAATAAATTAACAAAAATTGCAATTGAAAAATAGAACATTTACAGACTCTCAGTTTTTTTCAAAAACAATCAAATCATTCCATCAAATTAAATTAAATTTACAGCTGTTTAATTAGCATAATGGTTTATAATTTTAACATCCAAAATCATTCTGGTAATAAAAAGAAAAATATTAAATTTTACCTGTAAAAAAATTATTTAGATCTACGTAGATCTATTTATAGAATATTATTATGAACAATGTCTTTCACGTGCGTGTGTGTGTGCAGGAGTGTGTGTGTGTGTGTGTGTGTGTGTGTGTGTGTGTGTGTGTGTGTGTGTGTGTGTGTGTTAAAACATTACTTTATTGAATGTTAATTCGTTATAATTTGCTGTCTGATTTCTTGAGATTTTTATTTAATTATCAATATAATTTAAAATCTACAGGGTGACATAGTAAGTGAAGAAGGTTCTACTATTGACGTACAGGATGATATTATCATGAATGGAAATACCAATATTAATTCTAATGCATATTCGACAAATCAGAATGATTGGAAATTAACCCAGAATAACAAATTAACTACTGATGATTATACTAAAATTTTATTTACACTAGCTCTTAAATTAAGAGATAATTTAACATACACATCTGCTTTGCATATTGCTCAAGTATTGAATGTGTTTACTAATACAACAACAAGATCTTGTTCGAAATATTACTGGAATGAAATTTGCAATGAATACTCGCAATCTTTGTCTACGCATAGTATTTGTATTAACTGTGGTGATTACCTTGGAATTAGCATCAAGAAGCATCTCAAATGTGATAAATGTTCATTACGTATGAAGTGTGAATCGTCAGATGGTTCTTTTTTGTGTCTCTCATTAACAGATCAACTTCGACACATTTTTGAAAACACGAATGCTCACAATCTTTACTCATCACGACGTCGAAAGTTTAATCAATTTGCAATTGAAGATATTTACGATGGTAAACTTTATAAAAAAGTAATAAAAAATACTATCGATACAATCACTTTAAACTTTAGTGTTGATGGAACTCCAATTTTTGACAGTTCTAATAACTCAGCATATCCAGTACTATGTACAATTAACGAACTATCACCAACAGTGCGTCAAAAGTACATACTTCTTGCTAGCATCTGGTATGGGAACAGCAAACCTAAAAATATGAACGCCTATCTAACACCTTTTGTGAATGAAGCAAAAGAATTATATAACAATGGATTTGATTATATTTATAAAGGTCAAAAATATAATAAAAAAGTTATAATTTTAATGGGTGTTTGTGATTCTGTAGCTCGTCCACAAGTACGATGCTCAACCCAGTTTAATGGGGAATACGGTTGTGGTCTTTGTCTCCATCCTGGTAAGCAAATTGAAAAAGGCAATGGATATGCTCGGGTTTATCCTGTGGATGGTGATAATGCCTTCGGCACAGGACTGAGGACTCATAATCAAACGTTGAGACACATTGAGAAACAAGAAAGAGGCATGAAAAAAAAATCAATATTATGTGATCTTCCATATTATGACATCATCAACAATCTAGATGCAGACTGGATGCATTGTGTAGCATTAGGTGTGTGCAGACAGTTTTGTAACCTATGGTTTTCATCAATGTACAAAGGCAAAGCTTTTCATTTTGGAACTATGTTGCAAGATATCGATGAACTCCTTTTATCCTATTCTCCTACAATAGAAATTTCAAGGACACCTCGAAAAATGAGTGATCGAGTACACTGGAAAGCCCATGAATGGGTTATATTCCTACTATGTTATAGCTTACCAACTCTAATGAAATTTTTTCCTAAGAAATACGTGGATCATTGGGCTTTACTTGTCGATGGAATTTCAGTTTTGCTGAAGAAATCTATAATGCCATCAGAAATTGTTTATGCTGAAAGATGTTTAATAAACTTTATTAAGAACGTGGAAACATTATATGGTGAGGAACACGTCAGCTTCAATATACATCTCTTAGCACATTTACCTCGTAGTGTTCGAAACTGGGGCCCACTTGATACACACAGTGCATTCATATATGAAGATTATAATCAACAAATTAAGTTTTCTGTGAAGAGTTCAAACGGCGTGGCAGTACAAATTTGTAATCATTTCAAATTACAATGTGCAGTTGACAAATTGAAAAGTTTACATTATAACGATCTAACTTCTAGGCAAAAGAAATGTTTAGATAAAATACTTGGTAAAAAAGATAATCCTCGCCCTCGTTTGCAAATTGGTGAATCGCATGTATTAGGAAAATTTGTAATATCTAATAAATTACCAAGAAATGAAATTCTAGCATTGCTCAGAATACATGTAGTTACTCAGGAAAATGACATGTTTTATATATATAATCGTTGTTTGATTAATAATAGAATTATACACAGCCTCTCTTATAAACGCATGACTAAACGAGTCAATTACAATGTTAAATTAGACGACGGTGAAATATTTGAAATTCATAAATTTATTGGAATAAAAACAAATAATCATTTAGCTGGCTTCATAATTGGAAAATACTTCAAGCGGTGTGACAAAGTGATTGTAGAAAATCGTAGATTGGAGCATTTAACTAAACTTAAAAAAAAATTAGAAGACCTGGCAGCTGTACCGGTTGAAAGAGTCCGGGAAAAAGTGATCATTATTAATATTGAAAGAGAAAATTATTTTATTGCATATGAACACCCTTGTCGGCATGAAGTTCTCTTTTAAGAAGTAGTTTAAATGGAAAAAAACTTGGAACTGAATCATATTATAGAGATTGCTTGGATAAAAATTCGATATTTCTATTATACGAAATAAAACATATTATTTGATGTTCAATAAAAACTTTATTCTGAATCGAATGATTACTTAATGATCTAAATTAGAGTATTTACAAAAGTCAAATAAACAATAAATGTATGTTTCACGATGCTAAATGTATTTTCTTAGTCCCACAGATTAACAAAATAACATACAGAAAAATATGTCACGTCAAATCCATCAGGCTGACCTAATCTACTCTTGGGTGTCACAAATATAGTCAAACACTGCTAGATAGACTGCAACAATTTTTTTATACACCTAGGAATTTTTTCATTCATTAATTAGTTGCTCCAAAGCTACCTGGTTGACCTGATCTACTCTTGGGTGTCATTCATATAGTCAAACACTGCTGGATAGACTGCAACAATTTTTTTATGCACCTAGGAATTTTTTCATTCATTAATTAGTTGCTCCAAAGCTACCTGGTTGACCTGATCTACTCTTGGGTGTCATTCATATAGTCAAACACTGCTGGATAGACTGCAACAATTTTTTTATACACCTAGGAATTTTTTCATTCATTAATTAGTTGCTCCAAAGCTACCTGGTTGACCTAATTCACTCTTGGGTGTCATTCATATAGTCAAACACTGCTGGATAGACTGCAACAATTTTTTTATGCACCTAGGAATTTTTTCATTCATTAATTAGTTGCTCCAAAGCTACCTGGTTGACCTAATTCACTCTTGGGTGTCATTCATACAGTCAAACACTGCTGGATAGACTGCAACAATTTTTTTATACACCTAGGAATTTTTTCATTCATTAATTAGTTGCTCCAAAGCTACCTGGTTGACCTAATTCACTCTTGGGTGTCATTCATATAGTCAAACACTGCTGGATAGACTGCAACAATTTTTTTATGCACCTAGGAATTTTTTCATTCATTAATTAGTTGCTCCAAAGCTACCTGGTTGACCTAATTCACTCTTGGGTGTCATTCATATAGTCAAACACTGCTGGATAGACTGCAACAATTTTTTTATGCACCTAGGAATTTTTTCATTCATTAATTAGTTGCTCCAAAGCTACCTGGTTGACCTAATTCACTCTTGGGTGTCATTCATACAGTCAAACTCTGCTGGATATACTGCAACAATTTTTACTAGTCTTTGTAAGACTGTTGTCTTCTTGGCGAGTCAAGAATGTCCTTTCCTAGCCTGCATTAGTATTTAAATTCCGAAAAGTCTTATGTTTTAAATATCATAAACGATAATGCAATGTTCGCGTACGATTTTTGCTTTTTTTTGTACGAAATTTAATTTCCTTTCGGAATATACATTGCTCAAACTTTTCAAATAGATTTCAAATTCGCACAATAGTTTTTTTTTGGTCATCTGGATTGACATTTCTACAATATCGAAAGAAAAAAAAAGTCGATTTTTTTACCCCAGTCTAATGTATTCTACAATATATAACTTAATATATTATTTTCGACTAAAATAATTTATATTGAAAAATATGTTTTATTATATAATTCAATAATATATATTATAATACATTTATAAATATCTATATATTTATTATATTTCTACATATAACATTATTTATACTTCATTAATTATATCAATAAAATATAATATATTATCATTACAAATATATATATTCCTATAACGAAGCATATAGATCTTCCTATAATTAATAATATAAAATCGGATATACTATCAGAATTATATAGACATTATATATTAAAATACATAGATTTTTGCCGCTATATATAATTATATACTTACACTATATTTTCTAATATATATTGATAATATAAAATTTTTTCATGCGGGAAAACAGGCTGAAAGTTAAATCGGCCTGTTTTCGGCCATAGTATTTTTTTTTAAATAAAATTATGGTACTTAAAAAAAAATTGCATGCAATTCAAAATAGAACATAAAAAAATTTCAAGTTGTGGAACTTAAAAATATATTTCAAAATTTTGAGAAAAATTATGTTTTAGTAACTCACTAAGTTATAATTTTATATAAGACATAGTGAAAACATTTAATTATTTAATAGTTATAGTGACATAATTTTCATGGGAATTGCTTATATTTTGCGTTTACTCCGCAAATTTTTTACAATGTAAGCATACTAGTTAATCGTATAGGAAAAACGAGTTACATATGACCATACATGGCCATATATAAAGCCAATATACTTTTTAAACAATTTTATACATAACTATATAACCAAAATTACACATATCGCAATTACTTACATTCCGGATTTTATAGCACACGAAAAAAAAAATAAGAAATTTTTTTGTTATTAATAAAAATAGAGTTTCAATTATATTTTGCTGTTTTAAAAATAATGTACTCTTTCAATCTCATATAGCACAAGTAAACTCAGTAGTCACTGTCGGTAGCGTAGCCTAGTCGTTAGTGCGTCGGTCTTTCGTTCGTTAGGTCCCGGGTTCGAATCTCACTAAAGCGTGCGCGGTTAGTCGATGTTCTAGCGTTTTTTCGCGTAATAAAAAATTCTACTAAATTAGATATTAAATTAACTACATAATCTGATGATTCCCGCATCACCAAAATGATTGAACAAAAAAAGGAAAAAAAAAAAATACTGTAACTGAATAAGTTTTTTTTTAATTTATTTGAAATTTCTATACATAGCTATGTATGTATTGGAAAATTTTAATATATGGCCATATATAATTCTCTTTTTCCGGACAATTAAACAAGTATTTGATAATTACAATTATTTCTATTCTATTCAATTAAATGAAATAATAATAATAAATATTTTCACCCGGAGCCGCTGTGTTGCAGCGGTGTTGCGGCAAAAGATGAAAATTTAATTTTTTAAATATCAAATTTTATTTTTACTCGGGTATCAACCTTGGCCCAAGCTAGAATTTAGTATTGGGCCAACTTTCACTGCCACTCTTGGCCCAAGCTAGAATTCAATATTGGCCCAACCTTTAATACCAGTCTTGGGCCAAGTCTACATGCCAGGCCTGGCACGTAGTTATCATCCCATATTTGAACCAGAGTTGGGCCGTGGCTGGTTCACAATCTTGGGCCAAGGTTAAGAAGTGTTGGCGCAGGCCTGGGCCTATGCTGGGCCTATCGTCATTTCCTATATGGGTAAAACAGAAAAAAAAAACAAAATGATTCATTTTCGATTATAGGAAAGTAAAAAAAAAAAAAAAAAAGGAAAATAATGGCTGATATCGATTTTAAATCCCTTGATGGTGAGACCTTCTAAATAATACTAAAGTTCTTATTAAAAAAAAATTTCTCGACTTTACTTTAACATCTCTTATTGAGATGTAAAACACAATGTGTTCTGGTCTATAGCAGACCTTAATTATCAATGGCAACCTTGAAACGCTGATTTGCAATGTTTATTTCCTTTTTATATGAGCTCTGCAGAATTACATGTGAGCTATGTGTGTCAATGGCTCGACACACAGTGGCAGAATAATATTGTCAGCGTTTCTTACTTAACACCTGCGTGTCAGTAGGTTACTGGTCGACTGTTGTGTATGTGTTTTGGACTATTTATGTTTTTCATTGGTTCAAGAAATTTTTTTTTTTTTTTTGCGTTTTATGCTTGTATATGAAAAAAAACAAAATATTTCGACTATCAGACCGTAAGAGTGAATTAGGATTTTCAGAAGAGTACATTTTCTTGGATTTGGGGAGATTCATGAATCAAATTTGTTATCAAAAAAAAAAAATTTATGAATATTATTTCTATCTACCTTTTTTTTTTTCAAACGAAAATGAATTTAATTTATAATTAAATTGCTGTGTCTAAGTAAGACTTCCTTCGCTTACGGTAATTTGATTCGAATTTAAAAAGTATGTGTTTGCAAATAATAGTCAATCTTACACGTTAAAATTTAGATTATCGTATCATACGAATAAAAAAAATTTTTTATATATATTAAAGAAATGTTTTCTCATTGCATTATAGATATAATAAAGTCTATAGGTTATATGGAATATTTCTAAAATTTTCATCAAATTTAAAGTATATAGTATTAATCTAATATTTAACTTATTCTAACTTACAAAAGTTATTCTCTTGCCGCGTACAATTTATTTTCGAGATGATTCTGCAACAGTTGATTCTTCTGATGTTCTCTTATTGATGAAATCTTTTGATAAAATGGCACATGTTGAGTTGATTCGCTAGGCATCTGTTTATCTGCCTAAGATGATTCTTGAGTGAGGCCTTGAAGATATATTTTTCTTCTTGTCGTGAAATTATGGTGCCCTTATAGGATCCCTCCTTTTGATTGGTTGATTAGTTTGTAAAATATTTTGCTTCTGCACTCAGTTGTTGATGGTATAAAGTTCAAAAGCCCCAAAATATGAACATACATCTAGTAATATTTTTCCTGGATTCTAAAACCGAATCTAAAAGCGAATTACTGAAGGGTTAGTGGTTAGTAGATAAAAAGAATACCGGTCAAGAGTTTTCAAGGTTTTAATTAATATCTTAGGATTAGTAAAATTTTAAGGCCTCATTTATCTTAAGCATCTTCAAATTGATAGAAATTTGTTTAACAGTAAAATTTTTGTTTTGACAATTTTGAACAGAAATGAAAAGAAAGTTTTGAAAGTAAAGATTTCTATCGGAGTAATTTTTAATTGCGACGATAAATCAGGAGCTTTACGGAAAACAAGGTGAATTTTAAGATTCAGAGTTTCTTCAAGCAAATAATCGAACCAAGGCAAAAGAATAATTTTAAATTTTCTTTTTGCAATTTTCTCGTCCCTAAATGGTGTATAGAATTTCAACACTGAAAATTTTGGACTTACAACCCAACCATAACTAAGAGATTTACTAGAGCCAACAGATCTTTTAATAAATTTGAAGTTTAAAAATAACGATCGCACAATCCTTGAATTTTTTTCTGCAATTTTATTTAAAAATTTAAATCGCCACCTTAAAAATTTTAAGATTGATTTCTCATCGTCCCCCTCTCTCCTGAAAGAGATAGAAGGAGAAATCGAATCAAGATTATTACAATCAATTCCATCAATTTTACAAGAGAAATTTGAAATAGATTTCAAATACTTGTAAATCTTATCTGGTATTGAATCTGAATTTTCTTCGTAAATTTCTTTCCACAAAACTTTCAGAAGGATTGGGGAGGCTCTCACATTTTTGTTTAATAATTTTGACGAATTTTGAAAATAAATTTTAGAATAATTTTGGGTTACGAATTTACCTGGACTACCTGAAAATAAATTTACAAGTTTTAAAATGAACAACAAATGAGATTTCTTAGTTATAAAATTTTCCCTCTGTCCTAGAACTGGCAAGATTTTAGACAACGAAAATTTTGAAATACTTTGTTTATCTCTTACGAAAAATGCTACTGGGTCTTGTGGTCTTGAAGATATTTTAAAGTTGGGAGGCCGTAATCGCAATGCGTAGATTTTATCATCCCCCCCTCTCCTAAAAGATAAAGGCTGAGAAATAGAGAGCTGAGTACAAGATTCAAAAACACTCAATTCGTAAGGATGATCTCGAACTACTGTGAAAAATTTTGCATCATTGAAAGGCATTAAATAAAATTTATTTTTATAGAATTCCTTCCACATTACTTTAAGAAGTGTTGAGAAATAAATTTTGTCGCTTATAAAAATTTGTTCTGGATTATTTAATTGTTTCAAAATTTCGAAAGGTTTTTTATGTCTTGGAATTGCTTCGGAGTCTGCATTAATTTTATCGTCCCCCTTTTGACACATCCCTAAATTAATAATATCTGAATGCCTTGTATCGAAAAGAAGTTTAACTTTTGGTTGCCTTCCTTCAAAAATTTTAAATTTAGAATCTGTTAATGTTGTACAATTTTGACTAATAGGCAATTTTTTTAGAGAAATGTTTTTAGTATCTGAAAGGATTAACGATTTTTCCAAAATTTGAACACTTTCAGACCTTTCTTCAACTAATGTATAACTTGGCTGGAGAACAGTAATATCCGGATTGGTCAAGTTAGAAAGAGATTCCTCGAAGAAAGTTGCTTCTGGAATAATTTGAACGGATGTTTGAGAAATCTTCAAAGTCACATAAGGCATTTTTCGTTTCCTTCGTTTAGGATTTATAATTTTTGCAAACTTTCTTATACATTCGGGATTATATGATTTAGAAGGAGTATCTTCCAGCGATTCCCAAACTACAGTAGGTTGTAAAACTTCGACTTTCCTTAAACACCGAGATTGTAGAAAATAGTAGGTATCAACACTAGTAGTATCAACTATAGGATTCTGTTTTTGAATGGAACTAGTAGAGACTCGATAATCGTTAAGATATCGTCCCCCACTTTTCTCATAGCAACGATAATCAGAGGATTCACGGCTTGGAGAATAAGGAAGTTCATAAAATAATGCTTTTTGCTCAACTGCGAGGTAAAGTTCTTCCAGTGTTTGAGGAGCCTTTCTAGCCGCAATACGCTTCATATGATTAGGTAAATTTTCATAGAATTTGTGGAAGGCAATACGATCTGCTTTTTCGGATACATACTCGACCTCACTCTTAGGGGTAAAGGACAGCCAAACCCGGATCATCTCGCGCAACTTGTAATAAAATACTGCTATATTATCTTCGTCCTCTATGTAAGCGTTTTCTAGTTGCGTTTGCCACGTTTTTGGATCATTAAGTGCATCCATCATGGCATAAAAAATGTCAGAGATGCCTCGAATAGAATTATACCTGAAAATGTTACAAATATGGCCCGCCATTCTTTGAAAGATTCTTACCATAAAAATGTTTTGGTGGTTAGGATGGATATACGGCGTCCATTTTCGAACTACATCTACTAACTTCATAAGAGCTTGTTTGAAATCTGAAATTCTACTATCAAGTTCCGGTAGTTCGGATAAAAACTTTAAAGATAATTTATTTTGAGATGACTCGATGTTTTCCATATGCAACTGGACATTTGGCAAAACTATAGGTTTATTATTGTCCATTATTTTTTTTTCAAGAGAATTCTTTAAAGATGGAGATAAAATTTTGAAAAGTATAATAAAAAAAAAAATAATGAAAGATGAGGCTATATAACAATATAGCCTTATATTGAATTCAAACAGTCACCTGGTTTTCTGACTGATGTAACCTGAGGTACATAGTCAGCAATTTTATAAATGACTAAGAATGTCATTAACTGGACAGGCCACTACTGAAGAAAAGAAAAAAAAACATAACTTTATTGCAAAACAATAAAGTGTGACACATATTCAACTCAGCAATGAAAAGAGATAAATAATTAGCACAAACAAAAAAAAAAAAAATTTTATTTTAAGGTGTCGAAATGATACCAAGACGGTAGCACAAAGTAGGTTACCAACTCAGCAAAAATTTTTGAATTTCGCAGCAAGTAGGGTGTGGTTCGGTTATATACCGACCCAAATAATTTAGATGTTGAAATATTTAATTTTCAAAAAAAAGAAAAATGAAATTTTAATAAAATAGTAATAAAATAGGTATATAAGAAAAAATTTCTTTCTAAGAAACCCCGTCTTGGGGAAAGAAAACATGAATTTATAATAGTTTTTAAGATAAATGCAATATCTCAAAGAGAAGGATTAACACCTTCGAATCCCACCTCTGCCACCAGTTTTCTTTATGTTATGTCCGCCGCTGTATTTTTAAATTATTTATCCGGGATTTCTCCCTTTGGTAGCGATAGAAAAATTTAACGAGCGATATGGAGGTTGCGGACAACAGTAAAGAATACGAGGAAGATTGTCACTTCCTATATTTATTATTTATAGTGGGTTTTTCGAAGAGTGTGAACCCAAACGCCTTCGAGCTTGGTTACGTTGCATTTATTAGTCGATCAAAAGAGAGAAAAGGTATTTAAAGTTATCTCTCACTTACCTTGAGTTGAGTCTGTTCTTCTAGCAAGGCAGGCAGTATCCCTCCAGAACTTTGCAGCTCACTCGGCCTCCTCCAGAAGGACTTGGTTGAATGGGCGCCGCTGGGGTAGTAGGATAGAGTCTTATATGCTATTTTCGAATGAACTCACTCAGTTAAGATTATGATCTTTTGTCTTTTTGTTCAACTTCTCAATTACAGCACTTATACACTATAATTGTTACAATGGGTTTCACTTCTAAAGATGCAAAACCATTTACTTGATGATTATTATTTTTAATATACTTTTAGAATATATTATGCGTCCTTGTTTAGCCTTATGGCTTCTTATGCGCAGATTATCTCGACCCGAGATCGAACAATAATTACACTTGCTTTTTGTGTCACTATTCGATCGAGCCGGACGGAATTTTATAATAATTGTAAATAACAAAATAATACCGCTACACGATATGAAAATATCGGCCTAGTACCTTTATCAATTTACAACTTAACTGAATCTAAATTTAAGATAAACCGCTGTTAACAAAATAATACCGCTACACGATATGACTATCGGCCTAGTACCTTTTATTAAGGACGGTTACTTATTGCTTTCTCTAGGACAGATTTTTGCAATAAGATTACGGGCTATCGACGCCGTTTACGCGGACCGTAGGACTCGAAATTTAAAGATCTGATCAACAACCACGAAGCCGTACTAGCGGATCGTAGGACTCGAGATCTGAAAATTTGATCAACAACTAAGGCCCTGAGCCATGGTGCTCAGGCTATTTAAAAACTTTTGATTGATGTTTGATGGGAGTAATTAAATTATCGTCATTGGTGGAAAATGACGACAAGTTTTTATTTATTCGTCAATCGTTATTGCAAGAATCGTCGCTCTACTTTTATACGCATAAATGGTGGTAAAACTGACGCTGCGTTTTCGCGTGCTTTTGTAAAGAGGAGTTTCATAAATTTATTTATGAAATAAAATAAATTAATAAAAAAATTTATTGGACATAACAAGCAAAAAAGACTGCCTGTCATCGTCCCCCGAGTGACATCATCCCCCGAAGAAAAATATACTCACGACACCTATGAATGAAAAAAAAAACTAAAAAATTAAAAAATGACGTTATCATCGAAATAGGTCAAAGGTCAGCCACTGTAAGACAATAAACCTGTAAAATTATCGTTAGCGTAAGGGTGAGGGTCACTGAAACCTACAACCCTAAACCACCTATAAATAGCAGTAGTCTCCTGGAACAAATTGATAAAAATTGTCTAGCTGCCCCTGACTAATATTATTTTAGGTACCTCGTTGATTGAAATCACTCGACTACCCCACAGGGGTATATTACGTAAATCAGAAGATATTTTCCTAAGAAAAATTAAAAAAAAAATCCAGGTGCCTCCAACTAATTTATTTTCAAGTGCATCGTGCTCTCGGATTACGCGACTGCCCCACAGGGGTAAATTACGTACAACTGTGGATATTCTCCTGGAACAAATTGATAAAAATTGTCTAGCTGCCCCTGACTAATATTATTTTAGGTACCTCGTTGATTGAAATCACTCGACTACCCCACAGGGGTATATTACGTAAATCAGAAGATATTTTCCTAAGAAAAATTAAAAAAAAAATCCAGATGCCTCCGATTAATATATTTTCAAGTGCATCGTGCTCTCGGATTACGTGACTGCCCCACAGGGGTAAATTACGTATATCAGAAGATATTTTCCTAAAAAAAATTAAGAAAAAATCTAGATGCCTCCAATTAATATATTTTCAAGTGCATCGTGCACTCGGATTACGCGACTGCCCCTCAGGGGTAAATTACGTACAACTGTGGATATTCTCCTGGAACAAATTGATAAAAATTGTCTAGCTGCCCCTGACTAATATTATTTTAGGTACCTCGTTGATTGAAATCACTCGACTACCCTACAGGGGTAAATTACGTAAAACTGTGGATATTTTCCTGGAAAAATTAAAAAAAATGTCCAGCTGCCTCCAATTAATATATTTGCAAATGCTTTGTGCCCTTGAATTACGTGGCTACCCCACAGGGGCAAATTACGTATATCAGCAGATATTTTCCTGAGAAAAATTTTAAAAAAAGTCCAAATACCTCCAATCAATATATTTTTAAGTGTTTCGTGTCCTTGAATTACGCGACTACCCCACAGGGGTGAATCACGCATAACTGTAGATATTTTCCTGGAAAATATTGGAAAGAAAAGTCCAGCTGCCTGTAAATAATATTACTCTAAGTACCTTTTTAATCCCAGTTGCATTTATTTTCACAGGTGCAAATTTGCAACTGTGGAGATATTTTTTTTTAAATATACTACAAAGAAAATTATTTCTTCAAAATTTTTTTTATTTGCTATAACTTTTTTTCGCTTAGCATGGGAAAGTTACACTGTATAATTAAACTTAATTAAAAAAGCATGTAATGTTTAATTTTTATCATTTAAAAAACAAAATTTTGTAGTCGCATTTCCAACAATCTTAATCAGCTTTTTATCTATAGTGTTATTGCTCATTACGACAACGTTATTTATTTTTTTTTTTCTGTATTTAATGGTTCTTCGACACTCATGTTTTTTTTACTATCTTTTATTTCATCTTGTGCAAGCTCCATGATCCAGTGCGTTTCACTTTCAGTGTCTTGATCCACTTCTACTATGTCAGGAAAGTCGGTTTCAAATCCATTTTCCCCTTTTGTTTCTAAATGATCCGACTCATGCTTTTTGTTTTCATTTTCTATATTCTATTCGAATCCGGCATTTACTTCTAAATTCTCTATCAGATTTCCTTTTGGCCCTTTCTTCTTTTCATTAACAATTTTCCATCTTTCTTTTCCTTTATAAATATATTTTTCCATTTTAATCTTCATACTGTCTCCTATCTGCTGTTGCTTTTGGTCCTCATGGGTTTCTTCTCCATTTATATAGTTATTCCATCCTTCTTCGTCATGCACTTTCTTAAACACTACGTATTACCGATTTTTATTGTTTTGTTCAAATTACTATTATTTAAAAAATAAGAAAGTCAGTAGAGTAATTTTTTTAACTTCTCGCTAAGAAAATTGTAAATTTTCGAAAATTCGGGAAATTATTGTGTTCACTCCGATTTTCGAAAACCGAGTTTTCATCAGATGTCAACGTTTTTAGGTCCTGGGAAGCTACACAGAAAAAAAATTTATCTTGAGTCAAGAAAATATTTTTGAAAACAAACGTTTTCGGGAACCAAGTCAAGATTTTCTTAAGCCAAGAGAATTTGTCTTGGTCGGAGAGGATTTCTACTTTATCTGAGAAAGTTTAGGTCTCCAAAAAAATTTTCTTGAATCAAGAATATTTACCTTCAGTCGAGAATTTTTTTTTTTCTGTGTATCCTAACCAGATTATGAATATGTCGTTGTGTGAATATGTGTGTGTTTGTGTAAGTGTGTAAGTGTGTGTTTGTGTATAAGTGTGCGTTTTGTCTAGTATTTTAACTTATCAAGAGAACGGTCATTTTTTTATACATACAAGCATCAAAATTTGTTAAATTTGAACAAAGTTTTACAAAATCCATTGGCTTCGTGACTCCTCTTCGGTATTTTTCTTCCTCAGCGTCAATTATTGTATTTTTTGACTTATCAGACTTTCGAGTTCTAACATGTTTCTCTAGTTTCATAAACGCATGGAATTCCGAAACTGTTCTTTCTTGAAAATTTATCAAATAATCTAAAAATAATTAATAATAAATATTGTACATTTCACAACTCGAGAATATTAACGGAAAAAATGATTTTCGTAAAATCGGCTTTAAATCGGTTCCAATTGGATTTAGTTGGTTTCCGATTGATTCACAATACACGGAAAAAATGGACTATATAAGTTGAGAAACGACAAATAATATAATGATAAAGTGATCAGTAAATACTATCGTTCTAAATAGTAATTCTTTAATTTATGATTAAATTGTAAATAATTATAAGATAAATATAAACATTTATCGTCTATGCAGGAAAAATTGGTATTTGAACTTTACAAATCGTAAATTGAACATCAAAAATTTATAAAACTTTTTATAAAATGTATTATTTGGAATGTAAAAATGTGCTAAATTAACATCCAGGTTCCGAATTATAATTTCGAACACTAATATTTTAATTGTCTTTTTTCCGTCTAAGTACTTACAATCGGATTAAATTGAATTTTTTAATCAGGGCTAAACATTAAATCTAAAAAATATGCTTACGAAGAAAGTCCCATGGTGTAGGGTGACTACCGATATAACAGTTCAAGGTTCTATTATTACATTCTGATGCATTATTAGTGCGTCTTAAAATGCCATAAACGGACCACTCAATTGGTGGTCGTTTCACAAGCCATTGCGAAATGAAATAGATTAAAAAACGTCGCAAACGTAAAAATAATGAGCTGTCAGTAATACTTTTATAAATAATTTTAAAAGTTTTGACAATGTCATCAGGTTTTAAGAAAGCCAATGCCATTATTAGATCTATAATTTCTTTCACTGCTGCATTCTGCTGTTTTTCATAAGCACTTGTATTTTGGTTTTCTTTTTTTAATGCCCCCTTTTTTTTAGCATTTTTCATTACTGCCTAGAAAAATTTTTATAGTTATAACAATATATGTCATTTTAATTTTAATATTAAATTATTGCATAAGTAAAAATAAAATTCAAGCTCAAAATACTGCAACACGAAGAGAAATTTATGCTAATCATTCGTAGGACATTTATGAAATATCTCATGGTTGAAGTTGTTAAGCTTTAACTTTTTAATTTCACGCGAAGAAAATTGAAAATTAGAAAAAAAAAAAAAAGGAAAGTTATTGGTTTCGGTTAGATTTTCGAAAACCGAGTTTTTAACAGATCTCATCGTTTTGAGGTCCTAGGAAGCTATTCTAAGTAATTTCGAAGTAATGTCCGAGTGTATGTATTTGTATATCTATGTACGTACGTATGCATGTATGTAAATATTATATAACTTTTAAACGGATTAACCTATTTAAATCGTTGGGGTGGCATTCGATGCGTCATATTAATTCCTACAACCTGTGGAGAATTAAGCCTAATCAGTATAGTACGTTTGGAGTTATTTGAAAAATAAAATTTTTTAAATAATTTTTACTTTCAAATAACTTTTAACTCACTCCAGAACTGATTGTTTCCAAAATCGAATCAGCTCTGAAACTTTATAAGCCGCGTTGAATGACATCTCAACCATCGAAATTGAATAATTTGTTCAAGAGATATCTTTCACGAAAAAATTAAAAAAAATTCTTTTCATTAAAAAAATTTCAGCGTTCGAAACTAAAAAACTGTGTTGAATACCACCTTAAGCGTCAAAATCGGTCTATTAGTTTAAAAGATATCGGTAATTAAATATTTGAAAAATAATAATTGTCCTCATTTTTCATGAATAACTCACTATATTATTTATTAAACGTACCTAAAATTGGACAAAAAAAAACAAATCTACTCAAAATTATTCTCGAGCTTTAAGAACTCATAAATGAATTCACAATAATGTGTATGTTCGAGCTCGAAAAGCTCGAAAACAACGTGAAGTTTTGGGGCTGGCCCACAGAGTCGACCGGTCTAAAGATTTTTTTTTCTACTCTACGTCTGTTTTTCGGTAAGTTACAGCTTGTTGAAATTCAAAATTTCGGAATTTTTTAATATCCTTTAATTTTTTCGACCAGTGTATTTTCTACACGGAAAAAAAGAAATAGGCGCTACAACAGGACGCAGTCCTGTGGAAGCAACAGGACAAAATCCAGTTGCAGCAACACGATTTTCAAGTTACAGTAACAGGATTTTGTCCTGTTGCTCCCACTGAACTGCGTCCTGTCGCAGGACTTATTTTTTCCGTGTTCGTATTAATATTTTCAAACAGATATATTATTAGTAAAAGCAATTACTTTAGTATTAGTTATTAGCTTGAAGTTAATTATTTTCTTACTTGGCAAAAGTGAAAATAACAGTTTCTAATTTTTATTTCTGGTATGACTGTTTTGAGAGCGTTTCTGGTACACGGAGAGAAGTGTATGGTATATTCTCCAATGTAACATAGTAATTATTACTATGTAGCATGGTACCAGTCCTATTTTTCAAAGCATAGAAGTCATTACTATGTAGCATGGGAATGATTACTATGCTACAAAGTAATATTTACCATTCTACATAGTAACCATGCTACTGGTAAATATTACTTTGTAGCATAGTAATCAAAGCCATGCTAGCATGGTACTGAGCCCCATGCTGAATAGCGTGAAAGCAGTTTCATTATTAAGCGCTGCTATATAGTATATACGTCTAATATAACCTGTACATATATTAATCTTAATTACTACTTATATCAATGAATATTATTTTAATGAAAATTATCAATCATACTAAACTCAAGTATTACTTGACAAAGTATCATTGTCTATTGTATGCTGATTTAAAATGTTGTTAATGGATTTAATATATTCTTAATTTAGATAATTGTTAATTTCCTCTGCATTAATAATTCATAATTAATAATTTTACTTACAATAAAATATTAATTAAACGTCTTTGAATAAATAATTAAATTAGTATAATATTTTTCTGTTAAAAATAACCCATGTTAAAATTTGTTAATGTTAATATTTATTATTTTATTTCAAAATTTTAGTTAAATATTTATTTATTATTAATTAAATAACCTAATCTTTTAATTATAAAACCTTATTTTAATATTAACCATTCACTACCTTCAATTGGAAGCAGCTTCATCGAAATTGTAATAATTACAATGTAGCATAGGAATGATTCCAATGTAACATGGTAATGATTCCCATGCTAGCATGGCTAGCGTTACCATGCAACATCGGATAAATTACTATGTCAAATAAATAATACGGCTAAAAACTTGCGTTACCATGCTACATAGTAATAATTACTATGTTACATTGGAGAATTTACCATTCTCTTCTCTCCGTGTAGAAAGTTCAAAATCAGTATGAACAATTGGTTTTGTGTCAGAAAATTTTGGGCATATGTCATTAACAACTGTTCTAAAAACTGACTCATATGCCACTGTTGACTTTTCTTCCATTAATACATAAAGGAATGGAACGGCCTATGATGAGCATAATTACGAGAATTATAAAATAGTTACACAATTTCTTTTTTTTTTTTATATTAGTTAACGTTAGTTTTAGATGTGATACAAACTCCTACAAAAAAAATACTTTATACGAAATTTATTTGCACATGAAAAATTAAAAACCAACTAATCGCGCACAGAAAAAAAAGTTACTTTGAGTCAAGAAAATATTTTGAAAGACAAACGATTTTGGAAACTAAGTTAATATTTAGTTAAGCCCAGAGAATTCGTCTTGGTTAAAGAAAATTCGTTTTAGTCGAAGAAGATTTCTACTTTATCGAAGAAAATTGAGGTTTTCAAAAAAGTTGTCTTGAATCAAGAATATTTACTTCCAGTAAAAAATTATTTTTTTGACTCACTTATAATTTCCACTAAAAATTAGTTATGTATACACTAGACTGTTTCAAATTAGGGGACTATTTTTTTTTTTTTGATGAACATTGAAAAATCGAAAGGGTATCTTAAAATATGGTGACAGTTAAAATTTGAGCTCTTAATATTAATATTTAGAGGTGGCTATTTGTAATTTTCGATTTTTCATTTAGAAACATGGTAAAAAATACATAACTTCCGAAAAAATCAAGATACAAAAAATCTCTTCTTAACTATTTTGTAGGAAATTTACTGGTCTACAAAAAAGGTCCTCTATGATTTTTTCATGAGTTCAACCATTCACAAGATATCCGACGTCAAAGTTTGATAAAATTCAAAGAACTTGTTTATGCTCGCTCCGAATTTTATACCATGCCAACCAATGAGAATTCAGAAATTTTCAATACAATTTTTTGTAGGAAATTGAACGCTCTACAAAAAAAGTCTCTTATCGTTTTTTGATAAATCCATCTGTTCAAAAGTTATTAGAGCTTGAAGTCAAGTTATAGTAAAATTCGAGATCTTTTTACTTTTTCGGTGAAACTATCGGACAAATCATAAAATGTCATTAAATCTTTTTTGTAGACAATTTTATTTCCTAAAAATTATCTCTGATAAATTTTTTCCGAATTCTGCATTCTATTCTAGTTAATTCCATTTTAATGTCGAGCTCTTAAAATCGATCAGAACACTTTTTTTAGGAGCTTAGCATTAAAATGGAAATAACTAGAAGAGAATGCAGAATTTAAAAAAATTTATCAGAGGTAATTTGTGAGAAATAAAATTGCCCACAAAAAAGATTCTATGACATTTTATGATTAGTCCGATAGTTTCACCGGAAAAGTAAAAAGATCTCCAACTTTACTTCGAGCTCTAATAACTTTTGAACAAATGGATTTATCAAAAAACGATAAGAGACTATTGTAGAGCGTTCAATTTCCTACAAAAAAATGTATTGAAAATTTCTGAATTCTCATTGGTTGGCATGGTATAAAATTCGGAGCGAGCAAAAACAAGTTCTTTGAATTTTATTAAATTTTGACGTCGGATATCTTGTGAATGGTTGAAGTTATGCAAAAATCATAGAAGACCTTTTTTGTAGATCAGTAAATTTCCTACAAGATAGTTAAGGAGAGATTTTTTGTATCTTGATTTTTTCGGAAGTTATGTATTTTTTACCATGTTTCTAAATGAAAAATCGAAAATTACAAATAGCCACCTCTAAATATTAATATTAAGAGCTCAAATTTTAACTGTCACCATATTTTAAGATACCCTTTCGATTTTTCAATGTTCATCAAAAAAAAAAAAATAGTCCCCTAATTTGAAACAGTCTAGTATACACTGTAAAAAGAGCGGTGTTAAAAATGGACTCATTTTAACTCCACCCGGTGTAAAAATGAAATTACACCGGTGTAGGAGGAGTAATTCACCGGTGTTAAAAATACCGGTGTTAAAGTAGGGTAACCGGTGTAAAAGCGGGGTAACCGGTGTAAAAGCGGAGTAATACCGGTGTAAAAGCAGGGTAACCGGTGTAGAAGCGGGGTAAACTGCGTCTGCTTGGAGAATCAACTTTAAAGATTATAAAACACAAAAAATGCCAGTTTTTTTATGAAAATTAATAAAAAATATGATCTATTAACAAGTATAGTGATTGAGTAAATAAAAATATTTACAAAATAAAATATTTTAACATCAGTAAAGAATATCTACACCAGCGGCGGTGTTATTTTAACACCGGTCTAGAATATTTACACCGGTGGCGGCGTTATTTTAACACCGGAGAATTTGTTTTAACACCGGTACAGAATATTTACACCGGCGGCGGCGTTATTTTTACACCGCTTTCGGTGTTGAAATTTAACACCGCTGATTTTAACACCTACACCGCTTGGACTTACCCCGGTGATTTTTTACAGTGTATCTTCGAGGTTATTACTGATTTTCGTAATATTTTCTTGGTAATTATTAATTTTTGACAAAAATTAGAAATATTTTTTGTCTAACTTTCAATTTAAAAAAAAAAAAAAAAACGGAAATTGATAATTTTTTTTGCTGATCATAGGTTGAGAGTAAAAATGAGAGCTGCGCGCGCCCACCGACGCGTAATTTAGAAAATCATACTTACATAATTGGCTTTAAACATTTGTAAAATCATGAGTTGCCTTATTTTCAGTCCCGCAGGTAATACCTCGAATGTCGAATCCAAGCAATATTCTTCTTCTGTATCGCAATATTTAAATAACAAGTCAATAAAGTCTGAATCATATATAATTACTGACGTCTATCGGGAGGATTTATTTTTAGGATCTAAAGAGTCGACAATTTTAATACTGAATTGACCTTGACTATATTGAAGCAAATCATTCCAATTTTCATCACTCAAATAAGTGCCAAATTCTCTTAAATTCGTTGGTATCGGCGGTTGTATGTTACTGCGCTGTCGTCTCATTGTACGAGCTTTTTTTTCATAACTAACAGGGGGCAAATCGGGATATCTAAATGATACGAAGAGAAGGGAAAAATTAGTTTATATATATATATATATATATATATATATATATATATATATATATATATATATATATATATATATATATATATATATATATATATATATATATATATATATATATAAAATTAACATCCTGACAACTTTTTGGTCCGAAAATTTGTCTCAAGAACTTTATAAATGAATAATCTAATATTATATTTTATCCCCATCAATGTACACATGTGCATTGATAATGAAAAAATTTCGCGAGCCATAATCCATAATGCAAAACTAAAGTACTTGCACGAAGAGATTTTATGATGAAGAATAACTTTACAATATAAAATAACGGTATAACTTTGCAATATTTCTGGATCATTTCAATTAAAAAACAAAAAAAATAAGAAAAGACTGAATAAATAATAAATTTCCATTGTACATTTTAATAGTTGAAATTACAGTAAGTATTGTTAATTGCCAAAATGATGGTAATTTAATAGTGCATTTTAAAGTGTGTGGGATCGCACATATCTAAATGTGAATATATGCATCGATATGTGTGTGTGTGTGTGTGTGTGTTCGTTAGCACTCATACACGGAAAAAAATCATGGATATAAATTGAAAAACGGCAAGTAATATAATGATAAAGTGATCAGTAAATACTATCGTTCTAAATAATAATTCTTTAATTTATAATTGAAATGTAATCGTAGGATAAATATCAAAATTTATCGTTTATGCATGAAAAATTGATGTTTGAACTTTCAAAATCGCAAATTAAATATTAAAAATTTATAAAGTTATAAAATTTATTTTTCGGAGTGTTTAAATTTCCTAAATTGACACTCAGGTTCCGGGTTATAATTTCAAACGCTAATTTTTTAAGTTTTTTTTTTCCCGTACAATAATTATTACTAATTGTTGCAGATCCATTACTTGTATTACTATATCAACAAGCCTTATCCAAGTTGAGCAATAAGATTAGCCCTGTTACATCCACAAGAATGCTCAGTAGCATTCGCGGAACTAATCCTATGGCAATGATAAGATAATACTATTGTTAGCAAGTCAAGTTTTATAGCTACAACAGGACCAAGTCCTGTATCTATTACAGGACTGTGTCCTGTTGCAGCAATATAGGTTTTCTGCATACTGTAACTAATTAAAATATTACAATGAATGATAAATGGATAATAAAACCTTTTACGAGTCTGATCGAAAGCTTTTCTAAGATTCCTGCATTCTTTGTTTTTCGCCGCTGCAACAAGATCTTCATGAAAATTTCTTTTATCTTGTAGATGTGGATCTATTTCATGGTTATGAATCAGGGTATTCATTTCGAATTTGCCGTCGCTGTTGATAGTTCCATGAACGCTACATGCCTTTTGATTAGTAGGCCTGCTTCGTCTGAGACATTCAATTTCTCTATACGATTCAATAAAGTGAAATGTTCATAATTTTGCAATTAATTTTTAAATTTTTAGATCATACTAAGTTATTCTGACTATTTTAATGATAATATGCGATGGATTGTGTGTAAATGTAAAGGTGTCCATGAAACGAAAACTGTTGCCGCAGCAGTAAATTGCTGTGTTGCAGTTACATCATAATCCTGTAAGCTGCCTCCGCACTAGCCCTGTAAATATTACTGGGCAATACTGTGACTGTAACATAATTAATTCTATTACTACAATTGGATCCCATATATGCCCTGCTGCAGCAACAATTTTTTCTGGATGAATAAGCAGAAGAAACGAGAATACTAAAAAACTATGATTGAAAATTTCTTTAATTTTCTACAAATAATTATTAACTAAATAGATTTTTTTTTCTATAATGTCTATAGGGTACTTTTTATGTCAGACTGAATACCTAATCAGTATGTTTAGTATATAATAGTCTGTGTGCAAACAGTCTGTGTGTAAATACATCTATAAGGTACTTTATATAAAGAAAAGGACCTTTTATTTAAGTAACTTCTAGGGACCCGTTACTATAGTAACTTCTGAGGAACATTTAATCTATGAAAAAAAAGGTAGCTAAAAAGAGGCAAACTGAATTTTTCGATCGTAAAGCACACTCTAGTGTTTCGCATTAAGAGTCGTGCGAAAAAAAGATGTATATATATATATTAGGGTGCGTCATTTCGGAGCAACATTTTTAACTTCCCGCTAAGAAAATCGATGATTTTCAAAAATTTTGGGGATTGATTGGTTTCGGTCCGATTTTCGAAAATCTAATTTATATCAGATCTTGCTGTTTTGTTCTTGAAAGCTATTCTGACTGAATTCAAGATGATGTCCGAGTGCATGCGTGTATGTATGTAGGTACGTATATAAATATTCTGTAACTTTTGAACGGATGAATCGATTTTATCGTCGAGGTGTCATTCGCGCGGCTTATTATTTACTATAAGCACTGAAAATTTGAGCTTAATCGGTAGAGTACGTTCGGAGATATTTCAAAAATAAAATTTTTTCAAAAATGTTTTTTTTGAATAACTTTTAATTCCCTCGATGGATTGATTCCAAAACCTGATCAGCTCTAAAACTTTGTAAGTCGCGTCGAATGCCACCTCAACCATCAAAATCGGTTCATTCGTTCAAAAGAAACCGTTAACGAAAGAATAAAAAAAAAATTTTCTAAAAAATTATTTGTATTTTTTTTCTTAAAGTACATGGAAGAACAAAACTTTTTTATTTTCTGAGTTTTTTTATTTAAAATATGCTTCAAAAAGTTATAAGCAAAAAACCATGAAAAGAGCGGTTTTTTTGAAAATTTCATATCTTTTGAACCAATGATCAAAAAAATCTCAAAATTTAGGAGGATGAGGTTTTTAATGAGTACTAAAAAATATAAAAAAACGGAAATAAAAATAAAATTTTAAAAACCGTCCGATTTGGCGTGGAATGCCCCATATATATATATATATATATATATATATATATATATATATATATATATATATAGATATATATATATATATATATATATATATGTAGCGTCGCTACAATAATTACGATCGATCACTTTCGGCTATCTACGCCGAAGATCGATTTTTCTATATTCCGTCTCTACCTCATTCGTAGAGACACTAGTCAATTACAAGATACACCGCTGAACTGCGTACACGCATTCAAGCATTTTCATATTTTGTATACTTTGCTTTCTTTTACTGTGTTAATTACGTTGGTTAAATAAAACATTTATTTAACATTATTAGTTGGTTTAAACAATTTATTATATTTAAATTTACCCTTAACCACTAAATTGGTGACCCCGACGTGATCTCTTTTTAAGGGAAGCGTCGAACACGTGTATTACACAGTGTATAAAATCTCGCGAGTTCTCGTGTCGTTTTTGCCGCGAATATTTTGTCGCGTTGCCGATTAACCGGCGAGACCGTGATTTTTATTTCCAGTTATTTTTGTGTGAATTTATTCTTGCAATATTTAGTGCAGTGATTTTAGTTATCATTGTGCAGTTTTTCTTTTATCACCGCTGGTGCATTGCTGGGCATCTTATGGACGTTATGCCGCATCAGTGTTGATTCGAGGACCTTAGTGCGAATCGAATAGTGATAAAAGTTTCGCGAGCTGTGATAAAAAAAAAACTATAATTAATTTTCGTGCAGTGTCGCGTATAATTTTTCTTCCGTCACCGGAAATACCAGTGAGGATTAGGCCGATTTGCCGGCTACACATTCCTGAGCCGTGCGTCATCAATAATCTTTCGGTAGCACAGTACCGAATTACTGACATTGTTGACGGGTGATGTCAGGCTCTGAAACCGAAAGTGACAAGACAATAAAATCCGAGTCATCTGACGAAGACACATTCAATTCTCAATTGTCGGGATCGTCGTCTTTTACGTCAGTAAAATTAAATATGGCCGTGAACGTCAAAGCACCTCAGTTCAGCACGGAGAACCCGAAACTGTGGTTTGCGCAGGTCGAAGCGCAATTTTCAACGCACCAGGTAACAACCGAGCGTGCCAAATTTGACCTGGTGATTCCATTGCTCGACACTCGCGTCGCCGCAGAAGTTGAGTCGTTAATTCTCGAGCCGCCTGCGACAACTCCGTACAACGATCTCAAGACGGCTCTGATAAAATGCTTCACGAGATCCGAAGAAGCACGGATCACTCAGCTCCTCGACAGAGAAAGACTGGCGATCGGACACCATCGCAACATTTACGTCATCTACGTACATTAGTCCCCGGTATTGATGACGCCATCATTAAAGCACGTTGGTTTTCCCACATGCCAAATGAAATCCAAGTTTGTCTTGAAGCTATCAGCGAATCAACGCTTGATAAACTTGCCGAGTCCGCTGATCGGATGGTTGAGCGTATATCGCTCAAACCTCAAGTTGCCGCCACCGCTGCAAATTCATCATCATCAACCGCCGAGCACGGCGAGATTGCTGCACTGCGCAGAGAAATTGCGCAGCTCACGAATCAAGTCAAAAACTTGAAAGTTAAACGAGGTCGATCGAGATCTCGCAGTCGATCACGGTCACGAGTACCAAAGAAGTTTGACTTCTGTTGGTACCACTCCAAGCACGGTAAAAATGCTCGATCGTGCGCTCCCGGCTGTAAATGGCAGGGAAACGCAAACGAGAATCAGTAGAGGCGGCTAATGATTCTCAATCGATTTCTCGCCGCCTGTTTATCCGAGACCGAACTACAGGAACGGAATATCTTGTCGATTCCGGCTCCGATTTATCTGTCTTTCCACGTGGCTGGCTGAAATCAATCAGTACACCAATAGGTTACCAACTGTATGCCGCAAACGGCTCGATTATTCAAACCTATGGTTTAAAATCGATTACATTGAACCTTGGACTTCGCCGTGATTTTTCATGGAACTTTATCATCGCTGACGTCACTAAACCGATTATAGGTGCAGACTTCTTAAGTCATTATGACTTATTAGTCGACCTAAAACGAAAATGCCTTCGTGATGGCATCACCGGTTTATTGACACCCGGAAATTCTCACACAACATCGGCAGAAACAAACATTAAAGCAGTCGATGGTAATTCTGCGTACATGGAATTATTGAGAGAATTTGCCGACATCACACGACCTGACGCTACTCAGCGTCAAACTAAAAAGCATTCGACGGTTCATCACATTCGAACGTCACCTGGACCGGCAGTTTCGTGCAAAGCAAGACGCCTGGCTCCAGACAAGCTAAAAATCGCACAAGCCGAGTTCCGAAAAATGATCGAAGATGGTATTTGCAGACCTTCCAACAGCGCCTGGGCTTCACCACTTCATTTGGCACAGAAGAAGTCCGGAGAATGGAGGCCGTGCGGTGACTACCGTCCACTCAACGATCGAACACTCATCGATAAATACTCGCTGCGTTATTTAGACGACTTTGCCGCATTTTTACACGGTAAAAATATATTTTCAGTCGTCGATTTTGCGAAAGCATTTTTGCAAATACCCGTTGCACCGGAAGACGTGCCGAAAACGGCAATCATCACACCATTCGGACTATTCGAGTTCCGATTTATGACGTTTGGGCTTAAAAACGCCGCTCAAACGTTTCAACGATTCATCGACGAGGTCACTCGTGACCTTGATTTCGTCTTTCCATATGTTGACGATATCTTAATCGCATCCAACGACGAAAAGCAACACATGGAGCACTTAAAAATATTATTCGAGCGTCTCCGTGAATACGGACTGGTAATTAACGTACCAAAATGCCAGTTTGGTCTACCGGAAGTAAAATTTCTCGGCCATGTCATCAACAAAGATGGAATTAAGCCGTTACCGGAAAAAGTCGAGGCTATTGTTAATTTCGAGCCTCCTACCACCGTAAAAGCTCTTCGTCGATTTCTCGGCACAGTGAATTTCTACAGAAAGTTCATTAAGAACGCTGCAGAAATTCTAGCACCGCTCAACAAAATTTTGGAAGGACCCAAAGTCAAAGGCTCTCATCCAGTCAACTGGACAACCGAACTTCAGGAGTCTTTTGTCAGCTAAACGCGCTCTCGCGGATGCTACTCTGTTGGTACACCCTAAAATCGATGCTGACTGGGCAATATTCACCGACGCATCCGAAATCGGTATTGGAGCCGTTTTACAACAAAAAGTGGATAACAACTGGCAACCACTGGCATTTTTCAGTCGAAAAGTGCCCCCGTCGATTCAAAAATTGTCAACGTACGACCGCGAGTTGAACGCCGTCTACGAGGCTGTAAAATACTTTCGGCATATTTTTGAAGGCCGGCACGTCACGATCTACACTGATCACAAGCCGCTTCAGCACGCTTACAAGCAGCGCACCGAAAGAGCATCGCCTTGGCAATTTCGTCGACTCGATTTCATCGGTCAATTCACCACCGATATTCGACATGTGTCGGGTAACGACAATATTGTCGCTGACACATTGTCACGAGTCGAAGCAGTGTCTACTGCTATTACATCGGAAGAACTTGCCGATGCACAGAAGCAAGATCTCGAGCTTCAACAATTGCTGCAACAGACAACCGCGTTGCAGCTCCGACGAATCAATTTCGACAACGGTTTAGCATTGTACTGTGACATTGCGTCAGGTACAGTGCGACCTTACGTTCCAGAGCCGCTGAGAAAGAAGGTGTTTAATTCACTGCACTCGTTAGCTCACCCCGGAATCAAAGGATCACTAAAAACGATCTCTAAACGATACGTCTGGCCGTCGATTAATAAAGATTGTCGAGAATGGGCGAAATCTTGCATCGACTGCCAGAAAAATAAAGTTCAAAGGCACGTGTCATCGCCGATCGCCAGTTTTCAACCTCCAACTGAGCGATTCGAGCACATACACATCGACCTGGTGTCTCTAAAATCGTCAAGAGGCTTTAACCAGTGTCTAACGATCATCGACCGATTCACGAGATTTCCAGAGGCTGTCCCGTTAGCCAATGGAACTGCAGAGACGGTAGCACATGCACTATCGCTGCACTGGATTTCTCGTCACGGAGTACCGAAACGTATAACATCGGATCAAGGTCCGCAATTCGAATCGTCGTTATTTCAATCGTTACTTAAAATGTATGGAATAAAATATCAACATACTACACCGTATCATCCGCAAGCCAATGGTCTTGTCGAACGTCTACATCGTCAGCTCAAATCAGCACTTTTGTGTCATAAAGAATCATGGTATGACGCATTACCAGCCGTGTTGCTCGGCTTACGCGCTGCTTGGAAGGACGACATCCAGACGACCCCGGCTGAATTAGTGTACGGTGAGCCAATTCGTTTGCCTGGTGAGTTACTCACTCCCAGCAATAAAACAACACCTCATAGCATTGTCAATACCTTAAAACGTCATTTTAACTCATTGGCACCGGCCGAAATGTCGCGTCACGGCAAGCATTCTGTTTTCTGTTTCAGGAACCTTAGTACTTGCAGTCATGTACTGGTACGGAATGACCAGGTTGGACCAGCTTTCACAGCGCCATACGAAGGTCCATATCGTGTAATGACTCGACACGATAAATACTTCATTGTCGATTTCCGAGGACGACAAATCGCCATTTCAGTCGATAGATTGAAGCCGGTTTACGAGGCGAATTCAGTCGACACGACGACGACGATAGCAAACTCCCCGACGAATAACATAGCAACCGAGACCCAAAAACGCCGAGTCCGGTTTAATATTTAAAAATTTACACGATTTAATAATTTTTTACTTGAAAGTTTTTTTTTTTACAAAGTAAAAATTCATCACTGTATTATACTCATTCATTCACTTATTTATTTATTCATATCATTTGTAAATATTCCATTACTTTAATTATCGTGTATGAAATTTAAAAAAAAAAAAAAAAAACAAAGGGAGTTCTGTAGCGTCGCTACAATAATTACGATCGATCACTTTCGGCTATCTACGCCGAAGATCGATTTTTCTATATTCCGTCTCTACCTCATTCGTAGAGACACTAGTCAATTACAAGATACACCGCTGAACTGCGTACACGCATTCAAGCATTTTCATATTTTGTATACTTTGCTTTCTTTTACTGTGTTAATTACGTTGGTTAAATAAAACATTTATTTAACATTATTAGTTGGTTTAAACAATTTATTATATTTAAATTTACCCTTAACCACTAAATATATATATATATATATATATATATATATATATATATATATATATATATACTGACACAGTCTTACAAGCATACATACATTGACATCATCTTGAAACTAGTCAGAATACTTAAAAGATTTCTCAATGCGTCCATAAATGATAAAAATAATATTTTCCAACAATCAGAATCATATCAATAACTTCATTTGATTTTAATTATTTTTAATTGTTATAGCAGGAAGTTAAAAATTAATCGTGAATTCAGCAAGATATGTGAAAAACATCTTAGTACTTACAAAACCGGTTCATCATTAATAAATTTATATCTCGATCTTGAAATGAAAGAATGACCATTGTAGATCCGATTTTCCCTTAACTTTCTTTTTAATAGATCTTTTTGGTCATCTGTAATATTTTTTGCCATTTATTTAATCAACTAATTCTACGTCGCCGTGTAAATTTTAACGTGTGGTACTACCTTAGTTACCAATAAACAATAACAATTAATTGAAAATAAAAAAATAATAATAATAATAATTCAATAGTCTTTTGTTTCAGTCGACGTTGTAGAAGTTATTCTATCATTTAAATTATGTATAATTAATAATTTTGAACAAAAATTTAAAAATTGTAATCAATAAGAATGGGAATTATATGCATTATAAAAAATAAAATATTTTTTCATTTTATCATACCAATGCACGTTCGTCGAACTACAAAATTACAAATTAATACATAAATTCTAATATAGTGCGATAATTTTTCAATTGAAACATTAATAATTCCAAATTGAAATCTCAATCTCTCAATTGAAAATATTTAATAAAAAATTAAAATATTAATTCTTCATTGAAAGATTTGAGATTTTAATTAGAAAATGAATATTTAAATGGCAACTGTAATTAAAGAGTAAAAAGATATTTTTCAATTTGTAACCTCGGAGTAAAAAATCGAGACATAAATTTCCAATTTAAGACATAAGAATATGCACGAGAAAATTAATTTTTAATTAAGAAATTCAGGTTAAAAATTAATTTATAATTCCAATAATCAAAATAAAAATAATCCAGAAAGATTGATAGTAGTCATTTTGGAAGTGTACATACAGCTGTATGCAAATTGAGATAATTGACTTTTATTAAGTGTTAATAACTTATTTTAACATGAGGATCTGATTTTTATGATTTTAGTTCTTTTGTTACGCAAATAGATTTCAATTATATAAAAATAAATGTGTCTTTTGACAATTACAAAATATGTAAGTACTAGACTGTGACGAAAAAAAAGAAATCTATATTTTTTTTTCTTGCGGCCAAAGCAAAAATTGTTAGTCTTTGATATAAGAAAAAAAATTAGCTCCAAAGCCCTTCAATGTATCTTCAGCACTAAAAAGCTGGATTTAAGAAAAATATTTTCCATCTACTTTAGATAGGAAAAATATAATATTCCAGATTTATCTGTATAATTTTTTTATTAAATTGTTAAGAATAAAATGAATATACAGTTTTTTAATAGAATTTTATGACCGACAAAAGTGGTCCTAAAACCTAAAGTGCTAAATTCAACCGATATTTCACTTCCGATAACAAAGTACAGTGACAGATTGTATTTAATTATATTTTTTTCTTTCAAGCTTCTAAGTTATTTCACTTTCTACTTGTATAATTATAAATATATACAGAAATCTCAAATAACATAGTAAATAATTGAATTTTTCTAAAACGTGTAATTTTGTTTTTAAGAGTATAAAATTTAATTATATTGACTTTACATTTTCTTTAACTCAATTATTATTATCGGAAGTGAAATATCTTTAAAAAGCCATTCAAGTTAACTTTTTTAAAATAATCAGTGATCAAATATAAATATCTTTACACTGAGAAAAAAAAACTTTTTCTAAGTATATAAACGTTTGAATCGTACCAAGTGGATATTTGGTTAATTGAAGTATTTATACTTAGAAAAAGTTTTTTTTTATTTTTCCAGTGTAGACCACTACAACTTGGATTTTTTCAAAAATTTTTCTCACGAAAATATCTGCTGTTTTACGTAATTAATCCCTGTGGGGTAGTCGCGTAATTCAAGGGCACAAAGAACTTGAAAATATATTAATTGGAGGTACCCTTGTATGAAAAAAAATATTGACAATGAGGCCGGTCTTGGCACAATACAGAGCTACCGAGGCTCGGCTTCCCAAGGTTTGTCCGAGATCCGACCGACGTTCAAGTGACGAGCCTCGGTTCGCCAGCCTTGGGCCAAGATTCAACATACATTTAATTGACAAGCCTTGGTTTGCCAGTCTTGGGACAAGGTTCATCCATTACTCAAGTGACAAGCCTTGGTTTACCAGTCGAAATAACAAATGGTATCTCAAAGTCTCTAGGTTCTGTGAATAGCGTAGCAGCCTAGTGGATAAGACGCTTGCCTACCAACCTTGAAGGACCAGGCTCGAGATCCAGCAAATGCAAAAAAAAATTAGTTTCATCGATCCACCTGATTTCTCTGTGTATAAATTTATTTGCATATGTTACCGTCACGCACATGTCTACTAATATTTTTTTTTTTTTTTTCAAATTTATTTTTAATAAGTATCGGTGGTTATTTAGTAACAGTCGTGGCACAATACTGGCTCTCGATATTAGGCCAATACTTAGATGCAGTCTTGACAGAATACTGGCTCTCAATATTGGGCCAATACTAAGATGCAGTCTTGGCACAGCGCTGTCACTCAAGTTTGGCTCGGTGTTATCAATTCGATGCTTAGACAGACTTGGGCCAAGCTTGGATTTCAAGCTTTTCTCTGAGTTAATAAGTCTTGCGCCAAGCCTCGGCCAAGCTTGAGCCTATTGTTTCGTCCTATAAGGGTATTTAGACTTTTTTTCAAATTTTTCTCAGAAAAATATCTGCTGTTATACGTAATTTACCCCTGTGGGGCAGTCGCGTAATCCGAGTGCACGATGCACTTGAAAATATATTAATTGGAGGCATCTGGATTGTTTCTTAATTTTTTTTAGGAAAATATCTTCTGATACCCATGCAGGAGCTGCCAGAGTTGAACAACGGGGCCCTTCTTGGCCCAGCACTGGGGAACCTAGCTTTGGCTCACCTCTATTGGCCCGGGCTTGGGCCAGGACTGGGTAACCCAGCCTTGGCCATCCAATGGCAAGCCAGACTTGGGCCAAGACTGGGTGACCTAGCTTTGGCCATTACAATGATTACCCGGGCTTGGGCCAGGACTGGGTAACCCAGCCTTGGCCATCCAATGGCAAGCCAGACTTGGGCCAAGACTGGGTCACCGAGCCTTGGCCATTCAATGGCAACCCATGCTTGGGCCAGGACTGGGTAACCTAGCCTTGGCCGACCCAATGATTACCCGGGCTTGGGCCAAGACTGGGCAACCCAGCCTTGGGCGTTTAATAAGTAGATCATATAAATGTATCTGTTCAACATTGGTAGGTTCGTCCAGTAGCTACCGTTCGGGCCTAGCAATCAGAAGGACGGCAGTTCGCGCCCAGAGCCCAGCAGAATTTTCACCGAGTTTTTTTCACATCATTTACCTCCCTTAGATAATTTAAACGTTAATGATCATTAACTCTACGAGGTTAATAATAATAAAATTTTTTTATATTAAATTTATTCATTTCCTCGAAGCCTAGGCCAAGCCTGGCAAGAAGCCTGGGCCAGGCCTGGCAACCAAGCATGGGCCAGACCTGGCAACCAGGCTTGGCCCGAGATTATCATCCCAGACTTTAACCAAAACTGGGCCAAGACTGGCTTACAAGCCTGGCCCAAGGTTCTACAAAGTTGGGGCAAGACTGGGCCAAGCCTGGGCCCGTGGTACTTTCCTCTCTGGGTATACGTAATTTACCCCTGTGGGGTAGTCGAGTAATTTTAGTCGACGAGGCACCTAAAATAATATTAGTCAGGGGCAGCTAGACAATTTTTATCAATTTGTTCCAGGAGAATATCCACAGTTGTACGTAATTTACCCCTGTGGGGCAGTCGCGTAATCCGAGAGCACGATGCACTTAAAAATAAATTAGTTGGAGGCACCTGGACTTTTTTTTTAATTTTTCTTAGGAAAATATCTTCTGATATACGTAATTTACCCCTGTGGGGTAGTCGAGTGATTTCAATCAACGAGGTACCTAAAATAATATTAGTCAGGGGCAGCCAGACAATTTTTATCAATTTGTTCCAGGAGAATATCCACAGTTGTACGTAATTTACCCCTGTGGGGCAGTCGCGTAATCCGAGAGCACGATGCACTTAAAAATAAATTAGTTGGAGTCACCTGGACTTTTTTTTTAATTTTTCTTAGGAAAATATCTTCTGATATACGTAATTTACCCCTGTGGGGTAGTCGAGTGATTTCAATCAACGAGGTACCTAAAATAATATTAGTCAGGGGCAGCAAGACAATTTTTATCAATTTGTTCCAGGAGAATATCCACAGTTGTACGTAATTTACCCCTGTGGGGCAGTCGCGTAATCCGAGTGCACGATGCACTTAAAAACATATTAGTCAGAGGCAGCTAGACAATTTTTATCAATTTGTTCCAGGAGACTACTGCTATTTATAGGTGGTTTAGGGTTGTAGGTTTCAGTGACCCTCACCCTTACGCTAACGATAATTTTACAGGTTTATTGTCTTACAGTGGCTGACCTTTGACCTATTTCGATGATAACGTCATTTTTTAATTTTTTAGTTTTTTTTTTTTCATTCATAGGTGTCGTGAGTATATTTTTCTTCGGGGGATGATGTCACTCGGGGGACGATGACAGGCAGTCGCAAAAAACCATTAAAAGAGCGGTTTTTTTAAAAATTTCATATCTTTTGACCTAATGATCAAAAAAATCTCAAAATTAAGGGGGATGAAATTTTTTATACATATACAAGATACTGTCCCTTAAAATATAGGCTACTTTTTAAATCAATTATACATTAAAATTCGGGCATTTAAATTATTTTTTTACAAGCATAATAAAAAAAATCCAGATTGATTACAGCCATAATTTGTTTTTATTCCATTTGCGTCAATTGTTTTTTATATATTTTTTTTTTTTTTTATAGATTAGATTTTATTTCATTTATCAATTGTTTCTGTCAATTGAATCGAATATCTTATTCTATTAAGCAGTAAAAGTAAGAGTCTCTAAGCTGACTTATTTGTAACTAAGTAAAAATGTAAATCTATTAAATTTAGTATTTCTGGAACTATAAAGCTTACGGACTTAAAATTCAGCGGGAACGTTTGATAGGCCATTTAGGTATCCCTTATTAAACGGTTTTGATAAAATTTACTCTTAATGAGCGTTTGTGGGGGCGTCAAACGTTGATGTGCTTCCGTTTCTCAATATATACTTTACAGGGTTGAAACTCGGCATGAAAGTTTATTATTTTCTGTAGGCATCTTCCATCCACAGCTTCAATCAAATCAAATTCTAAGAAGGCTTGTGGAGGCGTCTAACTTTAATATGCTTTCATTTTTCATATATATGTGCTACCAAGTTGAAATTCAGCCTGAATGTTTATTGACTCATGTTGGTATTCCTCATTAAATGATTATAATAAAATCGGCTCCAAAAAGGTTATGTGGGGGGGGGGGCGTAAAACGTTAATATACTCCCGTTTTTCAAATATCTGTGTTACAGAGTTCAAATTCAGCGTAATCGTTCATTATGCCGTGTAGGTATCTCCTATGAAGCGGCTTTAATAAAATTTACTCCTAAAAGGGTTTGTGTGGGTGCGAAACGTTACTATGCTTCTGTTCTTTGAATATACATTTCACAGAGTTGTAATTCAGTGTGAACATTGATTATGTCATCTAGGTATCCCCCATTAAACGGCTCTAATAAAATCGGCTCCGAAGGGGGTATTTGAAGGCGTCAAACTTTTACATACTCTTTTTTATAACTTCTGTATTACGGAGTTGAAATTTGGCATGAACATTAACTACGTCATGTAGGTAACTCTAAAAAACGGATTCAATAAAATCTACTCGTAAGGGGTTTTTGGGAGCGTCAAACGTTAATATGCTCCCGTTTTTCAAATATATGTGTTACAGAGTTCAAATTAGATATAAAAATTAATTATGTCGTGTACTTATATTTTAAAATGGGTTTTAAACGTCCTATATCAATTATTTATACACTCGTTAACTATTCAGTTATAACTATTCAGTTATAACAGTTATATCAGAATAATTTTGATAAATATGTGTTAAAAAAAATCAATAATTATAAGTCAATCAAAACATTAAGAACTTTTCCTTTTATTCGAAATCTGATGAGAACGACGAGTATATTTTTAACTCAAAAAAAAAAAAAAAAAAAAAGTAAGCAAATAATTTTTTTTGTCCCATCGTTATGATTGTGGTGTTATCATTTCTAATTGCGTTGTATCATTAGTTCTTTATAGCTTCTTATGATTATATCAATACGATTGCAGAGGAAGTTATAGGTTGAAGTCATAGTTATAGAAATAAATTTAATCAATAAAAAAAATACATTACTTAACTTTAATTTACGCCCAGTGAAGCGGGCGGGTAACCCTAATATATATGGGGCATTCCATGTCAAATCACCGAGGTTTTGACCCGACCCCCTTCGATTTCGCTGAAACTTTTTTATCATTTTCTATCGTACCGAAGACATTTTTCTGAATTTTTGCAGATTTTTGTATCCAACTCAAAAAAAGTTACGAATTTTAGAAAAAAACGGCTCTTTTTTTTCGATTGCTACAACTTTCTCACAAATTAACCTTTCGGCACTTTTTTTTTTTTTTAATTCGTGTTTTTAAATGTAGTTTTCAGAAAAAATTAAAAAAATTTTTCGAAAGTCACGATATATGAAATATTTCGGTTTTTTCAAAAAAACCGTCATTTTGTCGAACGAAGTCCGACACCTTCGATTCTCAATTTTTTTGTCTAAAAAAAACTTCAACTAAGAAAGTATTGAGCCCCGCTATTCCCATTTTGTGCCGACGTTATTTTAGATTTTTTTTTTCGATTGAAAATAGAAAAATTCCTAAATTTTGCTTATTTCTTATGACTTTGCGCTGAAATTTTTTTGAATTGTTTTCAAAAGCTTAGAAGTTGAATAAAATTGTACAAAAACAATCGTAAAGTGTATTAGAGGCAAGGATTAATTTTTTTGAAGGAAAATTCCCAATTTTTAAATATAGTAAAACCTAAACTTACAATTAACCTTCTCAATAAGACAATTTATAGATAATCTAAGAAAAATGAAGATAGCCCGAACTGAGAATCGAACCTTGACCATGTCGGTTTTGCGCCGAGTTTTCTACCAGTTGAGATATCGAGTACTATACTATATTCCGTTCAATTTGATCAAAAACTGTCAATAAAGCTATCTATATTTTTCTCAGTTTATCTATAAATTGTCTTATTGAGAAGGTTTATTGTGAGTTTAGGTTTTACTATATTTAAAAATTGGGCATTCTCCTCCGAAAAAATCAATCCTTGTCTCTAATACACTTTACGATCGTTTTTGTACAATTTTATTCAACTTCTGAGCTTTTGAAAACAACTCAAAAAAATTTCAGCGCAAAGTCATAAGAAATAAGCAAAATTTAGGAATTTTGCTATTTTCAATCGAAAAAAAAAAATCTAAAAGAACGTCGGCACAAAATGGGAATAGTGGGGTTAAGTACTGTCTTAGTTGAAGTTTTTTTTAAGACAAAAAAATTGAGAATCGAAGGTTTCGGACTTCGAAAAATGACGGTTTTTCTGAAAAAACTGAAATATTTCATATATCGTGACTTTCGAAAAATTTTTTTAATTTTTTCTGAGAACTACATTTCAAATCATAAATTAAAAAAAAAAAGTGCCGAAAGGTTAATTTGTGAGAAAGTTGTAGCAATCTAAAAAAAAAAAGAGTGGTTTTCTTCAAAAATTCGTAACTTGTTTTGAGTTGGATAAAAAAATTTGGAAAAATTCAGATAAATGTCTTTGGTAGGATAGAAAGTGATAAAAAAGTTTTAGCGAAATCGAAGGGGGTCGGGTCAAAACCTCGGTGATTTGACATGGAATGCCCCATATATTAGTAGGGCTGTACATCTAAACCGGCTACCGGTTATAAAAGTTAACCAGGTTGATTAGCTGGCTAGGTCATCAGCTTAGCTAATTTAACCGGTTAACTTAATTAGCTTGACTACTTGGCCTAAGGCTTGACCGGTTAATTCAAATTAGCTAGGCTAATTTAGCTGAGGGTTTAACCGGTTAAATGGTTAATTTTTTTTTTTTTTATCTATTCATGGAAAATATCGGGTAGATGTACCATTTGTTGCCACTGCTCCATTTTGGACACTTAACCCTTTATTTTATTTAATGAAATAGTGTAAAATAAAATTTCCATTTTAATAGTGAGATAAAAGTATCTCTGAACAAATTAAAAAAATTAATTATGGTATTGCGTATTTTACAAAATATTTTATTTCTATTTTTCAAGTGTCCAAAACTGGCCCTAAAGTGGCCGAAAACGGTACCTTTACCTTATAGAAAGAATCATATTTATTGAATATTAGACTGAAAAAGCTATAAAAAAAATCTTTACTATTATTTAAATTGCGCGCTCTACTTTCATCTACTACAATGGCGACATCCAAAAAAAAAAATTGTACGGGTTATAGCCTATAGGTGCATATTAAGCCCTCATTAGTATTTCTTTCTTATTACATATACAGTCAGAACCAATGAGTCATACCGTCCATGGTTACAAGCGTACCAACAGAAAACTCTATGCAAGAAATTTCTATGCTCAGATACCTCTCTGTAGAAAATTACTGGTCGGCATAATTGTAATTAAGGACAATTATATTACAAGATATTTCGATGTCAAAATTATTCTATGCAGGATATTTCTATGCAAGATATCTCTATGTAAAATATTTGCAGGACATTTGTATGTCGAACAAATATATGTAAAACTATGGATTCAAGAGTAAATATACAAAAATACAATTTCATCATTAACACTGTAAAAGAATCTTCTAAGCTCACATACTTCAAAAATTTTAGTTTCAATCGTATAATATTTTCATAAATTTAATAAATAAACAATGTGTTTATAAATTATATTATAAAATTATAATATCTATTATAAGGTAATATTATAAAGCAATAAAATGAATTCTAGGGATATGCAAATCGCGTTTGAATCGAATCGAATATAAACTGTTCACTACAAAATTCGAATTTCCGAATTATTTGAATATTTAAGAGCTATCCGAAAATTTTTGTACAAGTTGTAGCTATTCAAATTACTCGATCCAAATCAATTTCTTGAAATTTTAAAATTTTAATAAAATGATGACAAACGGCATTTTTAAAGTCAACTTTTGAAAAATATATCTTAAAGTTACTGAAAAATTTTAACAGATGACTATTTGGGAATAAATAAAAGTTGCCATCTTAATACTAACCATTTGTTATCCGAAAATGTTAACTGAATGTTGACTCTTTTTCGTTATTTAAAAAACTAACATTGTCAAAATAAGTTATCGACGTTTTGTTAACTTTTCGATGAACATTGTGATATAGTTTAATAGGAGCTTTATTTTGACAACTAGCAACTAAAAAATGCTGCCATTGGTTGTATCACTTTTCTATGTCACTTTTTGATGACTTATGATCTTATTTACACTGCCAGTTTTTAATATTTTCATTCGCGTGATCAACACGTCGATCGTTATGCATCAAAATTCGCTTAAGAAAATAATAAACGCCTCAAAAAAACTTAACTACATGTAAATTAATTAATCAATTATTTAAAATAAGTTTAAATAATTAAGCTATATTATGCATATATTTGTATAAACCGATGGTGGGCAATTAAGAGTTAGTAGATGATTAAAACACTGGTGCATTCCGTATCTTATCGTAAAGTGAGAAATCATTTTTGCTGATAAAAAAAAAAAATTAACATTAGGCCACTTAGGATACCCTTCAACTCTATGTTAACGATTGCTTACTGTCGTAAAGAAAATATAAAGTTTCATAAAATTTGTTTTTCAAATATTGGCGCTTCAAATAATACGCGCAGAACCAGTGCGCATCTTCATCTGCGCAGGCGTGAAGAAAAATTTTTCAAAGAATGTACCCAGGAGTATAAGGTGACGCGCGTAATTTTTCTTTTAAAAGTATTACATGACAACGCATTCAATTATTTATTGTTTGTCGAAACTTCATCGTTAATATTATCGATTTCGTTAATTTAAGCCTCAATAAAAAAAAAAAAATATTTCACTATTTATAATTTTCTTAAACTGAGATCTATGTGTTGAAGGTATTTTATTATGGAGAAATATAATTAGACATGTATTTGTCTAGCATAGAAATCTGCCACATAGAAATGTCCTGCATAGAGATATCCTGCATAAAGATATCCTGCAACAGAAATATCTTACATAGATTTATCATGCATAGGTATGTCCAACATAGAGATGTCTTGCAATAGAAATTAAAAATGTCTTGCAATAAAAAAAAAAAATTAACATTAGGCCACTTAGGATACCCTTCAACTCTATGTTAACGCTTGCTTACTGTCGTAAAAAAAATAAAGTTTCATAAAATTTCTTTTTCAAACATTGGCGCTTCAAATAATACGCGCAGAACCAGTGCGCATCTTCATCTGCGCAGGCGTGAAGAAAAATTTTCAAAGGCCATGTTCGCTGACACTTTTTTTTTGGCGCAGGCGCTCCTAATTTTAATCTGCGCATGCTCAAAAAAAAAAAAGCTATTATTTGATTATTTATTTATTTACTCACAATATGTCAGATATGACTTTAAAATCAACCTATAGTATTATTAGTTTAAAAATGTTAATAAAAATATGTCTGCTGAATCGCATTTCGTGAAGAGCATCTGTACAGAAAAATTTGGTATGCAATTTACCCGATTGTACTTTTTCTTGTGTTCCTTTTGAAACCCTAATAGGACATTATTCCTTAGACTGTGGATCCAAAAAAATTCTCTTCTCAAAACCCTCATCTATGGTCCTCCAAGATCAAATTGATTTTTAAGACATAACGGAAGGAAGTCGGACGAGGCGAACTACAGAGTCGGTTTAGTTGGACAATTTGCAATAGAAAATAGTAGAGACTTCACAAGTTATTTGGTAAACCTGCAAACGCAAGGCAAAATAGCGTAGTCACCATCGAAACCCTCATTTACGGTCCTCCAAGATCAAATTGATTTTTAAGACATAACGGAGAGAAGTCGGACGGGGTGAGCTACAGAGTCGTTTTAATTGGACAATTTCCTATAGAAAATAGTAGAGACTTCACAAGCTATTTAGTAAACCTGCAAACGCAAGGCAAAATAGCGTAGTCACCGTCGAAACCCTCATTTATGGTCCTCCATGATCAAATTGATTTTTGAGACACAACGGAGAGAAGTCGGACGGGGCGAGCTACAGAGTCGTTTTAGTTGGAATTTATGGTCAGCAAGTAAGTAAAAAAGTAAATCTGTATCATCGGGAATCTGGATATTCGGAATCTAAATGATTGGATCTGGTTCATCAATACATCTGCCTTATCGGGATCTGTGTGATAGACATCCATCCATTTGTCTATTATTCACAATGTATCATATCTGACTTCAAAATTAACCTACAATAATATTAGTTTAAAAATATTAATAAAAATATGTCTGCTGAATTGCATTTCGTGAAGAGAATTTATTTGGATCCAGAGTCTAGCGAATAACATCCTATTTGGGTTTCAAAAGGAACACAAGAAAAAATACAATTGGGTAAATTGCATACCAAATTTTTTCTGTACAGATACTTTTCACGAAACGCGATTCAGCAGAGATATTTTCATTAATATGTTTAAACTAATAGTACTATAGGTTGATTTTGAAGTCACTTGTGACACATTGTAAGTAAAGAAATAAATAAATAAATAATAGTCATCTTTCTTTTGAGCATGCGCAGATTAAAATTAAGAGTGCCTGCGACAAAAAAAAAAGTGTCAGCGAACACGGCCAAAGAAAGTACCCAGGAGTATAAGGTGACGCGCGTATTTGTTTTTTAAAAGTATTACATGACAACGCATTCAATTATTTATTGTTTGTCAAAACTTCATCGTTAATATTATCGATTTCTTTAATGTAAGCCTCAATAAAAAAAAAATACTTTACTATTTATAATTTTTTTAAACTGAGATCTATGTGTTGAAGGTATTTTATTATGGAGAAATATAATTAGACATGTATTTGTCTAGCATAGAAATCTGCCACATAGAAATGTCCTGCATAGAGATATCCTGCATAAAGATATCCTGCATAGAGATATCCTGCATAAAGATATCCTGCATAGAGATGTCCTGCATAGATATATCCTGCAACAGAAATATCTTACATAGATTTATCTTATAACATGATTATCCTTCATATAACTATGTTACCAAGAAATTTACTGCAGGGAGCTATCGCAGCATAGACTTGTCAGTTGGTACGCTTGTAACCATGGACGGTATGAATCACTGGTTCTGACTGTATTTAAAATTTAAGACAATTATCGAGACTTGCCTACATCATATATGTGAAATAGTTATTTTAAATTTAATATTTAAAATGTCATCTTAGGAATGGAAAAATTTGATACCAATTACAAGTAATTGTGCCAAGTGTAAATATTGCTCAGCTCAGTATAGTACAAAAAAAAACAACGTCATTACTAAGGTACCACGTAAAAAATAAACATCCTGACAAATTTCAATTAGTCACTCCGATTGACGAGTCAGATTCTAATTCAGAGTAAGTCAATTTTTTTTACCAATTACTTTTATGCTAACTTCGTTTAAACTTTTTTTTTATAATAAAAGAACGTATCTTATAACTGTAATTTTAATTTTAGTAATTGAAATTAATTAATTTAAAACTCATATTTAGAGCCAACGATGAGTCTGATCCCGAATCGTCTGAGGTACCGAATAAACGTCAGAAAATATCTACGAAGAAATATTACTGCCATGTTGTAAATATTTACTAGTATTTCTTGTTTTTTTTTTTTTAACTAATATGAAAAATAAAATATAAAATATGTGACGAATTTTGTTAATTATTTAATGCCAATATTAATTATAAAGTTTTAAGATATTAATTTTTTTTTCAGAACCCCAAATCTGAAGCCATCACCGGATCAATTGTAAAAATGATAGCAGTTGACATGCTGCCGTCATTATTTGGCGAAGGTTCTTGATTTTTGCAGTTTCTTCGAACTGTTTGCCCAAATTATACTATGCCAAGTAAAACGGTTGTACAACATCGTTTACAAGGCATTTATGATTCTGCGTTCAATAAAATTCTTACGTCTCTTAACCGTTTCCCAACTGTCACTATCACAACTGATGCTTGGTCATCGCGTAGTAATATTCCATTCATCACAATCACAGTACATACTATTGATGATTCATGGAATTTACGTCCGTTTACGTTGGATACTTTAGAAATGTCAGAATCACATAATGCGTCAAATTTATTTGACCATTCATATAGCCCGTGAAAAAATTTTCTGATAAGGCCTGATATGGCTTGATTTCGGCGATTCATATCAGGCCTGATATGGGAATTGGCCATATCAGAAAATATATGTACAGATAAGATTTGATATGTTCTGATATGGACATATCAGACTATATATAGTGAGATTAATATTGTTATCTCGGGAACTAAATTTATAGATAATTGTATAAAATTGTGTATAACTTTGTAAAGTTGTATATGCAATAATTGTCATGAAAAAAAAAAAAAAAAAAAAAAAAACCAGGTCATGGGTTCGAACCCGAGTACTTCTGATTCAAAGCTTGATCTATTAACCACTCTGCCAAATCATGAACTTGAAATGTAAGGTTGATTATATCTCTTTGGATAAAATTGAAACTAAGAAAACTAAAGACATCAGATAAATGATTGATTTGGTTGCTTGTATTATGTTCAATTGTTATTGTTTATAGAGTAACAGGACTATTAACGGTATACCCACCAGTCACGGGGCAAGAACTACTTCTTTTGGTAAAAAAAAAAAAGAAGTTAAAGATCTTTAAACTTATAAGTTTTAAAAAAGTATAGATAAAAGTTTAATTATAATTAAACTTTTTTCAATTTAAAATCTCAATTTTTTATATTCAAATTCATTACGAAGATTTGAAATTCTCTCAGAGATTTAAAAAAATTGATCTCGTTAGCTTATTGAAAAAATTTTTCAACAAAGTTTGTATACTTTATACAATTTATAAATGCGGTAAATTAAAATATTTAACAGAATTCATAAGATTTTATGAATCATTATAAAATCGGTTTTTCTGAACAATGTTATGTTATTTGGTCATTTCTAAATTATTTTATCAAACGTATAAATACGGAAAACTCGAAAAAACTAGTATATGTGCCCATATCAGGTCATATCAAGACATATACAAAAAATTATATACAAGCATATCAAGTCAGATCAAGACACTTCAAATCTGATATCGGCATATCAAGTTGATATGGACATATCAAGTTGGTATGGTTTGATATGGCTAATTTTTATTTCAGACTATATCAGAATATATTAAAAATTATATATGGGCATATCAGATCATATCAGGTCAGATATGAATATATCAAATTTTTTGATATGGCCATATCAGGTCATATATGGCTTGTTCAGAAAATTTTTTCACGGGAGAGCATGACAGAATGGAATCTGAATGAAAATGTTTTGCTGTTGTTCATGACAATCCAGCGACATAGTTGCTGCAATACACGATAATTCCAGTGACGATAATAACATTGGGCAAAGTGTCCGATGCTTTTGCCATACACTACAATGTGCAGTTGAAAGAGCTTTAAACGAAAAAAATCTAAATGTATATCTCCACAAAAATTGTGCTATTATTGGTCATTTAAAACATTCCAATAAAGCTACTTCAGCTCTTTCTATTGCTCAGAAAAAATATCATCTACTAAACCACCGATTGATCAGCTATTGCACTACGCATTGGAATTCTGCATATGCCATGATCGAGCGTGCAATAGAACAACGTCAGGCAATCGAATTTGTTCTACTAGATTCTGAGTTGACGACTACAGAAATGAAAAAAAAATTGCTTTTAAGAAATAGCAAGTCGCATTATTTAGAAGCCGTAATAAAGCTTTTAAAACCGTTCGATGTTGCAATAAGATTAATGTCTGCCGAATCTCAATCTACGATTTCAATGGGACGACAAACCGTACATTCTATTTGCAACAAAAAATTTTTGCAACCTGATGATGACGACCTTCTGAATGTCCAGATGCTAAAAGATATACTGAGAGAAGAACTGGAAGTTCGTTTTTTGAATCAAGAACCTGTGACTGTGGGTGGCTTTGCATGCTTCCTCGATCGAAGGTATTTTCATTTTTTTTTTGCCTTCAATACTAATTTTACTGTAAAATCGAAGTAGATAATGACTAAAAAATTAATTATTATACTTTTATTCTTATTATTATTAATGTAATTATTATTGTTATCATAGATGTAAAGACATGGCTGACGAAACTCAACATTATCCCGAAGCTGTTAAAGAAGAGTTCTTGGAGCTAATGATAAAAGAAGACACTTGTGATGAAAAAACTCGATCATTAAGCAAAAATCAAAGAGCAGAAGATTTGAATTATCTTCTTAGTCCAGAACGGGCTCTATCTGACAGCTTTGAGTGAATGTGAAGTTTTGATGATTCACCGAGATATTTAGCTAAGTGTCAAAAGGAAATCGATAGCTATAAAAAAGAGCAAGTCATTCTGATAGAAGATAACCCTTTGCTTTGGTGGAATTCGAAACACCATAAATATCCATTGCTGTCTAAATTTGCAAGAAAATATTTGGCTATTTCAGTATCGAGTACGCCATCAGAGAGAGTTTTTTCGACAACAGGAAAGATAAGATCTGCCAAGCGAAGCTGTTTGCTGCCAGAATATTCCGATTTACTAATATTTCTACATCGAAATAGAAATATCATTGACGAATTTACTGAATCACAAAGTGAAAACAATGTAATTAATTATAAATAATTTTAATTAAATAATTTGAAAAATTGTAGTGAATTTTTTTTTTTTTATTTTTAGGCACGACGTATATCATCACACTTTCACTATTCTGACCCGGCTCAATGAGACTTTGAGAATGCTCAAAAGTCTTTAGGTAATCATACTTCTTTAAAATTAATTCAATCAGTATCAACTCGCTGGAACTCGGAATACGATATGCTCGAGCGCATGAAACGATTGCAGCAACCATTATCCGATGTGCTTTCGCGAATTACAGGTGTAACTGGGTTGTCTGGCTCTGACTAGAAGAGAATAAGTGACATTATTGAAATCTTAGATCCATTAAATGAGGCCACTAAAATTTCTTGAGGATCAAAATATCCGACGATCTCCATGATTGCGCCGATACTTCAAGGGGTGAAAGAAGCCTTACAAAATCTTGATTTCGATGATGAGACGAACGTTATTCTGAATAATTTTGATAGCGAAGATTGTAATTACGATGATTACAATAATGATGGTAACAATAATCGTTTCAATATACATGACATGGATGATAATGGCGACTCAGAAATTCTAACGTTTGAGAACCACTCTCAGAAGTCTATGGGATATAAATTTTCACAAAATGTCATCTTTAGTTTAAAAATTAGGTTTTGCGAAATCGAAGAAGATACGTTGTATCGTAAGTGTACATTTCTTGATCCTCGTTATCGGGATTACTTTTTAACAGACGATAAGGTGAAGGATGAGATAAAAAAAGAAATTAAGAATGAAATTCTCACCTACAATTATTCGAACAATGTTTTTGAAAAGGAATCTGAACCTGCTGAGCCTCCTGTAACTAAACCCACCAAGTTTTGGGACTTCATGAGACAGCGACGAATTAATAAGGAAGAAACAGTAACTTTGCGCCTTGAGAAAGACATAGATCAAGAAGTTATTCAATACTTGTATTCCGCAGATATCGATCCTTGGGATAATTTTATTCAGTGGTGGAAAAAAGAATCAATTAAATATCCTTTGTTATCACTGATGGCTAGACGATATTTGCCAATTCCATCTACGTCTGTGGAAAGTGAGCGGCTTTTTTTCTACTGCCGGGGACATTGTGAGTGAAAAACTAAATTCATTATCACCTGATAATGTTGCTCGGTTGTTATTTTTGAATAAAAATTCAACTTGCTATGTTTAATTGAATATTATAATGTAGAAATTTCAAATAGTGTAGCGTTGTTTTATTTAAAAACTTGAACAAACGAATTTCTTCGAAATAAGTTTTTAATCAGAAACACTTTTTAGTTTATAATGATTTATATTGTTCAAAATATTATTGAAAATGTTAAAATCAATTTTAATAAAGCAATAGATTTATTTCATTCTATTTTGTATGATTACTACAATAGAATAATCTATTTATGATTTAAATTATTTGAATAGTTCGAATTGCTCAAATTATTTGAACTATTTGAATTATTCGAACTATTCTTTCTTTTACTGTGTTAATTACGTTGGTTAAATGAAACATTTATTTAACATTATTAGTTGGTTTGAAAAGTTTATTTTAGTATAATTAAATTTTACCCTTAACCACTATATATATTACACTGTTTTAAAAAAAACAACTATTTTTTTTTTCTTCATTACATCGAAAATATTGTTGAAAATGACGAAAAAAAAATACTGTGAAAGTTTGAGCTCTCCATATTAATATTAACAACTTCCGCATCGCAATTGTCTATTTCCCGTTTAAATAACATGGGAAAATTTATTTTTCAAGATTTGGAATTTTGTAGCTCATGGTGGGACCAATTTTCAAAACATGGCCGTATGGGAAATTTGACGCTCTACAAATAACGTATCTTATAATTTTTCGATATTTTTATTTCTTCAAAAGTTATTCAAAGTTAAACTTAGATTGATGATAAATTTTTACATTTTTTCAATTTTTTGACGCAACCATCAAATTTATGGAAAAATTTTACAGGACATTTTATTTCCTTTAACTTATCTTTGAGAAAATTTTCGATAATTCTTACAAGTCGTAAGTTATTTGCAATTAACTGAAAATTTTTTAAATAATCTGAATTTTGTTGCTTAAAATCAATTATATTATTCGAATTTTTAAAATTTAAGTCAAAAATTTATGTTTTTATTATAATTAAATTAATTTCAATTGTTAAATTAAGAGATTTTTCATGATGCCAGCACCGAAACTTGAAGTTTTAGTGTCTCTACAGCCCGTCGAATAAAGCTAATTTCATGCCAATGCTGCAAACAACAACTAGCGAATTCGTAATTCAAAAATACCTTCATTCAGCGGGCAGAAACATTCGTGTTCCATCTCTTGGGAAGAAACACAATTGTTCCTGTCCGGTGTTAGTTATTTTTTAGGGGTGTGCGAATCCCGTTTGATTCGAATCGAATCGAATCCTTGGACTCGATTCAATATTTGAGTTGAATATCGAACAACTCAAATTATTCGAATTCTTCGAACTATTCAAACTATTCGAACTATGTCGATATGAATGTGCTCGAATCGTTCAGTTGGAAGTTCAAAACTAGCGATCAGCGATGACACGTGTCTCTGGATTTCATTCTTCTAGCAATCGATGCAAGATTTCGCCCATTCTCGGCAATCTTTATTAATCGACGGCCAGACGTATCTTCAAGAGATCATTTTCAATGATCCTTTGATTCCGGGATGAGCTAGCGAATGCAGTGAATTAAACACCTTCTTCCTCAGTGGCTCTGGAAAGTATGGTTGCACCGTACCTGACGCAATGTCACAGTACAATGCTAAACCATTGTCGAAATTGATTCGTCGAAGCTGCATCGCGGTTGTCTGTCGCAGCAGTTGTTGAAGCTCGAGATCTTGCTTCTGTGCATCGGCAAGTTCTTCTGATGTAATGACAGTAGACACTGCTTCGACTCGTGACAATGTGTCAGCGACAATATTGTCGTTACCCAAAACATGTCTAATGTCAGTCGTAAATTGACCGATGAAATCCAAACGGCGGAATTGTCATTGTGAAGCTCTCTCCGTACGCTGTTTGAATGCGTGTTGAAGTGGTTTATGGTCTGTATAGATCGTTACGTGTTGACCTTCGAAAATATGCCGGAAATGTCTCACGGCTTCGTAAGTCGCGTGAAGTTCTCGATCATAAGTCGACAATTTTTGGATCGACGGCTGTAATTTCCGGCTAAAGAAAGCCAACGGCTTCCAGTCATTATTTATGCGTTGCTGAAGGACGGCACCGATCCTGGTTTCTGATGCATCGGTAAAAACTGCCCAATCCACGTCGAGTCTTGGGTTCGCGTGGAGTGTTTCATCAGCGAGAGATCGTTTAGCGGCATCAAAGACGTTTGCAGATCATCTGTCCAGTTGACAGGATGCGATCCTCTGATTTTCGGTCCTTCCAGTACTTTATTTAATGGCACCAAAATTTCTGCAGCGTTCTTAATGAACTTTCTATAGAAATTAATTGTGCCGAGGAATCCACGAAGTGCTTTAACGGTTTTAGGAGGCTGGAGATTAACGATAGCCTCAACCTTTTCCGGCAATGGTTTAATGCCGTGTTCGTTGATTAAATAACCGAGGAATTCAACTTTGGTTTTGCCTAGCTGGCACTTTGGAACGTTTATTACTAGCCCGTAATCACGAAGACATTGAAATAATATCTTGAGGTGTTCTAAATGCTCCTCTTCGTCTTTGAATACGAGTAGTATATCGTCGATATATGGAAATATGAAATCCAGATCAAGGGTGATTTCGTTGATGAATCTCTGGAACGTCTCTGCTGCATTTTTAAGTCCAAAAGTCATGAATAAAAACTCAAATAAGCCAAATGGAGTGATAATAGCCGTTTCCTCGAAATCTTCTGGAGCTACTCGAAGTTGGAGGAAAACTTTGGTAAAATCAACGACAGAAAAGATTCATTTCCCATGTAAATATGCGGCAAAATCATCCATATATCGAAGCGCATATTTATCGACAAGAGTACAGTCATTTAATAGGTGATAATCACTACATGGTCTCCATCCACCGTCCTTTTTCTGGACCATGTGTAATGGCGTATACCAAGCACTCTGCGATGGCCGACAAATGCGTTGCTCAATCATTTTACGGAACTCCTCTTGAGCAATTTTTAATTTGTCAGGCGATAAGTGACGAGCTTTGCTAGAAACAGGTGGACCAGGTGTTGTACGAATGCGGTGCACGGTTGAATGTTTCCTTGGTTGGTTGTCGGGTGGATCAGGTCGTGTGGTATCGGCAAACTCACGTAGCAATTTCATATAAACGGAATCACCATCTACAGCCTTGATTTTGTCCAATGCTGTTGTTGCGTGATAAGAACCGGATGATGTCAAACCTGTAATTCCTTCGCGTAAGCATTTGCGTTTGAGGTCAACTAGCAAGTCAAAATGACTCAAAAAATTGGCCCCAAGTATCGGTTTAGTGACATCGGCAACAATAAAATTCCACGTAAAATCTTGACGCAGTCCAAGATTCAGCGTTTGTATTGATAAACCATAGGTTTCGATAATCGTGCTGTTGGCGGCATAAAGCTCATAACCTATGCGAGTTGTTTGCGATTTCATCGAGCCGCGAGAAAAAACTGATGAATCAGAGCCAATGTCCACGAGAAACTCGGCCCCAGTAACTCGATCTTTAATAAATAACCGGCGCGAAATCGATTGAGAATCACTCTCCACCGCTAGCGATTCTCGTTGGCATTTCCCTGCCATTTACAGCCAGGTGCGCATGATCGAGCGTTTTTGCCATGCTTTTAATGATACCAGCAATAGTCGAATTTCTTAACTTTCCGAGGACGATGTGTTGGTATGCTCTGGATCGTGTATTTAGAAGTTGCTCCTGAGTAAGCATTTGGCTATACTCGGCAGCCAACAGTGCAAGTTGCTTACGCAAAGCAGCGATTTCCTCTGTGGTGGATGCGTACATTTTGAAATATGGAATATAAAAATAATATTTCAAATAACAATGATATCACCTATACTTGAAATTATTTTATTTTCTTGTCTCTCTAAGTTTCAGAGTCTGGCATCACCCGTCAACAATGTCTTCAATTCGGTACAGTGCTACCGAAAGATTATCGATGATGCACGGCTCAGGAATGTGCAGCCGGTGTATCGGCTTAATCCTTGATGGTATTTCAGGTAACGGAAAGAAAATTATACGCGACACTGCACGAAAAATTGATTGCAATTTTTTATCACAGCTTGCGAAAACTTTTATCACTATTCGATTCGCACTAAAAGTCCCTCGAATCAACACCGATGCGGCATAACGTCCATAAGATGCCCAGCAATGCACCAGTGGTGATAAAAATGATATAAAACTGCACAATGATAAGAAATCACTGCATTAATTAACTCAAAAATAAATGTGACGAAAAAATTACGGTTTCGCCGGTTAATCAGCAACGCCACAAAATATTCGCGGCAAAACGACACGAGAACCCGTGAGATTTTATAAGCTGTGTAACGCACACGTTCGACGCTTCCCTTAAGAAGAGATCACGTAGGGGTCACTAATTGAGTGGTTAAGGGTAAAATTTAATTATGTTAAAATAAATTATTTAAACCAACTAATAATTAAATAAATGTTTTATTTAACCAACGTAATCAACACAGTAAAAGAAAGTATACAAAACGAATATTGCTTGAATGCGTGTACTCAGTTCAGTGGTGCATCTTGTAATTGTCCAATGTCTCTACGAATAAGTTAGAGATGGAATATGTAAAAATCGATGATCGGCGTAGATTGCCGAAATTGATCGATCGTAATTATTGTAGCAACGCTACATATGTATATATTAGGGTGGCTCATTTGAAACGACTATTTTTTTTTTGCTCCATTGGAGAAATATTATTCTAGACATAAAACAAAAATTTTCCCCCAAATTTGAGTCCTTAATTTTAATTTTAAGTACTCGCTAAATGAATTTGAAATTTTCCCATTTAATTAACACGTGAATTAACTTTTTTTTTCAATTATCTATAACTTCGTGACATTTCATGATATTTAATCACTATTAGGCGGAAATTACAGAGGAATCTTTCCTCTTTGGAAGTGCTTGTAGTTAATTTGCGTTTTGTAACCGGCCTCACCGGTAAAAAATCTTAAAGCCAATTTTTTCTCGAATTTCATGGTTTTTTTTTATTTCACTCGCAAACCACTAACTTTACAACAAAATTGTACAGTCCTTATTTTGCAGGGAATTTGATTTCCTACAAAAAAACGTTATTTGCGCCAATATCGTAGAACCAGTAGTTTTGGAGATAAATCAAATTATATATAAAAAATTTTTAAAATCGCGGTTTTATCCGAGATTTTAGTACTTTTTCCATGAAATTATGGCCGAAGCAATATAATATATAATGGTAAATACATCATCAAAAAAAAGTCATGTCATATGAAGCTGTCTCCTCTTACACTTAGTTCCATCTTTTCTTACCCATACAAAGTTTGAAGACCGGCCCTTGGATGGCCCATTGTTGGGTAAAGTATGATAATTAGCGGCCAGTCATTGACAACTTTTAATGGCCCATGAACAGCTGAATGGCGCTCGACTATCGGTCGATTAATGCAGCCAGCAATCGACCAAGTATGCAAATAAATCTTAAAAAACAATTTCTTTTTATTATTATCCTATTAGACGTCATAATCATAATCGTTTAGATTATTTAAGTGAGGTAAACGATGTTGACAAATCTGGATAAAAAATTCTGCTGAGCTCTGGGCACGAACTGCCGTCCGCTATTGACAACTAACAATTAAAATATTTTTTAGTTCGTTGTTATTTACAATTAACAACCGAAATTTAATAACTTTATTTATAAAAATTAATTTAATAAAAAAATAATTTATACATTTTTATAATCAATGTAATTTTCAATAATAGTGGTAGAACGAAATAATAATTTTTAAAAACTTATGTAATTATAATAAAATAGTATGAAATTATTATTTTTTTTTTTTTTAAATAATCGTAAATATTAATGAAATTGCTCTTCATATTTCATAAAATCAAGTGGTTGTAGTAGAGTGAATAAGTAGATCATTTAAAAGTAACCGTTCAACATTAGTAGATCCGTCCAGAAGCTATCGTTCAGACCTCGCAATCAGAAGGACGTCAGTTCGCGCCCAGAGCTCAGCAGAATTTTTCATCGAGATTTGTCAGCATCATTTACCTCACTTAAATAATCTAAACGATAATGATCATGAACTCAACTAGGATAATAATAAGAAAAAAATTATATTTTTTTTAATTTATTTGCATACTTGGGCGATTGCTGGCTGCCATTAATCGACCGATAGTCGAGCGCCATTCAGCTGTTCATGGGCCATTAAAAGTTGTCAATGACTGGCCGCTAATTATCATACTTCACCCAACGATGGGCCATCCAAGGGCCGGTCTTCAAACTTTGTATGGGTAACAAAAAAAGCATGTTTTTGAAGAAAATTTAATGCTTTACAAAAAAGGACTCCTAACATTTTTTGCTAAATTCACTCTTTCGAAAGTTATTCAGGTTATTTAAGTCGTTTTTACTCAACTTCAACCTTGAATAACTTTAATGTTATATATATATATATATATAAGATTATTGTTCTAATATTCTCAAAGGTTATAAATTAAACAAACTGTAATGTGTTGCTCTGAAAACAAAGATTTATTTATTTTATCTGTTATAAATTTTATGACCAAACATTAATACACAAATTATCTAATTCCTACCTGAAAACAAAGAAACGACATTAAAAGTTTATTTTTCGATAAGTCAATTTCTTTTTATCCCTTTTTAATTTATCAAATAGATTTGTTTTTAATATTTATATTTTATAACATATAAAAATACTGTAAAGTATGACTCCGTCCAATAACCCCCCTTACTTCGGTACTTCCTATATCTGCTTTCGATTATGTAGAGACCTATACTACCAACTATCAAGTATGTGAACGACCTGGAGCGCGGCATAATTCAAATTTAAAGAAATATACATTTTCTTTACATCTCCCCCCCTTCGGGATTTTTTTTTTAATCCTATTCTGTTTCTTTCTCTTTAGAAGGGACTGGAATCAGTTTTGTGATATGGAAAAGACTTGACTCTTTATTTTTGTGGCCTGTTTCTATTTTGTATATTGAGGTTGAGATTTTTTCAATAATTTTATATGGTCCAATTTTTAGCTCATCCAATTTGTTTCTATTAAGCTTGTTTCCATTTTCGACATACACCATATCTCCTGCATTGAGTTCGTAGTATTTTCGGTTTTGTCGTGCAAAATTTTATTGTAATGATGTGATTTTATCGTATTTTCAAGTGCTAATTTCTTGTCTCTGATCCAGTTATTGCGCGATGTTTCTTCCTTTAATTCCTTAGGCAAAATTTTGTTGTTTGTACCATATAGAAGATAGCTCGGAGCAAAACCAGTGACTGACTGATTAGTGTCGTTATATTTACTTACACATTCTTGAGCTATTGTCGTCCAGGCTTTCTTTTCACCTTTTTCATTAATTTTGCATCTAATTTTGTTTACTAATGTTTGATTCAGTCTCTCATTTAGTCCGTTCGAAAATGGCGCATTTATTGCTGTAAAAACTATTGGTATTTGATTGTTATTTAGGAACTCCTTGAACTCTTTTGAATTGATCCCTGGGTACTGATCGGTAAGAAGCATGCCAATGTCTTCCGTTTCTGATATGCTTTTGACTAGTTTCACAAAATCATTTGCACTCTGAGTTTTCGATGTTAGAATAAATGCATACCTCGTGAAATGATCTACTAGTAGATGTAGGTATTTTTTCGTTGATCTTGAACCACTGAAACCTCCAATTGTGTCCATAGATACTATTTCAAAAGGCTTTGTAGCTGGGCCTAGATGTGACATTAACCCAATTTTATCGTGTCCTCTTGATTTATTTTTTTTGCAAATTTCACAGCGTCGGCAAATTTGTTTGATATTTTCCGTCAGATTCTTGGCTGTGAAGAGCGGACTAATTGTTTTCTCCATTTGTCTAATTCCAATATGACACATATTTTCATGTATATCTTTTAAGAATTTTATGCTAAATTTTCCAGATAAAATTATTTTGTTTTTTTTTCCGAACCTTTTTAAATATATATTGTGTTTTTTCATCAATTTGTTTTAATTATTCTGTATTTCTTCATTATTATTTTGATCTGTTAGAATATCTTTTAGCTTTATCAAGTTCACCACTTTTAACTGTTCATCTGTATTTTCGTCCGATTCTAACACTGGATTTCTGCTGAGACAGGCTGCTTCTAAATTTTTTTCTCCTGGGGCATACTTTATTTTAAATTCATATTGCGATAGATAATAAGTTAAATCACCCAACTCTTCATCAACTCTAGATTTCAGATTCATGTTTTCTAGGGGTTTGTGGTCCGAGTAAACCGTAAACGATTTACCTATCAACCAGTATTGCCAGTATCTCACCGCTTCTCTAATAGCTAAACACACAATATATATTGCTTTTTTTTTCTTCTGGGTTTCATTTAGCTTTTTTGAAAAGTAAGCCACTGGCTTTTCTTAACAATCCGGCTGTGTTTGTTTTAAAACGGCTCCAACACCTTCTGAAGAAGCATCAGTATAAATATTGATTGGTAAATTTCGATCGAAAATTTCCAAAATTGGTTTTGAGCATAACAGGTTTTTTATCGTCTCAAAAGATTTTTGGCATTCATCAGACCATAAGAACCTTTGATTTTTTCTGAGTAAATTATGCAATGGATCTAGTATTATTGCACGTTTCGGTATATACTCATGGCAAAAATTTATTTTTTTCAAAAATTGTCTTATATTTTTCTGTGTTTTTGGGACCGGAAAGTTTTTTATTGAAATCAAATTATCCTTTACCGGTCTGAGAGAATTATTATGTATTATATGACCCAAATATTTTACCGAGTCTGATGCGAATGTGCATTTCGTAAATTTTAACCTGAAACCCTCTTTTTCGATTGCTCTCAGCAACTCTGTTAGATGAATAATGCGATCAGAAAAATTCTTAGAAAATATAAGTATATCATCTATAAAGTTTACCGCAAAATCCGTAAGTTTATATCTCCTTCATATGTTACTAAGTATTCTTTGAAAAATTGCCGGTGCTGTTTTTAATCCGAACGGTAGGCAGGTCCATTGAAAGTGTCCTTCTTGTGTAACAAATCCTGTCTTTTTCCTGTCTTCAATTCGTAGAAGAATTGACCAATATGCAGAATTTATATCTAAGGTTGAGAAGAATTTGCAATTTCTAGTTTTTATCATTAGGTCTTCAATTAATAGAAATAGTTGAGCTTGAGGTATTACTATTTTATTCAATTCTCTGAAGTCTATACATAGTCCTGATTATTTGTTTTTCTCTTTCTTAAATGCCAAAGTAACCGGTGCAGCGAATGGACTATATGCTTCTTCTATTAACTTATTATCTAATAACTTTGCTATTTGTTCTTCTATTTCCTTTTTATCCTCTATTGTGCATCTGTAAGGTCTCTTACAACAATATTTGTCCACTAACAAGTCTATCCTCGCTTCATATCCGTTAACAGTACCGACATCATATTTATCTTTTGCAAAAACTGACCTATGTTTGCAAATAAGTGTATTTATTTCAGATTTTTGATATTTATTCAAATGATTAATTTTTATTTCAAAATCTTCTACCTTTATATGCTCATTAAAATTTATTTTGTATTCTTCTGTAATCATATCGTTATTTGCTTTTTTATCCTTAGTAATCCGATTTTGGATTATTTTTAACTCTTCATTTTGAATTAGTTTGAATTTTTTTATCAAGTCTAACCCAATTAAAAAAATCACATTTGAAATTTTCTCTATCAATGATATACATGTCAACATTCTCTTCTAGTTCAAAAATTTTTAGTTTCAAATTTGTCAAACCACTTGTTTCCTTAACACCATTAATCGTTACTAAATCTGCTTCATTCAAATTGTTCCCTTTTCCTTATAGATTTAGTAACTTAGAATTAATTAGAGAGACGTTTGAACCCGAATCATAAATCCCATCTATTTCTAATTTATCATTTGATAGTAGTTTGACTTTTATTAATGGTGTTACTGTTCGTTTTTTTGATTCGTTTCATTCAACTCCGCTTCAATCACCGAATTGTTTACATGCCTAATGAAATTTTTCTTTACCTTAGTATCCTCTTTTGTCCTGAACCAGCATGAATTTTCAGGGTGATAGCGGGTGCCTTTATTTAGTCCTGCACAGATTTTGCAAAAGCTTTTGTTTTCATTTTCCCTGTTTGTTTCTATTTGTACTTTTTCTTCTCCAAAAATTATTTTTTTTATTCACTGTGTATTCATACTTGTTCAATTCATTGAATAAATCTGATGTATCCTGCAATGATTCTCTATCAATTTTATTGAGGATAAATTCTGGTAATCCGGCTGCGATAAGATCCACTAACGTATTTATGTCAATTGATTTTCTGATCTCTAATACAAGCCTTTCTTTTCTCATAGCGTAATCCACTAACGGACCATCTCTATATTTAAATGATAGTGCATTAGTAACTGGGTTCCATCCTTTATTTGCAAACGATTCACAGAATGTTTCTTTCCACGTGGACCATTCTGAATTTATTGTTAGTTTCATAATCATTGAGCTGTACCAATCTACACTGGACTTATCCATAAATAATCGGAGTATTTCAATTCTCTTTTCATCCGTTGTTACTTCCAAGCGTATACATTCTTTTTCAAAAATATTAATCCACTGCTTAGCATCGGAATTTTCACTTGTAAATTTCTCAATCACAAATTTATCAGCAATGTTTTTTAAGCTCTGTTGTCCCTTTGCCTGTGTATTTTCAACTAGTTTTTCAAATAATTTTTCTAATGTCCCTGATTCTTTTCGTTGAGCCACTGAAAGTTGTTCTTGCTCCAATTTTTCTAGGAATTGATCCCCGAATTGTAAGTTACCATCTTCATCTACGTAAGTTTCCGTAAGTTCCTTTGTCATTGGTATCCACACTTTTATAGTCTGGTAACGTTTTATTAGACTATTTTTCACTTTATTAAAAGCAGCTGTTTTCATTAGTTCTTTATGATGACCTGCTGTTTGTAACTCATCTGGTATTGCGTATGTTTTATTCTCACTTGTGATTATTAAGGTTACAGAATAAATATTCGTTTTCCCTTCACTTGCAGGTAGTTATGAAAATTCAAAACGAAGTTTTTCCATTATTTTTTTCTTTTATGAACAATAATGTCGTTTTATAAGATTATTGTTCTAATATTCTCAAAGGTTATAAATTAAACAAACTTTAATGTGTTGCTTTGAAAACAAAGATTTATTGATTTTATCTGTTATAAATTCTATGACTAAACATTAATACACAAATTATCTAATTCCTACCTGAAAACAAAGAAACGACATTAAAAGTTTATTTTTCGATATGTCAATTTCTTTTTATCCCTTTTCAATTTATCGAATAGATTTGTTTTTAATATTTATAATTTATAACATATAATAATATTGTAAAGTATAACGCTGTCCAATAACCCCCCTTACTTCCGTACTTCCTATATCTGCTTTCGATTATGTAGAGACCTATACTACCAACTATCAAGTATGTGAACAACCTGGAGCGCGGCATAATTCAAATTTAAAGAAATATACATTTTCTTTACATATATATATATATATATATATATATATATATATATATATATATATATATATATATATATTTGGCGACGATACTTTAGGTTTAGATTACAATAATCACTGCCTAAGTCGCCAACTACCAAAGAGTGAAACGTTGTGCGTGTTAGTGAGAAAAGGAGAGATGGAAAAATGTATTTGTGGGGTGAGAGGCGTTTCGTCTAAGTATACGATAGCTGAGACTCCTCAGTTAGGTGTGTCTATCGTATACCCCACCTAAGACGCCGTGTTGGAAGTTACATGTTGGCCATGTTATATATTGAAACAGGCATAGGGACGACGTATTGCGAGAGGCGCGAGTTAAGAATGCCATCTCGTGGAGTGAAGCTAAACCACCACATATATATATTAGACTGTTTCAAATTAGGGGACTACTTTTATTTTTTTGATGAATATTGAAAAATCGAAAGCGTATCTTAAAATATGGTGACAGTTAAAATTTGAGCTCTTAATATTGATATTTAGAGGTGGCTATTTGTAATTTTCGATTTTTCATTTAGAAACATGGTAAAAAATACATAAATTCCGAAAAAATCAAGATACAAAAAATCTCTTCTTAACTATTTTGTAGGAAATTTACTGGTCTACAAAAAAGGTCCTCTATGATTTTTTCATGAGTTCAACCATTCACAAGATATCCGACGTCAAAGTTTGATAAAATTCAAAGAACTTGTTTATGCTCGCTCCGAATTTTATACCATGCCAACCAATGAGAATTCAGAAATTTTCAATACAATTTTTTGTAGGAAATTGAACGCTCTACAAAAAAAGTCTCTTATCGTTTTTTGATAAATCCATCTGTTCAAAAGTTATTAGAGCTTGAAGTCAAGTTATAGTAAAATTCGAGATCTTTTTACTTTTTCGGTGAAACTATCGGACAAATCATAAAATGTCATTAAATCTTTTTTGTAGACAATTTTATTTCCTAAAAATTATCTCTGATAAATTTTTTCCGAATTCTGCATTCTATTCTAGTTAATTCCATTTTAATGTCGAGCTCTTAAAATCGATCAGAACACTTTTTTTAGGAGCTTAGCATTAAAATGGAAATAACTAGAAGAGAATGCAGAATTTAAAAAATTTATCAGAGGTAATTTGTGAGAAATAAAATTGCCCACAAAAAAGATTCTATGACATTTTATGATTAGTCCGATAGTTTCACCGGAAAAGTAAAAAGATCTCCAACTTTACTTCGAGCTCTAATAACTTTTGAACAAATGGATTTATCAAAAAACGATAAGAGACTTTTTTGTAGAGCGTTCAATTTCCTACAAAAAAATGTATTGAAAATTTCTGAATTCTCATTGGTTGGCATGGTATAAAATTCGGAGCGAGCAAAAACAAGTTCTTTGAATTTTATTAAATTTTGACGTCGGATATCTTGTGAATGGTTGAAGTTATGCAAAAATCATAGAAGACCTTTTTTGTAGATCAGTAAATTTCCTACAAAAAAGTTAAGAAGAGATTTTTTGTATCTTGATTTTTTCGGAAGTTATGTATTTTTTACCATGTTTCTAAATGAAAAATCGAAAATTACAAATAGCCACCTCTAAATATTAATATTAAGCGCTCAAATTTTAACTGTCACCATATTTTAAGATACCCTTTCGATTTTTCAATGTTCATCAAAAAAAAAAAATAGTCCCTTAATTTGAAACAGTCTAGTATATATATATATATATATATATATATATATATATATATATATATATATATATATATATATGTATATATATATATATATATATATATATATATATATTGAGACAAATCGCTTTTCTCTTTCGCGATTTTTACCAGCAGCCACCAGAATTCGCGGGTTGAACCCTGGCTTAGGCTGGCCTCTAACAAATTTTTATTTACTTGGACAGAGCAATGGGCGAGGGTTCTTGCAAAGCAAGGACCCGCACTTATTCAAACTCGGCAACGTTATGAAAAGATCATCAACTTACCTCACGGCTTATTAATTAACAATAGGTTTCTTATAGTAAAATAAACTTATCAGTTCTTAAGTAATAATAATATTCTTAATAGACTATTTAATAATTCTTACCAGCAGAGTAGGAAAATAAAGAGTGTGAGTGAAAAATAGAATGATAGGAATTAACTAGAAAATGCAAGTTTATTGCCAATTATAATAATATTCAGTTACTTACAATTAATACTGCGCAATTTACAATGAACGTAGTGTCCTCGTGGTTGCAGAATATACAATGGTTCCTCACGTGGAATAGCGCAGTTTTAATATTTACTAGATTATAATAATTAATACCGCGAACAATTCGTCGGTAACGCACAATATGATTTACTTTATTAAATCGTTATTTATAGTAATAATAACCGTTTATAAGGAATAATAAAATTAGTGTCTCAAGTAAAATTGCCAGAATAATGAATGAAATAGTATCAATATAATTAATAGAAAAGAATCACAAATGAATACTAGATTACAAGTCTAGACGCTAAGTGATCCAGGATCGAAGTGATTGACCGATAATTGAGGGTCTGGGACTCACCTCTGAACTATCCCCACTTCACCCCTACCGACATGCGTCGACGTGAAAATTAAGTCATGTGACCATGGCACTATGACGTACTGAATTTAGGCGGCAACGAGACGGAGAAAATTGGAAACCGCAAGGCTGAGGACGACGAAGACAATTCACATTGTCTCAATCCCCCCCACCAAGCCAAGGTTACCCTTTTGGATTTCCGTCTAGGTTGCCCGACTGTAATAATTAAAACTTAATAATATTTACAAAAATAATTTCCAGAAAAATTATTTAGAATGTTGCGATCAGATCGCTTAAAAAATTGCAAGTAGATTGCCAGTAAAACTTTGATTCGAATTTTAGTGATTGCGAGTTACTCGCCAGTGATGCAAGTAGATTGCCAGTAAAATTTTAATTAACTTGCCAAATAAATCGATCGCAAGCCGTTAGGGATATGAAAAATATCTTCCAACCCAGCCCCAATCTCAGGTTCACCTCGATCCTGGGACCTCGACCTGGATCAGGAAATCTGTACGACTTACGAACTAAAAATATAAAGTATAGAATAAAAATACATTATAATTATTTACACTTAATACTAGGTACAAAAAAAAATAATAAATTTTTTGAATATAACAGCTTCTGTGCTGCAAAAAAAAATAATAAAATAAAAGAAATAATTTATACTGTTGTCTGCCAACTGCCTCAGGATTCTGAGCTGTAAATGAAAATTATTACAATTGGCAATGATAATTAAATGAATTAATGAGATGAATATGATTGGATATGTGTGTTTATTTAGATGTACATCTAAATCGGTAGCGTAAAAAAAATAATTAAATTTATTCGGGTTTCTTCATGAATCGCAGATGGCTTCGATAGAATCGCTCGATGTCCTCTGGAGTATATTTTGTTGAGATCCAATCCTTGTACCCCGGGTATCTGCGATTGCAGTTGTTACAGTGCGGATCAAATAATTGAGCTGGGATCCCGCAGCCTTGGCAACGTCCCCGAATATAATCTTTGTAATTTTTGTCGTGCGGACGGAAGCACGTTGCCGTATTCACTTGGTCTTGATAGCAGACATGGCACATGTCAGGTCGCCATGGTAGTTGGCATTCGGCAATCTTATGGTCCCGTTGCCGACAATTTTGGCACGCATTTGAAATAAATAACGACTGAGCTTGGGTCGTTACCGTTTGCGTCCAGGATTCTCTGAGCTCGGTGTGGCATATGCGAGGCTTGACGGTGACACAAATCTTCTCAATGGCTTTACAGAAGGTTGCAAAGTCCATGAAATGAATACCGTTGTGAATTACAACTTGTGGTGTTGAGTCGGTGGCAACTGCGGTGGAATTTGATGTCAGAGTCGATGTTAAGCCAGACAAAAATTGTTTGAAGGCGTCTTTGGGTTGCAATGGCACTTCATATTTTGGAGCTGGAGCTGTCTGAGAATACGGTAACGAGTTGGCAAAAGTTACCATCTGGATCTTGGCCTTAGCATCCTTGGGAATAGCTCCCGAAGCTCGTAGTGTTGATACTTCCTTCGCGGTTAACTCCTGACGAGACATTCGCCTAGCAAGCAGTGATGATGGTGGAAATCTGGCGTTTTCCGGCGGTGGACGTTGATAGGCACCCTCACGAATCTTCAGTCCTGGATTCGGACCACAAGCAGAAGCTTGTTGAGCCAGTAATGGTAGCACTGCTTTGTTGTTTGGCGTAGTACCAATATCGTACTCTACTTTGACTGGAGTAGAGGTAGTAGCTGACGTAGTTGTCGTCTGACAACTAATTTCGGTGACAGTCAGTTTGTATTGTACATTAACTGCCTGAAATTTCTGCACAAATTCCTCTGGGCTTGGCAACTTAATGCCTGCAATCATTTTCTGGCTTTGCTGGACTTGCTCCGATAACTGTTGAAGTTTAGCCGTAAGGTTGGTGATGTCATTGGATTCCGTAGCAGTTGAAAGTACTTTTAAAGACTCCAGCTGTGTCTTAAGTTCAGCAACCTGGTCGGTGTTAGTTTGGATGACAATTTGGAGATCTTCTAATTTCTCGTCGATACGTTCCATCCACTGGATGTCAAATCTTGATACCCCAGATGGTAGTGACGTGACCGCAGGACGATGACTTATCGCACGGTCAATACGGGCATGAAGTTTACTAAATTCATCCTTCATGAATTTAGTTAGAGTCTCAAACATTGCTGATGTTGGTGTTGCAGTTGGACTCGATACGTATAGTGCAGACGATGGGCGACCAAAGTCAAGGCCAGTTGTCGTTTGCCATGGTGGCAATGCAAATCGGGGTCCAGCTGATGTAGCTGATCCAGTAGACCATGTTGGTGATGCTGCGATGGTTGATGACATTACAGGTGCAGCCGGTGACGAAGTTGGTGTCGTTATTTCAGTAGTAGGTGGTAATTCGGGTGCAGATGTTGATGCAGTATTTAATGAAAGTGAGAATGAATCGGATGATGGTATGACTGCATGAATTGATGACAGTTCAGTATCAGATACCTCGGCCTCGGATTCATGAGATGAGGCTTCAGTATCCGATCCTGACTTTCCATGGATTTTCACTTTCATGATGAACGATCTGAAATATATCGATAATAATTAGTTACGTCTTCGAGACCGTCTTGGAATTTTCAAGTCATTGTAATAATATGTGCCAATGTCGTTACCGGCACTATCTTGTAGTTCAACTACTAGAGGACTTAAAATTTTAGAGACAATCGCGGGTCCCGAATATTTTGGTGCTAATTTAGCACTATAGCCATCTACTTTTTTGCTTAATTTTTTATTTAAATAATAAACTTGGTCACCGATTTTTAAATCTATAGGAATGTCAGAGAATTTTTGCTCGTGTTGTTTTCGCGTGCGTTCTCGAGCTTTCAACATATTTTGCTCAACAAAATGCCTCAGTTCAACCGCACGGTCCATTCGGGCTTGCTAAACGGTAACGTCAGATACGTCTAGATTTTCAAGAGGATCAGTATCGTTAATCAGTCGTGCGTCACGTCCGTGATTTAAATAAAATGGGGATACACCCAAAGCAGTGTGTACTGAAGTATTGTACGCGAATTTTAAATCATCAAAATGTTCGTCCCAGTCTTTTTAATTTTTACTCGTAAACGCGACAATCATGGGTTTAATTGTACGATTACAACGTTCAACAGGATTTGCGCAGGGATGACCAATAGGAGTTGGTGTGAATTTTATATTATATTGACTGATTAGATTAATTATGTCTTTGTTTATAAATTCTTTGCCATTATCTGAAATAATTTGACAAGGAGGACCCCAGTGATTAAATACAGTCGTCAGGTGGTGTTTTATGATTTTGCCAGATTGTTGTTTTAAAGGAAAAATTTCAAGGTAACGGGTGTAAAGATCTTCGATGACAAGAGCGTATTGATTTCCCATAGTTGAACGGGTGTACGGGCCAATTGTATCAATTGAGATGATAGACCAAGGCTGAGTTGGTGGTCTCGTTCCGATGTATCCTTGCGGTTTTGTCTGATCACTTTTAGTCATTATACAAGTCTCACAAGCTGAAACATATGATGAGACATCTTTAAACATTCCTGGCCAGTAAAAATGATCTCGTATCCGTTGATAAGTTTTGTCAATCCCAAGATGACCTGATTGGGCTTCACAGTGAGCTTTCTCGATAGCTGGACGAATTTCTGGCTCAGTTAGGACGATTTTCCAAGGATTTAATTCACCAAGTATTTCCTTGACAGCTAATGGACGATAAAAATATAACTTGTCGTTTTCATATGTCCAATCACGATAATTCTCCGGATATTTCTGGACAACTCGGACTTTTTCATTGTACCAAGCAGAATTTTGAGCAATTATACACAGTAATGAAGGATTGGACTATGAAACAAGTACATCAGCAGCCTCTGGTTCTTCATATCGACGCGAAAGTGCGTCCGGAGCTTCATTTTGCGTACCCCGATAATGAACAACTTCAATGTCATAAGCAGAAATGTCAATTGCCCACCTGGCCAATCTACCTGCTGGATCTTTTAACGAATGAAGCCATTTCAATGCGGAATGATCAGTATAGACTGTGACTGGTAAACCTTCAATGTAGCCTCGTAATTTCCGTAAGGACCAAACGACAGCGAGGCACTCTTTTTCAGTTGTGGTGTAATTCATTTCCGCTTCATTTAATGGTCGACTTAAGCAGATAATTAAATTTTCCCGATCATGTTCTGGATCATACTGAGTTAAAACTGAACCTAACCCAGTGTTGCTGGCATCGGTATATAGACGATAGGATAAGTCCGGACGTGGCAGTGACAATGTTGCGGCTTTTAAGAGAGCTTCTTTCGTTTCCACGAAAGCTTTTTCTTCAATCTCTGTCCATTCCCATGGAACTCGGGTACTTGTCAGTTTGTTCAAAGGACCTTGAACTTGTGCAACATTTTTAAGATGTTAATGGTACCAATTAACTAACCCATTAAATCTTCGCAGTTCCTTACGGTTGGTAGGTCGTTTGTAATCGGCAATTGGTTCCAATCGAGCTGGATCAGGTTTCAGACCATCTTCATTAATTATAAAGCCCAGAAAATGAACTTCCGAGCAACCAAAATGACTTTTTTCTTCATTCATTTTTATTCCAGCCTTGCGGAATCCTTCGAAAACTGCTTGAAGAAGAATTTTATGTTTTTTCAAGTCATCACTGATTATTATCCAGTCGTCGAGATATGCAAAGATTTTATTTTCAGCTGAAATATGAGGAAACTGTGATTTTAACGATTCGATAATTTCCCGACGTACAGTATCGGAAACTTCTTGATAGGTACTGGGTGCGTTTGTCAGACCGAATGGCATCCGAATCCATTCAAATAAACCTCGTCCATCCACACAAAATGCTGTATATTGACGGCTATTTGGCTCAACCAAGACATGATGAAAAGCATCGCTGACATCGAGTACTGAAATTACTTTAGCACCTTGAAGACTTGATAAAATACGGTGCATGATCGGCAACGGATAAGCAGACTTTTTCGTTACTCTGTTTAGTGGTCGATAGTCAATGCACATACGCCAAGTATTATTTTTCTTCGGTACCATCACTGGCGAACATGCCCAAGCACTATTTGAAGGCTGAATATAACCCTTCGCAAGCAACTCATCTACTCTGTCGTGCATGGCTTTCATTACTGGTGGGCTTCTACGGTAAGGCTTCGTACGTACTGGAGTATCATCGGTCAATTCAATACGATGTTGAACTACATGTGTTAAACCCAATTGGACTTGTTTATTTTTCTCAAATTCTTTTGCTAGGAATTTTTCAAGATCAGCGCGTTCAGCTGACGACAGTACATTTAATGATGCTTGGTTAGTAAATCCAGATCTAGGGAAAAATGAATGAGTGACATTACTGGTATTTAATTTCCAAGTACTCTCCTTGGAATTCACTTGGATATCTGCTAGTTGCCAGAAATCAAGACCAAGAATTACTGGAGTAGACAAGTCAGATAAAACACTTAACCAAGTGATGATAGCGTGACCGTCAAGTTGAATTTGAAATGGGGCTCCACCACGTGTTTGCGTGGACTTGGAGTTGGCCATAGTTACTCCATGAGTACTAGTGGGATCAGGTGTGAGATCTTGCAGTTGATATTCTTTGATTTGTTCATAAGCAATCTCAGAAATATAGCTGCGCTCACTCCCACTGTCTAGTAGTGCTTCAAGTTCATATTTACCGATAGAAATATTGGCAATCATCCGGTTTACGGTTGACGGAGCTTTAAGACTGGCTGAAGAAGTCATATTGCTGAATTTATTATCATTACTGAGCATTGGCAGTAATGTACTTTGTTTATTGTCCGAATTTATTTGGATTGTGAATTTTGGAGCATAAGCAATATTTTCACTCGAATCAGACTGATACTCATCAATCTCTGAGTCATATAAAGGACTAGTATCCTCCCTTAGATCACAGAGAGAAGTATCGTATGTCTTCGGGCCATTTTCAAGCTTTGTCGCAAGCTGCTGTTCTTCAGTGTCATAGTCCAGTAATGAATTTTGGATTGGCGATTTAAATTGAGTTTTCTTTGTTTTATTTTTAATTTTACGCGACGGGGTTGTAGAATTTTTAAGTTTTGATTTTAAAATTTTTACCGAACTTTTTGTTCTTGATTTTTTAATATTTTTAATTTGTTGTGAGGCCTCCGAGCTTGTTTCCCGATTGGACTCTGTATCTGCCAATTCATCAGTCTTCGATTCCGCTGGTCTAGTCGTAATTTGATCCAGAGGCGACGTAAAATCAATTAAATCAACGTCGAGATTTTCTGAGACGTTACCGATCATATCTGGGGTATCAGCAGCAATAGGATAATTGAGGAAGAAATTTCCACGGCTGATAACGAATTCAGGAGCGTCAGGATTTAATTTGGAGGAATTAGGTTTATCATCGGTATTTACAATGGGCTTATCCGAGTTATTGTTTGATACTGGAGCCCTGGTAACGTGATTGGTGTCTACCAGGGCGCTCACGCGTTTTTTGGAGTAGATGGTCGAGAACGAAGAGGCAACCCTGCCTTGATACGTAACTCATCAGTTACTGGCCCACAGCAAACCTCAGCGACATGACCAATTTTCCCACAACGACCGCAGACAGGAGTTTTTGTTGTATTATGATTTGATACCGGAGTTGAATTGACTTTTACCGGTGACGTATTTGTACTATTTTGATCTAGTTTTTCTAAAATAGTTTTCATTAAAGACTCAAAATTATTTAATAAAGCAGAAGACTCCGAATTTGACTTTGAAGCTTGTGAATTCGAGTTTTGTGAATTTTGAAAATTATCAGAAGTTTTATTATCGTCTCTATTGAAATTATTATTTCTTTTAAAGTTATTGTTTCTATTAAAATTGTTACTTCTATTAAAACTATTGTTTCTATGGAAATTTTCGTTAGACAAATTATTATTATTGGACAAATTATTATTTGATGATGACTGTAAAGTTTCCATACTGTTAAGTGAATTTAGATCTGAAGCTTTGATTGAATTTAATTGATTACGAGTTTTAATTCTACTATTACTGTCTTTGTGAATTTTAAAATGAGGATTCAGTGCATCAGCCGTTGGCTGCCAAGCACTGACCTGTGTATATAATTCTGCATACGTCATAATTTTTGTATCCGCGAACTTTTGTAGAAACTGAGAATTGAATCGCGAGATTATAATTCTAATTTGCTTAGTCTGCGGTAACGGATCTTCTAATTTCGAGAATGCACCTTGCATACGATTAATAAATGCAACTCCTGTCTCGTCGTTGCGTTGTTTAGTTGAGTAGATCTCCTGCAGTACTGACTCATCTGTTTGTTGAACCTGCCAAATTTTAAAATAATCTTTGAAGGTAGACCAGCTGTGGAACAAGCTCTCGTTTTGATAGTACCATTCGAGTACGTCGCCGTTGAGTGTGTTGGTGACGACTGCCTGAAAATTGTCGAGAGAGATCTCATTGCTGATCATCCGCTGTTCAATTATTTTCAAATATTTCTTTGCGTCGATTGGAGACGATCGGTCACGAGACGGAAACGAAATATTCCAGGATTTGACAAGACGAGTGATATCGTACAGTCTCATAGAATTAGACCCATTCATATTTGAAGTTCCCGCTGGAATTGTATAAGTATTATACCAGGCTGACGGCTGTGCATGTGGATATGATTGGGCTTGTGAGTGTGTATTGGTGTATACAGGTATGTTATTACTGCTGAGTGGATGTGTGTACGTGTACGGGAGTGTTGGCTGAACATTCATATGCATTGGTAACGTATGAATTGGTGGTGGGACCACTGGGTGCGCGTACGGTTCACGCGCAGACAAGCCAGGCATGGCGAACTGCTGTCCGTTCGCTTGCGTTGCCGAAATGGGTGCATGTGGATGTGGGATGACTGGACGAGTAGAGAGGGGATTCGCTGCTTGTGACGTCACAGTGGCAGCAGGGAATAACTCTCGGCATCCACATACTTGATGTGTCGGGTCGAAAAGATGGGGGTGGCAATTGAGCACCTGGGGGTCGCAAGATCGTGCTCGATATGCGAAGCAAATGCTGACGTTCCGCCCGCAAAGCTTCAATTTCTGTCTGGAGGCCCGAAACCACATTTTGCAATACGGCAACGGAGGTCGTATTTTGAGATTCCGAAATTGGCACAACCCCGCTAACGTTGTGAGGGTGGATATTCACGTTACTGCCTGAACTCGTAGTACAAACAGTGGTATTATTATTTACAGATTGACTTTGCGTACAAAGGGTACTGTTATGTATTTCATCGTTCTGCGTAAGATCAACAAGATCTTCCAATGCATTCGAGGTAGTAGGAAAATGGATAAGATCCGCGGGGTTATTAGCTGAAGTGACGGAAGGAGGTGGTGGCTGAATCGGCGTTCTAGGTAGCGTCATTTTGGCGGTAAAACTGTCTCAGTAAATTCTTTTCAAAATTAATAATTTATAAAATTTTATAATTAATAGATTTTGGCTTAATCCGAGCTGATAATACTCTTGTCGGATTATAAATAAGTTTATTTAATCATGAATTATTGTAATACGAATCTTTATGAACTGAAAAGATTATTTATTCATAACTGAATAATTTATTTAAGTTATTAAAATTCTTGATGACTAATAAATTTTTATATATTACTTTAATGACTTATTTTGGTTATTGAAATTTTCAATGACTCATAAAATTTTATTTATTACTGCAAAGATTGTATTGATAATTTACTTAAGTGCTTAGTTTATTTAGAGACAATTTTGTCGAGCAAAAGATATTTTATTTTAAACCGGAAACGAATATAGTAATCTGTTGTGTTGTAACGAAAGTAATAAATCTCTTCGATTAGAAAATATTCAAACCAAAGTTTTATTTTAATATTTTAAGTATTTATTTTATTATTTACTTCGAGTTGTCTTTGTGCGTAAGCAAAGAATCATAAACTGTAAAGAAGTAAATACTAGCGTCTCGGGTTACGACGCGTATAGCTAGTATACGCTCAAGGTCAAAATATAACGAAATTCTTATAGGAACGATACCGGCACACAATATTATAATGATAAATATTTTAAAATGAATAATTTAAAATAATCAATTTAGAATAAATAGAATAAATAATTAAATAATAAATGGAATGAATAAAAGAAGTAATTAAATATTTTATAAAATTTTGGTACGGATGATAAATGAAGAATGAAATGAAACGATGAATGTAGAGAATTTAAGATTTTATACTGGTAAGGAATTTTTTGAAATTATCACAGAAAAGTTTTATGGAAATTTTTACAATGAAGCCGTGAGAAAAATTAATAAAATTTTCTATTGCCCGTTTGAACTACTGCAAAGTCCCTGTTCGAGCGCCCGTTGAGACAAATCGCTTTTCTCTTTCGCGATTTTTACCAGCAGCCACCAGAATTCGCGGGTTGAACCCTGGCTTAGGCTGGCCTCTAACAAATTTTTATTTACTTGGACAGAGCAATGGGCGAGGGTTCTTGCAAAGCAAGGACCCGCACTCATTCAAACTCGGCAACGTTATGAAAAGATCATCAACTTACCTCACGGCTTATTAATTAACAATAGGTTTCTTATAGTAAAATGAACTTATCAGTTCTTAAGTAATAATAATATTCTTAATAGACTATTTAATAATTCTTACCAGCAGAGTAGGAAAATAAAGAGTGTGAGTGAAAAATAGAATGATAGGAATTAACTAGAAAATGCAAGTTTATTGCCAATTATAATAATATTCAGTTACTTACAATAAATACTGCGCAATTTACAATGAACGTAGTGTCCTCGTGGTTGCAGAATATACAATGGTTCCTCACGTGGAATAGCGCAGTTTTACACAATATTTAATATTTACTAGATTATAATAATTAATACCGCGAAAAATTCGTCGGTAACGCACAATATGATTTACTTTATTAAATCGTTATTTATAGTAATAATAACCGTTTATAAGGAATAATAAAATTAGTGTCGCAAGTAAAATTGCCAGAATAATGAATGAAATAGTATCAATATAATTAATAGAAAAGAATCACAAATGAATACTAGATTACAAGTCTAGACGCTAAGTGATCCAGGATCGAAGTGATTGACCGATAATTGAGGGTCTGGGACTCGCCTCTGAACTATCCCCACTTCATCCCTACGGACATGCGTCGACGTGAAAATTAAGTCATGTGACCATGGCACTATGACGTACTGAATTTAGGCGGCAACGAGACGGAGAAAATTGGAAACCGCAAGGCTGAGGACGACGAAGACAATTCACATTGTCTCAATATATATATATATATATATATATATATATATATATATATATATATATATATACATATATACATATATATATATATATATATATATATATAAATATATATATATATATATATATATATATATATATATATATATGGGGCATTCCATGCTAAATCACCGAGGTTTTGACCTGACCCCTTTCGATTTCGCTGACACTTTTTTATGATTTCCTATCCTACCAAAGACATTTTTCTGAATTTTTTAAGATTTTTTTATCCAACCCAAAAATAGTTACGAATTTTTGAAAAAAACCGCTCTTTTTTTTTGAATTGCTATAACTTTCTCACAAATTAACTTTTCAGCACTTGTTTTTTTTTTTAAATTTGTGTTTTTGAATGCAGTTTTTACAAAATAATACGAAAAATTTTTCGAAAGTCACGATATTTGAAATATTTCAGTTTTTTCAAAAAAACCGTCATTTTTCGGAGTCCAACACCTTCGATTCTAAATTTTTTTGTCTCAAAAAAAACTTCAACTAAGACAGTAGTTAACCCCTCTATTCCCATTTTGTGCCGACTTTCCTTTATATTTTTTTTTTTTTCGATTGAAAATAAAAAAATTTCTGAATTTGGCTTATTTCTTATGACTTTGCGCTGAAGTTTTTTCGAATTGTTTTCAAAAGCTCAAAAGCTGAATAAAATTGTACAAAAACAATCGTAAAGTGTATTTAGGGGCAAGGATTAATTCTTTCGCAGGAAAATTCCCGATTTTCAAATATAGTAAAACCTAAGTATAGTGAAACCTAAACTTACAATTAACCTTCTCAATAAGACAATTTATAGATAAACTGAGAAAAATAAAGATAGCCCGAACTGAGAATCGAACCTAGACCATGTCGGTATCGCGCCGAGTGCTCTACCAGTTGAGATATCCGGCACTATACTATATTTCGTTCAATTTGATCAAAAACTGTCTATAAGACTATCTTTATTTTTCTCAGTTTATTTATAAATTGTCTTATTGAGAAGGTTAATTGTAAGTTTAGGTTTCACTATACTTAGGTTTTACTATATTTGAAAATTGGGAATTTTCCTCCGAAAAAATTAATCCTTGCCCCTAAATACATTTTACGATTGTTTTTGTACAATTTTATTCAGCTTCTGAGCTTTTGAAAACAATTCGAAAAAACTTCAGCGCAAAGTCATAAGAAATAAGCCAAATTTAGAAATTTTTTTATTTTCAATCGAAAAAAGAAAATATAAAGGAAAGTCGGCACAAAATGGGAATAGAGGGGTTAACTACTGTCTTAGTTGAAGTTTTTTTGAGACAAAAAAATTGAGAATCGAAGGTGTTGGACTCCGAAAAATGACGGTTTTTTTGAAAAAACTGAAATATTTCATATATCGTGACTTTCGAAAAATTTTTTGTATTTTTTTCTAAAAACTGCATTCAAAAACACAAATTTTGAAAAAGAAACAAGTGCTGAAAGGTTGATTTTTGAGAAAGTTATAGCAATTCAAAAAAAAAGAGCGGTTTTTCTCAAAAATTCGTAACTTTTTTTGGGTTGGATAAAAAAATCTGAAAAAATTCAGAAAAATGTCTTTGGTAGGATAGAAAATCATAAAAAAGTTTCAGCGAAATCGAAGGGGGTCAGGTCAAAACCTCGGTGATTTGGCATGGAATGCCCCAATATATATATATATATATATATATATATATATATATATATATATATATATTAGACTGGGCCAAAAAAATTGACAATTTTTTTTTCTTTCGATACTGTGAAAATATTATTCCTGATGTCCAAAAAAAAATTATTGTGTAAGTTTAAGCCCTTAATATTGATATTATGAAGAGTATCATTACGACTATTCGTATTGTGAAAGAATTTTCATTTTTTACCCAAAACTCGTAAATCACCTGTCTGAAAAATTTGAGCAATGTATATTCTTAAAGAAAATTGAATTTCCTACAAAAAAATCTCTCTTAGTAAATTGACGTAAAACGAGCCGTTTGCTTGTAACCGTACGTTAAATATTGATTTGTTTTTCAAATTCTTTGCTTTGATTTTGGATTTATGTAACTACTAGAAATATCAAAATTTTTTATAGTCAAGATACATATTTTTTAAGGAAATTTAATGCTCTACAAAAAAGGTCTCTTAACATTTTTAGCTAAATTCACTCCTTCAAAAGTTGGTCAAATGCTTTACAAAAAAGTTCTCTGAGTCGAGTTTGTAAGTTCAATATCTCCATCATAATTCGCGTTGCAAATTGTGATTTTCGTGGAAATTCGATTTAAATGCACTTAGAAACGAAACTATTGGTGATAGACAAAAACTTCAAATGGCAATTTTGTAGATCATTCAATACTCTAAAATAATGCAGCAATGACTATCTCTGCACCACCAATAGTTTAGCCTCAAGACGCTCTTAAAGTTCTATTTTTTCGAAAATATACTTTCAATGAATGTCGAAACGAAACCATTGATGATAAACAAAAAATTTACATCACAATTTTATAGATCATTTAATGCTCTGAAATAATGCCCTCGTGGATATCTTTGTACCACCAATAGTTTAACAGCTTAACGCTCTTAGATTTAAATTTGTTCTTAAAAAAAATAGTGTTGCGATCGATTTCAAGAGCTTGATATTAAAATGGAAATAAACAGAAAATTATGCGGAATTAGAAAAAACTTTCTCTGAGATAATCTATGAGTATACTCTATGATATGTCCGATGGTTTCACTGGAAAAGTAAAAAGATCTTAAAATTTACCATCAATCTAATTTCAATCTCCAATAACTTTTGAAGAGATGGATTTATCAAATATTGATTAGGGACTTCTTTTGAAGAGCGTTCAATTCCCTTCAAAAATGTATCCTGGGCTTATTTGTACAGTACGCCATCACCAAGATATAAAAATCCAAACTTAATATTTTCTTTTTCCCATGTTCTTTAAATGAGAAATAGAAAATAGGGATGAGACAATTGTCGATATTAATATTTAGGGCTCTAATTTTAACAGACATCTTTTTTTACCTTCTTCCAAGTATCGATACTGTTAGACTGTTGGAAAAAACAAGTTGTCATAAAAGAACACACCGTAATAAATACATTGAAAGTGAATTTTAAGAACAAATTGAAATCTAAGAGCGTTTAGCTGTTAAACTATTGGTGGTACAAAGATATCCACGAGGGCATTATTTCAGAGCATTAAATGATCTACAAAATTGCGATGTAAATTTTTTGTTTATCATCAATAGTTTCGTTTCGACATTTATTGAAAGTATATTTTCGAAAAAATAGAACTTTAAGAGCGTCTTGAGGCTAAACTATTGGTGGTGCAGAGATAGTCATTAATGCATTATTTAAGAGCATTGAATGACCTACAAAATTGCCATTTGAAGTTTTCGTCTATCACCAATAGTTTCGTTTCTAAGTGCATTTAAATCGAATTTCCACAAAAATCACAATTTGCAACGCGAATTATGATGGACCTATTGAACTTACAAACTCGACTCAAAGAACTTTTTTGTAGAGCATTTAGTCTACTATAAAAATGTCGGAACGATATTTCGAAAAAAAAATTTTTAGGTGAGATGCGGAAGTAAAAAATGAAAAAAAAAAGTTTTCCCATGTTATTTAAATGGAAAAACTAAAAGTTCGTTGAGAAACCTCTACAAATTGAAATTAAGAGCTCAAATTTGGTGAGAATTTTTTATTTTTCATATGCTCCAAGATTTTTGAGTGGGACTTGAAAAAAAAAATGTTGGTCTAAAATGAATCACCCTAATATATATATATATATATATATATATATATTTATATATATATATAAGTAAATACATAGCTATATATAAGTAAATACATAAATATATAGCTTAGTAATTGCAATATAGCGTGAATCGGACGATGAGTATCATTCGATATAATCATTATCAATTTAATTCGCTGTCGGTAAATTTGCTTACGTGTTTATCTATTGTTTGTACATGATAGTGGAGGTCAATTTTCGCATTTTGCTGTTATAAGTAAGTCGATGGAGGTAAAAATTAGTTATCCATTTGAGTTATTGATCAATGCTGAATAATTGCTATTTAAATGTTCTGTATCTTTTCTTTTGTTTACTATGATGTTTTTATATTTTTCCAACTAAACGCTTTCTAATACTCTTTAACTTCCCGCTAAGAAAATCAATGATTTTCAAAAATTTTGGAAAGTTGTTTTCACCCCGATTTTCGAAAATCGAATTTTCATCGGATATCGACGTTTTGAGGTCATAGGAAGCTACTCTATTTTTAGAATGATGTCTGAGTGTGTGTGTGTGTGTTTGTGTGTGTGGCTGGTCTATAACTTTTTAACTAATGAACCGATTTGGATGACTAAAGCGGCAATCGAAAGAACTTGTTGGTCATCAACTTCTCTGAAAATTTCAGATCATTTGATCAAGTAGACTCGAAAATATTGGCGAATTACGAAAAAAAAAAATTTTTTTTTAAGTTTTTTATTGATTTCTCAGAAATCACTCATACGATCGACTTCAAAATCTAATCAGCTCTAGAATTTAATAAAACGCGTCGATTGTTGCCTTAGCCATATCAATCGGATAACTTGTTCAAGAGTTATCGCGGGAAACAGAAATGGTTCAAAATAGAACTGGTGAATATTTGATGATTGTTATTCATGTAATTTAAAAACATTAACATAACCTCACAATCGAATTAAATCTTCAAGAGAAGAATAATTCTAAACTGCTGCACATTTTTTTGTCAAATATTCATCTGTAAGCATATTTTTCAAGCTAATTTTGAAAGATATTTTGTTACACCTCTTCTTTAATTATTCAGGTTTTCATTATCTTTTTTATTTTTTATAGATTATATTAACCATGACAGATAACACGTCTCCTAAGCAATTAAAAAAACCAAGCACACGACGGCCACAAAAATTCCGTAAGGAGTGGCTTAGTAATCCAGAGTTTCGTTCGTAGCTCCTGCCTGATTCCAACAAATTAAAAGCTCAATGTTCATTTTGCAGAGCGACAATCACTGCGGAGTTAACGGTTATTAGCAAACATGCAACGAGCAAAAATCATTTAAGCATGCTAAAAAGTTTAAAAAACAAAAAAAAATTGTTAGTTTTACAGATAAAGCTTCAAGTGAAGCTTGAAATGAATCACTGGATACTAAAACTTTACGCGCAGAAATTAAATTGTGTAGTTTTCTTGCAGAACACAATTTACCTTTTAAGGTTATATATCACTTAACACCGTTACTTCAGGAGTGTTTTTCTGATAGTGACATTGTAAAATAAGCGGTTAAAATCTTCTAAGAGCGTGTACATTATTAAAAACGTGCTCGGTTTTGCTGAAAAAGAAGAACTAGCTAGTAAATTACGAAAAACTCTTTTTAGTGTAATGATAGATGCATCAATTGACATTTTAATGACGCAAATATTGTGTATTATTCTACGTTAGTCTAGGACGAATAGCTAGTCATTTTTAGGAGTTGTGTAGAATTTTCAATGATGATTCTAGAGAAGTATCTGCTACAGCAGAGCATCTTTTTAATTGTGTCCGGAAATCCTATCAACGCTTCTCAGTATCGTTTGATTAAATTATCGGTTTCGGGTCCGATGGATGTAATGCGATGATGGGTAAAAATAATTCAGTAAGAACAAAATTTGAAGAATGTTGTCCTTACATTTACATCATGACATATATTTGTCATTCACTTCACCTTTGTGCCAGTGAAACTTGTGACTCAATACTGTCTGATTGTGAAAAATTATTTCATTCTGTTTACAGTCATTTCTCATGGAGTTGTAAGTGGCAGCATGAATTCAAACAGTATCAACAGTTTTTAGAACTAAAAAATCATAAAATTTTGCGTTCAGTGGAGACTTGATGGCTGTCAGTAATAGCTGTAATTACCAGGCTTTTAGAGCAATGGAACGCACTCATCTTATATTTTAATAATATTGTTTACAATATTAAGAGAAAAAGATTAAATTCTCGCAAAACAAAAACTACTTCGACGGCTATAAATTTTGAAACAGAAGAACTTATACTTCAAAAACTTAATGAGCCGATTACAAAATTATACTGCCAATTTCTTGACTGGATTTTACCAAAATTCTCTACTTTAAACAAACTTTTTCAGTCCTAGAAACCTTTAATTACAGTCGTACATAAAACTATGAATTCAACGTATATAGAACTACTTAAAAACTTTATGGTTGCCGATTACGTTAATAAAACACCGTTGAGTGAAATTAATCATGCCAATGAATCAAAATATCTGTATATTCTGAATGCTTACACTGGTGTTAATTCTGTTGATTTTTTTAACAAGCCTGAGTACTCAAAATCTCCGCTGAAAGAAGTCAAAATCGAATTTCTTACTAATTGCATAAATTTTCTAGTAAAAGGCTACTCAGAAATATAAAAAAAGTATGATTTCGATAACATACTACTAAAAAATTTATCCATTATTAATCTTACAGAAGCTACACTGAAAAAAATAATTTGTTATTTTAACAAAAGTCAAAATTACGCAGTTATTTGTTAAGATAACAAATCCGCCTTGGTCAACACAACGATGTAACATTTGTTATGGTAAGTAAAGTGAAGTTGCTTTTATAACAAATAACATACGTTGAGCTAAATATTAAATTTGGCTTTACAAAGATTTCTTGACTCGAGAAAATTTTACTTCACCTAAGATATTACCGCGTCGCGATATATTTCTTTGAGTCAAGAAAATCACTTCTTCAAGGCCTCCGCTTTTAACTATACTTATACATATTGATATACTTTTAAAAATAAATAGCATTTAATATTTTAGCTATAATTTACAAACACAATTAATGTCCAAAATCGAAAACTCGTGATGAATTTTTAATGATATTGTTCACCTAATTAAAGCACAAAATTCTATGCGTATTCAAATAATTTTTCCTCAACACATATCATTTGTTACAACAGCAACTTCACTTTACTTACCACAACAAATGTCACTTCGTTGCGTTAACCAAGATAGTTTTGCTATCATAACAAATAGCTGCGTAATCTTTATTTTTGTTATGATAGCAAATTTTTTTTTTCAGTGTATGGCTCAATTTACTCGGAACACAACACCTTCTCTATTACCACTAATACGACAACTACCTCGACTTGTTACTAAAGAATGTTACCAATCCATCGACAATGAGTGGCGACAGCTACCTAACTTCAATTTGCCAGAAGATATTAAAGTCATTGATCCTGTAGATTCATTTTCGCAGAAATTACAAAAATTTGAAGATAAAGACAAAATTTGGTCTTTTATAAATCTAGCTAATTTTTATTTGAATATAATGTCACTACCTTTGTCAAACACACATTATGAGCAAATATTTAATAAAATTCATTTGATTAAATCAAAGACTCGAAATAAGTTAGCTATTGAAACGCTTAATGGGTTGTTATTGTCTAGTCGAAGAGAAAATTTCAATTGCGTTAATTATGAACCTAGTCAACGAGAGTACAACTAAATTAACAAGTCATTATATAGAAGTGGAAAGAAAATTATTATTGATGAAAATAATAACGCAGAAGAAGTGATTTAAGAAACGTCTGACGTGGAAGACTGGTCTGTGCCAAATTAATTATTTTCTCCATATTTATATACACTACTGGAAAAAATTAAAGGATCAAAAAAAAATTCCAAACTTTTGGGTGATTTTCAACAGGCCGTAACTTCGAGATAAATGGTCGTACAAGAAAATTGTAGCTCCAAGTGTCTACTTTTGGATTAGAACTTCAAAAATTTTTAGCGTCAGCGGTTTTTGAGTAATCTTAGAAAAACCAGCGACAAAAAAATTTTCAAATTTTTTTTATTTTTTTTTTTTGGTCTACGGGCGTGGGAAATTTTTTTTTTGTTTAGCCACTATTAGGATCAGATACCTTCATTATTCAGCTTTAATTTCATTTTTTATAGACCTTGATACGTCCACTTGTCGCCGAGATATCGGTCTTCAAATGGAAAAGGATCCTTCTGTCTTTGATTATCGATATCTCAGCAACCAATGATCGCACAGAAAGTTAATGGTGGGTTTCAAAAAACTTAAATGAATTTTCTTGAATGATTTCCTAAACAAATTTTTCCTTTCGTCACATAAATTTGAAAATGCAACAAAAAAAGGTCTTTTGGTGGTTTTTTGGAAAATCAAGCGCTGGATTGAAAATATTGTGAAAATCAATAATGTTGAGTGTGCATTTTACAGTTCAATATGCCCACAAAAACCCTACAAAGAGCCAGATTAATCCAACCAGCCATTTTTTTGTTTTACTCGGTCGAATTTTTGAAAAAATTAAAGGATCACGTTTTTTGCTCTGAAAAGCTCATAATCTTTAACAAAATGATAAAAAAATTTTTCCGAGTTTCGTCCACATTTTCATTCCAAACAGTGCTGAAATTTTCAAAAAATGAAAAAATTTAAAAAAAAAAAAAATTAAAATTAAAAACAAAAAAAAATTTTTTTTGAAAAATTTTTTTTTTGAACAGCTTTGAGAAATTTGAAAGACCGCGGAATGCAGCGAAGGAAACGTGTTTAAAATGGTTGAGCGTTAGTCGCTTAAATTTCTTAAAATTGTTGAAAGAAAAAACAATAGAAAAAAATTTTTTTTTTATTTATTTTGGTTTTTTTAAAACATTTTTTTATTTTTGAAAATTTCAGCACTGTTTGGAATGAAAATTTCATATAAAATGTCACGGCTTTTTATGTAAATTTGATGTCAATCTGACGTTCTACATGACTTTAAAATGATGTAAGAACTTGACATCATATTGATGTAAGCATGACTCTTGTATGAGGTCACAGTTATGACTTATGTGTTACGTACGCTTGATATAAAATCTACATCACATTGTTACATAGTAATAAAGTCATTATTGTATACCATAATAACGTAATTTTAAAATCATACATTTATGTCAGTAGTAAGGTCACGGTTTTACGTAATATGGATGTCACTTTTAAATCATATCTTTACATCAATGACAAGTCAGTATTTTACGCAATGCTGATGTAATTTCTAAGTCAAAGTGGTTTTATTATCTATTTATTAAAATAAAACAATCATAGAATGAATTTTCAAAAGTGTGTAAATGTCGAATATTCTTGAGGCCAAAGTAATCGATAAACTCGATAATATATTTCAGACGTTTTAGATTAAAGCATTAGCGTAAGCATAAAAAAATTAACTTTATTTTTTTAAATAATATACCAAAAATACTTTTGAGGATGACAAAGAAAATGTAACGACAGTTTGAACTCTTTTGAAATTTAGATTGTAAAGTTTAGAACTGCAATTTTTCAATCGATTAAATTTCATACAATTTTGTGGAATTATTTAATAATTCGCGAAATTTTATATAAGCCCGGAAAAAAAAATTCATGTCTGACCATATATAATCATATATGAGCAATTATATATGATCATATATGAAAATTGGCCATGTCTGATCATATTCGATTAGATATGATCATATATGATTAGATATGATCATATATGATTAGATATGATCATATATGATTAGATATGATCATATATGATATACATATAGGTTTGACAAAAATTATTTAAACTAAAAAAATAATGTTTTAATATTATTGTTCATTAACATTCATTGAAATTTATTTATATATAGCTATTGTTCACTCCTTATTAATTTTTCTATCGATAAAAAAATATTTGGTGTTTTTCTGGGATTCGAGCCTGGATCCTTCTGCTTATCAGTTGAAGATTGTACTACTCTGCCAAACCATGGACTTAATAGTCGAGACTATTCAATAGGTTTATATATTAATCTTAGGAACCCCAACATACATTACAATTATATTGATGTTTTACATGGTATTCGAAAAGTTTAAGTTTTCCAATGCGGAATAAAGATTAAAATTGAACTTAAGGTTTCATTTTTTTACTTCCCGCTCAGAAAATTGAAAATTTTCAAAATTAAAGAAAGTTATTGGTTTCGAACCGATTTTTGAAAATCGAGCTTTCAACATATTTCGACGTTTTGAGGTCCTAGGAAACTATTCTGTCTAATTTCAGGATGATGTATATATGTACCTGTGTACGTTCGTATGTAAATATTCTACAACTTTTAAACGGATCAACCGATTTAAACTCAGTTTTTCTGTTATTGTAGATACGTTGTATTGCAAACTATACTTATAGCGGCATTGCATTATCACTCAGGATATGTTTATATATCATACTTAGATAAATTGAGCACAAAAATTTAAACTTCATGAATATGATCTTATATGATGATATATTCACACATGAATTTCATTCCCACGTACAAGTAAAAAAATTTGTATGTCTCTTCATATATGTTTATATCTGACCATATCTGATTTTGCATGAGTTGACCGTCGTGTAAAGAATTTTCATGTCTCTTCATACCTGACTATATTTGATTTTATAAGAATTGAACAACTTGTAAGAAATTTTATGTATTATTATATATGTTCATTCCTGACCATATCTGATCTTACACGAGTTGAGCATCATGTAAAATTTTTTTATGTTCGTTCATATATGATCATACATGACCATATAGAATCTTATGTGGATTGTATATCGGTTAAAAACTTTTTATGTATCTTCATATACGTGCATATATGTCTATATATGATCATGCATGATATTATATGATCATGTATGATCTTATATGGACTGAATATCGAGTAAAAATACTTTATGTTATATCATATGTGATCATACATGACCATATCTGATCTTATACAATTTGTGTATAAATTAGAATAAATTTCTTTGTTTTTATATATGGTCATATATGAACATGTATGACTCATATAAACATATATGAATCATAAATGATTATATATGGTCATATATGATCTTATATGGACTGGATATTGAGTAAAAATACTTCAGGTTGTATCATATATGATCATACATAACTAAATATGATCTTATATGAACATGTATGACTCATATACAAACATACATGAATCATATATGATTATATATGATTCATATATGACCTTATAGGGTCATATCTAATTATATATGGCCAGATATGAATTTTTTTCCCGGGAGATTTTTTAATTTTCACATCACAACAGAAAATTAAAAAATTTGAAGAAATTTAATTAAATTTTATATAATTTTTTATAATTATTATTTATGTTCATGGAGTTTTTTTAAATATTGTAAAAATCCATCACGAAAACTTATGAAATCTGCCTTTACCGGCATTTTATTCTAAATACATCAATTAAGCACAAGACTTGAACTCTCGTGAGGTGACCAGTGGGTAACGTTCAGGACTGTCAGCCAAGAGGAGCCGTGTTCGAACCCAGCAGACGCCCAGGATTTTTTCATAATTTACTGCTATCAAATCTTGTTTCTGAATTCATAATGCGTTCGCGCAGTAATAATCAAATCAAAAATTCGGTATTTAATTTTTTTTTCTTTTTTTTTTTTTTTTTCAAAAATATTTTTTCCGGATTGATAAGTTTGACATCACCTATATGTCATACTGACGTCATGGAATGTCACACAGATATCACATTTACGTCATGTATACGTCATTAGTTTTACGTCATAATCTTACGTAAAAAAGTGGGAAATAATGAGTCACACCTGACTCATTCATGACTTATATCTTACGTAAATCATGACATAGCGTAACGTCACTCTGACGTCACATTTACGTAAATGTGTTTACTGGGTAGTAGTTAATCGTATAGGAAAAACTAGTTACATATGACTATACATGAACATATATAGAGCCAATATACTTTTTAAACAATTTTAGATATAACTATATTATAGTTATATCTAAAACAGTGATCGGCGAAAAAAAAAATTTTCTAGTTCTATTTTCTAATTATTTAAAAAATTAAGAATTAACAAATAAGTATTAATAATTTCCTTCAAAAATTAGTAATTAGCCAGAAAATATTACTAATTTTCCATAAAATTGAATAATTAGCTGAACAAAATTACTAATTTTTCATCAAATTAAAAAATTAGCAAAAAAAAAATTGCTAATTTTTTCAAAAATAAATAATTAGCAAAAAATAATTGCTAATTTTTTTTTTATTAGTTATTAGTGAAAAAATATTGCTAATTTTTTTCAAAAATTAGTAATTAGCCAGAAATTATTACTAATTTTCTATAAAATTAAAAAATTAGCAAAAATATATTACTAATTTTTTCGAAAATAAGTAATTAGCGAAAAGATATTGCTAATTTTTTTACAAAATTAGTAATTAGCGAAAAAATTTTGCTATTTTTTTTTCAAAACTTAGTAATTAGCCAGAAGTTATTACTAATTTTCTATAAAATTAAAAAATTAGCAGAAAAAAATTACTGATTTTTTCGAAAATAAGTAATTAGTAAACAAATATTACTAATTTTTTCGAATATAAGTAATTAGGCAGAAATTATTATTAATTTTCCATAAAATTCAAAGATTAGCAGAAAAATATCACTAATTTTTTTCATAAATTGATAATTAAACTGAAAATATTACCAATTTTGCTCAAATATTCATACACTAACGCAAAAAATTAAAGGAACAGAAAAATTTTATAAATGTTTTTGTAATTTTCGGAAGGCTGTAATTTTGTGAAAAATAATCGTATTGAGATTTTAAAAAGAGCATTTTATAGCTTGAAATCTCTAGTTTCGGTGCATTTTTATCGAAATTTTTTTAAAAGGTCTGGTTATTACACTCACATAAGAAATACCGCGAGACAAAAAATTTATAAATTTTTTTTTTTTTCCAAAGAGCCCACGGACCGTGGAAAAATTTTGTCAACTAAACCAATGCATAGGTCATTTGGTCAATTTATTCAGCTTCAATTTGGCATTTTTTTTAATCTCATAGATTCAAACAAAAACTGATCCTCTTGGCTTTGATCATCGATATTTCAGGTACCAATGATTGCACAGTAAATTTGAGGGCGGCGTTAAAAACTTGAATAAATTCTTTACAAGACCTGTTCATCATATTTTGGAAAAAACAATTTTTTTATTTTTAACATCCTTCAGAAGTAAGTACAAAGAAATGACTTTTTTTGGTTTTTTAGTAAATCAACCACTACTCTGCAAATATTGATGAAAAAAATATTGTTGCCAGGGACTTTTTTAGCTTAATGACTAATTATTTCACAAAAATCAGTAATAAGTTGAAAAATATTGCTGAGTTTCTGAAAGTATTATTGATAATTATAAAATATGATTAAAAACTATAAAACTAACATACCGATAATTTTTGTTGGGAATGAGTGTAAAACATGTACTCAGTATTTTTCATTCATTAGTTAAATAAAAAGATATTTGATTATTACTGAATATTAACAAAAATTTTGAATGCTATAATTATGTAACAGGGTAAATTATAGCTAATAGAGAATAAATAAATTTGAATTTGAATTTCGTTTACCGCCGATAACCGGCCGATGACCTCGTAAGTTGCGAGTTAGTGTTGCGACTAGTCACCGGGTGTCGCATGGATCACTACGGCCCGTTTGTCATTTCCTAGTCTAAGATAGTGGGAATAGGTTTCCGGACTAGTGAACGGGAGTGAAACGATATAATGGACTGCGGAACGTGAAAAAGAGGAGAGTTGCCCAGACGGCGAAACCAACAAGACGCACAATAATCCAGGTAAATATATAAGTCTACGTCCGCTTCACGTGGAACAAGGCGATTAATTATTAATTAAAATTTAACTTGTCAACTAATTATTAGGCCTTTAGGCCGATAATTACAATAATTAATAAATTAATAAAATACTAATGCGTACTGTTCATTGACAGATTATCAGAGAGATTGAAGAGCCGAGAGAGAGAGCGAGGAGAGTAAAAGAGCCGAGAGAGAGAGAGAGAGAAGCCGAAAGACCAGATAGCAGCAACAGATCCGAAAGTAGTTACTGCAGTTTTCCTCAAGGTAAAATTTATAATTAGTTAAGGCCTCTCATAATTATTAGAGGGCCGAATTAATTATAAATAAATTACTTAACATCTTTCTGCGGGTTCAGTTATATTATATTGGTAGCTCTAGGCCTGTCAGCTGGGGTTTATCCTCGCGCCTCGTATTCTCGAACTTTCTGTCATATCTTTTACCGCGCAATCGCCATGTTGTTGTAACTCTCAATTTATTCGATTCAAGGCCTCTCGGCTGGAATAAAATAATTCTTCGCGTCAATTTTTCAATAATAAAATTAATTCAATTCAGTCTTAATTATAAATTTATTCCAGGCCTGTCGGCCGCCTCGAGTAAATTATCCGTGTCTTTAAAATCGCAAGTTCAGGCCTCGTGACGCCATTTCCCGGGCCGAATGTTCTAGTCAATTTTAACGTAATTCTAGTCGTAAATTTAGTCTTAAAATAATTTTAAAATAAGTATAAATTAATAAATCTAAAATCAAAAGACGCTAGTAAAATTACGGTAGAATTGTTGTCAAGTAAAACAAGCACGGATTACTTTGTCAGTAAAGTGAGTTGAATACTGAAGTATAATTATCCGACATAATTAAGAGAATTAGAAACATATAATTTTGGAAGTAAATGATAATCAAGGTTATTGGTAAATTAATTAATTAATAATTTCAAAAAAACCAAAATTAATTAATTAATAAATAATATAAAGTGAATTAAATAAATCAGTGAAAAGTAATAAGAATTAAAATTATTAGTGGAATTTTTATATTGAGACGTTTAAGTCGAGTATTAAGTAAAAGTAATGATGTCATTGAGAATAGAATAAAATTGAGTACAAAGTCGAGTCAAGTAGTTTTAAGTAAAATTTAACGGTGTCTGTGTTAAGTCCAGGGGACATCTTAGTTATAAGTAAATACACATCCAGGGGATGTTTTTAAATTAGATTAAGGTTTACCGTCTAGGGGACGAGGTTATAAGTTAAGGTTAATGTCCAGGGGACTATTTTAAAGTTTTCCGTCCAGGGGACGAGGTTAATAATTGTGGGTGTGTGTGTGTAAAAACGTTCAGGGAACGAATTAGTTTGTCATAAGTAATACCGTCCAGGGGACGAGGAATTTAGTTTGTCATAAGTAATACCGTCCAGGGGACGAGATAATTTAGTTTGTCATAAGTAATACCGTCCAGGGGACGAGAAAATTAGTTTGTCATAAGATTATTAGTTTGTCATAAGGAAATTATCATTGGTTAATTAAATAAAGCAAGGTTTTTAATTAATAAAATTGTGATTAGCATTATTTCAGTTATTTTTTCCATTCCTCACCTCTCTCACAAAATATTAAAAACGACTCTGAGAAATTAAGTTAATTAAATTTAACTAATTAAAAATAAAATCATACAACATCCGGTTCTGGAAGGCCGAGTCCATCTTCCAGTGGCGCCCTAATATTCGTCTATAATACTAGGTGCGACCAGGCTTGGCAAGTTAAACACTCTGTCATAATTATTCTCTACTTAACTTATTAGAAAATATTTATCGAATAGTACATCAGTAGTTTTTAATTCTAAATTTTATATCCTTTAATTATATTCAATCTAAATTAATTAAAAAAATTTACTGACGGATTTGGAAATTGAAAATATTTTTTTTCCTTATTTCTCATTCCCAACAGAAATTATTGATATGTTATCCCTAGTATTCAATCATATTTTATAATTATTACTAATATTTTCAGAAAGTCAGCAATATTTTTCAACTTATTACTAATTATCGTAAAATAATTAGTAATATTTCTTTTTTTAATTATTAATGTCTCGAAAAATTAGCAATATTCCTACTAATTATTAACTTTCCAAAATACTTTGCAATATTTTTTGGCAAATTACTAATTTAAAATAAGAATTAGTAATATTTCCAGTCTAATTATTAATTTTTAAGTAAAATTAGTAATATTTCCAGTTTAATTATTAATTTCAGAAAAAAATTAGTAATATTTTTTCACTAATTACTTATTTTCGGAAAAATTAGTAATTTTTTTCTGCTAATTACTTATTTTCGAAAAAATTAGTAATTTTTTTCTACAAATTCTTTAATTTTATAGAAAATTAGCAATATTTTTTCGCTAATTACTAATTTTGTAAAAAAATTAGCAATATTTTTTCGCTAATTACTAATTTTGTAAAAAAATTAGCAATATTTTTTCGCTAATTATTTATTTTCGAAAAAATTGGTAATATATTTTTGCTAATATTTTAATTTTATAGAAAATTAGTAATAATTTCTGGCTAATTACTAATTTTTGAAAAAATTAGCAATATTTTTTCATTAATTACTAATTTAAAAAAAAAATTAGCAATTTTTTTTTGCTAATTATTTATTTTTGAAAAAAATTGTAATTTTTTGCTGCTAATTATTTAGTTTTATGGAAAATTAGTGTAAAATTTTTGTAAAAAATCAGCAATATTTTTTCGCTAATTCTTAATTTTTCGAAAAAATTAGTATAATATCGATATCGTTAACCAAAATATCGATACTGCCGATCACTGAACTATATAACCAAAATTACACATATCACAATTACTCACATACCGGATTTTATAACACACGAAAAAAAAAAAAAGAAATTTTTTTGTTATTAATAATAATAGATTTTCAATTATATTTTGCTGTTTTAAAAATAATGTATTCTTTCAATCTCATATAGTACAAGTAAACAGTAGTTACTGTCGGTAGCGTAGCCTAGTCGTTAGTGCGTCGGCCTTTCGTTCGTTAGGTCCCGAGTTCGAATTCCACTGAAGCGTGAGCGGTTAGTGGATATCCTAGCGTTTTTTCACGAGATAAAAAATTTCTACTAAATAAAAAATTAAATTAAAAACGTTGGAAAATCCAAAGTTGCACACCTCAATCACTCATTTTATTTTGAATCATTACTTTTATTTTTTTTTTCTATCATGAATTTTCATTCAACTTTTAAATTATTAGTTTGATTTGTTTATCACTTAACTTCAGTTTAATTTTTTTTTTATTTAAATTTTTTCTGAATATCCCGCATTTTTGTTGTAGATGTCGCTTTTTTCAATCCTACTGTTTTACGCTAATGCTGCCACCAGTAGTTGATGGGGAAAAAAAAAGAAAAAAAATCTACTTTTGTAATAATAACAATAGTAAAAATAAAAATGGCCGCTCAACATTTCATGTATAATTAGTTTTACGTTTTTAATTAATTACAATTAAACTAAAAGGATTTAGACAGTAATTTTCAATAGGGTTCTTGTGATCGAAAATACAAAGATAACAGAAAAAAAGTTATACCAATTAATTGTTTCTATCGAGAGTTATTTGGTTTACTAAGTTTCATACACGACAATTGACAACTCGTGTCACGGGGATTACAATAATTTATATTTAATTAATGGAATAATTAATCGACTTAATATTGGGTCGAAATTATTCTTTAATAAGTTGTCTTTGTGTTAGTATATAATTTGACCCATTTTATTGTAATTGAAAAAGTCTAGAGATAATTTAATGTGAGCGCTTTCGCGCTTGAGGTGTGCAATACATATCTGATGATTCCCGCATCACCGAAATGATTGAACAAAAAAAAAAAATAAAAAAAAACAAAATTACTATCACTGAATAAGTCTTTTTTTTCAATTTATTTGAAATTTCTATACATACCTATGTATATATTGGAAAATTTTAATATATGGCCATATATAATTCTCTTTTTCCAGACAATTAAATAAATATTTGATAATTATAATTATTTATATTCTATTCAATCAAATGAAATAATAATAATAATAATAATAATAATAATAATTCGATTGTAGTAGATACATTTTCGAGCTCGAAGAGCTCAAAAATACTTTTGTATGCGTTTGTTTTCAAAAAATAACGTTTTTTACAATTTTTTCTACAACGATATCTCTCGAACGAATAAACCGATTAAGACGTTTAAGGTGGCAGTCGACGCGTTTCATTGAGTTCTATAACTGATTAAATTTTGAAATTGATTCATCGAGTCATTTTTGAGAAACTTTCAAAATACTAAAAAAATTTTTTTTTTTTAATTCTTTCGACAACGGTTTCTCTTGAAAGAATTAACCGATTTTGATGTTTGACGCGGCTTATGAATCTCCAGAGCCCAGTCCATTTTGGAATTAATCCATCGAGCCCGTAAAAAGTTATCCAAAAAAAACATTTTTGAAAAAAGTTTATTTTTGGAATATCTCCAAACGAGCCCTGCCGATCAAGCTCAATTTTTTTTCAGCTTCAAGATATTAAAAAACTGCGTCGAATGACACCTTGACGATCAAAATCGGTTGATCCGTTCAAAAGTTATAGATATTTACATACGTACGTACATACATACATACATACACTCAGACATCATCGTGAAATTAGTCAGAATAGCTTTCTAGGACCTCAAAACGTCGACATCTGTTGGAATTTCGATTTTCACAAATCGGACTGAAACTAATAACTTCCCGAATTTTTGAAAATTTGCAATTTTCTTAGCGGGAAATTAAAAAATTGATATCTGGCCATATATAATTAAATATGACCATATAAGGTCATATATGAATCATATATGATTCATGTATGTTTGTATATGAGTCATACATGTTCATATACGATCATATTTGGTCATGTATGATCATATATGATACAACCTTAAGTATTTTTACTCAATATCCAGTCCATATAAGATCATATATGACCATACATGATTTATATATGTTTATATAAAAGTCATACATGTTCATATATGACCATATATGAAAACAAAGAAATTTATTCTAATTTATACACAAATCGTATAAGATCATGTATGGTCATTAGACTGTGTTACATTCTGGCTTATTTATTATTCAGACAGAATATTTTTTAATTAACCAGGTTGACGTCATTAGGGTGTCAATAGACCCCAGGTGCGTCAGCTGTTGACCTTCTTAAATTTTATACAAAAAAAAAGTTTAATGACTTACCATGGTGGAGATTATGGGCCCCATAAGTCGGCCCAAATAATCCCTTTCTTACGTAGTTTCTTTTCCTCCGCCGGTGCGTATTCGTCCCTGCCGGTGGCCTTGAAATATGCCTCAGAATAATACCCGTAACGAGGGTCGTGGAATGGGATGCTTCCGCTGGGTGGATGGACGGATGGAACGTCCACTGGAATCAACCGCCAACCTTCGTTGATGCCGGTCCAGAAGGCCGGGTTCTCCCTGGATGGTTCCTTGGAACAAGACGAGCCTGAAAGGCCCGGGTCCTCCTTAAGGACGAGTGATTCCAGCTGATGAACAATTCCGCAAGAGCTCGACGGGTCACTAACTTCACTAGACGCGATACCAGAACTTGGTAACTCGTAAACCGGTTTTGGAACGACCAACGTTACCGGATCGAGGAGGACTTCCTCGGCAACGATCTCTAGGCGGGAACGTTGGTGAACTGAACGACCGAGATCCTCGTGGATCGTTCGAATGATCCGGCGGAACTGGGCCTTTTTGCCTGACCTTCGGCTTCTCGGCATTAATTTTTGGGATGCGGAATGGAAGTGCTTAGGCTGCCGGTATCAGCGCCCAAAACAGGTGAGAGTATTAGGCTGCCGGTAGCAGCGCCCAATAGAAGGTATGAGATTATTAGGCTGCCGGTGACAGCGCCCAAAGTTTATAATAAGGAGTGCGTATTTGGTAAAGTACGGATATATATTTTTGCCTTAAAGTCCGAGTGACAGGATCAAGCCAGCAGGTTTATGTAGAGTTCTTAGCTCTACTAGATCTTGTGATCGACTGACTTGATTCTGTCGCTCCTTGGTATTATACATTATCAAAAGTGTTAACGTTGCATCTCAGGTTTCCTATGAGAGAATCGTCGTGGCCCGGGTCTCATGCATCGTCATCTGTTTAGACTATCCGCGAGCCACGGCGACTCCCTTATCGCAAGAGATTTCCGTTACATTGTTGGTGATGAATAAAATAATATCGCCAACAAAGTAACGATTTATTAATTTATTATTTATTCGTAATTCTAAGAAGTGTCGAACCGTTTATTCGCCCACCGTGGCGAATAAATAATTCGAGACTTCAAAAAAAAAAATTTCAAAATTTTTATTTAAATTTAATTAGAGCCAGAACGTAACACCTCCCGACTTAAGTAAGTCGCGGCGCTTTAATAAAATCGGTGCGACTTCTATTAAAATAAAGTGGCTCGATATAAATTTAAATTGATTATGAGACTGACTCTATATAAACCAAAGCTGAATGTGTAAATGACTCTATATAAACCAAAAGTTAAAATCAATTTTGAATACTGTAAAGAAAAGTTCTAGGCTATTGAATTTAAATCTATACCTGAGACACAACGTTTATAATGTTACATAAACTTAGTAATATGAAACTAAACGTTAGTATCTAATAATTTTAATTACCTCCCGACTTGGTCATTTGGTATTGAAATGATTAATTCTAAATATAATTCGTACAGATATGCTTCCGCTTTGCGGTAATTTGTAAATTACTTAAGAAGTAACTGCTTAAGTCGAAATTCATAATGAAAATGAGGTAGCTACCTCCCGACTTAGGTCAGTTAGCAACTTCAATATTCATCTGCATTTATAATAAACAAGTAATTAAACCTAAATTCATGTTTGTAAACATCCTTTTAGTTATATGGTACTAATATACTGCGTATAATTATTGAGAAATATAAATTTTCCTGATAATAATAGATATTAAAGTCCTTAAAATTAATTTATTGTATTCAAGACAGTTCTCTTAAATTTCTAAAATGTTTATATGAAATTGGCACAATCTGGCTTTCGCGTTAACTCGCGATTTTTACTCACAATGTTCACTCGCGGTTTTCCGCACGGTTTCTCAAACGAGCTAACATCTCACTGTTTGTACACTCATGGAGTTTGGACCTCAGTGGTTGATCTTCGAGTTGTCGATTTAGCTCTGCATATGTTATTTCTTCAGGTGGCGCAGACTTATGAGTTTCAGGTTCTTCATCTATAATTGATATACTTGACCTCGGACGAGGTATGGGAACCTTGCTTCTTTGACTCTCTACATCCAAGTCGTATCTTCTGCGGTGATGGTGATGCAGTATGAGATTCGCCAATGTGTCCCATATTGCTGTTACTAAGACTAAGCTGCAGCCCCATATGCCATACAATGCGTATGCATGGAATATCGTGTCGAAAATGAACTTCAGAAGTCGCAACACCAACATAATTGACAATATGCCAGCGGTAACGGATCCGAAGTCAATTAAACTTCGCCAGATTCTCTGCCCTGTGGTAAGCGCTAATTTTTCTAACGCTTCTTCGTCAAATAGTCCCAGCACATTGATGCTTCCTGCAGGTATGTCCCTTCCAGCTGCTCCCATGGCTATGGAATTAAGCAGTGCTGGTCTCTCAGCCGGAAACATTATCCGGTTACGTAATTTCTCCAAATCTTTCGGAGAGTAGATTCCTGATGTTGCCAGATGCTCTGGGTTTTCATAGTTCCAGGTCGGGACTGTCAGTGGTTGAAGTTGTTGTGGTGTTGGTGCCCGAATACCTTGAGGTGTCAAGTGGTACCATGCTCCATCAATGAAGTACCCTGTGGGTAAGATAGCGTTGCACTCGATGATAGTCCCTCTTTTCAGGAGTATCCTTGACTTTGGAGCTAGGAAATAACTTTGATTACTGTACGTTACCGGAAGTTCTTGATAACAATGTTCGTCCTGACGTACGCGCACGGGCACCGGTAGACACTTTGTAATGTGCACTAGTTCACCCGCAACGGTGGTATAGTACCCTGGGCTTTTCATAAGCGCATAACCGAACTCGTCTGGAGCCAGTGATGACAAGGCTAATGCATTCATCAATATTGAACGCTCTAACTCACAACGTCTAACAAGGACGTCATGGAAGAGGTTTTGTATCTGCTGCCTTATAAATTTTTCGACGTATATAAATTTGCTATTCACATACGCGAAAATATCCATATCCTCGGTCTTAATTGCTTCTATTTGCATGGTGTAATCCGTGGTTTTAAGGACTACTATAAAAAGCTTCGGGTGCTCCGGTTTGATAACATTATGCCCGCACACTTCTACCTCACCTCGCTGGGCCAGCGCGAAGGTGATATCTTCTGTGGTGAGTGAGTAGACATCTGGATGTCCCTCTTCTCCAATTATTCTCGTAGCCGATCCCTGGTAAAGTAACGCGTATTTCATCAAACACGAATCTTTTGGAGTCTCGCTCCAGAACGCGGTCATACCTTCACTGGTAACGCAAGAAAGTTTTTGCGCGTCACATCGCGTTCCCGATCTTAAAATCACTTGGTTCGTTTTAGTGTTCAGCGTTGTTTCATAATCGGAAAGAGATATTTCGAATAACCCGTCGGCTACGACTTTTTCCCACGTACCCCACGAATCACTAAATACACCTCCCGCACATGTACCGTCCATATGATGATCACCGGCTAATATTGCCTGTCTAAAGTTTGTAGTGTTCATTTTCAAGTCGATCATGTGGACTCGATCGTAAAGCCAGATTGCACCTGTATCATGCATTTTCTTACATCTAGTATAATCCATATCTAAATAGTATTCTCTACGCCCGTTTAACACGGAGGCTGTATGGGAGTGCATTCCGCAACGCTGCACTACTCTATTTATCAATATCTTACACTCGATCACGTGAACGTGAATTATTTCAGCCGGTTGTATTAGGCTTACGGTTACCTTTTCAGTTTCAGCTTTCCTTGCGGGGAAATTGCACTCCCCTACATCCAACAGTGATAGCGTAGTCATATTCATTGACGACCCGCTGCAGTCATATCCAACCAGGCCCAAGGAAAAGGGAAGGAGTCCCAGCAGTATCACACATCCGGTCATCTGAAAATTATATACGAGATATTCTTAACTTGTTGAGGTGAACTCTTTTCACCACCCCATCTATATCTACTTCGGCCGTCTCGTTTTGACCGATCGCGATTACATCATGAGGACCGGTGTACTGCGGGTCTCCTTTACTTTTCCTTGGTTCCCATAGTACAAATACCCTAGTTCCAGGTTTAAACTGGTGTGGATTTATTTTCCTATCGTAATAAAATTTTGACCTAACTTTAGCCTGATGTAAGTTCTCACTGGCAGTCACTTCAGCTTGTCTTATACGTCTAAATAATTGCTCTAAATAACCTGCATATGTCTCATTAGGTTCTTCAATAGTTTGTATGCGAGAAGGGAGACGGGGTAATTTCCCGAATACTAGTTGATATGGAGTGAATCCTGTACCCTCATGTTCGCTTACATTATATGAAAATGAGGCTATGTCTAGGCATTCATCCCAGTCTTCATTCTCGCCTATATAATTTTTCAAGTATTCTTGTAATACATGGTGAGATCGTTCCACCGACCCATTACTCTGAGGTCTATATGCAGACGTATGATATTGTTTGATTTTATACTTTTTAGCAATATTTTTAAGTAAACTCGAAAGGAAGTTTGTTCCTTGATCAGTAAGTATGGCCTTAGGAGGCCCGAAGTAGCAAAACCAACGATTTACTAAAGCTTGTGCTACATCTACAGCTGTTGCTTGCTCTAAAGCGATTGCCATCGAGAACTTAGTCAGGAGATCCTGTATAGTTAATATGTACTTATTTCCAGACGCAGAAGTATGCGTTGGGTACATAATGTCTAAACCGATTTTGTCAAACCCAGCATCAGGGGTATCCGTGAGGACCATTGGCTGCTTTGTCTTAACTCTAATTAACTTTTTCAGTTGACAATCCAAGCATTTTTGAATATAATTGATGACATCTTGTTTAATTTTAGGCCAGAAAAACTTTTGTCGTATTCTTTTATACGTTTTGGTCATTCCTTTGTGACCTCCCACGGCTGAACCGTGGTATTCCTCTAGAATTTCTAATTTTTCATCCTCATTTGGGATACGCACGAGGTTAAGACAAATAGTTATTTTAACCTCAGTGTCCGTAAATGCATCAATTAATTCCTCTTGGATTGTCAGCCAATTTATATCATCTATTTTACTAGTTTTTGCCACACTAAATGACTCTAAACCTAGTTCCATTACTATATTGTATACAGAAGCCAATGTCTCTCGGATATCCTCGACCGATACGAGGTCAGTATCTCTGTATTTAGGCGCTGCTATTATACAGCGTTTATTTCCCTTGTAGGGTATTATCGTAGCTCTACAGAAAGTTAGTTGTGCGGGAATTTCCAAGACGTCAGCAAGTTCTTTGCTTCCTTCGTCCCGAGGTTTCCCTTTTACATTAGTAAATATTAATACATTATCTGATTGCATTGACAACCGATCACGCGTTTCGCGAACGTTCGGAGCTATTTCCCGCGTCATGGGTGTAGTATGCTTTCGCCTGGCTCGTGGACGAACCGGGGCATACTCTCCCTCATCGCTGTCTTCTTGATCCACGTCTTTGCGACCTTGGACGTTATCGTCTTCCGATTCCGACGTTTCTCCATCGGTTTGGAGACGCTCCTCTCCGATATCATCTTCGTTACCGTTAGCTTCGTCGTCCGCGTCCACGTCTTCTATCATTGGTTCGTCGTCCGAGTCGGGAATAATATGGTGACGACTCCGATCTTCGTTATCCGAAACCACTACCTCCTCACCGTCGCTAGAATCGTTCGCAGATTGATGATCATTTGCGGACGATTGATTTGGTTCTGGTACAGGTGGGGCTGAAGGCCATTCGCGGGGTCTAAATACAAATCGGACTGGAGGAGTCCCGTGCTCCGGCTCGGTGTCATTATTTTCCGGATCGTTAAAAACGCGTACTTTGCGTCTAAGATTGTACTGCTTCCGCGTCCGTTTTGCCCCTGGGGTAGAGTCATCTTCGCTGGTTTCATCTGGAGTCGTTGCCGTTTTATCTGGATCAAATTTCCGTATCGGGCCGACCCGTGCTTCAGGAATAAACTCCTCTGGTTCGTCAACCGGATTTCGAGAGAGAGAATCAACGTTTGAATTTACGCGACCCGGCTTGTAAACTACCTTATACATGTAGTCTTCCATGCTTAATCGCCACCTCACTATTCGGGAGTTTGGTGATGATACTGAATTAACCCATGTGAGGGGTCTATGGTCAGTTACTAACGTGAATTGACTTCCGTAAATGTACGGCCGGAATTTATTCACCGCGTAGACTATCGCGAGCATTTCCTTTTCAATGGTCGAATAGTTACGTTCGGCTGAATTTAATAAGCGAGACGCGTAAGACACAGGTTTATCTTTATTTATTTCTCCTTGGCTTAAACACGCTCCGATTCCGTAATCACAAGCATCAGTTGTGATGATAAACTCTCGCGAGAAATCCGGAAATTGTAAAATCGGCGACTCTACAAGTTTCTTTTTCAGCGTCTCAAACGCTTCCGATTGACTCTGACCCCAAGCGAATACTGCATCTTTTTGCAGTAGGGATGTTAGTGGCTTACTTATTTCCGCGTAGTTGTCAATGAATCTCCTATAATACCCGGTTAAACCCAAAAATTCACGAACTTTTTTAACATTCGTAGGTATCGCGAATTTTTCGACCGCGTCGGTTTTCTTAGGGTCTGGTTTAACACCGTTTCCTGATATTATATGCCTCAAATAGTTAATTTCTTTCAAAAATAAATTACATTTATCGGGTTGCAGTTGCAAACCCGCTTTACGGAGACAAACAAACAACTCTTTGATTTTCGCGACGTGGTCTTCAAATGTTTTAGAGTAAACGACTATGTCATCCATATACACAAAGACACCTCTGCCAAGCAGTCCCACCAAAACCTTGTTCATTAACCTTTGAAATGTCGGAGGGGCATTTTTCAGCCCAAACGGCATTCTAACAAATTCATAATGCTGGTTTGGCGTAGAAAAAGCTGTCTTATGTATATCGTCTGGGTGAATTTTAATTTGGTGGAAACCACTCGCTAGATCAAAGGTTGAAAAGTACTCTGCATCGCCTATTTGGTCGATTATTTCGACAATATTTGGAGTAGGGTGAACGACTGTAAAAGTTTTTTCGTTTAAATCACGAAAGTCGATTACCATACGCCATTTCTTATTACCGAAAGAATCTTCCTTTTTAGGAACGATCCAAATCGGGGAACAATAACCTGATTCTGAGGGTCTAATAATACCCTTTTCTTCTAATTCTCTGACCTGTCTCGAGATCTCCTCCTTATGTATGGGAGGAAAGCGATATTGTTTCTTAAATACTGGATGGTCATCCGTAGTTATTATACGATGTAAAATCTCGTTTGTAGACCCGAGATTCTCTCCAGATAAATAAAATAAATCTTGATTCTCAAAAATCAGATTTTTGATTTCCATGCGCTGCCGATCCGACAAATCTTCGGTAACGTGCACGGAGTTGGTCACTTCTTGTGCCCGCTCCGGCGTTTTATTATTTTCAAAGATCGTAAATACCCTTGATTCTACGACCCCTGAACCTTTTAATTCCTCCCCGATTCCCGACCCAATGTCTTTGGATAATCGTGAGTCACGAATAGCCCTGATAGGCTCAATAAAATTATCTGCATCAAGAGCAGTTGATTGAGGCTCGCATGGAAAATCATTAATTAAATTTACTGATTTTAATTTAGTGGTAATATCGCTTTCATCCCGCCACAAGGAAGATTGTAAATCGACCACAGGCCTGGGAATAGAAATCTCAGTATCAGAATTTTTGTAAGCCCGTAAGAGCGTACTACCGTTATTATTAGTTTCAAATGTGCCCCCGATTTCAAGTTCGGATGCACAGTATATTCGAGGTACATAGCCATAGTCAGATGAATCGGGAGTAGTTTTAATTTTAATCACGGTAACAGATCTTGGAGGCAATTTTTCAATTTCCGTTTCAAAGAACGGGATTTCGACATCGTAAAACGTAAATAATTTGCGATCGAAGAAGAATCTAGCGCCATACTCGTTAAAGAATTTCGCACCCAAAATAGCGGGATGAACTGTGGGGAAGTCGTCTTCCACCACATTAAATTCGATACCGTGACCGAATAATTCTATGTGGATTTTACCAACCGTATATACTGGGTCTTTATTTATGCCCAATAGCGCCAATTTATGTTCTTCGTCGATATCTTGCGGTTTATTTAACGCACCAATTTTTATAATATTTACCTCCGAACCCGAATCAAGCATAATCGTTAAATAGTTTTTTATATCATAGCTTTTGACCAAAATTGCCGGTACCTCGGTTTTTCTTAAATTAACTACGACTGTCGCGACGTTGACTGGTGCGCGACGTTGAAAGGATTTTTCGGCGGGCTTTGAACTTGTTTCGGACTCCCGTGGGACCCGTCGTCGTTCTTCCCCGGGAGTTTGGAGTTTCCCGACGGCCCATAACGCGTTCGCATAAGCGCTGCAAATTTAAAACAGTTTGCCAAACTGTGATTCACTTGCCCGCAGCATGGGCACTCGTCCCGGTCTTTCTCGGGTTTTCTTTCGTTACCGCGAGGTTTGTTTTTATTACCGTCATTCCGATTTCTCTGGTCAACGTTATTGTATTTGTTATTAAATTTATTATCGTTATTAAATTTATTATTACTGTTGTTACTCGATCCTTTTTTCTGCAAGCAATCTCTTTCGAAATGACCACGTTTATCGCAATAGTTACAGCGAAGATCTCTATTTTTTTCCACCTGGCGCTCTGGCCTAGGTGGCTTAGACCTGTCAGGTTGATTACTTTGTATATGAGCTATCGTGACCGCAACCGGTGTTTGGAAGCGCTTCGCGTTGTCTTCCTGATTTTTAAACGCGGCTATCGACGACGCGTATGTTTGCTCCAGCGTATCGTGTGGCTTGAGTAAGCATTGGACCTGCAGTAGGGGTGGAATACCATTGAGGAAAGCCGAAATCGCGTCTTTCTCAATTTTTAATTTTTCTGCTTCGGTTAGTGTACCCCTTTCGGTTGTTTCCGCGTGCAAAATGTCGCGATAAATCGTACGAGCGCGGTTTACGTAAGAAACCATATTTTCTTTGGGTCGCATGATAATATTTTCTAACTCGGCCTTGCATTGGTTTGCAGAACGGTGACGATCGAAGACAGTGCGCAAGAGGTTCTCGAACTCTTTCATATTGCTGTATTCCATGTTTTCCACGGCGATCCGAGCGTCGCCTTTAAATTTTTGCCGAACAAGTGTCAAAAACATAAATTCGGCACTCGGTGCTAGCATAGAACAAGCTCGACTACACGATCTTATAAAGTCTGAAACTGCGGCGCTAGTACCGTCAAAGGTAGGTACGTAGGACAACGCGTCCTTGATTGTAATGTTTGCGTTGCATGTGAATTCGTTCGGCCCGCTGTTCCTTAATTGCGACATTTCCTCCTTGAGTTCCTGGATGACACTTGGTGCCCTAGTCACGGTGGCCGTTTTCAATTGCTTGAGCTCCGAAGCCCAGGTTTGTAATAGTTTAGAATCGCTTCGCAACTCATTTTCCCGAGCAGCGACAGCGTTTTCTCGCTCAACCAGATCGCGTTCCCGTTTATCCAGTTTCTCCGTTAACTCACGCTCCCGGTTGTCTAACGTAGCTTCGCGTTTGTTTAATCGCTCCGTTTGAATTATTTTAGCCTGCTCAAGAAGCTGACTAGATTCTGCTTCACGCTCTTTCAATTCTTGTAACCTACGTTCAAACTCGACCTTGAGCTCATTGGGTTCACCCTGATTTACTAACTCGCGTGACTTCAACTCAAGTTCGCGTTCTCCGAAAGAAATTTCTAATTTCCGTAATTCTGCTTCGATATCGCGCAGTTTCGTCTCTTTTTCAATATTTGCTTGGTCTCTCTCCGAAAGGTCACTTAATCGGTCATTAAGTAGCCGTTCCCGGGCCTCAAGATCTGCTTCCCGATCATCGTGCATTCTACACTGTTCGTTTAATTTTTCTGACAGTTCGAGGAGTTCCTCCTCTGTCGTAGGTCTACGTTTATCCATTTTGCGAAATTATTGATTGTTTAAGCTTTCTCAATTGTCGCGTTAATTATTGAATATTTATGAGATCATAAAAAAAAATTGTCAAAGCAATCGCAATTGTTACCAAACAGTAGGAGAATAAATTAATTAATAAGATTAAAATGATTTTAATTAATTAAAAAAAAACAATTGATTTGGAAAGAAAAAAAAAACGTATTAACTTTTTCAATTGAAAATAATCAATTTCACACAATTTTGTGCAGACCCGATAGCTTTGACAAATTTTTGATTCTTAACCCACAATTGAGAATTCCAAACAAAACTCAGTAACGTTTTATAACAAAGTCCGTAAAATAAAGCATTAACAATCACAAAATATTCACGGGCGTTTCCCGACGGCAAGGATTCAAATTCATTACTGATATCATGATCCGGCGGAAAATAAAATCACTTTCATACGTTAATACGTCGTTTATTCATCAATTTAAATAATAAATAAAATTCCACGGGAAATAATTTAATAATTCCAAAAATCGTTCCCGTTTATAAGAAGTGACCGCGAAGATTTAAATAATAAATTTTCTGAGAAAACATTCAACACTTCTGATACGAAAAAAAAAACACTCGCGTTCACTTTTTATCAAAATTTCCGTAGCAACACTTTGTATAAATTAAAATAAAATAAAATAGAAGAAACTCAACAGCATCCTGGTCACAGCACCAATGTTACATTCTGGCTTATTTATTATTCAGACAGAATATTTTTTAATTAACCAGGTTGACGTCATTAGGGTGTCAATAGACCCCAGGTGCGTCAGCTGTTGACCTTCTTGAATTTTATACAAAAAAAAAGTTTAATGACTTACCATGGTGGAGATTATGGGCCCCATAAGTCGGCCCAAATAATCCCTTTCTTACGTAGTTTCTTTTCCTCCGCCGGTGCGTATTCGTCCCTGCCGGTGGCCTTGAAATATGCCTCAGAATAATACCCGTAACGAGGGTCGTGGAATGGGATGCTTCCGCTGGGTGGATGGACGGATGGAACGTCCACTGGAATCAACCGCCAACCTTCGTTGATGCCGGTCCAGAAGGCCGGGTTCTCCCTGGATGGTTCCTTGGAACAAGACGAGCCTGAAAGGCCCGGGTCCTCCTTAAGGACGAGTGATTCCAGCTGATGAACAATTCCGCAAGAGCTCGACGGGTCACTAACTTCACTAGACGCGATACCAGAACTTGGTAACTCGTAAACCAGTTTTGGAACGACCAACGTTACCGGATCGAGGAGGACTTCCTCGGCAACGATCTCTAGGCGGGAACGTTGGTGAACTGAACGACCGAGATCCTCGTGGATCGTTCGAATGATCCGGCGGAACTGGGCCTTTTTGCCTGACCTTCGGCTTCTCGGCATTAATTTTTGGGATGCGGAATGGAAGTGCTTAGGCTGCCGGTATCAGCGCCCAAAACAGGTGAGAGTATTAGGCTGCCGGTAGCAGCGCCCAATAGAAGGTATGAGATTATTAGGCTGCCGGTGACAGCGCCCAAAGTTTATAATAAGGAGTGCGTATTTGGTAAAGTACGGATATATATTTTTGCCTTAAAGTCCGAGTGACAGGATCAAGCCAGCAGGTTTATGTAGAGTTCTTAGCTCTACTAGATCTTGTGATCGACTGACTTGATTCTGTCGCTCCTTGGTATTATACATTATCAAAAGTGTTAACGTTGCATCTCAGGTTTCCTATGAGAGAATCGTCGTGGCCCGGGTCTCATGCATCGTCATCTGTTTAGACTATCCGCGAGCCACGGCGACTCCCTTATCGCAAGAGATTTCCGTTACATTGTTGGTGATGAATAAAATAATATCGCCAACAAAGTAACGATTTATTAATTTATTATTTATTTGTAATTCTAAGAAGTGTCGAACCGTTTATTCGCCCACCGTGGCGAATAAATAATTCGAGACTTCAAAAAAAAAAATTTTCAAAATTTTTATTTAAATTTAATTAGAGCCAGAACGTAACAACTGTGTCAAAATAAGTTTTTTTTTTTTTTTTTTTGATTGGACCGATCTTTTAAGTTACTTTAATATAAAAAAAAAATTCTCCTCAAGTTTGAGCTCAATATCTCAAAAATTGAGCTGGCGCAAAGGGGGGTCTCCTTCCCCATTTAAATAACATGGTAAAATTTTTTTTTTTTTATTTTTAAAATAACGACACGAAGAATTTTTTTTTTCAATTCTGCTTTCGACTATCTTAAAGGAAATTTAATTCTTTACAAAATTGTCCATGTCCATTTTTTTTCTAAACTCAACAGGAACGAAGTTACAGAAGGCCGAAGAGGAGGAAAAAAATAATTAATCAATTAATAACAGAAAAAAATTTCTTATTTTAACTTATCAATTAATTAACTCAATTTTTTTCGTTATTCACCGAAAATTTTTGAATTCAACATTATTTCGAAATAATGACAGAACAAAATTTAGAGTAAAACAAACATTAATTACAATTAGTATATTTATTGAATCAATTGTAACTAATTTCTGTTTTACTCTTAACTTTGTTTTGTTATAATTTCGAAATAATGTTGGATTCAAAAATTTTTGGTGAACAACGAAAAATATTGAGTTAGTTGATTGATAAGTTAAAATAAGAAATTTTTTTCTGTTATTAATTGTTTAATTATTTTTTTCCTCCTCTTCGGCCCTCTGTAACTTCGTTCCTGTTGAGTTTAGAAAAAAAATGGACATTGACAATTTTGTAGAGAATTAAATTTCCTTTAAGATAGTCATAAGCAAAATTGAAAAAAAAATTTCTTCGTGTCGTTATTTTAAAAATAAAAAAAAAAAAAATTTTACCATGTTATTTAAATGGGAAAGGAGACCCCCCTTTGCGCCAGCTCAATTTTTGAGATATTGCGCTCAAACTTTAGGAGAATTTTTTTTTTTGTATTAAAGCAACTTAAAAGATCGGTCCAATCAAAAAAAAAAAAAAACTTATTTTGACACAGTCTAATGGTCATGTATGATCACATATGATGTAACATAAAGTATTTTTACTCGATATCCAGTCCATATAAGATCATACATGATTATATATAGACATATATGCACATGTATGAAGATACATAAAAAGTTTTTAACCAATATACAATCTATATAAGATTCTATATGGTCATGTATGATCATATATGAACGAACATAAAAAAATGTTACATGATGCTCAACTCGTGTAAGATCAGATATGGACAGGAATGAACATATATAATTATACATAAAATTTCTTATAAGTTGTTTAATCCTTACAAAATCAGATATAGTCAGGTATGAAGAGACATGAAAATTCTTTACACGACGGTCAACTCATGTAAAATCAGATATGGTCAGATATAAACATATATGATGAGACATACAAATTTTTTTACTTGTACGTGGGAATGAAATTCATGTGAAAATATATCATCATATAAGATCATATTCATGAAGTTTGAATTTATGTGCTCAATTCATCTAAGCATGATATATAAACATATCCTGAGTGATAATGCAATGCCGCTGTAAGTATAGTTTGCAATACAACGTATCTACAATAATAGAAAAACTGAGTTTAAATCGGTTGATCCGTTCAAAAGTTATAGAATATTTACATACGAACGTACACAGGTACATATATACATCATCCTGAAATTAGACAGAATTGTTTCCTAGGACCTCAAAACGTCGAAATATGTTGAAAGCTCGATTTTCGAAAATCGGTTCGAAACCAATAACTTTCTTTAATTTTGAAAATTTTCAATTTTCTGAGCGGGAAGTAAAAAAAATGAAACCTTAAGTTTAATTTCAATTTTTAGTCCGCATTAGAAAACTTAAACTTTCCGAATACCATGTAAAATATCAATATAAACGTAATGTATGTTGGGGTTCCTAAGATCAATATATAAACCTATTGAATAGTCTCGATTATTAAGTCCATGGTTTGGCAGAGTAGTACAATATTCAACTGATACGCAGAAGGATCCAGGTTCGAATCCCAGAAAAACACCGAATATTTTTTCATCGATAGAAAAATTAATAAGGAGTGAACAATAGCTATATATAAATAAATTTCAATGAATGTTATTGAACAATAATATTAAAAGATTATTTTTTTAGTTCAAATAATTTTTGTCAAACCTATATGTATATCATATATGATCATATCTAATCATATATGATCATATCTAATCGAATGTGATCATATCTAATCATATATGATCAGACATGCCCAATTTTCATATATGATCATATGTAATTGCTCATATATGATCATATATGAATTTCTTTTTCCCGGGTATCTACAAGCATTAATTATTGTAGATATCACTTCTATTTTTTAATGACAGATCATTGTATTTCTTTTTCTAGGTAGTTTTATGTGCAAGCTAATAGATGTAGTACACCTTTTCGAAAAATTTATAATTAATTCGATTAGATTCTGCTTCAAATGAAATTGTTGAGGACGATGAAGTGAGATTAATTTTAGAACTCGACGGCGGTTGGCAAAAAAAAAGGTAGTCGTCGAACGATCAACAGTAAATCAGATATGAATAAATAATAAAATATTTTTTCACAAAACAGAAGTAGATTTCAAAATTTTTTTTAGTGCACGTCACAGTAATTGGCCATTACTCAGGTTTGCTAGTAGCTTTTAGCACCCGTGATAAGCGTTGCATCAAAATGTCCATAAAATTCTCCACTCTCAAAGCATTCTATTCAATTTCTGGAAAAAAAAGTTTACATGAAGAAAAATCGAGCAGATGTCATTAAAACTCAAAAATATAAAAAAAGACGATATGAGCTATTTAAAAACAATAAAAATGGCAATGTTAATGCAGAACGAAAAGAAGGAATGACTTATGAATCAAAATGTTGCTTCAACGTTGGTTTAGAATTCATCGACGCGCGTATTTATGTGCAACCTATATTTACTGACTCAACAGAAATTGCATTTTTTGATTTAGAGACTATTGGTTTAGGAAATAATTGTGAGATAGTGCAGACTGCTGCACGATTCAAAATTTCAAGTTTTAATGTTTATCTTTTACCACTTGGTGAAATATCTCCTTAAGCTGCTGAAGTAACCGGAATAAAAGTTGAAGATGGACAACTATTTGTTCATAACAAAAATGTTACCACAGTTTCACCTAAGTAAGCTACTTGTTTGTTGAAAAATCGAGTTAGTGCTTGGGCTTTGTCGTGCTCTAAAATCCAAATATTTTTTAAAAAGTTGAAAATAATTTTTTTTGCCATATTTTTGCAGGTTGCAGTTTTTGTCATTGTCTTATGTTCTAGAAAAAAATTGAAATGAAAAAATAAAAATTGTTTATAGCAAATTTTTAAATAAATTAATGAATAAATTGTTGACGAAAAAAAAAAATTTTTTTTGGCCATTATATTTAGAAATGTAAATTATGATTTTTAGAACAAACACGATTCTTTAGTGATTTATTTAAATAATCAAAATATAAAAAAACGATTATAAATATTAAGATATTGTTTTAAAGGAAAAATTTTTTTTTTTTTCAATCATTATTTTCTTACACTAACAATGGGGCGAAAAAAAATTTTTCAAAAATATTTAATTAATCCATCTGATTATAAAAAATTTATAAACAAATGGCATGAAAAATTTAAGAATTTATCATGTAATGCCTAACAAGGATATGGAATCAGTAATAGCTTATATTGAAAAAAAAAAAAACTATTTAACATACATTATTTGCACTTTTTATTTTTTTGTTACTTCAAAAATTAATAACTAATAAAATAAAAATATTTTATAAACTTTAATCACGTCATCTTGTTGAGTATGTTTATAAAAAGGGCTCCAAAAAAACAAAAAATTTATAGATTAATTATTTAAACTTTTACACCGCCTTTTATGTCAACACATACCCGTAAAAAAAATCTTAATTAACAATCGAATAACTTTTTTAAAAATAATGATACAACTTCTAGTACCACGGAATCATATTCTTTGAAGTGTCTAGATGACACCAGAATTATTTCAAATTTTTTAATGTATATTGAAATGCATGAAAAAACTATTTAACAACTACGCTCACTAGAGCGGCGGCGCACGCATGCCTCAACTGCCACGCAAAAGCCGATTTTCAACGTTAAATAAAAATTATACATATTGGAGCTACAACTCGGGAAGTCGAGAACTTTAGTATTCAAATTTGCTTCTCTTTCAGAAACTTTTTTAATATTTGAGCTATCACTTATACTTTTTGAGATTTTGCCAAGAAGCTGGACGGCTAATTTTTTTAACGGTTTTTTATTAATATCAATTGTAATTTTCTTTTGCAAAAAAAAATTCAAAAAACGCTTCTTTCTGGACGCCATTCCGGATCGTTTAAGCCATCAACCATATTTTTAGGATAGTTGTAACTATTTTTCGCAGGTTTTCATCTTCTCGACTAGACTATAAAGCTTACATAACTTGGAAACTAATATTCATAGACAATTTTGTGACGGGGTGACCTGGTATTCGACTGCCAGGTCAGTAAAAATTAAATTCCGCGCCATTTTATTTTTGCGCACCCGCCCTTGCGCCGGAAGTCTTTTAATTTAGCGGCGTGACGGTAGGGGGTAGATCAGGCACATCTCGTCGCCAGACACCCGATCAGAAATGGATCAAAACCTGGAAGCCACACCGAGCAGTCGCTCTATTACAAGCAGCCCGTGTTTTTTCTTGAAAAAGTTTTAATTACAACTCAGGCAGACGCGTTTTACTAATTAAGTTTCACTGTGGTGCAAAGTTTCGTTGTCGTTTCTCCATCAGTCCAAGGAAGACCAGCAAATTATGGCCAAGCACCTGGGACAGGTTGATGTAAGTTTTTCCGAACAAAGATTTCGATAATTTTTGGAACCGTTAAATTTGTCAAACACGCGGAGATAGTTTCCTTAAACAATTTTATCGTCTTTCATTAATTATTCATTTATTCATATTTAATTTAATTTAATCTAATTTAATTTAATTTTAACCATTAAATTTTAATTTAATTTTAATCATTAAAAATTACTCGTCGTCAGGGTTTTCCTCGTCACTGACGAATCTAATTAATCTTAAAGCCGTCATTAATAATTATAAATACTTATTCACGATAATAAAATAAAATAAAATTTGAGTTTTGGAATTGCGAGTATCCGAGTAAAAGTCATCAGGCATCCAACGAAAGAGTGTCGCGCATGTGCAGTAAAATTCTTCTAAGTTTTGTAGTTGAATTTATTAATCATATTTACAAAATAATCTAGTTTTAATTATTTATACTAACAAAGGACTAATTTATATTAAATAAATAATTCAATTTATATTTATATTTATTCTTAATTTATTTCGACGAAATTTCCTTATCCTAAATCAGGCCGCGTACTCGGTCATATCAGACATTCCCGGACCTGGTGCTCAACATCCACACGAGCAACTTCAGAAGGACTGTCCGAACTTCCTGGTACAAGGAAGCCAGGGCAGACCCTTACAATTTCCGTAAAAAGTATCTGAAAGTTAGTCTAATAATCTTTAATTTATGACCTGAAATTTTAAGTTTTGACCATTTCTTCTAATAATTTGATAGCCTTGAAAATCCTAATGAAATCAAAAAATGCTAAAAGTATGGTTTTCATTCCACATAACTTATGCATTTTCCATTATAATCGGATGTCATCAGTTTTACACTTATGCTATAAATTAAAGGAACAGAAAAATTTTAGAAATTTTTCAGTGATTTTTGTAAGGCTGTAACTTCGTGAAAAATAAAATTTTTCTGTTCCTTTAATTTTTGGCATGAGTGTATTATTTATTGAAAATGAAAATTTTGTTTATATCCTACAAAACATCGGGAGTAAATCCAGATTGGATACAGATTTTATTTAAACCCGAATTCAATCCGTCACTCGAAGTTCCGAAGTTTAAAAAAAACACTTCGAATTCAAAGTGAATAAGGTCTTTTTCATGAATGAAGTGGTTTTGGAGTGTCGCGGATTTTATTTCAATCCGCATTTACTTCGGCCCGGAGTTTTAATACTTAAATAAATTTATATTCAATAAAAACAGCTGTTAATTACAAAAATAATTATTTAAATAAATAATTTATTCAGATATTAATAATTAAACTTAAAATATTACAATTTCATTTCATAAAATATTTTAGTCACTCACAAAATTATAATTTCGTACATATAATACATAGTGGAAATATTAAATTATTGAATAGCTCTAATGACATTTTTTTTATGGGACTATTTGATATTTCGGTGCAATATGAAATTTTATCTCATGGTATGGTCATGTAAATCATACGACAGTTTGTGAGTCAGTAGAATTATATTTGTTCAAGTTTTAGTATCAGCTGCTTATAATTTTTAAAAATCATTTCGCGTGAATATATGGAGAGGGAACTCGTAATTATTTCCGTGCTCAATACAAATGTCAGAATCTCAAAGACCTGAGCTCAGTATGTATTAGTAATTTTATTTTATAATTAATATTTTCCGAAAGTGTCCTTTAGAGTATAATTCACCTCGAAGAGGAGTTAATGAATAAAAAGCCATTAATTCCACATTCACTCTGGATTCGCTCCGCGTTCAGTCTGCAAATTTTTTACAGTGTACTGATACCTTTTCCGTTCTAATAACATTTAAATATACTGTTCAAAATAATAATAATAATATTAATAATAAATATGTCACCTAAAGATTACTATAAAATTAATTAAAAATGAAACTTCATTATAGTATTTAATAAATATGAACCGGAGAAGTTTCACTTCTTCCGCGTGTACACACTGATACACGTACTCTTTTTTTTATTATTTAAAGGGTGCATATTATTATTTAATTTAACGTGTAAATATATTCACAATATAGTTCATTGAAAAAACTCGATTATTATGTTTATTTTACAGAACATGGCACTCTGTTTATCAAGTCTTTCCCCTGCATTGAGTATCTCCCCTGGTTTCTTATAAAATAAAATAAAATTAATAAACTGACTGACTGCCTTGCAGACACGTTCAGAATGATTGTTTTGATCGAAACATTATAAAATTTAATTAAATTTTCAAATTTTTTATTGTGCCGCGTTTTATCAATAAGCGATTTACGTCTTAATTGAGAATGACCCATATATATTAGGGTGCTTCATTTGGGAGCAACATTTTTTTTTAAGTGCATGTGGAAACTTATAAATCATACTTCAACAGGAAAAAAAAAAATTCGCGCAAAAAAAAAAAATACTATATCGATTACAGACGTAGCTCATTGAAAAGTTCGATTTTTCCATTTAAACAACACGAGAAAATTTTTTTTTTTAGCTTTAAGTATTTTTAAAACCTTAACAAATCAATGGATCAAATAGACTAACACATATTTTTGTAGAAAATCGACGCTCTACAAAAAATGTCTCTTATCATTTTTTGATTAATCCACCTGCTCAAAAGTTATTAGAGCTCGAAGTAAAGTTGGAGATCTTTTTGACTTTTACGGCGAAATTATCAGACTTATCACAAAATATTATAATATTTTTTTTGTTGAAAATTTTACTCTCTACAAATTATTTTGAGTAAAGTTTTTTCAAATTCTGCATTTTTTTCTAGATGTTTTTATTTCAATGTCGAACTCTTGAAATCAATCAGAACCACTTTTTTAAGAGCTTGAAATTAAAATGAAAATAACTAGAAAGCAATGCGGGATTTGAAAAAAACTTTACTGATAATAATTTGTAGAGAATAAAGTTGTGAAAAAAAATACCCTTCAATCATTTTGTGATAAGTCTAATAGTTTCATCGGAAAAGTAGAAAGATCTCCAACTTTAATTAGAGCTCTAATAAATTTTGAACTGGTGGATTTATTAAAAAATGATAAGATACCTTTTTTGTAGAACGTTCGAGTTCCTACAAAAATATGTATAAGTCTATTTGATCTTTTGATTTTTCAACGAGTTAAAAATACTCATAGTTATAAAATAATTTTTTCCCGTGTTATTCAAATGGGAAAATCGAATTTTTTAATGAGCTAGGTCTACAATCGACATAAAATTTTTGTTCTTGCGCGAAATTTGTTTTTGTGTTGAACTATGATTTTTTCTACATGCACTTAAAAAAAAAAATGTTGCTCCGAAATGAAGCACTTTAATGTATGTATGTAGCGACCACGTCACTACTTATATTATTTGATATTCATAATTTCGGATAAATTCGTCAACCATCGATCGTCATCGATCGCCGAATATTTCCCCCACGCGGATACGATATTCGGTAGCAACAGTTCACACAGTACACGCATACAATTAGAAAAATACACAGCAACTAGCATTATCTTGTATTATATAATTTTAATAAAACTCATTATTTATTATTTTGTTAATACTAATAATTTGAGTCAGATAATTTATTTATCGAAGAGATTAAGTTCCAAGAACCACATCCCAGTCACTACATTGGTGACTGCCCGACGTGACTGCACACATTCCACGTGGCAAATAGTACGTTGAGTGTAAAATACCGCGTCTACGCTGATAGCTAATCGCGACATATTGATTCCGCGAGTTCTTTACAACAGTGAAGTGCGTGAATTAAGTGTTGTTTAAGCCTTTTATCACGGCTGATGCATTGCGGGGCATTTTGGACATATGCCGCACTGGTTTATAATTTAAGGGACACCATTGGGGTGCAAATTAAATTGTGATAAAAGTTATCAGTGAATTTCTGTGTAAAAATACAGTGAATAAAATTATTGTCGCGTTAATTTTCGCCCAGTGATAATTTTCGTGCGACTCAAAGCGTTTCGAACATTCCTAAACGGTGAGTCAGCTTCGACGGACACTAATCCGCTTACAGTGGTATTATAGTTTTGTGTTAGTTTTAATGTGTTAGTGTTTCTCATATATATCAACGATGTCGAATCCAAAGGACAAGAAAGACGATGTCTTTTTGGACGCCAAGCCAGTGATTATCAACTCTCTCAAGGCAGCTCACTTAAACCCGAAGCGAGTGAGTTTATGGTTTGCGCAGCTTGAAGCTCAGTTTGCGATCCACGGCGTAGCAACTGAGAGAGAGAAATTTAACCACGCGGTTTCTCTCATCGACCCTGAGTATGCTTATGAGGTTAAGACCCTGATTATCAATCCATCAACGACGACGCCATATGCCGAGTTGAAAGCCACGCTCATCACATGCTATTCAAAGTCAGAAGAAGCCAAACTTCGTCAGCTTCTAGATGGCGAAGCGATCGGTGACCGATCACCATCACAGTTTCTCCGCCATCTTAAATCGCTCGCGCCTACTATTGATGACGCAGTCCTGAAGGTAAGATGGCTGGCAAACTTTCCCAAAAAGACACAAGAGCTTCTAGTTATCTCTCCGACCACGGCTACCATCGATGAGTTAGCGAAGACAGCCGACAAGCTACATGAGATGTTTCCGGTTACTCATACCGTCGCTTTAGCCTCATCATCATCATCTTCGCAGGAGACGATGGCGCTGCAGAGAGAAGTCAAATCTCCAGCCCAAAAACCAAACCAACGCTCTCGAAGCAATTCGAAGCCACGCAAGCTTGATAAAACAGGCATCTGCTATTACCATTCAAAGTTTGGTAAAACCGCGTACAAATGTACACCAGGATGTAAGTTCTCGGGAAACGTAAACGAGAGTCACTAGCGGCGGAAAGCGACTCTCTCGCATCTTCAAACCGCCTCTTCGTCGTCGATCTAACTACGAATATTCATACCTCGTGGATTCTGGTTCAGATCTCTCTGTTTATCCATACGGGTGGATGAAATGCAAGCCTACGCCAGTAGGTTACCAACTTCACGCAGCAAATTGCTCGTTGATTGAAACATACGGGTGTATCACTCTGTCACTAAACCTTGGTTTACGTCGAGAATTTACGTGGAGATTCATCATCGCTGACGTCTCGAAACCAATAATTGGCGCCGATTTTCTAAGTCATTTTAACTTGTTAATCGACCTCAAACATAAACAATTACGTGACGACTCCACTGGTCTCCAAACAAGCGTAGATTCAATACGCTCGGATGCAAAATGCATTAAATTGATTAAGGGTGATACAGTTTGATAGGGTGATAACAGTTTACCATAAACTACCCGGTTATAACTCGCCCTGAAGGAACAACTTCAGCCAAGAAGCATTCCACAGTGCACCATATCAAAACGACATCAGGACCCCCAGTATCGTGCAAAGCGTGACGTCTTGCGCCAAATAAATTAAAGATCGCGCAAGACGAATTTCGCAAGATGGTTCAACTGGGTATTGCACGTCCATCGACCAGTCCTTGTGCATCTCCACTCCATCTTGTACCCAAAAAAACTGGAGATTGGCGACCATGTGGTGACTATCGACCACTTAATGCCCGCACAAGACACAATAACTACCCGGTCAAACAACTCGACGATTTTACCGCAACGCTGCACGGTAAAAAGATATTTTCAGTGCTAGATTTCGTTAGAGCCATTAACCAAATTTCCGTCGCCGAAGAAGACATCGAGAAGACAGCCATCATCACTCCTTTTGGCTTGTTCGAATTCCCATATATGACGTTTGGACTTCAAAATGCCGCGCAAACTTTTCAAAGTTTCATTGATGAGGCCACAAGAGACCTACCATTTGTCTTCTCGTACATCGATGACGTCCTTGTAGCTTCAGAAAACCAGGAGCAACATCTCGAACACTTAAAAATTTTATTTCCACGCTTACAAGACTACGGACTTGTCATCAACGCAGCCAAATCGGTGTTGGGCCAGCATGAGGTAAAATTTTTAGGTCATCACATCAACAATAAAGGTATTCAGCCGTTGCCCGACAGGGTAGACGCAATTACTAACCTAAAATTTTCTAGTACGATTTCTGTATTACGTGGTTTTCTAGGTACCATAAATTTCTATAGGCAATTAATCAGAAATGCTGCACAAATTTTTGCACCGCTGAATAAACTGCTCGAGGGGCCAAAAGTCAAAGGATCAACGCTGATTGTCGAGACACCAGAACTTCAACAGGCTTATGACAACGCAAAGCAGGCATTTGCCAACGCTGCAATGCTTGCGCACCCGAACGACGACGCGACTTGGGCTATTTTCTCGGATGCATCAAACACTGCTATTATTGGTGCAGTTCTGCAACAACTAGTTGACGGAGAATAGTAACTACTTGCTTTCTTCAGCTGAAAACTACAGCCATCTATTCAAAAATTATCGACGTACGATCGTGAACTTCACGCCATCTACGAAGCTGTCCGACACTTCTGTCATATTTTTGAAGGTAAGCAAGTTGCGATCTACACCGATCATGAGCCGTTGCTTTTTGCTTTTCAGCAACGTACTGAACGAGCATCACCGTGGCAATTTCGTCACCTAGACTTCATTGGCCAATTCATAAGTGATTTTAGACACAATTCTGGACACGAGAACATTGTTGCAGACACGCTGTCGTGCGTTGAAGCCATTTCAACGCCGATTACCACGCGCGAGCTGGTAAACGCTCAGAAGAACGATCCTGAACTTCGAGATCTTCTTGGCAACGCTGCAACGTCACTACAGTGGCAACAAATCATCTTCAACGACCATCCGGCCGCAGTTTATTGTGATGTTTCATCAGGTAAACCACGTCCATACGTTCCTGGTCAACTACGAAAGAAAGTTTTAGATGCGCTGCACTCTCTGGCACACTCTGGCACCAAAGCATCTCAAAAACTACTGAGCAAACGCTACGTCTGGCCATCAATCCAAAAAGATTGTCGAGAATGGGCCAAAGCTTGCATCAACTGCCAGCTAAACAAGATCCATCGTAATGTATCTCCACCTCTTGCTCGTTTTGAATTGCCGACGCTACGTTTTGAGCACATCCACATCGACCTAGTTTCTCTACCAGTATCTCGCGGCTACAACAAGTGCCTGACGAACGTCGACAGATTCACTCGGTTTCCAGAAGCCATCGCACTTAAAAATGGAGACGCAGATACTGTCGCACTCGCGCTGTTTAGAGAGTGGATTTCAAAATACGGTGTACCAGCCAGAATAACGTCCGACCAAGGAGGACAGTTCAGATCATCGTTGTTTCAATCGCTGTGTAAATTATTTGGCATAACACATCTGGTGACGACGCCGTAAATGCAGAAAGCGTTTTACGTGATTTAAAGGCACATTTTAATAACTTGGCACCGGCGGAAACCTCGCATCATGGACAGCGTTCTATTTTCTGTTTCAGAGACCTCAACACTTGTTCCCATGTACTGGTGCAAGTTGGACAGATTGGACCATCATTCTCAGCTCCGTATGAGGGTTTATACGCAGTCGTTGCGCGACACGATAAATACTTTATCGTCAACTACAAACGCACAAATACAGCGATTTCCATTGACAGACTGAAACCTGTCTATTTCGTAGCTGACGACGCATAAATTATTTTTTTTTTATAATTCAAACCCGTTTAAATTACTTTTTTTTCGTTTATTATTAATTGTATTCTGTCTAGTTAGTACTTTCTTCACAACGTAGCAAACATGCTCAAATTATTATTTTGTTTTTTCCATTGTAAATATTTCTTATTATTTTTCATTTGTAAATAAGCATCATATTTTTTTTTTTAAGAGCTGAAGTACTGTAGCGACCACGTCACTACTTATATTATTTGATATTCATAATTTCGGATAAATCCGTCAACCATCGATCGTCATTGATCGCCGAATATTTCCCCCACGTGGAAACGATAATCGGTAGCAACAGTTCACACAGTATACGCGTACTTTATTAGAGAGATACACAGCAACTAGCTAACACATATCTCAGCAACTAGCATTATCTTGTATTATATAATTTTAATCAAACTCATTATTTATTATTTTGTTAATACTAATAATTGGAGTCAGATAATTTATTTATCGTAGTGATTAAGTTCCAAGAACCACATCCCAGTCACTACATATATATCAACGTTCTAATTAGCAAATTATCTAACTTCATTTCAGAAAATCTTTCATTTATGCGAAAAAAAAAGTTGAAAACTTTTTTTCATCTAAAAATCAATTCCATATCTGGTATATGTTGAGACAATGTGAATTGTCTTCGTCGTCCTCAGCCTTGCGGTTCCCAATTTTCTCCGTCTCGTTGCCGCCTAAATTCAGTACGTCATAGTGCCATGGTCACATGACTTAATTTTCACGTCGACGCATGTCCGTAGGGGTGAAGTGGGGATAGTTCAGAGGCGAGTCCCAGACCCTCAATTATCGGTCAATCACTTCGATCCTGGATCACTTAGCGTCTAGACTTGTTATCTAGTATTCATTTGCGATTCTTTTCTATTAATTATATTGATACTATTTCACTTATTATTCTGGCAATTTTACTTGCGATACTATTTTTATTATTCCGTATAGACGGTTATTATTATTATAAATAACGATTTAATAAAATAAATCATATTGTGCGTTACCGACGAATTATTCGCGGTATTAAGTATTCTACTCTACTAAATATTAAATATTGTGTATAACTGCGTCATTCCACTGGGAGGAACCATTGTATTTTCTGTACCTACGAGGACATTGCATTCATTGTAAATTGCGCAGTATTTATTGTAAGTAACTGAATATTATTATAATTGGCAATAAACTTGCATTTTCTGGTTAATTTCTCTCATTCTATTTTTCACTCATACTCTTTATTTTCCTACTTTACTGGTAAGAATTATTAAACTGTCTATTAAGAATAATATTATTAATTAAAAGCTGATAAGTTGATTTTACTATAAGAAATCTATTGATAAATAATAAGCCGTGAGGTGAGTTGATGATCTTTTCATAACGTTGCCGAGTTTGAATGAGTGCGGGTCCTTGCTTTGCAAGAACCCTCGCCCATTGCTCTGTCCAAGTAAATAAAAATTTGTTAGAGGCCAGCCTAAGCCAGGGTTCAACCCGCGAATTCTGGTGGCTGCTGGTAAAAATCGCGAACATAAAAAGCGATTTGTCTCAATGTATAGTATTTTTGTCAAGGTTACTCAAATGATATTTTATCTGACTAGTAGTATCTGAAAATTGCACGAATGACCTACGAAAAATAATCAGTTAGACATTTGATAATTAGAACGTCGGGATAATAAATGTTGGTTATTTGTAAGTGTATCTTCTTAAACATCTTTCATTCTTAAATTACTCAAATTAAATTTATGTTTAATTTATATACTGTACAGTAATGAGTGTAATTATCTAGAAATCAGAAAGAATAATTTTTCATGTCTAGAGCTGTCAGAATAATTGGATTCGATATATCTGAATCTACAATAAATAGTGAGCTCCTAACGTGATTCCGATTTTTAGCTGTTTTGAATGATAATCAACTTTCTTTTAACACACAATTCGTATATTTAATTTTTATGAATGATTTCTATTGTCTGCCTTAAGTTTTCGATCATAATAGGATTCTTCCACTCAAATAATGTATGCTCATTTATATGACTTAGTCTCTTATGCTATGTATGATAAATTGTTCTATTATTTCTGAAGGCTCGACAGAATTAACTTTATATATTTAATCTGTGAAGTCGATCTGAATAAATTCATTAAAGAGCTTACCTTCCATGATAGGTATACCAGAAGATGGGTACAGGTGTTTCTGATTATGCGGGGTAAGGTGGACATGTTCTGTTGTACCCACGTATGGTAAATTGTCGATCGATGATAATGTGTCGGCTGTTGTTGTGTTTAGATAGAGATTTTTTGACATCATTTAAATGCTAATTCACATCAGATTCATCTTATTAACAGTCTTTTTGACCGACCAAGCTCATTCTAAGGTTATCTAAAACCGTTTTGACGCCATTTTGAGCTTATGTTATTATAGGTGGCGCCTCATGTATATTTTGAGAGGCAAAGTTTGGAACAAAATGACACCGTGATGTCACTCGTGGCTGATACTTTGCGGTCTATTAGACTTGAGTGTCGTCTAAAGTTTGTGTGACTAAAGTTTGATATATTTAAACTAGGGATAGTATGAGTACTTGCAAGAAGACTTGCCATCTAGTGGTGTAGTTTCTCTCCCCTCTTGTTTTTGCTGATGCGTCATCGATGACGTCATTCGACAAGTCTGAACTTGTTTTTGAGGTAGAGTGGGGACAATGAGCTGAGTGTTAAGCTCGAGAGCTCGCAGCAGTCAGTCTACATCAAGAAATATTCTAGTTAACAGCGAAAAAATTTTTGTCGTCTATAACATCAACATTTTTGTAATAAAACACTATATTTAATTAGTTATTAATTACTTAAGATTTATTTCAAATTCTAATATCAAGTAAGTATTAAATTATCTTATTTTAGTAAATGAAGATTTTTTAAAAATTATCTAATCTAAAATTACTAGTTTCTGAGATAGATCTTTTCAAAATCAACGACATCAACACATTGGCATACATCTTGCCTCTTAAAAAACTTCAGGAATCAGAAGTTGACAAGTCCTACAAAATTACTGAAATTAAAAAAATTTCAACGCACTATGGACCTAAAGTATTAGGTCGTTGCATAAATTCGTGCGGTGTTTTATTACTTTATTTCATAAAAATACATCGAATCAAATGACAATTTCTAATCAAAATACTCTCCATTACTTTCTACAACCTTTGCCCATTTTTTGTGTAACAAATGTATACCACGGCGATAGAAGTTCTCGTCTTTGGAGGCAATAAAATGATCCACTACTTTTCTCACTTATTCGATGTTTTTAAATTTTTGTCCCGACAAGAAATGCTGCAAGTACCGAAACAATTAGTAATCAGTTGAAGCAATATCTGGACTATACGCTGGATGTGGGAGGACTTCCCAATTCAGTTGCAGTATCGTTTTTTTAGTGATTGAAGTGACATGCGGCCGAGCATTATCATGAAGCAATATTACTGGGCGAGTACCATGGCCAGAAAATGGTCGTTTTTCACTGATGTTTTTATTTAATCCTTTCAGTTGTGCACTATAACGATCTGCGATAATTGTTTCACTAGGTTTCAGCAAGTCATAATAAAGTACTCCTCTGTCATCCCACCATATGCAGAGTAGAGCTTTTTGGCCATAGTAATCGCGCTTTACCGTTGATGGTGCGGGTTGACCTGGATAAAGCCATGCTTTTTTTCGTTGAGGATTTGAGAAGTAGATCCATTCCTCGTCTCCAGTCACTATTTTCCATAAAAAAGACTTTTTATGATGACGAGAGAGCAAAGACAGACGGATGTTTAATCTCTGATGAACAGATATCTCGGATAGCTGGTAAGGCACCCACTTTCCTTCTTTTAGGACTTTTCCGAGGGCATGTAAATGACTATTTACAGTAGATTTATCAACACCAAGATTGTCAGAAAGTTCGGCGGTTGTCTGAGCTGGGTTTTCATTCAGCAAAGCTTGCAGTTCGTCCGTTTCTTGGGATAGAGGCCTATCAGAACGAGGTTTGTCGTCTAAATCAAAATCGCCACTTTTAAATCGTTGAAACCACTTTTGGCATGTACGTTCAGATACAGTAGATTCACCATACGTTTTGCAAAGTATTCTTGAAGCTTCGACTGCTGTCTTGTTTTGATTAAACAAAAATAAAATACAGTGACGAACATGTATTTATTGATTTCCATATTTTAATAAATGTTTAATTAAACTAGTAAGACACTACAATATCCATGAACCATAAACTGATCAAAATACTCAATACTATAACGTATTACGCAATTACCGACAAATAAATATTTTACTTAACAGGGCTCTCGCTATCTATACGTGCCCGCACGAACTTTTGCAACGACCTTATAGTTGCTAACCTGGATAATAAATTTACAATCTACTTTCCTACAAGTACAAATAATGAATTGTTAGCTCATGAAGATAAATTAAAAACTCTCATTGACATGATTTCTCAAGAGAATCTCCATCTTCTTTTTCATGGCACCAAATACAGTCGATTTGAATTTGTAACTCAATCATTATAAGTATATACTTTTCGTGTCGTAAAAATTTATAATAAAATCCAAAAATTCGTATTTTAAAAATTTACTGTTTATTTATGGACCTTATCATATTAATTATATACTTATAATACAAATATGTTTTATCAATTTAAAAAACTCGTTTGTTAAGTCGCATTACAAACATAGAGCCATCTAATGTTTTTGAGATAGTTAGTGTCACGGCAAGCGGCCGGGTAAATTTAAAATACTCATCTGCACATGCGCTGTAAAAAGTCCAACACTGCTCAATGTTTTTTATACTGTTAGTGCCAATCTTGTGAGAAGTATATAAATAGAATGAAAAAGGTGGAAAAAATTTAGCGGGAAATTCAAATGAAAAATATTTTTGAGTATACTCTGAGTCGCGGCACTGTGTTCTTAAAAGCTAGGAAGTAGTAATAATGAAGGAGAGAATTTTCAATAAAAATAATTTTTTATCCGAGAGTAGTTTAAATTATCAAATATATATCTATAACTATTTCAACATGATTGTTAGAAAAATTTTTCTATATAAAGTAATTAATGAAAACTAATTTTTCATATGAAATTTTTAAATAATCACTTAAAACTAATACAAATAATGATATAATAACTGCTGATGGATGCAGTGGGTGCGCGCGCGTGTGTGTGTGTGTGTGTGTGTGTGTGTGTGTGTGTGTGTGTGTGTGTTAACAATTAATTGAAACTAAATATCGATAAATAGAAAAATTAAATAATTTTGAATAAATAGAAAAATTAAATATTATATTTCATCATCAGTCAGAATGATTGTATTTGGTAGTGATGATGTTTCGTCCTCTTTTACTTAAATGCTTGTTGAATGCCTATTGCACATAATCTAAATACAATTGTTCCCGTAAATACATACTGGTTTAGGCTTGGTCTAGTTGTATCGTTTAAAATTTTAAACCACCAATAACGATTTTCATCATTAAGGATTAGCCTCGTTGAAATCGATCCAATAATCATTATCGGATTGTTGGTGAATCTTTGTTTTCTTATTCTAATATTTGCAGCATCAACTTCAGTTGTATTAGCCTCATCACCATCATTTTCATTGTTTGTTATCGTTATATGCTCGGAAATTACTTCCACCAAGTAATTCGTTAAAAATAAATTATGCCAAACTCTCGGAAAAGTGCAATTATATTTTGTATATTCTGATAAAAAATTTTGTTCACCACTTTGGATAGCTACCAATTCATGTGATTGTGGATCCGGAATTTCATTCAATTCACATCTCTACTGTAATTCAAGATCAGGATAGGTTTCCAATAAAATGTTCTTCACAAAGTGATACCAGATTGTCCATGGAATTCTATCTCCCGGCACCTAGAACCACCAAGTCATGTTTTGATCATTTATTTCAATGATGGTTGTTATCCCTCCAAAAGTAATAATAGCCTCATTAAAATTTTTTGCCTCTCCGTATAATTCTACCTGTAATCTTCTTTTTTAAGACAGAACGCGATATGAAAAATTCAACCATTCTGTCGGAAAAATATTTCTATATGTTGGTACATTCCCCATCTATTCATATGAAAAAAAAAAAATGAATTAAAAATCAATATAAGCGTAAGAAAAATAAATAAATATATAATTTTTAAAATCAAAAAACCAATTTACCTTATCACTGATGATATTGTTGTTGTTGGTTATATTATTTTTATACTCTGTAATTAAATAAAATCAATATTTTTGTTTTATATAAATATATGTATTAAATAATTAATAAATTCATAACTCGATCAATAAATATTGTATCAAGTAATGTATTCAATAATATATATGGACTAGATTGACATCTTGTTTTTAGAATACTAATTTATTGTATTTGTGGATAAAGTCCTGTATTCAGAGAGTGGAATGCCATATCCGATACATGATTATATAAACAGCACAGGTATTTAAAAGAAGTATAGTAAAAGTAAAAGTTGACCAATCACAATACATTTAATTTGTAAGAACCATAAGTGGGAATCAGAAGAACTCGGACCATCGAACTGGCTCTTGATCGATTAGATGAGTGTGTATCGTAGTATGAGGCAGTCTTAAAGATAAGCCTGCAACTTTTTCAGATCAGGTCTATGCGCAACTCCTAGAATTTTGCCCAGTTTATCGAAGTCTGAACCTTGGTTAGTTTCAGCTTTCCAGGGCTCGAATCTTGGAGCTGAGTAAAAAAGACACTGGATCAAAAAGTGTAAGATTTTTTCCTTGTGGCAAGAGTCACAGTATCTGCAGTCCTTGAGCGGTAAGAGTACTAAGGTTTTGTCGTTGATAGTGATGCTGCAGAAGTATTCACTGGCGAGTTTAATCTGGACTATTGGTTTGCTAAGTTGTCGAAGAATCCTAGTAAGTAGCTCAGGAACAGCTTCAAATAGGTAAACAGGGTAAATGACCTGACAGCCCGAAGAGTGCGATTATCTTTCGCGGTCTGCGGAGGCTAGATAGCGTCGAAATTTGCTCAAAATGTTTTCTTTGCGTTGCCTCCAGAGCTCAGAGTCCATGCTGTCCAGCATTTTGTCTTCATTTATTAGGCTGAGAAGATCTCTGAGCTGCTTGATCCAGGTGTGTTTTAGGTTCATTCGGAGAGTTCAGCAGTTCTGCCAATCTTAGGAGACAGGTTTTAGGGAGACGATGATCTTCCATCTCCAGGATTCTGATAATCCAAGTCAGCGCTAGCTGCAGAATATTAACAGCGATGTGTTGAATGTTTAATTCAATACTGAGGGCGTAGTTTGGGGTACATACGGGGAGTGGAAGAAGCTTTTTGAAGAGTTCTAGGTGGGTTGATTCAAGCTTTTCTATGAAGTTAGGATTAAGACACCATATATGTGCCATGTCGAGGAACGTGCTTTTGACTGGGCTATTGTGAATTTTCACCTTCCCGTTCCATGAGTCGGCTTTGATTTTGGAGAGGATTGATAGTGCAGTGTTTGTAGAGAGTCTGCTCTTGCTGATGGCATAGTTTAGCGCTTGAGTACTCAGGATCCTCCAAGAGAATTCAACTCTAAGACAGACATAGGATTTTGTCATCTCTATAATTTCGCCATTGAAGTATAAAGTTGGATAATGTTTACGGCTTCTCCCACTTGAGTTAATCTTGAGCACCTTGGTTTTTTTTCGGGTTGACGGCCATGGACTTCATGGCACACTAAGCTTTGAGGATTTTGAGGCATTTCATCAGGTGCCGTATTGAGTGGAGCATTATAGTAATGTCGTCAGCGTACAGGACCATTAGGACGTTTCTGTAGGCCTTCACACTTATTCCTTCCAGACCTTGGCCCTCAAAATATGCAGTGATGTCTGATAAGTAGAGCACAAATAGCAGTGGGCTCAGTACTTCGCCTTGTAGTACTCCTAAAGTGACATCAATGGCTTGGAAAGGTGACCATTGACTCTGACTTGTATTTGAGCGTTGTCATAGAGTGATTTCAGGATTTTGCTACTTATTCCAAGCTTGGCTAAATTATTCCAGAGTTTGCTGTGCGGAACGGAGTCAAAGGCTCCCTTGAAGTCGACAAATAGGATTAAGGCTATGGAATCATCGTGCCTCAGCTGAATTTTCAGGAGAGCTAGCATTGAAAAAATGTTGTCGGCGCAGCTTCTGCCAGGTTGAAAGCCGGCTTGCTCTTCCGGGATCAGGTTCTTAATCTCTGCCCACTTTTGAATTCTGTTGCACAGAATTTGGGTAAACACTTTTGTACTACAATTAATCAGCACTATACTGGATAATTATCAGGGTCTTGAGGGTCTCCTTACTTGAAGAGCAAGATTGTAATGATGTTAGACCAGTCAGCCGGAATCGATTCAGACGCCAGGATCTTATTGAAAAAGGCTAGTGTGAATAAGAGCCAGTTATCTGGTAAGTTTTTCAAAAATTAATGGCTTATATCATCGGCACCAGGCGTTATATTGGCTTTTCCCTTTTTTAGGCTTGCACGAAGTTCTTCTATGGTAATTTCATTGTCTAACATAGAGTCAGATTGGGTGACTGGTAGCGATTGGACAGATTCACGTGGCGGGTACACTCTGTGGAAGAATAATTCCTAATCCTCTGGGGAGATAGTGGATGTATTCGATGATCGTCGGCGGACTGATCTGACTGCCTCCCAGAATTCCTTAGGTTTCCGAACGTTGGCAAATTTCCCTTGAATGATGTTTCTGTGTTCTAGCTTTTTCGCTTTCAGGTAGTTGAAGTAGTTCTTTTTCATTATCAGGTCATCAGGCCAGGGTGCATTGTTGTCACCCGAGGCCTTGCAGTGTCGCAGCAAGAGTTTTAGATGAGATTAGATTTGATTGGATAAATTATTTTATTGTTCATTGAGCCAAACAAAATATTAAATAACAAAGTTGAATAAAATATACAGAGTAAAATATATATAAAGTTATGTAAGCATATATAGTAATTGTAAGTAGATTTCATTAGGTTTAGTATCACAGTAGGATGAGACATCATCTCGAACAGGTCTGCATAAAAGTAAGCATCAGTTATAAAGTAGCCACTTATGCAATTCTTGCTTCAAGGTCGTTACACATCAGATATTTCTGATGCTCACTGGGAGATCATTCCACAAGTATGAAGCAGCCACAAAAAAACAAAATTAATGTAACGGGACTGTTAAGTCCGCCTTCGTTTGACGGGAGACCGATACCGCACTCTTTTGGGCATACTTGCGTTCAGTAACCCTATTTGTATATTATGAATCCACCATATATTATAAAAGCGAAATATGAGCATAAGCTCACATTAGCATACCCATTAGGCATGCAGTGCATGTGGGTGCCTCACGCACAGCCACCACGAATCCAACCGCATATGTACCCAAACACTCCTCCCATCTCAGGAAATAGAGAGACCCTGGTCGAAGCGGGACTTGGAATGGGTCTCCCATGGTACCATACTCCCTGTATTGGTGGACAGATTGCTCATGGTTAGTGATAGGCACAATCTCTTCCCACACCCATAAGGGCAACCACCACTCATATAAGCACTAGGATTTCAGACATGCCATTATATACACTTACCCTCATCCATCACCTAGTGTTCTATTATCTCCGAGTTTATGTGGGCGCCATGATGTTTTGAGACCCAAAATGGTGGAGGTAGGCCCACTCGGGAATGGGTCCCCCATGGAACCAGACCAGCTCTGGTCAACTACTTACTTAGGATTAGTGGTGGGATGCAATTTCTTCCTATACCCATACGGGTTACCGCCACTTATAATCACTAAGGATTTGAGTCAAGCCATTATATACATTTGCCCTCATTTCTCACCTAGTGTTCACTTACCTCCGAGTTTTTGGGGTCGCCATAGTGTTTTAAGTCATATAAATGGCGGCGATAGTTCCACTCAGGGATGAAGCAGCAACAGCAAACGAAGCTTCATAAGATTCGGTACGATGTTGTGGAATAACCAGTGTAGTAGAGGAGCTTAGGCTGCGCAGAGTTCTGGCCGCCATGTAGACAGCAAGAAAATCAGCTAAATAAGATGGTGTTCGTTCGATGAGAGCCTTTCGGACTACCATGATCAGTACACGCGCTCTAGCTTTTGAAGTTGTTAGCCACCCTAGCTCAGTTCTAGCTTGAGAAATTGGTAAGTCTCGAGGCAACTCCGATATAACGCACACCTGTGTTTACCAGTTGCTGTAAAGCTGTGTCAAGAACTGTAACAATGCCATTCAATGCTGCAGAACAGTAGTTGATGTGTGGCAAAATGAGAGCATTAACGAGAGTTTTCCTCATGTTGACATTGGTAAAGTCTTTTAGGTTGTAAAGCTGGTAGAACGCTGAGTTGACTCTCGAAGTTATCTTGTCCATATGTTTCTTGAAAGTTAGCTTTGAGTCAATTAATACGCCAAGGTTACGTACAGAGTCTACGATAGGAATATCCAATCCATTACAGCAAAGCTTGAGCTTAGACGTGTCAATCGTATTGACAAAAGACTTTGAGCCAAGAACGATAGCTTTAGTTTTGCTAATGTTGAGTTTTAGTGAGTTTGCTGCAGCCCACACACTAATACGTGCTATATCCTGATGGACAAGCTCAATATGGTCTACGAGTTCATGAGGATAGCAGGCTGCATAGATCTGGAGATTGTCAGCATAGAGAAGACGCTTACACTGTATGATGCTGATTCCAATGTCATTGATGAACAGAGAAAATAGGAGTGGACCCAAGATTAAACCTCGTGGTACCACACTCTCAGTAAAACACCAGTCGGATAAGTTTTCATTCGGATCCCTGACCACCTACGACCTGCTCACTATATACGACGCAATCCAACGCGCAGCATGCTCAGAGAAGCCTATTATAAATAGTTTTCGCACAAGCAGACTATGATTCACCGTATCATACGCTTTCGAGAAGTCAAACATAATGAGCAACGTGACCATTCGTTTCTCAGAGTTGAATCTGACGTCATTCATTAGCTTAAGCAGCGTTGATTGTGTACTAGGGCCTGTCCTGAAGCCACACTGGAATCGATCCAAGATAGTATAATCCTGAATGCATTTGTTAATTTGCTCAAAGACAATCTTTTCAAGACCTTTTCCGAGTACCGGAGGCAGAGCTAATAGACAATAGTCCGAAGCACTAGCCAGTGTAGGCACTTTATTAATAGGAACAACGGTTGCTCTCTTCCAAGCCTCAGGGAAAATGCCACAGTTGATGAATTTGTTAAACAGCTCAGTGATGTACGTAGCAATAGCAGGCAGAGTATGCATGATAACTTTCCTGGAGACACCATTTGCACCGGTGACATCGGAACTAAAGGACGACAAAGCGCGCCTAACTGCCTCGGTAGTTGTTTCAGTAATCATGAATTCAAGCTGATCTTCAAGTTTGTTAGCAGGACATGATGCAAGGTCATTATGGTTATCTGTCGATTTGGAGACAGACGCAAATGCCAGATTCAATTCATTAGCACCGACAGCTAGAGTTTTAAGTACGGGACGTTTGATCAAGTCAAGGTTGCGAAGCTCTTTCCATATTGCCGACCCACTAAGACCTGAAAGCCTGATAAAAAATGTTTGGATCCAAGCATATATGATTGGATCCAAACAGTCAGATATGCTTGGATCCAAATTTTGGCGCGATCCAAGCGGATCCAAACAGATCTGACAATATCCAAAGAGATCTCACTATATCTAAATATATCCAAACAGATCTTAAAATATCAAAAGAGATCCAAACAGATCTCACTATATCCACGAATATATATGTGTACCAGCAGATCTGCGTAAATGTCGATCTTTAAATAAATCTATATAGATTTAAGCACATATATCTAAAGAAGTTTCACTACATTCTAATGAATGCACGTATAAATAAATTATAATTTAGACCATTCTAAAAGCAATATCTACTCACATCTTGGATCTTATTGCTATTACCTCTTAATGCTTTTAATGAACCTAATATATAACATATGTATCAAAAGTCAATTGATATTTTAGTAAAAAAAAATAGATGAATACTTTAGAAACATTGATACTTTTATATTTAATTATTTACGGTTACATTTAATTACATATTATCAAAAAAATCATAAATATTTTCGTAAATTTCTACCTATTACATAGGACTAAATATATTTTCTTCACCTAAATCTATATAGTTAGATGAAAACAGATATAATACTACCAATGTGTAATAATATATTTTCGGAAATATTTATATCTGCTTGAATAAAAATTTTTAATTTTCGTATATGACTCAGATATCCGTGTATAATTAAGTAAAAAAAACTTTGTAATTAATGTCTTATTCGCAGTAGAACCCTAACAGTTCGACGATTCAGGAGCCTTACCTGTATTTAAATATTATTGGATCTGATCAAATATGACTACATATATACACACATTTTTGGATATAGTCATAAATTCTTGGATATACTGTAAGGGTCTGCCCTGGCTTCCCCGTACCAGGAAGTTCGGACAGTCCTTCTTGTCCGGCTGCTTTGATTATGAGCAACTGGGTTCTGAAATACCTAGTATGACTGAGTACGCAGCCTGATTACAGGATAGAGGAATGGTGTAATGAATTTAATTTTATAGTGTAATTCTCTTTATTATAATATTGTTAATTGGTTTTATTAATGTTCTGATCATTTACAAATGTTATGTACTAAATATTTGGGCATTTAGATTAGAAAGAAAATCCAAAAGAATTATTGTATTAATGCGCAAATAGGAGATCCTGGGTCTGATCTCATCAGTAACATAATCGGTTTGAAGAATTTACTTTATACAAGATGACTATTTCTGGTAACACCTTAAATAATTTATCTTAATCATTTCTATCAACAAGTCAAAATGAATTTTCAAGGTTTATATATAATGTTCAATAAATTAAGAGAAAATTAAATTTAACAAATTCTAAAATAAATAACTCCGCGTTTGGCAAACTTATAATTAACTGCGTGTAGACTTACATCGATGATCTCGTAGAATGGGTCGGACATCTTGAGCGTGGACTGCATCGTACTGGACTGACCCTTTGACAAGACTACTGGCGACGACTCGATTTTATAGCACAGATTTCATTACACAAATTTAAATGAAGTTTATTAACTGACTAGATTTTATAACAGATAAACTGAATAGACTTTTTCAATAAATAAATAGACTTGACAATAAATTACAACGGACTTTACAATACAACGAATTGACTAGACTTGACTAGTAAAAAGGGGTATGCAGCAATGTGTGCTTAGTGAGCTGGAGAGTGTAGAGTAAGGACCTCGCTAGGCGTCCTCAGCCCTTCTCTACATCTCCCAGCTGATTACTAGGTACTAAGTGTATGCTAATTGCAAGCTAACTGAACTGAACTGAACTGAACTAAAAACTGCCTTTTTCGACGATTGTTCGCCCTTATATAGCCATAGAATTCGAGAAGGGGTCATCCACGTGACTTCGCCTGAACTTCCGTCTAGAATGTCTGACACACTGACCCATGGGCCTCTTTCGGAGACTCCGTGAACCGGGTAGCAAATATGCGTTGATAAGGGTGGTATGTAAACTGAGGGCTCCCTAAAATGGCGCGACCGATTTGAGTAGTCGAACCTCTAGCTGCCCCGTTACAATACGTATATCTGCTTGAATATGAATTCTTTTCGCATCTATATACCCACATACATACAGTTGGGTCTGCGCACATATAACTATACGTACTTGTATATGCTTGGATAGAAGTATACCTGCTTGGGTATAAATCTTCATATCTGCTGATATATAGTTGGATCTGAGCACATATAACTATATTTATTTATTTATTTATTTAAACAAAGGCCCAACAGCAAATGCCATTGACAGGGCCACAAATACATTTCTATTGGCAACAGATAAGATATACAAAATCAATAAAACGCTTACTTAGAATAATGTAATTGCTCTAGGCCATATGGTTAGATGAACAGTTATACAGTGATATTAAGATATAGCTAATAATTATGAATTACATAATTACATAAGTCAAACAATGACACAATTACACAGTTATATTATGACATAATATTGTGACATAATGACATAATGATATAATGTCCGAGGTCTTAAGGGTAATTTTTAACTCCTACGTGAGGTTAGAACAGATGCTAAATCATTAATCGATAGCGGTTGATCGAACCCTAATATATCACAAGCTCGATCACTACCCTTTATAATCATGTTACATAGTTGTGCTACTCTGTATAGTGGAGCAGCTTGAGCCAGTACTGATTTAGCTACTGGTGTATATAGTAGGTCAGTAACTCTTAAGTTACATGATGGAACCAGTATAGGCATCTGTTGAAGAAGCCTTAGACAGTCAACAAGTCCTCTAACTAAATTTTTTGCAAATAAAATTGTAGCACAACTCCTCCCCTCCTCCAAAGTTAGCACACCAGCATCGTTACATAATTGTAAGTAATCAGTGCCCAATTCAGGGTATACACCATTTTTTTTATAAGATAGATATTTAAGGAATCTCCTCTGTATTTTCTCAATCTCAATTATATGTTTTTTATATATTCGGGACCATACGATAGATGCATATTCTAACTTTGGGCGCACAAGTGATGCATACAAGGTCTTAATAGTTTTAATATTCTTAAAGTTCTTCGTGGTTCTAATGACAAAGCCAAGAGTTTTTAAAGCAGAGCTAGCTATGCTATTGTAGTGCTCTTTGAACGTAAATCGGGAGTCAAATAGTACTCCCAGGTCTTTGCATACTGATACACTATTAAGTTTTACTCCATTTAAATAATAGTCAAATAAAACCGGTGAGCGAGATCTGGAGATTGTCATAACTTGACACTTGGACTCATTAACACAGAGCTTATTATCTCTGCACCAGAAAGCTAAAGCGTCCAGATTTCTTTGTAAGTATTTGCAATCCTCAATTGTGTTGATTCTCAAGTATAACTTTCCGTCATCTGCAAAAAGCCCAAAAAACACGAGATATGCTCAGGTAACGGGTTGATGAATACAAGGAATAAAAGGGGACCTAGATTGGAGCCTTGCGGGACGCCTGAGCCAGAAATATACTCATTAGAGTAATATCCATTAAACAGAACTTTGTTTTTCCTATTAGTAAGATAGGATGACAGTAATTTTAGAAGTTGTTCAGGTATACCCAGGTCTTTAAGTCTCATTATTAGAATTGAAATATTTACTCTGTCAAACGCTTTGGCAAAATCAGTTTCAATCATATCAACCAGCCCACCCAAAGTTAAGACATCATAGACATACTGCGTAAATACTAACAGGTTGGTGACTGTTGATCTTTGCTTGAAGAAGCCTTGTTGGGCTTCTGAGATATTAAGTTTAAAGAATGCCAGGAGTCTATCATAAATTAACACCTCAAAAATCTTAGCGAATACCGAAATAATAGAAATTGGTCTGTAATTTGTTACTAGCGCGTTATCACCTGATTTAAAGATCGGGCATACTTTGGCCGCTTTCCACACCTCAGGAAAAGTACCATTACGTAAACAGAAATTGAATATAGTTTTAAGAGGTTTGACAAAACATCTGGCGCAGGACCTAACCATGGAGCAAGGAATCCCATCAAGTCCTGTTGTCATCTTATCTGGTAGTTTTTTTATGCTTTCTAGGATGACATCATCCGTAAGCAGTTCAATTCAACCTAATATATCCATCTGACTCACTTTAAACTTAGTATCAATAGCAATAGTGTCCTCATCCCGTGAAAATATACTACTGAAATGTCTTGCATACTCAGATACAATAATAACAGGATCGGAGCAAATTTTATCCTCAATTAAAAAGTTGGCAGGAAATTGATTATCTTTTTTTTTATTTTTAATAAACTTCCAAAAGCTCTTTGGATCCTCGGCTAATCTAGACTCTATTGTTACGTCCAGCTCAGGCGCTGAACTTTTTATATTAAATTTTATTTTTTTATTGAAATTACGCGGCGACCAAATTTTATTTTTCTTTAATAACTCTAGAGCGATACGACATTTTAGTTGTAGAAATGTTTTTAAGAATTAGTAAATTTGTTTGCTCTGACGCACGTAAAAAAGTACTAGAGCAAACAATCAAATGCGTTTTTAATGACCCCTCAGGTCACCATAGCGAAAAGACCCAAGTTTATTCTTTTTAGAAAGCAATAAAAAAATTATCAACGGAGACGTATTTGAAATATTTAAAAAGGAAAAAAAATGAAATTTTAACAGTGACTCATTTTTGAATAAATAAAATAAACGAAAATACCTAATCTTATAAGCCCTTACATTTTTGAGTGCACTTTCAACGAGACATCTCGGGATCATAGAACAAATAGACAAAATTGTTTTTAAATGACGAAATAGTCATTAAGGGAATTTAATATAAAAAAAATTACTATTCAAAATAATTTTTAACTAACAAAATATCTGGTAAAAGTTCGTATAAATAATTAAATTAATTAATTAAACTCAAATAGATAAAAATACTAAGAATAAATATAAATATAAATTCAAATTCAAATAGCCAAAAATTGTAAGAATAAATATAAAACTTTTAAACTAATTAATAATATTCAAATACATGAAATTTTAGGAATAAATACAAAATTTTATATAAATGATTAAATAAATTACTAAAATTTAAAGAAGTAAAGACTATAAAATAGATATGAAATTTTATATGAATAAATAAAACAATTAATAGAATTTACATAAAAAAAGATTCATGCGAATAAATATAGAATTTTATATAAATAAAGAAGTAAATTTATGAAATTTAAATAAGTAAAATTCATATAAATAAATAAAAGTAAAATTATCAAAAGGAAAATTTATAAAATAAGATATAAATTTCTATTATAATAAATAAATTAAAATATGCGTAAAATATTGTGCATGTAGGTGTATGTATGGATACGCACACACATAGGCCTGCATCGGGGTGTGCGTTTACCACTTCCCTAGCGGAAAATCCTAGGGAAAGGGAAAGGACCCAAAGAACTATGTTCCGATTGGACACAGTTTTCCCCCAAACAATACACCAATTAGGACCTGACAAAAATTATAAAAAGTGTTGACACACATCAATCACTCTCTTTTCACTCAGTCAATTGTAATTGCTCAATTGTTCAGTGTCTTAAGTTCTCAGTCCTCGATCAGTAAGAATGAGGAAATTCAAATACAAGTATTATCACACTTACACTAGTTCCGTACTAGTTTTTATTTGCAAGTGTTCTCACACTTTATTTTTTATTTAATGATACAAGTGTCCTCACACTTCATTCTATTATTTATATTGTTAGTGTTTAATAGTAACCAAACAAATTGTCACCGCGAATAATATAGTAAACTCAGTGTAAACCAGAAGTGTACTCCAGCATCCAAAACTTCAGGTACTGTAAACATTAAGTCAAAATATACAAACATTTCCAACATACGGAAATATTTAAAAGAATGTATTGTATTCAAAGTTCTATAGTCCTCTCTAGTATTCAAAACAAATTTTATCGCAACCATTTTTATTGTAAATTAGAGTCGGCTGACTAGCCACCTAATGTTTTAAATATCAAATTCATTGTATTCACATCATCAAAATTGTAAATTGTATAATATATAGTAGTTTAATCCGTATATTCAACATCTTCATTTCAAACAAACCTTCCAGATAATAACTCAGTGTGATCCCGGTCTATTGGTCGAAAGACTAGGGCCGAAAATAAAAATAATAATAATTTGTCCAAATATCACAGTACAAGCTACTTTTTGGACATAACACTATTCTTTCCTGGTATTCATTGTAAGTAGCCTTGATTCTTATTTTTAACGAGGGTCTCAGTACGTTGTACTGGTTGCGAAGATAATTGTTGGGATTTTTCCGATATTTTGTCCTGATTTTCTCTTTTAATTTATGATCCCTAATTATATCGCTTGTAAACCAAGGAGGGTAAGAACTACTACGATATGGAAGAGACCTACATTTTGGAATAGATCTTGACATGGCTGCCTCAAGAAGCTTGTTAAAAGAAATACACATACTGTCACTTGATTCACTAGACTCCATTACCGACCAGTCAGTGCGATCAAGCTCCCACATAAGAGAAAATTTTTTGAATTTATGAAAATTATAACTGGAAACAGGTTTCTTAATTGGTTCTTTTGCACGTGTTGACATCAAGTGCAATGAAATCAGTAGTGCTGGGTGATACGGATCTATCTTTATAATTGGACTCACGCATTTCTCAACAAAATAGTCGTCAGATGCAAAGACTAAATCAAGAGTTCGATTGCTACAGTTAAGAATGGTGTTTTGCTGCTTGAGATTGAGATATGAGGAGAAAGACATCAACAATTCTGATTTAATAGACGATTGTCCCGTGCTAGTGTGCTGGTGGAAGTGGGGCGAATTGAAGTCACCTATTATTATTAATGATTCCGCATCAGTGGATGGGTGGGACGACAAGGCCTCAAGGAAGTCTGAGTAGGTATGATGATGCAAATCAGGTGGTACATAAAGTACAATTATAGTTATTTTGATATGTGATGTAATTGAGACTCCCACTATTTCTACTTGATTAAATTGTAATAAAAGATCATTAAAATTAATTAATTGAGTATTCAGTGTGTTATCACATGCTATCAAAACACCACCACCAGACACCCTGAAGTCTTGTCGTCTGTCACACCTGAAAACATTATATAAGTTATTATCAAATATTTCGGAGGAATATATTAAAGGGTTAAGCCACGTTTCCGTGAATACAAAAATATTATATTCTAAAAATGCTGTGTTACAATAGACTAAGTTTAATGTAGACTTTATACCTCGGACATTCTGGTAGTATATTAAGAAATGTTTAATAGTACTGTTTAGTATAGTGTATTTTTCCCTGCTACATTCTGAAGATTCTGTTGACGCTTGATGATGCTCGGCATGCCACGCTTCATCACTATCTTGGGACTCAATTCTCCCTCTGCTACGCGGCGCTGCATCTCGGCTTTCGCTTCCTTTTGGGCTGCTCGCTGACGAAGAGTTCGGTCCTTGGAGATAGCCAGCTTGGCTAGATGTAATGGGAGCGAGTTCTTGCGCTTGTGTTATACCAGGCTCTGTATTATCATATCAGTTTCATAAGCGTGTCGAAGACGAATTTTTATTGGTCTAGGTATCACTAAAGCGGGAGAGTATTTACCTACTAGATGATGTTCCGAGTGAGCAATGTCGATTTCGAGTGCTCTGAAGACGTCCTCAACCTGTTTAGTATCAGATTGCTGTCTAGCGTCACTACTTTCCTCCTTTGATTCTTGGAGTCCAAAAATGATGACATTGGTACCTCTGTTGATTCTATCTTCTATTTCCTCTAAGACAGCTTTTTTCATCTGATCCTTGTTAATATTAACTTTAGATTGAATCGTTGCTATTGTTTCAGCATTTTTATTGATATCCAAGCGTGCTGTTTCAAGATCTGTGGTGAATTTTTCTTGTCCCGCCTCAAGAACTATTAGTCTTTCTTCAAAGCCAGTAGTAAATTTGGCAACGTCCTCCTTTAATTCAGTAATACTCTTTTGCAGAGGATCAATAGCCTTCTGGTAGTCTTCATTTATTACAGTTCTCAGGGATGTATTCTCAGTGCGAAACAGTTCCCTGATATCTTCTAGAGATAAGGCTTTCTTGATACCGCAGCATTTTTGAAATCCACCTGAGGGAAGTACTGTGATATTTCTTGCGCAGCCCAGATGAAAAACTTGCTGAACATATTTTACAAGGTACTGGTACAACATTAACTATAGTGCTGTTGCATCCTTTACATTTCTTAGGCGTGCTCGCTGGACTGTAATTGAGATCTTTCGGCATGATGAGAAAGAATGCAGGTTACAGGTTATTACACAAAATACTAATTTATATATAAAACAAGTCCAACCAATTACTGGAGAGATATGTCCCATCAATTATATAAAGATGAATAACTCAGTGGCAGTAATGTAAACAATGGGGTGGCTGCTGGAAGGCAGAATAAAAGATAACTGATATATTGGTGATTGATCTTCAAGTTCCAGTTTTTCACACAGCTGCCCCACGCGCAATGTGAGTAAAGAAAGAAAAAGAAAAATAAAAATACTTAACAGTTACACTAATTAATCCTGTACGAAAACGGAGCTATGCACAAACACGATATTACTCCGTCGCCATTTTTTTTTTTTTTTTTTTTTGTATATATACTTGTATATGTTTGGATATAAGCATATCTGCATGGATATCAATTTTTATATATGCTTATATATAGTTGGATCTGAGCAGATATATATATATATATATATATATATATATATATATATTTAATGTGTAGTTTGGGGACCTTGCTATAGTTCCTCATTTATAATTGTTTTTTTGGTTCATAAATCACTTTTTTAACTTGAGTATTGTGCACTATGTGCCATACTAGGTGATAGTTTCATCCTGAATACGTCAACGGAATCATCAGCAAGGCTATGTTGAAGTACTCGTGCCTTGTACTATCCCCCTACTGTCTCTCTACTAGTACGAACCGGCGTAAAACAGTGTTGCTGTCTTCGACGCGATGCGGACCAGTAGGTGGCAGCGGATACTTTTATACTGCCATCGATGAAATAACAAAACTATGCCAATCTTATCCATCACACAAGAGTTACAATTATATTATAACTCTTAGATTTACCTTAAAAACTCCACCGTCCATCTTACGGTATTAAATAAATTATATTATTATTATTTTAAATTAAATTTAATAAGGATAAAAAATTTCAATAAATTTGCCTTTATCATCAATATGCACTAACCACAATAAAAGTTAGACTGAATAGATGTTACGATGAAATTCTGATTTTTTTTTTTTTTTAAATTGTTATATACCAAATTAATAGGTGTAAATTGACACAGTCGTCTTTGAGGACCGTCCCCAAACACGGCTGTATTTGAAAACACATGGTAGAATGTCCCCGAAGACAGCGTTAAACATATATATATTTATATATATGCTTGGATATACGTATATCTATTTGGATATCAATCTTAATACATCTTTATATCTAGTCTAGTCGAGAAGATGAAAACCTGCAATAAAAAGTTACAAGTCTCCTAAAAATATGGTTGATGGCTTAAACGATCCGGAATGGCGTCCAGAAAAAGGCGTTTTTTGGATTTTTTTAACAAAAGAAAATTACAATTGTTATTAACAAAAAACCGTTAAAAAAATTAGTCGTCCAGCTTTTTGGCAAAATCTCAAAAAGTATAAGTGATAGCTCAAATATTAAAAAAGTTTCTGAAAGAGCAGAAAATTTGAGTCAAAAAGTTCTCGACTCCCCGAATCGTAGCTCCAATATTTATAATTTTTATTTAACGTTAAAAATTAGCTTTTGCGCGGCAGTTGAGGCATGCGCGCGCCACCGCTCTAGTGAGCGTAGTTGTTAAATAATTTTTTTATGCAATTAAATATTAATTTAAAAATTTAAAAAAATTCTAGTGTCATCTAGACACTTCAAAGAATACGGTTCCGCGGTGTTAAAAGTTGTATCACCATTTTTCAAAAAGTTATTTGATTGTTAATTAACATTTTTTTTACGGGTATGTGTTGTCATTAAAGGCGGTGTAAAAGTTTAAATAATTAATCTATAAATATTTTATTCCTTGGAGCCCTTTTTATGAACATACTCAACAAGATGACGAGAAAAAAGTTTATAAAATATTTTTATTTCATTAGTTATTAATTTTTAAAGTAAGAAAAAAATTAAAAATTTTAATAATGTATGTTAAATAATTTTTTTCTTCGAATCTTGAGCTATTACTGATTTCATATCCTTGTTAAGCATTATATAATTACTTTTTAAATTTTTTCATGCCTTATGTTTATAAAAAATTTATAAACAAATGGATTAATTAAATATTTTTAAAAAATTTTTTTTCACTATATTGTTTGCGTATAAAACTAATGATTTTTAAAAAAAAAATTTTTTCTTAAAAACAATATCTTATTGTTAATAATCGTTTTCTTTCTATTTTGATTATTTAAATAAATAATTAAGGAATCGTTTTTTTCTTAAAAATCATAATTTGCATTTTTCAATATAATGGCAAAAAAAAAATTTTTCTTTGTCAACAATTTATCCATTCATCCATTTATTTATCCATATCATTTATTAAACAATTCGTTATAAACAATTTTTTTTTTCATTGTAATTTTTTCCTTGAAAATAAAAAAATGACAAAAACAGCAATCTGCAACAATATGGTCAAAAATTTTTTTTTCGATTTTTTAAAAAACTTGTGGATTTTGTAGGATAGAAAGTCCAAGCACTGACTCGATTTGTCAACAAACGAATTGCTGTAACTTTGCAACTATTGCAGATACCGTTTTTGACCTTCAAGTCGTTTTTATACAGTATTAGTTAAGCTTTCTCATCAATCTTTAACCTAACATTTATCTGCTATAGTTCTCTAACTACACGCATTTATTTATAAAAATTAGTATTTTTTATTTCTTACAATGCTTATATCTCATAAACAAATAATATTATGACAAATATGCTTCAGGACTGTTTTGTTACCTGATCATTAAACTATCCAAATATATTTTTTTTATATTTTTACCCTAATTTGTTTATGAGATTTTTAAATTTATTTAAATTATTTTCTATTTTTACTCTTATTGTTTAAATGACCAAACTACATAGCGATTGAAACTGTTGATTTTTAGTGTTTATTATATTGTTTAAGTCAACCTTACAACTTAATTATTATTATTTACTTTATTATTATTCTCATTGAGGCATTGAATATAGTTGTTGGTTTGATATTATTAACTATTTGATGTTTGCCAAATGAAAACTTTATATCTATGAATAATAAGAAGCATTTTTCTGATAAATGTTGCTTATTATTCTCACGTCTTATCCCCAATCTTCTGCTTTCGATTTGTTTCCAAAAAAAAATAAGAGTACTAATAGAAAATAATTTAAATAAATTTAAAAATCTCATAAACAAATTAGGGTAAAAATATAAAAAAAATATATTTGGATAGTTTAATAATCAGGTAACAAAATAGTCCTGAAGCATATTTGTCATAACATTATTTGTTTATGAGATATAAGCATTGTAAGAAATAAAGAATACTAATTTTATAAATAAATGCGTGTAGTTAGAGAACTATAGCAGACAAATGTTAGGTTGAAGATTGATGAGAGAGCTTAACTAACACTGTATAAGAATGACTTGAAGGTCGAAAACGGTATCTGCAATAGTTGCAAAGTTACAGCAATTTGTTTGTTGACAAATCGAGTCAGTGCATGGACTTTCTGTGCTACAAAATCCAAAAGTTTTTCAAAAAATCGAAAAAAAAATTTTTGACCATATTGTTGCAGGTTGCTGTTTTTGTCATTTTTTTATTTTCAAGGAAAAAATTACAATGAAAAAAAAAAAATTATTTGTAACAAATTGTTCAATAAATAAATGGATAAATTGTTGACAAAAAAAAATTTTTTTTTTGCCATTATATTGAAAAATGCAAATTATAATTTTTAAGAAAAAAACGATTCCTTAATTATTAATTTAAATAATCGAAATATGAAGAAAACGATTATAAACAATAAGATATTGTTTTTACGAAAAAACTTTTTTTTTCAAAAATCATTATTTTCATACGCAAACAATATAGTGTTACGTTTTGGGAACTATCCCAAATTAATTAAAAATAAAAAAATAATTTTTAATTATTTAATTTAATCCAGGTTTGGCCTCGTTAGAGTGTCTATAGACCCCTGGTGGACCGTGGTCGTCAATTATTCGATTAATTATTAATTTCTATTATTTTTCGTGATTTTAAAATATGTTCACGCCGGTTCCAACTCCATATAATTATTATATTCATAGTGGCAGGTGAATGGATGGAAAATCGGTAGGAAATTTGAAGGAAACCCGAACTGCTGTTGAGCGCTTAGGGTTATAGGATAGGGTGGAACAGCTGATAAGCGCTCGCCCCTGGGTAGTAATAGGGCTATGGATAGGTCATAGTGTAGGTGAAAATATTGGGGTGCCAATTGGCACCCCACAATAAGGTTAAATTAATTTAGAAATAATTATGGGGTTTATTAACTCTATAGAGAACAGAGGTTCGAGCTCCATGAGCTCTCTCGAAGGACTGACTATTTAGTCATTATAAAAACATAATAAAGCCAACAGAGTTGACAAAATGTTGACGCTGCATCTCAGGTTCCCTGTGAGAGAATCGTCGTGGTCCGGGTCTCATGCGTCGTCATCTGTTTTGGCTACCCGCGAGCCACGGCGACTCTCTTATCATAACCGATTTCCGTTACATTGTATAAAATTATTTTATTAAAAATAATTAATTAAATTTAATCAATAAAATATTACGGGAACGTAACAATAGTGAAAAAACATTTTATAAAAATATTTAATTAATCCATTTGTTTATAAATTTTTTATAAACATAAGGCATGAAAAAATTTAAAAAGTAATTATATAATGCTTAACAAGGATATGAAATCAGTAATAGCTCAAGATTCGAAGAAAAAAATTATTTAACATACATTATTAAAATTTTTAATTTTTTTCTTACTTTAAAAATTAATAACTAATGAAATAAAAATATTTTATAAACTTTTTTCCCGTTATCTTGTTGAGTATGTTTATAAAAAGGGCTCCAAGGAATAAAATATTTATAGATTAATTATTTAAACTTTTACACCGCCTTTAATGACAACACATACCCGTAAAAAAAATGTTAATTAACAATCGAATAACTTCTTGAAAAATGGTGATACAACTTTTAATACCGCGGAATCGTATTCTTTGAAGTTTCTAGATGACACTAGAATTTTTTTTAAATTTTTAAATTAATATTTAATTGCATAAAAAAATTATTTAACAACTACGCTCACTAGAGCGGCGGCGCGCGCATGCCTCAACTGCCGCGCAAAAGCTAATTTTTAACGTTAAATAAAAATTATAAATATTGGAGCTACGATTCGGGGAGTCGAGAACTTTTTGACTCAAATTTTCTGCTCTTTCAGAAACTTTTTTAATATTTGAGCTATCACTTATACTTTTTGAGATTTTGCCAAAAAGCTGGACGACTAATTTTTTTAACGGTTTTTTGTTAATAACAATTGTAATTTTCTTTTGTTAAAAAAATCCAAAAAACGCCTTTTTCTGGACGCCATTTTGGATCGTTTAAGCCATCAACCATATTTTTAGGAGACGTAACTATTTTTTGCAGGTTTTTATCTTTTCGACTAGACTATATCTGCTTATATATGATTAGATCTGAGCAGATATAATTATATATATCCTATATCTAGCGAGATCAAATATTTGGACGTACTTGTATATAAACAGATATAACGAGATCCAGACATATCTGGTTAGATCCAAACGTTTTTTAACGGGAGCCTGGAGCAGTAGTAGTCATTTTTTGCAGCATGAAGCCGAGCACGATGAGAATCCCTGGCTGTGGGCTAGGCCAGTAGCTCATGAGCTTTCCTATTGCGTTGGTAGCGACGGTATAAGATGCGAACGTGGTGTTCCGAGTCACGAAGATCATTTGTGATCCAAGGGACATGCCTCACTGAGATGACTGTGATGACACGAGCCGGCGCTACGGCATCAAGATGCTGCGTAATGATGCTATTGAAGTGATCTGCTGCTTGATATACGGTGCAATCCAGCGCAGTGACCATTGACCAATCTTTGTTAATTAAAGAGCTTATAGCAGTTAGATCCAATAAGTTGTACAATTTCCTTGTAGTCCTTGAGGTGATACCTTAAACAACTTCAGAAAAACATGGATCAAGAAGTGACCAGCACTAATAGGCTGATCAGATTTACCCCATGGAGTAATAATGTCCATCTTATCCACCATGCAGAGGTCAAGCCACGTTGCAGCATTTTGAGAAACATGTGTAACACCGTGGTTAACCAGTTTAAGATTGTTGATGTTCAGAAAAGCTCTGATATATTCCGCATCAGCTCTGGGTTTAAGCTGATCAGCGTTGAAATCACCTAGTATTAGCATGTGACTAAAGCCATCCATGGCAGCACTGGTTGATGCTAAGTATACTTGAATAGTGAACGGGGAAAGCGGGGGGGGGGCGATATATAACAGCGATAAACACAGGCAATGAGCCTTTGGCAATCAGTTTGCATGTTAGGAATTCTGGAGATCCCGGTGGTTTGGACCAGACGATTTGAGACTTGAAGGTGACGGTTACGTGTAAAGAATCATGATAGTATAGAGCAATGCCATCTCCATGATTGTTTCGATCGTTTCTTATGATGTTGTAGCCCTGAAGTTGGACTACTGAATCAGAATGCTAGGGCTCAACCAGGTCTCCGTGACAGCGATGACATGTTGCAGAGGATTGTAGTCCAGAAGCTGTCTCAAGACATTCATATGCACCCGCAAGGAATTAGCATTGAGACAACAGACACGCAGATCATGGTATGACTCATTTTTATTGACAGAAGAATTGACCTTATTATATACAGAGTTTTCAATGTTGGAATTACATAATTTCGTGAGAGCTGTTCGAGATGCGGATTGTTATTGAGAAGTTGAAGCAGCGAGAGTCTTGATCCTAGTGATATCCTCTAGAGATAATATCAGATGCACTAGTGATGAGTTATCTCTTCTGGCAAAGACGGAGCAGTGCTTGGTCCACACATATTTGTATCCAACAGGTTCAAGTACTTTCTTGGCCTTATTGAGTAGCTTCCAGACTCTGCCAGGTAGTAATTTGTTTACATAGACCATATAGTCTGCACCAGGTTGGATATCAGGTAGTTGGAAAGAATTAGCAGGATTTGCGGTTACTTTGGCGTACTTGAGTATACCATACTTCGTCTTGGCAGTAATTACCTTAGTTGTAAATTTAGGGCTGTGGCATTTAACATCTAGAGTTAGCCTAATTGAAGTAGGTTGCTCTTGAGCAGAAGTAGCTGTTGAGTATTCCCAAAGATCCTCGTATCACCGAGATCATTGGCATCAAATTTGACTTTCAGTTCAGTCAGTACTGGATAAATTAGTTGAAAGTGGCCACACGATGAGAAGGTTTAAGGAAATCCAGAGAAGACCAGCTCAGTGCACGTCGAATTGAGGTTCAAAATCCTGCGCAGACCAGTTGTGTTAACATTTTGTTACGTCGGGATCGAGCAAGAAAATATTCAGTTAAAGGTTATTACAATTTGTTTATACAGAATAAAATTTTAATTCTCGCGTGAATCAACTTTCGTTCGGCAGTCTTTTTTTTTCGTTGCTTCTTATCTTGAACAGCTGCACAAGAGGTTGACAAAAGAATTTCTAATCAGACCACCAAATGCAATCGTGTAAGTCAAACCACTACCACATTAAAATCGTAGCAGAGGTACAACTTAAACGGTTACTAAGAGTTTAGCACAAAGAGTCTCCTACCGCGACTCTTTGCCTCCCGCGGAGTGCCACCAAATTTCAACTAGCCTCTGTTTGCCGAGACATCCGGTCTTTTGTTCAATCAAGAGTCGATCCATATGCTAATATTTTTATTACATGACAATTTATATATCGCTCTTCAATAAAAGTAATATAGAACCGTGATAATGTCTTTAATACTAATTTTGGTCAGCTGTGTCAATATCGAGACGGATGGCTCGTTTCATAGAGCACATAAAAAGCGCATCCGGTATGACAGTCCGACAATGAAATTCGACAGTTCAATTACAGTCGTACCCCTGACCCCCCTTCCCTCTTTGCCAATAAGATTCGCTTATCAAAGTCTTTGATAAAGCCGCCAACTAACTAACCGTGAAGCCTCTTTCGATAAGAACCAACTCTTCACGTCACTTCCTAATTACCTTACCTATCCACCAAATCTGTCATCACCTGACTTGATGTCCCCTACTTCTTACACCTCGTCCGAGTCCCGAACAGAAAACTCCCTCTCCCATGACACTTTCCAACTGCTTCCTCTATTGTATTCTATCTTCGATCCACTACTTCCGCTATCACTATATCGATCCGCCCTTTCTAACGATTAAAATATGGGAATAGCCGTTCATAATTCTCTGATTGGTTATTCTCTTATTAAAAGGGACCTATGCGGCTATCTTCCTTATCAAGAAGCCATGGTGTCTATCCAACCATCGATAAGCCGAGTGCACATTGGTCCCCCAGAAAAACTAGAGCACTTACGCTCGTGACTTACCCCCTTTTTTCCATTAGCCCCGTAATTACCCAAATTTCAAGAATATATAAGGTACACAATTGCCCCGGCCGAGTAGTTACAGTTACAGTAGCAGCTACAGTAACAGTAGCAGTTACCAAAAAAATTAGTTACTCTCCGATACCTTCTTTTGCTGTCCGATAGTATCTCGCGCATTCTACTTGCAAGTAACTCGATAATTATCATAATTATTTTCAAATCAAGTCAGTTTAAAGAATATCCTGTCCGATTACTTTTACAAATTAAGGTGTGGCTTAATTCTAAGTCGCGGATATCTCTTACGGAAGTATAAAATATAAGATTCTAGTTCGGTTTTAGAGTCATTTTAATTATTAACCTCAGAAGATAATTATTTGGTCATTTTCCCTTAAAGACGCGACTTTATTCAATAAAATTCAATTAGAGTCCTGAACAACGGTTGTATTCTATTCCGAAATTCGCGATCACGAACGTAGTGCGGGTTCATTGAGAAATTGTTTAACCCATTGTGCAAGTGTTAGTCTAAAATTCCGAAACGCAGTGAAAGCGAAGAGTACACGATCCAGTATTTGCACAAAAGAACAACCAACGTGATCACCTCCGCTCAACACAACACTAGAAGGGTCCAACCGCCACGGGGTGTCCACCCACTTGTCCAGCCAACACCAGGTCACTGTAACCAACACCTGTTGTATTGTGCAATCATCATCTTTAGTAACAAATAAACCTGCTTGTATCTGTAAATCCTGACATTTTTATTTCTAACATTAAGAAAAACATACATATTCCCGACCCATTATCCATGCTCAGCACCGAATAACGTGGTCCCCGTTACCCGAGTAAAGGACTTAAGTGTCTTGACTCGAAATTAAGGGACTGTCATATGTTATGTCTGTCTGGACGTAACAATTTATAGCCGCCAGTAGTGCACTTAATTCAGGACCAGGTGTCAACGCAGACGATGACGCAGATGCATTGCTGCTGGACTCCAATTTTTCTAGACGAGAGACGATATCGCGTAGGGTCTCACTTATCGCTATGTTTTCTGACTGCAGGTTGGTGGTGACTTGCTTTAGCTGAGCAATGTCAGAACCATATTTTTCCAGCTTATCATTGATGCTAGGAAGCTCTTTTAACATACCACCGTCAGATTTCAGTGTCTCAGAAATATCACCAAGGGTTGCCATGACAGTAAGTAGCGTCGGCTTCCGGCCTGGACCTCTTTTGTAAGGCGGATCTGAATCCATATCCTCAATCGTTCGAGTGCGTTTTAAAGAGGAAGATGATTTTGATGATGCTTCAGCTCCTGTTGGTGAGAGAGGTGTTGGTAACTCGTCCATTGCTGGTTTAGTTTACTCAATTACCGACCGCCGCAATGCCAAGATCAAGTACGTAGATTGTAATGTCGCTAGCGTTGTAGGCTACTGACGGCGCGGTAACACGTTGGCTACCAAAATTCAAATACTTCAGGCTGCCTCAGCAAGCAGCTTAGTTGCTGCCTCTGCAAACGATATGACTACTCAGTGCGGCTGCGTGCAGCGTGCGAGAGAGAAGACGTATCAAGGGAAAGGATAGCTACTAACCTCCAATTGTCGAGATGCAGGTGAAAATTAATTAATTACAAATTAACTAATTACAAATTAATACAGGCCTTAACTCAGGAAATTTATATATTATCCGAAAGCCTGCATAGATGGGCATGCAGTAATCTGCAACAAAAATCGCTCGAGACCAAACAAAGCAGTAAAAAGCTCAAAAGTATACAGAGCAAAAATATAAGCGTGCAATCGTACTTACTGAGAGAGAGAGAGAGAGTTTTAGAGTGTGCTTGAGAGACATATAGCTGTTATCAAACCATGGTTTGATGCTTGAGCAGTTGGTTTTGTTCCTGCGAGTGACAGTTATCTGAGATGAGCTGGCTGCAGTACAGATGGTGACGCTGAGTCTACACCTGAAGTCTTCAACTGAGGCCTCTAGTGTGTCGATTCCTATGAGCGGGGGCCAAAGGATGCATTCGTATTAGTAATCAGCGAGTTCATTTTTCCATTTCAGTCTAGGTGGTTGCGGCATGTGATCACGAGCGTCCCTTAAGGATTCACCACGCAGAATTGGAAGAATCATTAATCATTAATTGTATGATACAAAATAATGCTGGTCGCATTAGATACGTGTTAGCTAGTTGCAGTGTATGTCTCTAATTGGACGCGTGTACTGTACTGTGGACCTGTGTGTACCGTTGCTACCGAATATCATATCCACGTGGGGGAAAATATTCGGTGATCGATGGCGATCGATGGTTGACGGACTTATCCGAGATTATGAATATCAAATAATATAAGTAGTGACGCGGTCGCTACAGTACTTCCCCTCTTAAAAAAAATATGATGCTTACTTACAAATGAAAAATAATAAGAAATATTTACAATGCAAAACAAAAATAATAAAAAAAATAATTTGAGCCTGTTCGCTACGTTGTGAAGAGAGTACTAGCTAGAGAGAATACAATCAATAATAAAAAAAACAATAAATTTAAACGGGTTTAAATTATAAAAAAAAATAATAATTTTATGCGTCGTCAGCTACGAAATAGACAGGTTTCAGTCTGTCAATGGAGATCGCAGTATTTGTGTGTTTATAGTTCACAATAAAATATTTATCGTGTCCCGCGGCGACTTCGTATAGACCCTCTTACGGAGCTGAGAATGATGGTCCAATTTGTCCAACTCACACCAGTACGTGGGGAATAGTGTTGAGGTTCCTGAAACAGAAAACAGAACGCTCTCCATGACGCGAGGATTCGGCCGGTGCCAAATTATTAAAATATGCTCCTAAATCACGTAAAACGCTTTCGGCATTTGCGTGTTTATTTGACGGGACTAGTTATTCACCTGGTAAACGGATCGGTTCGCTGAGGTAGCTTGTATGTCGTTTTTCCAGGCAGCTCGTAGACCAAGTAAGACAACAGGTAGCACGTCATACCAAGTGTTGTCGTGACACAGCAGTGCGGCCTTGAGTTGTCGGTGTAGGCGTTTCACCAGTCCACTAGATTGAGGATGATATGACGTCGTCACCAAATGGGTTATGCCAAATTATTTGCTCAGCGATTAAAACAACGGTGATCTAAATTGTCCTCCTTTGTCAGACGTTATTCTGATTGCTACACCGTAATTTGAGATCCATTCTCTAAACAGCGCGAGTGTGACAGTATTTGCATCTTTATTTTCAATTGCTACGGCTTCTGAGAACCAGGTGAATCTGTCAACGGTCGTCAGAGACTTGTTGTAGCCGCGAGATACTGGTAAAGAGACAAAATCGATGTGAATATGCTCAAAACGTTGCGTCAGCAATTCAAAACGTGCAAAAGGTGATGACACGTGACGATGGGTCTTGTTTCGCTGACAATTTATGCAAGCTTTGGCCCATTCTCGACAATCTTTCTGGATTGATGGCCAGACGTAGCGTTTGCTCAGTAGTTTTTGAGATGCTTTGAAGCCAGGGTGTACCAGAGAGTGCAGCGCATCGAAAACTTTCTTTCGAAGTTGACCAGGAACGCATGGACGTAGTTTACCTAATCAAACATCACAATATTGCAGCTGTAGTGACGTCGCTGCATTGCCAAGAAGACCTCAATGCTCAGGATCGTTCTTCTGAGCGTTTACCAGCTCGTGCGTGGTAATCGGCATCGAAATGGCTTCAACGCGCGACAGCGTGTCTGCGACGATGTTCTCATGTCCAGAATTGTGTCTCAAATCACTTATGAATTGGCCAATGAAGTCTAGGGGACGAAATTGCCACGGTGATGCTCGTTCAGTACGTTGCTGAAAACAAAAAGCAACGGCTCATGATCGGTGTAGATCGCAACTTGCTGATCGTGAAAAATATGACAGAAGTGTCGGACAGCTTCGTAGATGGCGTGAAGTTCACGATCGTACGTCGATAATTTTTGATTAGATGGCTGTAGTTTTCTGCTGAAGAAAGCAAGTAGTTACCATTCTCCGTCAACTCGTTGTTGCAGAACTGCACCAATAGCAGTGTTTGATGCGTCCGAGAGAATAGCCCAAGTTGCGTCGTCGTTCGGGTGCGCAAGCATTGCAGCGTTGGCAAATGCCTGCTTTGCGTTGTCATAAGCCTGTTGAAGTTCTGGTGTCTCGACAATCAGCGTTGATCCTTTGACTTTTGGCCCCTCGAGCAGTTTATTCAGCGGTGCAAAGATTTGTGCAGCATTTCTGATCAATTGCCTATAGACATTTACGATACCTAGAAAACCATGTAATACAGAAATCGTACTAGGAAATTTTAGGTTAATAATTGCGTCTACCCTGTCGGACAACGGCTTGATACCTTTATCGCTGATGTGATGACCTAAAAATTTTACTTCATGCTGGCCCAACGCCAATTTGGCTGCGTTGATGACAAGTCCGTAGTCTTGTAAGCGCTGAAATAAAAATTTTAAGTACTCGAATTGTTGCTCCTGGTTCTCTAAAGCTACTAGTACGTCGTCGATATATGGGAAGACAAACGAAAAGTCTCGTAAGGCCTCATCGATGCAACTTTGGAAAGTTTGTGCGGCATTTCGAAGTCCAAACGTCATGTATGGGAATTCGAACAAACCAAACGTAGTGATGATGGCTGTCTTCTCGATGTCTTCTTCGGCGACGGGAATTTAGTTGAAGGCTCTCAATAAATCTAGCACTGAAAATATCTTTTTACCGTGCAGCGTTGCGGTAAAATCGTCGAGTTGTTTGACCGGGTAGTTATTGTGTATCGTGCGGGCATTAAGTGGTCGATAGTCACCACATGGTCGCCAATCTCCAGATTTCTTGGGTACAAGATGGAGTGGAGATGCACAAGGACTGGTCGATGGACGTGCAATACCCAGTTAAACCATCTTGCGAAATTCTTCTTGAGCAATTTTCAATTTATTGGGGGCAAGACGTCACGCTTTAAACGATACTGAAAGTCCTGATGTCGTTTTAATATGATTTACGGTGGAATGCTTCTTTGATAAAGTTATTCCTTCAGGTCGAGTTATAACCGGGTAGTTTGATAACAGTTTATGGTAAACTGTATCACCTTTAAATAACTTGAAGCACTTTGCATCTGAGCGTATTGAATCCACGCGTGTTTGGAGCTCGGTGAAGTCTTCACGTAATTGTTTATGTTTGAGGTCGAGTAACAAGTTAAAATGACTCAGGAAATCGGCGCCAATGATTGGTTTTGTGACGTCAGCGATGATGAATCTCTAAGTGAATTCTCGACGTAAACCGAGGTTTAATGACAATGTAATCAAACCGTATGTTTCGATCAACGAGCCATTTGCTGCGTGAAGTTGGTAACCTACTTGCGTAGGCTTGCATTTCACCCGCCCGTATGGATAAACAGAGAGATCTGAACTAGAATCTACGAGGTATTGACTATTCGTGGTTAGATCGACGACGAAGAGGTGGTTTGAAGATGAGAGAGAGTCGCATTCCGCCGCTAGTGACTCTCGTTTACGTATTCCGCAAACTTGCATCCCGGCGTACATTTGTGCGCAGTTTTACCGGACCTGGTGTGATAGAATTTTAAGATATTTTATTTATGATCAATTCATGTTAATATAATTTTTAAATGACCGCTAAGAAAATTGTAAGCTGTCAAAAATTTCGGGAAGTTACCCGGGAAAAAAAAATTAGATCTATTCAGATTAAATTAGATCTGATGTTTCAGATCTGAGCAGATCTGCATTTTGGCCAGATCTGTTTAGATCAAATTAGATCTACTCTGATCAGAATAGATCTGCTTGGATCTAAACAGATAAAGGTGAATAAAAACACCCTTAGATCTGCTCAGATCAAATTTGATTTAATTCGCTAAAAGTATTTTATACTTATTTACCCAAGAAAGTCATGCAACGATGAATATGAAGTACCTATATGAATATCAAATAATATCGATAGTAGATTATTATCATGTTTATATTTTCTATAATAACAGAATAATTAGCTGAATGAACAAGAGAATGTATTTATTTTAATTACGATAGACTTTTTACAATTATCAACATTTAGGTAAATGTGTAAAAATTCAGCTAGTTAATCTTATAATTATAATATAATGTGAAGAAATATTTCTTTATAATCTGTACAGATCTAATCTGATCAGAGCAGATCTGATCTTTTTTTTCCGAGAAAAAGTTATATCAGCTCAGATCTGGTTTGATCTGTACAGGTCCAATCAGATCTATTTATATTTACTTCATAAATTGATCGTTTAATCAATGTTGATCTATTTTGATCTGACTAGATCTAGGTTGATCTGACTTGATTAGATTTGATCAGGGTAGATCTGGACTATTTTTCCCCAAAGAAAAATGTCATATCTGATCAGATCTAGTTTGATTTGAACAGATCAAATCAGATCTACTCCGATCTGGGTTCAGTATAAATTACGATAAAATTTGATGTGAGCTGATCTAATTTGATCTGATTTGATCATAACAGATCTAAATTTTTTTTCCCGGGTATCGTTTTCACCCCGATTTTCGAAAATCGAGTTTTGATCAGGTGTTGAGGTTTTGAGGCCCTAGGAAGCTATTCTGACTAATTTCAGAATGATGTCCAAGTGTTTGTGTGGATGCGTGTGTGCGTGTATGTGTGTGTTGGTGTCTGTAAACTCTTAGTAACTTTTTAACTAATGAATCGATGTGGATGGTTAAGGTGGCGATCGATACATTTTATCAAATTCTAGAGCTGAGTAGATTTTGAAGTCGATCATTCAAGTCGTTTGTGAGAAATCATTAAAAAACTAAAAAAAAAAATTGTTTTTTTCGTAATTCGCCAATATTTTCGAGTTTACATGATCAAATGATCTGAAATTTTCAGGAAAGTTGATCACCAACAAGTTCTTTCAATTACCACCTTAACCATCCACATCGATTCATTAGTTAAAAAATTATCAAGAGTTTACACACACCAACACACACATACACGCACACACGCATCCACACAAACACTCGGACATAATTCTGAAAATAGTTAGAATAGCTTCCTAGGGCCTGAAAACGTCAAATCTGATGAAAACTCGATTTTCGCAAGTCGGGGTGAAAACAATAACTTCCCGAAATTTTTGACAGTTTACAATTTCCTTAGCGGGCAGTTAAAAATTACATTAATATGAATTGATCCTAAATAAAATAACTTAAAAAAAATGTCATAAATTTTATAGCACAAGTAGATATCTCATAAAAATACTTAATAATATTGACAATTATACAAAAATTAAACTTTGAGCTCAAATAACTTTTGAACCAATAAACTTAGCGAGAAATCATTCGAGATCTTTTCTGTAGAGCGTCAAATTCTTTGTAAACATATGTATATTTCATTATTTTAGAATCAGCTATCTCCAAGTTATAAAATTTTGAAGAACGAAAAAAATTTTTTCCATGTTATTTCCATAAGAAACTTTGGTTGGAATGCGGACTATCTTAGAGTTAATATTCAGAGCTCAAATTCTAAGAGGATTTTTTTTTATCCATTTGGAAGCATTCGAGCCCCTGGGAGCAAAGAAATTCGAAAACATCTCTTCTAAGGACCACCCTAATATATATATATATATATATATATATATATATATATATATATATATATATATATATATACATATATATATATACATATATATATATATATATATGTATATATATATATATATACATATATATATATGAAGGGTGTTTTGTTTTTATTGAAAGTATTGTTTTGTCGCTTATCAAGCAAAATATTGTTTGTTATGCTAAAAAAAAAAAAATCCTGCCAAGTTTGAGCTCTTAATCCAATGCTAAGTACTTTCCATTCGATTTCAAAGACTTCCCGTTTAAAATACGCGTAAATTAAATTAATTTTTTTTAACTTTCTAATACTCAGCTGCGTATTATGATATCGTCGTGGTTTTGGTCGCAAATTGTAAGGCATTTGGTGTTCTTCAAAAGTACCTATTGGCAGGGAGTGCGACGCAAACGACATCTGATGGTTACAAAAAATCATGCTCGATAATTGTAAGAGATATATAAAATCAGCGTAAAAAATAAAAAATCTTAATAAAATCAAAATATAAAAATTGATATAATGATATAAATAAAAAAGTACAATTGTGTTATTGTCACAATAAATTAAATTAAATATATTTCCATAATGAAAGTAAATATAAAAAATTTTAATGAATATCAAATACTATTTTTTTAGAATAGAATAAGGTTAACCAGTAAAATCAAAACAAATAATACATGACAGCTACAATTATAAAAGTTGAAAAAATAGTAGAATTTTAATTCCCATGTTATTTAAATGGGAAATCGAATTTTTCGATGCGCTAAGCCTCTAATTGACTTAGAATTTTTTTTCAAATAGGAATATTTTTTTTGTTCTATAAATTGTTAGTTTTTTAGGTAGGAAATAAAATGATAATATCGCCGAAGTATGAAACAACCTAAGCTGTACACTTATTTTTCAGCAAATTATAGAATTGTTCTCATAACACTAACATTTTATATTCAATTTTTACATGTTTATTTTCAACGAGAGCATTATCCAACGAAATTATGTCCACAGCAAGCGCTGCGATCGATTCAGTTGTCCCTACCATATACTAGGCTCCCTGCCAAAAGTAACTTAGCTGTAGTTCCAGCTGCTTCACTTGTCTCCGTTGCGGAAGTTATTTTTCCTATGAAATGGAAAATTGGGGAATTTCGGACAATGGAGATTTGGAGAGGAAAAAACTGTTCTTGAGTAGATGGATGGAAGAAGTGAATGAGGATAGAAAAGTGGTGAAAGTAGGAGATTTTAGCGTAAGAACAGGGAAGGAGGGGGGGGGGGGTATCATGTTTTAGGAGAATGTGAGAGAGACGAGGATTAGAAGCTCGAAAGATAGTAGTTTGAATAAGGAAGGAAACAAGTTTTGGAAGTCCTTAAATAAGAGGGGTTGGGTGGTAGTAAATGGGTGTTACAGAGGGTATGAAGAGGGGGAGGGGGTGGATGATTGCAGGGGAGAGAGGGTGTTCAGTGATAGACTAAGTGTTAATTCAGGAAAAGATTGAGGAAAGTGTAGCGAAGATAGTAGTTGGAAGGACTTGAATTATCTGCCTGTAGTGGTTAGAGTTGGAGGTAAGGAAGGAGGATGGAAAAATAAAGAGGGGGGTAGAGGGATGGTTGGGAAGAGGAGTCTGGACAAGAGCGAGCGTGCAGAAGTTTGAGAAAGAGTTCAGAAATTGAAGTAGTACAAGAGGAAATCTGGAGGAAAAATGGGGTATGCTAACAGAGAAAGTAAGTATAGCTATCAAGGAAACAAATAAGGAGTGGGTTAGAGGGAAAGGGAAGTTGGGTGGTGAGATGAAGAGTGTAAAAGGGAAACAAGAATTTGAGAAAGTATTTACATAGGTTTAGGAAGAAAATAAAAAGAGAGGTATGTCTTACAGAGAAAAAGAAGTATAAAACGTCACGTGAGGGGAAAAAGAAATGGAAAGAGTCAGTAAAAAGTGTGAGGACGGAAGGACAAATTTGGAAGGTGGTGAATGAAGAGAGGAAGAAAAGGAAGGTAAGGGTCAAGCATATGAAAACGAAGAATTGAGACTCTCATTGTAAAGGTCTATTGGGTGATATAAATAGTAGGATAATTAGGGTAGTGGATGCAAGGGAAGAGGAGGATGAACGGGAAAAAGAGGAATATTACTCTAGAGCTAAGAGATAATGTAATGGGGGAGGATGGAATTCCAAATAAGGCCTGGAAATATGGGGGTGAAAGGATAATGATGGAGTTGTGGAAAATGTGTTAGAGGGTGTGGAACGGAGAAGGATTGCCGGAAGATTGGAAGGAAGGAATAGTGGTACCGATAGTTAAATAGGGGGAGGGAAATAAGGTGGGAGACTACAGAGAGGTTACATTGCCGCATACCGCATACAAAGTGTCCGTAGGGGTTTTGGAAAACAGGCTAAAAGTAGAGGTGGAGAATAAGAGGTTATCACTGGAGAATTAGACAGGATTTAGGGAGGGGAGAGGAACAATAGATAAAATCTACATACTGGACTATTTAATTAATTAAGAAGTAGCTAAAAAAAAAGGGAAAATGTTAGTTTTGTACCTAGATTTCAAAGCAGGGTTTGATTCGCTAGATCGTGGGAAACTAATGAGGCCATGAGAGAGAGGAGTAAGAGAAGGATTAGTAAGAAGGTGCGAGAAAGTGCTTAGGAAATGTTCCCGAGTGGTACTATTGCCGCCATTTTTATGACTTGAAACACTAATGGCGTCCTCAAAAAGCTCGGAGATTAGTGAACACTAGGTAACAAATGAGGGCAAATGTATATAATTGCTTGTCTCAAATCCTTAGTGATTATAAGTGGAGGTAACCCTTATAGGTATGGGGTGAAATTGCGTCCCACCACTAACCATGAGCATTCTGTTGACCAATACAGCGAATTGGTACCATGGGAGACCCATTCCAAGCCCCACTTCGTCCAGAGTCTCTCTATTTCCTGAGATGAGAGGAGTGTTTGGGTTCACGTGAGGTTGGACTCGTGGTGGCTGTTGGTAATGCACCCACATGCACTGCATGCCTAATGGGTAAGCTAATGTGAGTTTACGCTCATATTTCGCCTTTATAATATATGGTGGAGTCATAATATACAAATAAGGTTACTAAACGCGAGTATGCCCGAAAGGGTGCGGTATCAGTCTCCCGTCAAACGGAGGCGGATTTTACAGTCCCGTTGTATTAATTTTTTTTTTTTAAGGAAACGTGGTGTAGGGTCAGGGTCGGACGAGGAATTGGGGAAGAATTTTGGGTGAAAAGGAGGATGAGATAGGGATTTCCGATGAGTCTACTGCATTCGTGTTGCTCTTGGCGGATTTAGAAGAGGAGTTAGAGGAAGGGTGATTGGGAGGGGTGGAATTGTCTGGAAGATGAAGTTTATGCGTTGGCGTATGCGGATGATGTGGCGTTGTTAACGAAGGATGAGGATGAAATGGAAGGGATGATAAAAACATTAGAAAGTTATGTAAATAGAAAAGGGCTAGAAGTAAATACGGATAAAACGAAGATAGTGAGGTGCAGGGTAGGATTAGGGTAGGTACAATTACTAAGGGAATGTTGTAGGAGCAAATGAGGATCAAAATGAGCAAAAATACTGAGGCAAGTTTGGGATATAGGGAAACGGAATTTTGGGAAGGATTAGGGCAGTAGAATATGCTTGTTTGATAAATTAGTATGGTTGGTAGTTAGCTATGAGGTGGAAATTTGGGGGTGGCAAGGAAGGGAAGAAATGGAGAAAATTCAGGAGTCATATCCCAGGTGGATACTTGGGGTGTCGAGGAGGGTAGCAGGGTATATGGTGAGGATGAAGCTGCAAAGGGATTTACTGGAAGGATGGGCAGGGGTGAGGGCTTGGGGATACTAAAAAAGGTTAGAGAAAGGGGAAGGAAAGAAGGTAGCATGGAGATGTAGGATGGAAATGAAGCAAAGGGTTAAGGTGGGTGAGATTTTATTGGGTGGAAAGCCGAGAGAGAATATTTCTATTGGACTAGGGGCTGGGAGTTGAAAGAGGTAGAAAGGAGGTAGGAGGAAGATTGGATTAGGGGGGAACATTTAGTGGGGGTGAAGAAGAAAGAGCAAGAGAGTGAGAGGTGGGACAATATATTGGGGTCACGTAGTAATAGGGATTCCAAATTTGTAAAGGGTAAAGTAGTTCCAGGGTATCTCAAAAAAGGATTGAGTAACGGAAGCTAGAGTAGGATAGCAAGATTTAGGTTAGGGGATGGTTTAAGTTAGAGATAAAGTGGTGCAGTGGAAGCGGAGGTCAACGAATGAGAGTGATGGATGGAGGTATGTGTGTGTAGAGAAGGCGAGTTTCTCTTTTACCTGCTATAGGTTCTTTTTTTTACCACCAACAACAGGTTATAATGCAATAAGGTAATATTCGTAGTAGGAATAAGTTATAGTGAAGAGAAGAAAAAGTATAGGCTAAGAGTATATTGTTGTTTGTAAGCGGAATGGGGATCCTGTGTTTGTATGCGCATCAATAAAGATTATTATTTTTACATCTTTGCAAAAATCACTAAAAAATTCATAAAATTTTTTGGTGACAAGACGATTGCTACCTGGACAAAATATTCCCAATAAAATCTCCCGCTACAAAATATCTCTAGTACTACGTCTGACTATCGATAAAAAATTTTCATTTAAAAAAATATTTGAATTTTTTGTATCGACTGAACAAGTGAATACATCTATGAAATCAATAGGTAATATAGATTTTTGTAGGTGATAATGCATTAGAGTGATAAAGTAGAATTTTACAAAAAAATTTTCATGTATTTCCATCAATCATTATATGGTTACGTGCGTGAATACCCCCGGGCAAAATTCCGTTCTTCATTTCATAATATCTTTGTGACAAAATATCCTTAAGACAAAATATTTGTTGTCAGGATGTTTTTGAACAGAATATCGTCACATAAAGAAATGTGAAAATTGTGAGGAAAATCGTGCACCTAAAATCTGTGAAAAAAGTGGACAGCGTGATAACAAGCTTATGTGTCTGACCTGATTAAAAAAAACGATTTGAAACGATTTGTAGTGTTGAATGCCCAAAAAGAGGATGATTCAAAAGTATCCAAAGTATTTAAAAGCATTAAAAAGTATTAAAAATTTGTTTTCTCCATCGTTTTAAATCGTTTCTTTTAATAAGGAGGTCTATTCTCGAATAAACACACACAAAACAAGTAAAAAAGAGCACGTGACAAGCCAATTAATGTTCTTTAATAATGTTTATAATTCATTGCAAATTCTTTATTTATATGCTTCAATAGGCGGAAAAAAAGCGGTTGATCTTGCAGGTGTTATGTCCAAATAAATTTTTTTTTTTATTCTAATAATTATCAAAAATAATTATTACAGAGCTCTTCTTTTCAAAAGCGCGCGAAAACGCAGCGTTAGCTTTTCCCACCTTTTTATGCGTCAAAGAATAGTGGGAGGATAACTGCAATAAGTTTAACGAACAATTAATAAACTGTCGTCACCTTTCACCAATGACAATAATTAAAAATTCCCCATCAATCGCCAAACCAAAATTTATAAAAAGCCTGAGCACCCATAGCTCTTGGCTAGTCGGTTTTTCTAACTTACGGTCCGCGAGAATTCGAACGTCGTGTTTTCGTGCACTCTTATTGCAGGATTCTGCCCTAGGCGTTGAAAAGTCAATAAGAGGATCTTTAATGTTTCCTATTTAAACCTTATTGCAGGTATCCGCTTCGGCGTTGAAATAATCAACAAGGCATTCTAACTTAACATCTTTTCGCAGTCAATTATTGCAGGATTTCGCTTAAGCGTAGAAAAAGTAATAATCGACTTATCTATCTGTTAAAAATCCTCTGTGATTGATAGAATCATCCGGTCCGATCGAAATAGTGACACAAATCACGTGAATTTGTGATTCCATCTCGGGCTGAGTAATTCTGCGCATAAAACCACTATCGGGTGTGTAAAAAGGACGCATTAAATATAAAATAAAATTCTTATACAAATATCCGTTAATAATAAATAATCCAAAAATATCAATTGTTTAAAATTGTGAGAAGATTCAGTGTACAAGTGAATTGTAACTAAATCAGAAAATAAAAGATCAAAAATCACAAGTTCAGCCTTCCGAGTTTCATTCGAGAGTAGCACATAAGTTTACATCCTACTACCCCAGCCGCGCCCATCCAACCAAATCCTACAGGAGAAAGCTGAGTGAGCTGCAACGTTCTAGAGGGATCTAACCTGCCGTGACTAAAAAGAAAGAAACACCGAAAGGTAGGTGAAAGATTTACATTTAATTCTTTCATAATATACTGGTTCAACACAAGAGCACCAGTCTCTTCAGAGACGTTTTGGGTTCTTACTTTTCGAAAGATCCACCATAAATAATAAATTAAAGGAAGGTAATTCTTCCTCGTATTCTTTCATGTTGTCCGCAACCTCCAAATCGCTCGTCTTAGTTTTTCTATCGCTACCAAAGGGAGAAATCCCGGATAATTAATTTAAAATTAAGCGGCGGACATAACACAGGCTATCCTTGAAATTTACCGTCTTAGACCCAAAATGCAGTAAGCCTAATTTAAGAATAAAACTATTTCTTTTTACATTTTGTCACAGAGATGTATTGTTCCTGGGGTATTTCGTCTTAAGGTATTTTGTCCAGGAATTTCATGTATTTCCATCGGCCGCGAATAATTTTTGGGGAGATTTTGTCGGGGAGATTTCGTGGTGGAACCAAATTTTTCTGTTCTTTTAATTTTTTAAGTTAGTGTAATTGAATTGTTTATATTGCAAAAAAATACCGTTACTCGAAAAATAACTTTGAATTCATAATTCTTATGCAAAAAAAGTAGGAAGCCATCGTCAGAATCGCACGGGCCTTTAAAGTTGTAACTTGGAGTCAAAAGCAATAGACGGCGCATGGGCATTGCACTGTACAAATTAAAAAAAAAATTAATTTTGACAGAATATAATTTTTATACTATTGGGACTCAGCTTCTAAGTATTCAGATAATGTTAGTTAATGAATTAATATATTTCTGTTAGACCATATTATAAAATTTTACATTTCTCCATAGTTTTTGGCAACTAATAAGACTTGCAAATGGTGGAAATGGAAGATATAGCAAGTTGTAAGATCGAAACTTTGTACCTGACGAATATTTCTCCTACAAAGTAAAGATCTGATTTTGAAAATCAACACACAATATTGTAGTCAGAGTTGATGTATTTTCTTTAATAATAATTCATTCAAGTCCATCTAGAAATATATTTATCTTTGAGTATATGCTATAATAATGCATTTTAAATGAATGTACTGTAGCCCAATTTAATGTTTGCGTTAAATAGTTAAGAATGAAATATAATCATTGACCCAAATAGAATTCAGTTGCCAACCAATTCATTTACAATTTGATGAAAAAGCTTACACGTTATAAAAAGTTGTAAATTCTGTTTTTCTGACAAGTCTTTCATAATTCCACTTCAAAGTGAAATAACTCTTCTATTTTTTGATTGGAAAGTCATAGCAATAACAGCATAATTTATAAACCAAACGAACATGGCAACAAATATAAATATTGTAAACATCGTAATTACTCACTATAATTTCTAAATAATCTTCCACTAAATATCATATCAAGTGGGAAAAAAAAATTACACTTCCATAAAAAGTTGTCTGAATAAGAAAAATACATTATGTGTCAGTGAATCCACCGCTAACCCGTCGGAAAAAGTGAATCTATTTTTGGCTTTTATTTCTTAGATCGAGTATTGAATCACAATCAACATCCAGTTACAGTCGAATTTTAATAAGTCTGTACGCATCAAGTCTGATCTTCACCTCATCCTTGGCCCTCACCACAAGATACGCTCTTCCACCCGAAGCTATACATTTGTATTCATCTGTGTATTTGCAAAAGCATTATTTATGCAGATATAACAGCACTTGCGTGTAGTTTACCTATTGCAAGAGAAGGGGCATTTGATGTCCGAGTTGTTAGGACATTTCTGCTCCTGTACTGACTCGCTGTCGGATTTGATAGAATTTGATTAGACTCAGATCATAGATAAGCGAGTAGTTCAAGTAAAGAATAAGTCATGAATATAAGTGAAGACAAGAAATATGATTTTCTAACCATACTTCGAGGAAACATCTATAATTTTTAATAATCGTGTATGAATAAGATTTTATATCTTGTCAATATTTCTTTGTAATGTTCTTGATATATTTTTATAATCATTACTAACATTTAGACAATTATCAATTCATCCATACAAAGCTCAAACAGCATGACTCAATAAATCAATTTGTCTAGCGTAACTCAGCTGCTAAAGATAACTGATAGTATTGAATCCTGCCTGATAATACCAGCACTCAGTCATTCATTGACAACTACGGTTAAGTTTTAATGTTAGTACTGATCCATGTTTTATATTTGAACGAAAAATTAATCATACAGCGATTATAATTAATTTCAATTAATAAATTAGTAACTATAACTGAGAGAAAAATTACTTTTACACAAATACTTAATTCTTGACCCAAGAAATAATCTGAATGCACATTTGCAAAAAAGTTCATTCTTCAATTAAGAATTTCCAATCTCTTTTGCAGTGATTTCATACGAAAAAAAAATTTACTTGATGCAAGATAATAGTATTTTAATTAAAATTTGAAAAAGTTTTCACCTAAAATTTAGAATATCTGCTGACAAGCAACTTTTCATTTGTCTACATATTTTATTAATTTTAATGGCGTTATAATTTTGATTGTGCATGAAAGTTTTTTATTTAACATATCGATTTTTTTCTTTTTTTTAAAAGTTATTGATAATCTGTTCAAAAATCTGTGTATTTTATTGGAATATCTGTATAAAGCTCGAATTATGTTACCGAGATATCAGTCTTCAAATGGACGTATCGTCTATAAAAAATGAAATTAAAGCTGAATAATAAAGGTATCCGATCCTTATAGTGGTTAAGCAAAAAAAAATTTTCCCACGCCCGTAAACCAAAAAAAAAAATCGGTCTGTCGGTTGACCCTGCGGGCCAGCCCCAAAACTTCCCGCTGTTTTCGAGCTCGAGGAGCTCGAAAATCATATTGCATGCAATTGTTTTTTTATGAGCTTTTCAAATTCTAGCAAGTTACGCTTTATGCTAAAGTTTAAAAGTTTAAGAATCAAAAATCATTAATGAACAAGCTGTTTTTAAATTTTAATTCCCGATTATGTTAAATAAACTAAATATATTGATGCAGAAATCAATGTCAGTCATCAAAATCAAGATTTAAATGAGTTTTGGCTTAGGTCAGAGCAATCGTATCTAAAATATCCGAGAAAATGATTAAAAACTGTGTTTTTTCAATTTTTTCGTTGATAATATGGTTTAAACTAAAGAACATGTTTGATGGCATTATATGATAATCAAAAGAAATCATAAAGAGAAAAAAAATGTAAGATTTTAGACACATTTTAGTACAGTACATTATGATTTATCTGGAAAAAATAACATTAAATGTTATTTTTTCAACTTTTCAACGCTGATATCTTTTGAACTAATCAACCGATTTTGACGTTTGAGGTGGCAATAGGCGCATTTTATTGAATTCTAGAGCTGACTAGAATTTGAAAGCGATCGATTAAGCCGTCTTGAAGATTTTTGAAAAAAACCGTTTTTTACCATTTCTTTCTCCAACGATATCTCTCGAACAAATTAACCGATTGAGATGGTTAAGGCGGCATTCAACGCGTTTTATTGAGCTCTAGAGCTGATTAGATTTTGAAATCGATTGTTCAATTCGTTTCTGAGAAATCAATAAAAAACTAAAAAAAAAAATTTTTTTTTTTTCGTAATTCGCCAATATGTTCGAGTCTACTTGATCAAATGATCTGAAATTTTCAGGGAAGTTGACGGCTAACAAGCTCTTTTAATCGCCGCCTTAAACATCTAAATCGATTCATTAATTAAAAAGTTATAGGCCATTCACACACATACATACACACACACACACACACACACACACACACACACACACACATACATACATACAGACACTCGGACATCATTCTGAAAATAGTCAGAATAGCTTCCTAGGACCTCAAAACGTCGACATCTGATGAAAACTCGATTTTCGAAAATCGGGGTAAAAACAATAACTTCCCGAAATTTTTGAAAATCATCGATTTTCTAAGCGGGAAGTTAAAAAGTAAAAAAAATTTGAAAATTTTTTTGTCGCTGGTTTTTCTAAGATTACTCAAAAATTGCTAACGCAAAAAAATTTTGTAGTTCTAATCCAAAAAGTAGAGACTTGGAGCAACAACTTCCTTTTTCTTTTTAGTAGATTTTATAAAAATCTAACTGTTGTATTGGTCCTCATGACGCAACTTTTCAAAAATTTTAACATTCACGGAGAGAAGAGAATGGTAAATTCTCCAATGTAACATAGTAATTATTACTATGTAGCATGGTAACGCAATTTTTTAGCCGTATTACTTATTTGACATAGTAATTTGTCCGATGTTGCATGGTAACGCTAGCCATGCTAGCATGGGAATCATTACCATGTTACATTGGAATCATTCCTATGCTACATTGTAATTATTACAATTTCGATGAAGCTGCTTCCAATTGAAGGTAGTAAAAGGTTAATATTAAAATAAGGTTTTATAATTAAAAGATTAGGTTATTTAATTAATAATAAATAAATATTTAACTAAAATTTTGAAATAAAATAATAAATATTAACATTAACGAATTTTAACATGGGTTATTTTTATTAGAAAATTATTATACTAATTTAATTATTTATTCAAAGACGTTTAATTAATATTTTATTGTAAGTAAAATTATTAATTATGAATTATCAATGCAGAGGAAATTAACAATTATCTAAATTAAGAATATATTAAATCCATTAACAACATTTTAAATCAGAATACAATAGACAATGATACTTTGTCAAATAATACTTGAGTTTAGTATGATTGATAATTTTCATTAAAATAATATTCATTGATATAAGTAGTAATTAAGATTAATATATGTACAGGTTATATTAGACGTATATACTATATAGCAGCGCTTAATATTGAAACTGCTTTCACGCTATTCAGCATGGGACAGTACCATGCTAGCATGGCTATAATTACTATGCTACAAAGTAATATTTACCAGTAGCATGGTTACTATGTAGAATGGTAAATATTACTTTGTAGCATAGTAATCATTCCCGTGCTACATAGTAATGACTCCTATGCTTTGAAAAATAGGACTGGTTACCATGCTACATAGTAATAATTACTATGTTACATTGGAGAATATACCATACACTTCTCTCCGTGTTTTCTATCTATCTGAGTCAAGTAAGTTCCAAAAATACTATTAGTGAAAAAGTTTATATATGTATTTATATATATATTAGACTGTTTCAAAAAAAACAACTATATTTTTTTTTCTTTATTATATCGAAAATATTGTTGGAAATGACGAAAAAAAATTACTGTGAAAGTTTGAGCTCTTAATATTAATATTAACAACTGCCGCATCGCAATTTTCTATTTCACGTTTAAATAACATGGGAAAATTTATTTTTTATGCTTTGGAATTTTGTAGCTCATGATGGGACCAATACTTCGAAATGTTCAAGACATGTCCTCATGGGAAATTTGACGCTCTACAAAAAAGGTCTCTTATAATTTTTCGATATTTTTATTTCTTCAAAAGTTATTCAAAGTTAAAGTTAGATTGATGATAAATTTTTACATTTTTTGACGCAACCATCAAATTTATGGGAAAATTTTATTGGACATTTTTTGTAGAGCATTTCATTTCCTATAACTTATCTCTAACAAAATTTTCAATATTTCTCACAAGTCGTAAGTTATTTGCAATTAACTGAAAATTTTTTTAAATAATCTAAATTTTGTTGCATAAAATTAATTATATTAAATTTTCAGTTAATTGCAAATAACTTACGACTTGTGAGAAATATTGAAAATTTTGTTAGAGATAAGTTATAGGAAATGAAATGCTCTACAAAAAATGTCCAATAAAATTTTCCCATAAATTTGATGGTTGCGTCAAAAAATGTAAAAATTTATCATCAATCTAACTTTAACTTTGAATAACTTTTGAAGAAATAAAAATATCGAAAAATTATAAGAGACCTTTTTTGTAGAGCGTCAAATTTCCCATGAGGACATGTCTTGAACATTTCGAAGTATTGGTCCCATCATGAGCTACAAAATTCCAAAGCATAAAAAATAAATTTTCCCATGTTATTTAAACGTGAAATAGAAAATTGCGATGCGGCAGTTGTTAATATTAATATTAAGAGCTCAAACTTTCACAGTATTTTTTTTTCGTCATTTCCAACAATATTTTCGATATAATAAAGAAAAAAAAATATAGTTGTTTTTTTTGAAACAGTCTAATATATATATATATATATAAATTGACTCAGTGATACATGTGAGGCCACTGGTATTTTTGATATATCCTTTTAATGATATATATTTCACTGATTCAGATGCACAATGATAGGTTGTGAGGCCTTTTTTAGGGCTGATTTATCACGCATGGCCTCACAAGTGCCGTGTTGGCCTCACAACTATGCATTGTGTATCTGATACTGGCTTCACATTTACCGCTTGGCAAACATATATATATATATATATATATATATATATATATATGTATTTATATATATATATATATATATATATATATACGATATAACGCGCGGTTCTCCCACGATAGCGTCCACAATTCTGTACCGATCTTAATGAAATTTTTTTTACATATTCTTTAGCTAAAGAGCTCGGTTCAGTTCGAAGATGAGCTCAATCGGCCGAAAAGTTCAAAAGTTATAGTCGTTTAAAGATTTTTTAATTTTTCAAAAAATTCAACTTTTCTTGATTTATCGTTAAATAACTTTTGATCCTAAACAGATAATCTATTTTTCATGATTTAATCTTTATGACCATTCGATTTGCTTTAATTAAGGCTATGTTGCTTACTCTGTTGATAATTTTTTCTAGTACTTTGATGAATGTCAAAATTTTCAGAAAAATCGAAAAAACTATTTCTTTTTACTTTCTCATTTAATAACTATCAAGTAATTCATAATAGTTGAATTTTGTTAATATTTTTATGTAGCTTATCAAATGAGCTTTATATTGCAGTACTATTTTTTTATATTCAACGAAAATTACCTATTCATTTATTGAAATTTAGCTGTTGCATTCGTTCTTCCATTTTTCAATAAATTCATGTAATCGTTTCAATTCTGATTACAACCGTGTAACACTTTCAAAATCTTAACATTAAAATATGCATAAAGCATTTTTTAAAACTTGACAAGCATAAATATAATTGATCTTATAAGCTTCAGATGAACCTTTTAACGCCACCGTCTGCCTTACCGATTTAAATAATTAAATAAATCATGAAAAATCTACTTCCATTTCGGCTGCCGAATGGCCTTTTTTCCTTGTACGACCATTTCTCTCGAAGTTACGGCCTCTTGAAAATCACCCAAAAATTTGTAATTTTTTTTTTTTGATCCTTTAATTTTTCCATTAGTGTATAATTTTCCAAATTATAGAAATAAAGTTTTTTTCAGGCTTAAATATATCACGAGCAATTGTATTTCTGCCTTATATTTCAAGTTATTTTATTTTTTTGAGTATACAATTTTCACAAGAATAAATAAACTCATATATTTAAAAAGATAGTTTCCTAACTAATCAAAATAATGTTCAGTTCAATTTAATTTAATATTGGGTTAAATAATTTATATTTTGCAATAAAATTTGCACGTTCTCATCATCTGGACAACTTCAATTTGACCATAGAAGTATATTTATGTCATTTTTGTTTTAGCTATTTGATAAATCTCAATATGTACTGTGACTAAAATGAATGTAGGATATTAAAACATGCAATTATATAGTCATGTGATTCAATTTCATTTCAAATGATTACTTTCTTCACAAAAGAATTTAAAATACTATCTTGATCGTGTATCACTTTTTTAAAATTAATACCCCATGTAAAAATTTTTTTTAATTCTTAAGCAGGTCTGCTCTCAAGATCGATAGATGCTAGTGTCTTCTTCTACATATGTCTTGCTGCAGATATTTGTGACCAGATTTAAAGTGTAAGCCTTACACACGAATTTCGTGCTAGATCATAACTCAATTCTGGAGGAAAACTATAGTTGAAAATAGGTGCCCATGGCTTGCTGAAAATCTACTCAGGGCACAAGATTGGCCTTGAGCCTTGAGCAGATCTTGAGCAAGCCATCGTAAGTTACTGGAGCCAAAAATGCTTCAGATACTGTTTCATTGCAGTTGTTCAAATTATCTTCAATATTCTTACGTACGATACCATAAGCAATATATACTCAAATCTTGACATAGGTTTCTTGACACAAGATCTTGTGGAAGACACATAAGTAAAAAAAGACACTAGACAAGGGCTCTTCCTTGAGATATTTACTCCAAAGTTTTGCTCAAACAAGTGTTACTAGGGTTCAACTTCATAAACTGTCAACCCCTGATTGAGAAAAAGCGATTAAATGTGATTCAAAAATTTCAAATTTCTTCTAATCAACTCAAATCCTTACACGGTATTTAAAAGTATCTGAAAAAATTCGAAATTATAAAATTCGAATTTTTTTAAATCACCTCGACGATTATAAAGTATTTGGAATTATTCAGAACCATAAAATTTAAATACTTTCGAATTCACTCTTGATATTAGAAAAAAATTCAAAGTGATTTAAAATTTTAACCCTATAAATTATAAATTATAATACTTTATTCAGTCACGAGCTTAATCAGTTTGAAAAGCTTTATGCAATCCTGATACACCCGGGAGCTGTCAAACTCGCTACTGACTTCAAGGTCAAAATAGTGCTGGATTACTCACTATTTGACCCCAGCACGTACGGTTTCTCGCTCATGGCGGTGTCAAGCCGGCATGAGAGCCCCGCTACTAGCCGGCCAATCAGAAAAATTGACGGCTAACTACATCACATCAACGCGCTTCCAAGCCAATAGGAAAATTGGCTAGTGCAGCCATGCTGTACGCGTCATCACCGAGCAGCAACGATGGAAGAAGACGCCGCCTTTCCATGTCTTTTTCGCTTCTGGTGTTCAACCATTACACCTCGTGACTTCCATCCTACTGTGAGCAGTCTAACATGCTACGACGTACTGTCAGCCTGCTTTGCATTGTTATAATTATTCTTGTGTGATAATTCCACTTAACTTACGCTCAAATATCCTCAATAATCAGTTAGTAAATCAAGGCTACTAATTATTGAGTATATATTGATTGTAGATCGCGACTAATCACTTATAAATTAATTAAGACGTTCTGATCACTACCGACCACGTGCCGAGTTTGTATACATGAATTTTGTATAGTTGCATACGCTATCGCGTATAATCCAAAGTCGCATTGTGAAACCTTCGAACATCTATGTTTAAACATGAAGTTCATACGTTCAGAATAGCGAAACAGGGGGACGACTTTGATGATTTGAACATCAACTCCTACCTCTCACAAGAACTGGGTGACTGTCCAGTCGAAGTAACCCTTTGTGAAGGCTGCATTGAAGTACATTCTGAAGAATTAAGAACTGAAATTATAGAAGAAAACCATTGTAGTGAGATCACCGAGCACAGGGGAGTAGTAAAAATATACTGGCGTATTCGCGAAAGATTATACTGCCCGGGGATGAAAGAGAAAATTTATTGCTGCATTCAAAACTGTGAAGTCTATCAAAAGATTAAAATAACGCGAATTAAGACAAAACAACCCATGATAATAACAGACACACCGCTTGAGCCGTTTGAGAAAATTTCTATCGACACAGTCAGTCCACTTCCGATGACTGAAAACGGTAATGTCCATATTTTGACCATTCAAGACAACTTCTTTAAAGCAGTAACGGTTGTCTCAATAAGTGATATACGATCAACTACTGTAGCTGAAGCATTGATTGACCGATACATCTGTTATTACGGTTACCCAAGAGAAATCCTTTCGGATAAAGGAGCTTCTGTTACCAGCAAAATAATCCAACAATTATCAAAAGTACTAAAATTACAGAGATTAACCACTTCCGGTTACTATCCACAATCTAATTGATCCTTAAAAAGGAGCCATCAACCTCTAATAAACTTTTTACATGTTATTACTAACAGGTATCCGAATTGGGACAGGTATTAAAGCATGGCCATGATGAATTATAATACCAGTGTGCATACTTCCACTAAGTTCACCCCATTTGAGGTGATGTTTAGGCAAACGGCACAACTACCCACTCAATCCCCAGATTATTCAAAAATTGAAACCTACCCAAAATACCTAGCTGATCTCATGGAAAGATTAGCTGATGTCAGACAAATTGCACCTGATTGTCTAATTAAATCTAAAGAGGAATCGAAAATTCGATTTGATAGACGTATCAATTCGAAAAATTTTCAAGTAAATGATTTCATTCACGTCTTGTAAGAACTTCGAAAAAATAAATTAGACGCTTATTACATAGTGCCTCACCAAATCGTAGAAATTAACAAAATTGGGAGCTTTATTTACAAAAATGGAAAAGGAAAGCGTGAACTTGTTAACCCCAACAAAGCAAAACCGGCCGTGAATCAAAAAAATTAAATTTTACCAAGTTTTCTATTTCAAATCCACGAACTGCCAACAATCATGAAAAGACTACTGTGGTCCCTGCTCATCACCATGGAGAACAGTCAATCCGAGGATATCCTCACCATTCAACCATTGTTACGTAACCCAGGTCTACTATATGACCCCTTTAAGTGGATTCATCTCATAGAAGAGAACTGGCGTATTATCTTATTCATCAACGTCCGAAAATTGATCGACATGTACTCTTTTCAATAGGATCATTTGCATTCGACTCGGAACGAATGCGCTCAAGTAGTAGATACAGGGTCCTGTATGCACTATCTGAAATTCGACCTCATTGCTGGAATGGAATCGGAAATAGATCAAGCCAAGAATCGATTGAGACAGCTTCTCGAAGAAACTAAATTCAAAACTTTACCGAATAACCGAAATCAACGAGCCCCATGGTTCGGATTTGTGGGTACGATCGCTAGAGAATTATTCGGGACGGTGGACTATGATGACAAAGAACACATCTCTAAAGAGCTCGACTAATTATACCAGGATAACGCAGAAATGATGCACTTGGTGCAAAACGCCACCCATATCGTTAAAAGTGAAATCAACAGTATTCTCGAAAAAGAAGCGCAAATGAAAGTCAATTTGGATACCCTGGCTAATGCAACCAAGGCGTTTGCAAATGCAACTCAAGAAGCATTGAAGAAACTCTCATATATAGTGAAAGTCATAATTTTGGGGGACGATCGACAAGAAATAGCCTCAAATCACCTCAGGGTCCTGAGAGAGGCGGAAACTATCATTGAAGAAGCCAAAGCAGGAAGACTTTTGCCACAAGCCATCACCTAAACAACTCTATAATGCAATCATTGACATTCTGAATAAACATCCCAATTTAAATCCGCCACAGCCAACTGATAAAATGGACATCTCAACCTCGTCATCGGTATCAATGGTCAAAGTAACAAGTACGAAAGACTTTTGCTCATTATAGTTACTCTGCCCATGTTCCACAAGACTCCATTATTATCATACGAGATAAGACCAGGACCAAAACCGAAAAATCAGAATGGTAAAATGCAAACACTAGCGATATTACCATCAAAGAAATTCCTGATCACAGACCCTGATCTACAACAATATTACTTTACAGATAACGATTACATCGACAAGTGCAACAACATCGGAAATGATTTATCCTGTCGTCCGGACATCCCATTTCAATCCACGGAAAAACCGGACGAAGTTGACTGCGAAATGAGACTATTTAGTCTAGTCGAGAAGTGAGTTTTCTGCGAAAAATCGTTAAACCACTCTTAAAAATATGGCGATTGGTGCATTGGATTCAGAATTTCATTCTGAGAAATGGGTATTTTTTTTTTTATCCGCCATTAAAAATTCCATTTGTTATAAACAAAAAACGAAGAGACAAAAAGGGAATCTCCGTTTTTTAGCTATAACTTCAAAAGTATTAAAGATATGTGAAATTTAAAAAAAGATCTTAAAAGAGGAGAAAATTTCAGTAAAATAAGTCTCGACTCCCCCAGTTGTAGCTCCATTATTTATAATTTTAATTTAACGTTGAAAGTTAAGCTCCACGCGGCCGTTTCGGCGCCTGTGCGTCGTCGCCGAACAAAGTATGCAACATAAAATAATTTTTTTATAACATAAAATATTAATTTAAAAATCTGAATAAATTATAGTGTCATCTAGACACCTGAAGAAATATAGCCCCGCATAAAAAAATTTTTTGGCTCGATTTTTGTTTAAGTTATTTGATTGTTAATTAACAAATTTTTCGGAGACTTGAGTTTTTATAAAATCTCTTAAAAATGTTTAAAAAATGTGTCTATAAATTTTTTTTCTTTTGGGAGCTCTTGTCTTAACAATAATGAACAAGATTCCGTTGTAATAGTTTATAAAAGTTTTTTCATTTGTTTAGAATGATTTTACAAAGTTATCAAAAATTGAAATATCCGGCTAATGCTATAAAAAAAATTTTTTTTCCGAAATCTGTAATTGTGGTTGTTTTTGTATTCATATATTGCGTTTAGTAGCTTGGCTAAAAAATTTTTAACATGAATTGTTTAAAAAATTTGTATAAACAAATAGACAAATTGAATATTTTTGAAAAATTTTTTTTTGTCATTCTGTTGTCTTAGTAAAATAATGATTTTTAAAAAAAAAATTTTTTCTTAACAAAATTTTTTAATTGTTAATAATTGTTTTTTTCATTTATCCACCATTTAAATTATTTATTAAGAAATCATTTTTTTTTAAAAAATCATCATTTACAATTCTCAATACAATCATGAAAAAAAATTTTTTTTCTATTTAAATTTTCATTGTTTATTTTATAAACAATTTGTTATAAACAAATTTCCACTTTCATTATATTTTTTTCCGTAGCTTTAAAAAATTACAAATACAGCCGTGTGCATTAAAGTTGTAAAAAAAAATTTTCTCTATTTTTTACTGAATTTTAAAATATTTTACCCAATCAAAGTTGAAGCGGTCAACTATTTTATCAACTTATAAATTGTTATAACTTTTAAATTATTGATGATACGGTCTTAGACATTCAAGCCGATCTTTTAGACAATTTATTCATTTATATAATAAATTTTTTAAATGCTCGATATCTATTATGGTTCAATTTTTATAAGCATTTGTTTATAAAAAATCGGTCTGTCGGTTGACCCTGCGGGCCAGCCCCAAAACTTCCCGCGTATTCCGAGCTCCTTGAGCTCGAAAAATTGTAGTAGATACATTTTCGAGCTCTTCGAGCTCGAAAATACTTTTGTATGCTTTTGTTTTCAAAAAATAACGTTTTTTACAATTTTTTCTACAACGATATCTCTCGAACGAATAAACCGATTGAGACGTTTAAGGTGGCAGTCGACGCGTTTCATTGAGTTCTATAACTGATTAAATTTCGAAATTGATTCATCGAGTCATTTTTGAGAAATTTTCAAAATACTAAAAAAATTTTTTTTTTTATGTCTTTCGACAACGGTTTCTCTTGAAAGAATTAACCGATTTTGATGTTTGAGGTGGCATTCGACGCGGCTTATGAATCTCCAGAGCCCAGTCCATTTTGGACTTAATCCATCAAGCCCGTAAAAAGTTATCCAAAAAAAACATTTTTGAAAAAAGTTTATTTTTGGAATATCTCCGAACGAGCCCTGCCGATCAAGCTCAATTTTTTTTCAGCTTCAAGATATTAAAAAACTGCGTCGAATGACACCTTGACGATCAAAATCGGTTGATCCGTTCAAAAGTTATAGATATTTACATACGTACGTACATACGTACGTACGTACGTACGTACGTACGTACATACATACATACATACACTCGGACATCATCGTGAAATTAGTCAGAATAGCTTTCTAGGACCTCAAAACGTCGACATCTGTTGGAATTTCGATTTTCACAAATCGGACTGAAACCAATAACTTCCCGAATTTTTGAAAATTTGCAATTTTCTTAGCGGGAAGTTAAAAAATGCTTTATTTGAATTTGTAAATTATTATATCTTTTAAACTATTGAAGTTACGGCTTTTATGATTCAAGACAGTTTTATAGAGTAATTATTGGACTACTTAAAAATAATTTTTTTATATTTTTAATTTTAATTTGTTTATCATTTTTTTTTATTTATTCAAATTATTACACGGTTAAGGGTACGTTTTCTGGATTTTATTGGCCTTATATTCCTACCTAACGCCAATAATTAATGTTGTTCTTGCTATTTTCATTTAGTTTTGGAATTTCCAATTCATTACTTAACGTTTGTCAAAGCAAGAACTTAAAATTGTTGCCAGCAGTGCAGCCTGGAAGAAATTTACAGAATTGAATGAACTTTTTACAGAAATGTATAAATGAATAAATTGTCTAAAAGATCGGCTTGAATGTCTAAGACCGTATCATCAATAATTTAAAAGTTATAACAATTTATAAGTTGATAAAATAGTTGACCGCTTCAACTTTGATTGGGTAAAATATTTTAAAATTCAGTAAAAAATAGAGAAAATTTTTTTTTACAACTTTAATGCACACGGCTGTATTTGTAATTTTTTAAAGCTACGGAAAAAAATATAATGAAAGTGGAAATTTGTTTATAACAAATTGTTTATAAAATAAACAATGAAAATTTAAATAGAAAAAAAATTTTTTTTCATGATTGTATTGAGAATTGTAAATGATGATTTTTCAAAAAAAAAATGATTTCTTAATAAATAATTTAAATGGTGGATAAATGAAAAAAACAATTATTAACAATTAAAAAATTTTGTTAAGAAAAAATTTTTTCTTTAAAAATCATTATTTTACTAAGACAACAGAATGACAAAAAAAAATTTTTCAAAAATATTCAATTTGTCTATTTGTTTATACAAATTTTTTAAACAATTCATGTTAAAAATTTTTTAGCCAAGCTACTAAACGCAATATATGAATACAAAAACAACCACAATTACAGATTTCGGAAAAAAAATTTTTTTTATAGCATTAGCCGGATATTTCAATTTTTGATAACTTTGAAAAATCATTCTAAACAAATGAAAAAACTTTTATAAACTATTACAACGGAATCTTGTTCATTATTGTTAAGACAAGAGCTCCCAAAAGAAAAAAAATTTATAGACACATTTTTTAAACATTTTTAAGAGATTTTATAAAAACTCAAGTCTCCGAAAAATTTGTTAATTAACAATCAAATAACTTAAACAAAAATCGAGCTAAAAATTTTTTTTATGCGGGACTATATTCCTTTAAGTGTCTAGATGACACTATAATTTATTCAGATTTTCAAATTAATATTTTATGTTATAAAATAGTATATTTTACACCTCGGGCAGGAAAGTAAGAAATGTCTCAGATCTCATGTAATTGTTGGCCGAGGCGAAGCCGAGGTCAACAAACATGTGATCTGAGGCTTTCTTGTTTACTGCCCAAGGTTTAAATACTATTTTTCGCCTCGACGGAGGCGGAAAGCGTCAACTTCGTTTCACACAGCGGGAAAAAAGTTGACGCTTTTCGCCCGGAGGGGCGAAAAAATTATTTTATGTTGCATACTTTGTTCGGCGACGACGCACAGGCGCCGAAACGGCCGCGTGGAGCTTAACTTTCAACGTTAAATTAAAATTATAAATAATGGAGCTACAACTGGGGGAGTCGAGACTTATTTTACTGAAATTTTCTCCTCTTTTAAGATCTTTTTTTAAATTTCACATATCTTTAATACTTTTGAAGTTATAGCTAAAAAACGGAGATTCCCTTTTAGTCTCTTCGTTTTTTGTTTATAACAAATGGAATTTTTAATGGCGGATAAAAAAAAAAATACCCATTTCTCAGAATGAAATTCTGAATCCAATGCACCAATCGCCATATTTTTAAGAGTGGTTTAACGATTTTTCGCAGAAAACTCACTTCTCGACTAGACTAATTAATGAAGTCAGCCAAAGAAGTCAAGCGGACATGCAATGTTCGCATTATTCCCAAGTACAAGACCACTTGGATAAACTCTACCAACCAAGCGGTTAGGCATATTTGACTTGTATAGAAATAAAATTAAGCCTCAAATGTTTAAACCTAATTGAAAAAGGTTATTATATTAATGGGAATGGAATAGTCCACATTAAAAACGGATGCGAAGTCAGGAACGGAAAATATCTTCTCAAGAGCATAAATAAAGAAACGACTCAGCTCAAGATAACTCTGCCAAAATTAAATTTGACCCTGGAATCTCTCTTATCAAATGTATCGGCTCAACCAAAAGTACCCGGATTTTTCTCCAAAAGTAATATCGACCCTCTACAAAGTGCCGACAAATTCAAACTCTGAGGAGCAGGGCTAGAAGAAAACGAAAACCGAATGTTTGAGATTTCTCTCCACCACCAGGAAGACGAAACACACCGGAAAATGACGGCAAGAATTATGTCTGCTCCAACAGTGTTGGGAATCATTATCATTATCCCATTCTTTTTCAAATTCTGCTTATGTTGTAGAAGAAAATGCTCGTTCACCTGCAAGAAAAACCGAAAGTCAGTTGTAACAGTGCGTTCGAATTGGAAATCGAGCGCCAAAGTCTAGTTGACCTACGGCCATCTATTTGAATAATTTTACGATAATCAACACTCATCAGTCACTCGGGGCCATGTCAGAGGCCCCCTAGATCGAATTCTAATGAGACAATAGTGGGATAGTTTCCCACCCTCAGACTTCTTCTTTAAAAGGGCCAGCAAGCAGTTATTCGGAGACTTAGGCCCTGGCTACCACCCAGAGAGGACCAGTGGGGTAGTGGACTGATGACGCCTAGCGAGGTTCCTACTTTCAACCAGAGCTCATTATAATTTACTTGAGCCAGCTTAACGATAAGTCTAGTCACATCTGGTTATTTAGTCCAGTGATTATTTTATTTAATTTATTTTATATCTTTGAGTTTGTTTGTTTGATATTAATAGCCGCAGTGATTGATTTATAAATTCTTTATTCGAAGATCGTTTCAATTTACCACATTTCAAGTCAAACTTCTACACGCGCTCATTTAGTGAAGTTAAAAGTTAATTTAAAATTGTGCTGATGAAACTTGTGAGTGTTCTCTCACCAATGCTGTTCGTTTCCTGACATTTTCTATCACCAAAGATTGGGCCTACAACGTTGCTGCCACGTTTGCTGCCTACGCTTCTTGAGGGTCATTTTCCATCTACAACTACAGGAATGGAGCATGCAGTAAGATACAGCGTAAGTGGGATTCCGTCTTCCCCAAATTAAATTTATACTTGGTCTCCTCCCGCGTAAATTAAAATATCAAAACTTATATACTAAATTAAATTCAAACAAATTCTATTGGGGAAATTTTCATATTGTGAGCGGCTGAGGCAGCCGTTCGGCACACACGTGGCTCGGGCGATCACCGAAGTTAAGTAGTATCGAGCATGATTACTACTTGGCTGGGTGACCGTTTAGCCACGCGTTGGGCTCGAACGAAAGTCTCCGACCGTTAGGCGCGGAATGAAGATCCAGTGATCGGTAAAATGGGAATTTGAACGACTACTGGAGCTTCACTCAAACCGAAACTGTACTGGCTAGGTTTTCTCTGTGGTTTTCCTATGCCACTGCACCTCCATTGCACTAGGGAGGTAGTAGGGCATCACCGTAATGATGCAGTACAGTACAAGCACAAATCGGGCCACAGCCACACAAACCGGGCATAGGAAAATTGAGCTGAGTTGTAATTGTATACCATGTGACAGACCGATGGCCTACATACATGGTGAATTAATATAAAAAAAAAAAAAAAATAAATAAATAAATTTTCATATTGTAAATGGGTATTTGGTTAAATAAATGTAATATTTTCTCTTTGATAATGCAAAATCAAATCTTTCACTGAATAAATCACAAGACATTCCTTTCCTTTAATAATTAATAAGTGCAAATTTCAGGGAACGAGGCGAATCCCCCCAGCTCATAAGATTAAATTAATTAAGTTAATTATTAAGTAAACGTGGCCTGGACAAGAGCTAGCCCAGCTAGGCCCATCGGTTATACAGTGAAGAATTCTCAACATTCGAATAGAGAAACCAAACTTATTTGTGGAAATTGGCATGACGAAGCATCGACAAACCAAAATAAAATTGAGGTGATAGAGCTCCAAGATACGTTCAAACATCCATCTTCAAATAAATTTCATTCAACCAGCACCTCGTTCAGAACCAAATCAGCAGCGCCTCCAAGAGGAGAAAGAGTCTTCAGACTCAGCGATTGTGCGTCTCCAATTTAAGTAGCAGCAAATCTAGTTAAATAATGATTAGATGTAAAAACTGTTATATTAAAATTGTTGTCGAAATAAGAATCCTTTTCTAAAAATCGTTAATAATTAAATCAAATTACAAAAAAAAACAAAAAAAAAATAGAAATTCGTTTTTTTGGGACTTACATAGAAACCAAAATGAAAAAAAAAAAAAAAAAATATTTAATCATCAATCTTTATTTAAGCAAGATGTTTCACGTTATGATTTAATTTATTTAGCATTAATTAGTTTGTAAGATTGAATTTAATCATTACGCCAGCGGTGAGATAGCTGTCTGCTCGCAAACTGACGCCTGCACACTGCGTTTGTGTGAGCACGTGTGTGAATGAATTTTAATTTACTATTAAAAAATATAAATCGATGATTTTTATTAGTTTTAAGTTTATATTTATGATTTTGTGATATTTAGGCTGCAAAATCCACTATGACATTATGCCCCAACAACTGTTTAATATTTCATAATATTAAGATAGTTAATATTCTATATCCCCGGTAGTTGTTGGTCCCGCAGTAGAAAAATTCACGTGTGGGACTAGCACGCAGGTGAATATTATTAATTGATTTACAATCATTGCACTGAATGATACATATTCTTATTGTATAGATAATTGAAAATTTATTGTTAAGGTTTCTTTTGTTTAATTATCATTGGAATTGCACGTATAAATATATATATCTTACTTTCTTTAGTAATTCTCGCGTATCGGGTATATATATTGAAACGGTGTACCTACCCCTTTGGGTAGATAGCCACAAGGACAGGTACCCGTCCAACTGAAACCGACCTCTATACACGCTATTTTCTAGATAGCGTCAATTTTGTATTAGATCGCGCTGTCGTTCACGACGACGGCTTAGGTGGTCAAGCTGGCTTCACACCAGGACATAAAAGGTGACTTATTTTGAGCAGACGAAATAGCCAAGACTTACCTCGTGTTGCAGACTGAATAAGCTGGTACCCTTAGCCCGGTAGCTCAAAGTTGATGCGACATACACTTAACTTAGCGAGTGGTAGCGAAGGCGTTATTTATAATAATGAATCAACACGCAAATTAATAAGGTATTCACTGAAGTTTGTTTATAAATCGCTCACTCAAAGCATCCAAAAACCTCAACAACTCTCACTACTTTTTAAATGATAGAATAATTTTCCAATATGACGTAAGATTTAAGAATAGTATTTTTACTAATAGTATTTCTGAATATCCCACGTAGGAGAAATATATCCGGCTAACCGTGTCACGTGGCGCGCCAACCAAGAGTGAGCGTCTTGCCTCCAAAAATTCTCTGGTAATTCTTATTTATAGTAAGCCAACTTAGTAGCGTCTAGGGAATCGCTAGGGCTTGTCGGCATCGTAATAGCTGTAACAGTGGAGCGAGTCCACATTCAGTCGTTCTGAATTATAACTAGCCAGAAATGAACTTTTTTCGGGGTTATGTAATATTTATACAACAATACTATCTTAAAATTTAAAAGCAGTTCTATAGAAACATTAAATATATACCTTAAACCGATAGGGCATTTGTTTGATAACATTTGACTTAAATATACAGTAATTTCATAGTATAAATATAAAACATATGATCTAGTAAAATTTTGAAATATAAAATTAAATTTATAAACAATTTAATATAATTGTCTTTATTATAAGACTCATAATGACCAAGTATGTTTGAAGTTTCTAGTAGTCTACATAAATTAAATTATATTGGTGACAAGAAATTATTTTCAATTTCCCGCTACGAAAATTGAATTTTCATAAATTCGGGAAGCTATCCCGGGTTAGAATCTTACTAATGCAGTTGTGGTCATCAATAAGTCGAGCGTTTTTCCTCTGGATTAAAAATTTCCAATTCAATTAGAAATTCAATTATTTGCATGTCTGATAACCTCTGCGTCGCCAAAATGATTAAAAAAAAAAAAATTTTTTTTTAATTCTGATAAAATTTCTGTACGTAGACATATCAAGTCATATATGGCCGTATCAAGCTATTTATAGTCATACATTGTCATACCTAGCCAATTTACATACATGGCCATGTATGGCTATACACGGTCATGTATGAAATTTACTATAATATGATAGAATTAGGTGTTAACATATTTATACTATGGCATTTCTCCATAACTATACAACTCTCCTTAATATTCCTCTATTCTGCATATTTCCATGACACAACAATTCTATGAAAAAATTTTTCTATTTAAAAATTTTTCTGTGTTGGCCAAAGTCAGTTTCAACATTTCTCTATTAGAAAAAAAAAACTAAGTTTTATGAATGATTTTATATCTTACTACCAGCAATCGCGTGGTGCTACCATCCAATTATTTTAATGTAAAATTTTTAAAAGTTGTTTCTATAAATATTCCATGTTTTTTCAAAATTAATACATTTTTTTCATGCCTGCTATTTTCAATATCAAACTCATGCATTAAATAACTATTTTTATTTCTATTCTATTTAATTATAATAAAATACTAACACAGTCACGGTTCAGATTTAATGACGCCATTGTCTTGTTATTGTTGTTTGTAACATTATTTTCATTATTATTGTATTGTTGTTGGAATTTCACGGTAGCGCCACGCGATTGCTGGTAGTAAGACATAAAATCATTCATAAAACTTAGTTTTTTTTTTCTAATAGAAAAATGTTGAAATTGTCTTTGGTCAACATAGAAAAATTTTTAAATAGAAAAATTTTTCCATAGAATTGTTGTGTCATGGAGATATGCAGAATAGAGAAATATTAAGGAGAGTTGTATAGTTATGGAGAAATGCCATAATATAAATATGTTAACACCTAATTCTATCATATTATAGTAAATTTCGTAGAGACTTAGTTTTCATAGAGATATATAATATAGAGATATTTTAGACATGACTTATTTTCGCATATATTTATATTTAGTAAAATAAGTTTACATAGAGATAATTTTACATAGAATTATTTTGCAACATAAATATATTCAATATTGATATTTTCGCATAGAAATCTATTTGAGAGAGTTGTATGTTCCCGTGAAAAAATTTTCTGATATGGCCTAATATGGCTTGATTTCGGCGGTTCATATCAGGCCTGATATGGAAATTGGCCATATCAGAAAATATATGTACAGATAAGATTTGATATGTTCTGATATGGACATATCAGACTATATATAGTGAGATTAACATTGTTATCTCGGGAACTAAATTTATAGATAATTTTATAAAATTGTGTATAACTTCGTAAAATTGTACATGCAATAATTGTCATGAAAAAAAAAAAAAAAAAAAAAAAAAGAAAAAAAAATCTGGGCATCGGTTGACCCTGCGGGCCAGCCCCAAAACTTCCCGCTGTTTTCGAGCTCAAGGAGCTCAAAAACATCGTTGTAAATACATTTTCGAGCTCTTCGAGCTCGAAAATACTTTTGCATACCATTATTTTCGAAACAAACAGTTTTTAGCATTTCTTTCTCCCGCGATAACTCTCAAACGAATTATCCGATTTAGATGTTTAAGGTGGCAATCGACGCGTTTTAATAAATCCTAAAGCTGATTAGATTTTTGGATTGTGTGGTTGAGTTGTTTCAAAGATATTCGCAAAAAACTGTTTTTTATCATTTCTTTCTCCAACGATAACTCTCGAACGAATTATTCGATTTAGATGTTTGAGGTGGCAATCGACGCGTTTCATTGAGTTCTAGAGCTGATCAGATTTTGAAGTCGATCGTATAAGTCGTTTTCAAGAAATCAATAAAAAACTAAAAAAAAAAATTTTTTTTTTTTCGTAATTGGCCAATATCTTCGAGTCTACTTGGTCAAATGATCTGAAATTTCCAGAAAAGTTGATGGCCAAAAAACTCTTTCGATTGCCGCCTTAACCATCCAAATCGGTTTATTAGTAAAAAAGTTATAAAGAGTTTACATACATACATACACACACACACACACACACACACACACACACACACACACACACACACACACATACATACAGACACTCGGACATCATTCTAAAAATAGTCAGAATAGCTTCCTAGGACCTCAAAACGTCGACATCTGATGAAAACTCGATTTTTGAAAATCGGGGTGAAAACAATAACTTCCCGAAATTTTTGAAAATCATCGATTTTCTAAGCGGGAAGTTAAAAATCCATCCAGGTCATGGGTTCGAACCCGAGTACTTCTGATTCTAAGTCTGATCTATTAACCACTCTGCCAAATCATGAACTTGAAACGTAAAGTTGATTATATCTATTTGGATAAAATTGAAACTAAGAAAATTAAAGACATCAGATAAATGATTGATGTGGTTACTTGTATTATATTCAATTGTTATTGTTTATAGAGTAACGAGACCATTAACGGTATACCCACCAGTAACGGGGCAAGAACTACTTTTTTTGGTAAAAGAAAAAAAAAAAGTTCAAGATTTTTAAACTTATAAGTTTTAAAAAAGTATACATAAAAATTTAATAATAATTAAACTTTTTTCAATTTAAAATCTCAATTTTTTATATTTAAATTCATTACGAAAATTTGAAATTCTCTCAGAGATTTAAAAATTGATCTCGTTAGCTTATTGGAAAAATTTTTCAACAAAGTTTGTGCACTTTATACAATTTATAAATGCGGTAAATTAAAATATTTAACAGACTTCATAAGATTTATTGAATCATTATAAAATCGGTTGTTCCGAACAATGTTACGTTATTTGGTCATTTCTAAATTATTTTACCAAACGTATGTATACGAAAAACTCGAAAAAACTAGTATACGTGCCCATATCAAGCCATATCAAACCTGATCAAGATTTTTTTTGACAAGCATATTAAAATATATATACCCTTATCAAGTTATATCAGGTTATATGAAGACATATAAAAAAACTTATATACAAGCATATCAAGTCAGATCAAGACACATCAAATCTGATATCGACATATCAAGTTGATATGGCTTGATATGGCCAATTTTTATATCAGACTATATCAGAATATATTAAAATTTATATATGGGCATATCAGATCATATCAGGTCAGATATGAATATATCAAATTTTTTGATATGGCCATATCAGGTCATATAAGGCTTGATCAGAAAAGTTTTTCACGGGTTGGTAGAGTACTAAAAGTAGGAAAGTAAAAAGTACGCTTGTAACCAGGTACGGTATGAATACATGGCGCTGATTGTATATCCCTAAGTTATATTTGGAAACTATATACTCTCCATAGTTATATGTTGTGTAAAGTTGGGTTCGCTTTATTTGGTGATTTTAGTATCAAAATCATTAATTGAATAATATTATAATTCAAAATGCCATTAAAATTTGTGTTATCACAAACAAATAAAAAGCAATTGTACGATGAAGGTTACTTATATACCCAGAAAGCTGATGTAAAAAAAGGAATATCGTGGCGTTGTGTAATGTATCATTCCACGTTTGCTTGTAAAGCCATTATTTACACTGACTCTGATAAGCGTACTAGTTAGTATTTTAGTATTAAGGGTTTATTGAATCAATGAATGATTTTAATAACATTTGGATTCTAATATTATAGGAAATGTTATTGGAGATCAACCTAGCCATGTCCGTGCTTCTGAATTATCTGTCTTTCTAGCTAAAGTTGTTATGAATAAAATTCAAAAAAGAGCCATATCTAACGATGACAATCCTGCATCAGCTATTACACCCGCCATTTTAAATGTTTCATCGCCTGTTGTTGCTCGATTACCAAAGATGGTGTCTATGGCACGTGATATTTAACGAGCTAGGAATGCTGTGATGCCGTTGTTTCCAGAAGTTAATTCAAGGAAAGATTTAGTTATACCTGATGCTTATACTGTTAATAAAAAAAAGACGAGTTCCTCTTTTATGATAGTGGTGGTAGTAAATCACGTTTTTCAATTTTTGCAACAAATGAAAATTTACAATCGTTAGGTGAGTATCCTAATTGTGCTGGAGACGGAACATTTTCTTCAGTTGCTAAGATATTTAAGCAATTATATACCATACACGCACTTGTAAACGGCAAGTTGTTGCCATTAATTTATATGCTTTTGCCGAATAAAACCGAACAAATGTATACTAATGCATTAACTGTAATAAAGAACCGTGTACCTGGCTTACAGCCTAGAAGAATAATTATTGACTTCGAAGCAGCATTTATGACAGCGCTTACAACATGATTTTCAGAAGCAAACATGTCAGGTTGCTTCTTCCACTTTACCTAATCATTATGGAGAAATATGCAGTCACTAGGATTACAAATACTATATAATAGAAATGTTCGATTCGCACTGAACATTAAAATGTTAATGGCATTGGCATTCGTTACTGTGCAAGATGTTTGTGATGCATTCACAGAACTTATTCAGTCGACATATTTCGACGATCATGAGGTTGGATTGGAGCCTCACGTGAGTTATTTTGAGAAAACTTGGGTCGGTGTATTGTCACGTAGTGGCAAGCGCCGTCGAAACCTCATTTTCCAATTAAATTAGGGAACTGTTATGATGCCGTTATGAATAAAGAAATGCGATGTATAATGGTATCGAAGGGTGGCATTCGTGTTTTAATGCCAAAATTCGTATGAGTCATGCATCCATGGGTAAATTTATAAATGTTATAAAAGATGAACAGACGATTACTAAACGGTTTATAACACAACTTAACACCGGTATGATTGTAATGCCCAAACGAGAAAAAATGTATGCTAATTTTGATAGTCGGTTGAAAAAAATTGTAGACCATTATGATAAAAAAAAAATTAAAATATCTTCATGACATTGCGATTCTTCTGAGTTGATAATAATTATATAATTCGTTAGATTTTCTCAATTATAATTATTAATGTTCTTATTATCATTATGATTTCTTTCATAACTACTGATGTGAGCGATATCTATGCAATACATGTTAATTATTGATAAATAATATTCATTAAATTATATTAAATTATATACAATAAGAAAGTGTACCTGATTTATATAAAAATATAACATTTATTTTATATGAATAAATTTCATAATTATACTCAATAATCGTAGTATTTTTATTAAATTTCAATGTTAATATTTACATAAATCTATAACGATAAAATCGTACTTGATGGTTATTGTTATTCAGGTAATTTTATAACAAAGTTATTTTAGTTCAGGTTATTTTGTTACGAGGATATTTTGTCCCCGGTTATTTTGTCCGAGGGCAATTTGTTACGGAACCCGGGTAAAAAAAAATTATATATAATTATATATAATTATGCATAATTATATACGAAAAATGGCCCTATATAATTATATATAATTACATATAACTATATATAATTATATATAACTATATATAATCATATATAACTATATATAATTATGTAGAACTATATATAATTGAATTTCTATGCAATTTGTTAAATAAATTGTGAATTTTTGTACAGTAGAGGCTCTACGCTTTTTATTTAAATCATTTTTTTTTATAGTCCAAGTTTAATTTCTAAGAAAAATTATTTATGGAAACATTGATAATAAATATTTTTGTCATTATGTAATATAGAATATACTATATTACCATCAAAAAAGGTACTTGACACTCTGCCAAATAACGGAAGCGTACCCGGGCCAGAATAGTCTCAAGTTTCGAATTTAACAGTTCTGAAATAAGTTTCTTACTAGAGACACACTACAAGTGGTGGGCGCGATCTCGTGGCGAGCTCCGAACTACTTCCACTGCTGCTTATAGCACCGGTGACTTCCCTCTCCTACATACATATATATTGGGGTGTCCCAAAAAAAAAACAAATACTTTTTTTTAAACTCTTATGAGCCCAAAAGTTACTTTATATTATAAAAAAAAACTTCACCTAATTTTAGCCAGTTATCTTTAGACTTGAACTATCACAAAGGGGGTCCCCTTTCCCATTTGAAATACACGCGAAAATTTTTCAGTTTAGTTTTTAGTTATTAAGACTATAAAAAATTTTTTTTTTAATTCTGCCTGGTATAATTTCGTAGGAAATAAAATTCTCTACAAAAAGTGCTGATGCAATTTGTACATCAAACAAACTGGGAAAAAGTTACGGGGCGTCAAACATCGACAAAAATGTAGTTTCCTCAGTATTAAATTATTTTTTGTTGTTTTTTATTTTAATTCTATCGAAATTTTGTTTTCAAATAATGACAAGCACGGTCTTGTAGCGAATTTAATTTCCTACAAAAAGTATCCGGTATTATATATACGTCAAATGAATGCGGAAAAAGTTAAAGGGTTTTAAATATCAATGAAAAATCAAGTTCACTTTTCGTTGATATTTAAGTTCAGAAAATTGATATTTTTTAAACTTGTTTTTTCGTTGACATTTAAATCTCTGTAACTTTTTTTTCATTCATTTAACGTATGTATGATATCAAATACTTTTTCTAGGAAATTAAATTTCCTACAAGACTGTGCTTGTCATTATTTGAAAAAATTTTTTTTGATCGAATAAAAATTAAAAATAACAAAAAATAATTTGAGGAGACTAAATTTCTGTCGATCTTTGAAGCCCCGTGCCTTTTTCCAGTTTGTTTGACGTACATAATGCATAATCACTTTTTTGTAGAGAATTGATTTTCTACAAAATGATACCAGGTTGAATTTAAAAAAAAAAATTTTTCACAGACTTAAAAACGGAAAATTAAAATGAAAAGTTTTCGCGTGTACTTTAAATGGAAAAGGGGGCCCCCATTTGTGATAACTCAATTTAAAAGATCTTTGGCTGAAATTTAGTGAGAATTTTTTTAGTAATATAAAGTAATTTTTGAGCTCATAAGAGGTTAAAAAAAAAAAACAAATTTTGCACACCTCGAGCGCGAAAGCGCCGGGAGTGCTCTACTGTCGAACAGCCGAGATAACCCAATGCACTCATATATATTTGATTCTGTTATTCTTATGACGTAATTAATACATTTAATTTAGGCATTTATAGAAACTAGATATTCCAATGAGAATGATAAAAATATTTTCAGATTGATTCACTTCAATATACATGTAAAAAAACACGATTAAAAGTTTGTTTACAGCGACGTCCGCTGGTCTGTGCGTCCGTTTGTTACCAGCACAGAGCTCATCAGACGCAATTAATAAACTCAAACTTTTTTTTATAAGCTTCCGTTTATCCGTGTGAAAGTCCCTTTCGAATTTCGTTAACGAAATCCTTATCTGTCAAAAGATATTTAATAAAACTAATAAAAAAAAGTCGATGAATTTTCTGAGATTTCTATATATTTAGCGCCGTATGTCTTTCTGTCTTTATTTTTTATACAGGCGTGCTTGTACACCTCGCTCACTCTTTTTTCTTTTTTTTATTATAGGGGAGGGTGGGGCAGAGCGGCCCCCCTAAGCCAATTATTACTTTTTGTGGCTTTCAACCATCAGATCACTTTACTTTTGTCCTATTTCGAACAAATTTATGGACATTTTGCCGAAATTCTGAAAAATAAAAAATATGTTTTTTGTGGGGCAGAGCGGCCCCCCTCCAAAAAATGATAAAAAGTTTTTTTTTCTTTGTTTTTTTTTTTTTTTCTTAAATTGTTTTCATCATTAAGAATGTATTTCTTTCTCTTGAAAAATATTTTTGGTTTATATTACTCAAAAAAAAATTTTTAAGGTGTAATAAATCGTTCACCCTCGATTAGCTTATAATTACTAATTATTATTTAATAAATAAAAAAAAAAATTCTATATTTCTAATTTATCATTATTTTGAACCCAAAAAACGTGTTTTTTAATTTTTTAGATTATGGTTAGTTTTACTTTATTTCAAACATTTATCAACTAAAAAAAAAATTTTTATTTTTGAATATTTTTAGTGACCAAATTTGCATCAGAGATAAAAAATCAGCCAAAAAATATGATAAAATCATTTTTCCAGAAGTTTCGGCTGGTTCATTTTGCCCCAGGTGTCATGCGTAGAGCTAAAAATGCACAAACATATCGGATTTATAGTAATTAGACGAAAAAACAAAAATTTTTTTTTTTTATCAAAATTTCAGGGGGCCGCTCTGCCCCAGGGGGCTGCTTTGCCCCACCCTCCCCTACACGCTACTAGCGCCTCTGAACGGAAAAATGAACCATCCCTGCTTATAAAACCCGTTAGATTCTTACAAGACCCTATACTTAACTATAGCCCTTCTTATAGAACTCAAAAACTCTAAGGGAATATATGACAATCTATTTTTTTGAATTCTATAAGAATTTTTTTTTTTAAACAGGGATTGATTTTGTTTTTTTTTTTCTTATTTTATCGGGAATGTTTTTTTTTATCATCAAACTTTGCTGATATCATAAGGTTCTACTTTACCATCAAATAATTTTATTTATTCTATTATTCAAAAAAATACATGCAGTCACCGAATAATAGTTTCTGATTAGCTACTAAGTCTTTTTTTTTTTTAATGCCAACTGATGTTTATTAAAAAATTTTGTACTTAAAAATAAAGATTAATAATTTGTATATTTTACTGTAACATACACCTTCGAGGTGTGCACTTTTGGATTTTCCAAACTTTTTTGTTTTTTGTGGTATCCAAAAATTCAAAGTATAAATAAAAATGATAATTTTGGTACCACTCCAGGCTCCTAATGGTATTAAGGTTTGTTTCAATCAATTTTTCTATTTTCCGTTTGAATAACACGGAAAAAAAAAAATTTTTTTTTTTTAATTTTTTAGCTCACAAAGCAATCAACGGATTTTTAAGCACAATAAATGTTTTCGCAGTAAATTGAACGCTCTACAAAAAAAGTCACACATAATTTTTTGATAAATCCCACTGTTCAAAAGTTACTTAAGCTTCAAGTCAAATTTATAGCAAATTTAGAGATTTTTTTACTTTTCCGGTGAATTTCGAAAAACAAAAAATGATAAGAGACTTTTTTTGTTGAGCGTTCAATTTCCTACGAAGTCATTTATGGTGCATGAAAATCCGTTGATTGGTTTGTGAGCTAGAAAATTAAAAAAATAAAATATTTTTTTTTTTTTAAACAACCATATTTACATATATATCTTCACTCCCAAGTTATTTTTCTCTATTTTCTATTTTTGTATAGAATTATATATGATTCATATGGAATTATATGTTTTTATATATAATTATATATAACACTAAAGAAAATGACAGATGATCATATATAATTATATGCAATTATATATAATTGTAAGTAACTACATATAATTATATATAATTCTGTATAATTATATATGATTCTATATAAATCATATATAATTCTATATAAATCATATATAATTATATAGAACTAGCAGATCCTGCCCGCTTCGCGGGCAATAAATATTGTATTACTAAGATAAATTATCACATGTATATATTATATTATATACATATATATATATTATAAAAGAGGTGTTTGTGCCTATAATACGATTTGAAGTAGAAACTAACTTGATAACTATGAGGGTGTGAAAGATGGGAGTTAAAATAATATGAACTTTGAAAATGGATCTATGATTGATGGTGAATATTCTACATTGTTTTAGGAATTTCAAGAATAATCTAGACATTTCGGGAATAATCTTGAAATCTCAGTTCTAACATATAAATTAGTTTTCCAAATTATTCAAAAATTAATTCTAATTAATCTGGAATGCTTCAAAATGAATTTGGTTGATTTAAATTACTTAAGATTAATTTTAATTAGTCAAGAATGGTCTGGATTGTTCTAAAAATTTCGAGACACATCTAGAATGCTCTAAACCGCACTTAGTTGATTTAAATCACTCAACATTCATTCTAAATAGTCTAGAATGTTCTAGATTGTTGCGAATATTTGGATAATCATTCAGAAAGCTCTAAATTACAATTAGTTGATTCAAATCTTATAAAAATGATTCTAATCGGTCTAGAATGTTTTGCAAGGATCCGAAAATAACATTCTAGAAACTTCAAATATATATATATATATATATATAGGTATGTATTTACATTAATGTAAATGTAAATGCATTAAATTAAATTACATTAAAGTTCAATAAATTAAATTACTCAAAAATGATTTCATTGATGTTGGATGCTTCCGATTGTTTTAAAAGTTTGGAAAACGTGATAAAAGTTGAAATATATATCTTGAAGTCGTAAGTTATACGAAAATAATCGGAGTAGCCCGATCGAAAAATAGTTTAGAACTATCGGAATTAATTTGAGGGGATGTTCGACGTTCAAATATTTTAGAACTTATCAAATCATTGTCGAAATTTCAGAGCAAAAAATTTAACATGTAAATAAAATCACCACCAAAAAAACCCAGCGAAGCGGGCGTTCACAGCTAGTATATATATATGTAATAAAAAATTTTTATTAAAACTATTATCTGCATAACAATAAAATTTCTCAACATTAAAGTTACTATCAGACATTTAAAATAAAATTTTTGTATTTTAAAACAAAAATTGAATTTGATGATGATCATTATAATTATTATAAGTATTTTCAGTACTTTCTAAAATATTAAGGTAAAAACCTCATCTATATCCGCTCTCTTTTCATTGGAGTGAGATTAAATCACTCAATATAAATTGATAAATAAAATGAAAAATCATATTGTTAGTTTTATCTAGTTTCAAGTATCAAAATAAAATTTTACTTTGAAAAATAATGTTGATAATGAATTATTATTAATTTTTTAAGCAAGGTTCTTGAGTGTATTCGTAGTCGCTCACTTAAAGTTGTCATGTACTATTACTCGATCAACACATGGCTCTATACTCGCTTAAAGTCAATATCAATTAAATTATGATAAGTTTATTGATTTGGAAAATAATTTATAAATTATGAAACTTTATTTTTACATAATATAAAATTTCATGAATTTCAAAAATATATATAATAAGATATAGTTCTAACCATTCTTAAATAGTCTAACGAATGAACGTTAAAGCGGAAAATGCCCGGCAGCCCTGATTAAAAATACTCATTGGGAGGGATTGAAAATTTTTTCAATCCTTTTCAATCCCTACAGAGGTATTGAAAAGTATTGAATGGGATTGAAATTTGGATGATTTGAATACTTTGTAATTCTTAAAATGGAATTGAAAAGTATTGAAAAGAATTCAATCTTTTATTATTCCAATACCTTTCAATTCCAAAGTGGAATTCGAAAGTATTGAAAAGAATTCAATCTTTTATTATTCCAATACCTTTCAATTCCAAAGTGGAATTCGAAAGTATTGAAAAGAATTCAATCTTTTATTATTCCAATACCTTTCAATTCCAAAGTGGAATTCGAAAATATTGAAAACAATAATTCTAAAAATGTAACTTCATCTCAAAATAAACTCGTTTTGATAAAATGTAATGTAAACCCAAAAAAATTTGTAAGAATATGATAATAAAATTGAGTTTTTTTATGAGAATCTGTATTTCTTAAACCTAAGATAAGTTACTTGATAAGGTAATTCGTTATTAAGTGAATTTATGAAGATTTCGATTCGATATTGAGAAATTGAAATTTCACACTTCTTACACAACAGAATTCTTACAATCATAATTGGAATAAAATTAATGACGGGCATCATGACAATTATATTTTTCTAATTACTCAGATTTTAATCCGTGCAGAATAATTATAATTTTTTTTTTATAATGGAAAAACTGTAGAACATTAAAAGCGACATTGATTTAAATATTTTTTAATTCTTTGCTGTTTCCTGAATTTAATATTATTTTGTTGGAAGAACTACAGAAAAAATAAAAATTTTCAATTCATTTGAATTCCTTTTAATCCCACACTCGATCCGAAATGTGATATTATTTAGGTATTGAGAAGGATTGGAAAAGATTCAAAAATTTCAATTCATTTGAATTCCTTTTAATCCCACACTCGATCCGAAATATCGGATTATTTAGGTATTGAGAAGGATTGGAAAAGATTCAAAAATTTCAATTCATTTGAATTCCTTTTAATCCCACGCTCGATCCAAAATATCGGATTATTTAGGTATTGAGAAGAATTAAAAAAGATTCAAAAATTTCAATTCATTTGAATTCCTTTTAATCCCACACTCGATCCGAAATATCGGACTATTTAGGTATTGAGAAGGATTGGAAAAGATTCAAAAATTTCAATTCATTTGAATTCCTTTTAATCCCACACTCGATCCGAAATGTGATATTATTTAGGTATTGAGAAGAATTAAAAAAGATTCAAAAATTTCAATTCATTTGAATTCCTTTTAATCCCACACTCGATCCGAAATGTGATATTATTTAGGTATTGAGAAGGATTGGAAAAGATTCAAAAATTTCAATTCATTTGAATTCCTTTTAATCCCACACTCGATCCGAAATGTGATATTATTTAGGTATTGAGAAGGATTGGAAAAGATTCAAAAATTTCAATTTATTTGAATTCCTTTCAATCCCACACTCGATCCGAAATATCGGATTATTTAGGTATTGAGAAGGATTGGAAAAGATTCAAAAATTTCAATTCATTTGAATTCCTTTTAATCCCACACTCGATCCGAAATGTGATATTATTTAGGTATTGAGAAGGATTGGAAAAGATTCAAAAATTTCAATTCATTTGAATTCCTTTTAATCCCACACTCGATCCGAAATATCGGACTATTTAGGTATTGAGAAGGATTGGAAAAGATTCAAAAATTTCAATTCATTTGAATTCCTTTTAATCCCACACTCGATCCGAAATGTGATATTATTTAGGTATTGAGAAGGATCGGAAAAGATTCAAAAATTTCAATTTATTCGAATTCCTTTCAATCCCACACATGACCCGAAATGTGATATTATTTTGGTATTGAAAAGTATTCAGAAAGATTAAAAATATCAATTCTTTTGAATCTTTTTCAATTCCTCGGAAGTTTAGAAATTCTCATATTATTTTGGGATTGAAAAGTATTCATTTTGTGTCCAGATGGAAATGTTGGGGTATAGAAAGTATTCAAAAGTATTCAATTCTCATCTTTTTCAATCCCTCCCAATGAGTATTTTTAATCAGGGAGAGCATGATTTTGAAAACAGTCACTCAATTTGAATTCATAATCTATTATAAAATAATTTGATACATGATATTTTAACGTATTTAAATTCACAAATAATTATTCATTAATACTAATTTTTCCAGTTGAATTTTTTTTTTTTATAAAAATTATAAAAAACGCATTAAACAGTGAAAGTGAGCAACTAATGATACTAAGGGTATATAGGGACTTTTACTTTAATTAGAAAATCAAATAAAATTATATCATATCAAAAAAAGGACAGATTCATGTATATTAATGTTCTTTTGTTTTATTTGAAAGAAAAAGAACAATCGATAATCGATAAAATTTTTTAAAACAAAATCTATAAAAATATAGTTTTTATCATCAAAATCATAATAATATATAGTTTAAAACCTTCTTTAAAACACGCAGAATTTTGTGGTGTAAATTTCATGTCAAAATATTCAGTAGTTTTTACGTGATGCGCGTTCAAAAAAAAGGCCTGTCATTTTATAGATATAGATATATGATTATATTGAATTATATATAATTTTTTTTACCCGGGAACCCAATATGTGGCTCAATCAAACACAATAATCAATAATACTTGGCTATTTCGCCATAAACAATTTAAAAATAATATAAATTTTTCCCCTGGGAGTTGAGTTCATCAACACACGGAGTCCAGTTAGATTAATAAGTAAATTCAATATTTATATACAAGAAAAATATAATTTCAATAATAAATAACATCAATTTTTAATTAAATTAAACACAAATTATTTCATCTGAATTGATTTAAACAATAAAATAACTACAATAGTTGTGTATTACGTTATCTCTCAACACGTGTGAGAAAGAGAAAAAAACGGGAATACCCTCACTCACACTCAAATAAATTTTTCTAATACAGTGATAATCTTTATAATAATAATTAATAATTCATTGATTAAATTAGTTGACCACTGGGGTATTTAATGTAAATTAAATAATACAATCAATAATTTGCAAATAAAATAAATGATAACAACAATATCCTACAGATTTCTCATGAAGATTTTATCTAAAAGTTACGTCCTGAAGTCGTGTCCGCTTGAGATCCGCCGGCGCGAATTATTTGAATTGGACGTGACTCTAGATCTTCGGATACTTGGGTAGTTCTCAAAAGCTTATCTCTTTGACTATTTTTAGATGCGTACTTATTAGTATACGTGTAAAGAAAATATATTATTGTTAACAATTCTATTATTTAAATATATCGATTCGGCGGGTCTTAGGTCGGTCACTTATCATTTAAGATTTAAAAATTGGCAGATCCATTTAACAAGCAGGCTGGGACGTAACACTCCCCCACCCGGTGGACAAGCGCCCCGCTTGTTTTGGGCCTTATTTCTCCTCGGGAAAAAATGTTATGACCGTCCTAGTAGTAGTTTTCTATCCTACACGGAAAAAAAATTCCTGTTGCTGCAACAGGAGGTGGTCATGTTGCAGCAACAGGAAAAAATCCTGTTGTAGCAACAGGAAAAATCCTGTTGTAGCAACAGGATTAATACCGTTGTGGCGACTTGATAGTGAAATACCCTGATAGCCAAGTTGGCGAGAAACTGACGAGAAACTTGTAGCCGCAACTGGACACTAAGTTGACCGCCAACAATTGGTACCTCCAATAGTTGATAGACATTTTCTAAGAAAGTTGGTGGCAAAAGTTGGAAATTCAATAAGTTGACGATCACTTTCTGAGAAAAGTGTTGACAAAAGTTGCTTGCAAAAGTTGGTGGTCATAAGTTGACGGTAAGTTTCCTTTGAATTTTCTCCGAAACTTGCATTTCAGTTGCGGCTCCATACTGGCACCAACTTTCTGAGAAAGTTGACGGTAACTTGTAGCCAAAAGTTGCAAAAGCTGAAGTTGTAGATAACTTGTCGTCAAGTTGGTCGGAAACTAATGAATGACTAACTTTTTCACGATCAACTCATGTTATCAGGGTATAGTTACACACAGTAAAAAATTTTGCGTCATTGCGTCAAAAAACTTAGTGTTGAAAATTTTTTTGTGATATATTTAACAATTTTTTGTGTTGATTTAACAGAATAAATGTTAAATGTACACATAAAACTATTAAATATTTAACACTAAGGTTTTTGATGCAATGACGCAAAATTTTTTACTGTTTAACTATATTTTACTATTAAGTCGCAACAACAGTATTAATCCTGTTGCTACAATAGGATTTTTCCTGTTGCTACAACAGGAAAAAATCCTGTTGTTGCAACATGGCTGCCTCCTGTTGCAGCAACAGGAATTTCCTGTTGCTACAACAGGATTTTTTCCTGTTGCTGCAACATGACCGCCTCCTGTTGCAGCAACAGGAATTTTTTTTCCGTGTACCTATCTTTGAGTTATGTGGAATCCATATACTGACCTGTAGCCCAACTTAAATTAGTGTTGCAACAATCTGATGAAAACTTTGGTTTTCTGAAATTCGATCGTTATTTATCTCGATATATCGAAGATATCGATTAATCATATGTGTATAATTGCTTTCCTTATTTTCTGTAAAAACAATTTTAAGTACATATAGGGAATAAATGAAATTAAGATGATAATAATTTTTCTAAAAAAAACTACTGTATGTTTGTAAACTGGCTGTGTAACCAATTTTATGTTTTTATTATTCGAGGTTTTTTTTTTTCTTTTGAAATATTAGAATAAAGAAAAAAAAGTTATTAAATACTTAAATTTGTTCTACATTATTTAAAATTTTAACTTAAGAATTTCAAACGTGTCTTTTTTTCTATCTATTTTTTTTTTTTAATGACCATACATTAAGAATTCAATTTTCTTTCAATCCGGTTGTTTGCTAACGTCGGTTAACATCTTCATTGTTTTTTGTCTTTCTATTTTTGATTATTTTTGTTTTATTCTAATTCTCTCATTATGGCGAGTGATAAACTCGTGCGTCATAAGTTTCTTTTAAAAGAAGAGAGAGCGAAAAAAGTTATATATATATATATATATATAGCTATTAATCGCCTGCTTTGCTAGGCATTTTGTAACGTTAGACGACTTTATAATTTGTTACGATTAATGATGCCAAAATCCTAGCATTTACCTTTCGAAGATCCGTGAATATTCTTTTTTTTTTTGTACTTTTCTATGAAAAAAAAAAATGTAAGCTGTAAAAATCTAGAATAAAGTCAATTTTTAATACTCCAGCTAGCTCCATGAAAGTCGGCTTCATAAAAAAAACAACACTGATTTATGATTAAATGTTCAAAAAAATATTTTCAATTATATCGTCGTTAATTTTCATATATCGTAGTGTAAAGTGAGCGAATGCGCAAAAAAGATCTAGTTTAGGTGTGATGTAATCTTAACAACTAAAAAATTACACAAATTATTATAATAAATAAATTAGATATTGACACTATTTACACTTAAAACTGTGAGAAGACAATATGAAACAGCGAATGCAACAAAATGTATATGCGATAACCAAGAATAATTCTATTAAAGCAGAGTGGTTTTAGAGTACGAGGTTGTACTCTTGAATTCAGGAGCGAAAAGACGTTGTAGAAGAGAAATCAAAATGGCTGGTGAACTTGGCGACTTATCGTTTGGAAAACTTGTTGTCGACTTGGCAGCCTTGCTGCATAAGACGAATTTTCCCATTAGCTTAAGCGCGCGTCAATGAGAAGTAGTTGATAGCGAAGTCTCTCATTGGATGGCCAATATAAAACAAATTATATGATTGGCCGGCTTGCAGCGGGTTCTCAAGACGTCTTGACACGGCCGTGAGCTAGAAATTGTATGTACAGGGCCCAAATAGCGAGTGACCCGGCACTGTACTGACTTTCAGTCAGTAGCGAGTTCGGCAACTCACGGCTGTACCGGAAATGCACGAAGCTTTTCAAATTGCCTAAGCTCGTGACTGAACACGTAGCTTATATTCAATTTAGATATTAGTATTGGAGGTCTTTTGGTCAAATTACAAAAATTTCTGATTCACTCCCCCGCTACCCCCAAAATTCCTCGATAGAATGCAATTCCTTGAAAAAAAAAAATGAACACATTGATTTTCTCATGTTGCAACTTCTATGCATTCAAAATTTCAAAAATTATGTCTTTTTTCCATAAATCAGACACATATACATTTTTGACGCCCTTATAAACCGCTGGAATAGTAGACATTCTAAGAAATAATTCTGCTCTTGATTCCCTTGTGCGTAAATAACATTCACTTGTAGGTTCAAATCTGTAGGTCTTGAAGTTAAAAAATGTATTCAACAGTTTTCACGCCCCTACAAACTCCATTAGAGTCGATTTCATATAAGAAGTTCACAATCTTCAACTCCTCGTTATCATACGTAAGATGCACTTAGAATTTTCAGTCTGTGGGTCGTTTGGTCAAAAATCGTGAAAATTTCCATTTATTACGCCCTCGCAGAGCCGAAAACGTCGATTATTATAGAAAAAAAATTAACCATATTTATTTTCATGTATCATAGGTAATAGTTATTTGAAATTTCAAGTCTGTAGGTCTTTTTTCGTAAAATCGTAAAAATTTTTCCAACTTACGCCCTCGCATAGCCCTCAGAGTTAATTTTTAGAAAAATAAATTAACTCCAGCAATTCCCTCAGATCGTAAGTAATATACATTCCAAATTTACAGTTCGTTGAACTTTTGATTGAAAACAGGAAAATTTGCATTTATTACGCTCCCGAAAACCTCTATGAGAATCGATTTTATAAAAAAAATTAACATCATTTATTTTCTCGTATCGTAGGTACTTCTTACTTCAAATTTCAAGTTTGTAGGTCGATCGGCCGAAAAACGTGAAAATTTTGCATTTCTTATGCCTCGTAAGCCCTCATAAGCTTCGATTTTATGGAAAAAAATGTACGCTATTTGTTTTCTGGTGTCGTTAGTAATATTCATTTAAAAATTCTACGTCTGTTGGCCTTGTCACCGATAATTTTCGGATATCTTTAAAAATGAATAAATTATTCTTTACTAAGTATATGATACTTCTACATATTGATAACCGAGTATACTCTTTATTATTACACATTGATTTTTGACATTTTCTTTTTCCGAGGTTACTAATTATTTGCTAATATGTGAACAGTAAATCAACAAAGTTTGAATATCAAGAGTATCAATTATATTTACATCTGGTCGCGGCAGAATATCTAATATCATTGTAGGTATTGGCAAGCTATTGATGTCTCCACAAAATGAATTAAATAATATTTTTATAATAGCGTATCTAAACGGCAAATGGTTAATTATAATAGATTTAGTTAAAAAGTTTTTTATTTGTTTTTGAATTATCGATGAAAGACATAGTATGTTTATCTCACACCAATGTCGATATTGAAATCTATCGAATAAACATAACTTGATTTTGTTAGAACTTTTCGAAAATGTATCATACATAATTGTGTATAGTTGATATCGTGATTGGAACAAACTGATTAGTAATTTTACCGATGTATCATGTTTTACGTCATTATTGTTGATGCTATTAGAATTTATTGTTTCTTCAATAATCTGAGTTTTTTCTTCAATAGTATTGTTATTCATAAGAGATAATAGAACGTATTTAGCTGTAGAAAATTTCAGCTTTTGTATTGAATTAGATAGAATATCAGTACTTTTTACAATCACCCCGTCGAAATATAAGCGGGTGAAATTAATATTTTTTTTTAGTTCAGCATTAAAATAATTTATGAAAACATTTAAATTTTCAAAAGAAGGACACGGAACCATGAATTTACCTACGTTGACAGATCGACAAAATTTTGGGACAAGATGCCTCAATCTTGTTGCTGAAGAAATCGTGAGCATATTTTCACCATTCCACATGTATACATCAGTTAAAACTAAGATTACTGATTGGTTTAATGTATTCCAAACATCGTAGCAACTTGACAATTGATACAAATTCTTACAGCGTTGTAATATAACTATCTCTATACAACACATTGTTATATTATCCAATAATAATTTTATATGATTAAGCAGTGATTGACAACATGTGATTTTCTGTCCTGCTGAATCATAAATGAATATAATATTATAATTTTTATTGACAATTATGCGTAATCCTTTGAAGTTAGGAACAATCACTTTGTGAGCAATATTTTTTATTTGAAGAATATTTTTTGATGTAATTGTGAATGAAACACACGTTGGATTTCTGATTGGAAACGTTAGATTTATGACATTACATTTCACAAGTTTATACAAACTGTAGTAATCTGTTATTAAATTCATTACTTGATGAGGAAACTGCCGAACATATTTTGTGTAATCTCGTCTCATGCATTGCCAATATTCTGGTAGTAATTTTTCAAAATTACTTCGTTGGAGAAAGTATCGACAAAGATACAATGTGTATAATTCAATAATGTCGAAAATTTGATACGGATCAACGAGGGATGTGCGTTCGTGATCATATGAATTTAATCTGAAAGGCTTAATTTTTTTGTGTGCTAGGATAACGTTAACCATATATATTGTTAATTTCTTTGAATCATTATTATCTTTCGATTGTGATGTTTGACTGTTTGAGTCATTTAGCATAAAATACCTTTCACAGGTAGATAGTTTTGAAATGTTTTTATAATTTTTAAGAGCCCAAACATATTCTGGTTCATATAAAGTTAGCAACAGAGTATCGTTAGTGGATCTTGATCTATTCAGTGCATGTTTCATCGTAATAGGTTTGATAATGCTTTGGTTATTACTGTATGGCTGGGTGATTAGAAGCTTATGTTTGAAGTTAGTTTTATGCTTCAATTCGTTAGGTGAAGAGACTTTTAAAGATTTTTTTTTTCTCGAAACCTTGGACGTTCCTCGACTATATTTTAGTGCTTGATTGTGCTTTGAATATTTTAAATTAACAATTCCATTACATCCTTCTATTTCAACTTCACAATTTGACTGCTTCTCTTTAAATAATGGCGAATTGAAGTATTTTATAGCGTCTATGGCACCTTGATCACAACAGTTAATTATTCGGCCAATGTCTACTGTAGTTAAAAACCTGGTGTTTATATTATTCCAGATTAATAAGTCATAGAACTTTCGACATGCACAACTTAAATGAGATTGAACATTATTAAACACTGGATTTTTGATTGATGGAATAATTTCATTGAAGAAAATGTTATTTTTTTTTTCGTAAACTAGTGCGCAAAATGATTGTTGAGAAATAATATCATATTGTCGCAACCAGATATATAAAATTTCATGAGTAATTCTATTCGATTCAACTATGTTCGAGATAAGGAAATAGAACACATCATATAACGTCAACGAAGACTTCATAGAAATAATTAATTATGAAATTATTAAATGCAATCAAACTTTCTATTCTAATAAAGAAGATAAGATTCGAAAAAAAACTTTTCACCTATTCAAACGAACATAATTATAAATACCCGGGAAAAAATTATTTCATGAAATTTTCTAAAGTTTTATGAAGTTATATTAAATTTGATGAAATTTCACAAACTTTTCTGAAATGATACTAATGAAATTTTCTGAAATTTTCTGAAATTTTATAGTTTCATAAAATTTAATGCAATTATAGATAACTTTAGAAAAATTTATTGTTTTAATAATTATTATTGAAATCCCAAGGAGTTATTGGTATGAAATATTATATATTTTTAAGGAATTTTACAAAGTTTTACAAAATTCTCGAAAAGTTTATAGCATTTGAAAAGAAAATTATGAAATTTTATCAGAAACCATGAGATAATTCTATGAAATTTCAGAAAATATCGCAACATTTGATAAAATTTTGTGAAAGGCCAAAACTTCGTTTTTGTAGAATTTCATAAAGTTTTGCACAATTTTATAAATTTCTGGAAAACTTCATAAAGTTTTATGGAAATTTTTCATAATTGATATGGAGATTCCGAGAACTTAGTGGTATAAAATTTCATATATTTTCATAAAATTTCATGAAATTATATGGAGTTTAATAAAATATTATGAAATTCTATAAAATTTCGTGTAATTTTACATATTTGAAGTTTGGCCTTAAACGAAATAATAAAAAGTTTCATGAAATTTCTGTTATGGGTGATTCCGTTTTAAATGTGATATTCAATGTCCTGTATTGTTTGTTCTCACAGGTCATTAATTAATAATCAATTAATAAAATTTTTGTGTTAGGATAGTGATGAATATAGTTCAACATTATATTTCTATTATAAAACTTGCCACTCAAAGAAAACTTACAATATATCACTTGAATGTCAGTACCGTGTCATGTCCATTTCTAGAATTTACCTATAAATTTTTTATTTCTTTTGTCGCAATAAATGATTTAAACTAATCACCTCATAAATTCTAATGCTTATGATCCAACTGGAAAAAATTGGCACACTTCCTGTTTAATTTATTAAGTTAACATTGAATTTCGGTTCAATAACTTTTGTCTTTAAATTTTGATGAATTTTTGAATTTGAATTTGTGTGACTCGAACACCATGTTCCTTGAGAATTATGAAACGTTTAGTGAACCATCTTGAAAGTATGTCATTTAAGTAATGAGCGTGGCTATTGGCACTTACCCGTGCTGGCACGGGGCACGGAAAAATGGTCATTTTTGCCCGTTTTCGCGCATGCGCACGGGTCATTTACCAAATGACCAGTAATCTGACCGCACCCGTGCTCCATGCGTATTGTCACTAGGAACGCATGCGCACAGGAATTTTTTAATGGCGCGAAAAAAGTTACTAGATTTAATTACGATTATAATTATTCTTAATGAATAAATAAAACAACAAATAAATAAATTGATTAATTAATAAACAAATTAATTGATAAACTAATTAATTAATTATCTAGTAAATCAATAAATAAATAAATAAATTAACAAATAAATAAATTAATTAGTAAATCAATGAATAAATAAATAAATTAATTAATAAAGTAATAAATAAATTGATTAATTAATCAATCAATAAATAAATAAATTAATTCATTATTGAATTAATAAACAAATTAATAAATCAATAAACAAATAAATAAATTACTCAATTTATAAATAAATAAATTAATTAATTAATTAATTAGTTATTGAATTAATTAACAAATTAATAAATAAACAAATAAATTTATTGATGAATTAATCTATCATTAAATAAATTATTTAATTAATAAACAAATTAAGAAATAAATAAATTAATTAATTCGTAAATTAATGAATAAATAAATTGATTAATTAATAAATCAATAAATAAATTGATGAATTAATTATTGAATTAATAAACAAATTAATAAATCAATAAATAAACAAATTTATAAATAAATAAATAAATCAATCAATCACTCAATCAATAATTAAATTTATCAATATATCAATTAATTAATCTATGCCTATAAAACGATAAGTATTTTTATTGAATGCGTGTTACGCGGAAACTATAGTATACTGAATATTTCGACACAAAATTTGCACCATAAAATTCTGCATATTTCAAAGAAGGTTTTTAGCTATATATATTTCTATCATTTTGTTGATAAAAACAATTTTTTTTGCACACCTCAAGCGCGAAATCGCTGAGGGTGCTTTGTGATCGTTCTAAATTTTTTTAAATTTCGTTTCAATAAATTTCATCGATTATCGATCGTTCTTTTTTTCCAAATAAAACAAAAGAACATTATAAATGGGTCATTTTACATCAAATGGACTACTTTGTCCATAGTAATTTCAATTAATTAAATTAATTAAATTTAATATTATTTATTCAATTTATATCAATAATTTAAATAAGAAATTCTAATAATAATTTTAATAAATTAACTTTATCATTTATCACTCATAAATAAAATAATAAGTTTTAATGTAAATTTCAAAAATAGTCTAAAAATTACCTGTAACAAAAAAAATTTATCATAAAATTTCCGAAATTAATGTCAGATCCATCACCTCATTCTATAAATTAATAAGAAAAGATAATATTGATAGATGATTGAATGTATAATCTCGTAATTAAAAATAAATACATACTAAGAAATGACATAAAATTATTGTTTTAACTAAAAGTTAGAACAATAGTTAAAACTTCTAGTTAACTTATAATTATTATCAATTTATTTCATGAATTTCTAAACTTCGATATTTTTTTAACTAATTAACCGATCGGAATGATTCTTATGACAGTCGAAAGAGCTTGTCAGCCGTCAACTCTCCATTGAATGTCAGGTCATTCGAGCAAATAGACTCTGAGATAATTTAGAATAACTTGAAAAAAAATTATGTTTTTAATTTTTAGAAAACGATTAGATCTATTGATTCCAAAATCTAATCAGCTGTAGAACTCAATAAAGCATCTCAATCGTCCCAAGAAAAATCTCAATCGGTTTATTCATTCAGGAGATTTCATCAATAAAGTCAACTTGAAATTTAACAATACAGAATATTTATTTTCAATATAGATTATATTGGTGAAGCCTTATAAATACTTTTGCAATTTTTATAAATATAATAAACTTAAAAACATTATTACAACAGTTAATAGTATTTAAAAGTACCGGTAAGTAAATTATTTAGTCATTTCGAAATGACACTTATTTTTTTTTTTTGGTAATGGCTAGTTGTTTTTAAAAAACCACTGGGACGACCAGTTATTTTGATTTGCGATGGCATTTCAAGTTTTTTTAATACTCCATCTGATGCGACGGTATCTTTATCATCAATGACAGTGTCACGAGACTGACTTGTAATTGACAAATCATTAAAACTTTGCTCTAATGTCTCTTTCTCGCTAGCTTCAATTATTGTAACTTCTTTTCCCTCTGAATATAATTTTATCAATTGATGCAAAGTTTTCAACTGATAGTCAAATTTTTTTCCACATGATAAACTTATAATATTTAAAAGCTTTGAACAGGGTTCTGATAAAATTTTTCGTTTTTCGCTAACGGTCAATGATTTTTTTTTTCTTATGCTTGTAGTTACAGTATATTTACTTTTTATTTTATTTCTCTTGACGTTAACATCACTATTATTCATGATACTATCATTATTATTATTAATATCATTATTATTATTATTATTATTATTATTATTATTATTATTATTATTACCACAACTATCTTTGTTGCATAGAATTTCACTAGTCCGTAATTCAGGCGTCATTAATAAATAATTTTTGCTCCACCTCTTGTCAAATAATAGTTCATCATATAGCGATAATTTAAAAAATTTTCTTACGGCAAATATATGCCTACATGGCAAATACTCAGAAACCCACAATACACATTGACAAGATATTGGTGTAACTTCTAAAAACGTATCGTCTGATATGGTACATTTCATTCTACTCTCATCCGAATAAAATATGTTGACATTTTCATAATTTTTAAATTCACCTAATACTTTATCAGATGCAAATCCAGTTAGAGAATCGACATACATTTGCTCTGGACAAGTGTTGACAAATGGTGTGTTTGCCTTTTTGAGGAATTGGTTAGCCGTTCTGAAAGTGCTTTCTGCTTTATGTGATTTGTACCATTCAAAGAAGTCTTTGATCATTATTATTGTTTGCGAATTTTTTTTTACGACAGCTTTAATTTTAGCATTAACTGATTCTAATCTATTATTTGTTGCATTCCCAAGATTATTCTTTATCATGCTAAATTTTACCCAATCTTCCTTTATATTATGCCAGTTAGTATTATAATAGTCAATCAGTTGTTGAGAGCAAGTGTTAATAAATTCTGTATATAAATTGTTGTACGTTGATTCAGACTCGCTGTAAGCTATTTTTTCCAGTAAAACTGCGGCTTTAATTTTCTCGTCTTTATTTAAATTCATTTTCGGATCTGATATCATTTTTTTGAAAGTTTTAAGAGTATGAAATAAACAAATGTAAGTCGAAACATTTGGAAACAAGTTTTTTAATATGTTTCGCTCTGTCAAATCCTTGTCCGTCATGAAGCATCTTATCTTTTCAATAGCTTCATAATTGTCCCGCTGAAACACCTTTAACATCCACTCCAATACGTCTCGTTCTTCAGTCGCAAGTAAACCAACTCCAGCAACTTGACCTCGACCGTTTCCATCTTCTACTAAGAGTATCATCGTAGTTAAATTGTTGTTTGTTAGTTTATAAGTTCCATCTATAAAGACGATTTCTGGCCATTTTTTAAAATCTTCTCGCATTTCAGATGTTGAAAAGAATAATCTCTTGCATTTATTATCAGGATCACGATATAAATCTACTGTAGCATCTGAAAAACAATAATTATGAATTTTTCATAAAGATAAATTTCTTTAACTAAATTTGAAAGTAAATACCGTATGTTGTACTAATCAATTCTACTATTGATTCTAAATCATTATTTTGCGACTCAATAATCTTGCTTTTCATGTTATGTAACTTTTTAAGAGGAACCAATTTTTTATACTTTGTGGAAATCATATTCTGTACTTTTTTTTTATTAGCATCTAATTGGAGCAGATTTAAAATATCTTGTTCTTCTTGCTTCGTTAATTTATTATTTTCCGGAATGTGATCAAAGAATTGCTGTAATAATTTTTAAAAAATATTTGAAGCTTAGAGAGGGATGAAATATTTCAAGTTTAAACTTTAGTGAGATATTAAGTTTGACATAACTTTATTAATATATGAAATTCGCGTATAAAATATATAAACTCTTATTAATGAAAACATATTTATTCATACGATAAATGATCAACTTACCGCTGAAGAATAATGATTTTTATGATCTAAATTAACAGAAATAATCTCCAAATAACTCGCATTCACCAATGAAAGCCTGACATACGAAGGGCAATTAACTTTACACGTCCTGTAAAACGGATAATATTAAAAGTATAGTGAAGTTTAAAAAGTTTTTTTCTCTTCAACAAACAAATCAAATTTCGACAAAGAAAATTTTTTTTAAGTGTACCCTATCCAAATGTTCCCATAAAATCCACTCTAATAGATAAAAAAACCACATAGAAACCAATAGACTTGTATTGATTACTACGCGGTTTTTGACCCATTTGAGTAGATTCTATGGGAACTTTTGGATAGGGTACATCAAAAACTTGAAAATATTTTTTTGGTCTACATTTTTAATAAATTTTTTATGTCAAGTGACTCTCGTTGATAAAAAAACCGTTGAAATCGTTAGATATCTGTCAATTTCGGCATTATGTAATATAAGGTAATTTATGTATTTAAATTATTGATAGCATTAATATATATATATTAGACTGTTTCAAAAAAAACAACTATTTTTTTTTTCTTCATTATATCGAAAATATTGTTGGAAATGACGAAAAAAAAAATTCTGTGAAAGATTGAGCTCTTAATATTAATATTAACAACTGCCGCATCGCATTTTTCTATATCCCGTTTAAATAACATGGGAAAATTTATTTTTTAAGCTTTGGAATTTTGTAGCTCATGGTGGGACCAATACTTCGAAATGTTCAAGACATGTCCTTATGGTAAATTTGACGCTCTACAAAAAAGGTCTCTTATAATTTTTCGATATTTTTATTTTTTCAAAAGTTATTCAAAGTTAAAGTTAGATAGATGATAAATTTTTACATTTTTTAAATTTTTTGACACAACCATCAAATTTATGGGAAAATTTTATTAGACATTTTTTGTAGAGCATTTCATTTCCTATAACTTATCTCTAAGAAAATTTTCAATATTTCTCACAAGTTGTAAGTTATTTGCAATTAACTGAAAATTTAATATAATTAATTTTATGCAACAAAATTTAAATTATTTAAAAAAATTTTCAGTTAATTGCAAATAACTAACGACTTGTGAGAAATATTGAAAATTTTCTTAGAGATAAGTTATAGGAAATGAAATGCTCTACAAAAAATGTCTAATAAAATTTTCCCATAAATTTGATGGTTGTGTCAAAAAATTTAAAAAATGTAAAAATTTATCATCTATCTAACTTTAACTTTGAATAACTTTTGAAAAAATAAAAATATCGAAAAATTATAAGAGACCTTTTTTGTAGAGCGTCAAATTTACCATAAGGACATGTCTTGAACATTTCGAAGTATTGGTCCCACCATGAGCTACAAAATTCCAAAGCTTAAAAAATAAATTTTCCCATGTTATTTAAACGGGATATAGAAAAATGCGATGCGGCAGTTGTTAATATTAATATTAAGAGCTCAATCTTTCACAGAATTTTTTTTTTCGTCATTTCCAACAATATTTTCAATATAATGAAGAAAAAAAAAATAGTTGTTTTTTTTGAAACAGTCTAATATATATATTAGGGTGATTTTTTTTTTGCGACTATTTTTTTTTTTTCGCTCCTGTTCGAAAGTAAGTCGTCAACTTTGCGCGGACCATGGAGAGATACCATGGCTCATCAACTTCGCACGGACCGTGAGAGAGACTGCTCGCTCTCCGTACGCGACCGACCAATAAGAGTTGACTCGACCCCCTCCACTCTCAACGAAGACTTCTCATTCGCTCGCTATTAACTTGCTCTCAACCAAGCCATCTCATTGGAGCGCAGATACCGACGTCTCCCACTCCGTCGAGAACCTTCTAGAAGCCGGGCTCTCGGGTATAAAAGAAGGGGATCTGAGAGCGTAAGCGCATTCGATTCTGATCAGTCTAACTGAAAAGAATACCTCTACAGATAGCGAGCAAGGCTATCAGCGTTAACCACAAAATATTCAAGCGAGCAAGGCTTGGATATTCTTCAGCGACTACTCAACCGCAACAGTTCTTTTTAGAACTTCCTCTTGGCTAGCTCTTTTCAGGGCTAGTCTAGTAAGCAACTCTCAACTTGATTTAGTTCTTCTAAGGACTAGTCAAGTTTCACGTAAGACTACTCAACCATAACCAACGGTTCTTCTCAGGACCAGCAGTTAATTCTCATCGTCGTCTCCAGCTGAATTGTCACTCTCAAACGGTCTTTCTCAAGACCAAAACGGCCTTTTTCAAGGCCACCAAATCAATTGATAACGTAACGAATTCTCTTCAATACATAGCTATACCACCGGCAGACTACTCGTTGAACATTTTATGGTCCTTCGAGCCGGATAGCTTTGTATTGAAGTAGAATTTCTCAACGCCTCAGCAAGAAGCCAAGGTCATCTCCAAGGGAACAATCAGTCTAAATTCAACGCATTGCGGAGCACGGAGTGCTGCGGGGTTTTTAGATTGGTTGGAATCTTCAACGTCCTCTCATCATGGCCAACTCATCTGGGAAACTGAAGCTGCAAGAGAGTAGATTTATCTACATCTCTGAACTCGCAGCTGAAGTCGAGTCGAACGTCATCTCAGCCATCAACATCCACGCGGCTAAGGCGAAACTCGGCATGCTTAAGATCAACTGGGAGAAGTTTGAGTCCGACCACGAAAAATTGGTCTCCTCAAAGTCTGACGTATCTCTTGAACACGACTATTTCAAGAAGAAGTGGTACGAAGAAGCCATGAAGGGATTCGTGCAATCCGAGGCTGCTCTGTCTGCTCGCATCGCTGAACTGGAAGTTACAGAGCCTCCAGCTGGCAACTCTCTAGCTGACTTAAGCATTCAAGGGACTTCTCATCACCGACCTTCTCTACCAGGCATCTCTATTCCTAAATTTTCTGGGAGCTTCTCTGAATGGCGGCATTTTCAAGACCTGTTCGTTTCACTAGTCGGAGAGAATTCATCCATTTCAGCAGTTGAGAAAATGCACTATCTGTGTGCAAGCCTGGAAGGAGACGCGGCTAGTCTAATAGCCAACCTCAAGATCTCTGCCGACTCGTTTGCATCAGCATGGGACACTCTCACCGCACGATACGAGAACAAGAGGCTTCTCAAGACTGCTCATCTCAACAAATTACGGGCTCTTCAGAAAATGGAACATCGATCAGCCAAGGAGTTGAACCACATTCTGACCACAGTATCAGAGTGCTTAAATGCTCTTAAAGCACTTGGTTGCCCCACTAGCACTTGGGATGATCTCATTGTACACGACATTGTACAATTGCTTGATGTCCGTACGAGGGAAGCTTGGGAGATTCATCTGGGTTCCAGCACTGAATCTCCAAGTTACGATCAACTCAAGTCATTTCTGACAGGTTCTGCCAGAGCTCTGGAGAGCATGGAGAGTCAGTTATCTCCAAAGAAGACACCTCCTGTGAAAAGCTTCTCATCCACACCAGCTAGAAGAAGTTACTCTCAAGCATCTCAGCGAACTCCTCGAGCCTACGTTCATCTTGCTCAGTCTGAACTACAACCGTCTTCTCACTCATCTACAGCTGCTCCGACATTCAAGCCAAACTTGAATAACTATTGTAGTGCCTGTTCTAAATCTCACTACATAGCCTTCTGTCCAGCATTCAGTCAACTCAGCTACAATGACAAGATGGACATAGTCCGCAGAGAGCGACTATGCTACAACTGTCTTGGCAGGCATAATCTGCGCAAATGCGAGATCCCAAGAGGCTGTAAGATTTGTGAAGAGAGACATCACACGCTTCTTCATCAAAATCCCACGCCACCTACAGTAGCCACTCAAGTCACCTCAGAATCCCTACCAGACTCTACTCCAGCTACTACCAGCACAGCTCAACCACAATGAAGGTTAGGTAGGACTTCTCGGAGCCTTCGGCGACCTCTCAAGAGACAGTGTAACGCGTCTACTCAGACTGAATTCATCTTTCCAACTACTGTCTCTAAGTCTTCTCAAGAACAGACTTCTCAAATAATTCAACAACCGACTTCTCAACCGGTTCAACGGCAGACATCTCAGTCAACTACAGACTTGACTTCTCAAACAAGCGAACAACGGACTTCTCGTCCAGTGTCAATCGTTCAATCACGAACAGCAGTTCTACTGGCTACTTGCAAGGTAGTTGTCATATCACCAGACAACTCACAACATCAAGCTCGTGTCCTCTTAGACCCAGGCTCTGAACTAACACTAGTATCTTCAACACTAGTCAAGAAGTTTGGACTTCTCAGAAAGCCAGCAGCAATTCCAATACTGGGAGTTGGCAGTACCTCACCCGGAACAACTCAAGGCCTAGCGACGCTCAACTTACAGTCCACACATTCGCTCTCTCATGCACAATTAAATGCTCATATATTACCACGTATTACCACTCACATTCCATCGGTAGTGGTCACTAACCAAGACTGGCATCACATCAACAAATTAGAGCTAGCTGATCCAGACTTCCTAACACCAAGTCCAGTTGACATCCTCATTGGTGCAGACAACCTCAGAAGTATACTCAGATCATCTCGTTTAGTCATGAGAGGTCCTTCTGAACCCATGGCTATGCATACTATTTTTGGATGGGCTGTTCTGGGTCAAGCATCTACTGAATCTCAGACAAAACCTCTGCGATCTTTTCATCTGACTAGCAATGAGGACCTGCAAGATACTCTCACCAAATTCTGGGTACAAGAGGAAGTTCCAACCACATCAGAGAAACACCTCAATAAAGCTGAGTCAGAATGTGAAGAGCATTTCAATTCAACGCATTCTCGAGACGACTCAGGTCGTTATGTTGTACGACTACCTCTCAATTCAGACGTCTCACGACTGGGCAATTCCAAGTTAACAGCGCAAAGATGCCTTCAACGTCTTCTCAAACGACTTTCCTCAGATGCAACTCTTAAAGAACGATATATCAAGTTCCTTCAAGAGTATGAAGACCTCGGACATATGGTTGCTGTACCTTTGAACGCTCCAGAGCCACCTCATACATATTATCTTCCGCATCATGGAGTATTACGTGAGCAGAGCACCTCAACAAAACTCAGAGTAGTCTTCAATGGATCCAGTAAAACGTCATCTCAAATCTCACTCAATGACATTATGCATACTGGTCCAAAAACTCAGTCTGACATCTTCGACGTGTTGTTCTACATCAGACAACACAAATACATCTTCATTACGGACATAGTCAAGATGTTCCGTCAAATTAAAGTTGAGAAAGATGATTGGGACCTTCAACGTATTCTCTGGGTAGATCAAGATTCAAATGTTCGAGCCTATCAACTAACTACCGTTACATATGGTACACGGTCAGCTCCATATCTTGCTTGTCGAGTACTGAAGCAATTAGTAGCTGATGAAGGCCCTAATTACCCACATGCAGTAGATACAATTCTCAAAGGAAGTTACGTTGATGACATCTCAGGTGGCGCTGAAACTCTCGAACAACTCAAGAATATTGCTACGCAATTAAATAACATGTACCTCTCGGCTTGCTTACCACTTGACAAGTGGAAAAGCAATCATCCTCAATTTTCACCACCAAGTACCTCAACTCAAGAAGCTCAGCCTATTCATACATTCGAAGATCTCACTTCAAAGATACTAGGTATCACATGGCACCCTCATGAAAACATCTTCTCGTTTCAAGGGAACATCTCATTCAAACAAGCCATTACCAAACGCGCTATTCTCTCCGAGGTGGCACAACTCTTTGATCCACTTGGACTTATATCTCCAGTTGTTATCAGAGCAAAAATTCTGATGCAACAACTTTGGCTGGAAAAGATTGGGTGGGATGAAACATTAACGCCTGAAATAATTCATCAATGGGATAAATTTCGAGAAGACCTCAAGACACTCTCAACAATCAAAATACCCCGATGGTTGCATCTGCATTCTCAAGCCTACTCCATACAAATTCATGGGTTCTCAGACGCCTCTCAGCTAGCAATGGCAGCAGCAGTCTATCTCAGAGTAACATACTCAGACAACTCATCAGTCGTTACGTTAGCCTGCTCAAAAACAAAGGTGGCACCTCTTAAACGTCTCACTATTCCACGACTGGAATTATCAGCGGCTGCTCTACTTGCAAACCTCGTAAAACATACTCCGAAGACTCTCAATCTCAATGGTGTGCCAGTATTTTTATGGACAGACTCCTCAGTTACCCTTGCATGGGTAAAAAACAATCCGATGAGATGGAAAGAGTTTGTGGGCAATCGAGTATCAGCCATTCACGATGCTACTCCAAATGCTCATTGGAGATTCACATCAGGAAAACTCAACCCAGCGGATTGTGCTTCTCGGGGTTTATGCGCTTCTCAACTCATTGAACACGCATTGTGGTGGACTGGACCACCATGGCTCTCGCAATCTCCAGAATTTTGGCCATCAGCAGTTGCACCATCTCCAGAACATGATTTAGAAGAAAGACCAGGCATTTCACTTTCAGTAACGTCTCCGCCAGTGTTATGGGATCTCATTGACTTACCTCAAGTCAAATCCTTCAATAAAGGCCTTCCAAAGTTGCTCAGAATCACGGCAATTTGTCAGCGAGCCATCTCCAGATTTAAACGAGTACCAAATTCCAGTTTAGCCATCTCACCAATCAATCCAGCTGACTTAGAAGCCGCGAAGCTGTTCTGGATACGGGAGACTCAAAGAGCATACTTCTCTGCAGAAATCAAGACTATACAAGCTGGCAAGGGACTTCACAAAAATCATGTTCTTTCTCGACTGACGGCAATAGTTGACCGCACTGGTATATTGCGAGTTGGAGGTCGTCTCCAGAATTCTCTACTGCCCGAAGACAGTAAGCACCCAGCTATTTTGCCAAGACAAAGCAAACTCTCAGAACTAATTATTGCAGATGCTCACTCAAGAACTCTTCATGGTGGCACTCAACTGACATTAGCTCATGTTAGAAAGACTTGTTGGATCATCGGTGGTCGAGCTCCAATAAAGTCCTTCATTCAGAGGTGTCTCGTGTGCGCTCGAATACGTGGGGTTCGAGCTCAACAACTCATGGCTCCGCTTCCGACTTCTCGAGTGACTCCATCTCTAGTTTTTGAGCATACTGGAGTAGACTACGCAGGTCCAATCTCATTAAAGACATTTCAAGGTCGAGGTGCAAAAAGTTTCAAAGGCTGGATCGCAGTCTTTGTGTGTTTCACCACGTCAGCTATTCATTTAGAGGCGGTTTCAGACTACTCAGCAGAAGGATTTCTCAAAGCCTTCCGACGGTTCACTAGTCGTCGTGGAATCTGCAAGACTCTTCGAAGTGACTGTGGTACAAATTTCAAGGGAGCTGACGCTATACTCAAGGACTTATTCAGGCAATCGACACAAGCATCTCAAGAACTTCAAAGGATTCTCGCTAACGACGGTATTCAGTGGATTTTCAACCCACCCGGTGCTCCTCATATGGCTGGAAAGTGGGAAGCAGTGGTCAAATCCGTAAAACATCATCTGCAACGAACCATTTCAGACACTCTTCTCACTTTTGAAGACTTCTCAACCTTTCTCGCACAAGTAGAAGCAGTACTTAACTCACGACCGCTCAGTGCGCTATCAGACGATCCTGACGACATCTCAGCCTTAACGCCAGGACATTTCATTCGTGGAGAAGCTCTGACTACAATACCAGAACCATCGTTATCATCTGTACCTGAATCAAGACTTTCTCATTTTCAACGAATTCAAGAACGATTTCAGAAATTTTGGGATAGGTGGTCAACGGAATGCCTTCAAGCTCATCAGTCAATCTCTAAATGGCAGAAAACTCAGGACAACATTCAAGTGGGCTCATTAGTACTTCTCACCGATGAGCGATTTCCACCATCAAAGTGGCCCCTCGCTCGGGTCATTCAGCTCCATCCTGGTAGTCATGGATTGTGTCGAGTAGTAACCGTCAAAACAGCTACTTCGACTCTTACTCGACCGATAGTCAAGCTCGCTCTACTGCCAATCTCTCCTCATCAAGACGACTCACAAGAAGAAGACTCTAATTCCTCACAAGGTTGCGGAATTGGGGGGGAGAATGTTCGAAAGTAAGTCGTCAACTTTGCGCGGACCATGGAGAGATACCATGGCTCATCAACTTCGCACGGACCGTGAGAGAGACTGCTCGCTCTCCGTACGCGACCGACCAATAAGAGTTGACTCGACCCCCTCCACTCTCAACGAAGACTTCTCATTCGCTCGCTATTAACTTGCTCTCAACCAAGCCATCTCATTGGAGCGCAGATACCGACGTCTCCCACTCCGTCGAGAACCTTCTAGAAGCCGGGCTCTCGGGTATAAAAGAAGGGGATCTGAGAGCGTAAGCGCATTCGATTCTGATCAGTCTAACTGAAAAGAATACCTCTACAGATAGCGAGCAAGGCTATCAGCGTTAACCACAAAATATTCAAGCGAGCAAGGCTTGGATATTCTTCAGCGACTACTCAACCGCAACAGTTCTTTTTAGAACTTCCTCTTGGCTAGCTCTTTTCAGGGCTAGTCTAGTAAGCAACTCTCAACTTGATTTAGTCTCACGTAAGACTACTCAACCATAACCAACGGTTCTTCTCAGGACCAGCAGTTAATTCTCATCGTCGTCTCCAGCTGAATTGTCACTCTCAAACGGTCTTTCTCAAGACCAAAACGGCCTTTTTCAAGGCCACCAAATCAATTGATAACGTAACGAATTCTCTTCAATACATAGCTATACCACCGGCAGACTACTCGTTGAACAGCTCCCATCCCGAAATTTTGTTGGAAATACCTCCAAAAAAATTCCCTGAGTGTTTGAGCCCTTAATATTAATATTAAGTACTCGACCATAGCGTGTGAAGATTTCCCATTTAAAATACACGTAAACTTGGGTTTTTATTTTTTAAACTTCTATAACTCCGCGGCATTTTATGGTATCATCTCGCCCAAAGTCGGGATTTTCTCAGAATTAAATGTTCTACAAAAGTGCCCATGGTCGCGAAGTTGTAACTCATATGGGTGGGGTAGTACAGACCGCTAAACTGAATTTTTCCATAGGATTCTTGTTTTATCTCTCAACAACAAGACCTACAGAAAAAATGTAAATGACAATTTCACAGGAAATTTAATTTCCTACAAAAATGGTCCTTAGCACTGAATCACTCAGATTGATATTTTCTGAGATATTAGTCAAATGACAAATCAATATTTTCTAAGATTTAATCCGACATTTTATGGGAATTCAATGCTACGTAAACTTCAATAATTAATATCTCAGAAAATATCAATCTGAGTGATTCAGTGCTCAGGACCAAGTGCAACTACCAAGGATATCCATACTCAAATCAGGTTTAGAGAATACGTTTGGTGAGGTATAGCCTCCAGTTACCGACATAGTAGAGTTTGAAATTGATTTATGGATTTAGAATACAGAGGTCAGTTATAGATAATGAGAAGATTTAGTTGAGGTTTTGGATTTGATGATTGAGAATAGAGAAGTCGAAGGGAGACCTTCGAAGAGTACGGACGTGAGCATTGAGCTCTGGTCGCTTGAGGCGAGCAGACGTGTCCAGTAATGGCTACAGTATCATGGCATTGCGGTAAGCTACAGATTAAGAGTATTGCTACAGAAGTATTATTTTAAAAACAGTGTAAGACGTTACTTGATATTTTATTCATCAGTACTCAGGTATGAAATAATTATTGTAATTATTAATAATTAATAGAGTTCGAGTCAAAATCTTGAGATATCATACTACTGTTTTAAATAAAGAAAACATGTAAGATCTGAGAGAATTATGAGAATATTGTTACAGTTAGAGTCATGTTCACGATTTATTGTTAATATTATTTTGGAAAATAATTGTAAGAGATATGTTTGATTATTAAACCAATTGTCGTCTAATTAACGTCAATATTAGACCCATGTACGTTAGTTTTACTAGTTTTGTTAAAGAAAATGTTCTAGGTATCAGTTTTATAATTTATTGTTCTAGTTTACTGAAAATTAGTTGATTGTTATTTAGCTCTAGTAATTAATTAATTTATTTATAATATATTGCTACGCATCATTTAGATGACAATTTACCTTTTGTTAAGATTAATTTCATTATTATTAGATTCTGTATTTTGTATAAGGAAGAATTATTTGTACGATGCTACAGTATTTTGTTTATTGTTAAATAGAGATTTGAGTTTATCGTTGTTTAATAAAAATTGCAAATCCACTAATAATCTACACGAATTTGGAATGATGTAACCCGGACCACTCCCTCTCTCCATAAACCTACACACTGAGCGTCACCATGTCATACCGTAACTCTGTTTTTAGTTTTCTAGTCTCTGTTTTTGATTTTGCTTATAAGTTTTACTTATGCGTGGTTTTGAGATAGTTCCACAGATAAAAAATTTATCGAATTATTAAGATTTACTGGTTTGGTAATTCCAGTGATAAAAATTACCTGGCGCCCGTATTCGTATTGAGACTGGAAGCTAAAAGCAGAGAACGAAGTTGTAGCGCAGAATTTGGCGTATTAGCGTATGCTAAATATGTCTGAATCAATTTAGCGTTATAATATATATATATATAAATTAAGTATATATAAATAAAAAAAAAATATATAAATAAAAAACTTATCTTTACCTCTTGCGCCTTTCTATTGCCTTGGATTTTTTACCAGCACCGAATTTGCAAACAAATTTCACTCGAATGTATTTAAATTTGTTAACGAGTTCGTCCTGATCTTCAACATTAGTCAATAGTTTACTATCTTGGATAGTATATACCTGTTTATTTTCAGATTTATATAGATCGAAGATGGCATTGAATTCATTAAAACTATTAAACCTTTGGCCTTTAAATATTTTAATTCCATCGTTTGTCATCTACATAAAGCATAAAAAATACATTTATTATTTCAATTATTAATAAAATATACAAAATTTATTTAACTTACATCGACAAAAATTAAGCTGTATAAGAAGAATAAATTTTTTTTACGTAACACATAAAACAATGACTCTGGCTAAAGTTTTTTTACATTTTCTTTATAATAATATAAGATATATGCAATATATCTTCATTGAACTAATGCCATCTAGCAAAATAATTTGTGGTTACTTTTATACTGATAATTAAAAGCTATTACGTTATTTTTTTAAATTCTATATCTCGACGAAATTATGACTACGTTGTCCTTTTTTCAATGAAGATTTTAATTTTTTATTAATTAAATAAGAAAATTTCAATACACTTATGGTTAAAAATCATTGCATATGTTTAAAAAGGGGGGAGGGGCACTGTCTGAGAATGCCCTTAAAAATCAGTGCAATATTACAACAACAAAGTAGTTAATATTTGATTATATTAAATGTAACAGACATCGGACAATTTATTTTTTGTTTATAAAATTACGTAGTGCTAAAAAAAAATAAAAATAATTTTAAACAAGTAATTTCAATATACTTACCTTATTTTCTTTTAATATAATTTATAATTTATAATTTTATTATTATCTTATTAAAAACGTCAATAAATACTTAACAAACAATATCACATAAACGTATTCTCATCACTGTATGTTGGAAATAGGCATTTGTTTCTTAGTACATATATATATATATATATATATATATATATAATATGAAATGTATTGGCCATTTTAAGTTTTTGTATCAACTCGACGTTTTTATTCGAATTTATCCAAATTCAATGTTACCAATCTAATAGATCTTCCATAACTTATGGTAATAAATTGGCGTTGATGTTATCATCTGTGTACTGTATTTAGACACTGAGGCAATATTTATCTGTATAATTGTAATCTATATTACCATTTGCCGGTATATTTGCTTTATCCAAAATATTATGCTCCGATGAAGTATCTAGTTCACAATGAATAGTCTGTGATTGATCACCATCGAAAATACTGGACTTCGTAAGTAATAAACGTAAAGCGTTATTCAAAGTTAAAATGGGTGATATCACGCCGATATTAAATGAACAAGACAAATTTGATAATTATGAAACATTTGAAGAAAAATTGAAGCTTTATACTGAAACTTTAAAATATGAATTTGTTGCAACCACAGGAAAAAAATTAGAAACTGTGTGTAAAGGAAGAACAGACTACAACGTTAATTTAATTTATGATGAGCGTTATTTTCGATGTCGTGTAAACCCAAAACCTGACACATTGAGGAACTTTAAGCGTGAACATCCATGGTATATATAAAAAAATATTTACATATATACTCATTCGAATAACTTTAATATTTAATCTATATTTTTTTTTTTTTTTTTTATGTAGAATAAATGTGACACTATGTCCTGCCACTTTGATTCTTAGGACAACAAAAGATAAACAGCAACTAAAAATTACAAAATTTCAACCTGACCATGATCATGAACCATCTGCTGTAGGTTTAAAAAAAATTTATTTTTTTATCTTAGTTCCCACCCTGATTAGAAAAGACGATTTGTGATGATTAAAATGAATTGTTCTTGAACGTATAATAATATTACAATTTCTGGTTCCGCACAAGAATTAAAAACGATCAAAAATTTCAATCGTTTTGAAAACTTTTCAATCATCAATTGACGATTCATGAGTGTTTCAAACGATTAAAATATTTTTAATCATTATTAATCATATTTTCTAATTAGGGCAGATAATCAGTCCACATATGATATGTTTGAACTAAATATCTTTACGATCAAATGTCCTTCGATGATATAATTTTAAATTAAGTATCTTCAGACAACATATATATTTTCGGAAATGAATTTTGACGAAGATTACTTTGTTGTAAAGATATTTTGACCTAAAATATACAGTAATTTGGAGACCAAATTATGTGTCATCACTGTAAAATATATCATTTTTTGTGAATGTTTTTAATTCTTGGATTATAAATGTTTTTACAGCCTCCAAGACTTCAACTCTACATAAATTTAGATGTTTAAAATGATAGTCATCAAAGCACAAATTTTGTAAGTAACAACTGTTTATATTGTTTTCCGAATTTGAGTTTGACTATATCGTACTTTGTAATTTTTGATGTCATTTATTTTGTTATTACTATTACTTTAGAATCTTGACAAACCAGTTCAGGTATCGCCTCCTCGTCGTGTTATTGACAGTGCCAACCAGTCATCAATGCATGATACTACAAATCGGCTAGATAACGTATCACTGGCACTCAGCGATACGAACTTAAACACTGCGCAGAACTTATTAGACGTAAGTAGAAAATTAGTAAATTATAACTGTCCCATTTTGAAATCAAAATAATTAAAAAAATTAATCTAAATGCTAAGAATATAATAATTTAGTGAAAATCGTTTTTTATTTACATTAAAAAAAATATTTTGTCGAGCAATGGAATTTGATTTTTTAAGTAAGAACATGAGTTATCATTGATCTTATTATTTTCTCATGGAATCCAATTATTCTGATAAAATTATTTCCTTACACATTATCATAAAAAATAAATTTTTATTTATTTTGTTATTTTCATCCTATTCCATCCCATAAGAATTCATAAATCATGAAAGTTTTTATTTTTCGATAGATTCTCATATACTCTCTATGATAGTTCATAAGAGACTATCGGATTTTATGAGATTTTTCAAGCAAGGTATATTTCATTGTTTTAATATCGCGTTACAGATGCCGTAAGGGCGTATAAATTTATAATTTTCAGGAATTGACGCAATTGTATTCTATAAGTACAATAAAGACAAAAAAAATTTTTTTCGAAAAATCAAGTTTTTCTATACGCCCTTATGGCTCCCGAGACTGATACTGGGAGCAATAAGGGCGTATAAAAAAATTTTGATTTTTAAAAAAAAAAGTTTTTATACGCCCTTATGGCTTTTTAGCAGTATATTTCGCAGGTATACGCCCTCATGGCATCTGTAACGCGATATTTATCTTGCTCAAGTAATGAATGTATCCATCAATTATCGTATTTGTCATCGTATATGATAAACTGTTTCAATTTTTTTAACGTATTCCTAATTAGCGTTTTGGTCTATTTTCTAGTGTCGTCAATAAAAAAACATTCCGCTCGATGAATAAAAAATAAATTATAATTATTTTAAACAATTTAATTTCTTGCATAGTATGAAATTATACTTGGATTTTTTACTTTGTATCCATAATTTTTATTTTAACATTAATGGTGATTTAATATTAAACAGTCTGAAGTTCTTCAATCTACACCACATGCTGCTAGAACATCGATTATTAATGATCCTGATAATTTTCATGCTTTATTACTTCAATTGCGGATTAATATTGAGTCAACAACAAGTAATGAAGTTAAAACAAGCAAAGGACTAGAAGTCGTCAAAGCTTTATCATCTTTAAACATAGATTTGGCTGCGTCTGACCTGCAGCCATTGGTAACTTCTGGCACTTTGTCAATGTCAGCTACAAAAGGATTATCATTTTTCATGAGCCGATCTCGTGGACGTGGTAGGGGGCGAAGAGACAGAGTCATTGGCCTTCCTGTGAGACCAATGACAAAAGAATCAAAAATATTTAAAAACTTAAAAGAAACTTCAAAAATAATTCAAATATTATCTATGATATTTACTGATAAGACCAAAATAAATCAAACTGTTCTTGGAAAAAAAAAATAAACAAAGACGATTTAAATCATCTATTACCAAAAGCTATTTGTGACGCTTTAGCTAGCGAGATGATAGACGTCAATTTGATAGAAAAGTTTTTTGATTCTGATGCATTTGAAACTTATAAAGCAATAATTGATGCTAAAATAAAAAATGATGATTTCCAGTGCAACGTATGCAAATATGCCTTAAATACCGATGATAGCATCGAGTGCGATCAGTGTTTATATTGGAGCCATTGGAAATGTGTTAATTTATCTGAAGAACCTCCGAATCTATGGTTTTGTCCAGATTGTAACAAAGAATCATAGAATTGTTCTTCGATAAGACATAAAATTTTGAAAATAATAATAAACAACATCGTTTAAAATCTAATTCTAATTCTCCCTGGCGGATCCGATTCCACTGAATTTCCTGAAATCCCACCGTGTAAATGTGAAAAAATTCCACACAACATACACTTAAATTACACTGCACTCCTCCGGGTTACACGATTTTTACCTGCTATTCCCACCGGAGTTTCAATAGAAGAAGGAGTACACTAAAACTACACTCATTTTACACCACGGCCGATTTAGTGGAAATTTAAATTTTACGCTTAAATTACATCGTATTCCACGATTTTTACCCGCTATTCCCACCAGAGGTTCAATAGACAAAAGATTACACTAAAACTACACTTATTTTACACCACGGCCGATTCAGTGGAAATTTAAATTTCACGCTTAAATTACATCGTACTACACAATTTTTACCCGCTATTCCCACTGGAGCTTCGATAAAAGAAAGATTACACTAAAACTACACTTATTTTACACCACGGCTGAATTAATGGAAATTTAAACTGTACGCTTAAATTACATCCTGTACAACGTATTAAATGAATTGTAAATTATTGTTCATATAGTAGAGACTCTATACTTCTTATTAAAATAACTTTTTTTTGTAAGTCCAAGTTACATTAAAGCCCAAGTTTAATTTCTAAGAATAATTATTCATGGAAACATTGATAATGAATATTTTTGTCATTATGTAATATAGGATGTACTATATTACCATCAAAAAAGGTACTTATCACTCTGTCAAATAACGGAGGAGTACCCGGACCAGAATAGTCTCAAGTTTGGAATTTAACACTTCTGAAATAAGTTTCTTGCCAGGGACACTACAACCTGTGGGCGCGATCTCGTGGCGAGAATCGAACTACTTCCGCTGCTGCTTATAGCACCGGTGACTTCCCTCTCATACATATATACTAGGGTGTTTAAAAAAAAAAAACAAATTTTTTTTCTTTAATGGTATCCAAAAATTGAAAGTATAACTAAAAATGAAAATTTTGGTACCAGTCCAAGCTCTTAATAATAATATTAAGGTTTGCCTCAATCCATTTTTCTATTTTCCATTTAAATTTCACGGAAAAAAATTTTTTTTTTTTTAATTTTCTAGCTCACAAACTAATCGACGGATTTTTATGCACTATAAATGTTTTTGTAGGAAATTGAGCGCTCTACAAAAAAAGTCTCTTATCATTTTTTGATGAATCCTACTGTTCAAAAGTTATTTGAGCTTCAAGTCGTTTATAGTAAATTTTGAGATTTTTTTACTTTTTCAGCGAAAGTATCAGCCTTATCAAAAAATATCATAAGAACTTTTTTGTAGATAGTTTTATTTCTTACAAATTATTACAAATAAAATTGTTCGAAAGTCCGCATTGTTAACAAGTTATTTTCATTTCAATGTCAAGCTCTTAAAATCAATCAGGAATCTATTTTTTTAAGAGCTTGACATTGAAATGAAAATAACTTGTTAACAATGCGGACTTTCGAATAATTTTATTTGTAATAATTTGTAAGAAATAAAACTATCTACAAAAAAGTTCTTATGATATTTTTTGATAAGGCTGATACTTTCGCTGAAAAAGTAAAAAAATCTCAAAATTTACTATAAACGACTTGAAGCTCAAATAACTTTTGAACAGTAGGATTCATCAAAAAATGATAAGAGACTTTTTTTGTAGAGCGCTCAATTTCCTACAAAAACATTTATAGTGCATAAAAATCCGTCGATTAGTTTGTGAGCTAGAAAATTAAAAAAAAAAAAAAAAATTTTTTCCGTGATATTTAAATAGAAAATAGAAAAATGGATTGAGGCAAACCTTAATATCATTATTAAGAGCTTCGACTGGTACCAAAATTTTCATTTTTAGTTATACTTTCAATTTTTGGATACCATTAAAGAAAAAAAATTTGTTTTTTTTTTTTAAACACCCTAATATATACATATATATCTTTACTCCCAACTTATTTTTCTCTTAGTGTAAGCATTTGTTTTTTTCTTAGTTGGAGCATACAAAAATTTTTGCGTTTAAGAAATAGTACTTATTCCGAGAAAATTTATTGTCTTTAAACCAAAAAATGTTATATTGTTTCAAAAAACTAACACATCTTTCTTACAAAAAATATTTCTCATACTTAGAAAAAAAGAACTCTTGAAACAAGTAAAAATTTTTTTTGTTCAAGCATAAAAATATGTTAACGAGGAAAAAAATATTTTGATTCAGAATAATTATTTACTAGGTGCAAGAAAATTTCAATTTTCTGAATTGTTAAAACAAATTTTTTGTATCAAGATTAATTTTCTTGGTTCTAGTGAACTGTATTACTTTGTGAAAAATAAATTGTAGGAAGTGAAATGATTTACATAAAAGACTCTATCACATTTTAAGATAACTCTGATAGTTTTGCCGAAAAAGTAAAAAATCTCGAGATAATTTAATGTGAGTGAATGAGTCAAAAAATTTAGAGCGATCATAAAGCACCCTCAGCGCTTTCGCGCTTGAGATGTGCAATAATACTAAAATTTACTATGAATCCAACTTTGACTTCGAATATTTTTCAAAAAATTATAAGAGACCTTTTTTGTGTAACGTTCAATGTTTAACACAAGTATTCATTGATTTTTCCAATACACAGATTCCCTGGTGAGTGATAAAATTTTAAACTGTAAAAAAAATTTTTTCTATTTTATTTAAATGGGAAACCGAAAAATACGATGGGCTACCTCTAAAACTTGAATTTAAGAGCCAAGCTTCTGACAGAATTTTTATTTTGTCATATTCCATCAATATCTGGTGGTGCCCGAAAAAAAAAAATGTTTTTTTTCAGCACACCCTAATTCTTATATTATAAAATAATTCCAACTTTTAGTATTGATTACAAATACATTTTACAATTATCTGATTATTTTGCACCAAGTAAATAATTATCTTGATATTTTTATCTTAAGTCAACATTTTTTTTTTTCAAATCGACATATTTTTATGCTTAAATTAAAAAATTTTTAATTGCTTAAAGTGTTTTTATTTCTTAGTATGAGAGATATTTTTTTGAAGAAAGTTTTCCTTTAAAAGTGAAAATGAATTGTATTTTTTAATCAAACAATTGAAAACAGAACATAGTTAAATGACGAGTTATTTAAAAATTCAAGTTGTAGTAAAACACAGGTATTTATTATGAAATCTGTAGATTGCTTGTTAATTATATATAACCATATATAATTATGTAAGATTATATATAACCATGTGATTTTTTTATTGACATTATATATAATTATACGCAATTATATAAAATCATATATAAACATTAGGGTGTGCCATTTTGAGACGACTTTTTTTTCAACAAAAAAATAAGCTGAAAATTTGCAGGAAGGTGAGAAAAGAAGCCTGTTCAAAGAGGAGCTCTTAATATTAATATTTAGTGCCTATTTCCCATTTAAATAACATGATAAAAAATTTTTTTATTTTTTTAGCTCAGCATTCGCACCTCATATAAATAATTCCATAGGATATTCTTTAAAAGAATTTAACGCTCTACAAAAAAGTTCTCTCATCATTTTTTATAAATTCATCTATTCGAAAGTTATTGGAGCAGGAAGTCAAATCTATAATAAATTTCCAGATCATTATTTTTTTTCAGCTAAACTATCAGACTTATTAAAAAATGTCATAGGACTTTTTTGATAGACAATTTTATTTCTTACAAATTATTATTAATGGTTTATTTAATTTCCGCATTGTTTACTAGTTATTTTCATTTAATACCAAGCTCGTAAAAATAATAGTCTTCCAATCTATTCTGAGAACTTAACATTAAAATAAAAATAACTCAAAAACAATGCGGAATTTCAACGAACTTCATTACAAATAATTTGTAGGGAATAAAATTGTCTACAAGAAAGGAACTATGGCATTTTTTAATAAGTCTGATAGTTCAGCTGGAAAAGTAAAAGATCTGAAAATTTAGTATTGATTTAACTTCCAGCTCCAATAACTTTTGAATAGATGGCTGTATCAAAAAATGATAAGCGACCTTTTTTTTTAGAGTGTGAAATTCTCCACAAGAATATCTTATGGATTTATTTATATGAGGTGTGAATGCCGAGCTAAAAAAATAAAAAAAAATAAAATTTTTTTATTATGTTATTTAAATGGAAAATGGAAAATTAGAAATAGGCACCTCGAAATATTAATATTAATAGCTCCACTTTAAACAGGCATCTTTTCTCACCTTCCTGCAAGTTTTCAGCCTGTTTTTTCGTTGACAAAAAAACAGGCTGAATTTTTTCTGTGGCATTATATGTGATTATATATAATTCTGTATGGTTATATATAATTCTGTATAATTATGTCTAACTCGATATGATTCATATATAATTATATATAATTATTTAAAATTATATATAGTTTTTTTTTTTACTCGGGCGCTTATATACTACATCGTATTACACGATTTTTACACGCTATTCCCACCGGAGCTTCGATGAAAGAAAGGGTACACCAAAACTACACTGATTTTACACGGCGGCTGTTTCAGTGGGAATTTCAATTTTATGCTTAAATTACATCATATTATACCGTTTTCTTTTTCAGTGCAAGTTCTCCTTTAACGTGAAAATAATTATTATACAAACTAATTACACCAAAATTTTAAAATATCAAAAATACGCTAGAAAACGCAGACAAAACGTCGTAAAAACTCTGAGAAAACACAGTTGAATCCTCGTGTCATCATGGCAGACAAAACACCGCTTTTCACCGGAAAACACCGCCGAAACTCCGTTGATACGCCGAGTTTTTAGCAAATTTGTACGGTGGCGCTTGAACTACCAGGATATACAGTGGAAATTCAATGGTAATAGAGTGTAAAACGAGTGTCAGTAGATTAGTGTGAAACAAGTGTAAACTGAAAGTGAAATTTTCACAAACCCACCGTGTGATACACGTGAAATTCCAGTGTATTTTCAGTGTAATTCGAATTACACTAAGTTAACACTGAAACCCACGGTGGAAACGGATCCGCCAGGGCTTCGAAACTTTATTTTCTAATGAAGCAATAAAATCTTCTTCAATATTTTATTATTGAAAATTATTTATAAAAGTTGGTTTATTATACTATTAGAGCCTATTTTATATACTACTTTATATGCTATTTTAGCCTAAATATATCCAAAAATAAATTAACTTCCATATTGAGCCCTTAAAATTAAAAATGATACATTTTATTTATTTATATAACGTTTTTTGCCCTTCCTCTAAAGTAATGATTTTTAATAAATGAAGCTATGACACAGTACCCCCGAAGGACATCATCCATTTAATTTAATTTATATTTAATGACCTAATTATTAATTGACGCAATGATAATTATTACCTTTTTTTTTATCAATTTATGGAATTGTGATAAAACTAGGATGCATGCAAATAATTTTATAAGGAACTTATTTCTATTTCAGGTGATATTTCCACAAGGTTTGAAACTGATAAACGCCCAATTGTGTTTATTCGAATGAGTAATAAATATTACTCAAGTTAATTAATTTAATCAATTAAAATTAATATTAAAATTGTTTCTTTAAATAGAATAGTTAGTATTAAAGTTGATTAAATTAATGAATTAGATTTGATGTTAAAGTTATTTATTTAGATTAAATATTAAATATTAAAGCTAATTAATTTAACTATTTAAAATTAATATTGAAATCATTTATTTAAATTGAAAAGTTAATATTATACTAGAGTAATTAATGATTTAAATTTAATGTTAAAATTATTGATGTAAATCGAACGAGCAACCTGCAGTCACACGTGACTTCCCAAATATCACTACTGATTTTATAAAATACTCAGAAGAAAACGATTTTTTGCCTCAAAAAATTTTATTTGCACCAAGAAATTGTATGCATCATAAATTCAATACAAAAATTTTCTTGGGGCGAGAAAAGATTATTTTGGTCAAGAAATGATTCCTTGCACCAAAAAAATTTTTCTAGTTCTAAATAACTTTTTCGTTTTAATTCACAACGCGAAAAATTTTTTGGAGTAAGTAAAAATTTTCTTTAGGCGAGTAAAGATTTTTTGTGTCAATGAATCCTTTTTTTTTCTACGCACACTTCTTTGGCTTTGAGAAGCTTCCTAAAACCAAATGGAAATATAAAACTTTGTCGTTTTGGAATAAGTAACGCGATATAAATAATATAGTATATAATCAGTAACATTCAGTCATATTTAGTGATAGAATAATTAGAATATTAATTTATTTAAAGAAAATAATTACGATCGTATTTTTTCTCGCATAATTTAAATGTAATTTAAATGATACAGATAAATCGATTTACCTTAATGATTAATAATAAAAAAGTGTTGAACCTATGAAAAGGCACAAATTCAAGTCAAAACCCTTCTAACGATACCAAATTTTATAACATTAACCAATTCTATCACATAGATATGCCGGGAACAAAATTTTCCTTATTCTCTTGATAATATAGATTATAAATGTAAAACTTAATTGATTTAATTAATTAAAATTAATATTAAAATTATTGATTTGAATTCACTGAGTGATATAAAGTTAATTAAATTAATGAATTAAAATAAGTAATTAATATATAGTTAATTAAAATAGATATTATAATTATTTATTTGAATTAAATAATTATTATTAAAGTTAATTAATTAATTAAATCTATTAAAATTAACATTATAATTATTTATTTTAATTGAATAATTAGTATTAAAGTTAATTAATTAAATCAATTAAAATTAACATTATAATTATTTATTTAAATTAAATAATTATTATTAAAGTTAATTAAAATAAAAGTACAAATTATTTATTTTAATTAAATAATTAGTATTAAAGTTAATTAATTAATTAAATCAATTGAAATTAACATTATAATTATTTATTTGAATCAAATAATTAATATAAAGTTAATTGGAATAAATATTCAAATCATTTACTTGAATTAAATTTGAACTCAGCAGCTTATTTCGCGCCTTTGTAGAAAGTGCTGTGCGCGTGCGCAACGAAAATTTTTCGGATTCTCCCTAAGCGCATGCGCAAAAATAAGGGGTAATACTAGTAAGCACGGGTACGGTCAGATAACGGAGCATTTGGTAAATTACCCGTGCGCATGCGCGAAAATGGCCAAAAATGACCATTTTCCCGTGCCCCGTGCCCGCACGGGAATGTGCCGATAGCCACACTCTTAAGTAATATTTACAAACACTGAGTTGATGAAAAAGTGCCAATAGACCGTATCATGTTAGAGCTTAATTTTTAAAAAGGTATGTCATAAATCGTCTTGTCGATACCGTATTGATAAACTTCATTAACTATTAATTTTTTTTTGAACACAATATTAAATTCTTGTACTTAATACCAGTCTAAACTTCACAGTCAATGGGTATTATCAAATGCATAACCAAATAATTACAGTTGTTATTTAAAATGAAACTGTCAGTACCGTGTCTGTCAGTAGCCTGTTGAATAGTAATAAAAATAGCATTTAGTTATAATAATTAGTTGTAAAATTATTTTAATCATTAATTAAAATTTTCTGTAATGCAGATGACATAAATACTTCATGCTAAAAAGCTACCTGCTACAAGTGACAATTAATTTATTCAATGTTTATTAATTGAATTAATTAATTTTTTAACTTCCCGCTAAGACAATTGCAAATTTTCAAAAATTCGGGAAGTTATTGGTTCTACCCCGATTTGTGAAAATTGCAATTCCAAAAGATGTTGACGTTTTGAGGTTCTAGAAAGCTATTCTGACTAATTTTAAGATGATGTCCGAGTGTATGTATTAGACTGTTTCAAATTAGAGGTCTATTCTTATTTTTTTGATGAACATTAAAAAATCGGAAGGGTATGTTAAAATATGGTGACAGTTAAAATTTGAGCTCTCAATATTGATATTTAGAGGTGGCTATTGATAATTTTCGATTTTTCATTTAGTAACATGGTAAAAAATCGGTCTGTCGGTTGACCCTGCGGGCCAGCCCCAAAACTTCCCGCTGTTTTCGAGCTCAAGGAAATCAAAAATATTAATGAGACTATATTTTCGAGCTCGAAAATCTAATTGCATGCGATTGTTTTTTTCTGAGGTTTTCAAACTCTAACACGTTATGCTTTATGCTAAAGTTTAAAAGTTTAAGAATCGAAAATCATTAATGGACAAGCGGTTTTTAAATTTTAATTCCCGATCATGTTAAATAAAATAAATATGTTGATGCAGAAATCAACGTCAGTGATCAAAATCAAGATTTGAATGAGTTTTGGCTTAGGTCAGAGCAATAATGTATAAAATATCGGAGAAATTCATTAAGAACTGTGTTTTTTCAATTTTTTCGTTGATAATATGGTTTAAACTAAAGAACAGGTTTGACGGCATTATACGATGATCAAAAGAGACCATAAAAAGAATAAGTTTGTAAGATTTTAGACACATTTTAATACAGTACATTTTGATTTATCTGGAAAAAATAACATAGAATGTTATTTTTTTAACTTTTCAACACTGATATCTTTTGAACTAATTAACCAATTTTAACGTTTGAGGTGGCAATAGTCGCGTTTCATTAAATTCTAGAGCTGATTAAAATTTGAAAGCGATCGATTCAGCCGTCTTGAAGATATTTGAAAAAAACCGTTTTTTACCATTTCTTTCTCCAACGATATCTCCCGAACAAATTAACCGATTGAGATGTTTAAGGCGGCATTCGACGCGTTTTGTTGAGTTCTAGAGCTGATTAGATTTTGAAGTCGATCGTTCAATTCGTTTCTGAGAAATCAATAAAAAACTAAAAAAAAAAAATTTTTTTTTTTCGTAATTCGCCAATATTTTCGAGTCTACTTGATCAAACGATCTGAAATTTTTAGGAAAGTTGACGGCCAACAAGCTCTTTCAATCGCCGCCTTAAACATCCAATTCGATTCATTAGTTAAAAAGTTATAGACTATTCACACACATACACACACACACACACACACACATACATACATACAGACACTCGAACATCATTCTGAAAATAGTCAGAATAGCTTCCTAGGACCTCAAAACGTCGACATTTGATGAAAACTCGATTTTCGAAAATCGGGGTGAAAACAATAACTTCCCGAAATTTTCGAAAATCATCGATTTTCTAAGCGGGAAGTTAAAAATACATAACTTCCGAAAAAATCAACATACAAAAATCCTCTCCTCAAACATTTTGTAGCAAATTTACTGATCTACAAAAAAAGTCTTTTATGATTTTTCCATAAATTCAACTATTCACAAGATATCCGACGTCAAAGTTTGATAGAATTCAAAAAACTTGTTTTTGCTCGTTCTGAATTTTATATCATGTTAACTAATGAGAATTCAAAAATTTACAATAGAGTTTTTTTATAGGGAATATAATGCTCTACAAAAAAAGTCTCTTATCGTTTTTTAATAAATCCATCTGTTCAAAAGTTATCGGAGCTTGAAGTCAAGTTAGAGTAAATTTTGAGATCTTTTTACTCTTACGGTGAAACTATCGGACTAATCATAAAATATCATTGAATCTTCTTTGTACGCAATTTTATTCCCTACAAATTATGTCTGATAAATTTTTTTTTAATTCGGCATTCTCTTCTAGTTATTTCCATTTTAATGTCGAGCTCTTAAAATCGATCAGAACACTTTTTTAAGAGCTTGGCATTAAAATGGAAATAACTAGAAGAGAATGCAGAATTTAAAAAAAATTTATCAAAAATAATTTGTAAGAAATAAAATTGTCTACAAAAAAGATTCTATGACATTTTATGATTAGTCCGATAGTTTCACCGGAAAAGTAAAAAGATCTCCAACTTCACTTCGAGCTCTAATAACTTTCGAACAGATGGATTTATCGAAAAATGATAAGAGACTTTTTTTGTAGAGCATTCAATTTCCTATTGAAAAACTTTATCAAAAATTTTTGAATTCTCATTAGTTGATATGGTATAAAATTCAGAACGAGCAAAAATAAGTTCTTTGAATTTTATTAAACTTTGACGTCGGATATCTTGTGAACGGTTGAATTTATGCAAAGATTATAGAAGAGCTTTTTTGTAGATCAGTAAATTTGCTACAAAATATCTAAAAAGAGGGTTTTTGTATCTTGATTTTTTCGAAAGTTAAGTATTTTTTACCATGTTACTAAATGAAAAATCGAAAATTATCAATAGCCACCTCTAAGTATCAATATTAAGAGCTCAAATTTTAACTGTCACCAGATTTTAAGATACCCTTTCGATTTTTCAATGTTCATCAAAAAAATAAAAATAGACCCCTAATTTGATACAGTCTAGTATGTATGTATGTATGTATGTATGTATGTATGTATGTATGTATGTATGTATGTATGTATGTATGTATGTATGTATGTATGTATGTATGTATGTATGTATGTATGTATGTATGTATGTATGTATGTATGTATGTATGTATGTATGTATGTATGTATGTATGTATGTATGTATGTATGTATGTATGTATGTATGTATGTATGTATGTATGTATGTATGTATGTATGTATGTATGTATGTATGTATGTATGTATGTATGTATGTATGTATGTATGTATGTATGTACGTACGTACGTACGTATGTAAATATTCTGTAACTTTTGAACGGATAAACCGATTTTGATCGTCGAGGTGTCATTCGTCGCGACTTGTTATTTACTATAAGCACTAAATATTGGAGCTTAATCGGTTGGGTACGTTCGGAGATACTTCAAAACTAAACTTTTTCCAAAAATGTTTGTTTTGAATAACTTTTAATTCGCTCGATGGATTAATTCCAAAATCTAATCAGCTCTAAAACTTCGTAAGCCGCGTCGAATGCCACCTCAACCATCAAAATCAGTTCATTCGTTCAAGAGAAACCGTTAACGAAAGAATTCACAAAAAATTTTTTTTTTAGTTATTTTGAAATTTCTCAAAAACGACTCGATAAATCAATTTCAAAATCTAATCAGTTGTCGAACTCAATAAAACGCGCTGATTGCCACCTTAAACGTCTCAATCGGTTTATTCGTTCAAAATCTTAAAAGTTTCAATAAAAAAAATCACAGTTAGAACGGAATCACCCATATGCAGATATCTATAAGACTGATCTTCATTATTTTAAAGATCTACCGATACGAATGTAAAAATGGGCTAAGAGAAAAAAAGTTTTTTTTTTTTTTTTTTTTTCAAAGGGCTGGGTAGGACTGTTCTTTTCGGAGGAAGCGCTTCATACAATTACAATAGAACTTCACTTACAGGTAAGTTCGTTTAATTGTTAAATTGTATTCCGCGCCTCCTCCTCAAGATCACGCGACGTAGATGTTTAACAAAGAGTATCGGGAGATTCATGAGTATTAATAAAAAATTTTTTTTTTTTAAAAAAAAAGACAATTATTTTATTATTATCTTCCAAGGAATAGAAGTAAACAATTATATGTACTTGAACAATAAATTAATTATTTTTTGTACTTCAAACAGTTTTGGCAAAAATAGTACAATCTTCTATGATGTTACGATCATAAAATCTTGCAAAAGTTTGCGACGATTGGGTCCAACCTGCAGTTTTTTTAATTAAATCTATGTTTACTCCATTCCTTTTTGCTAAAGAAGTTGAAGCATGTCGTGTGCTGTAAGCAGTAAATTTTGAGGTATCTATTCCACTTAGATAAAGGACTTCTTTGATCAATCTACTTAAAGTTTCAGTAGAAACTGCATTATGAGGTTTTTTCCAAGAAATAAATAGATTCGATGTACTGCCTTGGAAATTTTTAGTCCGTTTTAAATAGTTTAAAAGAGTTGAAGCAACATAAATTGATGTATCATCAGTAAAAAAGGAAGGATTAAATTTGTTTGGGTTAATTTTGGACCTGACGTTTTTAATTGACTTGTAATTTTGATTTCAATACGATCATCCGATTGGTCTATATTATTTAAATTGATGGCAGCTAAAGTTTGGATTCTGTGACCAGGAGTGAGGGTTAAAAGAACCCTCTACATTATACGACAAATGTTGTAAAGATAAGTCAAGATTCGGGAACTATTTCGTCCTGGATGACGAACACAAGTTATTCAGTCCCTTAATTTTGAGTCAAAGCACTTAAGCCATTTACTCGGGTAGCGGGGACCTCGCTATTTAGTGTCGAGTATGTCAATATCCGGAAATAGGATGTACGAGGTGAATGGATGTGTCTTATTACATGATAAATGAGCAATTAATTTAACTTACAGTTGGTTTATTCAATACAAAAATTTGTCAAGATACAAGATTTGGCTGAGCTGGAGACCAGATTGTTGATTGAGATTCGATTCGTATTAAATTGTTGTTGGTTAAAGGTCGTTTCGGAATATATTGTTGTCAGGTGGCTTGATAATTAATTATGAGTCTTGAAGGTTGAGAATTGTTGATGTAAAAATGAGCAAAGGGGTTTACTTATACTGGGTAGTTGACAATCTGTCTGAATATACACTTTTACAATGATGAAAATTTTTTAAATATGAAAATTAATGTTTAAAAACAGTAATAATATTCAACGGAAATAATTTAAGTAAATAAAATAGCCACAGGTATAATTTCCCTACCATTTTTGAGGAAAGGTAGATTTTTGTGGTTGTTTTTCTCTTCTCGAAATTTTTACATCTTAGAATTTCGAGTTTCGTGGCATTTTCTTGAAAGTGCCACACCCTGCTTCCGTGGACTTGCCACACCTTAACAGGTAGCGATTCCACGTATTGCAAACTCAGCATTTTTCGCCCCTCAAATTCGAGTTGCGAAACGTCTGAGTTCACCGTCCACGACTTCGCGACCAAATCACAAAGTCAGCAAGAAGTTGGACATCGACTTCACGGTACAGCTTTGAGCTGTTAAAAAATTAACTTTCTCTTCTCTTTCTGACCAAGTCAGCAACTTTGCTCCGAATTGAAAGACATTTGACATCCTTGTCTTACGCTTCACCTTAGGGTGTGGTCGTCACCATTACCAAAACCAACAAAAACAGGAGGCGAAGAAATTTAACGCCTCCTCCAGCAGGTGGTCTAAGAGCCGAAATGGTCAATAAGGACGGAAGACCCGTTATCCGGCTAAATGCCACTTTACACGATGCGAACACTCCACCTACTCAGTATGATACGGCTAAGGAGCCCTATCGAGAGCTCCCTAAATTTAACGGCGAAGGTCCAAATTGTGAACAAGATTTCAAGGAATTTGACGCAATTGTACGGAGTTGGATGCCTTGCATCATCCCAGAACATCAGGATATGTTCGTTGCAAAAATTGTAAAAAGAATTTCCGTTCGTGCTAGAGATCCAATTGAATATACTCCGATTCACAGTGTCGAAGAACTTCTCGAAGTACTAGGAGAAAGGTATCGAGACGGCGATCCAGCTCTGGTTTGGCATAAACGACTAGCTTCAGCTAGTCCGAGAGAGGGTGAAACTATCGAAGATTTCTTTTTCAGGTTACGCAGAATGATTAGAGGTTTGGAAGCTGCGTTGCCAAAGGAAAATCGAGAAATCATCATGTCGCAGCAAGAGAAGGTTGCATTCGATACGCTTTATTCCGCTTTGCCTGACCTTCCAAAATGTCTCGCGAGTTTAAAAGATCCAAAAACACTCGAGGATCTTTATAAAGCAGTAAAGGAAGAACGATCTCGCGAATGCATACGACCAAGGCGTAAGCACGACTCTAACGATTATTCGCGTCAGTCTCATAAAGACAGAGGTTACGATCGAGACTACAACAGACGTTACTCAAAAGACGACTATCAGGGACACCGCAGAGATTATGACGATTACGATGACCGTCGAGAAACGAGAGGAAGAACGTTTTCTTACTCTAAAAAGCATTACAGACCGAGTAAATACGCTACAGACAGCGAGGACGATGTGGACTCCGACGACAGTTCAGCGTCAGCTGACTACCGAACGTACACTTACACCTCAAGTAAAGGGGGACGTGGACGGACGTACGACGACGACTCGACTCCACGAACGTTCAAGAAAAGTTCATCACGGCCACAAACTGAAGAACCTTCTTCAACAAAGAAAAAGGTTGTGACCTTTGACTCTGCAGACATTGACTCAGAAAAACTTGAACATCTAAAGCTAGAGGCTCCCTGTTGTAATTGTCCTTTTTGCCCTCATCGTGAGGCTAATAAATCTGTCTCTTCAAAAGACAATGACGAACATTTAAACTCAACGGGCGCTCGACAGACCGAGGCGACTGCGAGTATGCCCCGAGAGTCTCGACGACCTACGAGTCTTCATCAGAAAACTCAGACGGTGAAGGAATTCAGAATCCTTCAACGACCGAAACCCTCACACTAGTCATCGGTAAAGGTCCACGAGTCTGGATAACATCTCCAAACCTTTTCCAGGGCAGATGCGAAGTTTTGTTGGATACAGGTTCTGACCTGAATCTTCTTTGCATCGACGCACTGGGGGATGACACTACCTTTTACCCTGAAAATGGCGGTGTGGTAGGCGGTATAGCGACCAGCAGTATGCCAATAATTGGAACTGTGACGGTCAAGATCTTCGATGTAGATGTTAGTTTCCAGGTCGTACCTAGGTCACCAGGTGGTTACCTGGGCATCCTTGGAAATAAATTTTTCATCAAGGAACGAGCTGGCATTTCCTTTTATTGGAATACGTTGGTCCTCAAAAATCGACCTACTCGTCCTATCCCTTTTTCAATGGATGACGACCTTGATGTTGTTACGAACCCGGCATCCTTCATCCCTTACGCATGTATATATATGTGGGTACACATATATATATATGGATAAAAATAAATATACACTAATAAAATAAGTCGGATAAATTTAAACTAAATAATTTAGAAATAACTTAAATTTTAAATCAAATTAAAGTACATAAAAATAAATAAATAATATACGATTTATACATTTAAACAATAAATAATGTATATATATTTAAAGATAAATATGTTTACTAAATAAGGAAATATATATGTATTTAAACGTAAATAATATATATTTTAATTGGAAAACATATTTAAGAAAATTAATATATATATATTTATATATATATATATATATATATGTATATATATATATATATATATATATATATATATATATATATTTATATAAATTTGAAAATAATTTAAGTAATGATAAATAGTTAAATACACCATTTTGTAAGAAAGAGAACGTACGAGAAGGCGAAACATTACATATGAGTGGGCGCGAATACCGTGCTGTAACCTGAGTACCGGGCGGAGTAAAACAATAGAGTAAAGCCCAGAATAAAAGAAAAGAAACGCCTGCAGCGAGAGTAAACGACCAACTTACTCCTGCTGTTATCCTAATACATAAAATCGAGAAAAGACTGTTCAGAGGGCTGTAATACCCCCAAAATTAATAGTAAAATTATCGACAACATTAAATTCAATAGTAATTTCATTTTTATAAATTTTTATCTATGCATTTTGGAAAATATCTATAATTTTATTATTTATTAATGTAATAAATTAAACTGCTGATGGCAGTACTGTTTATTTTATTTAAATAAATAAACTGCTGATATGAGATATCAGATTTATTTAAATAAACAAAGATTCGGAGAAAACTTGGATCATCGATAAAATTTTTAATGAATAAACAATAAACTCTGGGAGAGTCTTTCTGCGTCTTTTCCCATGGCCCCTACCATGGTGGCCCATCTAAAATTACATGGCAAATAAAAGTCGCTGCACCAGCTAATGAAATCAGTCAGAAAAACTCATCAGTCCGCGATGTAAATCCGTTACCGTCGGGTGTAATCCCGTTCTCGTCGGGTGTAACCCCGTTTATTTTGTTTAAGTTTTTTTGTTAAAGTACGTTTTTACGTTTCGTTATTGCCGGGTGTGACCCCGTTTTTTGAGTTTCTTACGAAGTACAGTTTTCGGGTGTGATCCCGTATTTTTATTAAGAAGAATATTTACAAGGATTTTTCAATTTTTATTTCAAATTATTTACAAGGATTTCTTCATTTCTCATTTCAAAATATTTACGAGGATTTTCATCATTTTTCATTTCACTTTGGGAGAATAACTTACAAGGACTTCAATTTTCATTTGGATTTCAATTCAGCATTTTATTCTGGGATTATTTCAAGGATTTCGATAGTGAATTATTTTAATTAACGTTAAAAGTAAAAATCATTCTTTTCTCCTTCGTTAAAACGGGTGCAGTGACCTTTTTATTTGTGTTGTGAATACATATGGGCATTTAAAACAAATAAATTAAAATATTACTCAAGGAAAAATTATAAAAAAGTTTGGTGAATTTAAAACAAGTGTGTGAAATGTAAATTAAGTTTTTATTTCTTTTTTTAAAGTTACCTGCATTAAAAAAAGGTAATGATTTGGCATGAACGTGCATTCTCTTTTATATATTTATTTTTGAGTTTCGAGGAACAATTAGACTAACAATTGGTGATCAGTGACTCAATTGACAATATTTTTAATTTTCATTTATAATTTTTCATGAAAATAATTTTTCAATTATTTTCATTTTAATTTTTAAATAAAATATACTTAAATAATATATTTCGCATCTTTATTTAAATAAAAATAATTTTTCAATTATTTTTATTTAATCTCAATATGAAATATATTTAAACGGAATATTTTATATCTTTATTCAATGAAAAATAAATCTCGAAATAATTATGTATTTTTAACCAATAATTGAATTTAAATAAGAGTTGTACTATTTTTCAATAATTAATTTAAAATATTGTTACAAAAATATTATATTATAAAGTTAAAATAAGAGTTTTACTATTTTGCAATAATATTATTACATTGTGAATTTAAATAAGAATTCTATTATTTTTCGAATAGGAGTATAAATAATTTAATTTAAAATATTTTACTAAATATTATACTATGAATTCAAATAATTTAATATGAATTTAAATATTACTATTTGTCAATGTTAATCAAATATGACTACAAGTAATTTAATTTAAAATATTTTACTAAATATTATATTATGAATCTAAATAATTTAATAATAGTGTTACTATGCTTTTAATGGTAATTCAAATATGAATTAAAAATATATATTACAAAATATTATATTATGAGTTAAATAATAATTTTTCTACGTTTTAATGTAAACTCGAATATGAATCCAAATAATTAGTATTATGTTATGAATCTAAATGATAATTTTACTATACAAATACGAATCTAATTAATTAATTTAAAAATATATATTACAAAATATTATACTATGAGTTTAAATAATAATTTTACTACGAATCTAAATAATTAATATTATGTTATGAATCTAAATGATAACTTCACTATTTTACAATATTAATTCAAATATAACTAATTTAAAATATACTACAAAATATTATCTTGCGAATTTAAATAATTATTCAAGTATTAATAATTAGTATATTACAAAATATTACATTATGAATTTAAATAATAATTTTACTAATTAATTTAAAACATATTACAAAATATTATATTATGAATTTAAATAATTATTTTACTATTTTGAATCAATAATAAATTTATAAGACACTACTATATATAAATAATTGTAATGTAAATTTAATGAATTGAAATACGAATTTAAATAATTTTAATTTTATTAATTTTTACGAATTTAAATAATTCTAATTTGATTAATTTTTACGAATTTAAATAATTTTAATTTTGTTAATTTTTACCAAATATCTAATAATCAATATGTGTTTAAATAAAATTTAAAACTACGAAATAAAATTTATTATTGTAAAATTTCACATCCATGTTTCCCCGTGAATCCCCCGAAACAAGTTATTCCAAGAAATCTATAGATTTCTAAGAATCAAAATATAAATATAATAAATTTACTAAAATTTTCACGGGGTCATAACAATGTGAAATATATCCTGTCCCTAGGGACAGGTCCAAAAATTTTCGACTCATGTAATTCACTTCATGGAGAATTACAATGCTTTCTCATAGATGCAGGGGGGGATGTGTGTTTGATAAATTCTTCCGCTCTTAAACCCGAAATTAGAGTAGATCGTGATGACACGATGCTACTCCGTGGTTTGAATGGGCAGTCCATGGAAACAATTGGTACTGTGGAATTAAATGTTCTGGGTTCAAAACCTCGACTCCATGTTTGTGATGGGAATTTACCCTTTCACGGTGTCGGAATTTTGGGTAACAACTTCTTGAAAAAGGAACAAGCAGAGATTTCATACCATCACCAATCTCTGAATTTATTATCTCGATCTTCCCGACCTTTACATTTCAGTCTTGGAATAAAACCATCCCGTACATACGTAATTCCACCCCGTTTGCGAATGTCCGTGCCGGTACCTGTTGTAAATCCTGAGATCAAACAGGGCTACCTCCGTAAGATTCCTCTTAAAGAGGGACCCTTAATGGGCGAAGCCGTTGTCTCAGTCGATGATGATCAAGCGATGTGTATGGTGATCAATACCACATCAGATCCAGCAGAAATCGAAATTGAACCCCAAATGCTTGAAGAATTTGAATTTGATCATCTTGATCCATCTGATGAATTTTCCGACATAGCGGAAATTCCATCTGGAACGCACTCACTCTCTAACCGAGATCGTTTCCAGGCGATCTTTGACAAAATTCCTACTAATCATCTCAGTCGCAAGGAAAAGAGGCAAATTCTCAGACTTATCCAGAAAAATCACGATATATTTCACCTCCCGGGTGATCGTCTGGGACGTTCTAAAAAGTTCACTTGTAAAATCGAAACCACCAGCGATAAACCGGTCCAAATAAAACAATATCGGTTTCCTCAAGAACATCGCGATGAAATTAAGAAACAAGTGGATAATCTACTTAAACGAGGAATTATACGCAAATCAAAATCTCCGTATAATTCACCTTTGTGGATTGTCCCTAAGAAATCAGACGCTCAAGGTAACAAAAAGTGGAGAATGGTTATCGATTTTCGAAATTTGAACAAGATAACCATTGGGGATGCTTACTCCCTCCCCCTTATAATCGACATTTTAGACCAACTCGGCGGAGCCAAGTACTTCAGTGTATTTGACCTTGCCAGTGGGTTCCACCAAATACCAATGGACCCCAGAGATGCTGAAAAAACTGCGTTTTCCACCCCTGACGGTCACTGGGAATATTGCTGTATGCTTTTTGGGCTTGAGTGTGCTCCAGCAATTTTTCAACGTATGATGGATTCCACGTTGAGTGGTTTAAAAGGCACAGAATTATTCATTTATCTCGACGACTTCGTAAGTTATGCATCTTCGCTTGAAGAGCATGAAGTGCGAGTCCAAAGACTTTTCAACCGCCTTCGAGAGGCTGGGCTAACTCTTCAGCCCGAGAAATGCAAATTCCTCTGCCCCGAGGTGGAATATCTGGGTCACATCATCACTAAAGATGGTGTGAAACCCGACCCAAAGAAAATATCATCCCTCAAAAACGCTTCGCACCCTCGTAATCACACAGAAGCTCGAAAATTTATGGGATTAGCAAACTACTACAAACGCTTTATCGAAAACTTCGCCAAAAGAGCAAAACCGATCACTGACCTTACCAGAAAAACTAAACCGTTTGTTTGGTCAGTTGATTCGCAGAAGGCTTTCGATGATATTAAGAACGCATTATGCGAGAATTCATTCCTCGCATATCCAAATTTCAATCGACCTTTCATATTGGCAACCAGTTCCTCCGATGTCGGTATTTCAGGCATCTTGAGCCAGGAACTGGAGAACGAAGACCGTACGCCTGAAAATCCTGACGAAAATATCGAAAAAATTGTCTCCTGTACCTCTAGAGTCTTGCAAGAGACCGAGACAAGATACACTCACAATGAAAAAGAGTGTTTAGCAGTTCTGTACGCAGTACAACAATTTCGGCCTTACCTTTACGGTAAGCCTTTCACCTGTATACAAGCAGCCCTTGTATATCTTGGTTGAAAGACAGCTAAACTGTCACTGAACGACAGATTAAGTGGAGATCCAAATTAAGCGAATACAAATTTTCGGTTATTCTTCGACATAAGATCTCAGAGCAATATGCTGAAGGGTTGTCCTACAACTCTGAGGGCAGATCTCCAGATGAGGCATCTTCAAATCAAAAATCTGTCAAAGAAGCAGTAATACTACCACTTCGGAAAACTTCTTGTCCTGACGAAGAAGCCATAACAGCTGTAAAACGAGGAAGAAAACCCGGAAGTAAAAACAAACCTCGGGTCAACAGCGCTCCACAACCTCGTGACACGATTGCATCCCGGTTGCGAATGAGACGGGCTACGGAAATGACACAAAACCAGAAAAAGATAAATTATTGCGAAATAAGTACGACCGAACCTGATGTCTCAGAAAGTATCGATGATGACGTTTTTGAACAAAACCAACCAAGGCCATCTTCAGCACCTCAGGCTCTAGCCGACCCAGTAGTAGAGATTGGGCCAGAACCCGGACTAGAACTTGAAGGAACCGATGATGAGGAAGAAGAAGCAGTCCGACTCATGAATGAGGAATATATGCTCAACGAATCGGAGAAAAGTTCCAGCGATCAGGGGGATGAAAATTCTCCTGAAGCGATGAATCGACAACAAATGCGCGAAGACTTAAGGAAATCATTTGAACGTTTCAATAAAGCCCTAGAAAGACGAGCGATTAACGTTACAGATGAAGAAGCAGATCGTACTGTTCGTCCAGAGGATTATTACAACCCACTGCCTGTAGTCAGCCCTCAAGTAGCCAAAGAAGTCAGAAAATATCTTGAACGAGGTTACTTATCAAATGAACACGCCGAATCTGAAGACTTGGACGAGTCCGACGAAGAAGAAGAAGAAGAATTCCTTCGTGAAAATCAAGATATAGGAGATAATGAAGATTCGAGTGAAGCCAGCTGCTCTGAACCGGAATTTCAAGTAGAAATAACTCCTGCAACTCCAAAGACACCCCGAGCTGATGAGATTCGAGAGAAATATCTCACCGCAGGTAGAAGTCCTTCGACTCCTATGTGGAAGAACACGGTGCTGAAAGCTGCGCAAGCAAATTGCAAAGAACTCGACTATGACGATGATACAAAAAGCTTTTACTGGAAAGACGCAGAAAATTCGGATGACAACACATCTACAGTCATCGCGAGGCCTTCCACTCGTCAAACTCTGAACGTCGAAGATGTACCTGCAGCTTCATTTAGTATGGCACACGTGGAAACGCCCAAACGCAAAGGAACGTCCACCTGTAAAAATTTAGAAAATGAAAAGACCTTGCTGAACGAAAGCCAGCAGTCCAGTTCACCAACTCGAGACTCTACAAATGACCGTACCATCATAGCAGAGAGTTCTTCTCAATCAGACCAATCAGATGCAAACCAATCCGATGGAGCCACTGTGATTCAAGTGGAAGTACACCAGGAACAAGATGATGGAAATGCTCAGGTAAATGAATCGGGCACTCTCAACACGACTTAACCAGAAGTTGTTGACGAACAACTGGGGGATGAGCCGGAGATGAATATTGATTTACCTCCAAAAATTCCGAATCAAGCTCCGTGGTACGTATTTGATCCTCCTTCTTCAGATATAGCTGAAGATTTGAGTGATCAACGCTATTCACCACCGGAAGTTTCGTCTTCCTCGAGCTCTGAGTCTGATAGACCTCCGAAACTACCTGAAAATCGAATCAAATTCAAAGACAGTCGAGATGGAATTACCTATGTGAGAGACCACATTGTACATTTCCTGTCTCTGGATTGTGAAATGATGAAACCAGTCTCACGATTGCTGAGAGATCTCACTTTCATCGATCGGGAAGACCTGAAGACAGCTAAACCAAAAATGGGTGATGTATTAGTCACAAAATTGGGTCAGTGCTTTATCTTCACGGTCTTTGTTAAGAAAAATCATTTCGAAAAAATCGATTTAAATAATTTAATTGAAGGTTTGAGAAATTTAAGAGTGTCCATGTTCAAACACGAAATCTATACATTCCGCATGGTGAAACAGGGGGAAGAATTCGATGATTTAAACATTAAGCCTTATCTTATACAAGAATTGGGCGACTGTCCTATCGAGGTAACACTTTGCGAAGGAAATATAGAAGTTCCTGCCGAAGAGTTACGCGATAAGATCATTGAAGAAAACCACTGTAGTTCTATTGCTGGTTACAAAGGTGTCGTGAAAACTTATTGGCGAATTCGAGAGAGATTCTACTGGCCAGGCATGAAGGAGAGAATCTATAAATTCATCCGGAAGTGCGAAATCTGCCAGAAGAATAAACTCACTCGAATTAAAACAAAACAACCAATGATGATAACCGGTACTCCCTTCAAACCCTTCGAGAAAATCTCTATTGATACTGTTGGACCACTTCCTATGACTAGGAGTGGAAATGTCCACATCCTGACTATTCAGGATAACTTTTCTAAAGCCGTAACAGCAATCCCGATACCTGATATCCGATCAACAACAGTGGCGGAAGCCCTTGTTGATCGTTATATGTGTTATTACGGATGTCCGAGAGTTATCCTCTCAGATAAAGGTACTTCATTTACCTCTAAAATAATACAACAACTTGCAAAAGCTCTAAAAATCCAAAGATTAACAACTTCGGGTTATTACCCCCAGTCAAACGGTTCTTTAGAAAGGAGCCATCAGCCGTTGATAGACTTCTTAAGAGTATTATCGGATAAGTACCCGAACTGGGATCGATATGTGGGACTTGCGGCGTTGAGTTACAATACCAATGTGCATACTTCCACCAAGTTCACTCCATTCGAGTTGATGTTTGGTTGCAGAGCTCGGTTACCAACCCAATTCCCTGATTATTCCAGAATCAAGACTTATTCCGACTATCTCGCCGATCTTATAAGTAGATTGTCCGAAGTCAGAGAAATCGCTGCTGATTGTCTCAATAAGGCAAAACAAGATTCCAAAATTCGTTACGATCGACACATACACGCCAAATCCTTCAAGGTAGGCGACTTTATTTATGTTTTAAAGGAACCACGGAAGAATAAACTCGATGTTTATTACACCGGGCCTTATGAAATTGTCGAAATTAACGAATTTGGGAGTCTGATTTACCTAAATGACAAAGGGAACCGCAAGTTGGTAAACCCTAACAAAACTAAACCTGCTTTCGACCATAAGGCTAAACCTTTATAAAGTTCTCTGTTTCAGATCCAAATCTCTTACCATCATGAGACAATTATTGATATTCCTGATCATCATCATCAAAGGAAGTCAATCCATGGACGACCTGACCATCCAACCATTGTCAGACAACCCGGGTCTACTGTATGACCCATTTAAGAAAATTCACCTAGTAGAAGAAAACTGGTGCATCATCTCTTCCATTAATGTCCGAGGATTAGTCGAAATGTATCCATTTGAGTGGGACCATCTCCATTCAACCATACCAGGTTGTACCAAAATTATCGACGCTGTGACCTGTATGTATTACTTGAAGATGCACATGATAACTGAGATACAAACCGCAATAAACCAATCTACAAGCCGCTTGAATCAGCTCCTCGAAGAAACAACATTTAAAACGCCGCCGTTTGACCGTCATCAACGAGCTCCATGGTTTGGCTTCGTCGGTACAATTGCCCGAGAACTGTTTGGAACCATGGACTACGGAGACAAAGAACATATCACCATGGAGATCAACAAATTATATCAAGACAATGCGGAGATGGTGCAATTAGTACAAAACGCCACCCACCTCGTTAAGAGTGAAATAAATAATATTCTCCAAAGCGAGGCGCAAATGCAGGCTAATCTGGATAATCTCGCAGACGCTACTACACATTTTATGAATTCCACCAAAGATTCCTTGGGGAAACTCGCATATCTGATGAAAGTCATGATGCTGGGGGATGAACGAAGAGAGATCGCCAGTAACCATCTTCGAGTCCTGAAAGAAGCCGAAACAATCATTGAGGAAGCCAAGGCCGGCAGACTCTCTCCACGGGCTATATCACCAAAACAACTTTACCAAGCAACTGTTGACATCATGAGGAAGCATCCGGATTTGAATCCATCTCAACCAATTGACCGGATGGATATCTCGACCTTGTCCTCTGTGTCTACAGTAAAGGTAGCAAGGTCGAAAGGTTATCTACTTATCATAGTAACCTTGCCGCTGTTCCATAAAATCCCGTTATTATCGTATGAGATGAGACCATTGCCGAAGCCAGAAAATTTGAATGGGAAAATTCAGACACTGACGATACTACCATCAAAAAGGTTCCTGATTACAGATCCAGGCTTGAGAAGATTCTATCTAGCCGATTCTGAATATATTAACAAATGCAGATCTATCAGAGATGATTTGTCTTGTCGTCCCGACATACCATTCCAGTCTACGGAGGCCAAAGAAGAAGTGGACTGCGAAATGAAGCTGCTTTTGAAGTCAACTGAAGATATCTCAAGAACCTGCAATGTTCGCATCACACCAGAGTGTAAAACCACGTGGATAAAGCTCAATCAACCAAATTCCTGGGCGTACTCGACTTGTAAAGAAGAAAAATTAATCTTCAAGTGCTTAAGTCCAGTCGAGAAAGAATACTACATCAACGGAACAGGAATAGTCCATATTCACGGTAGATGCAAAATTAGAGACGGAAAATATATAATAAAAAGCATAGACGAAGAGATCACTCAGCTGAACATCACCTTGCCAAAGTTAAACTTAACCTTGGAAACGTTATCAACGAATTTAACAGCTGAACCCAAAATATCCGGATTTCTTTTCAAGAAAAACGTAGATCCGTTAAAAACAGTAGACAAATTCCAACCCTGGGGAGCAGGATTGGAAGAAACAGAAAATCGAATGTCCGAAATATCGCTGCACCATCAAGAAGACGATATTCATCGAACGATGACGGTGGGAAACATGTCCGCCTTAGTCGTCCTGTGTGCCATCCTCGTCGTTCCAATATTCTTCAAACGCTGCATATGCTCGAGTAAGAAGCGCTGCTTCACCTACAAGAAAAACAAGCAGCCAGGCGAGGTACATCCAAAATCAGTAAAAGAAACAAGACGTACCTCAGACTCTAAACCGAAGTCTGTCCAAATCAAAGACGAACCAGAAATCATCGAACTCCGAGAAACTCCACCAGCTCTTCCAACTCGTGTCGTCTTCTCTACAAACAAATCACCAACGACAACTCGTACCACTAGAGGCCTTCGCCTCTCAGACTTCAACGCTCCGATTTAATCATCCTGAACAAGATAAGAATAATGTATAATTCAAACCAAAATTTCACGGAAAAATAGAAATCCTCTTTTAAATTATTTTAATCCAGACCCAAAATAATTTATGGGCCTTTCTATGAAAATTTTACGAAAATTCTTCTGAATTTACCGACACTTATTGTCGTTTTGAAAGAGGATTCCTATTTTACCGGCATGACATTTTAAAAAAATTGTATTATTAATAATCTAATTAGAAAAATTGTTGAAATCTAAATTTACAAGATCAAATTTTAGAAAATTATATAACTAAATTCAAAATTCAATTAAATTATAACAAATTTTCAAATCACCTGGACATTTGAGAAAACAGGAAATTCGGAAATCCCTGTTAAAACCAAAGAAATTATTTCAAAATTCTAACTAATGAGATAAAGTGCTTACCTCTCACAGCGCATGCGCAACTCTGAACATTAATAACAGCCATTGCCGAATTTTCTTACAGCCGTTGACAGAACTCTTGACAGAACATCTTTCTTCTCCCCACTAAAATTCTCCTTTTAAAAATCAGCTCCCAGGAAACATCCTTGTTACTCTTATTTCACTGCCTACAATAACAGAAAATGGAAGCAATAAATAGAAAAGAAATTTTCTTTCAAAAACAAACATCAGTATGTTACTCACCTCATAACAGTCACGTGTTCCTTAATAAATTTTAATTAACTTACCTGGCGATTACGCCGTAAGAACAATAATAATAGAAAATAAAAAAAAAAAAAAACCAAAAAGAAAAAGGAAATAAAAATCGCTTTTTCTCCCTGTTTCGAGTATATAAAAGGATGGGTAGCTTATTAGGTTTTACAAGAAGGAACAAAAGATCTTCAAGCTCATTTCCTCTTTATTGAAAAGAGAAAATTGACAGCTAAAAGTGACTTGAGAGTGATAACATCTCCAAGGTCACCTAGCAAACGCTGGTGATGATCGAATTGCACCATTTTTAATCCAATTCCTCGAATTTTTCATCTTCTGGCTCACCTTTCCCATCTTCTTCAAAGAGCCAAGAGATTGGTACCCAGTCTTCCATCCAATCACCTAAATCCTCGTCCTTTTCCCTCCAAAGATGCTTACTCCAAACCGAGAAAAGCTCACGCATTAAACGGTCGGGACAGGACGGCAGAGAACCACAACTTAGATAATACTAAACGAACAGACAGATTAATAATCACCATAATTACATCTAAATTGAATTAACACATAGGAAAAACTTACGTGTAACAGATTATTACGCACACCACACGAATAATAACACTCACAAACGTGAACATTGGGATCCCAAATTGCAAAGATTCTCCGAATATAAATACATTTGGAATAAGATCTTATAAAATAATAAATGGGATCCCCAAGGTCGTACTTTTGACTGAAAGACGTGCACATTGTGTCAGTTTCAAATCAGATGACTGAATGCTCGACTTTACGTATAAACGCCCAGTCAGCAGTAATACGACGCGCTAGCTGTGAGAGTGTTTATTAAATCACATGAAATAAAATTTATGAATAAAATAATGAGAGTAACTCTTAAAAACTATGACAATAAAATTTCTAACATTTTGAAATTCACTAAAAAAAAAAAAAAAAAAAATTTTTGATTTCTTTGAATCATAAAACATTAACGCCTGAAAAAAAAAAAAAAGAAAAACGCCAGGTGATAGAGAAACCTATAAACTGAAATGCGTTCTGTGATAAGACGGTAGCCGGATCATATTCGCTCGTGCAGACGCGGCAAGACCTAACTAACAATTAAACATCGCTAGATGTCGGCTAAATGCAGATTTCTAGCGCAAAGACAAATTTTTCTCTCCAGCTTATTTCACTACCTTTTACAATCTCAAGGTCATATACAGGAATATGCAAATGTTTATGCATTAAAGGCATGTAGAGAAATAAATAACATATAATGATTCTGTAATCCTAATTTTAAGTGAATATTTCATGTAATCTTTATATTTAAAAATAACTATTTTATTTTGGTAATGAGAAATAATAGATTTTAGGGGGAAACTATATATAAAGATAATGATATGATAAAATATAAAATTAGATTATATATATATACATATATATATATATATATATATATTTGTAATACATATTCATTTAAGAAAAGAATAGAAACACAAATATATCCTTTATCCTCACATAATCTCATAGTTGTAAGACACTTAATAAATTGTAAGGGTTATCGCAAGCTTTTGTGAAAGAGGGGACATATGTTTAGGAAAGCAAGAGAGTTTTGCAACCCTCGTACTTTCCGGGGGATTGTTATGTTAAAAATAATTATTACAGAGCTCTTCTTTTCAAAAGTGCACGAAAACGCAGCGTCATCTTTTCCACCTTTTTATGCGTCAAAGAATAGTGGGAGGATAACTGCAATAAGTTTAACGAACAGTTAATAAACTGTCGTCACCTTCCACCAATGACAATAATTAAAAATTCCCCATCAATCGCCAAATCAAAGTTTATAAAAAGCCTGAGCACCCATAGCTCAGGGCTAGTCGGTTCTTCTAACTTACGGTCCGCGAAAATTCGAACGTCGAACTTTCGTGCACTCTTATTGCAGGATTCCGCCCTAGGCGTTGAAAGGTCAATAAGAGGATCTTTAATATATTTATTTAAACCTTATTGCAGGTATCCGCTTCGGCGTTGAAATAATCAATAAGGCATTCTAAACTTAACATCTTTTTGCAGTCAATTATTGCAGGATTCCGCTTAGGCGTAGAAAAAGTAATAATCGACCTATCTATCTATTAAAAATCCTCTGAGATTGATAGAATCATCCGGTCCGATCGAAATAGTGACACAAATCACGTGAATTTGTGATTCCATCTCGGGCTGAGTAATCGTGCGCACAAAACCACTATCGGGTGCGTAAAAAGGACGCATTAAAAATAAAATAAAATTCTTATACAAATATTCGTTGATAATAAATGATCTAAAAATATCAATTGTTTAAAATTGTGAGAAGATTCAGTGTACAAGTGAATTGTAACTAAATCAGTAAATAAAAGATCAAAAATCACAAGTTCAGCCTTCCGAGTTTCATTCGAGAGTAGCACATAAGTTTACATCCTACTAGCCCAGCCGCGCCCATCCAACCAAACCTTACAGGAGGAAGCTGAGTGAGCTGCAACGTTCTGGAGGGATCTAACTTGCCGTGACTAAAAAGAAAGAAACATCTAAAGGTAGGTGAAAGATTTACATTTAATTCTTTCATAATATACTGGTTCAATACAAGAGCACCAGTCTCTTCAGAGACGTTTTGGGTTCTTACTTTTCGAAAGATCCACCATAAATAATAAATTATAGGAAGATAATTCTTCCTCGTATTATTTTATGTTGTCCGCAACCTCCAAATCGCTCGTCTAAATTTTTCTATCGCTACCAAAGGGAGAAATCCCGGATGATTAATTTAAATTTAAGTGGCGGACATAACATTTTCCATGCGATATGTCATAGTTGTCCGAGAATGCGTAGTTAGTTAATATTATTATTATTTTCCCCTTTTGGTTATTGGGATATTGTGTTCAAGTTATTAATATTTGATTACTAATAAAATTTTCGGCCTATGGTGCAATAGTTACTACTGCGTCTTAAGCATAATTTACGATGGTGTTACTGTCAATGAGGCTGATTATAGACTTTATTACCTTGTTTTTGTTAATAGTTATCAGTTTGATTTATACTTTATTTAAAATTTGAATAGAATTCCGTATTTATTTGGATTAGTAGATATTAGAAAGAATGCAGAGAGTCTAGGTAAATTAAACGTAGTGTCACGACGCATAGATAAAAAGGTTATCGGGGTGATGACCCTTGACTCCATAATAAACAAAAAACGGAAAAGCATCGTGTGGCATTATTTGAAAGTCGTACTATTTGGGTTGCAAGTATCAGGGTACTTATCATAGCTTAATTGATTGCTCAATTTATTAATTAGTTCATTATTTCCTCATAAGTAATAAAAAAGGGAATTTATGTATTCTTTGTTCACATCAACAAGTTCTCTATACTCATCTGATCTTTGACATATTAAAATTTTAATTTTTTAGAATTTCGTTTTAATTATTTAATTATACGTTATTTTCGTATTTTCGCATGTTATGCCGTAACAAAACCATTTTGATACAAAATGAAGGACAATTTTAGGGTTCCAAGTACTATTATATCCAGGTCGAGGTGCTCGAGTTTTTGATACTCATTTACAAAATTTTTTTACAAAATCTGTAAGATGACAAAAATTCCACCATTTTTTTAATGCTGCCATCTAATTTAATATAGTGAAAACCCAAAACATGCAAACCTTCTCAATAAGACAATTTATAGATAAATTGAGAAAAATATAGATAGCCCGTACTGGGAATCGAACCCAGACCATGTCGGTATCGCGCCGAGTGCTCTACCAGTTGAGCTATCTGGCACTAGACTATATTCCGTTCAATTCGATCTATAACTTATTGAATTCCTGAATCCTAAGAATCCTAAATCTTTAATTTTGGTTGTTTTCGTATTCATTGAGTACAACCAAAATCAAAGACAAAGAAAAAAAAAATGAAATTAAAGATTTAGGAAAAAAAATTTTTTTTATAACATTAGCCGAATATTTCAATTCTTGATAACTTTGAAAAATCATTATAAACAAGTGAAAAAAACTTTTATAAACTATTACAACGGAATCTTGCTCATTATCTATAGAACAAGAGCTCCCAAAAGAAAAAAAATTTATAGACACATTTTTTAAACATTTTTAAGAGATTTTATAAAAACTCAAGTCTCAGAAAAATTTGTTAATTAACAATAAAATAGCTAAAACAAAAATCAAGCTAAAAATTTTTTTTGCGGGGCTATATTCCTTCAAGTGTCTAGATGACACTATAATTTATTCAGATTTTGAATTAATATTTTATGTTATAAAAAAATTATTTTGTGTTGCATACTTTGCTTGGCGACGACGCGCATGCACCGAAACGACCGCGCGGAGCTCAACTTTCAACGTTAAATTAAAATTATAAATAATGGAGCTACAAATGGGGGAGTCGAGACTTATTATACTAAAATTTTCTCCTCTTTCTAGGATCTTTTTTCAATTTTCAGATATCTTTAATATTTTTGAAGTTATAGCTAAACAACGGAGACTCTTTTTTTGTCTCTTCATTTTTTGTATATAACAAATGAAATTTTTAATGCCGGATGAAAAAAAAATACCCATTTCTCAGAATGAAATTCTGAATACAATGCACCAATCGCCATATTTTTAAGAGAATATTAACGATTTTCCGCAGAAAACTCACTTCTTGACTAGACTAATTGGAAAGTCTTGGATTTATTATCAATCAACAAAAAAGTAATCTTGTACCATTGAAAAAACGAAAATTCTTAGGCTTTATTTTGAATTCCAAGGATATGAAAATTAAATTACCCATTACAAAAGTTACAAATACACTTAACCTATTACGAAAATTCAAGGTCAATTCTCGTCTTAAACTTAGAGATTTCGCTTATTTAATTGGAATTTTAGAACTTTTATGCCCTGCAGCTAGATATGGTTGGGTATACATGAAAAGTTGAGAGCGAGAAAAGTTTCTTGCTTTGGAAAAATGCAAGGGTTATTATGAAGCGTCAATAGTGTTATCTTCATTAGTTGCTGAGGATCTTACTGGGTGGAAGTTACATATCGAGAATATTTTTAATCCAATTAAAAGTCCCACATATGTTTTAGAGATTTATTCTGACGCATCGCTCACTGGTTGGGGTACCTGCTGTGGTACAGAAAAAGCTCATGGATTTTGGAATAATGAATAACGTGAAAATCCAATTAATTTTTTGGAATTGCAGGCTGCATTTTTCGGCTTAAGATGTTTCGCTAGTAATCTGAGTTATTGTGATGTTACGTCCTGGTTGATGTTTTGGCGCTGGCGTAGTTGAGCGGTCGATTTAAATTGGACGTAGTGAGAACTTATACATAATTATAAATAATAATTAAGTATGGGTTGAACAGCCACCATTTGGTAGTTGCAATAAACTGGTTATTTGATTATATATATTATTTTATATATCTAAATCCGATTTATTCAATTATAAGGATATAATTTGGAGTGATGTGAAATATACAGTTGAATTAATTTATAAATTGTTAATGTACTCTTAACAATAACTTCGAGAGGGTGAGAACGAAGTTGAGTATTTGATATTGAGCCTGACTGCTCTCGATAATTCTATGTTTCAGACTGTCTTCTCTTGATCGAGAAAAACTAGAGTAACTCTTATCAATGCGTTTGGGCATCAGACCCGCGCATCGATTCATATGGAGGGGTCATTCGAGATAACGCATGTTCTCGAATGATCCATTCTAATATTTATTGAAAATACTTAATTCTCACGATCTCTCCGTTTTTGTTACTAACAAATGAATCACTTATCTATTAACAAAAGTTATCTTAAACAAAATAGATGTTTGTGCAGCTGCACGTCTCGAGGATTTACTCGAGGCGTCAGCGCTTATTTATATTTGATAAAATATAGAAAAATAACTTTATCAATTATTACTCATATCCTTAACTTTCAAATATCTTAAATAATAATATTCTATTATTATATTATATTATTTTATATAATTAATTAAATACTATGGAAATTACTTAGTTATCGATATTCGATATAATTAGTTAGATTTCAGGTCGGTAATTAGAGAAGTAAATTCCCACGTCATCTGACGTACAGGCTGGGACGTAACACGCCCCCACCCGTTAGACGAGCGCCCTCGCTCGTTCGGGCCTTATCTGTGAAAGATACTAAGTATTAAAAAAAAATTTGTTTTACCGACGTGAAATCTGTACACGTTTAATTTCTTTAATATGATATTTTTTTTGTTCATTTTCTATTTTTTCTTAAATCATTAGAGGATTATGTTTACATATCAATTTATTCATGCAATACTATATAATATAAATGTCTTATTCGCTATAATGGTTACATAGGCAAAAAAAATTGTATTTCTTTTATTTCTGAAGATTATTATTATATATAAAAAAAATTTGTATTATATATACATATTTTTTTCCCTTTTTTTCTTTCTTTTTTGTTTTTTATTATATTTAACTAAATTATTAAATAACTGTCGTTTTCAGTTATGCGTATGAGTAAGAAAAAAAAATTTTATTATTTTATTTGTCTATTATTAATTTATTATAGTAATTTTTTTTTTTTTTTTTTTTTATTCATTTGTTTATTTATTTTGCTTTAGTATATCTATGTGATATATTCTGTTTAACTATCTTCTCAATTATTTTACTTTTCCTTCTCTTTTCTATTCTTCTTATATTTTAAATATTTTATCTTCAAAAAAAAAAATCTGGTTATTATTATTTTATTTTCACTATCGTTTATTGTCTATTTTACGTTATATTAAAAATTATTATTATACTAATTCTAGAATATTTGATTTCTAGCATCATTTAATTCGTTTTCTTTATTATTTTTTCTTATCTTTACTAATTATTTAACTTTAATTATGTCTATGTTTCCAATCTTTCGAAATTATTTAGAAATAAAATTAAAATTTTTTTAATTTTCGTAGTTATTCTTACATTTTATTTAAATCAGATCATGAATTATTTGATATCGTTTATTTTTCTTTATAACTTTTAATAAATTATTTTGTTCCCTAAAGTTACTTGAATGCGTTTTTGAAAAGGTACTGGTGTAAAAAAAATTTTCAATTTACTTATAAGCTATTTTAGCTCTGTCACAATGGATGAGTTTTCTTTTTCCTGGCTTATATTTAATTTCTATATCGTTTTTATCTGGGAAAATTTCAGTAATTTTATAAGGACCTAAATAATTATCGTCAAATTTACCATCTCTCTGATTCTTTACTAAAAATATATTTTGACCTATTTTAAACTTTACAGGATTTATTTTTTTATCATATCGTACTTTAGATTTTAATTTTGAATTTTCTAAATTTTCTCTTGCTTCTTTTCTTGATTCTAGCAATCGAATTGCGAGTTCTTTAACGTAATCTGCATATGTAGGAATATCATCTAAGTATGAAAATTCTGATGGTAATCGCGCTTCTTTACCAAAAACTAATCTATATGGGGTAAACTTTGTACCTTCGTGTACACTCGTATTATAAGCAAAAGTTGCATGAGGCAACCATTTATCCCAATCATTTTTATTTGTAAAATGTTTGATATAATCTGTTAATACTTGATGACTTCTTTCTAGTGAACCGTTAGATTGCGGGTGAAAAGCTGTCGTTTTTATTTGTTTCATTTTGAAAATTTTAGCTACACAACCCATAACTTTACCTATAAATGCTTGACCTTGGTCTGTTAAAATTACTTTTGGGCAACCGTGTTTTAATATGAAATTCTCAACTAATGCTATCGCAATGTCTTTGGCTGTCATAGATACTAGCGGTATTGCAAAACAATATTTTGAAAGATCGTCTTGCATCGTTAAAATATATGAATAACCGTTTGCTGATGTTTTATTAGGTACTACTATATCTAATGCTAATTTATCCCAAATTTCTGCGGATGTATCTGTTATTACCATCGGTTGTTTTGTTTTTATCCTTACTAATTTCTTTTTCTGACAACTAATACATTTTCTAACAAAATCTTCGACATGTTTTTTAATATTATCCCAAAAATATCTTTGTCTAATTCTATTGTAAGTTTTAGTTACACCTTTATGACCTGCCATTAGGGTCTCATGATTTTCAGCTATTATCTTTTGTCTCTCTTCTACTGGAGGTATTATTATCAGATCTCTACAAATAATTATTTTAATATCAGTTCCTTTAAATGTTTTAGCTATAATATTTTTAATTTTTGACCATACAGTTTTGGATAAATTACTTCGACCTTGAGAAATACTAATTGATTTTAATTTTGTTTTTTCCATGTATAATTTTAAATTTTTAAAAGCTTTACAATAATCTTTTTCGGTGGGTGCATCTGTACTGGTGTTTTGAGTAACTAACGCAAGTACTTTTCTCTTCGATGTTCCCATTTTAATTACCTGCCCTACTTTATAACTAGCTAATGGACTCAATTTTAAATATCCTGATTCTAATAATTGTTTTCCCATTTCACTTGGGACAGTACTATCTGCATTAATAAAACATAAATAACTATTTTTTTGCATTTCTAAATTATCTCTCGTCTCTATTATATTATCATTACTAAAATCGTTCGACATTACTGAAACTACGGATGAATCATCGTCAGAATCTATTTGTTCATTATCTGGATTATTATTTTCTACGATAATTACATTGTCTATTTGTTCTTGATTACTATCTGAATTTAATTCTGTTAAATTTTGTTGAAAATTTGTTATATTATTAGATGAATTTATTTGTTCGATTTGATCCGGGTTATCATCATTAAATGAATGTATTTGTTCGATTTGATCAAAGTTTCCGTCATTAAATGAATTTATTTGTTCTCGTTGATCGAAATTTTGGTCATTGAATGAATTTATTCGTTCGACTGAACTCAAATTTTGATCAACGGGTGAATTTATATGTTCAGGGTTTTGTGGTTCTCTATCAGGAAAAGAATTTTGAAAATTGATCGGTTCTACATTTTCATTTATTATACTTAAATTATTGTTTGGAAGTTTATCATTTGCATTTTGTTGGCGGTTAATTGCTTCGAGGGTAACCATTATTTTTGGCAATTGAGGTACAAAATTATTTTTATTATTTTTATTTTTAGGTTTATTTGTTTTTATCTTAAAATTTTCTGAAAGTTTTTGTATTTTGTATGGAATGTGTTTTTGTGTATGTGTATGTTTATCGTTGTCCGTGCAACACGAACACGTTTTGGGCTTACGCTGTCTTTTTGACCTGCGTAGCTGCGGTTCGTTATTAGGGGGATTATTTATCGTTTGACTATTTGTTACTACACGATGTTTTTCTATGGCTTTACTAGGACTTTGTTGTCGTGGTTCGTCATTATTTGTTTTAGGATTATTTTTTATTTTTACATTTTCTACATTAGTTTTATTCCTATCAGTATTTACAATAGTCGGCGGTATTACGTTATCATCGGATGACGTCTGTATGTCCATCGGTCGTGCGAGTGAGTCATTAAAAGTAGTTTTATCAATTTCCATATTTACATGAATATTAGATTCGTTATAAGGGTCGGCATGAACTAAAGCTTCTACATTTAAAATTTTTGGGTGGTCACCACCTTCTTCTGATGACCATGAAATCACGTCTCCCATATTTTTAGAATTATTAATTTTTCTTATAGGACTCCGTATGGGAGTCGGGCATAATTTAATTGGACTTTTTGTGACATTTCGTGTAGGTGTTCTTAAAGTAATAGGAATAGTTTCTATTGGAGATTCAGTGTCAATGTCGTTTGAATTACTTGAATATATTTTTGATTTTATTATTTCTGTCTCGTCTGTATTTGATTCGTCATCTGAGGTGTCTAGAGTAATAATTTTTTCGTCTTGTAATTAGTTTTATCTATTTTTCTGCGTGTACGAACTGCTGGAGAAGGTGTGAATTCTGCTATTCTATGTGATCTTTTAATTCGAGAAAGTATTGATTTATTTTTATCGATTTCTGTATTTTCAATATTTGTCTGTGGTTTTAAATTTGAGATTGAAGATATAATTGGCGTCTGTACGTCTGTTAATAATGGTAATGAGGGGTCAGTGATTTTAGAACTTTCAGGTATATATGAATGTGAGGATTGAGATGACGCTGATAAATTATGAGGTTTCTTATGTTTTGGAGAGTTTATAGAATTATTAGATATATAAGACAACCCGAAATCTGTCATATCAGATTCGTCACTTAAATACGAAGGGTTATTTTTAATGAGTTTTTTCCTTAGAGCTACAGCATCATAAATTTCTCCTGATGATGATGATTCGTCAGAATAATCAGGAAGTACAATAGACTTATTCGATTCAAAATTTTCGAAAGGTTTTCTTTTATAACTTTTTAAATTTTCATTAGTTTTTACTTTATTAGTTTCTTTTTTATTTTGATTTTCACTTTCAAGCTCGGAATTTTTATTCGAAGGGTTTCGAGTATTATAATTTTTCAAGTTTTTATTTACTTTATCATTTTTATTATTTATTTTTGATTCGGTTTTTGAAATTTTTTTATATGGATTATACCGTCTAACGTTAGATTTTTTATTCTTTAAATTTTTATTTTCACCGATATATCCGTTTTCTTTATTTTTGTCAACTAATCGCCGATCGATAGGGTAGCTAATCCTATTGCCGTCGCTAGTATTTTTGACTGTTGGGTCCGTAGTTAATTTATCGATGGGCCCAACCATTTGAGTTCTTGACTCTTTTACTCTACTTTTTTCGACCGAATTTTCATTATCGACCGCTCGAGTTTTTGACTCGAGAATTTGAATTACCGAATTTATTTTATTACTTGGAGTAATTTCCTCTGAACTTGAATTATTATTTTTGTTACAGTTTGTAGATAATTTATTTTTATCATTATTCGAGCTAATTGACTCTGAATTAGTTTTGTATTTAGGTTTCTTTTTAAAGACTTTACCATCGTCTGAAGGATCTGAAGTCCTCAACCTAGCGATTCCGGGTTTTCCAGGTCGCCATTTAATTTTAATTGGATAAACTTCGCGGTTTTCAATTATTGGGTTACGCGATAAAGCGTCCGCGTTTGTGTTTATTTTTCCCGCCTTATATAACACGGTATATTCGAACTCTTTAAGCCGTTCTCTCCATCTCATTACACGCGATGTTGGGTCATTCATATTATTTACCCACACCAGCGGTCTGTGATCGGTGACAAGAGTAAACTCTTTGCCATAGAGATACGGTCTAAATGTTTTCATACCGAATAAAGCTGCGACCATTTCTTTTTCGGTGGTCGAGTAATTTTTTTCGTGCTTATTAAGTACACGAGAGGCTGCTGCAACAATTGTATCTTCGCCAATTTTGCCTTGTGAGAGGATTGCTCCAACTGCATAGTTAGATGCATCGGTCGTTAAAATAAACGGTTTCGAAAAATCGGGGTATTGCAATATCGGAGCTGTACATAGTTTGTCCCGCAAGGTTTCAAAAGCTACCTGATGTTCAGGCGTCCATGTAAATCTTGCGTTTTTACTTGTAAGGTCAGATAGGCACTTAGCGATTTTTGCGAAATCCTTAATAAATCGCCGATAATAACCAGCAAGTCCAAGAAATTCTCTCACTTGTGTTGTATTTACGGGTGTTTTGAAACATTTGATCGCTTTGATTTTATCGGGATCCAGGCTTGACACCGTCGGCAGATATAAGATGGCCTAAATAAATTACTTCTTTTTTTAAGAATTCACATTTATCGGCTTGTAGAGTTAAATTTGCACTACGTAAACGTTCGGCTAATTTTTCGAATTTAGTGTTATGTTCTTCTAAAGAACGTGCGTAAATGACTATATCGTCTAAGTAAACAAAGAGATCCGCTCCTTGTAACCCGCGTAACACTAAATCCATTAACCTTTGGAACGTTGCCGGAGCATTTTTAAGTCCAAATGGCATTCTATTAAACTGATAATGACCATGAGGAGTTGTAAATGCTGTTTTATGTTTATCTTTTGGATGCATTTTAATTTGGTGAAATCCAGATTTTAAATCGAAAATTGAAAAATAAATTGCGCCACCCAGTTGATCAAGAATATCATTTATCAACGGTAATGGGTATGCGTCTTTAATAGTTTTTTCATTTAATTTACGATAATCAATTACTAAACGCCATCTTTTATTGCCTTTTGAATCAGCCTTTTTAGGTACTATCCATAGGGGGGAATTATAGGGGAGGTCGAAGGTTCTATTATGTCCATCAACATTAATTCTGTAATTTGTTTTTGAATTTCGTCTATTTGTGCAGGTGGATGTCTGTATTGTCGAGTATTTACCGGTACGTCATCGTTAGTAGGTATACTGTGTGCCGCTGTCTCTGTAGCGCGCAATGATTCTCCCGGAATGTGGAACAGGTCAGCGTATTTTTCTACAAGAGAAACTATCGTTTTACGCTCTTCCTCATTCAAATGTCCTAAACGCAAGAGTTTTAACACTTGGTCAACACGATTTTCCCGGGCCCTGGTACTGTTATCGTATTTATCTGTGTCGTCTTGCGTCAAGCTAGTATCCTCATCTTCACTTGTCCCAAAAGGGTACAAAGGAATTACGGGTACTTTCACTTTAACATCCTTATCAAGAGTATTTATTGCGTACAAATAAGCGATACCATTATTATTTCTAACTAAAGCTTCGCCCGCGTAAATACCATTTTCAAATTCGATACGAGGTATATAACCCTCTTCAAGTTTACTATCGACTCGAACAAACATTGCTGTTTTCGTTCGAGCTTTTAAAACGAAATATTCTCCCTCAGTGAATGATAATTCTAAATTATTTAAATGTTTAAAAGTTATAGTATTTTCTACTAAATTAATTATTCCGCCATGTTCGCGTAAAAATTCCATCCCAAGTATTCCACTATAATCTAAAGGAAATTCATCTGGGATGACATGAAAGTATGTAGTTTCATTAAAAATTTGTATTTGAATTCTACCCAAAGTTATAGCTTCAGATACGCCATTTAGTTTATAACAATAAGAATCATCAATTAGATTTTTATATTTTACTTCGCCGTATTTTATTAAATTTAAACTACATCCCGTATCAATTAATATTTTTCCGTAACTCGATATTATATCTTTAGATTTAAGCATGATAGACGTAGGTTTGTAATCTATTGACATAGTACCTACGACATAAGTTCGCGTTGGTATTCTTAATTTTTGTTCGAAATTTGGCGCTGAGTTGCTACGTTTCCCATCGGAGCGCCGTCTCGAGGGAACGCTTGGTCGTTTCCCGTACTTGTATTCGGTTTTGAATTTAATGCATCGCGTTTTCCTTCGTTATAAATTTTTTCCAACAATTATTCATTAAATGACCATTCATTTTACAGTAATCACATTGAAGAATATTTTTGTCTATAACTCGATTAGATTCAGTGCTTTTTCTTTGCATTAAATTTCTACATTCTTCGATACTATGATTATTTCTTTTGCAAAAATTACAAAATTTAGTATTTTGATTAAAATTTCTTTGATTTTGATGTCTATTTGGTTCCGATTTTTGTGCGTAGTTTTGATTATTTTTTTGATATTGATTTCGATTTTTATGATAATTATTTGTATTACGAATGTTGTGAGTAAAGTCAGTATCATTTTGAAAATTTTGTTTAGTGTGTGGAGTAAAAACGTGGTGGTAATCTGTACTTTTTGTTCGAGAATCATATACATTGAAAAAGTTATCAACATTTCTCATTTGTTGTAGCTGTTTTTCGACTTTTTCGGCTGATTTTGTCGCGGAGTCAAGGTCCGAATATTTATCTTCTTGTAAAAAAATAGCAAATTTCGGATGTAAACCCGATATAAATGAACGAATAGCAGTTTCTTTAGCTAGCGTAGCTTTTTCTGTCTTATTTTCCCCGTCGGTATATTCAATTTCTGACAATGTATTTTGCAAATGTTGGCTTATTCTATAGTTAAAATCCCTAACGCGTTCATGTGGGCGTTGTTGAAAGTTATCAAATTCTCTCATCCATAGTGAGATTTCTTTACTTTGTCTAAAGTGTAAATTTAAAAATGAAATAAAGTCGTCAATGTTTGTCGGGTCTACAGTACTAACTCTTTTTAACGGTTCGCCTTTACATTTGGTCTGTAATAATTTTACTAAAAATTCTTCGTCAATATCGTCTTTAAAAATTTTTTTAGCATTTGTACATGCTTTTGTAAATGATTCTATTGGATAACCGTCTTTTGTACCGTCAAAGTCTGGGATGGTTTTTAAAAAGTCTTTATAATCAATTTTATTAATATTACTATTATTTTGAGTTCTGTTAGAATTTGATGTGAATTGTGAATTTAAATTTGTGGTGTTTAATTTACTCATTTCCTCTCTTACGCGTTGCGCTAGTTCGGTTTCAAATTGCTCATTAAAAGTATTTTTTACCCGTTCATGATCTGATCTTAATTTTTGAATTTCATTTACTAATGTTTCTATTGTATCTTTCGCCTCAGTGAGGGAAGTTTCCATAAGTTCTAATTTAGACATTTTTATGAATTTATATTTTTAAATTTATATAACGCAAAAAAAATTACAAAATTGAATGATATCGATAAATCGACTTACTACTTAGAAGATTGTAAAAATAAATTATGGTCGATGCGAAGATCTACGTTGCCGTCGGAAGGTTGATGGTGAAGGTCAGCAGGTATGCACGATGTAGATATCTCAGCACTTAATGATGTTGAACTGCGTCCGTCGGGCGTCGTAAATGATGTTGGTAGATTTGATTTGTTTTAAAAAAATTTTTTGATTCTTCATTAACTTCACTCACTTGAATTTTATTATGATTTTTATTATTTTTTTTATTCACAAAAATTTTTACTTTTTTTTTCTTGATATGTCTGATTTTATGAATATATATATATTTTTATTATTTATTTATTATTTTATGAGAGCGAAATAAAATTAAATTTCGATTCTTGGATATTAAAAAAAATTTCCGAATTTTTAATTCAAATGTTCGATATTATTAATTTAATTTTTTTCTTTATGATTTTATTTTAATTATTTACGAATTTTTAATTTCATTTATTCGAATTTTTATTATTATTTATTTTACTCACTTCAATTCTCACTTAATTTTTCACTTTTGTTTCACAATTTTACTTTTTTTTTCTTTTACGTCGATATAATTTCACTTTGATAACTTGATGTCAATTTTCTTGTGACAAAAAAATTTTCGGATATTTGCGATTTCACCAGTCTCTTCGGAGGCGTGGGTTCGAATCCCACCGCTGCCACCAATTTTAATTATATATAAGTTGTTACGTCCTGGTTGATGTTTTGGCGCTGGCGTAGTTGAGCGGTCGATTTAAATTGGACGTAGTGAGAACTTATACATAATTATAAATAATAATTAAGTATGGGTTGAACAGCCACCATTTGGTAGTTGCAATAAACTGGTTATTTGATTATATATATTATTTTATATATCTAAATCCGATTTATTCAATTATAAGGATATAATTTGGAGTGATGTGAAATATACAGTTGAATTAATTTATAAATTGTTAATGTACTCTTAACAATAACTTCGAGAGGGTGAGAACGAAGTTGAGTATTTGATATTGAGCCTGACTGCTCTCGATAATTCTATGTTTCAGACTGTCTTCTCTTGATCGAGAAAACTAGAGTAACTCTTATCAATGCGTTTGGGCATCAGACCCGCGCATCGATTCATATGGAGGGGTCATTCGAGATAACGCATGTTCTCGAATGATCCATTCTAATATTTATTGAAAATACTTAATTCTCACGATCTCTCCGTTTTTGTTACTAACAAATGAATCACTTATCTATTAACAAAAGTTATCTTAAACAAAATAGATGTTTGTGCAGCTGCACGTCTCGAGGATTTACTCGAGGCGTCAGCGCTTATTTATATTTGATAAAATATAGAAAAATAACTTTATCAATTATTACTCATATCCTTAACTTTCAAATATCTTAAATAATAATATTCTATTATTATATTATATTATTTTATATAATTAATTAAATACTATGGAAATTACTTAGTTATCGATATTCGATATAATTAGTTAGATTTCAGGTCGGTAATTAGAGAAGTAAATTCCCACGTCATCTGACGTACAGGCTGGGACGTAACAGTGATATCCTCTTACGTATTGACAATACTACAGCTATTGCTTATATAAATCGAATGGGTGGAAGTCTATTTGAAAATCTTAGTAAAATTTCTAAATCTATTTGGAAGTGGTGTGAGATAAGGAATATTTTTATTTTTGCTTCTTACATTAGTTCTAAAGATAATATAACTGCTGATTATGAATCTCGACAATTAGAACCAGAAACTGAATACAGCTTATCTTTACTTAATCTATTAATTTCTGAAATCCAATCCATATTTCGGAAATAAAAATATCAATATTGGTGATATTAATTAGAAATATAAAATAATTTATATGAAATAAAATTTTTTTTTTTTTTTTTAAATATTTATTTAAAGTCACATCAACTTTTAGCCCTTAGTGACTACATTAACAATTACATACTATATATCAGTTGAAACAATAATTTGATATTGTTGCGTAATCGGAACTATATTTAAATTTTAGTATAGTTTCACTTCCGACAAAAAGAGGCAGCACCTACTGGGGCCTCGTCCATAAATTTGAACTTGATCATACGCAGCTTGGCGCATGCGCTTTTAATTTTTCCTGCCTCGTGTCGAGAAGACGGCCGCCATTATCTTTCGCATACGTACGTTCATCTAATAACACGTGTTGTAATTACTCGTATCATTTTGCGCTCATCTTGAGTAATTAAGTAAAAATATTAATTAAAATCAATTAAGTAATCATCAAGCTCATTAAAAGTATAATTATTTTTGTAATTGTGGGCACCAGAGCTTATAAGTAAATAAATAAAGAACTCAAGACTTCCAGTGATCATCGACCACGTTTTTCAAGAAGTTATTCCGACGGAAAACATTACAGGTGCTTATTTATTCAATAAATAATTATATGTAGTGTTCATAAATATAAAAGACTCAATTTATTATAAATTAATCATCAACATGCTCAATATTTTAAATAATATAAAATTAAATTCTCGCTCGGTAGCCTCTGCAATCATGCTACCACGTGTTCATAAAATAAATTAAACTCAATGCAATTTATTATAAACTCATTAAACTCAATTAAATTAAGTGATCATAAATAATTATAACTAAATGAACTCAACTATTTTTGCATTGTGCTATTAAACAAATAGTCCTTCAAGTGTTCAATAATTAACTTCGCTCAGTAACCTCTGAATTCATGTTACTTATTCTCATGACATTTTTGTGATCTACTCAGTGTTCAATTACATTCAAATTAATTATTTCAATTATTTACTCGAGATCAAATTTATAATTTGCATTCATTTAATTACGTATTCATGAGCTCAGACAATTTAACAGTATTAATAAATTAAATCAACGATTTAATTTTGTAACCCAGTGATATTATGTGCTGTGACAAATAAAAATATTGTTATATTTTTTAATATGCGTATTTTTCCAATATCCCAACCACCAACCAGTCCTGGAATTTATTTAATTAATTATTATTACAACAAATATTATAATAATAATATAATAAATAGTATAATTAATATAATTAATAGTATAATTAATTAAGAACAATAAGACAGAACAGTGAGTACAAAGATATAAATAGCTGTGATAATTGAATCAGAATGATAACAGGCGGTATTATACAGAATTTAGTAGATTGAAAATGGTGAGAATCTCCTTGATTGCATCCAAGTATTCTACATTGTTGAGGATTTCCGATAGATTGGATGGTAGTTTTAAGTTTTCTTTTATGGTTCTCAGTTTAGTGCACTTGATGAGGACGTGTTTGACCGTTAGGTTCTCGTTACAGTCTGGACATTGTTGAGGATCATTTTTACTGGTGATATGTCCGTGGGAGAATGCTGGATGACCTATTCGTAGTCTTGTAAACAGACATTGGTCAGCTCTCAATTTGCATTGTAGGGCAATTCGCCAGATATCCTTCCGGATTTTGCTGAATTTCGTATCAACTGCTATCCAAATTGAGTTCCATTTTCCTAGTACGTGTTCCTTTACAGCTCTTTTGAAATCTATTGCTAGGATTTTTAATTGCGTAGAGAGGTCTTCACCGTCAATGATGGCCTGTTTTGCGTTCCGGTCGGCCACTTCATTTCCTCGAATACCTTGGTGTGAGGGGATCCAAGCAATTGTGATGTTCCTTTTTACATTGTTAAACTGAAGTTGGCATTCCTGGATTAATTTATTGGAGTTTTTGGGGTTGTTGAGGGCATCGATTACTGATTTGGAGTCGGAACAGATGAGGAAGTTATCAAGATCTAGATGTTCTATGAGGTTGATACATTGGAGAATCGCAAATGCTTCGCAGGAGAAGATTGAAAAGTACGATGGAAGTTTATACCGGAAGACGTCGTTACCAATGACTACAGCACATCTACGAGAGTTATTGCAGTAAGAACCGTCGGTGAAAATCTTGGTGTGAATAGGAAAATTGTGGGTCATTTCAGCGTACAGGTTTTGATAGATTATCGGAGGAGTGTCGTCTTTTTTATTTGTAAGCTCGTAGATAGACAAGTTATAGTTGTCAAAAGTGGGTAACCAGGGAGGTAATGTCTTGAGTCGAGGTTTATATAGCTGGATGTTTGAAAATTCTGAGTTTTCCAGGTACGAGTGAATGTATCTAAATATAGATGTGGTGAGTGTTGGACGATTATGGATGACTGAAGGTGAAGACAATTTTATTGCTGTGGGGTTAATTAATTTCATTTTGGTGGTGAAGCTTACTGTAAGTTCAATCCTCCTTAGTTTCAAGGGAATCTCCTGAGCTTCAGCTAGGAGACTAAGTGTTCGGCTAGTTCTGAAAGCTCCTAGGCATATTCTAAGTGCCGTTGTTTGAACCGAGTTGATCTTATTCAAGCGTCTTTCAGTAGTCATATTGTAAATGATAGATCCGAAGTCAAGCTTAGACCGAATAATGGCTTTGTAGGTGTTTAAGAGAGTCTGAGAGTCTGAACCCCATTTATTTGATCCTATTGACTTTAGGATGCCTAATTTACGGTTGCATTGACCTTTTAGGATGTCTAGGTGGTGGTTCCAGCATAGATTTTTATCGAAGGTCATCCCAAGGATTTTTAGGTGGGGAACTTGGCGAAGGACATTACCGTTCAATGTGAGTTATGGTAGGAAATTTCGAAGCTTATGGCTTCTGGAGAAGATCATGTATTCGGTTTTTGTCTCGGAGAATATGAAGCCAGTACTTGCACACCATGTAGCTAGCGAATTTAGGGCATCCTAGAGTAGGTCGCATAAATTTTTTGTCTTTACCCTGACAGTAGATGGTGAGGTCATTGGCGTATAGTAGAGCTTTGACTGGAGCGGGGGTGGGCTGTATTATGTCGCTGATAGCTATAAGGAATAAGGTGACACTAATAACTGAACCCTGGGGCACACCGTTGGCTATTTTTCTTGGTGAAGAGATGTCGTTGTCTACTTTAACTTCGAAAGACCTATTATGGAGGAAATTTTTAATGTATTCGAGAATATTGTCATTGATGTCTAATCCAGTGAGAATGTCAACTATTCGTTTTTGCCAGGCCATCTCATATGCCTTTTGTAGGTCTAGTTGGACTACTATAACATGCAGGTTGTTTTCAAATGCTTTACTGATGTAGTTTTTAAGTTGCGATAAGTGTAAATTTGTTGATTGGAACTTCCTGAATCCATTTTGGGCAGGTGTGAACCAATTGATAGATTCTAGGTACCAAACTAGTCTTTTATTGACCATTTTTTCCAGGATCTTGCTCAGATTGCAGCTTAGGGAAATGGGACGGTAGTGTGCTGGGATAAAATGATCTTTTGTGGGTTTAGGAATTGGGATTATTGTAGCTAGTCTCCAGGCCTTTGGAAAGAGGTTGTTGGACCATATGTGGTTATATAGTTTCAGTAGAAATTTCAAACTATATTCCGATAGATTCTTGACTAGAATTACTGGGACACCGTCTGGGCCAGGGCTAAAATTTCTACTGTTTTTTATTGCTTCTGTTAGTTCATCCATTGTGAATGGTAAATCCATATGTTCATTTGTTTCATTGCCGGGTGCTGGTTTAGGAAGTTGGTGATGTGAAAGTTGGTCTTCTGCTTATTTTTTGAGTTGGAGAAACGATTCCAGATAGTTATTGTTGCTAGAGTTAGATGCGAACGTATCGACAAGCAATTCGGCTTTTTCTCTAGAAGAAGTAGCTGGTTAGTTGTTGTCATTAAATAAAGTAAAGGACATGGGTGGTGAGTTATTTCCATTGATTATTTTAATTTTTTTCCAGATCTGGTCTATTGGCGTTGAATTGCTGATGGTTGATACGAAGTTTTGCCAAGAAGTTCTTCTGGAGGCTTTTAAGTTTCTTCTGGCTTCCGCCCGGTGTTTTTTATATTCGACTTTTAGTTGGAGGTCGTCTTGTTTTTTAAGTCAGTTGAACGCATGCTTTTTTTCTCGAATGGACTTCTTAGCTTCCTCTGAGCACCATTCGTATGTTTTTTTTGGGTTCTGAGATGTTTAAGGAATGCTAATATCAGCGGCCATTCTAAGAGCGTTATTGAGATCATTTACAAGAGAGTCAATATCGTGAGTTGGTTAAGGTTGGTTCAGTTCTTTAATTTTTTATTCAGACACTTTTGAGTATTTTGTCCAGTTTGCTTTCTGCATATTCCATTTCTGAAGCCTTTGTTTAGTGGTAAGTCCGTTTCCAGGCTTAAATGGATGGAATAGTGATCGCTATCATGAAGGTCTTCATCAACGTACCAAGCGAAAATATGCGCCAGATTAGTGCTTGCAAGACTAAGGTCAATAATACTTTCAGTTCCTGAGGAGACATTATAGTGTGTCAGGGTACCATTATTTAGTAAAATTAAATTGGTGTGACGCGGCATCTAAGCCGACCGAGTGCAGCAAATCACACATTGAACAGTAGATGTTGCCGGACGACTTGAAGACTTGTTCTTTTCAAGCAGAAGGCCCAATCTATGGACCTGAGATCGTCAATTAATCCCAAGTGAGTATTAAATATTATCTGAGTTATTTTACTGAAATTGTTTCTCAAACTCCAAACGCGTTTTTCTCAAAACTACTTTTCTTGAAGTGGTTGATATGATATCTCAAGTTCTACCTTACCGATTCCTTTGAAATTCAGTGAAAATCTTCTCTATATATCTCTCTATCGCCCCAACCTCGGATTTTGAAAAATTTTAATTTCAAGTATTTTTAAAAAATTCGAAAAGGTCAAAAAAACGGGGTGAAAAAATTTTTTCTTTTAAGTAGACGCCATTTTGTCAAAAAAATTTTTTTTTCTTGGCCAAGGTTTATGCGATAGCGACATCTTTAATAATGAAAAATTTCCTAAATTTGTTTGTTTTAGATCACTACAAAGGTTGGAATCATGTCAACCAAGGAGCACCGTTTTTTTGTGGCCCGCACTTCACCGGCCTGTCATTCAAGGATTTTTTAATTTTTTATTTTTTTAAAATTTTTTTTTACATTTTTTAAATATCAATAAAAAAATGGATACTAAAAATGTTTTTCATTTTTTATTTATCCTACTATGAAAAACGCCTAAAATTGAGGCTTCTAGACCAGAATGCCCCCTTACGGAGTCAAGTACTTCTGTCGGTGAAAACTCATAATGTGTGAATGCTCTTTTTGTTTCGAGCTAACTCGAAGGAATGTAATTGCTGACTTGGGCTTAATGTCATGTTTGTCCAATGCGTCAGCGATGACATAGTGCGGAATTATTGGTGGGACATTCGATAAGATAATCCTTTTGTTTTGAGTTATCAAACGTCAAACTATAAGCTCATTATCCCCAACTGAAATTGTTTTGTGATCTGTTACCAATTGATTTGCTAGTTCCTTAGTTGCTAGGTATGCGCAAATTCTGTTATTAGCAATTTTTGAGATGAATCTTACATTGATAGCTGTTACTTTAGCAGCGATATCATTAATTTAGTCAGTAATAGAGGCTCTTTCTATTGCTTCGACAATGACTGCGAATTCTTTAGTGGGAAATACTTCGTTCTTGGCAGCATTGGCGTAATTGCCCAATTCTGTTTGAGAAGACATGATGATTTGACTAGAACAAGAGACGCTTTCTGTAGTCAGAAAGAAGCCTCAAGTTCGTTTCTCACTTTATAAGCACAGAACACTTAGCGAAGCTTGATCTATGAAACACTGTGGAGCACAAAACCAAATCGAGACACTCACTCTGAACACAGTATAAATATTGAAATTAAACTCGCAGTATACAAACTCAACTTCGACCATACGTCCGTTCCGTACGACAGTCCGGAGACGAATGAAATAAAAATTAAATGTGACGTTTTCTTGAGCACAAAGAAAAGGAATGAAGATCGTTTTTAGAGATATCTTATATACAATACATACCATAGTAAAGTAAGCAACTAATGAATTTTTTAGTTCTTACTTTCAACTTTGTGACTTTCTAAGCATTGGAGTAGGTACTACGTCTGGTGCTCTTGAGGAGGAGGCGCGTAATACAATTTAATAAAATTCATTTAACGAAAAATATCGACTATTTATTAATTGCATGCATTTTATTTTTGTTTTTTTATATAAGTGCAGCTATGCTTCGGCGATGGTGCAGCTGTATCCTAGCTATACTATAAGAATGTGCAGCTATGCTTCGGTGGTGGTGTGATAATGCCGAGGGAGTAAAGTTTCAGCGTGCAGCGGTATTTTTCCGCAAAACGGCGGTCATGCAGAGGTGATGCAGCCATATGGTGTGGATACCGTGCCACTATGGCGTGGTGGTAGGTAAAAATTTTTATGTCGTCACCTTAGTCGTCACTTGATTATATTTTTCAGTTAAGAGTGTCATTTGAGTCGGAAGATGGGGATGACCTCACAGCGTGTGTATGCCCAAAAGGGCGCGGAACGGTCTCCAGTAAAACGGAGGTGGACTTCGGTCCCATTATATTAATTAATTATCCTTCCCAATCCCCTTCTATTCTATTTCTCCTTTCCCACTATACGGAAAAGTGTGGAAGCCTTTACGTATATAGTCTCGCATGTGTGTGTCAAACCACATATACTTTTCTTCTCATCAACATTATTGGAATTAGTTAAAACATTTTCAATTATTTAAATAATGGTGTTGAGCAGGAAAGTATATGTGTTGTCACACACACACACACATAGGGAATCTATACGTGCAGCGTTCCACACTTCCGTATTATGGGGAAGGAGGATGAGGATTGGAGGGAATCGGGCATGATAAGGAAGGAACTTTCTTAAGAGGTAGTTTATAAATAAATTCAGAAAAATATGGACAGTTTGAACTGGAAATCGAACCCAGACCATGTCAGTTACGCGCTGAGTACTTTTCTAGTCGATCTATTCGAGCAGTCTTCCGATCAATTTATCTTTATTTATTGAGTCTGTTTCAGTGGGTCGACTTAGGAGCTCTGAGGTGGGGCGTTGTGCCTCCTGGAAGTAATACAGACTTCACCTCCTACGTATTAATGAGAGTCTGGATGTAAATGTGAACGACAGAAAGTCAATATACGATTTTGAGGCCTCTTGGTTGTCGTGACATCGGTTAACTAATTCAAAACTTTACTCGCGAGCAGAAAAATCATTTCGTCATAGTGTACGTCAGACTTCACAACAACTGAAAAGACGTACTGTAACTTCTTCATCATTCGAGTTCATTAAACATCTGTGGGTGAAAGTTAATATTAATTTATAATCTATGGGGTTAAAAGTCAATAACGATAATATAACGTGTAATTAAACAGGCGTTTATTGGTCATATCGTTATATCATTATTCTAAGTTGTCACTGACAGTTTCGAACAATTATTTATAAACTATAATTTAAATGGTTTAAGCTGGATTTAAAGAAGTCATTATTATCATTTCAATAATGACGATTTTTATTTATTTCTTACAATTGAAGCGGTTGACGTTTGCTGACAGGTCACAAGCATACGTTGCAGGATTGTAAATCAATTGATTAGGACATTGAAATAAGAGAGGTTTCCCATGAATGCAACGATAGTACTGGAATTAAAATTTCATTGTGAAATGAATTTCGAGTTAACCTCATAATGTATCTATACTCAGAAAAAATTCTTACCACGTGACAATTTTTTGAAGGTAGAAAATCATATTTATCACACTGAATATTATTTTTTTCGTTATCAATTTGAGTAATGTCAACTATTAAATTTTGAACCGTATTGGGTGGATTTGTTGTTTTGTTATCAAAATTTGATAGAGTGATTTTTTCAGTTTCCAATAGAGGTGGAGTAGTAACATATTTATTAGTTACTAAGGTCGTGCTAGGTGGCCTATCCCATTCAGGCTGTTGAAAAAAAAAAATATTTAACAAAAGTTTCGCATTAAGTTCGGGGCTTAGAGTTCAATATCGTACTCTTGGTGTTGTAGTAGTCGTGGGCATCGGGACATAATAATTTTTAATGTTTTCATGAATTATTTTGATTAGAATATCTTTTTCACCGCAGAGTCCATAGAAATCATCCATATCAACAGCCCAAACCATAGCGCCAGCATATCCTTTCGATTTAATCCAATCCACCTTTATTTGGATACTTTCAGGATCTTCATATCCAACCCACTGTGTATCTTTATAGGCATATGGAACTTTACCTACATTATCCCATTTTTTTACCCATTTATCGGCCCCTTGAATAAGTGTACAAATCTACAGAAAGACATGTTTAATATTTTTTGAATGATTTAAAAAATAGTACTATATATTTTACCTCGTAGTAAGCTAAGAAGCCTTTGGCTCCTGTATATTTCCCAGCCATCCCACCTCCTGCTTCTTTATTTATATAAGTACCAAGGTGATACTTATCATTACTTGCACTAAGAGTATAACTCCGTCCATAAAAAGGAATGCCGACTACAAGCTTATTCGGCGGACAACCTGAATCAACCCATAATTGAAGACCATCGTTCTGAAATAAGCACATTTCTTAAAAATAGATATAAGAAATCCAAAGATCATGATAAAATAAGTTTAACATACAACATTAAGTTTTTCGTAAGCATATTGATCATGAGGACGTTTGTAAAGTGGACTATGAACATCGGCAAATCCAACCCAGTTCCCTCGAAGATCATACGCCATGACGTGAATTGCATCTACGTTACTGAAATACCGATAATGATCGATTATGAAAGCTTCGCAAAACCATTGGTACATATCTCACGAGTACTTTTTTTTTTGTTTAGTAAATAAGATGAAGACTAAGCATAATGATAGAGATTCTTTACTGTTTTAAAAAAAAGTATAGAATTCTACCTCTCGAATTAAAGTTATAAATAGCACTCACACTTCTTCGGTAAAATGGAGAAAGCTTGACAAACAAAAAATTGCACTGTTCTGACTTCCATTATTTAGGCAAAATTTCTGAATTACAATAATGTGAAATTCGTTTATCTGTTGAAGTATTTATTTCTTCATTTTAATACTAAACAAAGTGTAATAAATATTAGAGGCGTGTAATTAGAGTAAACAACAGTTTAAAGCTAGTAATTTTAAAATTGAAAATTATTCTGAAGAGCTTCAAGTTTCCTACGAAATTAATCATTATTTTTTATTATCCATCGCATTGTGAAAAGTCTTCATACAAAAGTAATTCGTTGAAAAATGCCACTAAAAATTATTGTTTATAACAAATAAAAAAGAGGAAGAATAATCCGATGATAAATAATTTTATCGAACTATATATGGGGTATTCCACGTCAAATTGACGACTTTTGAACCCGACTCCTTTTGATTTGGCTGAAAATTTGTTTTCCTTTTTTGACCCATTAGAATCATTTTTCAGGAGCGGGTATTGAGGGATAAGTATAATGAAATTGCGTCGGGAAAATATTTTATTCCTACTTCGAGGATATTTAGGTACTGATAAAAGACAATCAATGTCGAAAAATCAGACATCTAACTCAACGCTTTATCGAGTAAATAAGAAAATACCGAAAATTAGAACATAATGTTATTCTTGAAAACGGCTCAATCGATTTTAATAAAAATTTCCTATGTTATAGGGGTATACAAAGGCTTTTTCGAAACAGAGTATTATCCATACAGGATTTCATTATACTATAAAAAAAAAACATTTTATTTTTTAAATGTTTTGTTTCAGTATGATATTATTTTAGCAGAATTATAAAATTATTATTTTTAGAAGCTTTGTATCTTTTCACATAACATATATATTTTTTTATAAATTCGAAATGGTGCACCATACTAAAAAAATTATAACTATTTTTTTCTGTAGTTTTTTCGTTATTTTGGTAACTATTAATCATTATTGTACAAAAATTCTCAATATATCATAAATTTGTATAAAAAAAGACCAAAATTAACTTACTCAAATCTGTAAAAAAATTGGTATTTGTATACAAGTGGGGCTGCAAAAATTCTCCAAAATTCCAAGTGCTTACACCTTTAATATCTATAGTTAAATTTTTTTCAAGTGTTCTACTAAACGGCGAATTAACTTTTCTGTATGTGTTTATGTCTCTAACACTAGATATCTATCCGAACCTTGTAACTGAAGTGTGCAAAATTGATAAAAATAATATAAAATCATGCAAATTTTTTAAAATAAATTTTTCTATTAGATATAAGTAATTTTATATTATTCCGGGAAAAAATGATCAGACCTAATCATGCCTATTCATGTATGATCAGGCTTGAAATTAGACCTGATCATGCATGTTCATGTATGATTAGGCTTGATCATACCTGTACATGCCTGCTCATGTATCTTTATATATGTTCATGTTTGAAGCGTTAAATACGCTCAGGCCTGATCATACCTGTTCATGTCTGTTCATATCTGTTCATGTCTGAAGCGTTAAATACGCTCAGGCCTAATCATACCTACCCATGCCTGCTCATGTATTTTCGTATCTGGTCATGTCTGAAGCGTTAAATACGCTCAGGTCTGATCATACCTGTCCATGCCTGCTCATGTCTGTTCATATCTGTTTATGTCTGAAGCATTAAATACGCTCAGGCCTGATCATATCTGTTCACGCCTGTTCATGTCTGATCCAGCCTGATATATGGGAATAAGTTTAAAATCTTAATTATAATTAAATATAACTAACTCAGTTATAATTATATATAGCTAACGTAGTTATAATTATATATAACTTACATATAATTTCATATAACTATAAATCAATAATTAATAAATTAGATATAAAATTTTGTTGACCAAGAATCTATCACGTATAACATTTTTATTACTTAAAGTTCATACAAAACTCACTTTTTAAGGCAATCTCTTAGGACAACGAATAGCGGGTCAAACTTTTGAGCGCAAGATCCACGCTTCAAATATTGCACAAGCCCGAATTTCTTTTTTTTTTTATTTTCTATAGAAATAATTATATATAATTGTATATAGCTATATATAATTATAAAGGGCTATTTTTTTCCTATAATTTTTTTACCCGGATGGCATGAACAGACATGAACATACCTGATCAGAACTGAACGTGCCTGGTCAGGTCTGGTCAGACCCGGTCAGTTTTTATATCTGATCAGACCCGAAGACTCATGCCTGCTCATTTCTAATCAGATCTGATCTTTTTTTTCTGGGATACTGTAAAAAGGACGGTGGCGATAGAAAAGTCTATCTGAGAGTTACAAAAAATTTTTGAACTACTATAATAGTAAAAATCGGCATATTTATGTTCTTTCAGTACTTTTAATCTGTACATCAGCTCACATATCGTTTCGTTGCAAGTAGTTTGGATGGTATCTACCTCCCTCTGCTAGTATAGTGTCTGGCTGTAGCCCACAACACGGTTTTACGTCCGCGCGTACTAGTAAGCGATGTATAGTCTAAGGCAAGAGTGCGCTAACATAGCCTTACTGAAGAGTCCATTAACGTACTCAGGACAAAACTACAAAAATTATGGCAAATAGGCATATATCTTAAGTTTAAATGGTTGATTTAAGAGTCAATACATAGAATCACAAGTAATATGTGTAAATTAGTGCAGTGTAGCACGGAACTAGAAAATGTCAATGATAACCTAAAAAATAAACAAAATTTTTACCCTTGGTGCAAACTTTTGCCTTAGTAAGTCTTATATAACAACAAATCAACCAAATAAAACTTAAATTCACCGAGAAACGCTGAATAATGACACCTTATGTGAAGCAATTGTTCTAAAATTGGAATTGTGGTGATCAAAAAGGTTAGCAGCCCTGATTCTGCATAAATACCAAAAAAATTTTCAGATGAATTTATTAATTTCTAGTAATTTAAAACACAAAGAGTTACTCTTTCCTAAATGATTTATCCTTTATTTGTAGTTTTATTTTTAATAAATTAACCTTACTCCTCCAATAGTTCTTTGAATACTAGTTAGATGGCATCCATTTAAATCAGTGACCAACCATAATCCGTTGGCTACATTGGTTTGAACCAACGCCTTGTACCTTTATATTATTTTAATAAAAAAAAAAAAAAAAAAAAAACCATAATCCGTAACATAACCTGAATTTTTTAAAAAAATATTTGACAGTTATATACTAATACTCGACTTGATAAAAGTTTGTTATAAGTTATAAGTTATAACTTATAACTTATAACTATTAAATAAATTTTTCTATTACTATTCTTTTCAACTTTCTTAGAAAAGTAGTTGTCTAAAACAAATACCACTCAGTGTTCTGTATGTTTTACTTAATTGAGAAAAAAAGCGGGTTAATACAAGCAGGGTTGTAAATAATGCATTAAATTTTTTAATGCATTAGCGATTTCATTAACCATTAAATTTAATTTTTTAATGACGAAAAATTCCATTAACCATTATATTTAATTTCTTAATGGCAAAAGGATCCATTAACCATTAAGTTAATTTTTTTAATGGTGAAATTTTCCAGTAGCCATTAAATTTAATTTTTTAATGGCAAAAAATTCCATTAACCATTAAATTAATTTTTTAATGGCCAGAAATTCCATTGACCATTAAATTGAATTTTCTAATGGCGGAATTGTCGAATTACCATTAAATTCACATTTTTAATGGAAATAATTTCCATTGGGAATTAAATTTGACTTTTTAATAGGAACAACTTCCATTCATCACAAATTCAGTTTTCCAATATAGTAAATTTTCAGTAAACGTTGAACATTTATTTATTTTTTTGAATAAAAATAAGTAGGGGTATGCGAATAATTCGAACTTACGGGTTAATCGTCCCGAATCGAATATTAATATTCGATTCGAAACTAAAATCGAATAATTCAAATTTCGATTTATTCGAAATTTTTCGAATTTTTACGAATTATTTGGGAATTTTGGAATAATTTGAAAATTCGAATTATTCGACTCGATTAAAACAATATTCGCACACCTCTAGTGGAAAATTTTCATTGGCCGTAAGTTTGATTTTTTAATGGCAAAAAATTTAATTAGCTATTGAATTTAATTTTTAAATGGCGAAAAATTTCATTAGCCATTAAATTTAATTTCTTAATGGTGAAATTAATTATGAGAATTATAACTTATCGTAGGGTTTTAAAAAGCATGAGGAATCAGCTTTAAAGATCTATTCATGAATTCGAAAAATATTGAGCAGCTTACAAGTAATTACGGTTTCAATGAAAAAATTAATTAGTCCATGTTAATTAGATGGGAAATTAAAATTAAAATAGCGACCTCTTAGAGTTAAGCTAGAGAGCCTATTTTCTTGGAAGATTTTGTTTTTGGCACCCACTAACGATTCAGGGGGTAAGAGCCAAAAAAAAAATTAAATTTTTTTTTTTAATCACCCTAATGGGCATACATGGCCATACCTGGCCAATGTACATACATTGCTACGCATGGTCATATTGGGAACTGTCAAACTGAGTCACGTGGTTTATTGGTGAAAAATCAAACTAATGATAGCTCACACAGTCGAGTAAATGCATACTGTTAACATCATCAATAAATTTTATGCATCAAATTATTAATTAAGAAATAAAAGTTAAAATAGAACTTGGAATATTTAGTGAACGTGAAAAGTCCAAAAATGAAGTATTTTGTGCAGTAAGAGATCGTTTGGTGTTATTAGAAAATTTTTTTAATAATTTGTTGAAAGTTGATAAATTAAAAGCGTGAAAGAATTCACTAAAAATAACGAAAGTCAATCCTTAAATGAAAGTTTTCTCCTTACATTAAAAAAAAAAACCGATTTTATATTGCCAGATAAGTTTGTAAAGTTTAATCTAAAACTTAAAACTAAAAATATTATTTTTTTTTTTTTTCAACTAAATAGATATTAATTATAATAATATTTTTATTATCCTGTAATTTTTTTAATTTTCGCATTACTTTCATGGCGTTTTCTTCCATATGAGACGTTTGTACACAAAGCGCAGTAACTACGATCACATACTTATCATTTTTTTTGCAGTTCATGCCACATTTAATTAAATAGCTGACAAATAAAATCCGTTCAGAATCATTTATATTGTTTTGTTTTGAGTTTTTACCCGTCCAAGATAAATAGTTAGTAAAATTTAATAACATCCCTGGTGATTTAGGATCACGGTGGAATCACGGTGGATAAATTGCGTAATCACAGTGGCCAAATGGTCTTCCATTTGGCCACTGTGATTACGCAATTTATCCACCGTGATTCCACGGTGGCTTAACCACCGTGTATTTACTGTGTTTCCACTGTGATTACGCGGTGGATACAACGTGGAACCACGGTGGTGAAATGGCACAAATCCACCATGGAATCACGGTGGATACACCGCGTAATCACAGTGGATACACTGGGTATACACGGTGATAAAATGGAACAAACCTACCGTGTAAGCACGTCGGATCCACGGTGCTTACACTTCCACGGTGTTTCCACCATGATTCAAATCTGCGAGGAATTCCATTTATTTACCCTACTATCACATGGGTTACGCATTTAAAAATGTAAGCTATCGTCCGACATGTTTTTTAAGCCACACCTCCGTGCCAGTTTCCAATATGGCCTTGTCTGGCCAATTTCCATTGAGACAATGTGAATTGTCTTCGTCGTCCTCAGCCTTGCGGTTTCCATTTTTCCTCCTCTGAAACTACACAAGTCATAGTGCCGGAGTCACATGACTAATTATCACGTAGACGCATGTCCGTAAGGGTGAAGTGGGGATAGTTCAGAGGAGAGTCCCAGACCCTCAATTATCGGTCAATCACTTCGATCCTGGATCAATTAGCGTTCAGACATATTTTCTTCTATTGTCAGTTTGCGATAATTATTTTATACTTAGTATATTGCTATATTTTCTATAATTACTCTGGCAAATTTACTTGCAATATTATTCATTACTTTTTATGAATTGTTATAATAAAGATTTAATAAAGTAAATCATATTGTGCGTTACCGACGAATTATTCGCGGTATTAATTATTATAATCTAGTAAATATTAAATATTGTGTAAAACTGTGCTATTCCACGTGAGGAACCATGGTATATTCTGCAACCACGAGGACACTACGCTTATAATAAATTGCGCAGTATTTATTGTAAGTAACTGAACATTATTATAATTGGTAATAAAACTTGCATTTTCTAGTTAATTTCTCTCATTCTATTTTTCACTCACACTCTTTATTTTCCTACTCTACTGGTAAGAGTTATTAAATCGTCTATTAAGAACAGTATTATTACTTAAGAACTGATAAGTTTATTTTACTATAAGAAATCTATTGATAATTTACACGCCGTGAGGTAAGTTGATGACCTTTTCATACGTTGCCGAGTTTGAATAAGTGCGGGTCCTGGCTTTGCAAGAACCCTTGCCCATTGCTCTGTCCAAGTAAATAAAAATTTGTTAGAGGCCAGCCTAAGCCAGGGTTCAACCCGCGAATTCTGGTGGCTGCTGGTAAAAATTGCGAAGTTAAAAAGCGATTTGTCTCACCATTTATGACAATATATGAAGCACTCATATATGGCCATGTATGATTCATTTTTCACGGGTGGACTTATGTATTGTTCACTCCCTAATCTCGATTTTTCAGAAAAACCCAAAAAGACATATGCTCTACTTTTTTTCTTCGTTCAATCGCCGTTGGTTCCGTCAAAATTCGTTTGATAAATTTTTTTGAATAAAAGTTTTGTGAATTTCAACCCTTAAAACTTTTCTTCTATTTATATTTTTAATATAATACCAATGGCACTTTTCATCATTTTTTACCCCGAAAATGATGCTATTGGTCCCATTCGATTATTTAAATCGCAAGTATGCGAAACTTGCAAAACATCCTTTTGGAACCTAAACTTTGATGGGTGATTTCACCTCCTACATATAGTTTTTCCGCCGTTAAATAAATTCAAGTCTCTTAGATTTCGACGGAGAATAACACATCTCATTTATATCGAAATCGGAGGAGGACACCTGGGAATGTTACCTTGTAAGGTCACCGGGTAGCGGGTCAAACTTTCGAGTGTGAGCTCCATGGTTCAAATCCTGTACTTGCCCGAATTTTTGTCATTTATTTTCTTATTTAATAGAAATAATTATATACAATTGTTTATAGTTATATATAATTATATATAGTTATATAGAGAGATATATAATTATATATAGTTATATAGAGATTTTTTTCCCGGGCACTCATTAAAATGGATAAATTTTACGGATCGACTTACTCACAAATTTCTGGAACATGATATCCTTCAGCAAGCCTGAATTTAGCTACTGGTACTGCCATCGTAATCTCCCAACCTTTACGTTCCCTTGTAAATGCTCGTCGAAGTTCTTCGACCAAGTAGTAAAAATTATTTTTATCAGAGTATTTACCACCTCGATCTGTTGCACCTGGGTACTCCCAGTCCAAGTCAAATCCGTCGAATCCGTATTGATTCATGAATGCTAATTTTAAATCAGGAAATATGTCGATTAAGTGCAATAACAATGATTAGTACTTTAAATACACATAATTATGAAAAAAGTTACTCTGGACCAAATATGAAATAATAAACATCAAACACAACAAATAGAGAGTGAAATTAATGCATAGTGGATACTTAAAAAAATTTCCAATAGACATTGCTATTGAAAACTATTTTTATTATTTTATTGTTGCTCAGAACGTGAACTTGGTAGGATATCATTATAAATGATTACACAGAATTCATAGTGGAGCCAGGTTATTAATAATTTGTCATCTTTAATATTTCAAGTTGTCAACGAGTTTTTAGTTTCAAATTTAGAATCTTAGAAGCAATTTAATTTGCCATCTTATTATTTTTGAAAACGCAATTTAACAATGCATGAACCAATGAAACAATGACCACCTTTTCAGCCGCAAACAAAGCACATGCACTAAATAAAAGTTATAATAATTATATTATATTCTATTGAAATTGTTGTACCTAATAATAATAACAAATAATATGTATTTTGATATTTGATCACAAGGAGCAGCAGCTCCATGATCGTCAATAAATATACTAAACTAAACTAAACTAAACTAAATATTAATTGAATAGCTTCAAAACTAATGAGGAGAACAGTGCCAAGATTAAGAATTATTAAGAGACGTAGATTCACAAAAATACAAGTATTTTTCATTTAACTATCATTGCAAACATACGCTGATACTTGAATACTGATCATTTGATTAATTTTTGCATTTGCATATACTGAATTTATTAAGTTATTTATCTAGAAATCTTAATGACACTTGAGTTTACGGAATTGATTGAATTTAGCAAACAAAACTATTGAGTCGTCAAAATAAAATAGATGGAATGTCCAACCACGTGATTTTAAGGCATGTGTCGAATTAAAGTTAAATTTTAATGTTGCACTAAATAAATAATTATCTCAATTGAATTGACTAAGTATATTGCAATAATACTGAGTTTTAATAATTATTGGAAGTTAACTGGATAATTTATGTTACTGGATTATTACTTCTTGATACCTCGTGGTCATAAATCACTTAGCTAAATAAACCGGGTTGAGTTGTCTGATCAACCTTGCGATAGTAAATTGACGTCAAATTAGTATAAATAATTGATGAGCAGTTTCTTGATTATTTAATTTAGTTGATTGAATTGATTTACAAAGGTGTCACAATTAACTTTGAAATTGAATGACAATAACTAAAGCTGAACGTAAGTATGAGTTAAGATTGCTAAACTAATGGTGAAAACTGATAATAATGTAGAAGAAAACCACGTCACTAGCTATTGTCACGTGGCGATTCAAACGTGAATCGCTTCGCGCGCTTTTCCATTTCACCGTGAATTTAACAACACCTACTAGCTAATATAAAAGGCATTTAATTATCATAATATTTTATTATTTAAGTATTTATATCATTTTTATTAATTATTTGATAATAATTTAATTATGATTTATTCAAGGAGTATGAATATTATTGTTTTTTATATTTATGTTTCAATAATAATTTCGAGTTTTATGGATTGAATCAATATTTTCATTACAGTCAGTAGCTCACGTGTGGGCATACTATACATAAAAATATCGACCGAAGGGAGAGTAAGTCGATATAGTGGGGATAAAAATCAATATTTTTCTCCAGCCAGGTGGTGCACTGAATTAATTATTGTTTTATTGTTGAAGGAGTTAATAATTATATTGTTTATGATTATTGATAAAAAAAATTATTTAATTTTTATTGTGATATAACTCAGGTCGAGTGACAAATTAAAATATTTTATTTTAATTAATAATTTCGGGTCCGAGGTCATTAGAGGGGATAACACGTGAGTGATACCCATCCCTCGGAAAACCAACTAAAAGATAGTCAGAGAGGACCGGGATATTTTAAAGATAGGACGTTTTGTTGTCCGTGAATTCTTATAAAATTGTTCTGGCCCAGTTGCCGTAAGTAAATTGTAAAGAAAGTTAATTTGGTTAATTAATTTTTTTTTATATAAATTAAAAGTACCGTTAACGTATTACTTATAATTGAAAAGCTCTAGAAGTAAATTATTGTCAATGCCGGTAAGTAAATTGCATTTTCATTTGTTGCATCGGCTATCCCTGGACTTTCAATAGAGTTGATCGCGATAAATAATTTAATAATTGAACCTGAGTTATTATTGAAATAATAAGTTGAATACATTCGGCGTATGTACTAGAGTTTGGTGCATACTTATGTAGACGTACCGAATAAATTCCCTAGTACATTAGACAAGAATAGCGTATTTGGCTCCTTGTCTTACAATAGTATTTAAAATACTATTTCTCTGGGTGAAATTCTTTTTTTAATTTGATTATAACAGGGATTCATTTATATAAATTAATTTTATTTATAAATATAAATTTAAATTTGCGTTCGACTGCGCTCTCGGCCCACGCATCATCGTTGCCCCCACGCCGTTGGAAATCGATAACATGGAACTCTACTAATTGGTTGGTATGCTTGGCCGTGTGACGAACGAGTACTCTACGGGGGCCCCGAGTCCCGTCGTTTCTAGAACCAAAAAATTAATTGAAATCTGGATGGTACGAGCCTGGGATAAGATTGAGAGTGGGGACTACCGGCTTCGCAGCGCACTGAGACGCACTCGAGCCTCACTCAGTGCCCGGAGCTACTAGTGATTAGTCACCAATAAAATCATTAGAAAATTTTCACCAAAACCATAATAAATTAAATCAAATTTACTGTGAGTCGTGAGACCCAGTCCATGTGTAGATCACAGTGAGTTCTGGATATACATTAATTGCAGTCATTATAGAGCATACGGTGAGTCGGAAGACCCCGGTTTTTGTCTCGAGAAACAACAACTGTTTGAACGGTGAGTCTAAGTCTGACCCCGGACACACCATCTCATAATCCACGGTTACTGTGGCTCTTGTTGCGATTCCTTTTACAAATTAAAAAATTGCGCTTTTGGCAACCGCGTAATTAATTAAATGCATTGATTTATCACAGCTGAAAGGACTCGACAGTCAGCAGTATCCGGCGTCAAGAAGCACGAGCGGCGTCCCTTTTCTTGAATCATGGCCTCATCATCGACTAATTTGGTAATTTATGAAAGCCGCCTTGGATAATTAAATCTTTCATTCTTTAAATAAATTTTAAATTGAAATTAAGTAAAATTTTACATATATATATATATATATATATATATGGTGACACGCTTAAATATCCGTGGACAAAATATCCGCAAAAAAATATTCGCAGACAAAATAACCACATGACAAAATATCCGCGGACAAAAAATCTGTAGACAAAATATCCCTAAAAAAAATTCAATGATAGTAAGACTTATTATTATAGTCATATGTAATTTCACATTAAGTGTTTGATGAATTAAATGATAAATGTTTCAAAAAATATGATTTTAATAACTTCCTTTCACTGTTATATTTGTCGCGGATATGTTGTTACGCAACCGTCTCACAGACCGTTCTCTAGAAGGTGCTGAAATTTAGTTTGGTAGTGTCTTATTAAAGATTGCAACCTAGGTGCTGAGTCTCACCGACCGCACCACTGGAAACTTTATTTAAGTAAAATTCATTAGGATAAAATTAAAATAAAATAAAATTCAGGCTGGAAAGTCAACCCAGAACTTCAGGCGTCAAATAAAATTTTATAATTGCGGAGAGTGTGTGTGTGGAAGTGTAAATTAAAATGAATTTTTGCCTTGCCAGCAAGTTGTTTTAAATGAAGGAGATGATAATTGTTGTTATAACTTAAGAAATTTATATTAAATTTAAAACTAATTGAATTTTAAAATACGTTGATATTTTCGGGACATTAGAAATTTTATTATTGTCAAAACATTTAATATTTCATATTAAAAAGCATATCTGTTGCCACAAAATTATTATAAATAAACTTGGACATATTTTCTTAAATTAACATTAACTGAAATAATTATTCTCGATCGATTAATGACGCTGAGTCTACCGACTGCTTATCAAGGGATTGAACTCATTCCCTAGCGGTTACACCGCGATGGTAAAAACACGGTCGAATCACGGTGTTCTTACCGTGAAAACACGCCTTCCGTGTTCTGACAGTGAATCGGCGGAGATTTGACAGTGAATCGGCGGAGATTTGACAGTGGATTGGCGGAGATTTGACAGTGAATTGGCGGAGATTTGACGGTGAATTTACGGTAAAACCATGGTGGTTTCTGTGCAGTCACGCTACTATGTTCCGACCGTGTCCCCACTGTGTTTTTACGGTGGTTTAAGGGCCTTTCGAAAGCGAGTTCACAGTTATCTGACGGTGAATTTCCAGTGTTCTCATGGTGGCTTCACAGTGGTTTGCAGTAATTTTTACGGTGAGCTCATGGTGGGCCCACGGGGGCCTCACAGTATTTTCGCGTCAATTCCTCAGCGTTTTCACTGTGGCAGTTCGGTATTTTCTCGTTGTTTTCACAATGATTTCTTGGTTTCTTCACCATTCATATATATTTTTTTCTTATAGTTTCCAAATCTCTGTCAACCATATTATCTTATTTACTCAGTATTTTTGATAATTATCTTTTCTAAAGTGTATTGTTAAATTATTAAAATAAACAATGTTTATCATTTTAAGTTATCTTATCAATATAAGTACACAGAAAAACGGAATTTCTTGGCGCCAAAAAGTTGCACTCACCCTAAGAAAATTTCGATTTGCCCTAAAAAAATGTTTGCATAATGAATTGAAAACAAAAATTTTCTCGGGGCGAGAAAGAATTTTCTTAATTCAAGAAAAAATTTTTTTAGGCGAAAACAAAATGTTTTTGCGGCAAAAAATTTTTCCAGTCCCAAAGTAAATTTTGTTTTTATTCTATAATGCAAAATTTTATACAATTGAGTTCTAGCAAATTTTTTTTAATAGTAATTTCTGAGTAAATATGCTGTGCAGGTATGTGAATCATTAAATTTTGTAATATACTTTAGATACGACTAGATAATGTAACATTATTTGAAAAAAATGATTTTACAATGATTCATGAATCTTATAAAGTCTATGAAATTTTTCAATTTACCGCAATTTACCATAAATCTTATAAAGTACACAAACTGTTTTAAAATTTTTGAAAATAAGCTAACAAGACTATTAGTGAGATAATTAAAGACATTTCGATGTTTCAATAATGAATTTAGTTATAAAAAACTGAGATATTAAATTTAAAATATTGTATGGTTAGATTTGAAAAATTTTAACTTCTTATTGACATAATTTACCAAAAAAAATATTTATTGCCCTGCTACTATTGGGTATACCGCTATTGGTCTCGTTACACTATAAACAATTATATAATTGAATGGAATACAAATCAGAAAATCAATCATTTATTAGATATTTTTAATTTTCTAAAGTTCATTTGTGTTTATATAAATACAATTAATCTGTACTCTCAAGTTGTGATTTGGCACAATGAATAGCAGATCAGACTTTGAATGCGAAGGCGCTGGGATCAATCCTTCAAGTCAGCTTTAATTTTATTTTTTTTTTTCGCTATAAAATTTATGGACACACCATGGAACGATGACCTCGCCGTGGAAGTACGGTGAATTCACGGTTAAAACACTATCAAGCCATCGGAAAGCTATTGTAAACTCACCGTGGAGATCGCTGAAAACCACTGTGGAGCCACCGTAAAACCACCGTGAGATTACTGTGACCTCACGGTTGAAACACCGTGGAAACACTCTTTAAATGCAATGGAAACGCGGTCGGAATATAGTGGTGTGACTGCACAAAAAATACCGTGATTCCACTGTATTACAACCACGTTTTTACAGTCGTTCCACGGTGTTTTTACTGTGAGGTCACCGTGGCGCTAAAACCGCAAGGGTTATTTGAACCTAACTCTGCAGTGGTGTGGTCCAGCCACGATAAGGAAATTATCGAACTCGTCCTTGAGATTTCTTTTTCTCTCCGCTTTGTTACCTTGCACGCGATACTGAGAGATCGTGCAACTTACTCTCAGTGGCACCCTAAGAACTTGTTGAGTTCAAAAGATGTCCAAATTGTGACCTCGTAAGCCTCGTCATCAAGACCACGAAAGTCAAGGGGAACCCGGTTATATGATGAGATGCAACCCAGTGTTGCCGAATATATATTGAGTACCCGTGTCTTTCTCTCCCCAGAGTAAATAATGCAAAATAAAGAAAAGATTAGTATTTTTATTTATGTACAATTCATATTGAGTAAATATTTGTAATTTGAATCCCCTAGCTGATAATTCAATTCAAATTAACTATTATCATTATTTGGCTGTAATGAGTATATAATTATTTAATGAAGTTTATGATAAAAAATTAATGTACAATGAAAGATATTTTGTATTGTAGTAATTCAGTGGAATTATATTTATAAATATATTTGAATTAAATAATTTAGTAAAAGGAATCCAGTGATAGCCAAAATTTGTTTGCTTATTTTCTGGATATATTTTAGTAATAATTATTCCTTATTATTTTTATTCATTATATTTATTTGGTTGTCTTTCCGCTTAGTGCATACATTCTCGCTCAAAATTTTGTTCCATGATCTCTCCTCTGATTTGTTATTATTTTTGTCCGTTTTGTGAAAACGGGCTAGGTTTCAACTATATTTAAATGGTGTAATACCGTACGATGGACGGTGTGGCTCAATGAGTTATAGATCAAATTGAACGGAATATAGTATAGTGCCGGATAGCTCAACTGGTAGAGCACTCGGCGCGATACCGACATGGTCTGGGTTCGATTCCCAGTTCGGGCTATCTATATTTTTCTCAATTTATCTATAAATTGTCTTATTGAGAAGGTTTGCATGTTTTAGGTTTCAACTATATTTAAATGGTCAACTATATTTAAATGAAAACACCCTCGTGCACTAACCCAGCCTGAGGAGCTGGGTTAGGCACACTTTGATTTTGTTCATTATTTCGAGTCATATTTAAAATTATTATTTATAATTTTTATTACATGTGGGTGACCACACACGGATTCCGGATTTTTTTCGCGTCTCCGTCGCAAAATAAGAACGGTTTACATTATACTATGAATTTTTTGATTGGTTGGTCGTGACGTATGCTCACTACCTCGAGCATCATTAGCTGGCGCTAAACAAACATGCTTGCTGTCCCGGTACTTTATTACTCTTTCGGTGTCCTTAAATGGGCCCGAAAAGTGCTCAGAAATCTCGATATCAAGACACGCAAAGCCATGAATTTGAATTGGAGCATGCACCCTAAGTTCTCAGTCACCACATTATACCTTTCCCGGCACATCGGAGGGTGAGGTCTACAGAGCTTGGAGTGGCTTAACGATCGTTTCGTTTTGGGTTTAACATACGAAGCTGTCAATTTCACTGCAGATGAAGGTGACTTCCTTATGCAAATCGTTCATCGTCATGAGAATTGGCATAAAAAAGCGTTGTGTAAGGCAGCTATTTACGCGGCAAAATCCCTTGGTCTCGGAAGAGTAAACCCTCTTATTATATTTCCTAAGGAGGAATTTAAGACGGTCATCAGGAACGCTGAGCAGCAAAATTGCTCAGTACACATATGGATAAGTCCATGCACAGCGTGTTCTTTAAACACGTGCGTGATTATGGCTTGTCTACCCAGCTGACGTTTTCCTTCCTTAAGTCAGCTGGCCTGACGTCCGAGACCGAAGGATATATTTTTGCCTGCCAAGATGGTGTTATCAACACTCTCGAATACCGTGCAAAAGTGCTCCAGACGCAGCTACCCAACACACTGTGTAGAGTGTGTAAGCAACATCTTGAGACGCTTATGCATCTTTTATCAGCATGTCCTGTGCTGGCAAGAAATGCATACATCCAGCGTCATAATGCTGCTCTGCGAGTACTTTACTTCCATCTTAGATATACGCACGGTATCGATAAAACACCAGTGCTGCCTTACCTGCCAGGAGATATTCCGCAAGTTTTGAGAATGACCGTTGCCGTAATTATTGGAACGTGCCATTCGCAACAACGCGGAAGATCGACCACAATGAACCTAATATTGTGCTCTTCGATAAAACCGCTCGTAACATTTATGTTATTGAGTTTTCATCTCCAGCTGAATATCACATCACCGTTAAAGAAGAGCCCAAACCACCAGATATATCAGGATCTCCTGTTCGAAATTGGCAAGCTTTACCCAGGATACCGTGTCAAGCTTGTCGTACTCATTGTTGGCGTCCTAGGATGCATGAAACAGACTTTTGTGTCTGCACTGACTAGAATCCCAACTTCTTGATCGCAAGTTGAGTTTTTGGCTTCGCGGATGCAGAAGGCTGTCATTCTCGGATTCCTCCGTATCCTAAGGCAACGAAACTTGGCCTGCTGCGCATACTGATCATCTTGTTGATGATGCATCGCAGGAGTAACGATCTGGCTTTCAGGTAAGGTCCTCGTTAGAGTTGGACTACCAGGGATAACCCTCTGAGCATTTAACTTGAAAGAAAATGACAATAATAATAATAATATAAATCCTTGTCTCAAATGTCAGCCATTTTTAAGCTTCATGGTCAGCCCAACTTTGGTTTTTTCCGTCCTAGCGAGTTTCGGCCTCGTGTACATTACCGGGGCCTTTTTTAAGCCGAGAAAAAAAAATATTGTTTTTTCAGTTTAAAATATTTTTACCTCAGACCATTTTTTAAGACCATAAGACTGGACAAAAAAATCAGAAAGAGATGCAATATCTGAATATTTTGTTTAGTTAAAAAAAAAAAGCTAGAAGAAATGCAACTATCATCATTGTAAGTATGAAAAATCAGTTCTGTTAGGATCCTTTCAAGAATCATGTGATTTGTTGTGAATGATGCAATAGATAGTGAGCTTTGTCAAGATAATGCCGGTATAGTCGAAGTAACAAATTTACTTACCAACAATACTTTTGATAAATATACTTCGTCGTTCACTGCTACTCACAAGAGAACTGTATTTTTTCCCGCCTTCGCCCCATCCTCCAATAGCGATCTCTGTTTTCAATCCAGGAAATTTTCGCTTTAAACCAACAAATTCATAGAATCCATTTTTTTTTACATCAATGTCAGGATCCAAGATAAGATATTCCCAAGTGACATTACTGATACCAATAAATGAATAAATGACATGCGTGCAAAGATCACCCCGTACATCCTTTATTCCGTAGCTACCAAGTCCAGGTCTATAGATAGCCCAATTGCTAAAATAACAAACAACTCTAGCAGGTTGTTTTGTTGCTGAAATAAAGATAAATTTTAAAAATCGGCAAAATAAATGATATATATCAATAAATTCTACAGGATGAATATTAATTGAAGCGAGGAACCATTAGTTTATAAAAAATAGATAAATAAATTGAGTTAAAGTAAACTAGATGAGATAGAATTGTATAAGTCGGAAGTTTACAGGCGATTAATAAGAAGATCTTACTAAATTGTCATGAGAAAAATGGAAGGAATAATTTTTAGGATTTCATGGTGAACGAAGAAAATACTTTGTATCTAATAAGTAGACGTAAATTGCGGAACTTACACTGAATTGACCCAACTAATGCTGCAACCATTAGAATCACAAATATGAACTTGAAGAGCCTGAACATGATTGATCCTAAAATTAAAAAATCTTTTATGTACGTAAGTTATGATAGTAATAAAATAAGAATAGTCTAAAGAGAATCGAGAGTAGGTTTGTGACTTACTAAACCGACTATTAAAAATTATATATAATTAGATAAAATTATGTATAAATTTTTATAATCATATACAATTCCTCTTTCCGAATAAAGAAGAGTTTATACAATTAAATCAGTATGGCCACAAAGAAATGATTTCGAAATTCCCTTATATGTTCCTGTTTTCCAGTGAAGATTTTCACATTTCTTCCTAATTCAGAAATTGCACGACTCATGATGCGAAGCATCAGAGTGTGCTTTACGATCGAAAAATTTTTTTCGCCTCACTTCGGCAACTATTTCAATTATTATACCCTTGTTAGTTCACGGAATTAAGGTATTTCGCATACTATTTTAAAGATAATTTAATGGAGATTAATTCCATACTTTTTAAAAATTTATTTAGTTCAATAAAAACGAAAAAAACATCAAAATAGTTTTACAAAAATTCCTGTCCGTCAAGTACGGATCCCGTATACACAATAACTTGCGGAAAAATTCAGTAATTGAATCAAATTTAAAAAAAAAAAATTCTTTGAGAAATTTGTAGATCTCCTATTGAAAATGGCTAGGTAACTCAGTGTCGTTTAATTACAATTAATAAAAGAATAAAAAGGCTGTATAACTGTTATATCCTGGCTGTCAAGCAGGGCCCGTTCTCAGCTCACTAGATTATTTTACCGACCTATAGTCTATTCTCAAAATAAGGCACCCCAATTACCAACAATTAGAGTACCTCAAGTAGATAATTATAATAACGTAATTAACGTAAGAGTATATTCTATCATTTGAATTGTATATTACAAGAATATCTTTAACATACGTATATTTTTCAAATCAATAACCAAATAATAAACTAATCACCGGATGTATCTAATCCCACGTATAAGAACATTTTTCATTTTAATCTTAAAGTATATTCAACTGAAGATAATTTAATCATTTTAAAACACAGCTGTATAAACTATTAGTAATAATTTGTAACAAACGCAGATGATATGAAAATGGACTTTGACTTTCAAATAAATAACTTTTCTTAGAAATTTACATCAGCCGAGGATTAAATCCCTTCTCGCGCTCGACGCATGGGTCTTATGCCCAATCGCCTCGCGCTGATAAGCAATGACAAGTTCAATGACCAATGAGTGTGAACTCTGATCAACAATTTAACCCCACTTAACAATTCTCATCCCACTATTTTTGGTGATTAGAATACTTTATAAAAACCCTTACCCAGTGAGCAGGAGCTACCTTTTGACACACAACTTTTACTCTCAATACTTTTATTAAGACAGCTCTTAACACTCGTTAATTTCATTGTCAAGTCCATAATCATACCTTCCGTTAGTTTGACTACTGGGCATAATTAATTTGTATTATAAGTGTATACTTTCAACTTCTAAAATCTATAACTATCATTTGTGAATAAAGTTATTGTTATATCTTAATACAACATCAGTTATTTCGGGTCACCGTGAGGTGATTTTGCTGTCGAGAACCCAATACCTAGAAATACTACAAAACTAGCTGAGCTGAACATCAACATCGTGCAACGAAAACGTAACATAACTATACATACATATATATATATATATATATATATATATATATATATATATATATATATATATATATATATATATATATCTATGTACAGTCAGAACCAGTGATTCATACCGTCCATGGTTACAAGCGTACCAACTGACAAGTCTATGCTGCGATAACTCCCTGCAGTAAATTTCTTGGTAACATAGTTATATGAAGGACAATTATGTTATAAGATAAATCTATGTTAAAACTTTTCTATGCAGAATATTTCTATTGCAGGACATCTCTATGTAGGACATATCTATGCATGATAAATCTATGTAAGATATTTCTGTTGCAGGATATCTCTATGCAGGACATCTCTATGCAGGATATTTCTATGCAGGACATTTCTATGTGGTAGATTTCTATGCTAGACAAATACATGTCTAATTATATTTCTCCATAATAAAATACCTTCAACACATAGATCTCAGTTTAAAAAAATTATAAATAGTGAAGTATTTTTTCTTTTATTGAGGCTTAAATTAACGAAATCAATAATATTAACGATGAAGTTTTGACAAACAATAAATAATTGAATGCGTTGTCATGTAATACTTCTAAAAAAAAATTACGCGCGTCACCTTATACTCCTGGGTACTTTCTTTAAATTTAAAAATTTTTCTTCACGTCTGCGCAGATGAAGATGCGCACTGGTTCTGCGCGTATTATTTGAAGCGCCAATATTTGAAAAACAAATTTTATAAAACTTTATACTTTCTTTACGACAGTAAGCAAGCGTTAACATAAAGTTGAAGGGTATCCTAAGTGGCCTAATATTAACTTTTTTTTTTATCAGCAAAAACGATTTCTCACTTTACGATAAGATACGGAATGCACCAGTGTTTTAATCATCTACTAACTCTTAATTGCCCACCATCGGTTTATACAAATATATGCATAATAAAGCTTAAATATTTAAACTTATTTTAAATAATTGATTATTTAATTTACATGTAGTTGAGTTATTTTGAGGCGTTTATTATTTTCTTAAGCGAATTTTGATGCATAACGATCGACATGTTGATCACGCGAATGAAAACATTAAAAACTGGCAGTGTAAATAAGACCATAAGTCATCAAAAAGTGACATAGAAAAGTGATACAACCAATGGCAGCATTTTTTAGTTGCCAGTTGTCAAAATAAAGCTCCTATTAAACTATAACGCAATGTTCATCGAAAAGTTAACAAAACGTTGATAACTTATTTTGATAATTATAACGGTGGGCCCTGGCTATCTCGTGTCCGATAGCCACGAACCACAGTTACTAAAATTTCCCGAATAAATAATTAATTAATAATAAATTATTAAATATAAATATGAATTATAATAATTTTATTTGTTGGTTCTGGAAGGCGGGAAATAGATCTCAGAGGTGGGTTGACTCGTTCTGGCCGGACACGCGGCTGAAATACAACTTATTCTAGACGACGTTGGTGATAAAAGAAATAGCTGATAATAGATTCAAATTAATTACATAAATAAAATGTTATTTAACCAAAACCCATATGTATACAAATATCCCCTTTTCTTATAAATTAAATTTTAATTGAATTAAATATTAAATATTAAATAAGTATCGCGTTGAAGAGAGCGAAGTATTTACATATATAAAATTATTATAAATCTTATCTGGTTTCGTATAGACGACGTACAGATGGGATCGGGCGTCTCTGCATTCTCCTCAGGACTCGACGGCGGGTCTCCTTCCTTGTTGGGATCCTCAGGTTCCTGGGACGCTGGTGGTGCTTGATACAGGACACAATCACTCCCAAAACTTTACACAATGGTTTCTCAAACCAATTTACAGTACTTAAAATATTTATAAGAACAAACTACAATTGGCATGGCTTTCTCAATTTATGAATATTCAGGTTCGTTTCAGCGTGACTACTTATACGAGCGCTTGCACTTCAGTGACGATTCAGGTTCAACTGCCTCTGGTCCCAACCTCTGATGACCCCTACCTAATTATGCGCAAGGGACCAATTCACGGTCACCTGCTGCGCGAGATCATCCCCTGTGGTCTAGCTCCTAACTCAGCTGAACTCAGCAATCAGGCTGTGATGAGAGGGAGAGAGAAAGACCAAAACCAGACGGAGACAGCGAGAGAGCCGCACTCTCACGTCGTACCAACGCTGCCCGGTTATACTCCCCGTCGCCAGACTTGAGATTGGGGCTCGGAAGCTGAGACAAAGTTAAACTGTTTTCTTCAGCCTTTGGCTGCGCCTGGGCAATTTTAAATCCGGTACGTAGTGATTGCCCAAAGTTTTACCAGCTTCTGATTTTAGCTCAACGACTAAAGGACTAATGATTTTGTTGACAATGGCTGGTCCTAAAAATTTACTAGCCAAACTAGACGAATATTTGTCGGCTTTTTTGCTCAACTTTCGATTTGGGTAATATACCGGATCACCCACTTGCAGTTTAGGTGGCTCCTTAAGTCCCTTATCGTGATACACGGCTTGCTTTTCACTCTCTTCCCTCATTACGTCCTCGATTTTATGTCGTAATTGATCGAGACGATTAACCCGAGTACGCCACGAAGTATCATCCAGATCTAAGTCATCTATTTCGAGACTGGTAACTCTGCCCGACAGTCGTGGTTCTTTGCCATGAACCAAATAGTATGGCGACATATGCAACGAAGCATGATAACTACTATTATAGGCCAGTTGGAATTCACCTAAGTGTTCATCCCACGACGTCTGGTCCTTCGAAATAAATGCCCGAATCATTGGTTTCAGAGTACGGTTAATTCTTTCAACCGGGTTACTCTGAGGATGTGCGATCGCGGTGGGTATTGATTTTACTCCCGTTTCTTTTAAATATTCTTTAATTTCAGAATTGATAAATTCTTTACCGTTATCGGTAACTAAAAACAGAGGGTATCCCCAACGTGAAAAGACACGACGTAGACTTTTCTTAACATTTAATCCCGTTTGTTTACGAAGTCTAAAGACCTCAATAAAGCGCGTATATAGGTCTTGCACGATTAAAACATACTGATAACCGGCTTTGGATCGCGGAAATGGGCCAGTCACATCGGCAGCGACTATGGCCCAGGGTTCAATTGGTTGTCGTGTGCGCATCGGCGCTTGAGACGAGGTCTGTTTATACTTGACCTTTTTACAAGTCTCACAACTCTCTACATACTCGCCGACATCGCGATACATACCAGGCCAATAGTAGCGTGTACGTAACCGATGGTACATTTTATCGCGACCCAAATGACCCGCATCCGGCACATCGTGGTTTTCTTTTAAAATGTCTGGGATCTCACTCTCTTTCAAAACCAATTTCCACGCCTCTTGATCGTCAATAAATTCTTTTAAATAATCTGGCTTATTATACTCTAACTTATCCTCGCTATTTATTCTCCAATCAACATAGTTCTCAGGATACTTCCGTACGTTAGCTTTCTTTATATCATACCAAGAGCGAACTTGAATATGTACAAAGTTCACACCTTTATTTTTAATATCATCGAGGACTTCGGACCAATCCACTGGCTCCTGGTCCTCGTATAGACGCGACAAGGCATCCGGGCCTTCGTTCTCGGTCCCACGACGATGTTCAATCGTAATTTGGTGGGCCAAAAGTTCCATGGCCCAGCGGGCAAGCCTACCGTTCGGGTTTTTCAACGTATGAAGCCACTTTAACGAGGCATGATCCGTAACTACAACAAACGGAAACCCCTCAAGATAACATCTGAGTTTCCTCACGGCCCATACAACCGCCAAACACTCTTTCTCGGTTGTTGTGTATCGTGTTTCGGCACCTCGTAACGGTCTACTTAAACATATAATAAGGAACTCTTTCCCGGTATGTGGTTCTTTTTGAACCAAGAACGCGCCTAACCCCGTATCACTCGCGTCAGTATATAAATAATACGGAAGATCTGGCTGTGGTACAGCCAAAGGCTTAGCATTAACCAGGGCTTGTTTAAGATCCTGGAAAGCCTTCTCTTCCTCATCACCCCATTTCCATTCAGTGTTAACACTACATAATTTATTCAGAGGTCCTTGGACCTTCGCGACATTTTGTAAATGCCTATGGTACCAGTTTACAAGGCCGCAGAAACTGCGTACTTGCTTACGAGACGTTGGACGAGGGAAATTTGCGATAGGTGCGATTTTTTCAGGGTCAGGCCGTAGACCCTCACTATCTACGATGAAGCCAAGAAATTTTACCTCGGATCGCGCGAATTTACATTTACTTGGATTAATTAATAATCCAGTCTCACGAAAGATTTCAAAAACAAGAGATAAAATAGCTTTGTGTTCATCGTACGTCTCACTTATAATTACCCAATCGTCCAGGTACGCGAAAACCTTTTCAGTCCAAGAACTCGGTAGGTTTCTCTTATGTACTCGCTCAATAAACCTTTCGCGAAGCTTGTCCATAGCCTTTTGAAATGTTGATGGTGCTCCCGCGAGACCATAGGGCATACGGACCCATTCAAATTGCCCCCTACCTTCTACAGAGAAGGCAGTGTAAGGGATGGACTCTGGTGCCATTAAAACCTGATGGAACGCTTCCTTGAGATCCATGGTAGTAATATACTTCGCGTTATGGAGAGCACTTAAAATACGTAACATATTTGGAAGGGGATGCGCAGGTAAAATAGTATACTTGTTGATTGGTCGATAGTCGACGCAAAAACGCCAACCACCCGAGGCTTTGGTCACCATAACCGGAGAACACGACCAGAAACTGTTACTAGGCCTAATATAGCCTTTCTCGAGCAGTTCGTCTATTTGTTTATTTAATTCCGCCGAAATAATAGGGCTACGCCGATACGGTCGGATTTGAATGGGTTTAATTCCCGGTTGTAAGACGATAGTATGCTGCACGAGGTCAGTTAGACCTTGGTTCGGTAACTCCGCGAATTTTGACATCTCCGATTCTAGAAATACATCAAAATCTTTTTGTTGATCCGAAGTCAACATTTGACAATTAATTCGTTTATCACGACAATTTATAAACTCGAAAGGATAATTTTCATTTGTGTCTTTGAATTGCCAAGTTTTAGTAGCGCAATCAATTAATATACCAAACTGAAGAGCGAAGTCCATACCTAAGACTACTGAATAGCTCAGGTCCTCGAGGACACTTAAATATTGCTCTCCTGCTATTGTACCGATTTGAATTATAAACGGAGCTCCCCCAATAGTTTTACATTGGGTATGATTCGCGAGAAGAACTCCCCGACGGTTCGTATCATCCTGTTGTAATTGACCAGAGCTAAGCTCACGTATTTGGTCATACACTCGCCGATTGATATAGGACCTCTCACTTCCCGTATCAATAATACCATTAACTTGCACCCCGAATATCCAAATGGACACCGGTATACGAGCTGTAATCGTTGGTGGAACAGGACCAGTACCCGTATAAAATTTGGTCCGAGATGCAATCCGATTGGCGATACGTGAGGGTAATGTCTTATCTCTCAATATCTCAGGAAGATACGACGCGCGCGAAGGCGAAGGACACGATGGTGGAGAACTATTACTGAGAACTGGACCTTCAGGTTCTAACCCTGGGTCCAATTCTTCCTCCCACTCCTCTTCAGTCTCCTCGTCACTCTCTAATGGCTCCAGACCACATAAATATGGCATACCGGGGACATCTACTGAACTTGGTTCTTCCGACTCGTCTGAACCAATCGACACAATAAAATCACTAACTTCCAAAGTCTCTAAAATTTTCTGATGTACTTCATTCGGATTAATTTCGACCGAAAGAACAGAACGATCAAGATCGGCACAAATTTCCTCAAATAGATTATTAGACATTGGTGAATTAACCATGGGCCGTGCTTCTTCCCTCAAGCCTTCCCAGTGATTAATTTCGTCGGAATTTAAAATAGATGGATTAATTTTGTCATTATTTAAAATCGATAAATTATTATTAAAAACAGAAAAATCATTATTTAAAACCAATAAATTACTAGATACGTTATTATTTAAAACAGATAAATTATTAAATATCGATAAACCGTTCGTATTTTCATATAAATCGCAAAACTGCGCGAATGGATTTTCTTCAATATCACAATTTTCTAAATTACAACCATTACTAATTTCATTATCGACATCAAAGGAAATTAAATCTTCAACATCGCGATTTAAATTATTTTCAACGGATACTGGGCTGCACAGGTCAATTAAATTGACCTCAGTCCCAAATTCATTATCATTATTATTAATAACGGAACTCGTTACATTCACTACTTGATTTTCTAAAACTACATCTCCTATCAGTTCACCACTGGTTAACACGACCGGACCGATAGTACGCTCTAAGCCGCCATCAGGTCTCGAAATTAAATCTTTTTCAATTGAAATTTCATAAGTAAATTCTTTATCTGGACCGACAGTTCGCTCTAAGCCGCCGTCAGGTTCCGAGTTAAAATTAATTAAATTATCCGCATTAAATGGTTCGATCTGACCGACAGTACGCACCAAGCCGCTGTCTGGTTCCGAACTTAAATCTATTAAATCCTCAATATTACTATCTATGACTGGACCGACAGTTCGCTCTAAGCCGCCGTCTGGTACCGAAATTAAATCATTTTTATTATTTGTTGAAATTTTTTTAAATTTATTCGGTTTGTTCAACCAGGACTGATGTGAATGATAGCTACTAGGGCTCTGATTTCCCCTTATTATTTATTTCAAAGATTTTCTAGCTTTCGCGCCCTTTCTCCTCGGGGAATAGGAGGGCGAAACTAGTTTTTTGATTGATCAGTGCGACTTATATCGCCAGCACTGGTCGGTTGGACTTCGACGCAATTAGTATGGTTGTTAGTATTATTATCATGATTATTACGAACAAAATGATTTGAACGATTTCCACGATTATTACGGTTGTCATTTCTTTTAAAATTACGTGAATTAGGATTTGGGTTTCCCCTATTAAAATTATTTACATTTGGTTGCCCACGATTTAAGTTATAATTATTACCATTATTATTAAAATTATTATTATATGAATTATTATTTGGCTGAACGGGAATGTTTGACGGACGTACATTTGAACCTCCCGTAAATCCGGACCTAAATGAATCGACATTTAATTTAAAACAATTTTGTCTTACGTGTCCTATTTTAAAACAATGATTACAGACATCTACTCTGTTATTTATACATTGTTCAGATAGATGACCATTTTGCCCGCAGTTAAAACAAAAGTAATGGTCGGAATTACGACCAGCAGTAACCTCACTAAATGTACGTGGTGTGACAATTGAGTTGCTGTTATTATTCGCGTTGTAGGTATAACGTACTCGATTATTTGGAGATTTATTTAATGGGAAATTATTTTGAGGAGTTTGGACAGTAGCTGTCGATGCGCAAACAATTAATTTGCCGTCATCACCCTCTCGAATTTCCTCGATAATAAGTGGTTGTTTATCATTCATCATTTCAACCAAAACAGGAGTACGCGGGAACGAATGCACTGCTGAGAATCGCGATTTTTCTTTTGTTTTAGCGTGCGACTTATCGGATGGCTCGGACGCGCGTTTATTTTCCTCTAGTAGCACGGCGGCCTCATGTAATACCGATAAGAGGTCATCATAAGAGTTCACTGACCTAGAAAATACTAAGGTTGACAAATTTCTAGGCAAGTGATTACGGATGCACGTAACCTGTTCCGATTCAGGAGGTGGGTTACGCATTTCACTGTATTTTTGTTGGACTCTAAATGTAAAATCAATTGACGATTCACCCGATTCTGGTCTCAACTGACCAATTTCCATTAATAACTGGGTATCCGTCTTTTGTGAGCCAAAAGCTCTTAAAAATTCCCGTTTGAAATGGTCATAGTCTGACCAATGTCTGCTGTAGACGTCGTACCACTTGGTAACTTTTCCAGTAAAAATATACCCAAGAATTTTCACAAAATCCGTTATGAGCCAACCCTCGCGAAAAGCCATGGCTTCAAATGAAGCCAAGAAACTGTTAGCTGATAAATCGCCTTGCGGAAAACGTACCGGCCACGCTCTTACGATTTCTCTAATATCGCGCCATTTACGTAGCGAAACTGCCGCGGCGTTTGGTATCACTAAATTATTCGCTCTCGGTTGGTCATAATATTCTTGGTGAATTTCTTGACCATTATTAATCCCATATCCATTATAATTTCCATCAAAATTGTTATTATTATTATTACCGGCGAATAAATTATCCCGTAATATTTCAAAATTATTATTTACCGGTGGATTATTGCAACGATAATTATTGCCGTTAAAATTATTATTTAAATTATTATTAAAATTTCCGCTCGGATTAATAATGGGGTGATTGTTACTATTATTGTTTAAATTATTATTCAAATTGTTGTTACTAAGACCGGCCGTATTGTTGTGGACATTTTGAATTCCACTGGTACTTGGTTGTGAGTTTACCGGGAGGGCTGAGGTCATAGCAGCCCTGTTAACGTGATTCAAGTGACCTGTACTACACTCCCCGTCGCCAAAACTGTGAGTTACCTCGCGAACAGTTTGTGTAATTGTCTGTACAGGCACTTGTGTATTGTTCACCGGTTGCGCGTTCATAGCTAAGGTCAGATTTTGTAGACAATTCAAAATCTGAGCTAGGGCAGCTTGAGTTGCAGCTTGGTCAGCCTGCGCGGAAACTGGAACGGTGCCAGGAGGAAAAACGGATCCCGCATTAGGCTGAGTTTGTTGGGGAAGTACCGGTGGGGGATTTTCTATAAATACTTCATCTATAGATACCCGTAAGTTATCATTACTATTTATCGAATTTAGATTTAATTGTCCATTTGAATTTGTGACCGATGGGTCGCTCGTTTGAATCGACCCAGAAGAAGTTGTAACAATAACTGGAGTGGTAGTGACAGTAGTTGGTATTGTCGTGGTAGTAGTCGGTATCGTGGTGGTCACTGTCGTGACCATAGACGTGGTAGTTGCTACCATGTTCCCCAAGCTACGCCTTACTGGCGGTCTAACTTGCTGTGGGGTGTCTGACGTCACGACCAGGTTAGGTATAATAGGTAACAGATTAGGATTTGACATTGTCGAGCTCGCTGATGAAACCGTAGTACTTGACGTTATTGTACACGTTGTCGAGGGTGGTGAATGCACTACCCTATTTTGATTTCTACCGTTCGAGGAACTTATTCCTTCGAAAATTATGTCTTCACTTTCCCGTCTACCCGATTGTTGAATCATACGCTTTGAATTTTGACGCGTTACTGGTCGAGTATTACTCATAATACGATTGTTGGGGCTTAATTTTAATTTATTGTAGCTGATAAGACAAGCAGCTTACGAGCCCCAATAATACTACACATAAAATTTAATTACCGGTAGCAAATCCAAATAACTTAAAATATGTTTTGTCTATTTGTAAAATTAAAATTTATTATTTACTACCGGATTAAGAATTTATTTTAACCACTAGGTGACGACAGTTATGACTAAGTAATCCCTAACAATGACAGTTTTTGTAAATTAAATTTATTTATTTTAGATTTACTATAATGGTTTAAGTAATAAACCACAAGTTTATTGAAATTTAATTTGTTTAAAATTATGACAATGAAAAGAAATTCTTATCAATGACTAAAATTTTAAGCCACAGATTTTACTTCATTTATTAACTGATAATATTAAATTTATTTCCGACGCTTATAACTTTAAGCCCCGAATTTTATTTCAAATGATTTTAGATTTTAGCTATTTCTTTTAATTTATTTACTTAAAAGATTTACCCAGACTTAAGTTTAGTGCGTAAATTTTGAAATTTGAATAATATATTATTTATCAAAAAGTTTATCTGTAATTACTCATTCACTCAGTGAATTTTCCTTAAACTCATTTTAACAATATAAACGGTGGTTTATATTAAACCAGTAATTAAATTATCTATAGTTATTTTATTAGAAATTTTTACTTATGATTTTACAACAAAATTTAACTATTATTATTTTATTTCAATTTAATTTATAATACCAAAATTTTACTGTCACTGTTGGTTTTAAGATATAAATTTTATTTACTGATTTATTTTATTTTACTTAATTTATTTTAGTTTATATTTCAGAGTGAAATTTTCAGAGAATAACAAGTGATTTTATTTGATATTTATTTCTCTTAGCCTAGTGTCGTACCTATTGTGTACTCGAGTAACGCGTACGACCAACGCGTAAGACGATGACCTTGTCTTGGTCTTCACGAGACCACCAGAATATCGATTTTTTCTTCACTACCACGACTTCAATTTTATTTTATTTTTTTCACTCAGTATTTTATATTTTAAAATTTTAGTATTTTACTCGCTATTTAGACAGTTAATATTTTAAGCAAATTATTTATAATTTTTATACGTTTAATTTAAATAATTTTGGGCAACCAATATATATATATATATATATATAAATCACAGTATCAATTGAATATTCAATTATAATACCATTATTTCTCTCTTCAACGGTATAATATAATTAATTTAATTTTTCCGCATTTTTCAAATTTGATTTTAATTTATCACCAAGTCTAGAATTTTTGAACGAGGAAACCGAGTTGGGCGCCAAATATAACGGTGGGCCCTGGCTATCTCGTGTCCGATAGCCACGAACCACAGTTACTAAAATTTCCCGAATAAATAATTAATTAATAATAAATTATTAAATATAAATATGAATTATAATTATTTTATTTGTTGGTTCTGGAAGGCGGGAAATAGATCTCAGAGGTGGGTTGACTCGTTCTGGCCGGACACGCGGCTGAAATACAACTTATTCTAGACGACGTTGGTGATAAAAGAAATAGCTGATAATAGATTCAAATTAATTACATAAATAAAATTTTATTTAACCAAAACCCATATATATACAAATATCCCCTTTTCTTATAAATTAAATTTTAATTGAATTAAATATTAAATATTAAATAAGTATCGCGTTGAAGAGAGCGAAGTATTTACATATATAAAATTATTATAAATCTTATCTGGTTTCGTATAGACGACGTACAGATGGGATCGGGCGTCTCTGCATTCTCCTCAGGACTCGACGGCGGGTCTCCTTCCTTGTTGGGATCCTCAGGTTCCTGGGACGCTGGTGGTGCTTGATACAGGACACAATCACTCCCAAAACTTTACACAATGGTTTCTCAAACCAATTTACAGTACTTAAAATATTTATAAGAACAAACTACAATTGGCATGGCTTTCTCAATTTATGAATATTCAGGTTCGTTTCAGCGTGACTACTTATACGAGCGCTTGCACTTCAGTGACGATTCAGGTTCAACTGCCTCTGGTCCCAACCTCTGATGACCCCTACCTAATTATGCGCAAGGGACCAATTCACGGTCACCTGCTGCGCGAGATCATCCCCTGTGGTCTAGCTCCTAACTCAGCTGAACTCAGCAATCAGGCTGTGATGAGAGGGAGAGAGAAAGACCAAAACCAGACGGAGACAGCGAGAGAGCCGCACTCTCACGTCGTACCAACGCTGCCCGGTTATATAATGTTATTTTTTTAAATAACGAAAAACAGTCAACATTCAGTTAACATTTTCGGATAACAAATTGTTAGCATTAAGATGGCAACTTTTATTTATTCCCAAATAGACATCAATCATTAAGTCATTTTATGATGACTATTTGCTGTCATTTTTTACATAATGTAAAGTTAAAATTTTTCAGTTACTTTCAGATATATTTTTTAAAAGTTGACTTTAAAAATGCCGTTTGTCATCATTTTATTAAAATACTGAAATTGCAAGAAATTGATTTGGATCGAGTAATTTGAATAGCTACAGCGTACAAAAATTTTCGGATAATTCTTAAATATTCAAATAATTCGGAAATTCGAATTTCGTAGTGAACAGTTTATATTCGATTCGATTCAAACGCGATTTGCATATCCCTAGAATTCATTTTATTACTTCATAATATTACCTTATAATATATATTATAATTTTATGATATAGGTTATAAACACATTGTTTATTTATTAAATTTATGAAAATATTATACGATTGAAACTAAAATTTTTAAAGTATGTGAGGTTAGAAAATTCTTTTACAGTGTTAATGAATGAAATTGTATTTTTGTATATTTACTCTTGAATCCATAGTTTTACATATATTTAGTCGACATACAAATGTCCTGCATAGAAATATCTTACATAGAGATATCTTGCATAGAGATATCTTGCATAGAGATATCTTGCATAGAGATATCTGGCATAGAGATATCTTGCATAAAGATATCTGGCATAGAGATATCCTGCATAGAAATATCCTGCATAGAATAATTTTGACATCGAAATATCTTGTAATATAATTGTCCTTAATTACAATTATGCCGATCAGTAATTTACTACAGAGAGATATCTGAGCATAGAAATTTCTTGCATAGAGTTTTCTGTTGGTACGCTTGTAACCATGGACGGTATGAATCATTGGTTCTGACGTTCTGACTGTAAAATTAAAATGGATGGTGATATCTATACATTATACGTACATTTATTCCACTAGGGGCGCTTGCATATTACCGACCTAACAGCTGTTTTTTTTTTTGTGTTATTGCTAATTGGTAAGCCTGAATTTTTTCAATTCAATTCTTTTTTTTATTTGTTTTTATTTACTTTTTTTTTTTTTTTGTTATTAATCGACATATTTTGAGAAAATTCTTTTATAATTATAAAAAATTACTAATATATTAAAAAAAACAAAAAAAAAACATCAAATTCTAATGACAGAAAATTGTATATATTTTAAATTTATTCGTGCTTCCCACCATTTTGTTATTATTATTTTATTATTTCATAATAAATGAGCATTATGAGTCGTGCACTTTTGGATTTTCCAAATTTTTTGTTCATTTCATTGAAATATTCAAATTTGTTATTGTATTTTCTTTGTCAATAATTAAGTTTGATGATTAAATCATGCAATAAACCAAACAAAAGGTCAATCAAATAATCAACATAGTTTACTTTCGATTGTTAAGAAATATCCAAATTTTTGAGGGATTTAAAACAGGTTGTAACTCGACGGAAAATGTTCGTAAACAAAAATAGAAAAGACAAACTGGGATCTTTATGAGAATTATGTAAAATTTTATAAATTTTTATGAAGTTTTATAAAATTTTATGATATTATGCAAAATTTTATGAATTTTTACATTTTATGAAATTATCTCATGATTTCTGTTAAAATTTCATAAGTTTTTTTTTAATTTTATAAATTTTTATGAAATTTCGTAAAACTTCATAAAATTTCATAAAAATACATAAAATTTCATACTAGTAACTCCTTGAGATTTCGAAGATATTTGAAAAACCCGTTTTTCACCATTAATCTCTCCACCGATATCTCTCAAACGCATTAACCGATTGAGATGGTTGAGGCGGCAATTGATGCGTTTTTCGTCGATTGTTTAAATCGTTTCTGAGAAATAAAATAAAAACTAAAAAATAAAAATTTTTTTCATAATTCGCAAAAATTTTCGAATCTACTAGATCAAATGATCTAAAATTTACAGGAAAGTTGATGGCCAACAAATTTTTTTGATTGCTGCCTTAACGATCCAAATCAGTTCATTAATTAAGAAGTTATAGACCGTTCACATACATACACACGTGATCGGATATCATTCTGAAAATAGTCAGAATAGCTTCCTGGGACCTCAAAACGTCGACACCTGATAAAAACTCGCTTTTTGAAAATCGGGGTGAAAACAATAATTTCCCGAATTTTTTGAAAATCATCGATTTTTTTAGCGGAAAGTGAAAAGAATTGTAAATGAAATTTATTTTAATGATTTTTTAGAAAAAACGGATTAATTTTAATTATGAATTGAATCATAAATTATAAATTAAATTTTATTTTAATAATCGATAAAAAAAAAACATAATAATTTCAACTATTAATGTCAAAATAAAAATAAACGTTTAGTTATTTAATTTTTTTACCAAGAATATTTGATTATTCTTGATTAAAAACTTCGATTAAAACCGATTGAAAGTCGATCGGATTTTGATTGCATTTTTCTGTACGATCAGACATAACTTTGCGAGAATCATGCTTGATCGTGTATGATCCATACTTGACCATGCTTTGTCTTGTCTCAATCATGCATGCTGATTTTTTCCCGGACTATTAAAAAATCCATATGGGAATCCAGTCTAGATTTCTATGTGACTTCAAACATGGTATTTGTCATGGTTAATTGCAAATTGCGAAACTGGCATTTCTGTAAGTTGATGGCAACTGTTTACCAACTTATCGAGAAAGTTGTTGGTAAAAGTTGGCATTCCATTAGTTGACGGAAAGTCTTCTTCTCTCAGAAAGTTAGCGACAGGTTGTGGCAGTAGATTGTCGCCGACTTTCTGGAAAAATTGGTAAAAATTTAAAGTCAACTGTTACACATGTTGATAGATCTATAAGTTGCAAAATGCTAACTATAATCAGAAATCTGAGTAACAAAAGTTGATGTATAGATGTGGTACATGCTGTTATGTGCTCAGTAAACTTTAGTCAATTTCGCATATCCTCACAGCACAGTTTTCTTAGCATAAGTTTACTTTACAAAAGTTTCCTTGAATTTTTCGCTAAATGTCCATCAACTTCGGGCTTTTCCCTTTTTGATGATGATTTGTATTCGGTTACGTGCGGTCCAACTTTAAGCTGTAAATTCTGACTATGAATACTAGCTTAGGATGGATCAGTAGAATATTAATAAAAGTTAAAGTGTAATATTTATAGTAAATTTTACCCGATAAAAAACGTTTGGATACAACCAGATATGTCTGGATCTCGTAATATCTGTTTATATCCAAATACAATCAAATATGCGATCTTGCTAGATATAAACATATATAAATATATCTGCTCAGATCTAATCATATATAAACAGATATAGAGATGTATTAAGATTGATATCCAAATAGATATACGTATATCCAAGCATATATAAATATATCTGCTCAGATCCAACTATAAATAAGCATACATAAAAATTGATATCCATGCAGATATGCTTATATCCAAGCATATACAAGTATATATAGTTATATGTGCTCAGATCCAACTATATATAAGCAGATATAAAGATTTATATTCAAGCAGGTATACTTATATCCAAGCATATACAAGTACATATTGTTTTATCTGCTCAGACCCAACTGTACGTATGTGGGTATATAGATGCAAAAATAATTCATATCGAAGCAGATATACGTATATCCAAGAATTTATGACTATATCCAAAAATGTTTGCATATATGTAGTCATGTATTTGATTAGATCCAATAATATTTAAATACAGGTAAGGCTTCTGAATCGTCGAACTGTCAGGGTTCTACTGCGAGTAAGACTTTTTATTTGATTATACACGAACATCTGAGTAATATACGAAAATTAAAAACTTTTATCCTAGCAGATATAAATATTTCCGAAAATTAATTATTACACATTGGTAGTATTATGTCTATTTACATTTAACTATATAAGTTAAGGTGAATAAAATATATTTAGTCCCATGTAATAGATAGAAGTTTACGAAAAAATATTTATAATTTTTTTGATTATATGTAATTAAATGTAAACGTAAATAATTGAATATAAAAATATCAATGTTTCTAAAGTATTCATCTATTTTTTTTACTTAAATATCAATTGACTTGTGATACATTTGTTATACATTAGGTTCATTAAAAGCATTAAGAGATAATAGCAATAAGATCCAAGATGTGAGTAGATATTGTTTTTAGAATGGTCTAAAGTATAATATATTGCACGTCTCAACGCGAAGCGTGAGCTGTGCTTTACTCTCACTCTCTCAAGGTCAAGCAATTTTCTCGGTTTAAATTGCTTTTATCCGATCATTTTTGCACTTGGAGTATTAAATGAGTTGACAAATATCAACAATAACAGTTTTCTATGACAATAGATACTTTAAAAAACACTATTTTTTGTAAATAGTAAAAAAAAACCGTTCTTGAAAAAATATTTCGGCGGACGTCGGGTTGTCTGTATGTGCGGATGATGTATGTGGTCACGATAACGCCCAAAAAACTTCACTTTTTGAGTCAATTTTTTTTTCATTCGCTTCAGTATCATTCTGAGTAATAGCCTATTGAAAATTACTGTCTAATTCAATGTAATTTAATTAAAAAATGAATAAATTCATTAACAGTCTTTCTTGTATATCTATATATCTATATATATATAAATAGTTCAATCTTTGGCCATACATGGGCGCTTCCGATCATCTCAGTTTTATCTTATTTCATTTTCAACAGATTCTATTCTAAATATTTTAGTCAGTAAGATACAAAAAAATCCCAATATTAATTTACAAACAAACTTAAAAACTTTATTTTTAATAAAATTTGTTACACGCAGGGGCATAAAACAAAATATCTGGTATAGGGATTTTTTATTTTTTTAGTTAGTCCGCTGAAACGTGGTGAGGCGCTTAAGTCGCAGAATAATAAATATTATTCGCGGAAGAATTTGAAACAAATTTTTTTTTTTTTATTTTATTTAATACTTTTACGGAGTATTTATATACTTAAATTATGAGTAACTGATTAATGATTATTTTTGTCATAAAATGAACGTTGAGACGTGCACTTTTGGATTTTTCAAACTTTTTATACATGAATTGATTCCAACATCAACTGGGCTCTGAAACTTTATAAGCCGCGTCGAATGCCACCTCCCGGGAAAAAATCATCAGACATGATCATGCATGATCATGTGTTAATCTCATGCATGATCTTGCATGAATATTTGCCAGCTATCAGCATGCGAGATCGTGCTTGGTCAGGCATGATTATACTCTCTCATACGTGATCACGCATGCTGATAGCTGGCGAGTATTCATGCAAGATCATGCTTGAGCAAGCATAATCATGTTTGACCAAACATGATCAGGCCTGCTCAAGCACAATCCCTACCATTATTTAAAAAAAAAATTGAAATAACGATAATTCAACTTTAAATTGACTTATTTTGCTAGTATTGTCGTATAGTTAATGTTAACTGGCTGAAAAGTAATATTGAAATTTTACCCGTGACGGGTCTCGAACCCACGACCGTTGTGCTATGAAGCACGTCCGCTGTCTACTAGGCTGCCCTGTCTCGTTCAGTTTATAAAGATTTTTAACACCTTTTGAAAACTCAGGGTTATAAAAAATAAAATATTATTGGAATTCAATTTAGATTTGTTCGTTAGATTTTTTTTTAATAATGAATGAAAAGAATTCTGGTTATAAATTACAAGCAAATCTAACACTTTAATTAATCTTCATTATTAATTGAAAAAAGAAAAAATGTAATTGCATTGATTATTATTATTAATTTCGCAAAACTTTCTTGATTCAATTCTTCAATTAATTAAAAAAAAAAAATGTAATTAAATCTATTTTTATTATTTTCGGAAAAAAAAATTAATTTTAATTATTAACTGAATCAATAATTATAAATTGGATTCATTTTTATCACCGATAGAATAATAATTCTGACAACTATCGTCAAAATAACAATAAGTGTTTTATTATTTAAATTTTTCATCAAAAATATGTGATTATCCCTCATTAAAAACTTTGATTAAATCCGATTGAAGCTCGATCGGATTTTGATTGTATTTTTTTGCATGGTCGGACATGACTTTGCATGAATCATGCTTGATCGTGCATAATTAATGCGTGATCCATACTTGATTATGCTTAGTCTTGCCTGAATCATGCTTGATCATGCATGTTGACTTTATTCTGAAGGGGGTAAGTCGTTGATCATTAATTAGACGATAATGAGTTACATCTATTTGAATCACTCAGTATAAACTCAAAAAAGGTAACAAATTTAAAGCAGAGCAGAAATTCAACGAAAACTATTCACTTCTGGTATTTATAAAACTATAAAAATAAATATATTTACAGTAAAATTTATTTTAATTAACAAAACTGAAAATTATAGATCAATAAAATTTTTTGTAGAAATGAATAAAATTGTGTGTTTTGTTTTAGAGAAATTTGTTATTGAAAAAAAGAAATTCTTTTTTAATTAAAAACACTAAGTTAAAATAGATCATATAATATCTATAATTGAAAGTAAAAAATTAACTTTTTTTTTTATTTTAAATCAAGTGAAGATGATAAGTCACGTATTGCGTGTAAGGAACTTTGTATGTGATAATTTGAAATTATTAAAAAATAACTTTTAGGTGTTTAATATTTTATTTGTAAACAAATTTTATTTTTTTGTAATTAGGAAGTTAATATAGTGGAGATAATTAATGAAATAACATGATTCTACTGTTTTAATGTTCTTGCATGACTATAATTTCGTATGAGCATGAATATACTCAACCATTCAAACTCATAAGAACTCTAGTAAGTACATGCATGATCGATTCAGTGACGTAAAAAATGGTTGAGCATGACCAGTCTTGACCAAGCATGAATTGTGTACGACCATACAAAATCATACGTAGTCATGCAAGCTCATATATGATCGTATAAAGCACGCAAAAAATAATTGTGCATGATCAAGCTTGATCAAGTCTTATTTTGCATGCTCATACAAAGCTATACACGGTTAGGTAGGCTTGAGCTCGATCATTCTAGTCGCTCGAAAATAGACATAGATGGTCATGTATGATCATGGATGCTCATTCAAAGCCGTGCGCAGTCATGCATGATGGTCTTGACTGTGTTAAGTGTTATCGCGCATGACCAGGCTTGACCAAGCATGAATTGTCTATGACCATACAAATTCATACGTAATCATGTAAGCTTATATATGATCATATAAAGTACGGAAAAAATAAATGTGAATGATCTAGCTTGATCAAGTCTGAATATGCATACTCATTAGGGTGTTTCATATTTAGGCGATATTTTGTTTTTTCCTGTCCTACCTGAAAAACTAACAATTTATAGAACAAAAAAAATATTCCCGCTTGAAAAAAAATTCTACGTCAATTAGGAACTTCACTCATCGAAAAATTCGATTTCCCATTCAAATAACATGCATAATTTGCACGGAATAAAATTGCCTACAAAAAATATCTGTTACATTTGATGATAAGTCCTATAGTTTCGCCGGAAAAGTAAAAAGATCTCGAAATTTACTCTAACTTGACTTCGAGGTCCAATAACTTTTGAACAGATGAATTTATCAAAAAATCATAGGAGACTTTTTTCGTAGAGCGTTCAATTCCCTACAAAAGTGTATACTGGGCTTATTCGTACATTGAGCCATTGCGGAGGTAAAACATTCTCAACTAAAAAAAATTTGTTTTCCCATGTTATTTAAATGGGAAATCGAATTTTTCGATGAGTGAAGTTTCTAATTGACTTAGAATTTTTTTTCAAGCGGGAATATTTTTTTTGTTCTATAAATTCTTAGTTTTTCAGGTAGGACAGAAAAAAACAAAATATCGCCTAAATATGAAACACCCTAATACTCATGCAAAGCTATACTCGGTCAGGTAGGCTAGAGCTCGATCATTTTGGCCGCTCGAAAATAGACATGGATGGTCATGTATGATCAAGAATGATCATGGATGCCCATTCAGAGCCATGCGCAGTCATGCATGATGGTCTTGACTGGGTTAAGTATTATTATACATGACCAGGCTTGACCAAGTATGAATCGTGCATAATCAGGCATGATCAAACGAAAATGATAAATGGTCATGCAAGAACAAGCTTTATTATGCAGACCCATGCACAATCTCTGAATTTCTATTGTACATGGTCGTGCACTGTCAAGAATGAGTGTGCATAAATCATGCAAGTTCATGCATGATGGTATATGACCATTCATGATTGAAGCATATGGTTGAGTAGGACTTTGCACAACCTTGCATGATTCATGCATGCCCGTGCCTGATTCATGCACGATCATACATGATTCATGTATGATCGTGTCTGGTTCATACTCGGTCAAGCATGGTCTTGCATGCTGATTTTTTCCCGGGCTGAACTATCAAAATCGGCTTAATCATTCAAGAGAAACTGTTGTCGAAAGAATTAAAAAAAAATGTTGGAAAATCCAAAAGCGCACACCTCAATCGCTCATTTTATTTTTAATCATTAGTTTTATTATATCATATTAATGTACTTTTCTTTATTATGGATTTTTATTCAACTTACAAATTATCAATTTGATTTTTTTATTTATTATTTTCAGTTTAATATTTTTTTACTAACATTTTTTTTAAATATCCCGCCCTTTGTCGTAGATTTCGCTCTTTTTTTCAAACATATTGGTACGCTAGTGCTGCCGCCACTAGTTAATAGAGAGAAACAATGAAAACAATGAAAAAAATCTGGGCGTCGGTTGGCCCTGCGGGCCAGCCCCAAAACTTCCCGCTGTTTTCGACCTCAAAGAGCTCGAAAATGCTATCACATGCGATTGTTTTTTTACGATCTTCTCAAGCTCTAACAAGTTGCCTGTTATGCTGAAGTTTGAAAATTTAAGAATCAAGAATTGTTAATGAAGCGGTTTTTAAAATTTAATCTCTGATTATGTTTAATAAAATAAGTGTTTTCAGGCAGAAATCAATGCCAGGGATTCAAATCAAGATTTAAATGAGTTTTGACTCATGTGAGAAACAATCAAATATGAAATATCCGAGAAAAATATTGAAAACTACGTTTTATCGATTTCATTGTTGATAGTATGATTTAAACTAGAAACCAAGTTCGATGACATTATGTATCGAAAGTAACCATACAAAAGATGAGTTGGTACACTGAGAAAAAAATTTTCTTCTGACAACTAAATTTTAGTTATGACAACGAAATAATTTGATTGCCCATTGCCAATGATATATTTGGTTGTTTTAACTAAATATTTTATAATCTACCAACAAAACAAATTATTAGAAACTATAAAATATTTAGTAAAGATAACTACGCGTTAAGTAGCAAGCTTAAAATCAAATTGATTACCTGTAGAGCTTATAAAGTAGGCATGATGAAATACATTAGTGAGCCTTAGAGAATGAGTTAGTAATAATAATTCAATATTATTTTAGAATGATAGAATATTTATCTAACAATTAAATAAATGCATATGTACAAAAATAATTTATTTCCTTGACAAGTACTTTTTTTTATGTATTGTGACAAAAATTGTTCAAGAAAACATTAATATCAAACATTATTGTCCCAGAGTAATACAGGATACCCTTATATTACTATCAAAAAGGGTTGTCATTACTCTGCTAATTAACAGAGAAGAACCCGTTTCATAAATGCTCCAAGTTTTGAATATAATAACTCTGATATAAGTGTCTTACCAGGGACACTACAAAAAGTTGGCGCGATCTAGTGACGAGCACCGAACTACTCCCGCTACTGCTGCCTACTACAACTTTTTAAATCAATAATCATTAGGTTTTAATATATATTTATTAACATCAAACAAATATATATATTTATTCTAAATGAATATATTTTTTTGTGTCTAAGTAATATTTATTAGAGTTAACATAATTGTTACGTCCTGGTTGATGTTTTGGCGCTGGCGTAGTTGAGCGGTCGATTTAAATTGGACGTAATAAGAACTTACATATAATTATAAATAATTATTAAGTATGGGTTGAACAGCCACCATTTGGTGGTTGCAATAAACTGGTTATTTGATTATATATATTATTTTATATATCTAAATCCGATTTATTCAATTATAAGGATATAATTTTGATTGATGTGAAAATATACAGTCGAATTAATTTATAAATTGTTAATGTACTCTTAACAATAACTTCGAGAGGGTGAGAACGAAGTTGAGTATTTAAGGTTGAGCCTGACTGCTCTCAATGATTCTATATTTCAGACTGACTTCTCTTGATCGAGAAAAACTAGAGTAATTCTTATCAATACGTTTGGGCATCAGACCCGCGCATCGATTCATATGGAGGGGTCATTCGAGATAAAGCATGTTCTCGAATGATCCATTCTAATATTTATTGAAAATACTTAATTCTCACGATCTCTCCGCTTTTGTTACTAACAAATGAGTCACTTATCTATTAACAAAAATTATCTTAAACAAAATAGATGTTTGTGCAGCTGCACGTCTCGAGGATTTACTCGAGGCGTCAGCGCTTATTTATATTTGATAAAATATAGAAAAATAACTTTATCAACGATTACTCATATCCTTAACTTTCAAATATCTTAAATAATATTATTATATTATATTATTTTATATAATTAATTAAATACTATAGAAATTACTTGGTTATCGATATTCGATTAATTAGTTAGATTTCAGGTCGGTAATTAGAGAAGTAAATGCCCACGTCATCTGACGTACAGGCTGGGACGTAACACGTCCCCACCCGTTAGACGAGTGCCTTCGCTCGTTCGGGCCTTATCTGTGAAAGATACTAAGTATTGAAAAAAAATTTGTTTTACCGACGTGAAATCTGTACACGTTTAATTTCCTTAATATGATATTTTTTTTGTTCATTTTCTATTTTTTCTTAAATCATTGGAGGATAATGTTTACATATCAATTTATTCATGCAATACTATATAATATAAATGTCTTATTCGCTATAATGGTTACATAGGCAAAAGAAATTGTATTTCTTTTATTTCTTAAGATTATTATTATATATAAAAAAAAATTTGTATTATATATACATATTTTTTTCCCTTTTTTTTTCTTCTTTTTTGTTTTTTATTATATTTAACTAAATTATTAAATAACTGTCGTTTTCAGTTATGCGTATGAGTAAGAAAAAATCGGTCTGTCGGTTGACCCTGCGGGCCAGCCCCAAAACTTCCCGCTGTTTTCGAGCTCAAGGAAATCGAAAATATTAATGAGACTATATTTTCGAGCTCGAAAATCTAATTGCATGCGATTGTTTTATTATGAGTTTTTCAAACTCTAACAAGTTATGCTTTATGCTAAAGCTTAAAAGTTTAAGAATCGGAAATCATTAATGGACAAGCGGTTTTTAAATTTTAATTCCCGATTATGCTAAATAAAATAAATATGTTGATGCAGAAATCAATGTCAGTGATCAAAATCAAGATTCGAATGAGTTTTGGCTTAGGTCAGAGCAATTATATATAAAATATCCGAGAAATTTATTAAAACCTGTGTTTTTTCAATTGTATCGTTAATAATATGGTTTTAACTGAAGAACAAGTTTGACGGCATTATACGATGATCAAAAGAAACCATAAAAAGCAAAAGTTTGTAAGATTTTAGACACACTTTAATACAGTACATTTTGATTTATCTGGAAAAAATAACATAGGATATTATTTTTTTAACTTTTTAACACTGATATCTTCTGAACTAATTAACCAATTTTGACGTTTAAGGTGGCAATAGGCGCGTTTCATCGAATTCTAGAGCTGATTAAAATTTGAAAGCGATCGATTCAGCCGTCTTGAAGATATTTGAAAAAAACCGTTTTTTACCATTTCTTTCTCCAACGATATCTCCCGAACAAATTAACCGATTGAGATGTTTAAGGCGGCATTCGACGCGTTTTATTGAGTTCTAGAGCTGATTAGATTTTGAAGTCGATCGTTCAATTCGTTTCTGAGAAATCAATAAAAAACTAAAAAAAAAAATTTTTTTTTTCGTAATTCGCCAATATTTTCGAGTCTACTTGATCAAACGATCTGAAATTTTCAGGAAAGTTGACGGCCAACAAGCTCTTTCAATCGCCGCCTTAAACATCCAAATCGATTCATTAGTTAAAAAGTTATAGACCATTCACACACATACATACACACACACACACACACACACACACACACACACACACACACACACACACACACACACACACACACACACACACACACACATACATACAGACACTCGGACATCATTCTGAAAATAGTCAGAATAGCTTCCTAGGACCTCAAAACTTCGACATTTGATGAAAACTCGATTTTCGAAAATCGGGGTGAAAACAATAACTTCCCGAAATTTTTGAAAATCATCGATTTTCTAAGCGGGAAGTTAAAAAAAATTTTATTATTTTATTTGTCTATTATTAATTTATTATAGTAATTTTTTTTTTTTTTTATTCATTTGTTTATTTATTTTGCTTTAGTATATCTATGTGATATATTCTGTTCAACTATCTTCTCAATTATTTTACTTTTCCTTCTCTTTTCTATTCTTCTTATATTTTCAATATTTTATCTTCAAAAAAAAAATCTGGTTATGATTATTTTATTTTTCTCTTATTTATTGTCTATTTTGCGGTATATTAAAAATTATTATTATACTAATTCTAGAATATTTGATTCCTAGCATCATTTAATTCGTTTTCTTTATTATTTTTTTTTGAAAGGGACTGGTGTGAAAAAAAATTTTCAATTTACTTATGAGCTATCTTAGCTCTGTCACAATGGATGAGTTTTTTTTTCCTGGCTTATATTCAATTTTTATATCGTTTTTATCTGGGAAAATTTCAGTAATTTTATAAGGACCTAAATAATTGTCATCAAATTTACCATCTCTCTGATTCTTTACTAAAAATATATTTTGACCTATTTTAAACTTTACAGGATTTATTTTTTTATCGTATCGTACTTTAGATTTTAATTTTGAATTTTCTAAATTTTCTCTTGCTTCTTTTCTTGATTCTAGCAATCGAATTACGAGTTCTTTAACGTAATCTGCGTATGTGGGAATATCATCTAAGTATGAAAATTCTGATGGTAATCGCGCTTCTTTACCAAAAACTAATCTATATGGGGTAAACTTTGTACCTTCGTGTACAATCGTATTATAAGCATAAGTTGCATGAGGCAACCATTTATCCCAATCATTTTTATTTGTAAAATGTTTGATATAATCTGTTAATACTTGATGACTTCTTTCTAATGAACCGTTAGATTGCGGGTGAAAAGCTGTGGTTTTTATTTGTTTCATTTTGAAAATTTTAGCTACACAACCCATAACTTTACCTATAAATGCTTGACCTTGGTCTGTTAAAATTACTTTTGGGCAACCGTGTTTTTATATGAAATTCTCGACTAGTGCTATCGCAATGTCTTTGGCTGTCATAGATACTAGCGGTATTGCAAAACAATATTTTGAAAGATCGTCTTGCATCGTTAAAATATATGAATAACCGTTTGCTGATGTTTTATTAGGTACTACTATATCTAATGCCAATTTATCCCAAATTTCTGCGGATGTATCTGTTATTACCATCGGTTGTTTTGTTTTTATCCTTACTAATTTCTTTTTCTGACAACTAATACATTTTCTAACAAAATCTTCGACATGTTTTTTTAATACTATCCCAAAAATATCTTTGTCTAATTCTGTTGTAAGTTTTAGTTACACCTTTATGACCTGCCATTGGGGTCTCGTGATTTTCAGCTATTACCTTTTGTCTCTCTTCTACTGGAGGTATTACTATCAGATCTCTACAAATAATTATTTTAATATCGGTTCCTTTAAATGTTTTAGCTATAATATTTTTAATTTTTGACCATCTAGTTTTGGATAAATCACTTCGACCTTGAGAAATACTAATTGATTTTAATTTTGTTTTTTCCATATATAATTTTAAATTTTTAAAAGCTTTACAATAATCTTTTTGCAACTCATGGTAAGAAAGCACGTCTCTGATTGGTTAAAAATGACACTACAAAGAATAAATATCGCGAAGAATATCCACATTGTTCGTGAAAAATATGACAAACGTACACTTTTTACATATATATAGATATACTATTTATTAGTCATTAAACGATCCACCAGAAAACCCAATCAACAGCCGACTCGAATTAGGACAACGGAAAGTCCCAGACTATAGAAAATCATCTTACTGTATTTAATTATAATGTACAATTCACTATATCAACTTTGACGTGAAACTCTAGTTATTTTTTGCTGAATATCAATATTTTGAAAACAATAAAAATAATCTTAAATTATTATAAAAGTTAATTAAATCGTGTTTAAATGTTACTATTATTATTTAACAATCTTTTGCATCAGAAATTAGACAGGAATTAATTTTATATTAATAAGATTGAATATTATTTTAGGTTAATTAAAAGATTAAATTTAATGTAGTGTCTTTTTTTACCAATCAGAGACATTCTTTCTTACCATTCGATGCAAAAACTATTGTAACGGATTGAGTGAGAAGGGCTTTCGACACTCGTGTGTTGGCAACACTCGCCTAACGGCTCGTGAACCAATCACACTCGTTGTCGAAAGCACCTTCCACTCAATGCGTTAATATACTATTTTCGGTGGGTGCATCTGTACTGGTGTTTTGAGTAACTAACGCAAGTACTTTTCTTTTCGATGTTCCCATTTTAATTACCTGCCCTACTTTATAACTAGCTAATAGACTCAATTTTAAATATCCTGATTCTAATAATTGTTTTCCTATTTTACTTGGGACAGTACTATCTGCATTAATAAAACATAAATAACTATTTTTTTGCATTTCTAAATTATCTCTTGTCTCTATTATATTATCATTACTAAAATCGTTCGACATTACTGAAACTACGGATGAATCATCGTCAGAATCTATTTGTTCATTATTTGGATTATTATTTTCTACGATAATTACATTTTCTATTTGTTCTTGATTACTATCTGAATTTAATTTTGTTAAATTTTGTTGAAAATTTGTTATATTGTTAGATGAATTTATTTGTTCGATTTGATCAAGGTTATCATCATTAAATGAATGTATTTGTTCGATTTGATCAAAGTTTCCGTCATTAAATGAATTTATTTGTTCTCGTTGATCGAAATTTTGGTCATTGAATGAATTTATTCGTTCGACTGAACTCAAATTTTGATCAACGGGTGAATTTATATGTTCAGGGTTTTGTGGTTCTCTATCAGGAAAAGAATTTTGAAAATTGATCGGTTCTACATTTTCATTTATTATACTTAAATTATTGTTTGGAAGTTTATCATTTGCATTTTGTTGGCGATTAATTGCTTCGAGGGTAACCATTATTTTTGGCAATTGGGGTAGAAAATTATTTTTATTATTTTTATTTTTAGGTTTATTTGTTTTTATCTTAAAATTTTCTGAAAGTTTTTGTATTTTGTATGGAATGTGTTTTTGTGTATGTGTATGTTTATCATTGTCCGTGCAACACGAACACGTTTTGGGCTTACGCTGTCTTTTTGACCTGCGTAGCTGCGGTTTGCTATTAGGGGAATTATTTATCGTTTGACTATTTGTTACTACACGACGTTTTTCTATGGCTTTACTAGGACTTTGTTGTCGTGGTTCGTCATTATTTGTTTTAGGATTATTTTTTATTTTTACATTTTCTACATTAGTTTTATTCCTATCAGTGTTTACAATAGTCGGCGGTATTACGTTATCATCAGATGACGTCTGTATGTCCATCGGTCGTGCGAGTGAGTCATTAAAAGTAGTTTTATCAATTTCCATATTTACATGAATATTAGATTCCTTATAAGGATCGGCATGAACTAAAGCTTCTACATTTAAAATTTTTGGGTGGTCACCACCTTCTTCTGATGACCATGAAATCGCGCCTCCCATATTTTTAGAATTATTAATTTTTCTTATAGGACTCCGTATGGGAATCGGGCATAATTTAATTGGACTTTTTGTGACATTTCGTGTAGGTGTTCTTGGAGTAATAGGAATAGTTTCTATTGGAGATTCAGTGTCAATTTCGTTTGAATTACTGGAATATATTTTTGATTTTATTATTTCTGTCTCGTCTGTAATTGATTCGTCATCTGAGGTGTCTAGAGTAATAATTTTTTCGTCTTGTAATTAGTTTTATCTATTTTTCTGCGTGTACGAACTGCTGGAGAAGGTGTAAATTCCGCTATTTTATGTGATCTTTTAATTCGAGAAAGTATTGATTTATTTTTATCGATTTCTGTATTTTCAATATTTGTCTTTGGTTTTAAATTTGAGATTGAAGATATAATTGGCGTCTGTACGTCTGTTAATAATGATAATGAAGGGTCAGTGATTTTAGAATTTTCAGGTATATATGAATGTGAGGATTGAGATGACGCTGATAAATTATGAGGTTTCTTATGTTTCGGAGAGTTTATAGAATTATTAGATATATAAGACAAACCGAAGTCTGTCATATCAGATTCGTCACTTAAATACGAAGAGTTATTTTTAATGAGTTTTTTTCTTAGAGCTACAGCATCATAAATTTCTCCTGATGACGATGATCCGTCAGAATAATCAGGAAGTACAATAGATTTATTCGATTCAAAATTTTCGGAAGGTTTTCTTTTATAACTTTTTAAATTTTCATTAATTTTTACTTTATTAGTTTCTTTTTTATTTTGATTTTCACTATCAAGCTCGGAATTTTTATTCGAAGGGTTTCGAGTATTATAATTTTTCAAGTTTTTATTTACTTTATCATTTTTATCTTTTTTATTATTTATTTTTGATTCGGTTTTTGAAAAAATTTTTTTATATGAATTATACCGTCTAACGTTAGATTTTTTATTTTTTAAATTTTTATTTTCACCGATATATCCGTTTTCTTTATTTTTGTCAACTAATCGCCGATCGATAGGGTAGCTAATCCTATTGCCGTCTCTAGTATTTTTGACTGTTGGGTCCGTAGTTAATTTATCGATGGGCCCAACCATTTGAGTTTTTGACTCTTTTACATTATTTTTTTCGACCGAATTTTCATTATCGACCGCTCGAGTTTTTGGCTCGAGAATTTGAATTACCGAATTTATTTTATTACTTGAAGTAATTTCCTCTGAACTTGAATTATTATTTTTGTTAAAGTTTGTAGATAATTTATTTTTATCATTGTTCGAGCTAATTGACTCTGAATTAGTTTTGTATTTAGGTTTCTTTTTAAAGACTTTACCATCGTCTGAAGGATCTGAAGTCCTCAACCTAGCGATTCCGGGTTTTCCAGGTCGCCATTTAATTTTAATTGGATAAACTTCGCGGTTTTCAATTATTGGGTTACGCGATAAAGCGTCCGCGTTTGTATTTATTTTTCCCGCCTTATATAACACGTTATATTCGAACTCTTTAAGCCGTTCTCTCCATCTCATTACACGCGATGTTGGGTCATTCATATTATTTACCCACACCAGCGGTCTGTGATCGGTGACAAGAGTAAACTCTCTGCCATAGAGATACGGTCTAAATGTTTTCATACCGAATAAAGCTGTGACCATTTCTTTTTCGGTGGTCGAGTAATTTTTTTCGTGTTTATTAAGTACACGAGAGGCTGCTGCAACAATTGTATCTTCGCCAATTTTGCCTTGTGAGAGGATTGCTCCAACTGCATAGTTAGATGCATCGGTCGTTAAAATAAACGGTTTCGAAAAATCGGGGTATTGCAATATCGGAGCTGTACATAGTTTGTCCCGCAAGGTTTCAAAAGCTACCTGATGTTCAGGCGTCCATGTAAATCTTGCGTTTTTACTTGCAAGCTCAGATAGGCATTTAGCGATTTTTGCGAAATCCTTAATAAATCGCCGATAATAACCAGCAAGTCCAAGAAATTCTTTCACTTGTGTTGTATTTACGGGTGTTTTGAAACATTTGATCGCTTTGATTTTATCGGGATCAGGCTTGACACCGTCGGCAGATATAAGATGGCCTAAATAAATTACTTCTTTCTTTAGGAATTCACATTCATCGGCTTGTCGAGTTAAATTCGCACTTCGCAAACGTTCAGCTAATTTTTTGAATTTAGTGTTATGTTCTTCTAGAGAACGTGCGTAAATGACTATATCGTCTAAGTAAACAAAAAGATCTGCTCCTTGTAACCCGCGTAACACCAAATCCATTAACCTTTGGAACGTTGCTGGAGCATTTTTAAGTCCAAATGGCATTCTATTAAATTGATAATGACCATGAGGAGTTGTAAATGCTGTTTTGTGCTTATCTTTAGGATCTACTTTTAATTGATGAAAACCCGATTTTAAATCAAATACTGAAAAATAAATCGCACCACCTAATTGATCAAGAATATCATTTATCAACGGTAGTGGATATGCATCTTTAACAGTTTTATCATTCAATTTACGATAATCAATAACTAAACGCCATCTTTTATTGCCTTTTGAATCAGCCTTTTTGGGTACGATCCATAGGGGGGAATTATAGGGGGAGGTCGAAGGTTCCATTATGTCCATCAACATTAATTCTGTAATTTGTTTTTAAATTTCGTCTATTTGTGCAGGTGGATGTCTGTATTGTCGAGTATTTACCGGTACGTCATCGTTAGTAGGTATATTGTGTGCCACTGTCTCTGTAGCGCGCAATGGTTCTCCCGGAATGTGGAACAGGTCGGCGTATTTTTCTACAAGAGAAACTATCGTTTTACGCTCTTCCTCATTCAAATGTCCTAAACGCAAGAGTTTTAACACTTCTTCAGTACGATTTCCCCGCGTCCGAGTACTATTATCGTATCTATCTGTGTCGTCTTGCGTCAAGCTAGTATCCTCATCTTCACTTGTCCCGAAAGGGTACAGAGGAATTACGGGTACTTTCACTTTAACATCCTTATCAAGAGTATTTATTGCGTACAAATAAGCGATACCATTATTATTTCTAACTAAAGCTTCGCCCGCGTAAATACCATTTTCAAATTCGATACGAGGTGTATAACCCTCTTCAAGTTTACTATCGACTCGAACAAACATTGCTGTTTTCGTTCGAGCTTTTAAAACGAAATATTCTCCCTCGATAAATGATAATTCTAAATTATTTAAATGTTTAAAAATTATAGTATTTTCTACTAAATTAATTATTCCGCCATGTTCGCGTAAAAATTCCATCCCAAGTATTCCACTATAATCTAAAGGAAATTCATCTGGGATGACATGGAAGTATGTAGTTTCATTAAAAATTTGTATTTGAATTCTACCCAAAGTTATAGCTTCAGATACGCCATTTAGTTTATAACAATAAGAGTCATCAATTAGATTTTTATAATTTACTTCGCCGTATTTTATTAAATTTAAACTACATCCCGTATCAATTAATATTTTTCCGTAACTCGATATTATATCTTTAGATTTAAGCATGATAGACGTAGGTTTGTAATCTATTGACATAGTACCTACGACATAAGTTCGCGTTGGTATTCTTAATTTTTGTTCGAAATTTGGCGCTGAGTTGCTACGTTTCCCATCGGAGCGCCGTCTCGAGGGAACGCTTGTTCGTTTCCCGTACTTGTATTCGGTTTTGAATTTAATGCATCGCGTTTTCCTTCGTTATAAATTTTTTTCCAACAATTATTCATTAAATGACCATTCATTTTACAGTAATCACATTGAAGAATATTTTTGTCTATAACTCGATTAGATTCAGTGCTTTTTCTTTGCATTAAATTTCTACATTCTTCGATATTATGATTATTTCTTTTGCAAAAATTACAAAATTTATTATTTTGATTAAAATTTCTTTGATTTTGATGTCTATTTGGTTCCGATTTTTGTGCGTAGTTTTGATTATTCTTTTGATATTGATTTCGATTTTTATGATAATTATTTGTATTACGAATGTTGTGAGTAAAGTCAGTATCATTTTGAAAATTTTGTTTAGTGTGTGGAGTAAAAACGTGGTGGTAATCTGTACTTTTTGTTCGAGAATCATATACATTGAAAAAGTTATCAACATTTCTCATTTGTTGTAGCTGTTTTTCGACTTTTTCTGCTGATTTTGTCGCGGAGTCAAGGTCCGAATATTTATCTTCTTGTAAAAAAATAGCAAATTTCGGATGTAAACCCGATATAAATGAACGAATAGCAGTTTCTTTAGCTAGCGTAGCTTTTTCTGTCTTATTTTCCCCGTCGGTATATTCAATTTCTGACAATGTATTTTGCAAATGTTGGTTTCCCGATGAAAAAAGTTTTTGTCTAATCATATATAATTATGCATAATCATCTATATATGATTGGATCCAAAAATTGGCCAGGTCTAATTATATATAATCAGATCTGTTTATACATGATCATGCATGAATGAATATAGTCATTTTTAGAATCTCATTTCGAATACCTTTAAATTATTAATTAAGTAATTTAATTAGGATTTATTGTTTTCATCAATATAAATATTGATTAAATTTAAATAAAAAAAAAAAAAATATTACTATTCGTTGACCACCACTTTACTACGAGGTCACCCATCCAATCAATGACCTACGCCGATGCTGCTTAACTTTGGTGATCGCTGGATTGTAGTCTGATCCTCTAGTCTGTTATGAACTTACAATAAAGGAAATTTTATGGCATTAGTTGACTCAAATAATCAAGTCAATACATCATACGTAAATAATGCACCTAATAATGAATTTGATTTTGTACATAAATGACAATAGAATTCATTAGATACATATAATCAAATCTATTTATCTATAAACTTATAAATATTCGTATATAAATCGATATCGGTTAATACTTTTAAATTGCTGCCGAAACCTTTGAACATTTTTTAAGTATTGGGGATTTAAGTTTATTTGATAGTTGACAAAATAAAAATTTAATAACATTTATATTAAAAAATTGTCATATTATGTAATATATATATATATATATATATATATATATATATATATATATAACGACATATAACTTTATATCAGTCATGTCTGATCAGATCCAATCATACATAAACTTATGCACGACCATACATGAATTTATATTAGCCATGTCTGATCAGATCTAATTATATATAGACTTATATATAATTAGATCTGATCATATATAGACTTATATATGGTAGTAAATGGAGTTGACAGCCAAGTATTATCATGTCTAATTATATATAGAGTCATATATAATTAGATCTGATCATATATAGACTTATATAGGGTTATATATGGAGTTATACCAGCCAAGTATGAACATATCTAATTATATATAGACTCATATATAATCAGATCTGATCAGATCTAATTATATATAGACTTATATATAATTAGATCTGATCATATATAGACTTATATATGGGCTAATAACAGCCAGGTATGATCAGATCTAATTATGCATGAGGTCATATATAATTATATATAATTATATATGACCCCATATATAATCATGCATGATTATATATAACTTTATATATGATTATATATAATCATATATGATTATATATATGAACATATATAATCATATATAATTAGACAAAAACTTTTTTCATTGGGTTATTCTATAGTTAAAATCCCTAACGCGTTCATGTGGGCGTTGTTGAAAGTTATCAAATTCTCTCATCCATAGTGAGATTCCTTTACTTTGTCTAAAGTGTAAATTTAAAAATGAAATAAAGTCGTCAATGCTTGTCGGGTCTACAGTACTAACTCTTTTTAACGGCTCGCCTTTACATTTGGTCTGTAATAATTTTACTAAAAATTCTTCGTCGATATCGTCTTTAAAAATTTTTTTAGTATTTACACATGCTTTTGTAAATGATTCTATTGGATAACCGTCTTTTGTACCGTCAAAGTCTGGGATGGTTTTCAGAAAGTCTTTATAATCAATTTTATTAATATTACTATAATTTTGAGTTCTGTTAGAATTTGATGTAAATTGTGAATTTAAATTTGTGGTGTTTAATTTACTCATTTCCTCTCTTAGGCGTCGCGTTAATTCGGTTTCAAATTGTTCATTAAAAGTATTTTTTACCCGTTCATGATCTGATCTTAATTTGTGAATTTCATTTACTAATGTTCCTATTGTATTTTTCGCTTCAGCGAGAGAAGTTTCCATAAGTTCTAATTGAGACATTTTTATGAATTTATATTTTTAAATTTATATAACGCAAAAAAAAAAAATTACAAAATTGAATGATATCGATAAATCGACTTACTACTTAGAAGATTGTAAAAATAAATTATGGTCGATGCGAAGATCTACGTTGCCGTCGGAAGGTTGATGGTGAAGGTCAGCAGGTATGCACGATGTAGATATCTCAGCACTTAATGATGTTGAACTGCGTCCGTCGGGCGTCGTAAATGATGTTGGTAGATTTGATTTGTTTAAAAAATTTTTTGATTCTTCATTAACTTCACTCACTTGAATTTTATTATGACTTTTATTTTTTTATTCACAAAATTTTTACTTTTTTTTTCTTGATATGTCTGACTTTTATGAATATATATATATTTTTATTCATTTATTATTCTATGAGAGCGAAATAAAATTAAATTTCGATTCTTGGGAAAAAAAAATTTCCGGATTTTTAATTCAAATGTTCGATGTTATTAATTTAATTTATTTTCTTTATGATTTTATTTTAACTATTTACGAAATTTTAATTTCATTTATTCGAATTTTTATTATTATTTATTTCACTCACTTCTATTCTCACTTAAATTTTCACTTTCATTTCATAATTTTACTTTTTTTCTTTTACGCTGATATAATTTCACTTTGATAACTTGATGTCAATTTTCTTGTAAAAAAAAAATTTTCGGATTTTTGCGATTTTGCCAGTCTATTCAGGGGCTGTTCGAATCCGTCGCTGCCACCAATTTTAATTATATATAAGTTGTTACGTCCTGGTTGATGTTTTGGCGCTGGCGTAGTTGAGCGGTTGATTTAAATTGGACGTAATAAGAACTTACATATAATTATAAATAATTATTAAGTATGGGTTGAACAGCCACCATTTGGTGGTTGCAATAAACTGGTTATTTGATTATATATATTATTTTATATATCTAAATCCGATTTATTCAATTATAAGGATATAATTTTGATTGATGTGAAAATATACAGTTGAATTAATTTATAAATTGTTAATGTACTCTTAACTATAACTTCGAGAGGGTGAGAACGAAGTTGAGTATTTAAGGTTGAGCCTGACTGCTCTCAATGATTCTATATTTCAGACTGACTTCTCTTGATCGAGAAAAACTAGAGTAATTCTTATCAATACGTTTGGGCATCAGACCCGCGCATCGATTCAGATGGAGGGGTCATTCGAGATAACGCATGTTCTCGAATGATCCATTCTAATATTTATTGAAAATACTTAATTCCCACCCCAGTGAACACATGACCTTATTTTGACGTCATACGCAGATCATAGAAATGTCACGGCATATTATGTAAATTTGATGTCAATCTGACGTTCTATATGACTTTAATATGATGTAAAATTTTGACATCATATTAATGTAAGCATGACTCTTGTATGACGTCACAATTATGACTTATGTGTTACGTACGCTTAACATCGTATTGATGTAAGCATGACTCTTGTATGACGTCACAGTTATTACTTATGTGTTACGTACGCTTGACATAAAATCTACATCACATTGTTACGTAGTAATAAAGTCATTATTGTATATCATAATGATGTAATTTTAAAATCATACATTGATGTCAGTAGCAAAGTCACGGTTATACGTAAAATGGATGTCACTTTTAAATCATATCTTTACATCAGTGACAAGTCAGTATTTTACGCAATGCTGATGTAATTTCTGAGTCATAGTTTTTTTATCATCAATTTATTAAAATAAAACAATCATAGAATGAATTTTCAAAAATGTGTAAATGTGTAAAAATAACAACTAAATGTCGCATATTCTTGGCGCCAAAGTAATCGATAAACTCTATAATATATTTCAGAAGTTTTAGATTAAAACATTAGCGTAAGCATAAAAAAATTAACTTTATTTTTTTAAATAATATACCGAAAATACACGGAAAGAAAATTCTACCAAAATTTACGATGTTAACATCGTAATCGTGGACTAGACTTTCATTGGCGTCAATTTTTAAATGTCTTATTTTAAAATTTACTATAGTCTTTGTTAAAATTACGATGTTAAATAGTAAAGAATACAACTTACATTGTAGTTTTAACAAAGACTATAGTAAATTTTGAAATAAGACATTTAAAATTTGACGCCAATGAAAGTCTAGTCCACGATTGCGATGTTAACATCGTAAATTTTGGTAGAATTTTCTTTCCGTGTACTATTGAGGATGACAAAGAAAATGTAACGACAGTTTGAACTCTTTTGATATTAAGATTGTGAAGTTTAGTATTGCATTTTTTCAATCGATTAAATTTCATACAATTTTGTGGAATTATTTAATGGTTCGCAAAATTTTATATATAGTCTAGTCGAGAAGTGAGTTTTCTGCGAAAAATCGTTGATATTCTCTTAAAAATATGGCGATTGGTGCATTGGATTCAGAATTTCATTCTGAGAAATGGGTATTTTTTTTTTTATCCGCCATTAAAAATTGCATTTGTTATAAACAAAAAACGAAGAGACAAAAAGGGAGTCTCCGTTTTTTAGCTATAACTTCAAAAGTATTAAAGATATCTGAAATTTAAAAAAAGATCCTGAAAGAGGAGGAAATTTCAGTAAATAAAGTCTCGACTCCCCCAGTTGTAGCTCCATTATTTATAATTTTAATTTAACGTTGAAAGTTAGGCTCCGCGCGGCCGTTTCGGTGCCTACGCGCCGTCGCCAAGCAAAGTATGCAACACAAAATAATTTTTTTATAACATAAAATATTAATTTAAAAACCTGAATAAATTATAGTGTCATCTAGACACTTGAAGGAATATAACCCCGCATAGAAAGAATTTTTAGCTTGATTTTTGTTTAAGTTATTTAATTGTTAATTAACAAATTTTTCTGACACTTCAGTTTTTATAAAATCTCATAAAAATGTTTAAAAAATGTGTCTATAAATTTTTTTTCTTTTGGGAGCTCTTGTTATATAAGTAATGAACAAGATCCCGCTGTAATAGTTTATAAAAGTTTTTTCATTTGTTTATAATGATTTTTCCAAGTAATCAAAAATTGAAATATCCGGCTAATGTTATGAAAAAATTTTTTTTTCTAAAATCTTTAATTTTGGTTGTTTTTGGATTCATTTATTGCGTTTAGTAGCATGGCTCAAAAATTTTTAACATTAATTGTTTAAAAATTTTTTATAAACAAATAGAGAAATCGAATATTTTTGAAAAATTTTTTTTTGTCATTCTGTTGTCTTTGTAAAATAATGATTTTTAAAAGAAAAATTTTTCCTTAAAAAAATTTTTTAATTGTTTATAATTGTTTTTTTCATTTATCCACCATTTAAATTATTTATTAAGAAATCATTTTTTTTTCAAAAATCATTATTTACAATTCTCAATATTATTATGAAAAAAAAATTTTTTTTATTTAAATTTTCTTTGTTTATTTTATAAACAATTTGTTATAAACAAATTTTCATTTTCATTATATTTTTTTTCCGTAGCTTTAAAAAATTACAAATACAGTCATGTGTATTAAAGTTATAAAAAGAATTTTTTTCTATTTTTTATTGAATTTTAAAATACTTTACCCCCTCAAAGTTGAAGCGGTCAACTATTTTATCAACTTATAAATTGTTATAACTTTTAAACTATTGATGATACGGTCTTAGACATTCAAGCCGATCTTTTAGACAATTTATTGATTTATATAATAAATTTTTTAAATGCTCGATATCTATTATGGTTCAATTTTTATAAACATTTGTTTATAAAAAAATACATTACTTGAATTTTAAATTAATTATATCTTTTAAACTATTGAAGTTACGACTTTTATGATTCAGGGCAATTTTATAGAGTAATTATTGTACTACTTAAAAATAATTTTTTTATATTTTTAATTTCATTTTTTTATCATTTTTTCTTTATTTATTTAAATTATTACACGGTTAAGGGTACATTTTCTAGATTTTATTGGCCTTATATTCTTATCTAATGCCAATTCATGTTGCTCTTGCTGTTTTTTTTCAGTTTTGAAATTTTCAATTTATTATTTAACGTATGTCAAAGCAAAAACTCTAAATTTTTGTTAGTTGTACAGCCTAGAAGGCAGTTATGGAATCGAATGAACTTTTTACAATTTTTTTAATTAGATTTGCGTAAAAAACTATAAAAACAGTTACTTGTGTTTGTTGTTTATGTTTATGATTCTATATTTTATTGTTCAAATTTTGAAAAATATGCATGGAACTAAATATATTCCCACGCACTTTGAAATATTTAAAATTTAAAAACTAAAAACTAAAAATAGAAGAGGAATTTGGAAATGAATAATTTGGTTTTATATTTGATTTTTATAGTTTTTTACGCAAATCTAATTAAAAAAATTGTAAAAAGTTCATTCGATTCCATAACTGCCTTCTAGGCTGTACAACTAACAAAAATTTAGAGTTTTTGCTTTGACATACGTTAAATAATAAATTGAAAATTTCAAAACTGAAAAAAAACAGCAAGAGCAACATGAATTGGCATTAGATAAGAATATAAGGCCAATAAAATCTAGAAAATGTACCCTTAACCGTGTAATAATTTAAATAAATAAAGAAAAAATGATAAAAAAATGAAATTAAAAATATAAAAAAATTATTTTTAAGTAGTACAATAATTACTCTATAAAATTGCCCTGAATCATAAAAGTCGTAACTTCAATAGTTTAAAAGATATAATTAATTTAAAATTCAAGTAATGTATTTTTTTATAAACAAATGTTTATAAAAATTGAACCATAATAGATATCGAGCATTTAAAAAATTTATTATATAAATCAATAAATTGTCTAAAAGATCGGCTTGAATGTCTAAGACCGTATCATCAATAGTTTAAAAGTTATAACAATTTATAAGTTGATAAAATAGTTGACCGCTTCAACTTTGGGGGGGTAAAGTATTTTAAAATTCAATAAAAAATAGAAAAAAATTCTTTTTATAACTTTAATACACATGACTGTATTTGTAATTTTTTAAAGCTACGGAAAAAAAATATAATGAAAATGAAAATTTGTTTATAACAAATTGTTTATAAAATAAACAAAGAAAATTGAAATAAAAAAAATTTTTTTTTTCATAATAATATTGAGAATTGTAAATAATGATTTTTGAAAAAAAAAATGATTTCTTAATAAATAATTTAAATGGTGGATAAATGAAAAAAACAATTATAAACAATTAAAAAATTTTTTTAAGGAAAAATTTTTCTTTTAAAAATCATTATTTTACAAAGACAACAGAATGACAAAAAAAAATTTTTCAAAAATATTCGATTTCTCTATTTGTTTATAAAAAATTTTTAAACAATTAATGTTAAAAATTTTTGAGCCATGCTACTAAACGCAATAAATGAATCCAAAAACAACCAAAATTAAAGATTTTAGAAAAAAAAATTTTTTCATAACATTAGCCGGATATTTCAATTTTTGATTACTTGGAAAAATCATTATAAACAAATGAAAAAACTTTTATAAACTATTACAGCGGGATCTTGTTCATTACTTATATAACAAGAGCTCCCAAAAGAAAAAAAATTTATAGACACATTTTTTAAACATTTTTATGAGATTTTATAAAAACTGAAGTGTCAGAAAAATTTGTTAATTAACAATTAAATAACTTAAACAAAAATCAAGCTAAAAATTCTTTCTATGCGGGGTTATATTCCTTCAAGTGTCTAGATGACACTATAATTTATTCAGGTTTTTAAATTAATATTTTATGTTATAAAAAAATTATTTTGTGTTGCATACTTTGCTTGGCGACGGCGCGTAGGCACCGAAACGGCCGCGCGGAGCCTAACTTTCAACGTTAAATTAAAATTATAAATAATGGAGCTACAACTGGGGGAGTCGAGACTTTTTTTACTGAAATTTCCTCCTCTTTCAGGATCTTTTTTTAAATTTCAGATATCTTTAATACTTTTGAAGTTATAGCTAAAAAACGGAGACTCCCTTTTTGTCTCTTCGTTTTTTGTTTATAACAAATGCAATTTTTAATGGCGGATAAAAAAAAAATACCCATTTCTCAGAATGAAATTCTGAATCCAATGCACCAATCGCCATATTTTTAAGAGAATATCAACGATTTTTCGCAGAAAACTCACTTCTCGACTAGACTAATAAGATTTTTTAAATTTCACATCACAACAGAAAATTAAAAAATTTGAAGAAACTTAATAAAATTTTAAATAATTTTTTATAATTATCATTTATGTTCATGGAGTTTTTTTAAATTTTGTAAAAATCCATCACGAAAACTTATGAACTCTGTCTTCACCGGCATTTCACATTAAATACATCAATTAAGCACAAGACTTGAACTCTCGTGGTCCACTGCGTTTTGGGCCCAAGACAAAATATCCCCGACTAAATATCCCCGACAGAATATCCTTGCGACAAAATATCCCCGACAAAATATACCCGCGACAAAAAATCCCCAGACAAAAAATCCCCGACAAAATATCCCCGTGACAAAAAATCTTCGGAGCATGAATATGAGATTACAGAATAATCAATTATTGATATATATTCGTAAAAATAAATTTTTATATTTATAAAATTTGCACTTGTCATTTATTTTTCATTGTTGTTGATAATATACTTTATAAAATATTTATAAGAATATGCTTTTTTTTCACAGGTTATAATGTGCGTGTAATTATAAAATATATAAACCTATACGCTTGAAAAAGTACTGTGCCCTTTTTTCACAGACTATATGTGTGTGTAATTATAAAATATATAAACTTATACACGAAAAAAAAAAAAAAAAACTATAAAAATTACTATTTGAAATTATAACTCGGAACTCGGTTGTCAATATGGGGAATTCTAACATTCAAATAGTAAATTTTATAATACGTGTCGTCTATTTTCTAAGTGTCAGTTACAATTTTTAAAGTTCAAATAGTAATTTTTCTTGCATAGACAATAAATTTTCCTACTTATCCTGTAATTATTCACGTTTAAATTGTAAATGAAAAAATTACTATTTAGAGCGATAGTACTCATTGATCACTTTATCATTATATTACTTGTCATTCTCAATTTTTATAGTTCATTTTTTTCCGTGTACGCTTGAAATAATACTGTGCCATTTTTCACAGGTTATATGTGTTGTAAATATAAGACCAATACTTTTCGGAAAATTTTCGTCAATGGTATAACTGATATTAATTAATTGTCATGGGACTATATTGTCTGGGGATTTTTCGTCGCGGGTCTATTTTATCGCAGGGATATTTTGTCGGGGATATTTTGTCAGAGGATATTTTGTCGCAGGGATATTCTGTCGGGGATATTTTGTCATGGGCCCAAAACGCGTGTCACCAACTCTCGTGATGTGACCAGTGAGCAACGTTCAGAACTGCCAGCCTAGAGGAGCCGTGTTCGAATCCAGCAGACGCCCAGGATTTTTTCATAATTTACTGCTATCAAATCTTGTTTCTGAATTCGTAATGCGCTCGCGCGGTAATAATCAAATCAAAAATTCGGTATTTAATTTTTTTCTTTTTTTTTTTTTTTTTTTCAAAAAAATTTTTTCCGGATTGATCATTTTGACATCATCCATATGTCATACTGACGTAATGGAATATCACACAGACATCACATTTACGTCATGTATACGTCATTAGTTTTACGTCATAATCTTACGTAAAAAAGTGTGAAATAATGAGTCACACCTGACTCATTCATGACTTATATCTTACGTAAATCATGACATAGCGTAACGTCACTCTGACGTCACATTTACGTAAATGTGTTTACTGGGCACGATCTCTCCGCTTTTGTTACTAACAAATGAGTCACTTATCTATTAACAAAAGTTATCTTAAACAAAATAGATGTTTGTGCAGCTGCACGTCTCGAGGATTTACTCGAGGCGTCAGCGCTTATTTATATTTGATAAAATATAGAAAAATAACTTTATCAACGATTACTCATATCCTTAACTTTCAAATATCTTAAATAATATTATTATATTATATTTTTTATATAATTAACTAAATACTATAGAAATTACTTGGTTATCGATATTCGATATAATTAGTTAGATTTCAGGTCGGTAATTAGAGAAGTAAATGCCCACGTCATCTGACGTACAGGCTGGGACGTAACATAATGATATTTTGCTTTAATATTTGAGTTTGTTGGTACTACAAAATAATTTAGTTGTCTATCAAATAAATTTTTTTTTTAACTTTACCCAATGATTTTATTATCGTAGCAAAAGAAATATTAACGTCAACCAAATAGAGTCTATTAAATCATTTGTTAAAAATGACAAAATAGATTTTGTTGCCGTAATAAAATTAAGTTGTCTCAATTAAATATTAATTCAAAAAAATTTAACAAAACCAATTTAATTGTCCGAAGAGAATTTTTTATTTCAGTGTATGACTTCAGACACATTTTAGTAGGTTATATTATGATTTATCCGGGAAAAATAACATAAAATGTTATTTTTTTAACTTTTCAACGCCGATATCTTTTGAACTAATTGATCGATTTTGACGTTTGAGGTGGCAATCGGCGCGTTTTATTAAATTCTAGAGCTGATTAAAATTTGAAATCGATCGCGTCAGTCGTTTCGAAAATATTTAGAAAAAACCGTTTTTCACCATTTCTTTCTCCCGCGATAACTCTCGAACGAATTATCCGATTTTGATGTTTAAGGTGGCAATCGACGCGTTTTTTTAAGTACTAGAGCTGATTAGATTTTGAAGTCGATCGTATGAGTCGTTTCTGAGAAATCAATAAAAAACTAAAAAAAAAAATTTTTTTTTTTTCGTAATTCGCAGATATTTTCGAGTCTATTTGATCAAATGATCTGAAACTTTTAGGAAAGTTGATGGCCAACATGCTCTTTCAATCGCCGCCTTAAACATCCAAATCGGTTCATTAGTTCAAAAGTTACAAAGAGTTTACATACATACATACACACACACACACACACACACATACATACACACACTCGGACATCATTCCGAAAATAGTCAGAATAGCTTCCTAGGACCTCAAAACGTCGACATCTGATGAAAACTCGATTTTCGAAAATCGGGGTGAAAACAATAACTTCCCGAAATTTTCGAAAATCGTCGATTTTCTTAGCGGGAAGTTAAAAATAATAATAACAGTAAAAATAGCAGCTAAATTTTTCACGAATAATCAGTTTTACGTCTTTAATTAATTACAATTAAACCAAAAGGATTCAGAGAGTGATTTTCATAAGGGTTCTTGTGATAAAAAATACAAAGACAATAAAAAAAAAGTTAGGCCGATTAATGGTGTCTATCGGGAGTTATCGTGTTTCCGAAGATTCACACGTAACAACTGACAGCACTGAATTCTTGCATTAAAATAATTTTTTTTAAATCAATCAAATAATAAATCAACTAAACACCGGTCCCAAATTATTTCGTATTAAATTATCTTTGTACTTGTATACGATTTAACTCATTTTAGGATAATTAAAAAAAAAAGTGCTGATTTAACATGAGTAAATTAGTCGAAAAAATAATTTCGACAGTAAGGCACACACAGCGTATTCGCGCTTGAGGTGTGCAAAACAATTTTTTTTAGTATTTTCGAAATTTTTCAAAAACAACTACTTAAATCAATTTTAAAATCTGATCAGCTTTAGAACTCAATACAACGCGTCGATTGCCACCTTGATTGTCTCAATCGGTTAATTCGTTCGAGAGATATCGTTGTAGAAAAAATGGTAAAAAACGTTTTCTTCGAAAACGAAGGCACAAAAAAATATTTTCGAGCTCAAAGAGCTCGTAAATGTATTTACAGAGATTTTTCCGAGCTCAAGAAGCTCGAAAACTGCGGGAAGTTTTGGGGCTGGCCCGCAGGGTCAGCTGACAGGCCGATTTTTAACTTCCCGCTTAGAAAATCGATGATTTTCAAAAATTTCGGGAAGTTATTGTTTTCACTCCGATTTTCGAAAATCGAGTTTTCATCATATGTTGACGTTTTGAGGTCCTAGGAAGCTATTCTGTCTATTTTTAGAATGATGTCCGAGTATCTGTATGTATGTGTGTGTGTATGTGTGTGTGTATGTATGTATGTAAACTCTTTATAACTTTTTAACTAATAAACCGATTTGGATATTTAAGGCGGCAATCGAAAGAGTTTTTTGGCCATCAACTTTTCTGAAAATTTCAAATCATTTGACCAAGTAGACTCGAAGATATTGGCGAATTACGAAAAAAATAAATTTTTTTTTTTTTAGTTTTTTATTGATTTCTCAAAAACGAATTAAACGATCGACTTTAAAATCTAATCAGCTCTAGAACCCAATAAAACGCATCGAATGCCGCCTTAACCATCTCAATCGGTTAATTCGTTCGGGAGATATCGTTGGAGAAAGAAATGGTAAAAAATGTTTTTTTTTTTCAAATATCTTCAAGACGGCTGAATCAATCGCTTTCAAATTTTAGTCAGCTCTAGAATTCAATAAAATGAGTCGATTGCCATCTCAAACGTCGAAATCGGATAATTCGTTCAAGAGTTATCGCGGGAGAAAGAAATGGTAAAAAACGGTTTTTTTCGATTAACTTTGAAGTGACTCATCTGATCAATTTCAGAATCTAATAAGCTCTAGAACTTATTAAAACGCGTCGATTGCCATCTTAAACATCTCAATCTGTTGATGCATTTGAGAGATATCGTGGCAGAAAGAAATGCTAAAAACGGTTTTTTTCGAAACTAAAGTTATACAAAAGTATTTTCGAAGAGTATTTTCGAAGAGCTCGAAAATGTATTTACAACGATGTTTTCGAGCTCACTGAGCTCGAAAACAGCGGGAAGTTTTAGGGCTGGCCCGCAGGGTCAACCGACAGACCGATTTTTTTTTTTATAAGAACTTTATTTTGGGATATATACAAATGATATGTATACTAGACTAGATTCAAAAAAATTGACTGTTTTTTTTTTTTTTGCAAAAATTATATTGAATATATTGTTCGATATGACGAAAAACAAATACTGTCAAAAGTTGAGCTCTTAATAGTAATATCAGCAAACACCTCATCGCAATTTTCTATTTGTTCTTTTTTTAATATTATGGGAAAAAAATTTGTTTTTTTTCAAATTTGGAATTTTCGTGATTTTTCAACGGATCGATGGATAAAACTGATGGCCTAGATTTCATAAAAAATCAAACGCTTCGCTAACAAAGTATTTTATCATTTCATAATATATCTAATTTGTCCTAAGTCATTCAAGGTCAAAGATGAATTCATATAAAGTTACAACATTATTCAATTTCTTCGCTAAAAATATCAGTTTTACCACAAAATGTCATGGGGTCTCTTTTGTAGATTATAATATTTCTCTAATATTATCTCTCACAATGTTTACAAAATTTCAAAATGCTCTTTACTTACTTGCACTTAAGCGTCAATTTTTTTTGAAAAATCATGTTCTGAGTGATTTTGATAGAATATACAATTGCAAAATAGTAAATTTTTCAACTAAAAGATATCTCTTCACTATTTTCAAAATCATTTTAAAAAACCTACATTCCTATTCAAGATAAATTTCCCTATTGATGATATTTATTTTCGCTTAACAGTAATTGACTGAATTTTTAACAAAATTTTCTGTTCAGAAATGATTGATTTTAACAATTCTAGATTTTTTCCCAATAGCTAGTAAGAATAAACTTTTAGATTTATTTTTCTGAATATGTAAAGTTTTCAAAGTGGAAGACCACTCGAATCATAAATATTAATGAGTTCAGAATACTATGTAAAAGTCAAAATTTACAAACTCAATATTTTAAGAGCTGAAGTAGTGTTTTTCACGTTAATTACGGATCGATATTGTTTCGTTGACACGGCATTTGGAAAATTATCTAACATCATTACAAATCGTCAATTTTTTAGATTTCTGTGAAAATTTGATTTTTTGAATTCAAGTGCATCTGTATTATGTTGCACTTTAGTTAGTAAAGTCTCAAGAATGCATTAAATGTAAGTAAATAGTTATATTCAAGTCACATTTTTTTCATGTCCATCGATCAAAAATGTAATCATAAATAATTTACCCCATAAGTATTTTCTATTAACAATGCACGGTATAATTAAAGTGATAAAGTGATTTCTCTAATTAAAAGGCAATGTATCATTTGACTGCTTTTCTAAAAAATTAGTATTGTAAAGTGAGACTATTTCTCTCTGAAAACTTACAGAAAATGATTGATTATAAATAATTATTTTTTTTATTTCATTTTAAAAATTAATACTGTATAACAATACAAATATAAAATAAAAATAAGAAAAAAAGTGAGCAAAAGACAAAGATTTCAATATAAGAGTAAACTCACCTTGTTGGCAGAGTAGTCTTCAGAAATATAATTATCGGAATATGAAAGTAGAAGTATATATACACAGTCGCTATCAGACTTGTGGCCTTCAAAAATTCAAGTTCACAGAATATCCACCACTCGCTGGTCCATTGACCTTTGCGCTCTCTCATTAGTAAAACCAGCTTCATACTGTACGGTTCGAACAAAGAAATGGTCGTAAAATAGATATTGAACATAAAGAATCTTAATATATTTAAACAGCTGATGTTGTTATTTTTAGAATTTATTACGAGCCCGGTTTAAAAAATCTTACTGAATCCAATAGATTCTTACCCATACAAAGTTGCCGTTAGTGGAAAAAATGCCGTAGGTTGGCCGATGTCTGACTGCAGTCGCTCGGCCAAGCATTGGCAATTAGTAATGTCCCAAACCTGGTTAATTACCAGCAGCCGATTAATTTTTCATCAAGATAGCGTAGTTCAATCGAAGTGAATTTCTATTAACATTTTTGGATCTATATGTTATGGCATTACTGGTTTCATATCGGAATATAACTTCCCGTGCCGGAAACGACAGTCATACGAATCTGCCGATGGCTGGCCAATGAATGGTTACTTATGACTGGCCGATTATCAGTTTGCAACGTTGGGCCACTATTTGGTAAATCAGTGGCCCATGATTGATTCTTGTTAAATAAAAAAATCTACTGATCAATTATTAATTATTCAAATAACTTATTATTACAGTTTTCTTTAATTAATAATTAGTTATTTTTTAATTAAACTAAGTCTTAATTTATAAATATTTTAATTTTCCGATTAAAATTATTTGCAACTAACAATTAAAATATTTTTTAATTCGTTATTATTTGCATTCAACAACCGCAATTTTATGACTTAACTTATAAAAATTAATTTAATTAAAAAATAAGACATATATTTTAAAAGTAAATGCCATTTTTAATAATGGTGGTAGAGCAAAATAATTCCATTGGGTTCTTAACAAATAATCAATTAAATTTAATGAGTTTTATTTTTAAAAAGTTATGTAATTATAATCAAATAGTACGAAATTATTTTTTTTTTTTGTAAATAATCGATAATATTAATTAAATTGCTCTTTACATTTCATAAAACCGAGTGGTTATAGTAAAATGAATAAGTGGATCATTTAAAAGTATCAGTTCACCATTAGCAGGTTGTCCAGTAGCCGGCGTTCAGACCCAGCAATTAGAAGGACGGCAGTTCGCGCCCAGAGCCCAGCAGAATTTTCACCAAGTTTTTTTCACATCATTTACCCCACTTAAATAGTTTAAACGTTAACGATTATGAATTCTATTAGGAAATTAAAAAAAGAAATTTTTTTCAAATTTAATTTATTTGTTTGCTTGGCTGATTGCTGGCTGCCATTAATCGGCCGATAGTCAAGCGCCATTAATGGCCCGAGGTTATCATTCTGACTATAAGCCGTTTATCGGCCAATAAAAATTGCCATTGCTGAGCCATTAATCGACATTCTTGGCCTAGTAATGACCCATTACAGGGCCGATTTCCAAACTTTGTATGGGTATAAATTCCCATAGAGATTTTATAAGAATGAATGAGTTTTATGAGAAGTGCTATAGTTAGGTATAGGGCCTTATATATACAGCTATGGGAATCTGTCGAATTTTTTAAGCAGGGAGGTTACCAAGAGTCAAGTCTACATAAACATTATGTAAAGTTTACAATCAATTCAATCACAAGTTACGGTGTGCCTCAGGACCTCTTCTGTAATGCGAGAAATATATAGTATATAATGATAACTATCAATTTACTAATGTTCTCCAAATTATTCGTCTATTCAATAAGACTAATATATTTTTACATCAAATATGCACTTACCAATCAATATTCGCTTGATCAAGTGATATTTATTAAGTATTCATAAACTTCGAAACATTGGTTGCTTACGAGAGATGTAAACATTTGCGCTCACATGATTATTAAAATTAATAAAAAAATATTACATGAGAGTTTTTCGTTACGCTATATATATATATATATATATATATATATATATATATATGGGGCATTCCACGCCAAATCGGACGGTTTCAAAATTTATTTTTCCGATTTTCTTAATTTTTGGGTATTTTTTAGTACCCCTCAAAAGAGGCTTCCTGGTAAATTTTGAGATTTTTTTGATCAATGGTTTAAAAACTATCGAATTTTAGAAAAAACCGCTCTTTTTATGGTTTTTTGATCATAACTTTCGTAATAATGGTCGAAATTCAATGTTTTTTTTTTCAAAATTTTTTTTTTTAGATGGCCTTTAAAGAAAAAAATACAAAACAAATATACGAAATGATTTTAATCGCGATTTTTGAATTTTAAGTTTTCAACTGTGTTTTTAAAAAATGATGCATCCTTCGATTTCCTTGAAAATTTTCTATTTTAAACTTCTATCCATTCTGCAACTTTTAAGCCCGGTCCGGTAGTGGGCCTTCCATAATTACTATTTTTTTTCAATTTTTGAAAATTTGAAATAATTTTTTTTCGCTATAAATGATTATCAGTTCCGATTTTTGACACTGTATACTTGTTTTTCTTGCATATTATAAATTGATTTCAATATTTTTTGGTTTTGAGTAGGGATTTAAAAGCAGTAAGTAAAAGTTAATGCTATTTATGAGCAGTTATAATAAATGTTTTTATTTATTAAGAAGCAACTATTTCGAAGCAAAAGAAACATTAGATTTGCTATAAATTACAGCTAAGACCATTACAGGAGCTCAAAAATTCAATATAATTATTCGAAAACGCGTAAAGCATGAAACGTTTTTAATTATTTCCGGGTTTTTTCGAAAATTTAATATTAACGATTGTTTCATGCTTTGCGCGTTTTCGAATAATTATATTGAATTTTTGAGCTCCTGTAATGGTCTTAGCTGTAATTTATAGCAAATCTAATGTTTCTTTTGCTTCGAAATAGTTGCTTCTTAATAAATAAAAACATTTATTATAACTGCTCATAAATAGCATTAACTTTTACTTACTGCTTTTAAATCCCTACTCAAAACCAAAAAATATTGAAATCAATTTATAATATGCAAGAAAAACAAGTACTCTCTAAAAATGAATTAGTGAAATCCTCGCGAATCAGTGGATAGTCACTATTTCTACAGCTATAAGTATACCACTAATTCAACCAGTGGTATACTTATAGCTGGTTCCCAGTGAATATTCACTAATTTGAAAAAATTTCACTGATTCATTTTTAGAGAGTATACAGTGTCAAAAATCGGAACTGATAATCATTTATAGCGAAAAAAAATTATTTCAAATTTTCAAAAATCGAAAAAAAATAGTAATTATGGAAGGCCCACTACCGGACCGGGCTTAAAAGTTGCAGAATGGATAGAAGTTTAAAATAGAAAATTTTCAAGGAAATCGAAGGATGCATCTTTTTTTAAAAACACAGTTGAAAACTTAAAATTCAAAAATCGCGATTAAAATCATTTCGTATATTTGTTTTGTATTTTTTTCTTTAAAGGCCATCTAAAAAAAAAAAATTTTGAAAAAAAAAAACATTGAATTTCGACCATTATTACGAAAGTTATGATCAAAAAACCATAAAAAGAGCGGTTTTTTCTAAAATTCGATAGTTTTTAAACCATTGATCAAAAAAATCTCAAAATTTACCAGGAAGCCTCTTTTGAGGGGTACTAAAAAATACCCAAAAATTAAGAAAATCGGAAAAATAAATTTTGAAACCGTCCGATTTGGCGTGGAATGCCCCATATATATATATATCTATATATATGTATCTATACACTGAGAAAAAAAAGTACTTTTGGCAAATAAGGACATTCTTGTTACAAGAAATTAATTTGTTGAAAATTTTCAACATTTTGCTTTATTGATTGAAGAAAATACAATTTTTCGCACAGTAATTTTTTTTCAAAATACAGCTTTTTTATCATAAAGCGAAAACAATTTTCAAAGAAACTTAAACATTTCTTCTCTCAAAATTTCAAACATTTAATAACAGAAAACTTTTCATATGATTATATATTTTATTTCTCTTTATAATATAAGGATCTCAATAATACAATGGAATTTTCTGAAAATCAAGTTAATTTATTTCTTGTAATTTTGTAAATATTTAATATGAAAGCTTATTTAATTGATTGAAGTTTATGTATGAAGCTCAGAAAATATTTGTATTCATTACAAAGTCTTCTGTTAGCTACTGTAAAAGTAACATTCTTATCATGATGAGAATATTTAGTTTGAAATGGTCCAAAGTTATTGAGAAAAAAAAAACAAAATTATTGACACAAGAAATTCAAAATTGCAAAAAAATAAAAATAAGCTTCAATCAAGAAAGGCTCATTTAACTAAAGTAATTTGTTGAACGTAAAATTATTTGTTCTTTTATATACAAAGAGTAAATTACGTATATCTTTATAAAATAATATAGTTACTATATTACCAAATGTTGTTTACAAAACTAACAATTTTTTTTAACTACATTTAATTTTAATCTCAGTAGATTTGAAATAATCTACTAAAGTAAAACGGCTACAAGCAAGAAACTTTTGCATTTATTACGATCAAAATTTTTATTTTTTGGCATTAATTATTGATCTGAACAATGTTATAAATTCTGAAAGAAAAGATCTTTTTGTATTACTTATAATACTTAGTGATCTAGTAGATGTATATGATTGCTTCTTTTGTTGATAAAATATTTTTAGGTCAAATATTTCATTGTTTTATATTATAAATAATTCAATTCTTTCTAGGTATTAAATTTTCGTCAGAGCTAATGAATAAAGAAAGTCAAAAATGTTGTTTTGCTTGCTATATGAATAGTATTTTATAGAAATAAAACATAATATTGAGCTGAAGAATTTAAATCTTGTAAGAGTATTAATATTTTTTATTTATAAAATAAGTTCATTCGCAACACAAAAACACACTTCAATCATTTCTTATGAAGCTGGTCAGTAGTATTGTAGTTGTACTGTAAAAATATAAAATACACTATTTGAAAATAATTTTACGCTTCTACAATGATGATTAGTATTGCTTAAATCAAGTGTTGTCTTGTCAGAAGAATGTAAACTACGGTTCCAAGACTATGCCATTTTTTAAAGAGACAATACACCTTTATTTACAGTACGTTTTTTCTACTTATAAATCTATAATAAATTACTTCGATGTATTGGTGTTCTCATTTACATTATCAACTTTTCTTCTCACTTAATCAGTTGATAAAATTGAGTCATTGATATTTAAAATAAATTGATATCACGTGGAGTAATAATAAATTTTTATTTATTGCATAAATATGGATGTAGTGCTAATAAAGCAAAAGGTGTAGGAAATCTTGAAAAGTTTTCACCATCAAACCAAAAATTCTTTGAAAATATAACAGATGAAGAGTGAATTCTAGATTTCTTTATTCAAGAAAGTGCAAAATGTATGATAGAATTACTGTGTTAAATGAATTAACAAATTTCCATTCTTTACAGTTAATTTTATACATTCAGCATATAATTTTTTTGCGCGTTTTTTTTTATTTTTAGAATTAGATATTCATCTATGATAAATAAAAAATAGCACGGCATAATCTATTAATTTTTATTTTCTACTTCAAAACTTATGACGAACAGAAAAGTAAATAATTTTTTATGCAGATTAAGTCATTTTATCATTTTAGTGATTATTGTATGTGTTAAAATAAGAGTTTTTCTAATTTAACATACTTATTGAGTTCATTAAATATTAGATATCTTAATCAGGAAAATACATATGTGTAATAAAAAAACAAATATTTAACGAAAAAACAGGTTACATTTTTATTATCTTATAAAATTTTTAAACTAAATGATTCCCTTTTCGTGTCAACGAATCATTGTGTACTTAAAGTATATAATATAACGAAATAGAAATTTAAAATTCTTACCTTAAAAAAGTCAGTATTTAATTTCTGATATTTCTTTCACTTTTAAAATTGATTAGATTTTATTGTGATGATACTTTTTGTTGCAGTAAAATAAAAAATTTTCTATTAAATTGTTGACTAATTCAATAAAATTACGCTTTAGCTTAGATTAAAAATATGAACATTTATTACAAAATTAATGTATTTTTCTTAAGTCGAATTTTATTCATAAGAAATAACACTTTTACATTTATTTATGAATTTAATTTAAGAATAAACAAAGTTCGGTTACACTGATAGAAATTTTACCTTAGCTTAAGAAATATTTTCTTGAGCCAAGAATTTATTTCTGAAGAAAAGCAATTGTCTTGCTTCAAGAAATTCTTGTCTTGATTTAGATTCTCTTGGCTCTAGAGATTTTGTATCTTTGATGGATATGTTTCGTCTCAATCTTTTTCATATAATTCATTTTAAAACATTATTTTTATATTATTTCATTTACATATTTTTTAATTTTTCTCATGCAAACAAAATTTATTATATTTAAGAAAAAATGATAATTTATTACTCTGGGAAATATTTTTAATCTTACTAAGTTATATTTTACAACATTTCGAATTTTTGTCACTAAAATTTCTTATCTTAAGGAACCGATTGTAAATATATTTTAAGCCGATTTTTTATATTGCTAGGGTACACTTGGGAATTTCCAAGCACTTAGCCCTGTTTCCCAGACTTTAACATCCCAATATTACAATTTTCAAAAAGTATTGTTAAAAACATCTGCTCCATAAAAATGGCTGTTGTACAGCCAGTTTTTTCTTGTATAATTGCAATCCTATTTCCTTTCCAAAAAGTTCTCTGTACGGTCAAAATATTACGGCTCTAATCCCTTAAGCCCATCATAAATCATAACTTCCTTTTCCTCAAGTATCCGCATTGCTCACCTCTGACCTCCCTACCTAAACTCCATCGGTCCCAGTTAAATGCCCACCTACAAACCTAGCCAATTACCAATGGCAAGACCCATTATCCCTCTTTCCACTTTCTGGCCCGTAACTGCCCAATAATTTCCTTGCATTTTTCCTTGGTCACTTTTCGCCACTAAAATAACTCCGCCTCCAAAAAACTTCAATTATTTTTAAATATAATTATTTTGTATCAGTAACTCACCAGACTTGTAAAGAGCAGCAAGCTCAGATAAATAAAGTAGCCTAAGATTATTATATCTTTTGGTTTTTATTTCTCGAACCAAACTCGCATTTTTAAGTTAATATTACTCATCGCATCAACCTTATCAAATTGTTGTCATTACTGCGGTAAACTAATCGCGGTACAAAACATTGGTCCTTCGAGCCGGATAACGTGAAAATAAAAATTAATTTATTATTTTTACTGTAATTGCACAGTCGTTTCCGACTTTTACTTAAGTGCGGTTTTTTTCATGGTGAGAGTTTAAACTGTCAACCATACTCATCAAGTCTTGTGATCATAAGTTCATCAAACTGTTACTCATCTGAAAAGTGAAAGCTTTATATGCAATAAATTATTTTGCATATTTATCTCGAGCATCAGACTTCGTAATCGAGATCTCATCAACATATTTACGGCAGAGTCAACCTCATCCAAGGGACAGTGAGCACCCGACCTGAGGTCCACAATCATCAGCATCTTGCAATCATCATCGGATTTTCAACGCTATTTTGACGCATCTTCTTAAATCAACTTCTCAACTAACGACAAGTAAGTCTGTTGAATCACCAATATATCCTACCATTATTGTATTTTTCCTACCATTCATATTTTACCTCCTGCAATCGCTAGAATTTATATTTGTGTTCTGCTTTCGATTTTTTATTACTGATCAAACATGGCTGAGGCACAAATTAAGGCTTTAAAATGTAAGCGAGGTGCAGCAAAGCGTTCATTAACTATGTTTGAAAATTTCTTAAAACGGTTTAATCCGGAGGTAGACCTTCCAGTCTTAAATAAAAGGTTCTCTGAATTAGAGAAAACCCGCGAAGTCTTCCTCGAATACCAAAATGAATTAGAATTATTAGAAGGAGGAGAAGACGAAGAAAAACTGGCTGAAGTTCATCAGCATAAAGTTGAATTCGAGGAAGCCTATTTCGAAGCATACAAGATCGCGCATAAGCATTTGTTTCCAGAGCCTATAAGGCCTGCTCCAACCTCATCCTCAGTCACGGAAATTCCTACTCTTAATTCACCAATTATATCGGCTAATTTAAATCAATTGCCAGCAAGTATCAACCCTGGATTGCCGGGTGATCCCGAACAAATTTCAACACAATCTCAGACGCGTGAATTAGCTTCTCCGGGCATTCATGAACAAATCTCACATCAAAATCAAGCGCGTGAATCCCTTCCTCTGCCCGCTACTGAGCAAATTTCGCATCAAAATCAAACACGCGAATCATCTGCTCCGCATTCAAACCACTCCGTCATCACCACACCAAATTATTATAACCCCAACTACCTCGGTTTGCCTTCTGTGGAACTGCCTAAATTCGGTGGGGCTTTCGACGAATGGATAGGTTTTCATGATTTATTTGAATCCTTTATCCATGGAGATATAAATATTCCTCCGATTCGTAAATTGTATCATTTAAAAAGCTGTTTGGTAGGTGAAGCAGCTAGTGTAATATCTTCTATTGAGGCCTCAGCTCAAAATTATGAGCTGGCTTGGAATTTGCTAAAAGATCGTTATGATAATAGAAAGCTAATGCGAGAAAAATATATTCAAGCAATACTGGATATTTCTCAAATATCAAAAGATTTTTCAACGCAAGCTTTCGTGGATCATTTACAAAAAAATTTGCGTGCTCTCAAAACTTTAGGAGAGCCTATTGATGGGTGGAACTCCATTCTGGTGGTTATTCTTCGTAATAAATTACCAAATTCTCTTCGTGATCGATGGGAGGAACATAGCAACAGCTATCCTAATCCCACCATCGATCAATTTATTACTTTTTTAGCACGGCGGGCTCAATTCGAAGCCACGCGTGCTCAGGCGTATAGTTGGAAGCCAGACAGCCAAAAATCTAACACTCGAGCTCCGCCACAGCCAAAACAAGCTTTCTCGTTAGGGGTATCTCCTGGCCGTTGTCTTCACTGTTTAGACGATAATCATTACATTAATTCCTGCGCCAAATTTACCTTTTTAACACCATTCGCCAGGTATGAAACTACCAAAAAGAACGGTTGGTGTACTAACTGCTTGCGTAATACGCACCAATCGTCTCAATGTACTGCTAGCAAATGTCGCATCTGTGGCCAGCGTCATAATACGCTTCTGCATTTTGAAAAGCTCAACGCTTCCTCTCAAAAAAATAGCAGAAGTAACTATAACAATAATAATTATAACAATAATAATCATAATAATCACAACAGTATAAATAACAATAATACAGCCAATCAGAGTGAATCAAGTGCGCAGGCTCAGACTTCTCGCGTCAACTTGCACGCACTTGTATCCTCTGAGGCCCTACTGGCCACCGCCATAGTGGATATCGTGAATCCACAAGGAATTTCAAAGGCATGTAGAGTCTTTTTGGATGCCGGTTCCCAGGCTCATTTTATTACTGAAGCTACAGCTAACTTTCTAAAGCTTGACCGAACTGAAGTAAACATATCGGTCAGTGGTGTCGACGATCTAAGTACTAATATCAAGCACGCCACTCGCGCTATCATAAAATCGCGATTTAATAAATTCTCTAAAAGTATTGAATTTTTGATAATTCCGCAGATTAGCAAAGCAATGCCGTCGGCTCCTATTGATCTCGCTGGGCTAGACATACCTAAAAATATCGTTTTAGCTGATCCAGAGTTTTGTAAACCTTCCTCAGTAGATGCGCTTATAGGAGTCAATCTCTTTTACAAACTTTTAAGTGTCGGACAAATTAAATTAAAAAATCACCCGGAGGCCATTTTGCAAAAAACTCAGCTTGGATGGGTGGTCGCTGGGGGCTTAAATCCTTCGTTTAAGAAACCAAACTTATCATGTCATCTTATGTTAAACAACCAAGTTAATGATACTAATGTCACCCAATTTTGGGAAATAGAAGAGCTTCCCGCTGCTAAAATTCTGTCCCCTGAAGAGCAGTTGTGTGAGGAGCATTTTCTTCGCAATACTACCAGAGATTCTACTGGTCGATACACGGTTCGGCTGCCATTTAATAATAATGTAAGCAAGCTTGGTGTTTCATACTCTTCAGCTTTGCGGCGTTTTCAATCACTTGAGAAACGTTTGGTGCAAGATAATGAAATTGTAAATGAGTATACTACCTTTTTGCAAGAATATCTAGATTTGGGTCACATGTCGCTTGCAACCGAGTCAAATATTGAGGACTCGGGATTTTATCTTCCTCACCACGCTGTAGTTAAAAAAGACAGCCTCACTACCAAAACTCGAGTCGTCTTTGACGGTTCTGCTAAAACTTCTAGCGGAATATCCCTAAATGATGCTCTCATGGTCGGTCCTAAGCTGCAGGACGACTTATTTATTTTGCTAATTCGATATCGGTCTCATACTATTGTGCTTACGGCAGATATAGAGAAAATGTACCGGCAAATACGGGTACATCCTGATGATACCAAGTATCAAAAGATATTATTTAGAAGCAATCCATCCAAACCTATTTCTACGTTCATACTCAATACCGTCACTTACGGCACCACATGCACTTCTCATCTAGCCATTCGTTCTCTGCAGCAGCTCGCTGACGACGAGGGTCACGAGTATCCTCACGCTGCCGTAGCTCTAAAGCGCGATTTTTACGTTGACGACCTTCTTACTGGCACAAATACTATTCCCGAAGCCGAAATGTTACGCGATGAGCTAAATGAAATTTTGAAAAAAGGTGGTTTCAACTTACGGAAGTGAGCTTCTAATGAGCCATCGCTCGTATATAATTGCGACGAGCATCCAGTCACGACTCATATGTCACTGGACCCAGACACGTCTATCAAAACTCTAGGCATTCATTGGAATGCCAGAGAAGACAGCATATTCTATAGCGTAAATGCTTGTAACCAAAAAACAGTCACTAAACGCTCCATTTTGTCTCAAATAGCCAAATTGTTCGATCCTCTGGGCCTGCTAGGTCCCGTTATATTACATGCAAAAATAATTATGCAATCCTTATGGAAAACTGGCGTAGCTTGGGACGAATCGGTTCCAGTCGACTTACACACATCATGGACTGCCTATGTGGAGCAGCTTCCATTAATTGCTGATCTACGTTTTGGTCGTTGTATTACCATCGCTGACTCGACTAACGTTCAAATGCATGGTTTCTGTGATGCCAGCGAAAAGGCGTACGGTGCCTGCCTTTACTTACGATCGGTGGATCAAGATGGCAAGATCCATGTAAAATTAATTTGTTCTAAATCTCGAGTGGCTCCAGTTAGCTCTATTTCATTGCCTCGCCTAGAGCTTTGCGGTGCTCTTTTGCTTGCTCGACTATTCCATACAGTAAAACAAGCACTCTTAATTAACATCGATGAGATTTTTTTGTGGTCTGATTCTACGATAGCCTTGCATTGGCTAAACACTCCCCCGCATCGTTTAAAAACATTTGTCTCAAATCGCGTTGCTGAAATTCAGAGACTAACAAGCACTTGCCATTGGCGTCATGTTGCCTCGCTTGATAACCCCGCGGATCTCGTATCTTGCGGACAACTTCCATCTGAATTCGTCCAAGGAGAGATCTGGCAACAAGGGCCCTCCTGGCTTTGGAAGGAACAAGTATTGTGGCCTAAGACTATTTTAGCTCATATCGATCTGCCTGACTTAAAACCTGATACCTCTTCCACCACGTGCATGAAGCTAGAATTACGCGGTCATGATTTGATTGAGCGATACGAATCATTTGAAAAGGCAACTCGCCTCGTCGCTCACCTACTTCGCTTTATTAATAACTTAAGATGCAAGGAGCCTCAGCGTATCCGCGACCATTTAACTCCTGTAGAAACGAATGCTGCTCGCGATGCCATAATCAAAATGGTCCAGATGGCTTCTTTTGCTACCGAAATAAATTGTTTGAAGAAGGGTATCCCTATCCGCGATAGTAGTAAATTAATTCCCTTAAATCCTTTCCTTGACTCCCATGGTATTCTACGGGTAGGCGGCAGACTTGCTTTGTCGGAGCTACCTGAGGGGCAACGTCATCCAATGTTACTTCCCAGTGATCACCACATCACACGCACTATCATACGTGAAGAACACGTCCGCCTAAATCACGCCGGGACCCAAGCTACTCTGTACTCTTTGCGCCAAGTTTACTGGCCTCTAAATAGTCGTAACATTACCCGGAAAATCATATATAAATGTTTAAAATGTTTTCGAGCCAAACCTAAGCTCGCTGATCACATTATGGGCGATCTACCTTCCTACCGGGTATCCCAATCACGTCCTTTCCTGCACGTTGGAGTCGATTACTGTGGGCCACTATATATGAAAGAACGAAGGCATCGTAATCGTCAAAAACTCAAGGTGTATGTCGCTGTGTATGTATGTATGTCTACGAAAGCGGTTCACCTCGAATTAGTCACCGATCTTACTACGGAAGCATTTATAGCTAGCCTCAAGCGCCTTTTTGCTAGGCGTGGAAAGTCTACCGATATTTATTCAGACAATGGTACCAATTTTGTAGGTGCCAGTCGTGAGCTCAATGAGCTATACGCTTTGCTTCATTCCTCTGAACATAAAACTCCAATGCAGCATTTTATGCATCAGCAAAAAATTAATTGGCATTTTATCCCCCCCAGGGCACCTCATTTTGGAGGGCTCTGGGAGGCCGCAGTTAAATCTTTTAAAAAACATTTTATAAGAACTGTAGGAGATACTCTGTTAACCTACGATCAATTGGAAACGTACATAATCGAAATAGAAGCGATACTAAATTCTCGTCCGATTTCCCCATTATCATCCGATCCTAACGACCTCCTGCCTTTAACACCTGGCCATTTCCTTATTGGTGGTCCACTGACAACTTTTCCGCCGTTTGATTTCACTGACACCAAGTCAAACCGGTTGTCTGCGTGGCAGCATGCCCAACAAATGAAGCAACACTTTTGGAAGCGATGGTACAAGGAATACCTGCATCAGCTCATCATGCGTCCGTCTCACTGCCAAAAATCATCCAATTTAGAAGTCGGTACACTAGTTTTGATTTCAGAAGATAATCTGCCACCGCTTCAATGGCCCGTAGGTCGCATTATTTCAGTTCATCCCGGTCGGGACGGTGTCGTACGAGCAGCGACTATCAAAACTGCCAAAGGAGAATACGAGCGCTGCACCAAGAAGCTGTGCCCGCTGCCATTCGAAGACGACTCCACGGCTCACCAAGATTGAACTAAATAGTTCAAGGAGGGCGGCATGTTTCGTCTCAATCTTTTTCATATAATTCATTTTAAAACATTATTTTTATATTATTTCATTTACATATTTTTTAATTTTTCTCATGCAAACAAAATTTATTATATTTAAGAAAAAATGATAATTTATTACTCTGGGAAATATTTTTAATCTTACTAAGTTATATTTTACAACATTTCGAATTTTTGTCACTAAAATTTCTTATCTTAAGGAACCGATTGTAAATATATTTTAAGCCGATTTTTTATATTGCTAGGGTACACTTGGGAATTTCCAAGCACTTAGCCCTGTTTCCCAGACTTTAACATCCCAATATTACAATTTTCAAAAAGTATTGTTAAAAACATCTGCTCCATAAAAATGGCTGTTGTACAGCCAGTTTTTTCTTGTATAATTGCAATCCTATTTCCTTTCCAAAAAGTTCTCTGTACGGTCAAAATATTACGGCTCTAATCCCTTAAGCCCATCATAAATCATAACTTCCTTTTCCTCAAGTATCCGCATTGCTCACCTCTGACCTCCCTACCTAAACTCCATCGGTCCCAGTTAAATGCCCACCTACAAACCTAGCCAATTACCAATGGCAAGACCCATTATCCCTCTTTCCACTTTCTGGCCCGTAACTGCCCAATAATTTCCTTGCATTTTTCCTTGGTCACTTTTCGCCACTAAAATAACTCCGCCTCCAAAAAACTTCAATTATTTTTAAATATAATTATTTTGTATCAGTAACTCACCAGACTTGTAAAGAGCAGCAAGCTCAGATAAATAAAGTAGCCTAAGATTATTATATCTTTTGGTTTTTATTTCTCGAACCAAACTCGCATTTTTAAGTTAATATTACTCATCGCATCAACCTTATCAAATTGTTGTCATTACTGCGGTAAACTAATCGCGGTACAAAACAGGATAACTCTCGTGTCTTGACCCGAAACTAAATTATCTTCAATCGATACTATTGAATTCTTTAAGCAAGACCACTTATCTCTTCAGCTAAAAATGTCGTATTGTTATTATAAGAACTTTCAATTTTTGGTTCAAGTAATAATTTCTTGATGGAAGATGTTTTCAAAGTAATGAAAAAAAAAACTTTTTTTGAAATAAATTTATATTTTAACATATCTGAAGTAAATGAATGGAGTCCTAAAAAATCACTTTGAAATTTTTTATTTTTAAAATAAAAAAAAAAGTTTTTTTTCAAGCTGAGTAAATTTATATCTTGATTTAAAAATCGCGCCATTCTCGAAACAAGTCGGTAATGTCTTAAACCTACATTTTGCCTATCTCAATCCAAGAGCAAGAAATTCTTAAGCCAAATATGTCAGATTTTGTTTCAAAACAACAAAGGCTTCATCGAAGAATAAAATTCTCAAACGAAGAATTTTTTTTCTCTATTCGAGAAATTCAATTTTTTGGTTCAAAAACTTATTTCTTAAATTAAAACAATTAAAAATTTTAAAACAAGAACCACATTTCGAAGAAAAAATTTTTCTTGAATCGAGATATTTTTTCTATCAGTGTACAAGATGTTCTTTTTTAAACCAATACATCCATTTTTATATGGTTAAATTGTAAATATTTAAGGGTATCATTGAGTATATAATGTTTATTTTCAATTTTTATAAGTAAGCACATTTTTATAATAGCTTCATCGCTATAACATTACAATATATTTTTTATTTTTTATAATATGAATTTCAAGTGGCTTATAATTGTCAAGAACATCATGAAAAATTATGCCCCATTCTATACTGTCATCAACTTCAAGTCCCTGAATCTGATGAGAAAAATTTACGTTTTTCATAGATGTATATAAAAACGCAATTTTATCAATTGAATATTCGTTATTGAGACAAATATAGCAAATTCGACCAAATTTTGCATGTGATTCATCATCATCATCACCACCATCGATTTTTAAGATCATATTAGTTTCATAATTTGTTCCATATATTTTTAATGATTTCGTTACAATGCAATTTGATAATATCAACGGCAAAATATATGCAAAATTTGAATATTCATCAACAGAGCAGACATTTTGTTGATTTGAAATATTACACGATAAACGTGATGAAAATCCACAATTGTCATTAAATAATTGACGTAATTGTTGTTGATTTTTTATTCCTAAAGTGTGTGCCGGATTTACTCTCGAGTTAGTGGCTTTAGAAATTTTTTTCAATTTTTTATGGTATCCTTCATAGCGCATTGAAGAATAGTATTTCAAGGGCCCAAGAACTTTCATCAGTCGACTGTAGTGTATAAGATTATGAAATTTAAATACTAAAGGTTTGTTAAAAATTTTCATATATAAAAAATGATGTTGAGAAACAAGTTTTTGTAGTTTTGAGATTTGACTCGGAATGTAATAGTAGCTATCAACAATAGATATTATTTGCCTTAGTAATGCGTATAGTTTCCATTCTCTATTTTCTTGAGGAATAAGACCTCCTACGTAACAACCGAGATATTTAATTAATGTTTTCATTTCAGATGCGGATATTATAAGTGAACCTTTTTTCAAAGCAGCAATTTTTATTTCAGGAGGAATATTTAACCCATAAGAGGAACCGTGATCAAATTTTTTTATTGTAAAATTTAAAGTATCAATCGAAAAATATTTATGAATTTTAATTAAATTATACAGTATTTTTGGAATAACGTATCGACAAACACCTTCATACAAATCATGCATGCAATCAACTGAAACGTTATCAATAATATGGTAATTTTTTAAATCATTAAACACACATTCTTCGGTAACTCCATGTGATTTTTCGCGTGAATGATTTTTATAATTAATTTTTTTTCTAAGTAAATTTTTATTTTCTGACACTTGTTTGCTACGAGTAATTTTATTTGCCAAGCATATGCGACACGCTGTATTATGCCGGAAATTAGTTGTAAATCCTAATAGCTCGTGCTGTCCTAAGTTGTCCCCAAAAACTGAAAACAACGCGAAATAAATAGTTATTTTTTTTTATTTACATTGATAACTAAGCCATTTTGCTCTAATTCAGCTAGTTGTTTTTTAATATGAGCAAAAATTTTACGGTTTGATAAATTTTTATAGTCTTTGCTATTATGCAGCTGGGCAAGAAAAATATTATTAAGAAGACTAGAATATTCTTTTGGCAGACAAGGCATAGATATATAAACTGCACCAAGCTTATGTAAACCTCGATGAGATCCTAAAACGTTGTTAATTTCGAAGTCATCAAAATATAATAATAATGGTAATACAATTTTACCCGAAAATTTAGTTTTTATATTTTTCCAAAGATCACCTTGTAGAAGTGAGTTAACACGTTTGCTGCACTTTATTGTCTCTATATAATCTGTTATAATCTTAAAAATATTTGGAAGAGACAAAAATCTTTCTAAAACCAATTTAACAGGTATCGATTCAATTTTTAATGGTTTACTTCGTAGACTGCGCACTTTATTTATTTTTCTCGAATGTAAAACATTTGTTATGATGAGCGAACGGGGTGGTATTGGGAACCTTAGAATGGGCGTGGCTTAGATATTAGTCATCTGGTGGCCAAAAAATAAACTAACCAAAGTAGGCTACTCTGAATTTTTACTATACATAATCAACTGGCTTATTTATGTTTTGATAATTTATTTAAATCATTATAACTGTTAAAGATTAATACAATAAATAATGCGGGTGTCAATTCAAGACATTTGTTGATTTGTTAGTAGAACACCTCAAAATAATAATTTTACCGGTGATGGAAATATAATAAATCACGGACACTTGTTGAACTTTGGTAAAGTTAGTGAAAACAATAATTGTTTAAAAATTATTACTTTTTACGAGTGTGAATGTAGCAGACATCAGATAAATTAAAAATCATAAATAAATAGAATAACTAATTTAAAAATTAATATTTATAAAAATGCACTTATTAATTTCAAAATGTTTTAAATGCGTATTTTAAAAAAATTTTATTTTATTAATTATTTATTCTATTTATTAATAATTTTAAATTTGTCTGATGTTTACCGCATTCACACTCATTACTTTTTGTCTTCAATGATCAAGTATTCGAGATGATCCGGATAAGATAAATGTTCAAGTTCTCAAAAGTGGAAGGATCGTGGGTATGAGTTTTTCTTGTTAAGTTGGTTTGATGGTTCATACAAGCACGTGGCAGCAATACTATATTATTTACGTCAGCAATCATCGAAACGGTCGAATTTATCTTCTTGATCCATTTTATTTTTCAAAGTAACCACGTTTGCAATTTTTTGATGAACATTGAAAAATGTACACTGTCATATTTAGAATCACGACTTTTACAACCATACAAACAATATATATTACATTTACTTATTTTTGATGGAAATTTCATGTTTATAAATTCGAAATTTTTTTTTAATTGAACGAAAACAATTTTTTAATTCATAGGAACACAATAATTATAGAGACAATTAAGTATTTATTATTTGTATTAGCTGATAGACGTGTAGACACATGTAAACATTCATGATTTAGCCTACTTTGAGTAGTTATAACTTTAGCCACCAGTTGGCGTATCAGAATTCTAAGTTTCCCAATATAATTTTTAGAAGCTTTAAAAATGTTTAGTGTCAGGTGCTCTGTCTTAAAATGGGAAAAAGTATTCTGTGCTACTTGTGATATTGAATCCATATGTTCACGGTCCAAAGAACAATTTATTTGATTGAATGTGTCAGATAGTAGAGAATTATTTAAATTAGCTACGTCATTGATCAGCTCTTGGGCCATACATCGCGATATTTCTAATTTACTGTGCCATTTCATTGCGAATGTATTTACATTATTAAATGCTTTATTGCCGTAATCAAGTAAGGTATCATTGTCTATAGAACTTTTTGTTATCTGACCACTAAAATTATTCACTGTTTCTGTTTGAATTGCCACAGAATTATTAAGAAAACAATGTGGTGTATCTAATTGATTTTTTTGAGAATCTTTTTGTGTTATTTTATTAGACAAAAATGATCTTTTATTTTGTAAAATTAGATTATGAGGTTCATATTCATCTTCTATATCAATTAAACAACAAGTAGTATCAATTGAGGAACTACTACAATCAATTGATTCAGATTGTTTTGGTAATGATTCGTCAAGTTTTAATTTTTTTAAAGGAGTGATTTCGGTCAATTCATCAATAGATTTGTTTAAAAAAACAGGAACGTTATTAAATGAGTTTACTCGTAAGACTGAACTATTAGGAGATATTTTTGAATCCAAATATTTCGTATTTAAATGTTTCATATAGCTATAAATATTTTCGAAACTACTATAGCAATGACAACAATTACATTGTTGTTGTTTTTGTAATTTATGATCGATTTTAATATGAGTCTTTAAGTCAGAAAAATCTAAATATTTGTGACAGAAAGGGCATGCGTGGGCCATACTAATCCTAAAATAATTAAATATGATCTAGAAATATGGAAAAGAAATCAATTAAACAGATAATAATTAATTTTTATCGATCGTACAATCAAGTTAATATATCAAAAAAGTTTGGAAAATCCAAAAATGCATGCCTTGAGCATTTATGTGAATGATACTCAAGTGAGTTAAAAGTTTATTATACATACAACAATTTTTCTTTGAAAACCGTTACATTATTTTGAATTTTAACATATTTTTTTGTATTGACTGTTAATTAAAAACAATTAGATTATAAGTTTTTAAATAGCCCGCCATTTTACCTAAGAAACGCCAGCTGCTAATATGTATACTTTAGTATAGGTATATTCCGTGCCATCTATCGATACTATCGAAAAATAATCGATACATAGAAATCGATAAGTAAACAAAAATACAAAAAATAATCTTGGCTATGTTCACTGTTGAATTAAATGTATATTTAAAAAAAATAAGTAATATGGCTGCTCAAAGGGTAGAAATTGTCGTGTGATGCCTATTTAAAAAAATGTTAATTATAACTAAACCATATAATATTTAGCTGCCATTTTCAAAAGGGGCCTTCGCATTAACTATACGAAGATGTTAAAAAAAAATTAAGTTGAAAAATTGTATTTTTCGGAAGTTATAGTGTTTACTAGCCCATGACTCCTGAGTAATTTAACGCTATAAGTCACTAAAAACAGAAAATTTATAGAAAAATCGTAATAAGTCGACGTAAAAATGTATAAAGTCTGTTGTTCAATCATTTTTCTTTATAACAATATATTTTTTTTGTTCCATTTAAGTGTATTCATAAATTTAGAAACAATTTAATACGACGAAATCGAGATTTTCATTTTCAGGCGAGTATAGAGCATAGCCTCAGCGCTTCGCGCTCAAGGCATGCAATAATATTGGAGTATTGCAAATTATTTTTTTTATGAGACTTATTTGAAGAATAAAGTAGTAAACAAATTTTTTGGGAAAACTTTGATTAGTATATCAATTAATTAATAAATTGCAATTATAAAATAAAAAGAAACATTTAAGCATTGAACAGTATACGCTATTCGAGAAAAATACTATTAATCTTTTGTTATTTTTCTCAAAATAATTCTATTGTAATCACATTAATGATCTTAATATATGTGAACTATTCCAATAACATATGCATTCAACACGTTTTCAAGATTTTTAGTAGAACATAAAATAATATTAAGTAAATATTTTAACATGAGAAACTTCACTCCTTTAAATCGCTATATCAAAGATATTCAAAAATTTTAACCAGAATCAAGAAAGTTATTAGATAATTAAAAAAAATTTCATCATACTAAACAAAAAAAAATTCAATAAAATAATTGCTTTGTGATTAATTCAGGTAATTACCGGCTTGGTAATGAAGTCATTATTTGAATATTGACATAGAAATTAGTCAATTATTCACGTTGAATTGTCATCATTAAATGACCTTTGCAACTTTTTCATCAATCTCATTACATGTGACTCTTGATAATCTTGTTTAGTTGTAAAATTGTATAAAACTTGTTGTATTATATTCCATATATAACGGCTTGCTTTAGGGTGGTTAATATCAAAAACGAAGTAAGATTTAAAACAAGCGTCAATAGCTTGTATACCTTCAACAGGATACTTAATCGAATCCACACACAGATACAATGCCTTGATGTAGGAAACAGCTTACCCAATTGCAATAATGTGCGGAGGTAAAAATTTATTACCTGAAGCTTTCTTGATATCTTCATGCGCTTTAGCAATCGAACTTTCGTCCTGAAAAACGTATTCTTTTTAATAACGTCAAAACGAAACAATATTTTTTATTTTAATATCGAAAATCTTTAAATTATTTATGTAACAAAATAAAATAACTTTATTTATTGAGAGCTCTTTGAATGTTTTTTCATAATAAATTAAAAATTATACTTACTTTTACAATAATTACAAGACTGTTTTTTGTAATTTGAGTTGAACATTTTGGAGATTTTGATCCATTAGTTTTCGACAATTTAACTTTCGGAGCAATAAGATAAGGGATCAATAATAACTGAGCAACAACTCGAGAATCTAGGTATGGAATCAATTACTATAACGTTTGAAACTAAAGAAATAAATTTAAAGCTAATAACTCTGTATAAATAAAATATGAAAAATGTTATACTCTTTGATGATGACTCCAACTCAATGACTTCACACAAAGTCTTGACGTAGTCGTTTTTTGGTGGTGTCGTTAAATCCCGGATATTTTTTATAAATTTATCCCATTTACTTATTGGATTTCCAGTGATTAGACCTAAGTTATTAAAGTCTTCAAGAATTAATTTGATGCCAACTGCAGGATATTTTAAAACGGGCCATGCAGTGATAATATCGGCTACTCCGGAGTTGCTTTTTTTTATCCAATCCGAACGGTAGTTAGCTGTAATATTCCAATGTGTAATGAGATCTTCATTCGGGTACTCGAATTCCTCTAACCACTTTACGCTATCTTGCGCGCTCAAGTTTTGCTCTGAAAAAAATAATTTGTTTCAAATTATTATAAAACAATTAGGGAAGGGGGCGGGAGGGGGCAAAACGGGGTACCTAAGGAAATGCTAAGTTTTTGAGGACTAAAATACGCTAAATCTTTTTTTTTTAATGATATTCAAGATAAATAGATAAAATTTTTAGCTGCCGTTAAAAAATAAAATTTTCTTTTCTGGCGGGCAAAATGGGGTACCCTTTAAAAACGTTGAAAAAAAAAAAATTTTTGAAAGTTGATCAAATTTCATTAAACTAAATTTTTTTTTAATGTAAAATACATAAAGAAAAATTACATTTCACATCATTGGTGGATACGAAGGCAGATAAAATTTTTTTTGTGGGACAGAGAGGCCCCCCTCCAAAAAATGATAAATATTTTTTTTTTCAATTGAATTGTTATCAATTAAAAATTAAATTATTATTTTCGAATCTTTTTAGTGGCCAAATTTGCCCCAACTACAGAAAATTAGCCGAAAAAAGAAATAACATATTAATTTTTTTTTTTAATTTGCCGAAAAAAATATAAAAGAATCACTTTTTCAGAACTTTTAGCTGGTCCATTTAGCCCAAGGTGTTATGAGTAGGGCTAAAAATGCGCAAATATATCGGATATACAGTAATTAGACAAAAAAAAATTTTTTTTTTTATAAAATTTTAGGGGTACCCCGTTTTGCCTACCCTACCCCGTTCCCCCCCCCCCTCCCCTAATTAATTGAAGAAATTTTTTTTTAAATTAAATTAGAATGTGTATGTAAAATATATATTACCATCAAGTTTTGGAATCTTAGCAGTATTTTCGTCTGATAACGGATCTCTTAATTTTTTTTGACAGCGTCCTGAATACTTACGACATTCATATTTTGAATTTTTGAACTTGTCAACGATTTTCCCGCGAGGAGGATGATATACGTTATCACGAGATTCTTTTTTTAATATTCGTGGAATATAATAGGTAGCTAAATCTTCACTGGGAAAAATTTTTATGATATTTTTCGCAATAGTCTCATAGTGCGGACTTTCCCAGTCTTCAGTAATTATCAGCAAATTGTAAGCAATTACGTCTACAATGCAATTTGATTGTGAATCATCAATTCCAACATCAGGCTTATAATTATTAACTAAATAATTTGTTGTATAATTTGAGCGAAGAATTTTTTCGATTTCAGATACAGATATTCTGCTAAACAAACAGCTTTTCTGAGCATAAATATCTGTCAAAACTTCAGGAACTACATTTCCTTCATAAGATACTACTGATAAACCATCTTCGTCGTTTTCTCCAAAGTTGTCATTCTATAAAATTAATAATTTTCAAAATTGAACTAAATTTTTGGTGTGCAATAAATAGTTAATATTTTAGGATATTTATTTACCACATTAAAGGAAAATATTATTATAATGATAAATTAAAAAACTATTTGTATTACTCACGTTAGATATTATTTCTTTTAATTTGGTCTTCAATATAATTCTATGCTCTGGATTGGGGACATAATTATTTATTAGATTATCACTTAATCTAAACAATTTTTTTTTTATCAACCCCGTAATCTATACATGAAATTTAAAATCAATAAAGAGTAATTTAATATAATAAATTTTATTTGAACAACATTAATAAAATATTGAGTAGTTTAGATAGATCTACATACCTTCAAAAACTTCAGAATATTCATCCAAACCACACGAAACTAAAAAATCTTTGACATAATTATCTGCCATTGTGATAAATTTTTTGTTAATAACAAATGATGATACTAAATCAGTCTTAATTCATATATAAAACAATCGCATAAATTAAACAAACGAATATCACAGAATATACACACACACATATACACAGAAAAAAAAATTTATCGACTAGAGATCATTCTTTTTTATCAAAGAAATTGTTTGGTAGACAGAAGGTAAACGAGATATTTCTCAGATAAAGTAAAATAATTTTTTTACTTAAAAAGAAAAATTCCTAAAACTATACTTTTTTCACACTCGATTCAATAGTAGCATCACTTATTTTTAAAATTTACATATCTTGATATAATAAACACTTTTCTTGAATAAAATGTTTTACTTTCGTAAACCAAGGCTATTACAGTCTTACGTCAAGAAAGTTTTGTTTTGGAGTTCCTCACATGTCAATAAATTGTAACGTTACATTCTGCAAGGGTTACATTTATTCCGAGGGCTCGAGGAAAGAGTCCAGTATCGTGACGATATTCTGGGTACCGAGAGGGAGTATGAATTAGAGTACGAATTATGAGTTTGTATAGTGTAAATGATGAGTATCTGGCAAGTGCGAATACAAGTATGTCTGGAGCTAAATATTAAGTATATGTGGGTATTAGGGTATTTAAGAAAAAAAAGAACTTACTTTTTTTTATGGTACCCAAAAATTGAAAGTATACCTCAAAATAACAATTTTGGTACCTGTTCAGTCACGAGCTTAGACAATTTGAAAAGCTTCGTGCATTTCCGCTACAGCCGTGAGTTGCCGAACTCGCTACTGACTGATAGTCAGTATAATGTCGGATCACTCGCTATTTGGGCCCGGTACATACAAATTCTAGCTCATGGCCGAGTCAAGTTGGCATGAGAGCTCCGCTCCCAGCCGACCAATCAGGAAATTCGCTTTACACATCGAAGCTGCCACGTCACCACCAAGCGGCCACGTCGTCTCCAACTACATTTTCTCTTTGTCTTTTCGCTCCTGAATTCAAGAGTACAACCTCGTACTCTAAAACCGCTCCGCTATACTATAATAATTGTTAGTTGCATTTGCTATCTCGTATACGTTTTATTGCATTCGCTTTTTCATATTATCTTCTCACAGTTTTAAGTGTAAATAGTGTTAATAAATACATAATTTATTTGGTATAATAATTTGTGTAATTTTTTAGTTGTTAAGATTACATCACACCTAAACCAGATCCTTTTTGCGCATTCGCTCACTTTACAAAATGGTCCTTCGAGCCGGATCTGGTGTGGGTTTAACAATTAAAAAATTATCAACTTAAAATCGTAAAAAAAATTGTGAGAAAAAGTGGTGTGAGTGATCCATAAGTGATAGAGAAAATCGCTAAGTGCCATGGGCATTGCTGAGCACTACTAGAGTGCTGCCTGTGGTGATCAATTTACACACCGGTGTAAAAAAGACATTTAGCTAAATTGGATCTAAAACTTAGCGTCGGTTCCACGTGTATCTCTCCATTTTGTATGCCACGTATATTCAAGATGGCCGCTAGAATAGTCGCTTTGCAAATGACTCGCATCTACACGATGCGCAACATGGCTACCCGCTAACAAAGACACGCTATACTGACGACATCGCTGAAGGCGCAAATGAACTCGCTGAGGCAATTCAAGTTGCTCTCGACTCAAAAAAATATGTGTGCCGCAGGATGTTTTTTCGCTTGCCAAGTGGGCAAGTAATTCAACTGAATTACTCTCGCAAGTCGCTCCAATTGAAACCCAAGAAGATACACCATGAACACTTGGGAATACTACGCTATCACCGTTGCTTCTTCAAGACTGGAATTTATTTCGAGATGAACTACATCAGATCTCGAAGATTCAGATACCTCGCTGGAATCATGTAAAAAATGGTGTATCAATTGATAACATGGATTCTCTGACGCTTCACAACTCGCTATGGCTGCTGTCGTCTACTTAAACGTTACTGACGCTACTGGATGCTCCAATATTTCGCTAGTGTGTGCCAAATTACAAGTTGCACCACTGAAACCAATTTCTATACCAAGAATGGAGCTTAATGCCGCTGTTTTACTCGCTCAACTGGTACTCTACGTCAAGAAAATCTTGAAGCTTGAAAATGCATCAATTTTCAGGTGGATAGACGCCGCTGTATCCTTAACGGGGATACGAAACAATCCAGGTAGATGAAGAGTCTACATTCGCAACAGAGTTACCAAGATTCAAGAATCGCTACCAAAGGTCGACTGGAATTGTGTCCCGGGAAACTTAACCCAGCTGAGTTCGCTTCAAGAGGTTTATCAGCAGCCAAATTAGAACAGCATTCGCTATAGTGGACGGGATCTAAGTGGCTCAGTAAATCAAAAGAAAACTGGCCATCTTTTGACATCCCTTCGCAGACGGTATCACATCTTGAAGAACGTCCAGGTCTGGTTTTTACCATCTTTCAGACAGATTCACACCCGCTATACACGCTACTTGATAAATTCTCTAAGTTGTCACCGTTACTTCGCTCGCTTGGAATCTGTCTACGTGCCATCGCTGAATTTAAAGAAGTGCCACAGTCCACACTGGCCACACCGCTTGCTACAGTTGACCTGGAACTCGCAAAGACTTTGCTGATATAGTAGATACAAAGTCAGTACTATTCGCAAGAGCTGAAACTATTGAAAGATGTTGATTCTCTACAATGAAATCATCGTCTCGCTAAATTGATTCCCTACGTCTACTACAACAGAGTACTCAGAGTCGGTAGTCGATTGGAGAATTCGCTACTGGATGATGAACAAAAAAATCCAGTAATACTGCTGATAACATCTAATGGGGAACTCAATGGACTCTCGCTGTTTTATGGAGATCTGTCTGGATAGAAGGTGGCGAGTTCCAGGCAGATCTTACATCCTTCGCTGCGCTCGCTACATGTATTGAAATTGTCAATTATTCTACTGACGCTTTCGTCGCAGCAGTTAGAAGATGTACCACGGAGAGGCGCCTGCAGTACCCTATACTCGGACTGTGGTACAATTTTTATAGGAGCAGACGCTACGCTAAGAAAAGAATTCGCAAGAGGATCGAGACAGCTAAGGGAACTTCAGTTTTTACTCGCTACAGATGGCACAGACTTGAAGTTCAATACGCAAAGTGCTCCCCATTTTGGTGACAAACGGGAAGCAGCCGCGAAGTCAATTAAGTTCTGGTTTACACGAACTATTGGTTAATCGCTATTGACTTACGTCCAACTCGCTACAGTTGATACAGATTCGCTATCCGAAGATCCTGCAGATTCAGCCGCTAACTTCTGAACTGTGTGTGCTATCAGTTCACTCTCTAGACGACAATCCTGTCGACACCGTCGCCAGCGCTGGGGAGAATGTTCAGTCACGAGCTTAGACAATTTGAAAAGCTTCGTGCATTTCCGCTACAGCCGTGAGTTGCCGAACTCGCTACTGACTGATAGTCAGTATAATCTCGGATCACTCGCTATTTGGGCCCGGTACATACAAATTCTAGCTCATGGCCGAGTCAAGTTGGCATGAGAGCCCCGCTCCCAGCCGACCAATCAGGAAATTCGCTTTACACATCGAAGCTGCCACGTCACCACCAAGCGGCCACGTCATCTCCAACTACATTTTCTCTTTGTCTTTTCGCTCCTGAATTCAAGAGTACAACCTCGTACTCTAAAACCGCTCCGCTATACTATAATAATTGTTAGTTGCATTTGCTATCTCGTATACGTTTTATTGCATTCGCTTTTTCATATTATCTTCTCACAGTTTTAAGTGTAAATAGTGTTAATAAATACATAATTTATTTGGTATAATAATTTGTGTAATTTTTTAGTTGTTAAAATTACATCACACCTAAACCAGATCCTTTTTGCGCATTCGCTCACTTTACAGTACCAATCCAAGCTCTTAATAATAATATTAAAGCTTGCCTCAATCCATTTTTCTATTTTCCATTTAAATAACACGGGAAATTTTTTTTTTTTTTAATTTTCTAGCTCACAAACTAAACAACAGATTTTACTGCACGATAATTATTTTCGTAGGAAATTGAACGCTCTACAAAAAAAATTTCTTGTCATTTTTTTATAAATCCAACTATTCAAAAGTTATTTGAGCTCAAAGTCAAATTTATAGTAAATTTTGAGATATTTTTACTTTTTCGGCGAAACTATCCGTCCTATCACAAAACGTTATAGAAATTTTTTTGTACGTAATTTCATCCCTTACAAATTATTACGGATCAAATTTTTCGAAATTCTGCATTGTTTTCTAGTTATTTTCATTTTAATGTCAGCTTTTAAAAAAATAATTTTCTGATTGATTTTAGGAGCTTGATATTGAAATGAAAATAACTAGCAAGTTCTGCGAAATTTCGAAAAACTTGATTCGTAATAATTTGTAAGGAATGAAATTATGTACAAAAAAGTTTCTATAACATTTTGTGATAGGGCTATTAGTTTTGCCGGAAAAGTAAAAAGATCTCAAAATTTACTATAAATTTGACTTTGAACTCAAATAACTTTTGAACAGTTGGATTTATAAAAAATTGACGAGAAACTTTTTTGTAGTGTTCAATTTCCTAGAAAAATAATTATTATGCAGTAAAATCCGTTGTTTGGTTTTTGAGCTAAAAAAAAAATAAAAATTTTTTTTCCCGTGTTATTTAAATGGAAAATACAAAAATGGATTGAGACAAACCTTTATGTTATTATCAAGAGCTCGGAATGGTACCAAAATTTTTATTTTCAGGAAAAAAAAATTTTTTTGGCGCAAGAAATATTTTGTATAATGAATTGAAGACAAAAATTTTTCTTGGCTCAAGAATTTTTTTCTCGCCTAAAAAATTTTTTTCTTATTCCAAGAAAATTTTTTCTCACAATAACAAAATTTTTGTTTTCACTTTATAATACAAAAAATTTCTTGGATCAATCAAACATTTTCTTAGAACACGAAACATTTTTTGCGCGAAGAAATCTTTTTTTTCTGTGTAGATCATAATTTAAAAATATTCTTGACTTAATAAAATAGAAGTATACAATCAAGAAATATTTTTTTCGAGTATGGAAAACCCGATTCTCGAGCCGAAAAAAATAGTAAATGTTTTTTTTTTTTTTTGAATAATTAAAATAAAATATTTTATAAAATTTCACAAAGTACGATTATTAAAAAATTCAAAGGTAAAAAAATTTTTGTTTATTAAATACAAAAATTATGTGATATGAACTTTTTTTGATTTAGTAGTCCTACACTAAAAAAAAAGAGTTATTTGATCCGACTAAGATTTATTTATCTATTTATGAAAAAAAAAATTATCCAATTGCTGAAAGTAAGTGTTATAGTTGAACCATGTGCTTCAAATATATGTTAAGTATCTCCAAATTTTACGTTATTCATCACAAATTTAACATCTTTACCACAGATATACACTCTAAAAAATTTGCCGAGCGAATGCGGAGTGAATACGTCCCAGAGAGGAAAGAACGACGAGCTCAGGCTTGGCCTAAGTATGTAGAACTTTCGGCCAAGCTTGTATGCCAGCCTTGGCCCAGCCTTAGTAGAAGTCTGGAATGATAACACAGGGCCAGTCCTGGTTGCTAGACCTGGCCCATACATCGAGGAAACAAATAAATGTAATTAAAATGAAAAATTTATTGTTATTAACCTCGTAGAGCTCACGATCATTAACGTTTAAACTATCTAAGAGAGGTAAATTATTGTGAAAAAAACTCGGTAAAAATTCTGCTGGGCTCTGAGCGTGAACTGCCGTCATTCTGATTGCTGGTTCCAAACAATAGTTTATGGACAAACCTACTAATGTTGAACTGATATATTTATATGATCTACTTATGAAGCCATAAGTATCGCCAAACTTGGGTAATCCTACTTTGGCCCAAGAATCGAGTTGCCATTGAATGGCCAAGGCTAGGTTACCTTGTCTTGGCCAAAGCCCGAGTAATCATTGTAACGACCAGGACTGAGTATCCAATCTTAAGCCAAGCATGGGCCAATATAGATGTGCCAAAGCTAGGTTCCCTAGTGCTGGGCTAAGTAGGACCCCGTTGTTCAACTCTGGCAGCCCTTGAATGGGACGGAACGAATGACTTTTTATTTATTTAAACCCTTCGGAGTGAAATTTCCTCCAAAGGCGAGTTTATTCTACTATTGAAACTCCAAACCTACCCGGGTAAAAAAAATTATATATAATTCAATATAATCATATATAATTCTATATGATTATATATGATTTATATAGAATTATATATGATTCATATAGAATTATATATAATTATACAGAATTATATATAATTATATATAACGATGAGAGAAAATCTCAACTGATTATATATAATTATATATAATTATATACAACTATATATAATTTTACAAGATTATATACAATTATATAGAACGCTAAGATAAATCTCAGATGATTATATATAATTATATATAGTTACATACAATTATATATAATTGCATACAATTATATATAATTGCATATAATTATATATGATCATCTGTCATTTTTTTTAGCGTTATAAATAATTATATATAAAAACATATAATTCTATATGAATCATATATAATTCTATACAAAAATAGAAAATAGAGAAAAATAACTTGGGAGTGAAGATATATATGTAAATATGGTTGTTTAAAAAAAAAAAAATATTTGGTTTTTTAATTTTCTAGCTCACAAACCAATCAACGGATTTTTATGCACCATAAATGATTTCGTAGGAAATTGAACGCTCTACAGAAAAAGTCTCTTATCATTTTTTGATAAATACCACTGTTAAAAAGTTATTTAAGCTTCAAGTCAAATTTATAGCAAATTTTGAGATTTTTTTACTTTTCCGGTGGATATAACGGTCTTATCAAAAAATATCGTAGGATTCGTTTTGTAGATAATTTTATTCCTTACAAATTATTACGAACAAAGTTTTTCGAAATTCACCGGAAAAGTAAAAAAATCTCTAAATTTGCTATAAATTTGACTTGAAGATTAAATAACTGTTGAACAGTGGGATTTATCAAAAAATTATGTGTGACTTTTTTTGTAGAGCGTTCAATTTCCTACGAAAACAGTTATTGTGCATAAAAATCCGTTGATTGCTTTGTGAGCTAAAAAATTAAAAAAAAAAATTTTTTTTTTCCGTGTTATTTAAACGGAAAATAGAAAAATTGATTGAGACAAACCTTAATACCATTAGGAGCCTGGAGTGGTACCAAAATTTTCATTTTTATTTATACTTTTAATTTTTGGATACCACAAAAAAAAAATTTGTTTTTTTTTTTAACCTCTTATGAGCTCAAAAGTTACTTTATATTACTAAAAAAATTCTCACTAAATTTCAGCCAAAGATCTTTTAAATTGAGTTATCACAAATAGGGGCCCCCTTTTCCATTTAAAGTACACGCGAAAACTTTTCATTTTAATTTTTCGTTATTAAGAGTGTGAAAAAAATTTTTTTTTAAATTCAACCTGGTATCATTTTGTATAAAATCAATTCTCTACAAAAAAGTGATTATGCATTATGTACGTCAAACAAACTGGAATAAGGCACGGGGCTTCAAAGATCGACAGAAATTTAGTCTCCTCAAATTATTTTTTGTTATTGTTAATTTTTATTCGATCAAAAAAAATTTTTTCAAATAATGACAAGCACAGTCTTGTAGGAAATTTAATTTCCTACAAAAAGTATTTGATATCATACATACGTTAAATGAATGAAAAAAAAGCTACAGAGATTTAAATGTCAACGAAAAAACAAGTTTAAAAAATATCAATTTTCTGAACTTAAATATCAACGAAAAGTGAACTTGCTTTTTCATTGATATTTCAAACCCTTTAACTTTTTTCGCATTCATTTGACATATATATAATACCGGATACTTTTTGTAGAAAATTAAATTCGCTACAAGACCGTGCTTGTCATTATTTGAAAACAAAATTTCGATAGAATTAAAATAAAAAACAACAAAAAATAATTTAATACTGAGGAAACTACATTTTTGTCGATGTTTGTCGTCCCGTAACTTTTTCCCAGTTTGTTTGATGTACAAATTGCATCAGCACTTTTTGTAGAGAATTTTATTTCCTACGAAATTATACCAGGCAGAATTAAAAAAAAAATTTTTTATAGTCTTAATAACTAAAAACTAAACTGAAAAATTTTCGTGTGTATTTTAAATGGGAAAGGGGTCCCCCTTTGTGATAGTTCAAGTCTAAAGATATCTGGCTAAAATTAGGTGAAGTTTTTTTTTACAATATAAAGTAACTTTTGGGCTCATAAGAGTTTAAAAAAAAAGTATTTGTTTTTTTTTGGGACACCCCAATATATATGTATGTAGGAGAGGGAAGTCACCGGTGCTATAAGCAGCAGTGGAAGTAGTTTGGAGCTCGCCACGAGATCGCGCCCACCACTTGTAGTGTGTCTCTAGTAAGAAACTTATTTCAGAACTGTTAAATTCGAAATTTGAGACTATTCTGGCCCGGGTACGTCTCCGTTATTTGGCAGAGTGTCAAGTACCTTTTTTGATGGTAATATAGTACATTCTATATTACATAATGACAAAAATATTTATTATCAATGTTTCCATAAATAATTTTTCTTAGAAATTAAACTTGGACTTAAAAAAAAAATGATTTAAATAAAAAGCGTAGAGCCTCTACTATACAAAAATTCACAATTTATTTAACAAATTGCATAGAAATTCAATTATATATAGTTCTACATAATTATATATAGTTATATATAATTATATATAGTTATATATAATTATATATAGTTATATGTAATTATATATAATTATATAGGGCCATTTTTTACCCGGGTATGCAGTAGGGTGTCCGTTATTTACCAAATTAGATTTTTTTACTTGGCCATGATTAAAATCATTTTTTCTCGCCTCCGGGCGGAAAGCGTCAACTTTCGTCGCGCTATGCAAAACGAAGTTGCCGCTTTCCGCCTCCGTCGACGCGAAAAATAGTATACACACCACGGGAAGTAAATAAGAAAGCCTCAGATCACATGTTTGTTGACCTCGGCTTCGCCTCGGCCAACAATTACATGTGATCTGAGACATTTCTTATTTTACTTCCCTAGGTGTGTAATATACTAATTTGTGATCCATAAATAATAAAAAAAAAAAATAAAAAAGTTTATTCCAGCGCCGTTTAACCCTGCCCAAGTAATGATACATTCTCAATTTTAGTACAATGAGAAAAATTTGATTACTTGCTTAAAAATAAGTGCACAGCAATGACTAATACATGGTTTTGTAGGAAATTTCCCGCTCTTCAAAAAAGGTCTCTTATGTTTTTTTCGTGAATCCAATTGTTTAAAAGATATTGAATCTCAAAGTTGATAGATTTAAAAAAAAATGTTTTTCGATTAAAATTCTATAACTCTTCAGCAAACGGATATTTACTGGAGCTTTCAACAGTTTGATGCCGAAAATTTACCGCTCTGTAAAAAAGGTCTCCTTGATTTTTTTGATAAACTCAACCGTTTGAGAGACATTTGAACTCGAAATAAAAGAAATTTTTTATATCATCAGAGCAAAATTTTGGGTTTGTTTGTGAAATTTTTCTTTCAATTTAAAGCTTAAATATCTCTTAAACGGTTGAGTTTATCAAAAACATCAAAGATACTTTTTTTTGTAGAGCAGTAAAGTTCCGACAAAAGACTGTTCAAAGCTTAAGTAAATATCCGTTTTCTGAAGAGTTATAGAATTTTAATTGAAAAACATTATTATATAAATCTATCAACTTTGAGATTCAATATCACTTAAATGGTTGGATTTACATAAGAAGTGTAAGAAACCTTTTTTAAAGAGCGATAAATTTCCTACAAGATAATTTATAGCCCTCAATTTTATGTCTGGGTGTTGGAGAGTTATCAAATTTCAAACGAAAACGCCAATTTTTTTAAACAAATCAAACTTTGACCTTCAATATCTTTTAAACATTTGGATTCACGAAAAAAACTTAAGAGACCCTTTTTGAAGAGCGGGAAATTTCCTACAAAACCATGTAGTAGTCATTGCTGTTCACTTATTTTTAAGCAAGTAATAAAATTTTTCTCATTGTACTAAAATTGAGAATGTATCATTACTTAGGCAGGGTTAAACGGCACTAGAATAAACTTTTTTATTTTTGTTTTATTATTTTTGGATCACAAATAAATGATTTCTATCATGGCCAAGTAAAAAAATCTAATATATATTTCAATCAAATAATAAAATTATTTGAATTCTGTCATAATTAATTTTTATGAAATATATTTATTTGTCATTCAAAAATATTCTAAAAAAAGTCACAAATAAATTTATTTATTTGGAATAAATATTTATTTTTTTCAGTGTATTGAAAAAATAAATTTTCGTGAAGAATAAATACCCTTGATCAGCCAAGAAATTATTAGTTTTTTAATTTCAAACAGTATTTATTGCTTATATTCAACAACGTAATTTATGAAAAACTCGTGTTAATCTTAAGATTGTTGTTATAAAAAAGTTTTAAAACCTTCTAATTAAATTATTAAATACTCTTTTATTATTTCGAAACTATAATATAACTATAATAAAGAGGATTTCCTGTTGCAACCTTCATACAACAATGAATGCCTTAAATACTTTTAAGCAAGGAAACTAATTTTTTGACAACAATATTGGTACAAGATTACAAATACTTGATTCAAGAATAATAAATACTTGTTTCAAGAATGCAAATTCTCTGATCAAAAGCAAAACTTTCGGTTGGAGAATTTTAAGATATTTCATTCAAGATTTTTAGTGTAAATTTCAGAAATAATTTACCAAGTTGGGAAAACAGAATGACTTGAAACAAAACTGTCATTTTGTGAAAGAATACTTTTTTGGTTTAGAATGATATTTTTTATCAATTTATGCTATGCATCCTGATTTTTCGTTTTTTTTCATGCTCATTAGTAAGTTCATTATGCATTAAAGATACCAAACGATTATTTATTTGTGGCCAGATTTTGATTTTGCTGAACAAAAAATTATATTTTGCATTAAACTAAATGAGTCTCCAGATAATAATACGAAGTTATGAAGTTCATTTTGTTACATCTTTGAATAAAGAATTCACTTATATGCATCAAAAACAACTTCCTTTGAATGGAAAAAATATAATACTCATATTCTAATTCAGATTTGAAATAAAAATTTTTTTGTTAAGTACAAAACAGACAAAATAAATATAATTTTTGAGAAAAATCTTATTTAACCGTCGCATAGAATCAAAAGATTTTTTCGAGAATAATTCAGTTTCATTTATTCAACTATTAGAAACATTTGAAAATATACTTCAATTCTCGAAATAATTAACCTTCAGCGATGGCTTGAAGAAAATACGTTTGATCGTCAAGTATAGAAAAATTTTTTTAGAAAAAAGCGTTTTCTCATAACTTCTTCAAAATTTTAAAATAAAAAAAAATTTATAACCTTATTCATTTTATTATTGTATGTAAGAATAAAAAGTCTAAATAATGAACTTAAAGAAAGTACGTAGTCACATTATAATTTTCGGATGAGAATGTGTAGTTTAATTTATAGTATTCTCTTAGCGTTAGTGAACATGATATTAACTTAGTATTGAATTTATTTTTTTTTATAAACCACAATGTGAATATTTTTGAGACCAAAATATTTAAATGATAACACAAAATATTTGAAGTTTAGCTATAACATACATGCTACATTCATGCGAGTGTAGATTATCTTGAAAGTAACTTTTTAAAATTTGAATTGATATTGTACGTCTTTGTGTGAACTATATTCTTTTGCGACAATAAATTGCTTAATAGTTATTTACTTGAACATATCATGAGTTCAATAGTATAAAGTATCGCTTGTCTGAAAACTATATAAATTTTGTATAATAGGTTTCTTATTTTAAAATAGTATTTTAAAAATGAATTAATCAATTATAGTCAATACATTCAGTAAAGTTGAAAATTTCTTAAGGCAATAAATAAATAGATTAACGGAAACGCAAAAAAAATTTTTTTTCATTCAAACAGCCAACTGTTTTTTCTGAACTTATACGTTCTTCAGCCAATCAACTTACTTGAACCAAATAGAGTATCTTCAACTAACCACGAGCATTTTTCATAAAAGTAATTTTTGTTCTCAGTGTGTATATATATATATATATATATATATATATATATATTGAGACAATGTGAATTGTCTTCGTCGTCCTCAGCCTGGCGGTTCCCAATTTTCTCCGTCTCGTTGCCGCCTAAATTCAGTACGTCATAGTGCCATGGTCACATGACTTAGTTTTCACGTCGACGCATGTCCGTAAGGGTGAAGTGGGGATAGTTCAGAGGCGAGTCCCAGACCCTCAATTATCGGTCAATCACTTCGATCCTGGATCACTTAGCGTCTAGACTTGTTATCTAGTATTCCATTGCGATTCTTTTCTATTAATTACATTGATATCATTTCACTTATTATTCTGGCAATTTTACTTGCAATATTATTCAAATAAAATATTATAAGCTTATTAAAATTACTCTAAAGCAAGTTTGAATAAAATAAATCATATTGTGCGTTACCGACGAATTGTTCGCGGTATTAATTATTATAATTAGTTAAAAATTAAATATTGTGTATAACTGCGTCATTCCACTGGGAGGAACCATTGTATTTTCTGTACCTACGAGGACATTGCATTCATTGTAAATTGCGCAGTATTTATTGTAAGTAACTGAATATTATTATAATTGGCAATAAACTTGCATTTTCTAGTTAAATTTATATCACTCTACCTTTCATTCACACTCTCTATTTTCCTATTCTACTGGTAAGAATTATTAAATAGTCTGTTAAGAATAGTATTATTAACTAAGAACTGATAAGTTTATTTTATTATAAGAAACCTATTGTTAATTAATAAGCCGTGAGGTAAGTTGATGATCTTTTCATAACGTTGCCGAGTTTGAATAAGTGCGGGTCCTTGCTTTGCAAGAACCCTCGCCCATTGCTCTGTCCCAAGTAAATAAAAATTTGTTAGAGGCCAGCCTAAGCCAGGGTTCAACCCGCGAATTCTGGTGGCTGCTGGTTAAAATCGCGAAAGAGAAAAGCGATTTGTCTCAACTGGCGCTCGAACAGGGACTTTGCAGTAGTTCAAACGGGCAATAGAAAATTTTATCAATTTTTCTCACGGCTTCATTGTAAAAATTTCCATAAAACTTTTCTTTGATAATTTCAAAAATTTCTTACCAGTATAAAATTTTAAATTCTCTACATTCATCGTTTCATTTCATTTTTTTCATTTATCATCCGCATCAAAATTTTATAAAATATTTAATTGCTTCTTTTATTTATTTCATTTATCGATTAATTATTTATGCTACTTATTTTAAATTATTCATTTTAAAGTATTTATCATTGTAATATTGTGTGCCGGTATCGTTCCTGTAAGAATTTCGTTATATTTTGACCTTGAGCGTATACTAGCTACACGCGTCGTAACCCGAGACGCTAGTATTTATTCCTTTACAGTTTATGATTCTTTGCTTACGCACAAAGACAGCTCGAAGTAAATAGTAAAATAAAATACTTAAAATATTAAAATAAAACTTTGGGTCGAATATTTTCTAAACGAAGAGATTTATAACTTTCGTTACAATACAAAAGATTACTATATTTGTTTCCGGTTTAAAATAAAAATATCTTTTGCTCGACCAAATTGTCTCTAAATAAACTAAGCACTTAAGTAAATTATCGATACAATCTCTACAGTAATAAATAAAATTTTGTGAGTCATTGAAAATCTCAATAACCAAAATAAGTCATTAAAGTAATATACAAAAATTTATTAGTCATCAAAAAATTTTAATAACTTAAATAAATTATTAATTTATAAATAAATAATCTTTACAGTTTTAAGAAGATTTGTAAAATAATAATTCCTGATTAAATAAATTAATTTATAATCCGACAAGATTATTATCAGTTCGGATTAAGTAAAATTTATCGATAATAAAATTTAATAAATCATTATTTTAAAAAGAATTTACTGAGACAGTTTTCCCGCCAAAATGACGCTACCGAGAACGCCGATCTCGCAACCACCTCTCCCAGTTACCTCGGCCAATAATCTTGACAATCTCATACACTTTCCTACCACATCGAGCGCGGTGGACGATCTTGTTGATCTTACGCAGAACGATGAAATACATAACAGTACCCTTTGTACCCAAAGTCAATCTGTGAATAATAATAACACCGTTTGTACTGCGAGTTCGGGCAGTAACGTGAATATACACCATCACAACGTTAGTGGGGTTGTGCCAATTTCGGAATCTCAAAATACGACCTCCGTTGCCGTATTGCAAAATGTGGTTTCGGGCCTCCAGACAGAAATTGAAGCTTTGCGGGCAGAACGTCAGCATTTGCTGCGTATATCGAGCACGGTCTTGCGACCCCCAGGTGCTCAATTGCCACCCCCATCTTTTCGACCCGACACATCAAGTATGTGGATGCCGAGAGAGTTATTCCCTGCTGCCACTGTGACGTCACAAGCAGCAAATCCCCTCTCTACTCGCCCAGTCATCCCACATCCACATGCACCCATTTCGGCAACGCAAGCGAACGAACAGCAGTTCGCCATGCCTGGCTTGCCTGCGCGTGAACCGTACGCGCACCCAGTGGTCCCACCACCAATTCATACGTTACCAATGCATATGAATGTTCAGCCAACACTCCCGTACACGTGCACACATCCACTCAGCAGTAATAACGTACCTGTATACACCAATACACACTCACAAGCCCAGTCATATCCACATGCACAGCCGTCAGCCTGGTATAATACTTATACAATTCCAGCGGGAACCTCAAATATGAATGGGTCCAATTCTATGAGACTGTACGATATTACTCGTCTTGTCAAATCCTGGAATATTTCGTTTCCGTCTCGTGACCGATCGTCTCCAATTGACGCAAAGAAATACTTGAAAATAATTGAACAGCGGATGATCAGCAATGAGATCTCTCTCGACAATTTTCAGGCAGTCGTCACCAACACACTCAACGGCGACGTACTCGAATGGTACTATCAAAACGAGGGCTTGTTCCACAGCTGGTCTACCTTCAAGGATTATTTTAAAATTTGGCAGGTTCAACAAACAGATGAGTCAGTACTGCAGGAGATCTACTCGACCAAACAACGCAACGACGAGACAGGAGTTGCATTTATTAATCGTATGCAAGGCGCGTTTGCGAAACTAGAAGATCCGTTACCGCAGACTAAGCAAATTAGAATTATAATCTCACGATTCAATTCTCAGTTTTTACAAAAATTCGCGGACACAAAAATTATGACGTATGCCGAATTATATACACAGGTCAGTGCTTGGCAGCCAACGGTTGATGCACTGAATCCTCATTTTAAAATTCACAAAGACAGTAATAGTAGAATTAAAACTCGCAGTCAATTAAATTCAATCAAAACTTCAGAAATAACTTCACTTAACAGTATGGAAACTTTACAGTCATCATCTAATAATAATTCATCTAATAACAATAGTTTTAATAGAAATAACAATTTTAATAGAAACAACAATTTTAATAGAAATAATAATTTCAATAGAGATAATAATTTTAATAAAAATAAAATTTCTGGTAATTTTCAAAATTCACAAAACCTGAATTCACAAACTTCAAAACCAAATTCTGAGTCTTCTACTCTATTACATAATTTTGAGTCTTTAATGAAAACTATTTTGGAAAAATTAGATCAAAATAATGCAAATACGTCACCGGGAAAATTTGATACTGTTAATACAACTCCGGTATCAAATCATAATACAACAAAAACTCCTGTCTGCGGTCGTTGTGGAAAAATTGGTCATGCTGCTGAGGTCTGCTGTGGGCCAGTAACGGATGAGTTACGTATCAAAGCAGGGTTGCCTCTTCGTTCCCGACCATCTACTCCAAAAAACGCGTGAGCGCCCTGGTAGACACCAATCACGTTACCAGGGCTTCAGTATCAAACGATAACTCGGATAAGCCCATTGTAAATACCGATGATAAACCTAATTCCTCCAAATTAAATCCTGACGCTCCTGAATTCGTTATCAGCCGTGGAAATTTCTTCCTCAATTATCCTATTGCTGCTGATATCCCAGACATGATCGGTAACGTCTCAGAAAATCTCGACGTTGATTTAATTGATTTTACGTCGCCTCTGGATCAAATTACGACTAGACCAGCGGAATCGAAGACTGATAAATTGGCAGATACAGAGTCCAATTGGGAAACGAGCTCGGAAGCTTCGCAGCAAATTAAAAATATTAAAAAATCAAAAGCTAAAAATTCGTTAAAAATTTTAAAATCAAAACTTAAAAATTCCACAACCCCACCGCGTAAAATTAAAAATAAAACAAATAAAACTCAATTTAAATCACCAATTCAAAATTCATTACTGGACTATGACACCGAAGAACAGCAGCTTGCGACAAAGCTTGAAAATGGCTCGGAGACATACGATACTTCTCTCTGTGATCTAAGGGAGGATACTAGTCCTTTATATGACTCAGAGATTGATGAGTATCAATCCGATTCAAGTGAAAATATTGCATATGCTCCAAAATTCACAATCCAAATAAATTCGGACAATAAACAAAGTACATTACTGCCAATGCTCAGTAATGATAATAAATTCAGCAATATGACTTCTTCAGCCAGTCTTAAAGCTCCGTCAACCGTAAGCCGGATGATTGCCAATATTTCTATCGGTAAATATGAACTTGAAGCATTACTAGACAGTGGGAGTGAGCGCAGCTATATTTCTGAGATTGCTTATGAACAAATCAAAGAATATCAACTGCAAGATCTCACACCTGATCCCACTAGTACTCATGGAGTAACTATGGCCAACTCCAAGTCCACGCAAACACGTGGTGGAGCCCCATTTAAAATTCAACTTGACGGTCACGATATCATCACTTGGTTAAGTGTTTTATCTGACTTGTCTACTCCAGTAATTCTTGGCCTTGATTTCTGGCAATTAGCAGATATTCAAGTAAATTCCAAGGAGAGTACTTGGAAATTAAATACCAGTAATGTCACTCATTCATTTTTCTCTCGATCTGGATGTATTAACCAAGCATCATTAAATGTACTGTCGTCAGCTGAACGCGCTGATCTTGAAAAATTCCTAGCAAAAGAATTTGAGAAAAATAAACAAGTCCAATTAGGTTTAACACATGTAGTTCAACATCGTATCGAATTGACAGATGATACTCCAGTACGTACAAAGCCGTACCGTAGAAGTCCACCAGTAATGAAAGCCATGCACGACAGAGTAGATGAGTTGCTCGCGAAGGGTTACATTCAGCCTTCAAATAGTGCTTGGGCATGTTCGCCAGTGATGGTACCGAAGAAAAATAATACTTGGCGTACGTGCATTGACTATCGACCATTAAACAGAGTAACGAAAAAGTCTGCTTATCCGTTACCGATCATGCACCGAATTTTATCGAGCCTTCAAGGTGCTAAAGTAATTTCAGTACTCGATGTCAGCGATGCTTTTCATCATGTCTTGGTCGAGCCAAATAGCCGTCAATATACAGCATTTTGCGTGGATGGACGAGGTTTATTTGAATGGATTCGGATGCCATTCGGTCTGACAAACGCACCCAGTACCTATCAAGAAGTTTCCGATACTGTACGTCGGGAAATTATCGAATCATTAAAAACACAATTTCCTCATATTTCGGCTGAAAATAAAATCTTTGCATATCTCGACGACTGGATAATAATCAGTGATGACTTGAAAGAACATAAAATTCTTCTTCAAGCAGTTTTCGAAGGATTCCGCAAGGCTGGAATAAAAATGAACGAAGAAAAAAGTCATTTTGGTTGCTCTGAAGTTCATTTTCTGGGCTTTATAATTAATGAAGATGGTCTGAAACCTGATCCAGCTCGATTGGAACCAATTGCAGATTACAAGCGACCTACAAACCGCAAGGAACTGCGCAGATTTAATGGATTAGTCAACTGGTACCATAAACATCTTAAAAATGTAGCACAAGTTCAAGGTCCCTTGAACAAATTGACCAGTACTCGAGTTCCATGGGAATGGACAGATGTTGAAGAAAAGGCTTTCGTGGAAACTAAAGAAGCTCTGTTAAAAGCTGCGACGTTATCACTACCACGTTCAGACTTGCCTTATCGGTTATATACGGATGCCAGTAATACTGGGTTAGGTTCAGTTTTAACTCAGTATGATCCAGAACATGATCGGGAAAATTTAATTATCTGCTTAAGTCGACCATTAAATAAAGCGGAAATGAATTACACCACAACTGAAAAAGAGTGCCTCGCTGTCGTTTGGTCCTTACGGAAATTACGAGGCTACATTGAAGGTCTACCAGTCACAGTCTATACTGATCATTCCGCATTGAAATGGCTTCACTCGTTAAAAGATCCAGCAGGTAGATTGGCCAGGTGGGCAATTGACATTTCTGCTTATGACATTGAAGTTGTTCATTATCGAGGTACGCAAAATGAAGCTCCGGACGCACTTTCGCGTCGACATGAAGAACCAGAGACAGCTGATGTACTTATTCCAGATTCAAACCCTTCATCACTGTGTATAATTGCGCAAAATTCTGCTTGGTACAATGAAAAAGTCCGAGTTGTCCAGAAATATCCTGAAAATTATCGTGAATGGAAATATGAGAACGATAAGTTATATTTTTATCGTCCATTAGCTGTCAAGGAAATACTTGGTGAATTAAATCCTTGGAAACTCGTCCTAACTGAACAAGAAATCCGTCCAGCCATCGAGAAAGCACACTGTGAAGCCCAATCAGGTCATCTTGGGATTGACAAAACGTATCAACGGATACGAGATCATTTTTACTGGCCAGGAATGTTTAAAGATGTCTCATCATATGTTTCAGCTTGTGAGACTTGTATAATGACCAAAAGTGACCAGACAAAACCGCAAGGATATATCGGAACAAGACCACCAACTCAGCCTTGGTCTATCATCTCAATTGATACAATTGGCCCATACACCCGTTCAACTATGGGAAATCAATACGCTCTTGTCATTGAAGATCTTCACACCCGTTACCTTGAAATTTTCCCTTTAAAACAACAATCTGGTAAAATAATAAAACACCACCTGACGACTGTATTTAATCACTGGGGTCCCCCTTGCCAAATTATTTCAGATAATGGCAAAGAATTTATAAACAAAGACATAATTAATCTAATCAGTCAATATAACATAAAATTTACACCAACTCCTATCGGTCATCCCTGTGCAAATCCTGTTGAACGTTGTAATCGTACAATTAAACCCATGATTGTCGCGTTTACGAGTAAAAATCAAAAAGACTGGGATGAACATCTTGATGATTTAAAATTCGCGTACAATACTTCAGTACACACTGCTTTGGGTGTATCCCCATTTTATTTAAATCACGGACGTGACGCACGCTTAATTAACGATACTGACCCCCTTGAAAATCTAGACGTATCTGACGTTACCGTTTGGCAAGCCCGAATGGACCGTGCGGTTGAACTGAGACATTTTGTTGAGCAAAATATGTTGAAAGCTCGGGAACGCACGCGAAAACAAAACGAACAGAAATTTTCTGATATTCCTATAGATTTAAAAATCGGTGATCAAGTTTATTATTTAAATAAAAAATTAAGCAAAAAAGTTGATGGTTACAGTGCTAAATTAGCACCAAAATATTCGGGACCCGCGATTGTCTCAAAAATTTTAAGTCCTCTAGTAGTTGAACTACAAGATAATGCCGGCAACGATATTGGCACATATTATTACAATGATTTAAAAATTCCGAGACGGTCTCGAAGACGTAACTAATTATTATCGATATATTTCAGATCATTCATCATGAAAGTAAAAATCCATGGAAAGTCAGGATCAGATACTGAAGCCTCATCTCATGAGTCCGAGGCCGAAGTATCTGATGCTGAAATGTCATCCAGTCATGCAGTCATACACTCATCTAACTCATTATCATCCTCATTACATACTGCATCAACATCTGCACTTGAATTACCACCCACTACTGAAATAACGACATCAACTTCGTCACCGGCTGCACCTGTAATGTCATCAACCATCGCAGCATCACCGACATGGTCTACTGGGTCAGCTACATCAGCCGAACCCCGACTTGCGTTGCCGCCATGGCAAACTACAACTGGCCTTGATTTTGGTCGTCCATCATCAGCTTTATACGTCTCGAGTCCAACTGCAACACCAACCTCAGTAATGTTCGAGACTCTAACTAAGTTCATGAAGGATGAATTTAGTAAGCTTCATGCCCGTATGGACCGTGCGATAAGTCATCGCCCTGCGGTCACGTCACTACCATCTGGGGTATCAAGATTTGATATTCAGTGGATGGAACGCATCGACGAGAAGCTAGAAGATCTTCAAATTGTCATCCAAACTAACACCGATCAGGTTGCTGAACTCAAGACGCAATTAGAATCTTTGAAGATGCCTCCAGCTACTTCAAATCCAGACTCAGGTTCTATTGCAAACCTCACGGTACGACTTGATCATTTATCGGAGCAGGTCCAGCAAAGCCAGAGAATGATTGCAGAAATTAAGCTGCCAAGTCCAGAAGAACTTGTGCAAAAACTTCAGGCAGTTAATTTAGAATCAAAATTGACGGTCACCGAAATTAGTCGTCAGACAACAACTACGTCAGCTACCACCTCTACTCCAGTCAAAGTAGAGTACGATATTGGTACCACTCCAAATAACAAATCGGTACTACCATTACTGGCTCAACAAGCTTCTGCTTGCGGTCCGAATCCAGGACTCAAGATTCGCGAGGGCGCTTATCAACGCCCACCGCCGGAGAATGCCAGATTTCCACCATCATCGTTGCTTGCTAGGCGAATGTCTCGTCAGGAGTTAACTGAAAAGGAAGTAGCGATATTACGAGCTTCGGGAGCTATTCCTAAGGATATTAGGTCTAAGATTCAGATGGTAACTTTTGCTAATTCGTTACCGTATTCTCAGACAGCTCCAGCACCAAAGTATGAGGTTCCATTGCAACCTGCAGACGCCTACAAACAATTTTTGTCTGGCTTACAATCAGCTCCAACACCAAGTTCTACTGTAGCTGCCACCGATTCAACACCACAAGTTGTAATCCACAATGGTATTCAATTCATGGACTTTACAACCTTCTGCAAAGCCATTGAGAAGATCTGCGTAACCGTCAAGCCTAGAATATGCCACACCGAGCTCAGAGAATCCTGGACGCAAACGGTAACGACTCAAGCTCAGTCGTTATTCATCTCAAATGCGTGTCAAAACTGTCGGCAGCGGGACCATAAGATTGCCGAATGCCAGCTACCATGGCGACCTGACATGTGCCATGTCTGCTACCAAGATCAAGTGACAACGGCAACGTGCTTCCGTCCGCACGACAAAAATTATAAAGACTATATTCGGGGACGTTGCCAAGGCTGTGGTATTCCAACTCAGTTATATGATCCGCACTGTAACGCCTGCAATCGCAGATACCCGGGGTACAAAGATTGGATCTCCACAAAATACACTCCAGAGGACATCGAACGATTCCATCGTAATCACTTGCGATCTATGAAGAAACCTGAATAAAATTATTTAATCCTTTACGTTACCGATTTAGATGTACATCTAAATAAACACTTACATTAACGCATATCCATCTCATTGACTCATTTAATTATTGTTGCCAATTGTAATAATTTTCATTTACAGCTCAGAATCCTGAGGCAGTTGGCAGACAACAGTATAAGTTATATTTTTTTATTTTATTTATTTTTTTTTGCAGCACAGAAGCTGTTATATTCAAAAAATTTATTATTTTCTTTTTTTTTTCTGTAAATAATCATAATGTATTCTTATTCTATACTTTATTTTTTAGTTCGTAAGTCGTACAGATTTCCTGATCCAGGTCGAGGTCCCAGGATCGAGGTGAACCTGAGATTGGGGCTGGGTTGGAAGATATTTTTCATATCCCTAACGGCTTGCGATCGATTTATTTGGCAAGTCACTTGCAATTTCACTGGCAATCTACTTGCATCACGGGCGAGTAACTCGCAATCACTAAAATTTGAATTTTACTGGCAATCCACTTGCAATTTTCTAAACGATTTAATCGCAACATTTTAAATAATTTTTCTGGAAATTATCTTTGTAAATATTATTAACTTTATTTAATTTTAGTCGGACAACCTAGACGGAAATCCAAAAGGGTAACCTTGGCTTGGTGGGGGGGATTGAGACAATGTGAATTGTCTTCGTCGTCCTCAGCCTGGCGGTTCCCAATTTTCTCCGTCTCGTTGCCGCCTAAATTCAGTACGTCATAGTGCCATGGTCACATGACTTAGTTTTCACGTCGACGCATGTCCGTAAGGGTGAAGTGGGGATAGTTCAGAGGCGAGTCCCAGACCCTCAATTATCGGTCAATCACTTCGATCCTGGATGACTTAGCGTCTAGACTTGTTATCTAGTATTCCATTGCGATTCTTTTCTATTAATTACATTGATATCATTTCACTTATTATTCTGGCAATTTTACTTGCAATATTATTCAAATAAAATATTATAAGCTTATTAAAATTACTCTAAAGCAAGTTTGAATAAAATAAATCATATTGTGCGTTACCGACGAATTGTTCGCGGTATTAATTATTATAATTAGTTAAAAATTAAATATTGTGTATAACTGCGTCATTCCACTGGGAGGAACCATTGTATTTTCTGTACCTACGAGGACATTGCATTCATTGTAAATTGCGCAGTATTTATTGTAAGTAACTGAATATTATTATAATTGGCAATAAACTTGCATTTTCTAGTTAAATTTATATCACTCTACCTTTCATTCACACTCTCTATTTTCCTATTCTACTGGTAAGAATTATTAAATAGTCTGTTAAGAATAGTATTATTAACTAAGAACTGATAAGTTTATTTTATTATAAGAAACCTATTGTTAATTAATAAGCCGTGAGGTAAGTTGATGATCTTTTCATAACGTTGCCGAGTTTGAATAAGTGCGGGTCCTTGCTTTGCAAGAACCCTCGCCCATTGCTCTGTCCCAAGTAAATAAAAATTTGTTAGAGGCCAGCCTAAGCCAGGGTTCAACCCGCGAATTCTGGTGGCTGCTGGTTAAAATCGCGAAAGAGAAAAGCGATTTGTCTCAATATATATATATATATATATATATATATATATATATATTCGGGTGTCCCTTACTCACCAAATTATATTTTTTTACTTGGCTATGATATAAATCATTTATTTGTGATCCAGAAATGATAAAAAAAAAATGAAAAAGTTTCTTCTAGTGCCGTTTATCCCTGCCTAAGTAATGGTTCATTCTCATTTTAGGGCAATGAGAAAAATTTTATTATTTGCTTAAAAATAAGTGCACAGCAATGACTAATACATAATATTGCAGGATATTTTCCACTCTTCAAAAAAGGTATCTTATGTTTTTTTCGTGAATCCAACTGTTTAAGAGATATTGAAGGTCAAAGTTTGATTTGTTTAAAAAAATTTGCCTTTTGGTTTGAAATTCTATAACTCTTTAACACCTAGACTTAAAATTAAGCGCTATAAACTTTCTTGAAGGAAATTTATTACTCTTCAAAAAAGGTTCTTTACACTTTTTTCGTAAATCCAACCATTTAAGTGACATCGAAGCTCAAAAGTGATAGATTTAAAAAATTGTGTTTTTAGATTAAAATTCTATAACTCTTCAACAAACAGATATTTACATAAGCTTGCAACAAGTTTTTGTTGGAAATTTACCGCTCAACAAAAAAGGTTTCTTTGATTGTTTTTAAAAAAACTCAACCGTTTAAGACATATTTAAGCATGAAATAAGAGGAATTTTTTATATCATCAGAACAAAATTTTGAGTTGGGTTATGAAACTTTTCTGTCAACTTCAAGCATAAATATCTCTTAAGCGGTTGAGTTTATCAGAAAAATCCAAGAGACCTTCCTTGTAAAGCAGTAAATTACCGACAAAACTGTGTTGAAAGCCTAAGTAAATATCTGTTTGTTGAAGAGTTATAGAATTTCAATCGAAAAACATTATTTCTTAAATCTACCAACTTTGAGCTTCAATATCACTTAAATGGTTGGGATTAGGGAAAAAGTGTAAAAAAACTTTTTTGAAGAGCGATAAATTTTCTTTAAAACGATTTATAGCACTTAATCTTACGTCTAGGTGTTAGAGAGTTATAAAATTTCAAACAAAATCGCAAATTTTCTTAAACAAATCAAACTTTGACCTTCAATATCTCTTAAACAGTTGGACTCACGAAAAAAACATAAGACACCTTTTTTCAAGAGCGGGAAATTTTCTACAAAAGTGTGTATAAGTCATTGCTGTGCACTTATTTTTGAGCAAGTAATAAAATTTTTCTCATTGTACCAAAATGGGAGTGTATCATCACTTAGGCAGAGTTAAACGGCATTAGAATAAACTTTTTTATTATTTGTTATCATTGTTGGATCATAAATAAATGATTTATACCATGGCCAAATAAGAAAATCTAATTTGGTAAATAACGGACACCCTACTATATATGGGCATTCCACGCCAAATCAGACGGTTTGAAAAATTTAAATTTTAGATTTCCTCAATTTTTTTTCATTTTTTTGTACCCATCAAGAAACTGTTTTTCCGAAATGTTGAAATTATTTTGATCACCCGTTCAAAAGATATCGAATTTTAAAGAAAACCGCTCTTTTTATGGTTTTTACTGATATCTTTTTAGGGAATGCCCGAGTCGAAATATTTAACGTAAATTCAACGTTTTTAACGTTTTCAACGTAAATTCAACGTATTCAACGTTTTTAACGTAAATTCAACGTTTTCAGCGTAAATTCAACGTTTTCAACGTAAATTCAACGTTTTCAACGTTTTGAACTTGAATTGAACATTTTGGACAGTGACCGGCCTATGAGAAAGAAAAGAGATCGGAAAAAGAAAGCACTGAGCTCTATCGCGAAGTTTTCCAGACTAATTATCAAAAAGATACGTAGTACCCTCAAGGTTTTTCTCTAGAACACAATCTATGATGCTGTCACTTAATCCAAGAACATTAAATTGAAGACTGACACTGCTGTAAGATTGCCCGATCAAAAACGAATTCAAATTATTATAATTTAATTTATTGGGAAACTTAGAATTTTGATACGCCAACTGGTGGCTAAAGCTATAACTACTCAAAGTAGGCTAAATCATGAATGTTTACATGTGTCTATACGTCTATCAGCTAATATAACTAATAAATACTTAATTGTCTTTATAATTATTGTGTTCCTATGAATTAAAAAATTGTTTTCGTTCAATTAAAAAAAAATTTCGAATTTATAAACATGGAATTTCCATCAAAAATAAGTAAATGTAACATATATTTGCTTTACTTTGCTTTACTTTGAAAAATAAAATGGATCAAGAAGATAAATTCGACTGTTTTGATAATTGCTGACATAAATAAAACAGTTTTGCTACCACGTGTTTGTATGAACCATCAAACCAACTTAACAAGAAAAACTCATACACGCTAAGAAATGCATGGCGTTCAACACCATGCTGGTATGGTCTCCAGACAGATACTAAAACAGCATGTGAAATATTCCAATACAGTATTGTAGCGAGTCCCAGAAGTATGGCGTTATTTACTATACTGTATAGTACTGGAGCTATTGTATTGCTCACACGTATGCATAGCAAGCACGGCGAAACAGCATGGCCCTGAGATCCATACTACAATGCCGAGGGCACAATGTTACTAGTTTTTTCCGCCATAATTTTTGGCGTGTCGATCAATGTATTCTATCGTATTACCGCCAAAACTGTATAGATGTCGTTAGAATAGGTTTATCGGCCAGAAGCATTGTGGATACGGCAACGCAGTATGGGCCTGACGGCCATACTGACATTGCGGCATCTGCGAGAACTATTGCCAATGTTACTATTCTCGCAATGGTCGAATCACCTATGCATACAATTTTACAACGTATAAAAATCTCCGATACCATACAGTATGGCGTTCACGCCTATACTGGCATAGTGATATCCGCAAAATATTTCTTACCGTGTACCCACGATCCTTCCACTTTTGAGAACTTGAACATTTATTTTATCCGGATCATCTCGAATACTTGATCATTGAAGATAAAAAGTAATGAGTGTAAATGCAGTAGACATCAAACAAATTTAAAATTATTAATAAATAGAATAAATAATTAATAAAATAAAATTTTTTTAAAACACGCATTTAAAACATTTTGAAATTAATAAGTGCATTTTTATAAATATTAATTTTTAAATTAGTTACTCCATTTATTTATGATTTTTAATTTGTCTAATGTCTGCTACATTTACACTCGTAAAAAGTAATAATTTTTAAACACTTATTGTCTTCACTAACTTTACCAAAGTTCAACAAGTGTCCGTGATTTATTATATTTCCATCACCGGTAAAATTTTTATTTTGAAGTGTTCCACTAATAAATTGATAAGTGTCTTGAATTGACACCCGCATTATTTATTATAATAACCTTTAACACTTATAATGATTTAAATAAATTATCAAAACATAAATAAGCCAGTTGATTTTGTATAGTAAACATTCAGAGTAGCCTACTTTGATTAGTTTATTTTTCGGCCACCAGATGACTAATATCTAAGCCACGCCCATTCTAAGGTTCCCAATACTCAATTAAAATAATTTAAGATCATTTTCGATCGGGCAATCTTATGGCAGTGTCAGTCTTCAATTTAATGTTCTTGGATTAAGTGACAGCATCGTAGATTGTGTTCTAGAGAAAGACCTTTAGAATACTACTCATCTTTTTGATAATTAGTCTGGAAAACTTTGCGATAGAGTTCAGTGCTTTCTTTTCCCGATCTCTTTTCTTTCTCATAGGCCAGTCACTGTCCAAAATATTCAATTCAAGTTCAAAACGTTGAAAATGTTGAATTTACGTTGAAAACGTTGAATTCACGTTTAAAACGTTGAATTTACGTTGAATATTTCGACTCGGGTGGTTTAAGTCAAAATACTCACTGAATAAAAAACTATCATTTTTCCATGTACTTTTGGAAAAAAAAATTCAAAAAAATTATTTCAAGTGTTTTAATACGTGTTTTTGTATTCTTAAAATTTAAATTGCATTTTTTAAAGTGTTGTGATAATATTTAAATAAATACATGCCAGGACTGGTTGGTGGTTGGGATGTTTGAAAAATACGCATATTAAAAAATATAACAATATTTTTATTTGTCACAGCACATAATATCACTGGGTTACAAAATTAAATCGTTGATTTAATTTATTAATACTGTTTAATTTTTTGAGCTCATGATTACGTAATTAAATGAATGCAAAGAGTAAAATTAATCTCGAGTAAATAATTGACATAAGTGATTTGAGTGTAATTGAACACTGAGTTGATCGCAAAATTGTCATGAGAATAAGTAACATAAATTCAGAGGTTACAGAGCGAAGTTAAATTATTGAACACTTGAGTTACTATTGTTTAAGAGCACAAATTACATAAATAATTGAGTTCATTGTTTAATAATGTTGCTGAACACTGAATTCAATTTAATTAATGAGTTTATAATCAATTACACTGCTGTTCAGTCACGAGCTTAGACAATTTGAAAAGCTTCGTGCATTTCCGCAACAGCCGTGAGTTGCCGAACTCGCTACTGGCTGATAGTCAGTATAGTGCCGGGTCACTCGCTATTTGGGCCCGGTACATACAAATTCTAGCTCATGGCCGAGTCAAGTTGGCATGAGAGCCCCGCTCCCAGCCGACCAATCAGGAAATTCGCTTTACACATCGAAGCTGCCACGTCACCACCAAGCGGCCACGTCGTCTCCAACTACATTTTCTCCGAGTCTTTTTCGCTCCTGAATTCAAGAGTACAACCTCGTACTCTAAAAACCGCTCCGCTTTATTATAATTCTTAGTTGCATTCGCTGACGCGTATACTTTTTATTGCATTCGCTTTTTCATATTATCTTCTCACAGTTTTAAGTGTAAATAGTGTTAATAAATATCTAATTTATTTCTTATAATAATTTGTGTAATTTTTTAGTTGTTAAGATTACCTCACACCTAAACCAGATCCTTTTTGCGCATTCGCTCACTTTACAAAATGGTCCTTCGAGCCGGATCTGGCGAGTTTTAAACAATTAAAAATTATTTAAATTTCAAACATCTAAAAATTGTGAGAAAAAGTGCAGTGTGAGTGCTTGTGTCGTGAAAATCGCTAAGTGCCGTGGGCATTGCTGAGCACTGCTAGAGTGCTGCCCGGGGTGATCTAATTTACACACCGGTGTAAAAAGACATTTAGAAAAAAAGAGATCGAAAACTTAGCGTCGGTTTACGTCATCGCGTCCATTTTGTGCCACGTATCTAACCAAGATGGCCGCTGAAGCACTAGTCGCTCTTCAGATGAACCGCATCGATACGATGCGCAACATGTCCAACCGCTTAAGCAACGAAGTACTCGCTAACCAAGGTGCAGCCGCCATTGATGCTGAACTCGCTATCCTCAGTGAATTGTGGAATCGCTTCAACACAACTCATGAGAGAATCTTCGAGGATATTCCTGAGATCGTCGCTAATGAATACCACACAGGTAATGCGTATGGTACCGCTAACCTTTTGTACACTGAGCTCAGAGTTAGACTCAGCGCTGCTAGACCCGTTCCAGAACCGGTACATGAAGCTCCTGCCGTCAATCATGACCAGACGGCGTACTTCGGAGGTGCGCATAAATCTAACTTGCCTCAAATTAAGTTGCCGACGTTTCAAGGCACATATGAAGAGTGGGATTCTTTTAAGGACCTGTTCACCTCGTTGGTGATTAATGAAGATTCGCTAAGTGGGTCTCAAAAAATGCACTATTTGAAGACTCAGGTCAAAGGTGAAGCCGCTGCTCTACTCGCTAACCTCCAGATCACAGATGACGCTTTCCAACCAGCTTGGAATTTGTTGAACACTCGCTACACAAATCCACGCAGATTACTCGATATGCATATCGATGATTTGCTGGATCGTCAACCGCTCACGTCACACTCCGCTGCTGATCTGGACGCGCTGTTACTCGCTAACAAGAAGTCGCTGGACGCCATCGCTGCTTTGGGAATACCAATTGGTGAGTTGGACCCATTTTTGATTAGACTGACTGTTCGTTGCTTGCCATCAGATCTTCGGGTTGAATGGATGGCGTCGCTTGGACTGTCTAATGAATTTCCCACGTACAAACAATTACACGATATGCTTAAAGCAAAAGTTCGTGCGTGGGAAAATTCTGAAATTGGCGCGAAAATGACCTCTACGCAAACCAAGAGTGTCCGGGAAAGACCACCGTCTCCGAAGTTTGTCGCTAAGTCAGCCGCTACCAAGCAAATAAAGTCTGGCAACAGTCGATCCGCTACCTCCTCTGCGCCATCTACATCCACTGGCTCCGCTAGCTACACCGCTTTCACTCCGAAGGAGCGTACGAGTGAACCGGGCTTGTGTCCACTCTGCAAGGAGAAACACTTTGTTCTCTTTTGCCCCAGCTATCAAAAGGCGTCGCCACAAAACCGCAGAATGATTGTTCATCACTACCGACTCTGCTTTAACTGCCTGGGACGCCACCGCTACGCTGATTGCAGGACGAAGCAGAAGTGCCGCCATTGTGACCAGCCACATCACACGTCCACTCACGTTGATGCTGATACTCCCGCTAAATCGGTACAGGAACCTGCTGTACCTTCTCAAGGTAACAAATAGTTCCAATTTTGGTAACATTTGTTGTTGAATTCGCTAACCTAGTCTGCTTTCAGCTCATTCGCTCAATGTATTACTCGCTACCGCTATTGTTAAGTTGCATTCGCTAACAGGAAGTACATGCACTGCTCGTGTACTTATTGATCAAGGATCGGAGTTATCCTTTGTGACGCATTCGCTAATCAAGAAGCTGGATATACCGCTACATAAGGCAGCTGTACCATTACGTGGGATTGGTAATGTGTCAGCTGGGCATTCGCTTGGATCATGTCAGATGTCGCTGCATTCGCTACATAGTTCCGCTTCTATTACTATCCAAGCCCATGTGCTTGCTCTATTGACGGTGAACTTGCCGTCATTCACGCTAACCAACAAGAAATGGCCGCATATAACTGGGCTACAACTCGCTGATCCAGACTTCTTGACATCACGACCTATTGACATCATTCTGGATGCAGCACCAGCTGCACATATAATCAACGCTAAAATAAGGAAGGGTAATGCCAATGACCCAATCGCTCAGTCAACGACGCTTGGCTGGATCATTTATGGATCTGTGGACACCGCTACATCGAAATTGACAGCTTATGGTCATCATGTCACTGTTGATGATCAACTGCAAGACTTGCTAAGCAAGTTTTGGTATCAAGAAGAGCCACAGAAAGAATTCGCTACACGCTATACCGAAGAAGAGGAAGAGTGTGAACAACACTTTGTCAACACACACTACAGACAGTCTGATGGTCGATATGTCGTTCGCTTGCCGCTTAAATCTTCTCCAAGTCAACTGGGTGATTCGCTTCGAGCTGCTCAATACGCTTTACTACGTCTGCGCAAAAGACTGGAGGCTGATCCAGTCTACAAGAAGTTGTACTTCGACTTCTTGAAGGAGTATGAAGACTTGGGACACATGAGACGTGTAAAATTAAAGGATTTACCACCTAACAGCTACCTGTTGCCTCATCATGGGGTTTTGAAAGAGCAGAGCACTACCACCAAGCTCAGGGTGGTATTCAATGGGTCCTGGAAAACAACATCTGGCGTATCGGTCAACGAGATACTTCATGTGGGCCCAAAGATTCAAGTTGACATCAGTGACGTACTTATTCGCATCCGCTGCCATCGCTATCTATTCGCTACTGACGTAACTAAAATGTTTCGTCAGATCGCAGTTGACAAGGAAGATCATCATCTACAGTGCATACTCTGGTTTGACGAAGATGACATCCCAACAGTATTTGCACTCACTACGGTTACATATGGAACAACATCAGCTCCATATCTCGCTGGGAGAGCACTTTTACAACTCGCTGAAGATGAAGGAAATAAATTTCCAAAAGCTGTCGAACCGCTGACAAATACACGCTATACTGATGACATCGCTGAAGGCGCAAATGAACTCGCTGAGGCAATTCAAGTTGCTCTCGATACAAAAAAATATGTGTGCCGCAGGATGTTTTTTCGCTTGCCAAGGGGGCAAGTAATTCAACTGAATTACTTTCGCAAGTCGCTCCAGTTGAAACCCAAGAAGATACACCATGAAAACTTGGGGATACTACGCTATCACCGTTGCTTCTTCAAGACTGGAATTTATTTCGAGATGAACTACATCAGATCTCGAAGATTCAGATACCTCGCTGGAATCATGTAAAAAATGGTGTATCAATTGATTACATGGATTCTCTGACGCTTCACAACTCGCTATGGCTGCTGTCGTCTACTTAAACGTTACTGACGCTACTGGATGCTCCAATATTTCGCTAGTGTGTGCCAAATTACAAGTTGCACCACTGAAACCAATTTCTATACCAAGAATGGAGCTTAATGCCGCTGTTTTACTCGCTCAACTGGTACTCTACGTCAAGAAAATCTTGAAGCTTGAAAATGTATCAATTTTCATGTGGACAGACGCCGCTGTATCCTTAACGGGGATACGAAACAATCCAGGTAGATGGAGAGTCTACATTCGCAACAGAGTTACCAAGATTCAAGAATCGCTACCAAGTGTCGACTGGAATTGTGTCCCGGGAAACTCAACCCAGCTGACAGCGCTTCGAGAGGTTTAAAAGCAGCCAAATTAGAACAGCATTCGCTATAGTGGACGGGATCTAAGTGGCTCAGTAAATCAAAAGAAAACTGGCCATCTTTTGACATCCCTTCGCAGACGGTATCACATCTTGAAGAACGTTCAGGTCTGGTTTTTACCATCTTCAAGACAGATTCACACCCGCTATAGACGCTACGTGATAAATTCTCTAAGTTGTCACCGTTACTTCGCTCGCTTGGAATCTGTCTACGTGCCATCGCTGAATTGAAAGAAGTGCCACAGTCCACACTGGCCACACCGCTTGCTACAGTTGACCTGGAACTCGCAAAGACTTTGCTGATATAGTAGATACAAAGTCAGTACTATTCGCAAGAGCTGAAACTACTGAAAGATGTTGATTCTCTACAATGAAATCATCGTCTCGCTAAATTGATTCCCTACGCCTACTACAACAGAGTACTCAGAGTCGGCAGTCGCTTAAAGAATTCGCTACTGGATGAAAAAAAAAATCCAGTAATACTGCTGATAACATCTAATGGGGAACTCAATTGACTCTCGCTATTTTATGGAGATCTGTCTGGATAGAAGGTGGCGAGTTCCAGGCAGGTCTTACATTCTTCGCTGCGCCCGCTATATGTATTGAAATTGTCAATTATTCTATTGACGCTTTCGTCGCAGCATTTAGAAGATGTACTAGTCGGAGAGGCGCCTGCAGTACCCTATACTCGGACTGTGGTACAATTTTTATAGAAGCAGACGCTACGCTAAGAAAAGAATTCGCAACAGGATCGAGACAGCTAAGGGAACTTCAGTTTTTACTCGCTACAGATGGCACAGACTTGAAGTTCAATACGCCAAGTGCTCCCCATTTTGGTGACAAACGGGAAGCAGCCGTGAAGTCAATCAAGTTCTATTTTACACGAACTATTGGTTAATCGCTATTGACTTACGTCCAACTCGCTACAGTTGATACAGATTCGCTATCCGAAGATCCTGCAGATTTAGCCGCTAACTCCTGAACTGTGTGTGCTATCAGTTCACTCTCTAGACGACAATCCTCTCGACACCGTCGCCAGCGCTGGGGAGAATGTTCAGTCACGAGCTTAGACAATTTGAAAAGCTTCGTGCATTTCCGCAACAGCCGTGAGTTGCCGAACTCGCTACTGGCTGATAGTCAGTATAGTGCCGGGTCACTCGCTATTTGGGCCCGGTACATACAAATTCTAGCTCATGGCCGAGTCAAGTTGGCATGAGAGCCCCGCTCCCAGCCGACCAATCAGGAAATTCGCTTTACACATCGAAGCTGCCACGTCACCACCAAGCGGCCACGTCGTCTCCAACTACATTTTCTCCGAGTCTTTTTCGCTCCTGAATTCAAGAGTACAACCTCGTACTCTAAAAACCGCTCCGCTTTATTATAATTCTTAGTTGCATTTGCTGACGCGTATACTTTTTATTGCATTCGCTTTTTCATATTATCTTCTCACAGTTTTAAGTGTAAATAGTGTTAATAAATATCTAATTTATTTCTTATAATAATTTGTGTAATTTTTTAGTTGTTAAGATTACCTCACACCTAAACCAGATCCTTTTTGCGCATTCGCTCACTTTACAACTGCATTGCCTTTATTTTATGAACACGTGGTAGCATGATTGCAGAGGCTACCAAGCGAGAATTTTCTTTTATATTATTAAAAATATTGAGCATGTTGATAATTAATTAATAATAAATTGAGTCTTTTATATTCATGAACACTTGATATAATTATTTATGGAATAAATAAGCACCTGTAATGTTTTCCTTTGGAATAACGTCTTGAAAAACGTGGTCGATGATCGCTTGGATTGGTGAGTTTTTTATTAATGAGCTCTGGTACCCACAATTACAAAAATAATTATATTTTTGGTGAGCTTGATGATCACTTAATTAATTAGAATTAATATTTATATTTAATTACTCGAGATGAGTGCAAAATAAAACGATGAATTATAACACGTGTTACTTGTTGAATGTACGTATGCGAAAGATAATGGCGGCCGTCTTCTCGACACGAAGCAGGAAAGCGGAGATGCGCATGCGCTGAGTTGCGCATGATCAAGTTTAAATTTATGAACGAGGCCCCAGTAGGTGCTGCCTCTTTTTGTCGGAAGTGAAACTATATTTAAATTTAAATATAGTTTCGATTACGCAACATAAAGTGAGTGCATATTTTGATTTTCTTTAAAATTTTTTACAGTAAACAACTACTTAAACCACAACTTTTTAGGCCGGTCTAGTCGTGAGTTCTCAATGGTTACTGTTTTTTTTCGATTTTTGAAAATTAAAAAAAAATTTTTTTTTCTCTGTTTTATCAAATTTTATCACTGGTTTCTCTCTTTCAACGTATTTTGAAAAACTTCGTGTATATTTTTTATTATAACAAGCATAGGAAATTGTTAATAATTAGAAGAGACTAATGATTATTTTCAATGCAACTTCTCGCACTGATAGAAGGATTTATTACTGAGTATTAAATGGATTTAGTAACAAAATTTTTAGTCACTTATTTGGGAGAAAAAAATATTTTATGTCCATTCACATAATCAATTATAATTTAATAAATCATTTTTTTATCTCAATTAAATCTCTTTATGGTAAAATAAATATTTGTTTCCACCAAAAAAATATTTGGTAATCGGTACTCAATATTTTTTTGGTAAGTTCTGTCGGTAGATGGCTTGTTTGGGCTTAAAATCGCATGCAATAAATATTTTCTTTATTTGGATAAATAACAATATACAAAAAAAAAAACATTCATTTTAAATTTAAAAATATTCTCATAAAATAGAGAAAAAAAAATTTTTTTTCAATTTTCAAAAATCGAAAAAAAAATGGTAGCCATTGAGAACCCACGACCAGACCGGCCTAAAAAGTTGTGATTTAAGTAGTAGTTTACTGTGAAAAATTTTAAAGAAAATCAAAATATGTACTCACTTTAATAAATGCAATTTAAACTTTAAAAATAGTAAAAAACGTATTAAAACACTCGAAATAATTTTTTTGTATTTTTTTTCTAAAAGTACATGGAAAAATGATAGTTTTTTATTCAGTGAGTATTTTAATTTAAACCATTCCCTAAAAAGTTATCAGTAAAAAACCATAAAAAGAGCGGTTTTCTTTAAAATTCGGTATCATTTGAACGGGTGATCAAAACAATTTACACATTTCGGAAAAAGAGTTTCTTGATGGGTACAAAAAAATGAATAAAAATTGAGGAAATCTAAAATTAAAATTTTTCAAACCGTCCGATTTGGCATGGAATGCCCCATATATATATATATATATATATATATATATTTATATATATTTATATATATATATATATATATATATATATATATATATATATATATATATTATAACGCAAAAATTAATTCAGACATATTTAGCATACGCTAATACGCCAAATTCTGCGCCACAAACTTCGTTCTCTGCCTTTAGTTTCCAGTCTCAATACGAATACGGGCGCCAGGTAATTTTTATCACTGGAATTACCAAACCAGTTAATCTTAATAATTCGATAGATTTTTGATCTGTGGAACTATCTCAAAACCACGCATAAGTAAAAACTGGATAATTTTTGATCTGTGGAATTATCACCAAAACCACGCAAACTAAATAAAAACTATAACTAAAACTTTAACGAAATGCTCAGAACTTATAAGCAAAATCAAAACCAGAGACTAGAAAACTAAAAACAGAGTTACGGTATGCCATGGTGTCGCTCAGTGTGTAGGTTTATGGAGAGAGGGAGTGGTCCGGGTTACATCATTCCAAATTCATGTAGATTATTAGCGAATTTGCAGTTTTTATTAAACAACAATAAACTCAAATCTCTATTTAACAATAAACAAAATACTGTAGCATCGTACAAATAATTCTTCTTTATAACAAAATACTGAATCTAATAATAATGAAATTAATCTTAGCAAAAGGTAAATTGTCATCTAAATGATGCGTAGCAATATATTCTAAATAAATTAATTAATTACTAGAGCTAAATAACCATCAACTAATTTTTCAGTAAACTAGAACAATAAATTATAAAACTGATACTCTAGAACATTTTCTTTAACAAAACTAGTAAAACTAACGTACATGGGTCTAATATTGACGTTAATTAGACGACAATTGGTTTAATAATCAAACATCTCTCTTATAACTATTTTACAAAATAATATTAACAATAAATCGTGAACATGACTCTAACTGTAACAATATTCTCATAATTCTCTCAGATCTTACATATTTTCTTTATTTTAAACAGTATTATGATATCTCAAGATTTTGACTCGAACTCTATTAATTATTAATAATTACAATAATTATTTCATACCTGATTACTGATGAATAAAATATCAAATAACGTCTTACACTGTTTTAAAATAATACTTCTGTAGCAATACTCTTAATCTGTAGCTTACCGCAATGCCATGATACTGTAGCCATTACTGGACACGTCTGCTCGCCTCAAGCGACCAGAGCTCAATGCTCACGTCCGTACTCTTCGAAGGTCTCCCTTCGACTCCCCAATTCTCAATCATCAAATCCAAAACCTCAACTAAATCTTATCTATAACTGACCTCTGTATTCTAAATCCATAAATCAATTTCAAACTCTACTATGTCGGTAACTGGAGGCTATACCTCACCAAACGTATTCTCTAAACCTGATTTGAGTATGGATATCCTTGGTAGTTGCTCTCCTGGAACAGACTTCAGCTGGGATCGTAAAACTTAAAACTAAGTGACCTATGACTTCCTCAGCGGTACAAGTGGTCATAGCTTGTCCTCTGAGGCCTGTCAGACAAAATCAATTAAAAATGACCAAACGGCTTCCACAACAGCAATGGTCACAAAATTACTGTTGAGGCCTGCCAAACCAAAACTCAAAACTGATCCCAATCTGCATCCATCAAATTCCTTATACACTGGAGCGCTAGCATTTCAGCTAGACCTCTGCAATCTACCAAGAAGTCTCATAGGGATAGAACTAGGTTCTATCATCAGATGATACCGGGTGACTAATTCAAGTCCCGCTCCACGGTAACACTGACTTCTCCACATACTCAAAATTCCGAAACTGTAAACCAAAACTCAAGCTTTATCATTTTCCAAACTTTAATCTCAAACAATATTCCATATTTAATTCTATAATTCTGATTCTATATCTTTACTTTAATTTTTCTTATCAAAACCCATAGCTGTAGCTAGACGTTACTCCATATTAAATTCTTAAACTTTAACTTAATCAAAACCCTGTATCGAAAATCGTTACTACCTGTATGCTAAATTCTAATTCTTGAGTTACCATGCTCGTAAATACAATAAAAATCAGTTGGTGTTTGTGACGTTCACTTTGATTTGACCCCCATACGAAAAATAACGTCACAATATATATATATATATACATTGCAATCCCGTGAAAAATGAATCATACATCGCCATGCATGAATGCTCCATGCATGGCCATGTATGTAAATTGGCCAGACATGGCCATGTACGGCCATATATGACCATGTATGACCATGCATGGCCATGTATGACCATGCATGGCCATGTATGACTATACATAGCTTGATACGGCCATACATGACTTGATATGACTAGGTATAGAAATTTTAACTAAATAAAAAAAAAAATTTTATAATTTTTTTTTTTTTTTTTTAATTATTTTGGCGACGCAGAGATTATCAGATATGCGAATAATTGAATTCCTGATCGAATTGGAAATTTTTAATTCAGAGAAAAAACGCTAGACTTATTAATAACACCACCCGCTTTAGTAGGATTCGAACCCGGGACCTTCCGTACGAGAGACCGACGCTTTGTCGACTAAGCTATGCGACTGACAGTTACAACGAAGTTTACTTGTGCTACGTAAGATTGAAGGGATATAATCACTTTCGAAAAAGCAAAATATAATCATCAATATGCTGTTAGTGATATCAAAAAAATTTTCTATTTTTTTTCACTACAACATCCTGTTTATAAGTAATTGTAATATTCAGCTCAAATTTTTTATATCCGTGAAAAATGAATCATACATGGCCATGCATGGCCATATATGAATCATACAAGGCCATGTATGGTCATGCATGGTCATGTATGGCTATATATGTCAGTGATTAGTTGGGCATATATGGCCATGCATGGCCGTATATGGTTCATACATGGAGCATATATGGCCATACATGGAGCATATATGGCCATACATAGGCATACGAACTTTTTTAATTTTTTTTCTTTCATTATCTCATAAACAACACGACCTACAAAAAAAATGTAAATGACAATTTTATAGGAAATTTAATTTTTTACAAAAAAGGTCCCTAGCACCGAATCACTCAGATCGATATTTTCTGAGATATTAGTCAAATAAAAAATCAGTATTTTCTAAGATTTGATTCGACATTTTATGAGAATTCAATGCTACGTAAACTTCAATAATTAATATCTCAGAAAATATCGATCGTAGTGATTTAGTGCTAAGGACCTTTTTTGTAGAAAATTGAATTTTCTATAGAATTGTTATTCATATTTTTTCTGTAGGTCTTGCTGTTTATGAGATAATGAGAGAAGGAACAAGAATTCTATCAAAAAATTTAGTTTAGCGGTCCGTACTACCCCACTCGTATGAGTTACGACTTCGCGATAATGGGTACTTTTGAAGAGCATTCAATTCTGAGAAAATCCCGACTTTGGGCGAGATGATGTCATAAAATGCCACGGAGTTACAGAAGTTTAAAACATAAAAACCCAAGTTTACGTGTATTTTGAATGGGAAATCTTCGCCTGCTCTGGGAAAGTACTTTATATTAATATCAAGGGCTTAAACTCTCAGGGAATTTTTTGAAGGGTATTTCCAACAAAATTTCGGGATGGGAGCGAAAAAAAAAATAGTCGCTAAAAAAAGCAGTTCAATATATAGTCATCCATGACTATGTATGACCATGCATGGCCATACATGGCCTTGTATGATTCATATATGGCCATGCATGACTATATTCAAAAAGTTCGTATGCCCATGAATGGCCATGTATGAACCATATACGGCCATGCATGGCCATATATGTTCAATTAATCACTGACATATATAGTCATACATGTCCATGCATGGCCATACATGGCCTTGTATGATTCATGTATGACCATGTATGACCATGTATGCTCCATGCATGAACCATATGGGCCATGCATGGCCATGTATGTTCAATTAATCACTGCCATATATAGTCATACATGTCCATGCATGGCCATACATGACCTTGCATGATTCATGTATGACCATGTATGCTCCATGCATGGCCATGTATGCTCCATGCATGAACCATATATGGCCATGCATGGCCATGTATGATTCATTTTTCACGGGATGTCATATAGAGGTTGTGAAGTGAAATTAGCAACTGCTATACAAATTTTTAATGATCGATCGAAAACAATTGAATTTATGATGCAACATAATGCAGTTTTTAATTCTATTACTTGTCCAAATTGTTCGGAAGAATGTGTTTCCAATGAAAAATCATTATTGTGGAGATGTCAAAGAAGAACATCAAAAACTATAACCAAAAAAGTAATTGTTTCACGTTACAATTTCAAGCTTTCATTGCAAACTCATACTTGGTTTGCGAACGTACGACTCATCCCAGAACAGTGTTTCTCATTTATAACACAATATTTATTGTTAAATCCGCCTCACCAACAATATTTAATTGATGAGTTGGATATATCATCAGCAACATTTTGTAATCGGAGTGGATTCATACGAGAAGTTTTAGAGTACTGGGTGTATGAAAATACTTCCACGAAAATCGGCAGCCGCAATAAAACGGTTGAAATTGACGAGGAGAAATTTGGAAAGCGAAAATATAATCGGGGTAGAGTCGTCGAAGGGCAGTGGATTTTTGGCCGAATTGAGCAGGAGTCAAAATCATTGTTCATGATTCTAGTTCCAGATCGGAAACAAGAAACTTTTTTAAAAATAATTAAAGAGAAAATTCGACCTGGAACTACAATTATTTCCAATTGCTGGAAAGCATACAATTGCCTTGAAAATGAAGGTAAATTAATTTCATTGTTTAATTGTATTGGTTTTATTAATTAAAATTATCTTTACTTTTTTCCAATCAGGTTTTAAACATCTGACCGTTAATCATTCTTTGAATTTTGTTGATCCAGAGACGTCAGCTCATATACACAAAATGTAGAGCGAAATTGGAGAACAGCGCGTCAATGGATGCCAAAATTTGGTAGACATGAAGAATCTATGTCCAGCTATATCGCTGAATTCGTTTTTCGATCCCGATTTCCAAGTCACTGCCAACGTTTACATCTTTTTTTCGAATTTACATAAATTTTATGATCAATTAATTAAAAAATAATTCGTTTTTGTTTGTTATTATTTTATTTTTGTTAATTATTTTACATAAAAATTAATTATTTCAATAAGGCTATTAATAACTAGTCAATCAATTAGTAATTTAACTGATCTAATTAGTTAAAAATTATATATATTAGTTAATACCCAGTTATTGAATATTCTGTTTTTGTTAATTACTTTACATAAAAATAATTTGTTAAAAATTTTTTCGTTTTTATTCATCTTTTTAATAAAATAAAAATAATAAATTTTCACGTAAAACAAATTTTTTGATTGTGAAGCACTCTCCAATACTTTGCATTGTGAACCGTGCAATATCTAATTTATTTTAAGAAAATATATCAACACACAAAAAAGTGTAAAAAATAACGTCCTTTTTTCACTAATTTTTATGTGTGTGCAATTGAAAAAATATTCCAACCCACGAAAAGGTGTGAAAAATAGCGTCCTTTTTTCACTAATTTTATGTGTGTGAAATTAAGAAAATTCAAAACTACAAAAAAAAATTAAAATATTAAAATTTTATCATTTTTAATGGCAGATTCCTAAATCCGCCACTAAGAAGAGCAATCTTGAAAAAAAAGTTTCCGTTATCTCCATTTTTGTAACTTTTACAGCCAATAATTTTTTATTTGATATTTTAAAAAACTCGAAATTTTTAAAAGACTATAAAAAAATTCAAATTATGGTATTGTGACGTTTTTTTTTTCTTTTGAATTTGTTCTATTTTCCATTTTCTTTAAGAAAACAAATAATTGAAAACTCGCAAAAATTTTGCTACGAAAATTTCGATAAAAAACCAGAAAAAAATGATTTTTTCATACTTTAAAACTACAAGAAGTGATTTAAATATCAAGATTCTATAATATATGATAGCAGATCTGTTCAACGAGTAGTCTGCCGGTGGTATAGCTATGTATTGAAGAGAATTCGTTACGTTATCAATTGATTTGGTGGCCTTGAAAAAGGCCGTTTTGGTCTTGAGAAAGACCGTTTGAGAGTGACAATTCAGCTGGAGACGACGATGAGAATTAACTGCTGGTCCTGAGAAGAACCGTTGGTTATGGTTGAGTAGTCTTACGTGAGACTAAATCAAGTTGAGAGTTGCTTACTAGACTAGCCCTGAAAAGAGCTAGCCAAGAGGAAGTTCTAAAAAGAACTGTTGCGGTTGAGTAGTCGCTGAAGAATATCCAAGCCTTGCTCGCTTGAATATTTTGTGGTTAACGCTGATAGCCTTGCTCGCTATCTGTAGAGGTATTCTTTTCAGTTAGACTGATCAGAATCGAATGCGCTTACGCTCAGTTCAGTTCAGATTATTTTATTGATCTCTTTAATATTACATATATAATTTTTATAAACATGTATTATGACCAGGATTTTGTAATTCCTGTCCTTTGGACTTAACTTACATTAGATTTATTATTATTTTTATCAAATGATATATTTTGTTGTTTACATGAGGTTTATTTAATTCTTAGGAAAAAATTTTTTTTAGTAAAAAAAACCTAATTGGATTTCTATTTGGTATATGGTACTTAAAACTAGTTAACACTTACAATCTACTCTTATTTTCTAAGTATTTGGTTTGGCATTTTATATTTGTGCCAAGGATTTATTTCAGTATCACAATTTAAGTTATTTAAAATTTCAATATCTTTAATTTTATTATTATAAAAATTCATGGTATGTTGTAATACTACGTCTTTTATTAATGGTAGTTGTGCTTTTTCGTGAATTTCTTTGGTACTAGTGTCTTGTTTAACATTTAATGCCATTTTTATACATTTATTTTGTATTCGTTGCAGTCTGTTGTAATTATTATTACTAGTGTTACTCCAAATTGGAGATGCGTATAACAATACCGGTCGGATACACATAGTATAAATTAGAATTTTATTTTTAACAGATAACTTGCTATTTTTGTTTAGCAATGAATATAGCATTGATATTGCTGCGTTTGCTTTTGTAACAACAGTTGATATATGTTTGTTAAAATTGAGTTTACAGTCTAGGATAAGGCCCAGATATTTCGCGTCATCAGTCAGCTTGAGTGTTTCACCGTTCATATTAGCGGTCTCTGTTGGAGATTTTCTTTTATGTGTAAATATCATGATTTCCGTTTTACTTATATTGATTTTTATTTTCCATTTTTCGAAATATTCTAACAAAATATCTATGTGTTCCTGTAAGTTACGGAGGATAACATTTTTGCACCAGGATGTAGTTAATACACCTGTGTCGTCCGCAAAAAGACCTATAGTTGTCCGTGGGTGCGGCGGGATATCGTTGATATTTCGTTCAGAACTAAGGGAATCTCCTACAGAGACCGCGAATGAACGTTTACTTAAGTAATTATCTATGAATTTTGATATGTATTTGGGAACTTTATATTGTATTAATTTATAAATTAGAGCACGTTGCCATACAGTGTCGAATGCTTTCTCAATGTCGAAAAGAAGCAATCCGACACTGCGCTTTTTGTTAAAGTTTGTGCTTATGAAGTCCGTAACTCGTAAGAGTTGTTGGACTGTGCTGTGATGCCTCCTAAATCCAAATTGCTCATTTATTAATATGTTATTTTTATCAATAAAATCTCTTAATCTATTGTTCATAATAATTTCTAATATTTTACCAAGAGTGCACAAGAGACTGATGGGGCGATAGTTCTGGGGAAATTGCTTATCTTTTCCCGGCTTATTAAAGGGCAATACTATTGCTTTCTTCCATGAGCTAGGAAAATACGATAATAATAAGCAGGCATTAAAAATGTACATTAATTGTATTACTGATTTTCTTGGTAGATTTTTTAGTATGATGTTTTGTATTTTATCGTGTCCAGGCGCTTTTGTGGCTTTTGTGGTTTTAATGGCCTTAATGATTTCTTTAGGTGTGATAAGTGGGAGTGAGTCTGGATCTAATTTATTGTTTTTATGCTTTAGATAAGTTTGGTTTACGATTTTCTCAGTATTTTGATCACTCATATCTTTGGTAAGTTTATGAGTGTCCTCGAAAACATCAGCAATCGAGTTGGCTTTGTCTTTATTATCATATACTAGTCCATTTCTAGAATGTATGGTTGGAATTTTATTATTTCTATTCTTACTTAATTTAACTGCATTCCAAAGACTATTATCTCGAATGTTTAGTGTTTTTAATTTAGATTCTATTGCTTTATTCTTGTGTTTTTTAATTTCTATTCTAACTTGATTGCTATAATTGGAGTATATGTTTTTATCATGTTTTTGCCTCGATTGCTGATATTTTCGACGAAAATAATTGCGTAATTTAATTAAATTGACTAATTCTTTCGGAAATTTTGCTGTTACATTGTTTAGTGTAGTGTGAGGTATTGTTTGTGAAATCGTATCATTAATTTGATTTGTTAAATTATTTACTGCTTCATTGACATCGTTTATTGTGCTAATTTTAGAATTTATATTGATTCTAGTATTTAATAGTTTTTTAAAACTGACCCAATCAGCGTGTTTATAATTTGGAACTTTTTTTATAATTTTTGGACAATCAAATTTGCTTAATGTAAATAACACAGGGAGGTGGTCAGAGTCCATTTCATTGATGGTCTCTGGCTTAGTTATATTTCCAACGTTTTTACATAGCGTAATATCTACAGTTGATGAAAGGTTACTATTACTCGGAATTAGGGTTGGACTATCCGGGTACTCAATGTTAATCGGATTTCGTTGCAATACATTAAACAGTATTTTACCATTTGCATTGGCTCTTTTGGAATGCCAGAGTGAGTGTTTGGCATTCAAATCCCCTGCCAGTATAATTTTGTTATTAAGCTTAAATATGTTAATCAAGTTTGAAACTTCTAATTTATTTTGCGGTGGGTTGTAGGCTGAAATTATAAGTATATTTCCTGGAATTTTTAATCCGTGAACTTCAAGTTTAAGTGAATTAATGGGGAATTCTGTATGAGGTATATTATTTTTAATAAAAATTGCTATTCCACCTCCGTGTGTTATACCATTGCGATCTTTACGATAGCAGGCGTAACCTGGCAGATAACATTTATTTTTATTCGTGAGTTTAGTCTCGTTTAATAATAATATGTCTATGTTATATTTGTTGAGCAAATATGGTAGCTCTTGTAACTTATTTAGTAAACCGTTAGCGTTCCAATAAACGATGTTCAATTCCGCATTTACATGATTATTAGCCATTTATGTATTCACTTATTATTAGTATTTTTGATATATTATCATGACAATCTATAAGTTTATTATTTAATTCTCTAACAATATTAATTAATTTTCTAATATCACAAATATTTTTAAGTTTATTAATTTCTACGATAAGCTCGTTAAAGTCTAATACCTGTTTTATTTCGGGTAGATTTATAATGGTATTTTTAGCCTCACTATCACTACTTACTAACGACATGTTAATGTTCTGGCCTTGTGATATTCCCATGGACGAAGGTTCCGGATGCTGGTGGATCTCGCTCGCGTTTCCCCATGGTCGACTTTGGATGATAGGTGTTTTTGTTAGTTCTCGCTGGACTGGATTTTTTAGTAGTTGTGGAAACTGTTGGTGTTGGAGGACAAACGATTTGCTGGTGTTTTTGCGTTGAGTTCGTTGCTTTTCCACCTTATTGAGATGATCTATGTATTTAGGACACTGTTTGTAATTTGCCGGATGTGGACCTTGACAATTTGCACAAACTGCTGGATCTTCGTTGGTATTCTCACAATTTTCCGTTAGATGTGATGATGTACACTTAACGCACTTTGGTGGATTAAAACAATTTGAGATTCCGTGTCCAAACTCCTGGCATCGGAAACATTGAGTTATTTTACGGGCATTTCTGTAGCTCTCCCAAGTTACTCGAAATGATGCGATTGTTTTGATTTTTAAGATTTTAGCGATATCTTCAGGTTTATTAGCAGTTATTAAATATATTGGTCTATTGTCTTGTATTGTAGTGTTTGTGGCTTTTTTTTTCATTACCACTATTTTTTTTGCAGATAAATTATTATTTTTCAACTCAAGTTCGATGTTTGCGATGTTCATTGGTAATGGAAGATTTTTTAGGACGAGATGTTTCGGTCTCTCTTCTTTGAAGCTGAATGTATGATGTGGCACGTCAAACGTGGTCAAGTTGTGCTTTACTTTGTGAAAATCATCTTTGCTGGATGTATAGATATTAATTCCTTTTGGATTAATTTTAAATGTTACTTCTGTTACACAATCTTTTCTTACTTGTTTCAGAAAATTTGTCATATCGATTATTTGTTGATTTACTATAATTGGTGGCATTCTTTTATTATTCCCAGTTGAGTTAGTGTTCTTTAGTGATCCACTATCTTGATTTATATCTTTGCTTGCGTCACTTGCATATTTCCTTTTTTTATTATTTGTAACTTCTTGCCAATCTACATCTCTAGAATCCATAGCTTCACTAGATTTTTCACTGCTCATTTCAATTTTAATTTACGTATATTAGTCTGTCTCGAAAAAACTTATTATCGTAATCACTGTCAATCAGTAAGCTCTCTTATCCTTGTTTCTTTTCATGCGCTTACGCTCTCAGATCCCCTTCTTTTATACCCGAGAGCCCGGCTTCTAGAAGGTTCTCGACGGAGTGGGAGACGTCGGTATCTGCGCTCCAATGAGATGGCTTGGTTGAGAGCAAGTTAATAGCGAGCGAATGAGAAGTCTTCGTTGAGAGTGGAGGGGGTCGAGTCAACTCTTATTGGTCGGTCGCATACGGAGAGCGAGCAGTCTCTCTCACGGTCCGTGCGAAGTTGATGAGCCATGGTATCTCTCCATGGTCCGCGCAAAGTTGACGACTTACTTTCGAACAAGATCTATAAATCCGTCGTAGAGAAGAATTTCAAAAAAAAAAATTTGTCGATACCTTTATTATTGTATTTTTTATGTTTAAAAATAGGTGGAGCCACACATCTAAACAATTACCCTAAATTTCTTTTCTCGTGGTCGAACTCTTAATAAAGGTTATGTTATGATTTCAGATAAATGTGAATGTAAATTAATAAATATATTTATTAATTTACATTTTTATAAAAATGGTAAAGTTGGAGTAATTGCAACAAGACAAAAAAAAACTATACAAGATGAGATTAAGTGTAGATTTTGAGAATAATTCTCAAATTTCTTGAGAATCTCAACGATTTAAAGTTGAAAATTTAAAAGTATGGCATGAAAAGTTAGTTCACTAAAATTATGGACAAGATATGGAAATTTCACAAAAAAATAATGATGAGTTTCGGATTATGATGATATTAAAATTTGTGGAGATTGTATCAAAGGCAAGCAACATAGAATGCCACATTCAAAGAGTCAATCATGTGCTACAAAAATAGGTGAATTAATTCATAGTGACTTATGTGGATTTTTTTATGTTGATTCTCTTGGTGAAGCAAAGTATTTTTTATTGGTGAAGGATGATTTTTTGAGTTATAGAAATATTTATTTCTTAAAACGTAAATCTGAAACTAAAATGTATATACAAAAATACGTTAGACTAGTTGAGAAAGAAACTGGTAATAAAATATCAATTGTTCGTACTGATAATGGATTAGAACTTATAAATCAAGAGTTGAAAGATTTTTCTGTAGAAAATGGGATTCGTCATCAAAAAACAGTAGCGTATACTCCACAACAAAATAATCGAGCCGAAAGAGATATGAGATCTATTGTTGAATTAGCAAGAACATTAATTCATAGTAAAAAGTTAGCCAAAAATTATTGGGCTGAAGCAATTATTACTGTAAAATTTACATTAAATCGCACAGAAACAAATTCGGTACAAAACAAATCACCGTTTGAATTATGGTACAACAAACAAGTTGGCATGTCTGTGTTTCAAGTTTTCGACACTGAGGTTGCAGTACATATTCATAAAGAAATACGTTTAAAATAAGGTTCACAAAGTAGAAGAGGAATATTCGTGGGTTACAGTAAAGAAATTAAAGCCCGAGAAAAAATGTGTACTTATATATATATATAATCATATATAATTGTGTATGATTATATATAATTATATACAATTACATATAGACATATATAAGATTATAATTAATTATGTATGATTATACATAATTCCGAGGAATTTTTGTATATATAATAGGGTGCTTCGTTTGAAACGAAGATTTTTTTTTTCGCTTCCATCCCGAAATTTTGTTAGAAGTACTCCAAAAAATCGGTCTGTCGGTTGACCCTGCGGGCCAGCCCCAAAACTTCCCGCTGTTTTCGAGCTCTCTGAGCTCGAAAACATCGTTGTAAATACATTTTCGAGCTCTTCGAGCTCGTTTTCGTTTTATTGAATTCTAGAGCCGACTAGAATTTGAAAGCGATCGATTCAGCCGTCTTGAAGATATTTGAAAAAAACCATTTTTCACCATTTCTTTCTCCAACGATATCTCCCGAACAAATTAACCGATTGAGATGGTTAAGGCGGCATTCGACGCGTTTTATTGAGTTTTAGAGCTGATTAGATTTTGAAGTCGATCGTTTAATTCGTTTTTGAGAAATCAATAAAAAACTAAAAAAAAAAAAATTTATTTTTTTCGTAATTCACCAATATCTTCGAGTCTACTTGGTCTAATGATCTGAAATTTTCAGAAAAGTTGATGGCCAAAAAACTCTTTCGATTGCCGCCTTAACCATCCAAATCGGTTTATTAGTTAAAAAGTTATAAAGAGTTTACATACATACATACATACATACATACATACATACACACACACACACACACACACACACACACACACATACATACAGACACTCGGACATCATTCTAAAAATAGTCAGAATAGCTTCCTAGGACCTCAAAACGTCGACATCTGATGAAAACTCGATTTTCGAAAATCGGGGTGAAAACAATAACTTCCCGAAATTTTTGAAAATCATCGATTTTCTAAGCGGGAAGTTAAAAAAATTCTCTAAGAGTTTGAGCCCTTAAAATTAATATTAAGTACTCGACCACAGCGTGTAAAGATTTCCCATTTAAAATAAACGTAAACTTTGGTTTTGATTTTTTAAACTTCTATAACTCCGTATTAAATGTATTACAAAAGTGTCCGTTATCGCGAAGTCGTAACTCATACGGGTGGGGTAGTACGAACCGCTAAACCAAACTTTTTCATAGAATTCTTGTTTTTTTCTTATTATCTCATAAACAACAAGACCTACAGAAAAATTGTAAAAAATGATTTTATAGGAAATTCATTTTCCTACAAAAAAGGTCCTTAGCACCGAATCACTCAGATCGATATTTTCTGAGATATTAATTGTTGAAGTTTAAGTAGCATTGAATTCCCATAAAATGTCAAATCAAATTTTAGTGATTCGGTGCTAAGGAACTTTTTTTGTAGAAAATTAAATTTCCTATAAAATTGTCATTTGCATTTTTTCTGTAGGTCTTATTGTTTATGAGATAATGAGAGAAAAAACAAGAATTCTATGAAAAAATTCGGTTTAGCGGTTCGTACTACCCCACCCGTATGAGTTACGACTTCGCGATAACGGTCACTTTTGTAGTACATTTAATTCTGAGAAAATCCCGACTTTGGGCGAGATGATATCATCAAATGCCGCGGAGTTATAGAAGTTTAAAAAAATAAAACCAAAGTTTACGTGTATTTTAAATGGGAAATCTTCATACGCTGTGGTCGAGTACTTAATACTAATTTTAAGGGCTTAAACTCTCAGGGATTGTTTTTTGGGGTACTTCCAATAAAATTTTGGGATGGGAGCGAAAAAAAAAAAATAGTCGTTTCAAACGAAGCACCCTAATATATAATCATATATAATATAACCGGGTACCCCTCGGCTTCTGTGGTCTCGAAGACGAGGCTTACGAGGTCATGAGGCACCTTAATTTTAGGGGCGCCACTGAGGGTGAAGGGCTGCACGATCCCTCAGAAATTGTATGCAAGGCAGCAACAACGGAGAGAATTGAGAAATTTCAAGGATGAGTTCAAAAAATTTCCTTACCGTGGCTGGATCACACAGCTGCAGAGTTAGGGTTCTTATAAGAATAATTTTAATCCTTTAATGAGCGGTCGGTAAGACTCAGTGTCATTAATCGATTTAGAATAATTACTTTAATGAAATTAATTTAAATATATATCAAAATTTATTTATAACAACCATGTGGCAAACAAAGATGCTTTCTAATTTAATATCAATTATTTTAACAATAATAAATTTTTATTAAGTTTTCCCGACAATATTCACGTATGTTAAAATTTATCTTAGTTTTAATTCAATGTAAGATTCCTTCAATCATAACAACAATTTTTGATCTCCTTTACATAGAACAATTTTGCTGGCGAGGAATTACTTAACTATAAATACGCACACACACTTATCAATTATTTCTTTATAACGCCGAATAGTTCTTAGTTCATTTATTTCATACTTGATCTTATTTTACTAAAACTAATATAAATAATTTTCACTAACCCAAGTTTCCTTTAGTGCGGTCTGTGAGACTCAGCACCAAGGTCACTGTACCTAGCGAGATATTGCTAGGCCGGACTTGGCACCCGAAAGAGAGACGGTCTGTTAGACTCAGAATCTCCAACAAAATGCCAGCTAATAAATCTACCTAAGTTTTTAATTATTAATAAATACAGATTTTATTAATAAATTTTTAAGTGGTCGGTTAGACTCAACTATAAAAATTTATTAATACTACGAAACCTGAACCAAGTATAAAATGGCGACCGAACGCTCTCAAACCTACGCCGCAATATATGCCCGATATATCTTACTTATCATTTACGTTAATTTTATCCGCATGAATAATTTACGTTTGCCAGACTTAAATATTAGATTTAATTATACGTATACCATCAACTTCAAGAGGTTTTTGGGCTTAAGAAAGTTTTACCATGGTGGTTGGCGTCAATGCTGATGCCATGGACGCTCTAGACGCTGTTGTAGTCACCGCACGCAGTAGGAACGCCGACGAAATCTCCTAAGCTGGACCAGGAACAAATATTCTAATTAATAACGGGGTTGCTAAACTCAGCGTAAAAAATTTTTTGTGTACTTTTTCTCGTGCGCAATAATTAACGCGGTTGTTAAAGTCAGCGTTAATTAGGAGATATATAATAAAAATCTTTCCCGATGCCACGAAACAAATTCGTTCGAATAGTGTAGGTGGGGCTCGGGGTCAATTCAGACTCACCGTGGATCTCACCTCTCACAATAATTAATTATTTTCCAAACTGGGGTCTTGCGACTCACCAAACTTTCTCGATTATAAAAAAATTTAAATATTTATAATGAACCTCAACGACGTCAGTCAGTGGGTAGCTCTCGGCAGTGAATGACGCTGCAGTCCCGCTCGGTGTGCTGCGAAGCCGGCAGTCCCCTCTCTCAGTTCATTCCAGGCTCGTGCCATCAAGATTTTATAAATTTTTATTGCGCTAAATCGGCGGGACTCGGCGCCCTCGTAGAGTACCCGTTCGTCGCACAGCCAAACGTGTCAGCCAATTAGTGAAGTCCCAGTATTGATTTTCAGTGGCGTGGGGACAACGATGATGCGTGGGCCGAGAGCGTAGTCAAATGCAAAATTCAAATTTAAAAATTAAATTTACAATAAAATAATTTCATTTAAATAAATCCCTGTTATAATAATTATATATAATGTTATATATATTGTAACAGGGTAAATTATAGCTAATAGAGAATAAATAAATTTGAATTTGAATTTTGTTTCCCGCCGATAACCGGCCAACGACCTCGTAAGTCGCGAGTTAGTGTTGCGACTAGTCACCGGGTGTCGCATGGATCACTACGGCCCGTTCGTCATTTCCTAGTCTAAGATAGTGGGAATAGGTTTCCGGACTAGTGAACGGGAGTGAAAGAATATAAGGGACTGCGGAACGTGAATTCGAGAGAGTTGCCCAGACGGCGAAACCAACAAGACGCACAATAATCCAGGTAAATATATAAGTCTACGTCCGCTTCACGTGGAACGAGGCGATTAATTATTAATTAATCTTTAACTTGGAAATTAATTATAAGGCCTCAGGGCCGATAATTACAATAATTAATAACTTAATAAAATGTTAATGCGTACTGATCATTGACAGGTTTTCAATTGCAAAGTTCGTTGTGTTGAGAGGGTTGAGAGAGACTGCGAGTGAATTCAAGCCAAGAAAGCCCAGTTAACTTGGAGAGAAGCCGAAAGACCAGATAGCAGCAACAGATCCGAAAGTAGTTACTGCAGTTTTCCTCAAGGTAAAATTTATAATTAGTTAAGGCCTCTCATAATTATTAGAGGGCCGAATTAATTATAAATAAATTACTTAACGTCTTTCCGCGGGTTCTGTAAAATTTATATTAATAGTTCAAGGCCTATCGGCCGGTTCATCCTCGTATTCTCGAATTTTCGGTCAAGTCCTTTGCCACGCGTTCGCCATTTTGTTGTAAACTCTCAATTTATTATATTCAAGGCCTCTCGGCTGGAATAAAATAAATCTTCGCGTCAATTTTTCAATAATAAAATTAATTCAATTCAGTCTTAATTATAAAAGTATTCCAGGCCTGTCGGCCGCCTCGAGTAAATTATCCGTGTCTTTAAAATCGCAATTTCAGGCCTCGTGACGCCATTTCCCGGGCCGAATATTCTAGTCAATTTTAACGTAATTCTAGTCGTAAATTTAGTCTTAAAATAATTTTAAAGTAATTTTAAAATAAGTATAAATTAATAAATCTAAAATCAAAAGACGCTAGTAAAATTACGGTAGAATTGTTGTCAAGTAAAACAAGCACGGATTATTTTGTCAGTAAAGCCCTAGCGGTTTTGGTGCCACTGTAAAAACTTGGCAAAAACTCGACAGAAACTCAGTTTACCGAGGGAGTTTCGACGGTGTTTTCGAGGCAGAAACACAGTGTTTTGTGTGCAATGACGACACGGAGTTTGAACGGCGTTTTGTCAGTGTTTTTACGGAGTGTTTTTAGTGTTCTTTCGGATTTTTTTTGGTGTTCTTTCGCAGTTTCGTCGGTGTTATAGCGAAGTTTTCTTCATGTTTTGTCGGAGTTCTTTGGGTGCTTCCTTGTAGTTCACTCGGAGTTTCCATGGATTTTAGCTTTTTTGATGCCACCGTAGGAATTCGGAAATAACTTGACAGAAACTCGGCGTACCTAGGGAGTTTCGACGGTGTTTTCGTGGTAGGAGCGTGGTATTTTGGATGTGATGACGACACGGAGTTTGGACGGCGTTTTGTCAGTGTTTTTACGGAGTGTTTCTAGTTTTCTTTCGGAATTTTCTTGGAGTTCTTTCAGAGTTTCATCGGTGTTATGGCGAAGTTTTCTTCATGTTTTGTCGGAGTTCTTTGGGTGCTTCCTTGTAGTTCACTCGGAGTTTCCATGGATTTTAGCTTTTTTGATGCCACCGTAGGAATTCGGAAATAACTTGACAGAAACTTGGCGTACCTAAGGAGTTTCGACGGTGTTTTCGTGGTAGGAGCGTGGTATTTTGGATGTGATGACGACACGGAGTTTTTGCGGAGTTTTTGCAGAGTTTGACTAGTTTTCTTTTGGAGTTTTGTTGGTGTTCTCTTGCAAGTTCGTTAGTGTTATCATCGAGTTTTCTCGGCGTTATCGCGGAGTTTTTCAGGCTTTTTCTTTCAGTTTAATTGGAGTTTCCACGACTACTAGCGCTTGTAGCGCCATCGTACAAATTTCGAAAATAAAAACTTGACTGAAAGTGGGTGCACAGAGGGAGTTTAAACGGTGTTTTGGTCGCAGTAATTTGAAGAGGTATTTTCCAGAAGTTTTTTTAGGTATTGTTACTAAAAAAAATAATTTGTTTTCGTCAACTAAGTGCTAAATTTTTAAAAGGTGTAATAAAAAAGCATATAATCACAATTAATTTATATATTTATTCTTCTTTTAGCTTAAACGAATACAATAAAGAACTAATAAAAAATGAATCGTAATAACTTTAAATTTAACATTGAAGTTTCAAATGTCCAGATCTTCATTTTCCTCCGTGCGAAATAAAAAAATAATATAATAATGATTATTGTAATAAATACCATAATAAGTAATATTTGGCATGTAAATTTACATGTATATATATATATATATATATATATATATATATATATATATATATATATATATATATATATATATATATATATATATATATATATATATATATATATGTGTGATAAGTGAAACATAAATATTTTTATTAATATAACGAGTTTTAAAATATATATATAGTAATACAACTATGCTAGTTGCACATGTATATAAACATATAAAGTAAGTGAAACATTAACATTATTCTTGATTTAGCGGGTCTTGATTTAGCGGGTCTCGATTTTGCAGGTTTTCACCAGTTTCTCTTCTCGTACTCCTTCTTTTAGGTTTCAAATTCTTTAGCCACACACTCACCCAGTATCTTATATTGCTAATGACATCGTCTTGGACCCGGCATTCCAAAGCTTTTATGCTTTGCAGTTTCAGACAAACACCTGGAATAAAAAACAATATCATAAATTGTTCTCAGACATTAAGGAAACAGAAAATTAAAAAACTCTTCTTTTTTGGTATTTTTTAAAAAATATTTCAACATGCTATCTGATCAATAAATTGTTTTAATGAGGAAAAATTCCCCCAAGATCCGTACAAGAAATTCGTGAAATTTTCGTTTCACGCTATTACATATGATCGAGCGATAACCGTAACTTACATAATCTTATTACCTAACGATCTTAAAACCTGAATCTTGAAACTTAAAAACGTCGTTTTTAAATGTCAATATGGTTATTTTTAAAAAAGACATGGCTTCTCATAAAATACAAAAAACAATTTCACAAGTTTTCTGTTTCCCTTTGGAATTTAAGTTGTATCGTTCATAGTAATCTCAAAAGTTTCTTACTTATTAATTTCAAATAATCTGCATCGCTAACAACTACGCAATCAGGTCGCTTTGGATCTTGCGTCAGAAGCAATTTCCCCCGTTTATCTTCCGGCCAAAAAGTCGCCATGATGCGAACTGCCCTCTTCCTCATGTCAGGGGCATTTAATGCCAATAAATATGATTTCAATGGCATCGTAAAATCTGGTGCGATTTCAACCTATGAAAAAATGAAATTGTCATTAAAAATTGAGGATAGCCTAAAAATAATGAAAATTAATACCCAATGAATCAATACTATCTCGCGGCTCCAATGCTTAAAAGAATTATAACTATTTATACGTTTTTTCAGAATTAGAAAACTATATATAACCGAATACGTGCACAATAGTTGACAATGAGAAAATAAATTTGACCTATTTCTTTTTTGCTTTTAATAGCTCTTTAACTTCAAAGGGACGTATAAATAAGTAAAAGATTTGTATGAGCACACTCCTAAAAAAGTTGTGTTCTGATCGATTTCAAGAACTTGGCATTAAAATGGAAATAACTAGAAAACAATGCAGAATTTTGAAAAAATTTATCAATGATAATTTGTAGAAAATAAAATTGTCTACAAAAAAGAATCTATGACATTTTACGATAAGTCCAATAGCTTCGCCGAAAAAGTAAAAAGATCTCGAAATTTACTCTAACTTGACTTCGAGCTCGAATAACTTTTGAACAACCTCCCTCAACTGGGCCGACCCACTTGTCGATAATTATATAATTTCAAGGTCAGAATTAGGTGCTTTTTAGGTGCTAATTAAGTGCGCAAACGAAATATTAAGTGCACTTCCGGTTTCAGAAATAATTAAAAAAAACGAAAGGTTCGCCAAGATTATAAAACTCAGCGAAACTTTAGGATAAAAAATTTTTTTTTTTTTTTTTTCAATGCATTAGAATTAGGTGCACATAAAGTGCATTTGATAACAATGAAGATATATCTCGAATATAGCAATATAAAAGAGTAAAATAAAAAAATTATCTAAAACCGCAAAAGCTGACTTCGCGCATGCGCAAGAATGAAAGTAACTGTTCAAACTATATGCGGAGTAAAAATAAATACTTTTATAGAGAAAAAGTTTTTATTTTGAAAATTAATTCACTAATAATCATCACAAAAATACGTTTTACTCACGTCAATTTGATATTATTATTAATAAATAAATTTCCGTTTAATTGCAAATCATTATAATGGGATTGGAGATCACTCTGCCTCCATTGAAGTGCACGAATAAAAGTAGGCATCGAATTGCTTCGTACATAAGAACTATATTTTTTTCTCATCATTTTCTAATGACTTAACATAACTATCTCAAATGACGCTTTAGTCGAAGAATCATAACGTATTCTAACGATAATGACAGTCAAAGAAAATTTTTAAATAATGTTACGTAAATTAGATTTTAGTACAGAATTTATAGACAAATGTCATGATAAATTGAGATCTTCTACTCCTGGACTTGTAAATGCAGTTCTTGATATTTCTTAATAAGCAGGCCCAAAGTTTTTAAATTAATAATAATTATCAATGTTGTTTCATCATTTATAGATTATCGAACTTACAGTTATTCATAATTACTACTCGTAATCCACCAACAGATGACAGAATTTTTTTTTTTTAGTTGGGAGTCTGCTAAAATTATATTTTCTAACAGTAACTCGAGTAATAAATTAGTTTATATTAAAAATAAAAAGCTCGGAATTAAGTGCAGATTAAGTGCAAAAGATTCTATGGACCGGGGTCATGATACATTTATCCCTGTTACTTCTGGACTCGTAAACACAGTGCTTGATATTTTCTGATTAGCAAGTGCTTATAATTTACGTATTTATAGTATTTATTGATATTGTTTTATCATTTATAAATTACCTCACTAACAGTCATTCATAATCATGACGTCTAATAAATTTGCAGGTGACAGAATTGTTTTTTTTTTTTTTTTGGGGGGTCTGCTGAAATTATATTTTCTAACAGTAACTCGGGTAATAAATTAGTTTATATTAAAAATAAATAGCTCGGAATTAAGTGCAGATTAAGTGCAAAAGATTCTATGTACCGGGGTCATGATACATTTATCCCTGTTACTTCTGGACTCGTAAACACAGTGCTTGATATTTTCTGATTAGCAAGTGCTTATAATTTACGTATTTATAGTATTTATTGATATTGTTTTATCATTTATAAATTACCTCACTAACAGTCATTCATAATCATGACGCCTAATAAATTTGCAGGTGACAGAATTTTTGTTTTCAGTTAGGGGTTTGCTAAATTTATATTTTCTAACAGTAACTCGAGTAATAAATTAGTTTATAATAAAAATAAATAGCTCGGAATTAAGTGCAGATTAAGTGCAAAAGATTCTATGGACCGGGGTCATGATACATTTATCCCTACTACTTTTAAACTTGTAAACGCAGTGCTTTGTATTTTTTGATCATCGAGTGCTCAAAGTTTTTAAATTAATAATTTCAATCAATAATGTTTTATCATTTATAAATTATCTAACTAACAGTTATTTATAATTACTACTTCTAATGGATCTGCAGGTAACAGAATTCTTTTATCGAGTTGGTCGGTTTGCTGAAATTATATATCCTAACAGTAACTTGAGTTATAGATTATTTTCCATTAAAAATAATTAGCTCAAACTTAAGTGGAGATCAAGTGCAATAGTCTCTATGGTGAGAAATCTTGAAAAGTTCAGACCTTTTGCTTCTAAACTTGTGTACGCAGTGCATGCCTTTTATTGCTTCAGCGACTATACAATTTCGCTTGATAATAGTAATAGTATTGGTTAATCATAAAAAAAATACTTGATAGTAATCATCTAATACTCATTATTTGCATTTGGTAGCATATTTTTTTATACGATATGGTCTGCTGGCGTATTTTCTTGTAGGCAATAGGTAATTATACTCGAAAAATTGGCTATTTCATAGATAGTATTATTAATTTTATTTATCTTTTTACTTATTTTTTAGTTATACATATATATTTATATATATATATATATCTATATATATATATATATATATATATATATATATTTATATATAGATGCCCGTTTCTATAGTTACAGGTACATGTGATTAATAATAAATTTAAATAAATGTTATATTATAAAAAATAATCTTACTATGTCAACACGAAATATAAATATCAACTTTTAAAAATAGTTAACTTTGATTGACAACTCCGATTTAATCCGATTAAAAAATTTCAATCGAATTAATGAGAAATTAATCGAAAGATATTAATTGCTTTCTGTTTGAATCTAATTAATTATATCAATTGGATTCAAACGAAAAATAATACGTCATTTCCCGATTGAAAAATTTTAATCAGATTCAATCAGAAAATTATTTTTTATTTTTTCTGATTGAATCCGACTGAAATCTAATCAATCAATTGACAACCTCCAGATAGCAAATTCTATGACCGATTAAATCTGATTGAATTTTAATTGGACGCAATCGGAGTTGTTCATCTGAAAAGTGACTCGATTTTGACTAGTTCATTAGTTCTTGAATTAATCTCATCATACAGTATACATAATTATTTCTGGGTTGACTTTTATACGATCTGCTTGTCTTAACTCCTTAGAATCGATTTCAGACCATTTGCCATTCCGGTAACAAAGTGTTGTGTAGTGACCAATATTTTCAAGATCTTCTTTGGTTACACTACGTCGGGTACTCATATAAGGTGATTTGAAATTGATCAATCCTCGAAGATAAAAAGGTTTTTCCATGAATGATAGTTTTACTATCTTAGGAATCGTTTTCAACATGATTCCAGGGTCATTTTCAGTGTTAGTTTCCAAATCAAAATTTGGCACAATCGCAAATAAAACCATATTACCTAAAATAAGAAATTATAAAATTATTCAAGTTGATAAGCTTAGCAACATAATTAAATATCAAATGAAATAATCAAGTGAAAAATAAATATCTACTTTAAACAAAAGTGTTTATTCGTAGTATACGGAAAAAAATAGAAAGCAAATATTACTATTTTGTGGTAAGTTAAAACTACTAATAGGATTCGATAGCTTCATTTTTTAACAAAAGTACAAAAATTGCTATTCCACAAGTAAGATGTGCTATCATAAATTAAAAATTACTACGCATTTGTATCTTTTACTTATAGAATAGTAATTTGATTACTTATGACAAAAATAAAAGTTATCAAATCGAGTATTCCAGTAATTATAACTTAATTTTGAGATCGGTTTTTTCCGTGTTATTTTTTTTTATTCAATAAATCAATAAATTTATGATAAATATCGTATGAACAGAGTGATTTTCCATTTCGTAAACTATGAAATAAGTTATTTTGTTTCTTATTTATCTTTTAATTTAAATAGGATATTTACCTGTAATTTTGAGCGTTGTGATTTGATTAGATTGACATATTGAACATTTACTTGAATCTAAAATAAGTTCTTTTTCTATGTGTTCATTGGGTTGAGTTCCTGCTAAAGATGTGTTGGTAATCATAAGAGTGACATAATTTCTCGTTTGTTCGTGTCCATTTTCACATTTTTTAGTTTCAATAAAACATGGAGCAATGTCAAACAATCTTCTGCAAAGTTCTTGGGCCGTAATAGAGCAGTCTACCACATAGCATTTAAGCTCATCATTTCCATTTTTCGGAAATAGGTTTTTTAATATATTAGCCCGGAGACGGTAGGAATTCGATGTTATTCCTTTGCTAGAAATTCGATCAATCAAATCAAAAAATAAGCTCTTGTTGGAAAACTGTTTTATCGTCGATTCATGAAAATGTGGCACATCGATAGATGCAACAAGAAATAATTGGAGTAATGCATCAAATGCGCAGGTATTACAATAATCAACTTTTTGTTGTCCATAACGAATAGCTTGCAACGTTTTATTTTCTCCACTTTTTAAAATGGGTATTTTTTTAAGGTTGGGCTTAGATTCAAAACTATTTAGTGGAAATTTTTTCCGTAAATAACCATTTTTTGGTTTAGTCGGATCCACAACTTGTCCCCTCCAACCTTCTAGTGCTCTTGACTCAATAATTTGAGGAACGTTGTTTTGCTTATTACAACTATAGCATATACGACTTTGTCCGTAACCTTCTTCTCCATATGGTCTTGAACAAAGATCAAGAGCATGAACTGGGATATTACAAATCTTAGAAGAGAAAAGATAATCGTTAATTGTGTATGTTTTAGGTTTTTACAAATTTAAGTGCTAAATAAGGCAATATTTTATTTTATCTTTTAAGTCTTACGGCTTTTCAAGAAACTATTAGCTTTAGTTGAATTTATAAACTTTAATTGATGTTCAACGTCGATCGCAGAATTATTTTAAGGAGTTTCGACCGAATCTAAAGTAAAAAAGATTTTCCAACTTTAAGATTTGCAACTTAGTATACATGTAAAGAAGTACTTTATCTATGTATTCTCAAAATTTGAATATGACCTACCGTCTAGTTTTTTAGAAAAAAAGATTTAAAAATGACGTTTTTAAAGTTCTTATATACAGGCTCTTATGGCGGACAAGCTCCCGATATGACTTATTCTATTTTTTTCATTATTAACCTTCCAAGTTTAAGAAATAAAAAACCACGTGCCATAAACTTGAATATTTTTAGAATATGATAAAACTTTAACAATATAGTGTTACCGTTGTAATTATTCAAATAATTCAAGTTAAACTTTATAATTTAATCTCGTTCATCGACAGAGATACATATTATTGAGGGTTTGGCAACGTCGCGGAAGCAGCTGAGAGAAAAAACAAAGATAGAAATACATTAATAAGAGAGACGAGATTATAAATAAATTTTTCCCGCTTTAATTTGAATATCGAAGTGTAAGAAGTTAGAACGCGCTGTTGCCAAATCTTTTCATTAATCCATATGAGTCAAAAATAACCAAGTCATTTCATTACTTTCTTTAATTAAATAAGTAATAAATATGAATTTATGAATTCGTTATGTTATTATAAATTAAAATAATGAATTTTCATAACTATTAGGAGAATTTAGCGGTCGAACCTCCTTAAATAAAAATGTATAGCATCTTTAAAGGCTTAAAAATTTATATTAGTTATAGTAATTTTTTTTTTTTTTTGTGTTAATACAGATCAGAGCATAATTCTTTTGTAAGTACGGCTCAAAAATAAAATATTGCATTATGATATATCATAATAATATTTGTACTTAGTAGAGAAAGTATTATTTTTAAAACATACAATGCATTTATGGTTGTCACTAGGAGCATCTCCCTTTTCACACGCAGGACATCCTTTCGTATTACCTGAATGTACTTCTGAGTGTTGATTTTGCTCATTGAGTGATTCACGTGTTACATCACTCAAGACATCTGGTACATCCAATATACCAATACATTTGCTACACACACCAGTTGTATGTTCATCGAAAGCTTTTGAGTTGAAAAACTCAATAGATGTGTCTTTAGTGGTAAAATCGCACACCTAAAATTCAAGTATGAAAAATTAATAAAAATAAATAATACCCCAAAAAAGATGCATAATTAATATTATTTTTCTTACAATACATTGGCGTGTAGTAGAAACCGAAGCCGAAGTGTCCATCATTGAATTATCAGACAATGAGATCGGTGGTGTAGATGCTTGATAGTTAATTTTTTCAGAATTTTCATCACTGATAACAACATTAAATTGTTTAAGAATCCCGCCAAGATGTTTCACGTGTAAGCTAACAAATGCATCTATACGCATTGGCACAGTTTCATTAGATAATAGCAGTTCTTTAATATTTTTAAATTCAGCTTCTACATGCGCACTAGTAGCTGGTATTCTACCGTAACCAAATTTTTTTTGTACAATACATGACCACATAGGTAATAACTCTAAATCAGTCATTAGACGTGTTGATAACGGAGGTAACCAATGAGCATTTACTCGTGTACCTGGTAACATGTTTATATTATGTACAGCGATTTGTCGTAAGGTACTCCCCAAGTTTGACCATCGATTAGTGGTACCATTAATAGCATCAGAATTAAAATTTTCTTGATTATCAGGATTTAATAAATTTGCATTTATATTGTCATCACTATCAACATAACAATCAATATTGGATGGATCAAAGTTATCGCAAGAATTTTTTGTTAATAAATCCATTAAAAACATTTTTTGTTTTTCACATTCAGATAAATCACCGGAAGAAGTAGATCCATCATGCTCACTTAATGAAACAACAAAAATAGCATATATTAATTTTTTAGCTTCTTCAATATCATCTGAGATGATAAGCCGTCCGAGACAAGATAAATAAAACTTCCTAATTTCCCTGCGAACTCCTTTTAAAAAATCAGCATAGTTTTTTATAAAGTGAGCAACGTCAATCCGAATGTAACAAGATGGCATAATGTTTTCAGCAAGAGCATCAGCATACATACTTATCGTAGAAAAGCTTGTAAATGACCTGACACAAGCTGCCATTAATGCTTTTGAAGAATCACATACAACTTCTTTGGGGTAAGATGATCCAGTATTACAAATCCACTCATTGAGCCAATGATTAATTATAGTGGTATTATGTCGTTCACTAACCATTTGAGCAATGGGACATGATGAAGTAGGCGTTCGAACAACAGCAGCATACAAAAAAATAGGCCCTGACTCAGAGTTATCAAGATGACGAATCCTGCGAATGATAGATCCAGTGGCATCTATTGCAATACTGACATTACCACGTTCTGCCAAAGTCTTATAAATAGTGTCTTGGTGCTTTGTAGAGTAATGAACGAAAACTGGACTTAATCCAATGTTATAAATAATATTTTTCATCGTTGTCAACTGCATTTTTTGAAGAGCTTTCAACGGATCAGCGTCAAGAAAAGAAGCAAGAACTGCTTGAGACTTTGCAGTTCGTAAGGCTGATGCATTAGGTACGATAGCTGGTTCCGATTCATCATTTTCTGTCATTAATTCATTTAATTTCTCGGCTCGGTACTTATATGACGACTTTGTTTGGAGAGTTGCTGCAACCGTTTTTCTTTCTTCACCTCTTAAATAAACTTTTCCACACTTTCCTTTTTTATCTGAATCTGTGATGATACATTTCAATGTTACTACATTTTCTTCATTACGTCGAAGATAAATTTCAATAAGAGAACCACAATTACAATATCCGGAAATATGGCCACTGTTACCATCTTGATTGATATAGTGATAACTAAAATAGTAACCACAACTTCTTCTAGTACAAGAGAAAATTTTATTATTACACCAACGAGTCCAATCATCTAAAAAAATAATAAGATAGTAAATAATATTTTAGAAAAATAATATCTGAGACTAAAACAAAGACTGACATACCTTTCTTAAATCTAAGACGTTTTCTGATGCCATTTTTACGGCTTTTGTCTTTTGAAACTCTTGTTTCTATCAGCTGATCAAAGTCACACCCTTGCACATTGATCATAAAAATAAATTGTTTTTCTGTGTCCGCCATTTTATCACTCAAATCTAAAGTAGAATCGACTCCAGAACCATCAACAGTAATTTCATTCTCAACATCAGAATTGTTTGTTTCATGTAAAGTGTTTTGAAATTGCAACTGAGACTTAAAATTAGCACGAACGCCATTTTTATCACAAACAACATAAGTATACAAGGCTAATGGTGTCTTTGGGTATGAGTTAGAATTATTTTTACGAATAGCTTCATTGAAAAATTCTGATAGCTCTAACCACACAGAATCTGAACGACTGACAACATTACCTTCATCATCAAACAATCTTTCCATAAACTGTGAAAGAACTTCTGTCAGGAGAGGAATATCTGTTACAACGGGTCTACCTTTCTTTTTAGGTATTGTTGAACGGTTCTTTTCAGACATTGTTGGGGAGCGTTTTTTTGTTTTTGTACTGTGACTTTTTTTAACCATAGTTTTTTTTTTGTAAGATAAATTAAAAAAAAAAATTGAATAAAAACTAGTGGAGCGATTAACTACTTGCGTATGTTGACATAAACGGAAAAATAACCTTTTGCGATGATAAAAGAAACACCCAGTGACCCCTACATAGATTATCTTGATAACTGATGGCTAGAAAACACAGAGAAGTAGTTTTGAAATTAACCGCTTGGAGCGCTGCGATAAAGAAATTTGAATACGGATTTTTTGAATTGCAAAAAAAAAGACAATTATAAACGACAATTTACCAAAGAAACTAAAGATATATATATATATATATATATATATATATATATATATATCGACGTAGGATCGAATAGATAAATTTTAACTCAAAAAAATAAATGATTGAACTTCGTAAGCAAAACCAAAAAAAATTCTCCCTTCTACCGATGGTTTAGAAGTAGTAATTATGAATGACACTTAGATAATTTATTAATGATAAATTAATCATTCTGATTGTTATAAAAACGAATCAATGAGTACTTGCTGATCAAAAAATATCAAACACCGCGTTTACGTGTCCAGAAGTAGAAGGTCTGAACTGTAACAGGGCAAAATAGATTCCCATGACTATTTATTTTAATTTAAATTTGAGTTTGTCTACGGTCGATAACGGGTCACTAATCAGTGAGACCCGAAGATCTGTCACTCTTCTTGGCTAATTAATTAGTAGGGATGAGTTTTCCGGGGGTGAATTGAAGAAACCCGAATCGAAGAAGATATAAGTGAAGAAGAACCAAAAAGAGAGTTGTTCAGACGACGACAGCGGCAGGACGCCAAATAAATTACACTAGATATTCAATCAAATTATTGAATTAATTGGAAACGAGATGAGATTTAAGAGACACACCAAAAATTTAATTAATTGATAAGTGTAAAGTGAATTAATTTAATTGGTGGAATTAAAATGAGAATTAATTAATGTGGAAAATTTTATTGTGAAATTTTATTAGTGGAGATTCAGAGTCATAGAATTTAGGCGTTGATGATATTGGAAATTTAAAGTCATAAAGATTTTGGATGTTGATGATATTGAAAATTTAGAGTTATAGAATTTGGATAAAAAATAGCAATGTTATTGGTAATACAGAACAAAATAGAGTTTAAAGTAGAGTCAATTAGTTTTAACTAAAGTTAACTGTGTCTGTGATTTAGGTCTGGTGGACAATATTAAGTTGAAAATAAGAATACATGCAGGGGATGTTTTTGAAATAAAATTTGGTTAACGACCAGGGGACGTATATATAAGTATATAAGTAATTTAGTTTGTCATATGTAATTTAGTTTGTCATAAGGAATTACCGATTGTTATAAAAAAAAAAATAAAGAAAAGCAATGTGCTTAATCAGTTAAAAATAAAATTTAACTTTTTATCTAAATTTATTTCAGCTTGCTTCATTATTCCTCTCCTCTCTCACAAAATATAACAAACAACCCTGAGTTATTAATTTGATTACAATAAAATTCCTTAATATCTTGTTCTAGAAGGCCGAGTCCATCTTCCAGTGGCGCCCTAAAATTCGACCATAATACTTAGGTGCGACCAGACTTGACAAGACTAATCCCTCTGTTATAGAACTAATCATGACCTCAGTCCATAGAATCTTTCGCACTTAATCTGCACTTAATTCCAAGCTATTTATTTTTAATATAAACTAATTTATTACCCGAGTTACTGTTAGAAAATATAATTTCAGCAGACCCCCCAAAAAAAAAAAAAAAAACAATTCTGTCACCTGCAAATTTATTAGACGTCATGATTATGAATGACTGTTAGTGAGGTAATTTATAAATGATAAAACAATATCAATAAATACTATAAATACGTAAATTATAAGCACTTGCTAATCAAAAAATATCAAGCACTGTGTTTACGAGTCCAAAAGTAACAGGGATAAATGTATCATGACCTCGGTCCATAGAATCTTTTGCACTTAATCTGCACTTAATTCCGAGCTATTTATTTTTAATATAAACTAATTTATTACTCGAGTTACTGTTAGAAAATATAATTTCAGCAAACCCCCCAAAAAAAAAAAAAAATTCTGTCACCTGCAAATTTATTAGACGTCATGATTATGAATGACTGTTAGTGAGGTAATCTATAAATGATAAAACAATATCAATAAATACTATAAAAAGTTTGGAAAATCCAAAAGTGCACGTCTCAACGTTCATTTTATGACAAAATAATCATTAATCAGTTACTCATAATTTAAGTATATAAATACTCCGTAAAAGTATTAAATAAAATAAAAAAAAAAATTTGTTTCAAATTCTCCCGCGAATAATATTTATTATTCCGCGACTTAAGCGCCCCGCCACGTTTCAGCGGACAAACTAAAAAAATTAAAATAATCCCTATACCAGGTATTTTGTTTTATGTCCCTGCGTGTAACAAATTTTATTTAAAGAAAGTTCTTAAGTTTGTTTGTAAATTAATATTGAGATTTTTTTTGTATCTTAATGACTAAAATATTTAGAATAGAATCTGTTAAAAATGAAATAAGATAAAACTGAGATGATCGGAAGCGCCCATGTATGGCCAAAGATTGAACTATTTTTTATATATATATATATATATAGATATTAGGCTGATTCAAAAAAATGGACTATTTTTTCTTTTTCGATATCCCCTGTGAAATATATTCAGAGAGACAAGAAAAAACGCCTGTGAAAATCAGAGCTCTTAATATTAATATTTAGAGGTCGCGCATCGCAAATTTCTATTTCTCGTTTAAATAACATGGGAAAATTTATTTTTTAAGCTTTGGAATTTTGTAGCTCACGGTGGGACCAATACTTTTAAATGTTCAAGACATATTTTTTGGGAAATTTGACGCTCTATAAAAAAGGTCTCTTGTAATTTTTTGACATTTTCATTTCTTCAAAAGTTATCGAAGTTGAAGTTAGATTGACGATAAATTTTTACAATTTTTAAATTTTTTGACGCAACCATCAACTTTATCGGAAAACTCAATAGGACATTTTTTGTAGAACATTTTATTTCCTATAACTTATCTCAATGAAAATTTTCCATATTTCGCACAAGTCGTAAGTTATTTGCAATTAACTGAAAATTTTAATATAATTAATTTTAAGCGACAAAATTTGGATTTTTTAAGAAGATTTCCAGTTAATTGCAAATAACTTACGACTTGTGAGAAATATAGAAAATTTTCATTGAGATATGTTATAGGAAATAAAATGCTCTACAAAAAATGTCCTATTGAGTTTTCCGATAAAGTTGATGGTTGCGTCAAAAAATTTAACAATTGTAAAAATTTATCGTCAATCTAACTTTAACTTCGAATAACTTTTGAAGAAATGAAAATATCAAAAAATTACAAGAGACCTTTTTTATAGAGCGTCAAATTTCCCAAAAAATATGTCTTGGACATTTAAAAGTATTGGTCCCACCGTGAGCTACAAAATTCCAAAGCTTAAAAAATAAATTTTCCCATGTTATTTAAACGGGAAATAGAAATTTGCGATGCGCGACCTCTAAATATCAATATTAAGAGCTTTGATTTTCACAGGCGTTTTTTCTTGTCTCTCTGAATATATTTCACAGGGGATATCGAAAAAAAAAAATAGTCCATTTTTTTGAATCAGCCTAATAGATATATAGATATACAAGAAAGACTGTTAATGAATTTATTCATTTTTTAATTAAATTACATTGAATTAGACAGTAATGTTTAATAGGCTATTACTCAGAATGATACTAAAGCGAAGGAAAAAAAAATTGACTCAAAAAGTAAAGTTTTTTGGGCGTTATCGTGACCACATACATCATCCGCACATACAGACAACCCGACGTCCGCCGAAATATTTTTTCAAGAACGGTTTTTTTTTCTATTTACAAAAAATAGTGTTTTTTAAAGTATCTATTGTCATAGAAAAACTATTATTGTTGATATTTGTCAACTCATTTAATACTCCAAATGCAAAAATGATCGGATTAAAGCAATTTAAACCGTGAAAATTGCTTGACCTTGAGAGAGTGAGAGCAAAGCACAGCTCACGCTTCGCGTTGAGACGTGCAATACGTAAATTATAAGCACTTGCTAATCAGAAAATATCAAGCACTGTGTTTACGAGTCCAGAAGTAAAAGGGATAAATGTATCATGACCTTGGTCCATAGAATCTTTTGCACTTAATCTGCACTTAATTCCGAGCTATTTATTTTTATTATAAACTAATTTATTACTCGAGTTACTGTTAGAAAATATAAATTTAGCAAACCCCTAACTGAAAAAAAAAGTTCTGTCACCTGCAAATTTATTAGGCGTCATGATTATGAATGACTGTTAGTGAGGTAATTTATAAATGATAAAACAATATCAATAAATACTATAAATACGTAAATTATAAGCACTTGCTAATCAGAAAATATCAAGCACTGTGTTTACGAGTCCAGAAGTAACAGGGATAAATGTATCATGACCCCGGTCCATAGAATCTTTTGCACTTAATCTGCACTTAATTCCGAGCTTTTTATTTTTAATATAAACTAATTTATTACTCGAGTTACTGTTAGAAAATATAATTTTAGCAGACTCCCAACTAAAAAAAAAAAATTCTGTCATCTGTTGGTGGATTACGAGTAGTAATTATGAATAACTGTAAGTTCGATAATCTATAAATGATGAAACAACATTGATAATTATTATTAATTTAAAAACTTTGGGCCTGCTTATTAAGAAATATCAAGAACTGCATTTACAAGTCCAGGAGTAGAAGATCTCAATTTATCATGACATTTGTCTATAAATTCTGTACTAAAATCTAATTTACGTAACATTATTTAAAAATTTTCTTTGACTGTCATTATCGTTAGAATACGTTATGATTCTTCGACTAAAGCGTCATTTGAGATAGTTATGTTAAGTCATTAGAAAATGATGAGAAAAAAATATAGTTCTTATGTACGAAGCAATTCGATGCCTACTTTTATTCGTGCACTTCAATGGAGGCAGAGTGATCTCCAATCCCATTATAATGATTTGCAATTAAACGGAAATTTATTTATTAATAATAATATCAAATTGACGTGAGTAAAACGTATTTTTGTGATGATTATTAGTGAATTAATTTTCAAAATAAAAACTTTTTCTCTATAAAAGTATTTATTTTTACTCCGCATATAGTTTGAACAGTTACTTTCATTCTTGCGCATGCGCGAAGTCAGCTTTTGCGGTTTTCGATAATTTTTTTATTTTACTCTTTTATATTGCTATATTCGAGATATATCTTCATTGTTATCAAATGCACTTTATGTGCACCTAATTCTAATGCATTGAAAAAAAAAAAAAAAAATTTTTTATCCTAAAGTTTCGCTGAGTTTTATAATCTTGGCGAACCTTTCGTTTTTTTTAATTATTTCTGAAACCGGAAGTGCACTTAATATTTCGTTTGCGCACTTAATTAGCACCTAAAAAGCACCTAATTCTGACCTTGAAATTATATAATTATCGACAAGTGGGTCGGCCCAGTTGAGGGAGGTTTTTGAACAGACGTAGTTATCGAAAAATGATAAGAGAGTTTTTTTGTAGAGCGTTAAATTCTCCACGAAAATGTATGCTGGGCTTATTCGTACAATGAGCCATTGCCGAGTTAAAAAATTCCAAACTAAAAAATTATTTTTTTCTATGTTATTTAAATGGAAAATCAAAAAACCCGATGAGCGACCTCTTAATATTAATATTAAGAGCTCAAACTTTACCAGAATTTTTTTTTCATCATCTTTAACGATATTTTCACGGTAACTAAAAAAAAAAAAATTAGTTCTTTTTTTTCGGCCCACCCTAATATATATATATATACATGAATAACACGAAGATATACATGAGACTTTTGATCATACTAAGTATAGGTTGACATTTATTTTTAATTAAAAAACCATATTCCTTTAAAAACAAATTCAATTATTAAGGCCATTCTCAGATAGTGCCCCCCACTTTTTTTAAATTTTCAGTTGCTTTCAATCGTCATAAGCGCATCAAACCTATTTTATCAACCCTAGTAATTGATTGATTAAATTAATTGATTAAAAAAAAAAAAAAACCCTAATGGAAAAAAGGACAACGCAGTAGTAATTTTAACGAAGCATAGATTTTAAAACAAACTACTTGCAACTGATACTAATTGGGAGTTAAACGAAATTTGTTTAAAAAATTTCAGTAAAATCTTCGTGTAAATTTTATAATTCGAATTTTCAAATTTTTTAGGCTGAAATTTATCCAACGAATTTCGTTCAACTTCTAATTGATAACAGCTGTAAGTTGATTTTTTAAAATTCTATATCTCGGTGAAATTACTTCTGTATTACCTTTTTTTCAATTAAAATTTCAATTTTTTTTAAATTAATTAATTTTGATACGCTTATGACAATTGAAAGTCATTGAAAATTTTTAAAAAGTGGGGACGCTGTCTGAGAATGGCCTGATTTTCTGATTATTAGTATAATGTGGTGCTAATACAAACAATTCTTATACTTATTTATGCGTCCCTTTGGAGTGAGACAGATATCAAAAATCAAAAGAACATATATACGTATCTACTTTGCTCTTGATAGTGAAGAATTCATTATACGTATAGTTTATATGAAATCTACATGTAAAGTCATACTTCTCCATTTTCTTTGACTGGCGGATGGTCTATCGGTTCGCGATTATTTGCTGTATTTTTCGGGATTTTGTTTTCTATTGCAGTTAGTACATTTTTTAGACCGTCTTCCAACATCTCTTTCGTCACAAATTTACGTTTAAGTAATTTTAAGTCTCTCCCATAACTTAAAATTTTTTCATTCATTTCATTGATTTGAAGGGATATCTCATCATCCTGAACTGATGAATTCATTGGTGGATTTGTCTCTGATGTTTCACTTGGATTTGGTGATAAACTTCGACGCATTGGACTGTGAGCGGGAGATGAATTTTCGGATCTGTCGCTCACTTCAGGTCTTTCTTCATCCGGTATCTGAATGAAATGTATAATATTTTAATAATTATAATTTTAATAATAATTTAAATGTATAAGATTTTGATTTAACCATATGTATAAGTACTACTTACTTCGTTCAGTTCTGCAAAAAAAGATTCTGCTTTTCTTTGGCTATCATAGGTGCTTTTTTGTTGTGATTTCTAGAAAACATATAATAGGAAAATAAAATAAAGTTTTGTGTAGCATCGGAATGGGAGATTAATTTTTAATAACTATTAATTAAAAATAAAATTTTCTATTTCAATTTAATTTAAAACTTTTTCTATCGCCAAAAATTCAAAAGTCAATTGCTAGTATATATATATATATATATATATATATATATATATATATATATATATATATATATATATATATATATATTTATAATTGGATTATCATACCCTTATCGTGGCTGCATTTTTTTGCTTTGGCCCTTTTTTTTTTTTAACAACATGAGTTGTTGGTTCAGACGTTTTCTCTTTTTTTTTTTTCTTAGCTGGCGTATAAATGCTGCTGATGACAGGAATCCTCCTGCCAGTCTTATTCCTTTCTTTGAGGGATTCTTCATCATCTAAAAAAAATAAAAATTAAATAATAAACGGAAAATAGCACATGGACAGGATAGAAATATGTACATTTCTCAAGTTTTATTAATTTTTTTAATCCAAATACATTTTAATAAAATTATTATTATTACTTACCATCATAATCTAGTATTTTTACATGGCCATTGTGAGTGCCGGAATTCACAATAAATAAATTATCTTTTTTAATATCTGTTAATTCCATTTCATACAACTCTCGGCCTATTTTTTGGCAAATCATTTTAGATTCAACAATGACTTCTGATTTGTGTTCATTATTCTTGCCGACGTAAGTAACAAAACAATATTTTTCCATAATTTTTAATTCAAAACAAACAAACTCGTAACCTGTTTCAACCTGTTGTACATGTGCATGTATACACGTGCTAAGTTACTGCGCATATTCTTTTAGCGCGAAAAATTACTTTTGTTAAATAAGGCATAAATTGGGAAGTTAGTTGACATCCAACGGAACAAAAATGTAAGAATCGATATCTCGATTAAACCAAACATTCCGAGAAATTAAAAAAAAATGGCGCGTAATTTAAGCTGTACGAGTGGATTCTTTACTTCATTAACTATTTAATGATAATAAAGTTATCTGACGTGTCTAATAATTTTTGGATTTTTTTCTAAACAATAAACTATAAAAAAAAAATGTATGAAGAAATTGCATCTATAGTTTCTTGAATTTTTACATGTGTATATTTTTTTTTTTTTTTTTAATAGATATTCAAGTTACGAATTATCAATAAAAATCAAAAGAACCAAAAGTTATTAACTGTAGGTATGAACCCGAAAATTATATAATATAAATAGAAAAAACGAAAATCTACTTGTTCAAATTAAATATATCTACATGTACATTTAAATAGAAATCTGTTTTTTTTTTTTTTTTAATAATAATAAATATTCTTAAAACTGTAAGAAAAAAAAAGTTTTAACGCATTAATATTAAATAATTTGAACAATTTATCAGAATAATCATAAAAAAAACATGTTAAAACGTCATTTAATATCTATTAATACGGATTTTCCTTCTAATATACCCGTATATATTGTAAACGTATAACGACCAAAATTGTCCATCTATTTGTATATAGTTTTAAATTTTGCCGCTTGATGCAAATTGTTTTATATTCATGCTTAAAAACTTTTTCGTTTAGTTTCATCGAGGTATCGATTGTTATAATTTTATAATAATAATTATTAAAAATTTATGTTAACCATATTGCTACAACAATAGGTGAGTAAATAATATTTTCAAATTACATTGAATTAAGAGTATAACCTCTATTTGTTGTTTTATTTTGAAAATTATATAAGCAGCCTAAAAATTATCATGTAACCTAAAATTCAAAAACTTAATTTTTTTGTATTTTCAAACTATTAAAGTTATCGAAGAAAGTTGAATGTTATTATAAAAGTTAATAATATTTTAAAGTGTTCATTTCTGTCTATTTGAAAAAGTTAAATAATTGTAGATAAAACTCTTGTCATAAATTTGTTTTACAATTATGTTGAAAATGAAAAAAAAAATGATAGCATATAAATCAGATTCGGTTTTAGGGTTAGTTACTTGATTCGATTTTTTTTTTAATCTGGATAAAATGATTACTGCAAGTACTTCTATATATTTAAACTATCTACATATACTTGACATATACTAATAAAAATTATACAAATTTTCACAATATTCAACTGTACAATTATAAAAATTTCATCTTTTTAGTTTCATTGGTATTCTGATCGATATTTAAAATTGGCAATGAATAATCGTCGAGCTCCAGGAAAATGTCGGACTTCTATTTACAGAAGAAATATGTCTAAACTTAAACTTTTTCAACAAACTTTGCCTTACGACAAACGATTACGTTGTATTCCCAGTAATTTTTTTGAAGAGCAAGTATGTCCAAAGAAAAATTAATTATTCATTGTCTAATTATGATATTACAATTGACATAATTTTTAATACTAATTAAAAATAATTTATCTCATTTTATTAATCCTGATTTCTGTTTTAGTCAAGTAATCAAGAAATGCTGACAAAAAATTTCTATCAATGTGACGGGAGCGATTTTACTGCAAAAATTTATAATTCCAATCATACTAATAGTAATAACAATGCTGAGATCGGTATTTATTATCGTGATAATAATGTCTCCTTCGAAATTCATGGTGATCATGGTGCTGATGATGATCATGATTATAACGATGTTGATGAAGACGATAGTAATGACGGAAATTTTATAGTTGCTGACGCTGACAATGATGATGATGATGATGATGATGATGATGATGATGATGATGATGATGATGATGATGATGATGATGATGATGATGATGATGATGATGATGATGATGATGAGGCCACGTTAGATATATTCCGATGGATTAATTTGTCTCATGCCACTAGTTTAATACCGACTGATAAAGCCTCTTTGTGGAAAATGTTGGGTCGCAAAAATTTTGATAATTCTCGACATTATTATTGTAAAGCGTGTAATGACTATTTGGGTACAAGGAATAAGAAAACAAAGGAATTAAAACGCCAGTGTTCTTGTCAAAAATGTGGCCCAAAACAACTGTTTGAAAAGCCTAACATAGCTGATTATTTAAAGTATAGATTTGGAAGAAAAAAAAATGTTTCCGCGATTGAAGATATATACGATGGTCAAAAATATCAAGAATTATGTAAACCTGGAAAGTTTTTAGAACATTGGTATAATTTGTCATTTACTTTCAATACTGACGGTTGTAATGTGGCAAAATCGTCTGCAGCAAGCGCATGGCCGGTTTTCGTTGAAATCAACGAACTTCCACCTCACATGCGCAAAAAATATCTACTTCTTGCAGGAATATACGTTGACGATCATCACACCTCAATGAGTAGTTTCTTGCAGCCATTTGTTATTGAAATGCGAAAACTCTTCAAAGCCGGAATCACGTGGAAACCAACCACCAGCACTGAAGTTACCTCAAAGTTCGTTGTTATTACAAGCAGCTTAGATTCTCCTGCGAGAGCAGATGTTACCTGCATGACTAGATTCAATGGTTATTTCGGTTGTCTATACTGCTATGCAAAAGGTAAAAGTTTAAGGCCGGGAAAATTTGTTTATCCAGTTGAACAAAGTTTTGGCCAATTACGAACTGATACTCAAATAAGAGCGGATATGAAATATGCTTTCAAAAATGAAGTGAAAAAACATGGCATCAAAGGTATTTCTCCGTTAATAGCTTTACCATTATTTGACATTAGTAAAGGGGTCGTGGTAGAAGCGATGCACGCAGTCTTTTTGGGAGTAGTCAAATTACACACCACGATCCTTTTGACTACAACTAAAACTCAGTATTACATTGGAGATCCAGATTCGTTAGAAGTGATTGATTATTATCTGTTGGCAATCAAGCCTCCATCTCGTCGATCGCGTAAACCAAGGAAGATCAAAACTTATAAGCAGTGGAAAGCATCTGAATGGCGTAATTGGCTGGATTACGCTCCAGTTTGCTTAAAACATTTATTAAATGAAAAGTACCTTAATCATTTGGCCTTGTTATCCGAAATCATTCATTACCTAAATAGTGATTTAATTACATTAACGCAACTTGATCGGGCGGAAGAATTACTTGTGGAATACGTCAAACTTTTTTAAACATTTTTTGGAACATCAAAAATGACTTTTAACGTTCATTTATTAACACATTTAATTGAAACTGTGCGTAACTGGGGGCCTATTTGGGCACATAATGCCTTTGTGTTCGAATCATGGAACAAAAAAATAATGGATCATGTAACCAGCGCTTACGGTCGTCCTGATCAAGTTGCAACACGTTTTCTGATGTTTCAATTTCTCAATCATTCCGTATTTGATAAATCAGTATCGAAAGAAACTCAAGATTTCTTGAAAAAAAAATTAAACATTATTGATGGTACCGATAAGATGAAGTCTCAAGATAAATACATTAAGCAAGGAAAATTTACCACACGGCTACCAACAACATTTGAACGTGATGCATTACATCGGGCTGGTTATAAAACTGATATTATGGTTACCTTCAAGAATATGAAATTAAACGGAATAAAATTTTCTTGTGAATCCGAAGATTACCTGAAATCACGAAAATTTTGTGATTCCTTTATTTACAATGATTATAATAAAAATTTTTGTACAATAAAAAATATTGTGCAATTTCGATACAATAACACGATCATTTCGGGTCTCATAATAGAAAATTTTCAAGATGTCGGATCCGGATTCAATACTTGCCACATTCGTGAAATCGTGCCATCAAATACTATTGAATTTATTGAAGAAACTACTGCAATAAGACCTGCAATAAGAATGACATCTGACGACGTTGTATATGGTGTTAAGCTAGCAAACTGTTGGGAAACCGATTGATATTTATTTATGACTTTGATAATAATATCACCGAGGAAAGAACTTTTTTAAAGCCATACATGTCCTCAAAAAAATTGTTATATTTGTACAAATTATAATAATTGTAATAATAGTATTAATTATATTTATTTTTATAGTAACTGTTGTAATAATTTATTTATTGAGATTTCATATGATTTTTCAAGTATCTTTGGACAATACACATTAATGTTCAGATGTTTAAATATATATAAGTAAGTAAAAATATTTTTACAATCTTTTATTAATGGTTTTAAAATAAAGAATCATAAAATCAATAATGAATAGACGATTTTTAATTTATGAGTCTTTATAACCTTTTGTGATCAATAGGTTCTTTTTTTTATTACCATTGAAGCTTATTTAGTTGAACTAATCATGTTTGAAATCAGTCATAATATCTAAAAGAAATTAGCTTACCTTCAGCAGAATTTCTTTGCTTGATTCACCGATGTACGTATTTAAGAATTCTGATTATATTGAATTGTAATTTTATTAACAGAAAAACTCCAATACAAAATTGTTAATTATTATGAGACAATATAAAAAAAATTATATTTGTGAATGGATACATATATATCCCATACGAAAAAGTATATATAGGGGAGACCGGGGCAAGACGGCCCACCTAAGCCGATTATTATTTTTGTGGCTTTTAACCATCAAGTCGATTTACTTTCGTCCAACTTTAACTCAATTCACCAAAATTTTGATGAAGCTCCTGAAAAAAAATTTTTTTTTTTTGAGGCAAGACGGCCCCCCTCCGAAAAAAAATGAAAAAAAAATTTTTTTTTTTAATTGTAAAAAAATTTCCCGCGTTACAAATGTTTATATTTTTCTCTTTAACAACTGTAATTACTTTTATATTACTCGAAATAACCTTTTTTGATATAATACGAGTAATTTGTTCACTTCTGTCGAAAAAAATTGAGTATTTTAATTTTTTTCCAAACATATTACCAAATAAAAGAATTAACCAAAAAATGATATTTCTATTAAATTAATCATGACTAGGTTATAATAACCCTGGTAGGAAGGAACCATTGGACAAGGCTCGGACCAGGCATTGGCCAGTCGTCATGCAAGAGTTCCGAGCCTTGGCACCAGCCTTGACTAAGCATTGGGCCAAGGATTGGCCCAGGCCTAGGATGATAACAATGTCCCCAAGCCTTGGCAAACAAAAAAACTAGGCTTGAGCCAAGCCTTAGGAAACGAAAAATTGAGCCTCGGCCAAGGCTTGGGAAACAAAAAATCAAGCCTCGATCAAACCTCGGGGAGCAAAAAATCCACGGCTCACCCAATGCTCGATCTAAAATATTGTTATTTAAATTAATAAATATAATTGAAAAAAAGTTTGATCACACTTTTATCGACATTACATTAGATGGTAATTAAGTAATTACTGAATTAATGGGAAATAACGAATAAAATTATTTGGGGGCTACCGGGGTTCGAACTGAGATCCTTCTGATTACTAGGCTGGGACGCTATCCACTGTGCTAAATCTGATGTCCAGATAATTATGATTTTTTTGCTTGTTAAATTATTTAAATACAATTTAATTCAAAAATATTAGATCGTAAAGATGAGGTGAAATGTAGTTTTATTTAATGAACTTAAAATTGTCTGATACATTTTTAGGCCTACGCATGACACCTGGGGCAATATGGACCATCCGAAATTTCTGAAAAAATGATTCATATTTTTATCGTCAAATTAAAAAAAATTTAATATATTAATCCATTTTTCGGCTGATTCTCCATAGCCGGGGCAAATTCGGCCACAAAAAATATTCGAAAATAATATTTTATTTTTTAATTGATAAAATTTTTGAAATAATGCAAAATAATCTGTAATCTAAAAAATCAAAAATCACGTTTCTTGGGTTCATAATAATGACAAATAAAAAGTATAGAATGGTTTTTTTTTATTAAATAAAAAAATTAGTAAGTAAGATAATCGAAGAGAAACAATTTATTAAACCAATGATGTGAAATGTAATTTTTCTTTATGTATATTACATACAAAAATTTTGAATTTAATGAAATTTGATCAACTTTCAAAAATTTTTTTTTTCAACTTTTTTAAAGGGTACCCCATTTTGCCCGCCAAAAATAAAAATTTCATGTTAACTAAAGTTTTCTACATAGCAATAACTAATTAAATAAAAATTATTGATATTAATCGTATACTCGGTAGACGGTTATGCCCTGGTCTTCTCTATATACATATATATAGATACATGTAAAGCATCAACTTTACTATTATCAAATTTTATTATTAAATCATAATTTAACCCAGGCTGAGGCATTGGCCAATGGTCAGCTGCCAAGGCTCAGCTTGACAAAAATTAAACTATCGGACCCAGCCTCGGCCGATCCTTGGGCCAATGGTCAGAAGCCAAGGCTCAATTTGACAAAAATTAAACTATCGGGCCTAGCTCTGGCCAGGGCTCAGGCCAATGGTCACTACCCAAGGCTCGGCTTAATTTAATGAAACCAATAGACCAAGCCTCGACCTAGACTTGGGCCAATGGTTAGCTGCCAAGACTTGGCTTAACGTAATCAAACCATTGGATCAAGCCCTGGCCGAGGCTTGGGCCAATGGTCAGCTGCCGAAGCTTGGCAAGTGACAACAGGGCCAAGACTCGGCCTATTGTCAGCCTTGGCGATTCCTACCTGGGAATATGAAATACATTTTTTTTTAGAATTTTTGAGTCGTTCATTTTGCCCCTAGTTTCACGTATAGGGCTAAAAATGAGTAAATAATCTGAATTTGTGATAATCAAAAGAAAACAAGAAAAAAAAAATTTTGGTTAATTTTTGAGGTGGGCCTTCTTGCCCCAGGGGGGCCGTCTTGCCCCGATCTCCCCTATGTGACATATGCATCAACCCATTGGCTATATAGGACGTATATATTATTTATATATTTTTTTGTGTGGGTATATATATATATACACATATGGTATTTTATTTATTCATTATTTTTTACATAAATCCTTTCGAAACCATTTTTATTCTAAAATAATAAAATATTATTATTTTAGACCATCTTAACACTTTTTCATCATATTTTAGGATTTAACAGGATTGGAGTGTTTTCAATACTTTCAAATTTCTTTTGTTCAATATGGGTATCATTTTTAAGCAATCGATTATACCTTAATTAAATAAACTATTTAAGATAAGCAAATATAAATAATAAATAGATTTACTAATAATTACAGAGATCAACGTTATAAAATTAGTACTTTCTTCATGTTTGAAATAAATTTGTCATTTTCTTTGATCCCACTTTTTTCATAATCAAATCTTAGTTGCATACATTATATACTTGATACGATTGTAGTGCCACGAAACTCCCTCAAAAACTCTGAAAATATTATCGATAGTACACCGACGAAACTCTGCGAAAACTCCATCAAATCCCCAAGAAAACACCGACAAAACTCCTTAAAAACCCCAACGAAATTCCGAGTGTCAAAGCCACTAAAACTCCAACAATACACCGTCGAAACTCCGTGGAAATCTTAACGAAACTCTAGGGAAACATTAACAAAACTCTAAGAGAATACCGACACAAATCCGACAAAACACCGTGAAAACTCCAAGCAAACGCCGACAAAACTCCATAAAAACCCCAACGAAACTCCGAGTGTCAAAGCCGCTAAAACTCTAACCGTATACCGTCCAAACTCCGTGCAAATCCCAACGAAACTCTAGGGAACCACCGACAAAACTCTAAGAAAACACCGGCAAAACACCGACTCAAGTCCGAAAAAACACCACGAAAACTCCAAGGAAACACCGACTAAGCTCGCAAAAAACACACGAGAAACCTTGTCTTGTAACTGCACACAGAACGCCGCCTTTCTACTATGAAAACACTGCCGTAACTCCGTCGATACACTGTGATAATACTGTAAGGGAGTTAACACCGTAAAAACTCCGCGTTTTCACCACGTTTTTACGGTGTCGTCAAAACCGCTAGGGAGTGAGTTGAATACTGAAGTATAATTATCCGACATAATTAAGAGAATTAAAAACATATAATTTTGGAAGTAAATGATAATCAAGGTTATTGGTGAATTAATTAATTAATAATTAAATTAAACCAAAATTAATTAATTAATAATATAAAGTGAATTAAATAAATCAGTGAAAAGTAATAAGAATTAAAAGTATTAGTGGAATTTTTATATTGAGAAATTTAAGTTGAGTAATTAAGTAAAATTTATGATGTCATTGAGTATAGAATAAAATTGAGTACAAAGTCGAGTCAAGCAGTTTTAAGTAAAATTTAACTGTGTCTGTGATAAGTCCAGGGGACATCTTAGTTATAAGTAAATACACATCCAGGGGATGCTTTTAAATTAGATTAAGGTTTACCGTCCAGGGGACGAGGTTATAGGTTAAGGTTAATGTCCAGGGGACTATTTTAAGGTTTTCCGTCCAGGGGACGAGGTTAATAATTGTGGGTGTGTGTGTGTAAAAACGTTCAGGGAACGAATTAGTTTGTCATAAGTAATACCGTCCAGGGGACGAAGAAAATTAGTTTGTCATAAGTAATACCGTCCAGGGGACGAGATAATTTAGTTTGTCATAAAATTATTAGTTTGTCATAAGAAAATTATCATTGGTTAATTAAATAAAGCAAGGTGCTTAATTAATAAAATTGTGATTAGCATTATTTCAGTTATTTTTCCATCCCTCACCTCTCTCACAAAATATTACAAACGACTCTGAGAAATTAAGTTAATTAAATTTAACTAATTAAAAATAAAATCATACAACATCCGGTTCTGGAAGGCCGAGTCCATCTTCCAGTGGCGCCCTAATATTTGTCTATAATACTAGGTGCGACCAGACTTGGCAAGTTAAACACTCTGTCGTAATATCCATATATACATGTGTAATTATATATAATTAGACATAATTATATATGATTATATATAATGCAATATTTAAACAGAGAAAGTCATATGGAGCTCCATATATAATTATATAAGATTATATATAAGGTGACACGACCGATGACCCAAAGACAATTGATCCGCGACAGTTGATCCCCGACAATTGATCCTTGTGACGATTGATCCACCGATAAAATATACTCACACACACATAAATGTGAAAAATTTGTTTTTCCATATATAATACTGTATCGAGAAAATTGTCTTATATATAATCATATATGATTATATATAATCTTATACATATATCCATTTATAATTGTATATAATTGTTAGGGTGTTTAAAAGAAAAAACAATTTTTTTATGGTATTCAAAAATTGAAAGTATAATAAAAATAAAAATTGACTCCCCAGGTCGAAAAAATAACTTGATTTTGACATTTTTGAATTATTTGACTTGCTTCTGACTTAAGAAACTTGATTTCGGCTACACTTGGTAACTCATCGAGTTGATTTGATTTTGACTTGCTAAAGGAAGTTAAAATTACGTATTGCTTGTTCCTTTTTTGACTTCAAAAAACATGACAAAAGTAAATTAAAACTGAGTTTTATTATTTAGAGTATAATAATTACTTTTGCTAAAATTATTTCAATTATATTTAAAAATTTTAATAAATTATTATTTGAAAGCTTACACGTTGAAAAATTTAATAATTAATAAACACATAAAAATAATTTTTTTGTAGTTATCAAACGGTTATTTAGTTTATTAAAACTTCTTAAAATTATCTTGAAACAAAAAAACATTTCTAATTTATCTGACAGTAATGATGGTTGAATTATAAATTCGAATGCAATAACGCTTTTCAATTAATTTTTTTAGTGAAACGAACAGTTAAAAAAGTAAATACGAGAACTTGTCGATATTCATGTTTAATGCATTCAAAGAATTTCAGTTAAATTTTTTTTTTATTTTTCATTAGTCAGTAGAATTTTTCTGGTTAGTTATTTTATTGTCTACATGATATTTTAACATTTACAGAAATATATAATACTTATAAATTCCACAGTATTATATTATAGTACTAAACAAAAAAAAAAATAAATAAATTTTTTTAAATATTTTTACCGGAATAATTGAAAAATTATTTATATGAAAAGTATATTTGATAAAAGTGCACATATATATCTTATAAAGGGAAAAATTTAACATATATAGGGGACAAAGAAAAATTATTATGGCACCTATATTCAAACTACTAATAGTATTCGGTTTTATACACTGATAACGCCACCACATTTGGTGCATTAGCGTTGGGCGCTTCGAGCGCTATGAGCACTACATCCTATAGTACTTCACATGCCAATATATATCTATACGTATATACTGACAGCGCGTAAGCGCCCAACGCGAATGCACCCATCGTGTGTTACTAAAGTGAACGAATCCATTATTATTGCTAAAGTGACTTCTTATTTAACGTGAAACCAAACTATTTACTAATAAAAATCAGTGATTTTATTTTGGTTTAATCAAAATAACAAACATAAGATACGCATTAATACACTGGATTGTTGAAAATTAGTTTGATGTAATACCTACATCTAAAATCCCTTCGACAGTATTAAAGGAAGGAGCTCTAACCTCTCTAACCTAGGTGGATAAAAAAACTAAACAATCATCCAACCAATCCGTTCGAAGTTTAGAAATTGATAGTAAGAATTGTTCGATTTTATTTTTAATAATTTATAAAAATCTGTTAGTGAATAACCATAGTTGAAGGCTTTTTTATAATATACACTAGTCCCAAAAATTAAGGGATTGTTATGTCCAAAAAGTAGCTTGTACTGTAATATTTGGACAAATTATTATTATTTTTATTTTCGGCCCTAGTCTTTCGACCAATAGACCGGGATCACACTGAGTAATTATCTGGAAGGTTTGTTTGAAATGAAGATGTTGAATATACGAATTAAACTACTATATATTATACAATTGACAATTTTTGATGATGTGAATACATTAAAATTTGAGATTAAAAGTATTAGGTGGCTAGTCAGCCGACTTTAATTTACAATAAAATTCATTTTAAATACTAGAGAGGACTATAGAACTTTGAATACAATACATTCTTTTAAATATTTCCGTATGTTGGAAATGTTTGTATACCTTGATTTAATGTTTACAGTACCTGAAGTTTTGGATGCTGGAGTACACTTCTGGTTTACACTGAGTTTACTGTATAATTCGCGATTACAATTGATTAACTTGATATTTTTAAACTGACTGACACAATATTTACTAAACGCTAGTAATATAATTCATAAGATAAAGTGTGAGGACACTTGTACAATTAAAAATAAAAAAGGTAATAATAAAGTGTGAAAACACTTGCATACAAAAACAAAAAAAACTAGTACGGAACTAGTGTAAAAGTGTGAGAACACTTGTAGATGAAAAACTAGTACGGAACTAGTGTAAAAGTGTGAGAACACTTGTACTTAAATTTTCTTATCCTTCCTGAACCAGGACTGAGAACTGTGACTAAACTGAGAAAACTGAGAACACGAACTGAGTAATTGAGAAATTGAGCAATTGAGAGTGATTGATGTGTGTCAACACTTTTTATAATTTTCCACCAGGTCCTATTAGGTGTATTGTTTGGGGGAAAACTGTGTCCAATCGGAACAAAGTTCCTTGGGTCCTTTCCCTTTCCCTAGGATTTTCCGCTAGGGAAGTGGTAAAGGGCACATCCCGGTGCGGTCCTATGTGCGTGCGCATACACACATACACCCACATGTACAATATTTTATGTATAACATTATTTTAATTTATTTATAATATTGTAAAATTACTAATATAATATTTACTGTTTCAAAATTATTAATTTTAATATGCGATTATTATTTGAGTTGCATAAATTTTGCTTATTTCATTTCTATAAAATTTTATATCTAATCACATGAATGTTTATTTATTTAAATTTTATTAATTTATTTAGTAGTGATTTTGTGTATTTGTTTAATTGATAGGAATTATTTATTTTAATATTATTTATTCGAATTTTCTTTGTTAAAAATCTTTTATTTAAAATTTATTTTATTCAAATTATTCAGTTGAATATTCTGGACAACGTGTCATTAAATTCATTTCTCTGGGTATCTATTTTACGTGTACGTGGACACCGAAATATTATCTACAAAAGTGCACTTACAAATGTAAGGGCTTATAAGATTATGTACTTCGTTTATTTTATTCCTTTAAAAATGAGTCACTGTTAAAATTTCATTTTTTTCCTATGTAAATATTTCAAATACGTCTCTGTTGATAATTTTTTTATTGCTTTCTAAAAAGAATATTTCCAGGTGACACTTGGGCCTTTTCGCTATGGTGACCTGAGGGGTCATTAAAAATGCATTTGATTGTTTGCTCTAGTACTTTTTTTACGTGCGTCAGAGCAAACAAATTTACTAATTCTAAAAGCGTTTTTACAACTACAATGTCTTATCGCTCTAGAGTTTTATTTAAAAATAAAATCTGGTCGCCACGTAATTTTAACAAAAAAAAATAAAATTTAATATAATAAAATGTTCAGCATCTGAGCTGGACGTAACAAGATAAAAAAAAATTCGAAATTTTTGGGTGATTTTCAACATGCTGTAACTCGGTAAAAAATGATCGTAGCCTCGAGTTTTTAGTTTTCAGATCCGGACCTAAAAATTTATTATCACTCACGGTTCCGGAATAATCTTAAGCAAACTGACGAAAAAAAAAATTTTCAAAATTTTTGCTCGTCTTTTAACAAGTCTATGGGCTTCAATAAATTTTTTTGGATAATTTGACCTTGTGACTCTTTTAGGAAATTTTATGCCCTTTAATTTGGCGGCCTCAAAAAGTATTTACGACGAGTTGGCGCCGAGTAATCATTGATCAAAGCAAAAAAGTCCATTTTGGCTTTGATAATCAATAACTCCAGACGTATTGGTCGTAAAGAGAATAAAAGTAGGGTTTTGAAAACTGAAAAACATTCTCTATAAGACAAAATTAGTCGTTCTCGATAAATAAATTTTTTTTGAAGCGATAATGTTTATTAAAAAACAGGTCGAAATTCGCATATTAAAGGATATTCTGAAATCTTGCTATAACTTTGGATATAACGAATGAATAAAGGATATCATCGTATTTTTTTTCAACCTCGAAGTGTCCTGAAAAAACCCTGAAAATTGTAAAGCGCTGCGATTTTTCTTTCTTAGTGTCCCGAAGCTTTAAATTTATCCATTTTGCCAAAAATCTCCATAATTGGTAGCTACCTAGTTTCTCGGTATTTGGTCATTTTTTCAATTTTGAAATGTTTTTTTCACCAATTATCATGATTTCTCTGATCAAAAAGATTGATTATCGAAAAAAATTGAAAAAAAAAAAAAAAATTTTGGAATCCTTTTTTTTCGAATTTTTTTTTTTCAATAATTAAAAAAAAAAAAAATTTTGGAATCCTTTTTTTTTCGAATTTTTTTTTTTTCAATAATTAAAAAAAAAAAAAATTTTCTTTGATGTATCTGCAATGATTTATCATTGTCGAAAAAAATTCCTCAATTTTTTTTACCACCGGCATTAGCGTTACTCAAAGCGTACCTCGTGGAGGTTCCTCGGTCGAATTTACGCTTTTTACACACATACCGACAATGTACACTAATTTTAACAGTTTTTGATCAATAATTTGAACAATTTTAATTTAATTTATGAGCTTCGGGGAAATTTTTACAAACTTGAGTTTCTGTCAAGAAAGTAACTACTATAGAAATTCTCTGTTTAAAAATTTATTTGTATTTTATTATTCTTATAATATTTTCATAAATTTTATCTTTATTTATTAGAAATCCCGACCGTGATGTTAATTATTTTTATGACGTTTGTTCAGCGTATATTTTAAGACTTTTTTCCACAAAATATACAAAAAATTTTTAATTCGAGTGAATTTTTGTTTAGAATCTCATCGCTTCTTTTGGTTGTTTTGTCAAACTAACGCCACCTATATTTCCTATTTTCAACTTATCTTCATCATCTACCCGTTTCATACTGCATTTTTGGTGTTTCTAAATGTCATCACCTTGCATACCTGATGGTATAATTTTTTACAAATAAGTCTTATAATCACCATATAAATTGATTTACCGTTATAGTCGGATTAACGAGAGTGCGTTTCGGATATTGTCGGTTTTTTACTCCCACCAGTTGAATTTAATACCTGAAACGTGCGCCTTAATAGAAAAAAAAATTAATGTATCCTTACGCAAAGCATGCGCGATGCATACCTTTGTAAGCACCTGTTTCTGGATTTTGACAGCCACGTGGTTAATTAGCCTAAGATTAAAAAAATAAAATAAATTATGATAAAACGGTTCATCCTTATTTTTCTTACTCTATATCGAACGATTTACTTAATTATTCATTAATATAAAGCATTACATACTTTGATAAACTAATTCTGCTGTTGTCACAGAAGTCATTTTTGTAAGAACTTTAGTTTCTTCACTATGTTAAAAAGAAAATTATTCTTCAATTTGACTTTAGACTCGCTTCTTAATAAAAATTTTAAAATAACTGAATAAATACAAGTTTTATCCAAAAATAGAAATTGTATTGAAGAGTTCTAGAAACATCAACATATACTAATATTATTTATTAAATTATATTACATGTCTGCAATCAATTCACCAGGGTTGATTATTGCGTGTGTGGTCAACTATTAACAAATTTACTAAAGCAAGAGGTGTATAGCATCGAAAAAGTCGTGCAACACCATTTTTTTAATTGTTATTCGATTATTACAACCCACGTTATGCGAATTAAATAGAAAAAAGGATTTATGGATTGTTTTTGAAATTTTGAATGAGACAGTTTTAGAGTGGCCGATAGATAAAAAACCGCAGTTTTTAAGCTTATAACTCTGTCACGTAGCGATTCCAACGTAAATCGCTACGCGCGCTTTTCCATCTCGCCGTGAGACTAACAACACCTTCTAGCTGCTATAAAGCGCATTTATTTGTAATATTTTATTATTATTTAAATATTTACATTATTTTAATTAATTGTTTAATGATTTATTTATGGATTATTAATATCATTGTTTTTTCATATTGATATTATTGTAGATTATCTTTATATTTATGTTTTGATAATTATTTTGAATATAATGTGTTTAGGGTAAGTGTGGGTATTACTGCGGTTTTTTTTGTTGGTCGTACTTCAAAAGCAATTAATTGAAAATTATTCCAAGATATCGATAATTTTTTTTTTTATACCCAAACTGTACTTATTATTAACTTAAAAAAAAATCAACAATGGGATGAACTAATATTTTCTTTAAATAATAAGCATTTTAAAGACATGCCCATATGCATGTATTACTGCGGGGCCTCAAGTGGCTTGCCCCTATTACTGCGTGCCTATTACTACGGCTAAGTCAATTACGAAAAACTTCGGGATCAGATAAAAAATGAAATAAAACAAGTCTGAAAGATAATTATTAGCTTAATAAAATAATTAATAAAATTTATTAATATAATGACAGATTTATATTAATTTATAAAAATAAATATGACAAGTAAACACCGCACAGTACAGTCTACTGATGACGACTTCGGACTCATATGAAAACTCAAATTTCATCACCATTAAAAATTCTTGTACATTCGATTTTTGTATTCTTCATCAGTAGAAAACTCAGTGAAGTAGTTAATAATACTAGTGAACCATCCTCGTATCTGATCTCTGTTAACTTAGCCCGGGTAACAGATAAATTTTCAGAAATTCTTTTTGAAACATGTGGATGACGTTTTAACAAACTTTCAAGCCAAAACCTTCCTGGTTTATTATTAGGAAATGGGGTTTTCCTATTATCATTGTCACACAGTATTTTTAAGTTTTCAACCGATTTATTTTTTGTTACTGGGAAACCTTGATTACAATAGTAAAAAATCCATTGGAGTAGTTCATTTTCTTCTTCATAACTATAAGTACGGTTGATGGTCCAGGTGGTTTGTCACTGTATTTGTGAATTTTTCTTGCTCTTATCGTTGATTTCGGTATTTTATATTTCCTAGAACTTCAGCTGTAACTAATTTTACGTCAGCTTTATTATAATTATATCTTGTTTTTTTTATCATTTTAGATTAATTTTTTTATTAATCTTCTGTTTATTATTAACTTTAGATATTGTTGATTTTTATCAAAAAATAACTTACAGATAACTTGATACACGCACTATTATTATAGGTTAAAATAAAAAAATTACTACCGCAGTAATTGGTACAAACTCATACAACTAGCGACGTTTTTATTACTGCGGGTTATTGAGAAAACCGCAGTAATACATACATACCCATTTTACTGGTACCAATTACTGTTACCGTAAATAAATAATATTAATTAATTAAAATTCAATTTTTATTGAATTTTTGGTATTAAAAAAAGGTTATCTTTGAATTGAATTGAATTGAATTGAGTTGAATTTAACCGGGCACTCAGCTTGTGTTAGCCATTGTACCCGGGCCCATTGAGGACAATTTTTATAGTTGTCGAAGAGGATCACGGTCCTGGTGATCATCGTTATTAGGCCTTGCATTTTTGCCAGTCAACCTAACAATGAACTTAGCAAGCCCACTGTCCTTCCGACAACTATATATATACTTTTAACTATTGTAGATACTATTGTTTATGAGTTGATAGGTGAAAGAGACATAGTTTTTATTTCGGCGATTCCCCGCCCCGAGTCTAAGGAAACGCGACGTGGGACACAGCCGCTGTCAGTAGTCTCCACTAGTTCAGGAAGAACCGGGACCTGGCATTAGCTAAGCCCACCGTCGTACTCCCATCGCTATGAGTCCTAGCTTTCAGCTGCCGTGGCCATCTTACGTCGTGTCCTTGTCGTCGGGGGGTCTTGTCGACCGAAATTATGTCTCTTAGGAAGTTAATGTGGGTGTATTGTGGTCCATCCTACAGAGCCCACTGTGTAAGGCACTTATACAATGGAGGATGCCTGTTATCCAAGGGCAACGTTGGTGGTGGAGGACTCCCTCTATTATTGCTTAGACACGTTGGCTTACACCAAAGCTAGAGGTTCTGCGAATGTTTATGGGCCTCCGCCGCCATCAATGCTCGGCCGATACAGGTGTTCTTCTTTGATAAGAAGCCCCACCCGCTAGCCTAGTCATAGAGGCAGCAGAGTCCTGCAGGTTCGATCAAGTTTTTGTGTTCCGCCATCATTTTGTAATGAAATCGGTGCCACTTCCACTCACTCGAAAAAACGTCGGTATTCCACCACCAGGGGGCTGCCAAAGTAATGCACATAAATAGTATTGTGAAAATAAAATTCATTGGTGCATGCCGGAATCGAACCTGGTCCAATGCTGTGGTAAGCAAGTACCTTGTTCGATAGGCTATTGCCAGCCCTAAGGTTATCTTACTTTTGTAAGCAATAAATATATAAATTGAGTAATTTATTTAAGAAAAAAGGGCCTTTTAGTCCCACGTCTTTTCAAGCAATAACTCACAAAAAAGACATAGTATACAACCTCTATAACCTGTCAATTTTAATTCATTAGTAACAAATTTAAAATTTATTGTACATGTAAAACTACTGTACCGTTAATTTCTTTCAGGTTTCAATTATTAGCAATAATTTTTTTAAAGCAAAAAAGCTCAGTTATCGTTCATTTATAATTGAAACAAAAAAATCCGCAGTGATACCCACACTTACCCCAGCCTTGAATATTATAATGGAATCAAAATATGTTGAAAATATGGTGGTCATTACACATAACTTAGGCATTTTCTATTGTAATCTAGTTTCGTCAGTTGTATCTTATTGTGAACAAAATAACCTGTAAATTTCTTAGCTATTTTATAGTTTAAAAGCATTTCTTTTACTATTTATGAAATTGTTACGATTACAAAATCGTACCTGTATATCCTATCACTAACTGGTCTTGCCATCGTAATAGCGATTGCAATTATTATTTCATACTAATTAAATTTTCTATACTTTGTTTACGTAAACGTTAGTTTGGTACATTACCTATATAATGTTTTGTCAAATCAACTATCTGAAGTTCTCTAACGAAAATAATTGTTGTCTTTTTTACTCTCACTCTTAAAAAACGAGCCTAATTTCATATCATTTCATTCATTTCATTTCATTTCACTTGCTAGTAGATAAAACCAAATATTTATTTAACAATTAATCATTATTAAACCCGACAACTAATCGTATAATATGGACAGTTGTTAATAAGTAATATAACAAGGATAAGGGTGAGAAAAATTTAAAGCCGTAAGATGGACGGTGGTGTCACTAGGTCCGCTCAGATGACGGTAAATAATCATAGATTAGGATCAGGATTCTATGGTTATTTGCCCGTTACATGTGCTATTACTTGCTGTCATGTGCCTCCATGTACCCTCATCTTCCGTGATGATTCAAGTATGAAAATACAAAGTTCATACTTGAAGTGAGTAAATTTTCTAAAAATATTAATTTTTTTTTTATGATAGTTAGATGACGTCACATTGGGTCCTCTCGGAGGGCCCCGTCATAATGCCTCGTCTTTGTGTGCCTCAATGCCCAACTCGCCCTTCTCTAGTGGGGGTGAACCTTGTCACGGGCTGGAGGTAGCTTCTGACGTCAGAGGCTACAGGCCTCAAGATGCCTACCGAAGAAAAGGCTCGGTATTCAGGAAAGAGTAGCTTACATTGAGATTTTTTAAATATTATGGGATATTTAATTTTTTAAATACTTATTCATTATTATTTGATTTGCAAGTAGATATATTTTCAAAAAAATTAGTCTTCATACCAATTTATTTGAGTGACCATTGGTGTTTTTGCACGATATATATAGATTCTAAATCTATATCATATTTCGACAGCAAGGGGGAAAAAAATCAATATCGTTTGGATGTAAAGTTTTTCAAATGTATGTGCGTGTGTGTGTATTTTTTTTTTAATAATCTATGTATTTATTTATTTATTTAACGCTATCTGCAATTTACAATAGTTTAACATAATAATAATAGTACATAGTATATAAGTGTAAAATTGCTCAATTATAATTATCACAATGTGTTAATAATACAAAATACCAATTTCCATATCAGAGATCACTTAACATTTTTGAAACTGCTTTTTTAAAAGTAGTGTAGCTACCATCGAAGAAGTTCAAATCATTAGCGCAGGGATCCCTGGTGGTTTTGAATCAGCCTGGAAACAGCCTGGAAATACCCTGGGAGTGGAAACACGGTGGGATCACGGCGAATCCAGGGTGGTTACAGGATGGGTTTGTGCCATTTTATCACCCTGTATACACGGTGGTTACACGGTTTTTCCACGATGGTTACACGATGTATCCACCGTGATTCCACGATGTATTCACCGAGATTCCATGGTGTATCCACGGTGATTCCGGGGTGGACGCGGAATCACGGTGGGTACACCGTGTAACCACCATGGAATCATGGTAGGTACACCGTGTAACCACCGTGAAATCACGGTAATCAAATGATAAAAAACCCACTCTGTAACCACCCTGGATCCACCGTGATTCCACCGTGTTTCCAGGGTATTTCCAGGGTGATTCAAAACCGCGAGGGATAGGTATCACTCACGTGTTGTCCCCTCTAATGACCTCGGACCCGAAATTATCAATTAAAATAAAATATTTAAATTTATTAAGCGACCTGAGTTACATCATAATAATAAATTAAATAATATTTTCTATCTATAAACATAAACATAATAATTATGATCCCTTTAAACAATACAATAATAATTAATTTAATGCACCACGTGGCTGGAGAAAAATATTGATTTTTATCCCCACTATATCGACTTACTCTCCCTTCGGTCGATATCTTTTCGTATACTATACGCGCACATGTGCTACTAACTGAAATAAAAATATCAATTAGGGTAAGTGTGTGGGTATCACTGCGGATTTTTTTGTTTCAATTATAAATGAACGATAACTGAGCTTTTTTGCTTTAAAAAAATTATTGCTAATAATTGAAACCTGAAAGAAATTAACGGTACAGTAGTTTTACATGTACAATAAATTTTAAATTTGTTACTAATGAATTAAAATTGACAGGTTATAGAGGTTGTATACTATGTCTTTTTTGTGAGTTATTGCTTGAAAAGACGTGGGACTAAAAGGCCCTTTTTTTCTTAAATAAATTACTCAATTTATATATTCATTGCTTACAGCAGTAAGATAACCTTTTTTTTAATACCAAAAATTCAATAAAAATTGAATTTTAATTAATTAATATTATTTATTTACGGAAGCAGTAATTGGTACCAATAAACTGGGCATGTATGTATTACTGCGGTTTTCTTGATAACCCGCAGTAATAAAAACGCCTCTAGTTGTATGCGTTTGTACCAATTAGGGTAAAGTAACCAGTACCCAGCGCCCTAAGAAAATTACAACTTTAAAGTCTATTTTTTTAAGTATTTTTGAGCATCGATAATCAAATTTATGTGTATATTTTTAATTTGATATGTCTAATTTCAATATAAACTCCATAAATTTTGATTTAACACCTACATTAATTTAAAAACAACAAATTAGTAAAAATGTAAATTTCAACCGGTAACCAGCCGCTAACACCCAATATCCAGCCCCAATAGTTCCTATATCCAGCCACCTTTTTTCAATTACAACGAACATAAGAATATTTACTTAAAGTACTTATAAAATTTATTTAATCAGTTTTACTGTCAACAAATAATAATCGCTATTATAGATATTGCATATAAATTAGTTAACGATATTAGAAAAATATATTCAATTCATAAAATAGTTAAAATTTTCGAAAATTATTTTTAATAAATGAATAAAAAAGTATATTGATATATGATCAACACAGCGAATTTCTTTTTAACTTTCGGGAAGTTTAAATATCTTACGAGGTCTTCCTCTACCTCGTTTGTCAGTCTCAATATTATGTATTGCAAAAGTTTTTTCTGAATCGTCGCTTTCATCTTCTTTCTCTTCAGATATTCGCATATTTTAATTTTCGTTCCTTTTTTTTTAGCTTCTCGTTCTTCTTCTTTTTTTTTTAATTTTCAATCTTGATTCTTTCCGTTGTAAAATAGCATTCTGTTTAGCTTCTTTTTCTTGTTGTTTTTGCTTTTCCATTTCTCTCCATTCCGCTTTTGTTATTGCTCCAACAGAATTAAATATTTTTGGCCGATTACTTTTTGGAATGGGCGGAGGAAGAACAAGTTTATCCTGGAAATTTTTTGATATTCCAACTACTTTAATTGTTCTTTCTGTTCCCAGCTGTTTAAAGGTGTTATCATTAATATTATTGCTATCACAATTATTGTTAGCATTACGATTTTGGACTAGAGTTGAAGCATCAATAATAAGCCTTTCTTTATCAACATCAACTTCTTGTAATAATCCGCCTTCAGTTAATTCGTTATAAAAAATTATAATTCCTTCTTTAATACTGTCAATACTGTTGATAAGTAAGTAGTCTTCAACACACTTAGTTCATCAGAACCTTGGTCATTAGTATTATCCTTATCATTGATTATAGATGATGAATCTAAATTGTTGTCACACAAAGATTTTGCATCAGCAATAATAGAGAGAATTTTATGATAATCAATGCCATCGTCTACAAATAAATGTTTAATTGATTGTAGCACCTCCATGGTTACGTCATAAGGATCTTGAGGTTCTTCGGAATCCAATGAAGTCGAACGCTTCTCTTCACAAGCTGCTATCTCTTCAATAGTTGTATCAGTGTTCTTTTCCAAATTTTCTCGAATATTCTGAACACATTTCGTATAGTCAATTGCATCAGGATCAAATGGATATAATCTACTTCTTTTGAATCCATTTCTTATAGTGTCACTTAAATCTGTACTGTCTAATAGTTTATTTAAAAGAGGACAGAATTTATTTTTTGACAGATGACTGTTTAGATTTTCCGGTTGGATTTGCCAGTCACGTACAGTTTTTTGCCATTCTGTTTTTAGTGGTTTGAAAACACTCACATCTGCAGGCTGCATCATGTGAGTTGTATTAGGTGGTAAAGGATAAAGAATTATCTGATTTTCAGTACAGAACTCGCTTAGTTTTAAAGTTAAATGACTTTTATAACCATCAACTAGAACAAGAACCGGCCTTTTAATGTTTTTCTCAGTCAACCATGGGTTTAATGATTTGGTAAAATAATCGCAAAACACATCCGTTTTCATTCACCCTGTTTCTGACTTTCCCAGTATCCATTCATCAGGCATACTTTCAATCAGATCTCGCGGAGGACGTATATAAGGAAACACAACACAAGGTGGAAGTGTTTCTCAACTTGCAGTAAAAAAAAGCAAAACAGTGATTGCTTCTTTTTCTGGACCCGTTGAAACTTGATACACATTTTTGTATCCTATTGGTGCAATGACTTTACCTATTTTTGGACAAAGCTGTACGCTTGTTTTGTCACTATTCAAAATTCTTGTAGGATCCTCAAGATATCTTCAACTCCTTCTTCTTCAAGACACTTCAGCAATCCGCTAAACCAACCTCTTATTAATTCTTCCGTAATAACTGCCCTGACTTTGCTGATCGACTCTGGACATCTTGCTGTTAAATTATTTCTTTTCATAAAAGAATTATACCATTTCACTCCAGGACGACTATCTTTGAATGGTGTTTCTCGATTATCATCTTTGATGATTTGAGCAATTGTATTCAGCAAGTCTTCTTTTTTTAACGGAAATCCGCACTTTACCAAATTTCTGCATCAGTTTGCGACAGCTTCTTCTTCAACCTTCGTCAATACTGGACTTGGTCCTTTTCTCCTAACATCTTCAGGAACTCTACCATGCAAACGATCTTGTAAAGTTCCACGCGGAATATTATATTCGCGGCTAGCTTTTCCTACGGCCATGACATTTCTTATATCATTTCATGCTTTTGGTAGCTGCTCATGATCATACTGTTTTTTTTAACAGGTTTATCACAATTATTTTTTTTCGTGATGTGTTACGTTCCCGTAATATTTTATTGATTAAATTAAATTAATTATTTTTAATAAATTGATTTTACGCAATGTAACGGAAATCGGTTACGATAAGAGAGTCGCCGTGGCTCGCGGGTAGTCAAAACAGATGACGATGCATGAGACCCGGGCCGCAACGATTCTTTCACAGGGAACCTGAGATGCAGCGTCAACATTTTGTCAAATCTGTTGGCTTTATTATATTATTATAATGACTAAATAGTCAGTCTTTCGAGAGAGCTCATAGAGCTCGAACCTCTGTTCTCTATAGAGTTAATAAACTCCATAATTATTTCTAACTTAATTCAACCTTATTGTGAATATTTTCACCTACACTATGAACTATCTATAGCCCTATTACTACCCAGGGGCGAGCTCTTATCAGCTGTTCCACCCTGTCCTATAACCCTGAGCGCTCAATAGCAGTTCGGGTTTCCTTAAAATTTCCTGCCAATTTTCCTACCATTCACCTGCTACTATAAAAATAATTATATGGAGCTGGAACCGGCATCGAAAATACTTAAAATCGCAAAAAATAATCAAAATTAATAATTAACAAAATAATCGACGACCATGGCCCACCAGTGGTCTATAAACACTCTAACGAGGCCAAACCTGGATAAAATTAAATAATTAAAAATATAACAGGGCTAAGCTGTTACTCTGGTCGTCCTTAATTTACCTTTTTATTAAGGGCGCCACTGGAAGTGATAACGGCCTCCCAGAGCCGGATCTTGAATCGTCAGGGTCGTTGTAAAATTAATTTGTAAGAGGAGGATGAGGAAGGATAATTTATAATTAATTTCTTTAATTCACTTTTAACAATTTTACCTTTATTTATTTAACCTTATAAACCCTTTTCTTTATAAATCTTATAACCTTTATAACCTTATAACTTTATTAAATCCTTATAACTTTTATAGTCTTAGATACCTAATACCAACTACCTTTGGCTATTTCACACACACACTCACTCTGAGTCCCCTGGACTATTTTACACACCCACTCTCAACTTATTATATTTCCCACGTGGTCAACTCGACCCTCTACGTGGCTAAAACCTTATTTTGCTCTCGCGTGGTCCCCTGGACCCTCTACGCGGCTTTTACACAATTTCACGCAGTCACCTTGACCCTCTACGTGATAACCCTTATAATTACTAATACACGCGGTCCCCTAGACCCTCTACGTGAATAAAACCTTATTAATTAACTCACTAACTTATGACAATTATTTACAACTATTTACTTATCACAATTTCTATAATTACTCTTTTCATTGACTCACAATTTTACCAATATAAAATTCCATTACATCTATTTCCTTAATTAAACTTTCTTTTCAAATAATTATTTATCATCTTAAAATCACTAATAATTCCAACCACTAATTTCTTATAACCGTTATCCTTTCCTTATCACGAATTTTGTTAAGCCGGTTTTATGAGTTAAATTATGTGACCGCTCAACAATTTACCCCGACTTCGATATCACAGTACTCAAAAACTCAACCTTTATTTTCCACGTTTACTTCACGACACTTTTAACGTTCATCATTTTATTAATTGATTTTAATTGATTTATTAACTTAATTTACTTATAATTAATTTTATCTTAATTTTAGTGACTAGATAATTTTGACTAGAACGCAATTGAATTTCCGGCGAATGCTTAACACGACCTGCCTGGAAAGTTCCAGAAGAATTTTCCGGCGAGTGACTTAAACATCCTGCCTGGAAATATCAAAGCTAATACTTGCTGAGTCCGGTTTTCTAATTATTTTATTACACGATAAATTACCACGACAATACTTTGCGAACACGACGTTAAATTATATGTTATAATTATCAAATATTCCGGCTCTCTGCCTAGAATATTCTACAGAATACCTGTTACAACTTGCGTTGATTCTTTTCCGTCGCTTGTTCTGTATTCGTTGTCCTTGTCCGTGTCTTAAGTTCTCTCTTGTCCGTGTATTCAGTTCTCAACCGTGTATGCCAGGGTAACCGGGTCGTCTCAAATTCTCGACCTTGTTTAACCTTTTTGGATCAAATTCTCGTTTCGCCAAAACGCTCGAACTCTCCTTCAACCTGCTATTCAGACGCAATCAGTTCTTAATAAATAAAAGGTACCGGCTACCTGCCTGGTATCTTGTAACAATTGAATTTGTTTTATCGCTTGGTTCCACAATCAAAAACTCAAGCTCTCAATTAATTAATTTACCTGATATATTTTATTCGCAGCGTCTAATAATCGCGTCTATGGTGTTGGCTTCTACCTTTGGTTGGATCGCTTCGGTCACAAGTCTTGTCTTGATGGATGCTCAGTCCTATTGGCCCTCGGTCTTCGTGTGCGTCTTGGTGGTTACCCGGTCCTGTCGACTCTGCTACTTCTTCGCTTCCGTCTTGCACTTTTATTAATTTCACTCGATAATTTTCGGCCGTCATCGGAAAATTCCCCCTCTGCCTAATTACGATTGGGCCTCGTGTATTAGCATTTTCATTTAGCGCGCCCGGCGACAAGTCGAAAAACTTAATTAATTGCTCCTTTGGGGTTGCAGGTAGGGTAATTGACCAACCGCGAAAAATCACGATTTTGTTTGATACTAAAACTCAATTTACCCCGTTACAAAAATTATTTTTATTTTTAATTAATATTGGAAATTTTCCAGTATGTAACAGTGGTGCTGTGACCAGGATCAGTGACCGTTGTTTATAGACACTGAAAATTGTTACGTCCAGACTATTTTAGTTTGTTTATATATTCTTTAATCTTATTTTATTTTATTTAAATCTTACATTTTATGTTTTACTTAACGTTTTGGCTGACATTAGGAAACTTGTTCGAACACCTAATTTATATTTTAATATAATATTGGGTGAAAAGGAATTTTAATCCTCACCCAGGGTCAGAGTGGCTGCTGACGCACTTTCTTATCACCAGCACACTCTAAATAAGACCTAAAGTAAATAAGACATATCTGTAATGAGTTTTTGAATGTTTTCCAAATTGAAAAAACATTTAAAAACAAATTATGGTGTTTGGACAAGTGAGTAGCTAAACAAACAAGCAAAAAGGTTTCCGTTAAGATAATAAAACCATTTAAAATAGAAAGCGACACAAACAAAAAAAATTATAAAAGAATAAAATACTAAATGAAAATTTATCAGTTAACCAAACGTGTAAAACATAAAAAAATAGAAAAAAAGAATATAAAATGACCATATGCAATAAGAATAATCAATTAATTAATTAAGAGGAAATTAAACTATAAATTATATATTCTACAAAATGATGTAGTTTATAAAATTATCGTTTATAAATAATATAGTTCATAAGACCCACAGAATGACATAGCTTATGAACATAATGTAGTTTATAAAATTATCATTTATAAATAATATAATGATACAGTTAACAATAATATGAGAATAACAAAAAGAGAAAAAAATAATTTATCCAATAAGGTCAAAGGGCGGGTTGTGGAGGACCCATGTAGAGGGGGTCCGAAGCAACTACGTCAGTGGGAAAAACAATGTGGAAGGGATAGTGCGGCCCCGAAACAATGGGTTTCCGGAAGGAAGTGGAAAAAGTTGGATGGACACGGCAGAGCGTAGGCGTGGAAATTCCCCCAAATTTACGGAATTGGGTCCACCCAAAAAAATCGCTATATCTAGGCGGATTTTACTTGTACTTGCTCTCTCGTGTCCTGACCAGCCTAGGGTAAAGTTCAACCGTAGAAACAGAATAAGTGTCGAGCAATATAAAATCGCGAGTGAAAATAACATAATAAATAAGTACTACATAAGTAAACCAGCGTACTACATAAAAAGAATTCAGGTACGATTTTTAATTAAATACCATTAACTATCATTTTTTTTTCTTTTGAAAATAAATTAGAGTCGGCTGAGTAGCCACGTAATAATCCATATTTATAATCATTCTATCCTATTGTAAATTAGAGTCGGCTAGTAGCCAACTAATAATTTATTTCCATCAAACTTTTATTGTAAATTAGCGTCGGCTAGTAGCCACCTAATAATCTCTACAAAGTTGCTCGACAAAAATATTTTATTCGCATTTCAATAATAACTAAACTCAAATCAATTGATAATCCGTTAAAGTACATCAGCTCCGATTTACTTCAAATTGTTTTTTTTTCAAAAAGTGTTTCAAATAATTTCGCCATACGTTTTTTTTCATCATATTGCGCTAGTTAAAGTACGATTCAATTTGAATTACATAGAACTGCAATTTAGAATCTTAATTACGTTTTACTCTCTAATTTTTAATCAGTTAACCGTTATCTTTGGATTATATTAGAAAAAAGGATATTTGAATTTTGTTTATTACGATTAAGATTTAATGTTATAAGAAACACAATCTCCAAACCTCAAAATTTTGTAATTAAGTTGGCAATATAAGGTAAAAGACCCAATAGCGGAACGAGACCCAGTACCGGAACGATTTCAAGATTATTATAATATATCTTAATGAGTACAATACGGAATTATAAGAAGTTTTATTTTTCCAAAATCTCAATGTTTTAGGTCAAAAATAGATTATAAGTAAAACTTATAAGTCCATCAATAATATTAAAAAAAAAATAAAAATTGTAGAACCAAGCGGAGACTTATGACATACCCCGATTCCTTAAGGATTTTGCTAAGAAAACAGCCAGTAGTCTTAAGCTTGTAAAAAATGTAGGATGCAACTTTTTCAACCCTTTTTTTTACTTGCATGTAAAGGTATTTAAAATTTACAATTTTAAGTGTTGCTATAAAAAAAATTCAGTAAAAATATTAATTTTTGCTGTTCGCTTATAGGTGCGCTAGAAGTTAGCCTGACCCAGTACTGGAACAGTCTGACATATTTATTTTCTTAACTGACACATGCAGTTTATTTGGTTAAAGTGTATGGTCTAAAGTGTAGTGCAATCAAAAATTAATTGAGCTAATTATTAATACAATAAGTATGTTTGTTATAACAATTTCATAAAATAAATATACACTTTAATTTTAAGATCAAACCTAAATTTTTATACTCAATGTTTTTTTCTAAGACTAATTTATACAGTTTAACCTCAAAATCTTTTATTTATTTTAATTACCAAGTATAAAAAAATATTCGTCATTAAATTTATATATTAATCATAAATTTTTTAGAGACTACTAGGATGCCAAAAGTGAAAAATAATAAAAAATTTTATACCACCTCCGATCTTGGTGCTGCATTACAAGATGCTCAACGTGGAATATTGTTTTCAATATAAAAATTATAGCTTTCATAATTAAAATTATATCTTTTATAATGAAAATGTATTAGTACTTAGTCTTACTTCCCAACTATTCATTTACTTAGTTATTATTTAGATAAAGTATAGTTTTTGCATTCGGAAACTTTCATATTATTCACTGTTCCGGTATTGGGCCAACCATATTCCGGTATTGGGGCTAGGCATTTTTAGCGTTCCGGTACTGGGTCTTTTGGACTTTTTCGAAAAATATTTTTTTTATTTATTAAACTTTACTTAAACTGATATTTAAATTTTTTTTCGCGTAGTTTAATGTTTGTTCCGAACGATCTATTAAATTATTTCTTCTCATGAGTTGCATCAATAATTTTAAAATAATTAATATTGACACACGGCCTTCGTCGTTCCGCTATTGGGTCTTTTACCTTAATTAAGAACTAATATTTTTAACATCGTGTTATTAATTTAAAAATAAACCTATCCTCTTTAATATAAGGTCTCTGAGGTTCCCGGTCTATAGGCTTCGGCTTGGGCTAAATACCTATAAAACATTTATTTATGTCAATTTCTGACATAACAAAATAATTTTTAAATAATTAAATTAAACTGGTAATTTTCCAGCATGTAACAGATGGCTTTTTATTATTTTTTTATTGTTTCTTTTTGTCACTGGCCATATCAATACTCTGAAAAAAAAATTTTTGTTATTCGGTCGAGTTAAATAACGTTTAAAAATTATTATCAATTATTTAAAGAAGAAATTTATAAAAGGGCTGCGTGTAGGTTAAACGATAAAATCTTAATTTCCAGCCCCCAGCTGTGAATTGGATAAATGACATAAACAAAAGCCTATACTCAGCCCCTATATTTTTAAGACTATTTTATAATAAATATTATAAATTATGATTAATATTATTAAAATAGAATATTTTAAATATAATACAACTCACCTTTTTAAAAAATATTCCGTTGGATGTTTATGAAATCAGTTTCCGTAACAACAGAATGTAAACAAAAAATTAGCAAGATTGCGATTGTTGTTGGTTATGACGAGATCTACTTGTGTTAATATTTGATTTTCATGAATGACACTGTTACGTTCTGGCTCCAATTAAATTTAAATAAAAATTTTGGGAATTTTTTTTTTGAAGTCTCGAATTATTTATTCGCCACGGTGGGCGAATAAACGGTTCGACACTTCTTAGAATTATAAATAAATAATAAATTAATAAATCGTTACTTTGATGGCGATATTATTTTATTCATCACCAAAAATCTAACGGAAATCTCTTGCGATAAGAGAGTCGCCGTGGCTCGTGGATAGTCTAAACAGATGACGACGCAGGAGACCCGGGCCACGACGATTCTCTCATAGGAAACCTGAGATGCAACGTTAACACTTTGATGAATGTATTTAGTCGAAGAGCAGCAGGATCAAGTCGTTATCGCGGACCTTACACAAGGTCGACCGAGAATAAGATTTGAGGAAGTCCTTATCGAGCCGGTAACGTTAGTAATACCGCGAGTGGTTGCCAACGATTCGATTGAGATACCAAAATCTGGTGTTGTTGAGCCTCCCAGCTCGTGTGTTGTCGAGCCGTCGAGCTCATGCGTTGCCGAGCCGTCGAGTTCATGTGTTGTTGAACCATCAGGTTCTGGTGATCTGATCAACCAGTTACAATCACTTGTCCTCGCGGAGAAGTCGAATCTCCAGGGCTCAGTCCGTTCAACTTTAGACGAGGCCCCAAAGGAAAACCCGGCCTTCTGGATCGGCATCAGCGACAATTGGCAGCTGTTTTCCATGGACGTCTCATCCGTCCATCCACCCAGTGGAAGCATCCCATTCCACGACCCTCGTTACGGGTATTATTCCGAGGCCTATTTCAAGGCCACCTGCCGAGACGAGTACGCACCGGCAGAGGCGAAGAAGTTACGCAGAAAAGGGATTATTTGGGCTGACTTATGGGGCCCATAATCTCCACCATGGTAAGTCATTAAAACTTTTTCGCATAAAATAAAAGAAGGTCAACAGCTGACGCACCTGGGGTCTATCGACACCCTAATGACGTCAACCTGGTCAATTAAAAAATATTCTGTCTGATAAATATACAAGCTAGAATGTAACAACACTATCATTTAGAATTGTAATATTTATTTTGAGTACTTTAAATATGGTGCTTAATTTTACAATATTTTTTTTAATTAATATATCATTGTTACTTATTAATTGACTAATATATGACAAAGGGGCTGGGTATTGGGTGAGGGCTGGGTACTGGTTACTTTCCCTTATATGCCTATTTTTTTGTACCTTTACTTTTGGGACACCCTGTACATAGCTTCTACACTTTGGGGTGAGTCTTGGGTCATGGAGCAAGTAAATATTTTATGCCACATTAAATTTTTTTTCTGTGTACTCGGTTCCTAGTATTCTTATAAACAATTTTTTATAGAATTTTTTCTGAAACATATGATTTATACTAAGTTAATTTAACTGAGACAGTTGATTATTATTATTTAAATACAAATTTTTTATCTAAAAATAGTTACGTTTAAATTAGATGTTTATTTATGAGTATGAATGTAGCAGACATCAGACAAATTTAAAATTATAAATAAATAGAGAAAATAATTAAAAAGATAAAATTAAAAAAAAAATACGCATTCAGAAAATTTTGAAACTAAGAAGTGCATTTTTCGTAAATATTATTTTTTCAATTATTCACTCCATTGATTTACAATCTTGATTTTGTCTGATGTCTGTTACATTCACACTCATATTTTTCATGCTTTTTTTTATATGGTTATTTCAAGTTCAAAATAATTTGAATACTGTTGCTCCACCTATAAAAATGACAAGAAAATACATTTTTATGAATTGCGGTTAATAATCCAAATTAATAAATTTGCTATGAATAATAGATCATATATGTATCATCGGGATCTGAATCATTGAACATATGTATCATCAAATATATGTGTTATAAGAATTCGAATAATTGGGATCTATTGTATTGGGGGTGTCATCGGGACATGGGTCGGGAAGAGGTACTGCTGTTGTAACAAAAAATTTTATTTTTTCGATTCCATTTGTTTTTTTTTAAGATAGTAAGCTTAAAACCTGTCAGAAAGTTAGCTGATAGTATCTTTTATGTGACTGACTTGGTTAATTAGTAAAAAGCCATTGTTCACTTATTAAAAAATCAATTTATTTAACTAAAGTCAGGGACCAAGATGTCAGCGCGCGTGGGCTGCAGTTGTAACACAGTGTAGGGGCAGTTGTAATACGGAACAAAATAGATATTTTTCACTAAATTGCTTTTATTATTCAGTCTTAATACATACTATTATACTTAATTAACTCTTAAAATCGGATATTTAAACTTAAAATAGCACATACATTTGTATCTTTAATATAAATTATTAAACATTTATAAATATTAAAACTACCCTCGCAGATTTGAATCACGGTGGAAACACCGTGGGTTCGTTCCATTTTACCACTGTGATTACAGGGTGTATCCACCGAAATTCCACGGTGGCTTTACCACCATGTGTACACGGTGTTTCCATTGTGATAATGCGGTGGATACACCGTGAAACCACGGTGGTGAAATCGCACAAAGTCACCGTGAAATCACGGTAGATGCTTTGCGTAATCACAGTGGAAACACGATGTATACACGGTGGTAAAATGGAACAAACCCACCGTGTAACCACGGTGGATTCACGGTGTTCACACTTCTACGGTGTTTCCACCGTGATTCAAATCTGCGAGGGATACACTATCCCAGAGTAGATTTGTGGCGCATTCAGTTTGCGCAGATCCCAATTGCTACTCGTTTAAGTGTTACAACTGACCCTCACGCAGAACTGTTAATAAAAATCTAATTACAATAACAAAAATCAGTAAATTGATATAAAATTCGATTATACAATACTCTTGATACGTCCCTTAAGGTATGAATACAAGTCTCACATTATAACATTAGAAAACAAATTTGTTATTAAAAAAATTGTGAAGCGTACAAAAAAAAGTTTTCAAGCGTATTTTCAACAATTCTTAATATTTTAATACCGGAACAAGATTAATAACCGAAACTTTGATCTAATCAATAATTTACTATTTTTAACAAGTTAAAGGAAGAATAATAATAATTTTTAGTTTTTTTGATAGTTTTTCATTGAGTGTTACAACTGCTCCACCTCTCCCCTAATTGATACATATGGGTAAACGAGATATGCATGAAAGACACCTACTCACCTTTTTCATGATCACTAAGTCGAATGCGTATATGTGAGCACGTGCATGCGCCCTCGGACCAATAAATGTTTACTAGAAAACGACTCTAGTCAAAACAATTTGTAAATAGAAATCACCATTAAAATGAAAATATCCAAGACCAAAACAGACATTTACCAACTCCAGGAAAACATCTTTACTCATTTTGACAGTATTGCTGAACCAGTCCTACTTTTCCTCTATGATATGATTAACCTGAACAGACGGCGTTGGTGAGACACCATGTTAAGACTGGCCATAATTTTAACTTTGATGAGGCTCGTATTCTAGACAGAGAGAAAAATTATTTCAAGAGACGTGTGAGTGAAATGGTCCATATTTCTTTGAATGACACTGTGAACTGTAAGATAGACACGAACAACTTGAGTGGATTGTTCAGTGGCTTGCTGAATATCTTTAAGAACATGAAAAAGAATAATGGCCGAAGATAGTGTTATGTCTGTTGGAAGTAGAATTATTATTTATTCACGTTAATTAAAATTTTAATATTTTGGAAATTTAGAAATATTTTGTTTTTTAAATTTTAAAGATTCGTAATTGCATTGTGAATTACGCGCAATGATAATTGTTTTGACTATAGTCGTTTTGTAGTTTACATTTATTGGACCTAAAGCGCATTCGCGTGCTCACACACACGCATTGGACTAGTGGCCATGAAAAAGGTTAGAACGAGCACATGTTTTGATCATTGTTGCCAACTTTATCGAAAAACCCCCTAAATTTGGCAAAGCCTGTTATTCACTGGTTATCCTTATATTATGCACTTGTTTCGTGCTACACTGTATTGTTAGACATATATTGCTTGTTGTTCAGTATAGTCTAAGAGCCAGCTTAAATCTGACAACACATATTTTACGGTATCTGAAATTTCGTCCAGTGAGACTTCTATACCCAGTAAACAAGCAATGGGTACTAGCTAAGCCCGGCCGCGGTAGGTTTGGGGTCCCTCAGGTCAGCCAGGTATGAAAATTAAGTAAATTTTTAAAGTATTTTACGGCGTCTGCCGTTTTAATATGTTATAATATACCTCTAGAAAAATTGAAAAGTAACTATGGCTGCCGATTTTAAAGGTTGCAACATTACGGCAGTCACTTCAAAATTCGAAAAAAAAAATTTTTTTAAAGTACTTTACGGCGGCAGCCATTTTAATATATTATTTATTGAACTATTTTAAGCTAATATTGAAAATGGCTGACATTTTTTCCGGTTGTAAGTATCCAATTTACAGCGAAACCTTATCTGCAGACCGTGCATATAGTCTAGTCGAGAAGTGAGTTTTCTGCGAAAAATCGTTAAAGTTCTCTTAAAAATATGACGATTGGTGCATTGGATTCAGAATTAAATTCTAAGAAATGGGTATTTTTTATTTTATCCGCCATCAAAAATTTCATTTGTTATAAACAAAAAACAAAGAGACAAAAAAGGAGTCTCTGTTTTGTAGCTATAACTTTAGAAATATTAAAGTTATCTGAAACTAAAAATAAAGATCCTAAAATAGGAGAAAATTTTAATAAAATAAGTCTCGAATCCCCGAGTTGTTGCTCCATTATTTATAATTTTTATTTAACGTGGAAAGTTGGGCTCTGCGCAACCGTTTCGATTTCTGCGCGTGGCCACCAAGCAAAGTATGCAACACAAAATAATTTTTTTATAACATTCAATATTAATTTAAAAATTTGAATAAATTATAGTGTCATCTAGACACTTGAAGGAATATAGCCACGCAAAATGAAATTATCATTGTTTTTTTCATTTATCCACCATTTAAATTATTTATTAAGATATCATTTTTTTTAATCATCATTTACAATTCTCGATAAAATTAGGAAAAAATTTTTTTCTTTATTCGAATTTCCATTCTTTATTATATAAACAAATTTCCATTTTCTTTATATTTTTTTCCGTAGCATTAAAAAATTACAAATACAGCTATGAACACTAAAGTTGTAAAATTGACTTTAACGCATGCAAATGTTCAAAATTTAAAAATCTGATTAAAAAATTGTAAAAAGTTCAATTAATTCTGTAAATGCCTTACAGGCTGCACTACTGGTCAAAAATTTCGAGTTTATAACAAATGAAATTTTTGATGGCGGATAAAATAAAAAATACCCATTTCTTAGAATTTAATTCTGAATCCAATGCACCAATCGTCATATTTTTAAGAGAACTTTAACGATTTTTCGCAGAAAACTCACTTCTCGACTAGACTATATGCACGGTCTGCAGATAAGGTTTCGCTGTAAATTGGATACTTACAACCGGAAAAAATGTCAGCCATTTTCAATATTAGCTTAAAATAGTTCAATAAATAATATATTAAAATGGCTGCCGCCGTAAAGTACTTTAAAAAAATTTTTTTTTCGAATTTTGAAGTGACTGCCGTGATGTTGCAACCTTTAAAATCGGCAGCCATAGTTACTTTTCAATTTTTCTAGAGGTATATTATAACATATTAAAACGGCAGACGCCGTAAAATACTTTAAAAATTTACTTAATTTTCATACCTGGCTGACCTGAGGGACCCCAAACCTACCGCGGCCGGGCTTAGCTAGTACCCATTGCTTGTTTACTGGGTATAGAAGTCTCACTGGACGAAATTTCAGATACCGTAAAATATGTGTTGTCAGATTTAAGCTGGCTCTTAGACTAGTATAAAGACTCATAAATCACAACTAAACACAAGGTATATGCCTACTTGCATGATTTTGTAGTTTCGTCCTGAGTACGTTAACGGACTCGTCAGTAAGGCTATGGTAACGTACTCTTGCCTTAAACTACATCTCTTATGAGTACGCACTGACGTAAAACTGTGTGGTGAGCTTCATTCGAATGCTTTACTAGTAAGGGAAGACGGATACTTTCTAAACTACTTGCAACAAAGTGTTAGGTGAGCTGTTGTACACCTTGAAAGTATCGAAATAACAAAACTATGCCAATTTTCTCTATTACAAGAGTTCAAATTATTTAAACTCTTAGTTGGACCTTTCTATTACCACCGTCCATCTTACGGTATTAAATAAATTATTATTATTAATATTAGAAAAAAATTTATTATGAAAAATTGCATGATTTTTATGTTATTTTCATCACCTTTGTACACTTTAGCAGTGTAGACTCTACTTTAAATAATTTGAACTCTTGTAATAGAGAAAATTGGCATAGTTTTGTTATTTCGATACTTTCAAGGTGTACAACAGCTCACCTAACACTTTGTTGCAAGTAGTTTAGAAAGTATCCGTCTTCCCTTACTAGTAAAGCATTCGAATGAAGCTCACCACACAGTTTTACGTCAGTGCGTACTCATAAGAGATGTAGTTTAAGGCAAGAGTACGTTACCATAGCCTTACTGACGAGTCCGTTAACGTACTCAGGACGAAACTACAAAATCATGCAAGTAGGCATATACCTTGTGTTTAGTTGTGATTTATGAGTCTTTATACTGATTAACAAGCAATATATGTCTAACAATACAGTGTAGCACGAAACAAGTGCATAATATAAGGATAACCAGTGAATAACAGGCTTTGCCAAATTGAGGATGTTTTTCGCTAAAGTTGGCAACACTGGCTTTGATTAACAATTTTACTAGTAAATAATAATTGTTGGTTTCAGACATCGTAATAGCTCATTGTATTTATTTATTTAACTAGGTAATGAAAACATTAGCACAATTAAAAGTTAGTAATGAAATATTTAATGTGCAGATGCGGATAAAATTAGTAACGACACTGATTTTTCTGATTTTTGATTAATGTACTGCAGCTTTTACTAATATTACGAATAGATTACAACTTAAATTACAAAGGAAACTAAATGCGTGTGTTAGATTCATTTATAAAATTGCTAGGTATGAACACGTCAGTGCGTATTACAAAAGATTAGGTTGTTTAAGGTTAAAATCAAAGAGAGACTATTTTATTGCTTGCATATTTTATAAAGAAATACATTTGAACTTTAACCAACTATTTAGATCGAAATTAGAGTTTCTGCCTGTTTCGTTACGTAGAGGAGATATTAGGCAAGACTACTTAAGAATACCAAAATGTAGATCATCAATATATGAAAACTCGTTTTTAATTCATGGTATGCATATATGGAATTCCTTACCGCCAGAAATAACGACAGTGCAAACTTTTGACGAATTTAAAACTGCTTGTTTTAATCATTTTTTGAATGTCAATAATTAATTAATTAATCTGTTTATTAAAATATGGAAAACATACACATGTATATGGGGCATTCCATGCTAAATCACCGAGGTTTTGACCTGACCCCCTTCGATTTTGCTGAAACTTTTTTATGATTTTCTATCCTACCAAAGACATTTTTCTGAATTTTTTCAGATTTTTTTATCCAACCCAAAAAAAGTTACGAATTTTTGAAAAAAACCGCTCTTTTTTTTTTAAATTGCTATAACTTTCTCACAAATTAACCATTCGGCACTTGTTTTTTTTGCAAAATTTGTGTTTTTGAATGCAGTTTTTAGAAGAAAATACAAAAAATTTTTCGAAAGTCACGATATATAAAATATTTCAGTTTTTTCAAAAAAACCGTCATTTTTTCGGAGTCCGACACCTTCGATTCTCAATTTTTTTGTCTCAAAAAAAACTTCAACTAAGACAGTATTTAACCCCTCTATTCCCATTTTGTGCCGACTTTCCTTTATATTTTTTTTTTTCGATTGAAAATAAAAAAATTTCTAAATTTGGCTTATTTCTTATGACTTTGCGCTGAAGTTTTTTCGAATTGTTTTCAAAAGCTCAGAAGTTAAATAAAATTGTACAAAAACAATCGTAAAATGTATTTAGGGGCAAGGATTAATTTTTGCGGAGGAAAATTCCCAATTTTCAAATATAGTAAAACCTAAGTATAGTGAGACCTAAACTTACAATTAACCTTCTCAATAAGACAATTTATAGATAAACTGAGAAAAATAAAGATAGTCTTACAGACAGTTTTTGATCAAATTGAACGACCCATGCAGGAGCTGCCAGAGTTGAACAACGGGGCCCTCCTTGGCCCAGCACTGGGGAGCCTAGCTTTGGCTCACCTCTATTGGCCCGGGCTTGGGCCAGGACTGGGTAACCCATCCTCGGCCATCCAATGGCTAGCCAGACTTGGGCCAAGACTGGGTGGCCTAGCCTTGTCCATTACAATGATTACCCGGGCTTGGGCCGGGACTGGGTAACCCAGCCTCGGCCATCCAATGGCAAGCCAGACTTGGGCCAAGACTGGGTGACCCAGCCTCGGCCATCCAATGGCAAGCCAGACTTGGGCCAAGACCGGGTAACCGAGCCTTGGCCGACCCAATGATTACCCGGGCTTGGGCCAAGACTGGGCAACCTAGCCTTGGGCGTTTAATAAGTAGATCATATAAATGTATTAGTTCAACATTGGTAGGTTCGTCCAGTAGCTACCGTTCGGGCCGAGCAATCAGAAGCACGGCAGTTCGCGTCCAGAGCCCAGCAGAATTTTCACCGAGTTTTTTTCACATCATTTACCTCCCTTAGATAATTTAAACGTTAATGACCATGAACTCTACGAGGTTAATAATAATAAAATTTTTTTTAATTAAATTTATTTGTTTCCTCGAAGCCTGGGCCAGGCCTGGCAACCAGGCTTGGCCCGAGATCATCATCTCAGACTTTTACCAAAACTGGGCCAAGACTGGCTTACAAGCCTGGCCTAAGGTTCTACAAAGTTGGGGCAAGACTGGGCCCGTGGTACTTTCCTCTCTGGGGAAATATAGTATAGTGCCGGATATCTCAACTGGTAGAGCACTCGGCGCGATACCGACATGGTCTAGGTTCGATTCTCAGTTCGGGCTATCTTCATTTTTCTCAGTTTATCTATAAATTGTCTTATTGAGAAGGTTAATTGTAAGTTTAGGTTTCACTATACTTAGGTTTTACTATATTCGAAAATTGGGAATTTTCCTTCGAAAAAATTAATCCTTGCCCCTAAATACATTTTACGATTGTTTTTGTACAATTTTATTCAACTTCTAAGCTTTTGAAAACAATTCGAAAAAACTTCAGCGCAAAGTCATAAGAAATAAGCCAAATTTAGAAATTTTTTTATTTTCAATCGAAAAAAAAAAATATAAAGGAAAGTCGGCACAAAATGGGAATAGAGGGGTTAAATACTGTCTTAGTTGAAGTTTTTTTTGAGACAAAAAAATTGAGAATCGAAGGTGTCGGACTCCGAAAAAATGACGGTTTTTTTGAAAAAACTGAAATATTTCATATATCGTGACTTTCGAAAAATTTTTTGTATTTTTTTCTAAAAAATGCATTCAAAAATACAAATTTTGCAAAAAAAACAAGTGCCGAAAGGTTAATTTATGAGAAAGTTATAGCAATTTAAAAAAAAAAGAGCGGTTTTTTTCAAAAATTCGTAACTTTTTTTGGGTTGGATAAAAAAATCTGAAAAAATTCAGAAAAATGTCTTTGGTAGGATAGAAAATCATAAAAAAGTTTCAGCGAAATCGAAGGGGGTCAGGTCAAAACCTCGGTGATTTGGCATGGAATGCCCCATATGCTTTATAAGATTTTTTGTATTTTTTTGATGGTCCTCAGGGAGCTACGGCTCTAGGATCAAATAAATATATTTATCTATCTATCTATCTATCTAGACCGTGTTTGCTAATGCACTATGACAAGTATTTATAAGATTGACATTGTTAAAACGATTATTTATGGTATGTTTTTGTACGACTATTGTTTTAATATTGATTTTATTTTGTAAATGATTGTTGTGGTTCATTTTTTCAAGGTGCCTGAGAAAGGCTTAATAAAAGCTGAAACGTCGCGAATAAATATGAGTTTTAATTAACTTATCCTGATCCTATTCCTGTGAGATTTTTTTAATATTAAATAATACATTAAATTTATATGCCTATATATAATATGAATGGAGTGTAAGAATTTGTGTTGCGCTTTTGTATATGATATTCAAAAAATAGATACGCTTTATATATCTCGGGGTTTTTTTTAGATAAAAAACTCGCCTACCGAAAATGAAAAACGACGAAACCCTGATTCTTATACTGTCTGAGCATGGTTAAAGATTTATACAAATGTAGCGACTCTAAATGAGAAAAACAATGCATTTGAGCCGTGAATGTATGAGTTTTCAACGTACTGTGAGTTTACTCTCTTTTTACTGTGATCAGGAAACCAATCTGCATGACTGTAAAATTTCATACGATTATTTTAAAACATTGAACCTTTAATATAGTATACTGTACTGTTTGAATTCTCATTATATACAATACTCTAATTGCCTTTGATCAAATAAGAATATATATTAATGAGTGCTCTGCGAGATTTTGACTATCCCAATTTCATTCGGAAATTTTACGGATTCTACTTTAAAGATAATTATAAACTGAATGTAACTATTTTTACGTTTGTACTTTTAGTGATATTTTCATTCATCAATATGATACAAGATTCAATTCAGTTGTACAAAGAAAATGTCAATTACTTCATAAGTCCTTCAGAAAAAAATACCAGAACAGTAGATCAAGTTGACAATATTCAATCATTAAAGCAAACGTCTAAACACCATGCATAGAATACTACAAGTTTGCTTATTAAACATGATATGTGTTATTATTCAACTACATTATTTGTGATATAAAACAAATAAAAAAAAGTCTTTTTATAATGCATTTCATGAGTTGCGAAATAAATCGTGGGCAAAACAAAAAACTAAAGTTGTTAAGTTCAGATAATGTTTTATTCTAAACTATTGATGAAAATTTATAGACGATCAATTGAAAATTTTTTTTTTTTAATATTATATATCTATACCCTAGCAGTTGCGGTGTCCCTGTGAGTTCAAATAGAAAGTTTTTTTTTCGTTTATTTTTAGTTCCCGTGAGAAAGTGGATCAGATCTGTGTAGATCTAAGTTTTGGTACAGATATACATAGATCTATATAAGCCTAAGAAGATATACAAAGATATATAGAGTTACGAAGATCTATGTCGATTCACAGAAATTTAAATAGATCTGCATAGTTCTTAAAATTACATAAGTTCACAAAAAACAATGGTGTGTGCCACGTGTCAGACTATGATTTTCTGGCGTATTTTTTCCGCTGGACTCGAATCTGAAGTCGAAATTGGGGGTCAAACTGCAAACATTTAAGAAAGATACAAAAGACCGATAAAAATCACGATTTAGTCATTTTCCCGCACGATATTATAATGCCACTATTTGCTCTTATTTCTCTCTATAGTAGCATATCTTAATTTGTCATTGCATCGATTCAGTGCCTATTGTGATGTATTTGGGCCTTACACTGATGCAATAGACTTTGTATTTTTTGTCTTTAACAAAAAGTTAAAATTTGTATATTTACCGATAGAAACCTGCTACCACGGAATGTTCGGACTACGATGACAACTACTTTTTAATGGGAAGTGTAGAATAATTCACTAGTCAACATTTCGTGGTATCGAAGCCAGCGAAGGCGCGCTGTTCTGTAGCGAAACGCTAGAATATAACGATGATGCCGTAGTGTGTCTGACGACGACATGACATTGTCTTCGTCAAAATCGGAAAGCCCTCATACTTAGACCTCGGTAGGTATGCGGGTGATCACCTCTAGGGCGGCTGATTCACCTGCGATTGGGCCAGTAGGTTTTCGAGCGCACGGGGTTTGTTTATTTTGATAAATTGTAAAAAGAAAGAAAAAAATCGCAGCAGAAGTCCACTGCATCGGTCATTTGAAGACTAAAGAGCCAGAAAACGACGGAATCTATAAGAATATTATTGTCATACAAAAAAAAAACTACGATGTCGTGATTGTTATCGGTTTTTTAGGTTCTCAAATATTAGCAGTCTGATTGCCAATTCTGACTTCAGATTAGTGTTCAGCGGGAAAAAAATACTCCAGAAAATCATAGTCTGACACCCAGCACACATCACTTTTTTTTTTGAATTTGTGTTATTAGTTATTATTATTTATTTATAGTTTCTGATCCGTTTGAACGGAACTGATGAACACTTTTAGAACGTCGACGCAGTCCATTCGTAGACAGGACAAAGTTTCTACATAAATGAGAATTGGACTGCCTCGACCTTGCCATAAAGAACTTGAGATGCAACACTGTATCAATGTTTTATATATAATTATACAGAGTTAAATGGAAAGTAGTTAGTCAGAAGACTCAACAGAGACTAGTCCTCTGCGGAATCCAAATCTATCAGCTTGCTTTTACTCGCTATTTATTATACAATAATCCTCAGATTAATTGAAAATTAATCGAACTTTTTTTTTTTGGAGTGCCCATTGGCACCTCAATATTTTCACCTACACTATGACCTATCCATACCCCTCCTGTCAATCAGGGAGCAGCTCTTATTAGCAGCTCCACCCTATCCTAAATGCTCAACAGCAGTTCGGGTTTCCTACCAATATTTTACCTTCATATTTTTTGTATTTTTAAGCACTGCTCCCAATCGAGTAAATCGATTTGCTTAGATTATCTAACGAGTTCCCACCTTATAAGCGACTGCACGATATGATGAAGGCTAAGGTACGAGCATGGAAAAATTCAGATTAGTGCCAAGGAGCCCAATCCTCCAGTTAAGATGGAAACTGCAAAGTCACCTTCGTAACCAATCGCTAAGTTACTCGCTGCTCATAGGAGGGGGAATGTCGCTAACAGGTCTGCTACCGCTACCAGTTCTCCTAGCGTGGCATTTACACCCAAGAAAAGGGCAAGTGAGCCAGGGTTGCGCCGATCTGTAAACAAAAGCACTATGTCTTGTTCTATCCAAGCAACCAGAATGCTTCAGTACAAAACCGGCAGATGATTGTACATCACTACCGACTTTGTTTTAGTTGTTTGAGACGTTACCGCTTAGCCGATAGCCGGACTAAGCAAACATGTAGACATTGTAGAGAGCGTCATCACACCTTAACATATCTCGATGACGATGTTACTACTAAGTCGATACCAGAATTTTCTGTATCTACTCTAAGTAATGACTAGTTCCAATGTTGGTAACTATTGTTTTGAATCTGCTAACTTATTTTGCTTTTGGCTCATTTACTACAAAACAATGCATTACTCACTACTGTTATACTAAGATTGCATTCATTAACAGAAAGTTCGCTAACAGCAAGAGTGCTTGTCAATCTAGTATCTCAGCTATGATTCGTGACGCATTTGCTAACCAAGAAGCTGGATATACCAATCAATAAGGCTGTGCCATTACTTAGCATTAATAGTTTGCCAGCTCGGCATTTGCTTGGGTCGAATTAATTAATGTAACGGAACGGCATGACCGTCCACCTCCGTTTTACGGGAGGCCGATTCCTCACCCTTTTGCGCATACTCGCGCTGCGTAATCGCCTATCTTCCACCATAATATTATAAAAGCGAAATGTGAACATGTGCTCACATTAGCGTACCCATTAGGCATGCAGTGCATGTGGGCGCCTCACGCACAGCCACCACGAATCCTACCGCAAATCGACCCACACTCCTCCCATCTCAGGAAATAGAGAGAATGGTCGAAGCGAGGCTTGGAATGGGTCCCCCATGGTACCAATTTCCTGCATTGGTCAACAGAATGCGCATGGTTAGTGATGGGCACAATTTCTTCCCACAGACCCATACGGGCAACCACCACTCATATAAACACCAGGATTTCAGACATGCCATTATACACACTTGCCCTCATCCATCACCTAGTGTTCTATTATCTCCGAGTTTTTTGTGGACGCCATGATGTTTTGAGACCCAAAATGGCAGCGATTGGTCCACTCGGGGATTAGCTTGGGTCGTGCAAGATGACCTTGCATTCGCTGTACTATTGATTAATGTAACAAGACCGAAGTCCACCTCTGTTTTACGAGAAGCTGTTTCCTCGCCTATTTCAAACATACACGCACCGCGATGTCCTTTTTTATCTAGCATAATATAATAATAGCGAAATAGGAGCATAAGCTCATATTAGCGTACCCTGGATTGAATGATCAGATCAAAAATCCTTCTGCGAGTAGGTACTTCCCCAACAACCACCACGAGTTCATACCTCTCTTGGGCCAAACACTACTACCATGTCAGGAAATAAAGAGACTCTGGTCGAAGTGGGCTTAGTAAGGCCCCCCGTGGTACCAATTTTCGGTATTCATCGACATGTCGCATAGATTGGTGGTGAGACGCAACCCCTGATTAAACAACTGAATTCGATCGAATTAAACAGAATTAAATTTTTAATTCCATTTAATTCAGATAAATTCTGTTAATTCGGTATCTAACTTAAAAATTAAGTCTGTCTAATTCGGCAGGAAAACCAGAATTTGTCCAAATTAAAACGAATTTAAATAAGTCTATTCGGTTTAATTTTGATTAGTTCGAAAATAATTCTCCAATTTCTGGTACTGAATCCGAATTAAACTGAATTAAAACGAATTTGAAATTTTTAAATCGGTTCTATTCTGTTTAATTCAAATTCAAATTTTCAATTCAGTTGAATTCTGTTTTGCAGAATTCGAAAGAATATAACAGAATTAAAATTTTGAATTCGGTTGAGTTTAGTTGTTTAATTAGGGACTTCATCTCATTACATTAAAAAGGGTTTCTTCCATTTATAATCAGTGGTTAATCACAAAGATAGCAAACATACCATTATCAAGACTTGCCCTCATTCATCGCTAAGTAATAGTCTTATCTTCGAGCTTGTGTACCGCGTGATTTTATAAACAAATCAAGATAGTGTTACATGCATTCACTACACGGTAACGCTTCTGTCAACATCCAAGCTCATGTGCTTGCGCTTTTGACTGTCAATCTACCTTCATTTAAGCTCATAAGTAAGAAGCCGACACGTATTACCAGGCTTCAACTTGCTCATACAGATTTTTTAACACCAAGGCCTATTGATATCATACTTAGTGCAGCATCAGTTAAATCATTCATGGCTCAGTCGACACTAATATATTAATATAAACTGCATATGAGGTGCATCACCATATTGTTGGTGGTGAAAAGAAATAATTTTGCCAACAAAGTAACGATTTATTGATTTATTAATGATTCTAAGAGGCGTTGAACCGTTTATTTTTCCACCGTGGCGAATAAATAATTCGAGACTTAAAAGAAAATTTTCTAAAATTTTTATTTAAATATAATTAAAGCTAGAACGTAATAATAGGAAACAATATTTCAACTTTCTAAAAGTGTACGAAGATTTGAGTCACTTTAAACGAATAAAACTAAAGGATTTACCATTAATCTGTCACTCCTTGACTCATTATAGTACCTTGAAAGAGCAAATCACCACTACTAAATTAGGAGTAGTGTTCGACCGGCTGTAGAGTCCACTTCTGATGTATCAGTCAATGAAATACTTCATGTTGGACTCAAGTTTAAAGACAGCTAATACTGAACTTGGCAGACCATTTGCTAAACTCTACAGACTACCAGTCCATTTGCAAAAAGGGTCTCATGATCGAATTATCAAAAAATTTTGCCACCATATATCTTATTTTACTTTGTAGAGTCAAAAAATACCATCCGCTCAAAAATTTATATATGTATGTATGCATGTATATGGGGTATTCCACGCCAAATCGACCACTTTTGACCCCGACCCCTTTCGATTTGGTTGAAAATTTGTTTTCCCTTTCTACCCCATTAAAATCATTTTTCAGGAAATTTTCAAATTTTTTTACCCAACCAAAAAAAAGTTATGAGTTTTTCAATAATAAGGCTTTTATTTTCTTAAATAGCTATAACTTCTTCCAAAATTGACTAATGGGGACGTTTTTTTTTTCAAAATTTTTGTTTTTGAATGTACTTTTCAGAAAAAAAATACAAGAAAATTTTAAGATAATAAACTCTATGAAATTTTCGGCGTTTTTGAGGAAAACCGCCATTTAGTTAAAGTTCGTCATTTTTTATTTTTTTTTTTAAGGCCATTCTCCAAGGGTGCCCCCCACTTTTTTCGGAAAAATGTGGCGCCGCCTGGTGGCCGGCAGCCGCACTAAAAAAAGTACTAGAGCTGAAAAACTTTATAATTAAATTAAAATTATTTAAAATAAGCAGATGCAAAAAATATTAATTTTATAATGAATAAAAAAATTAAGATTATTTTTTAAAATCATTAGTTAGTTTAAGAAAAATTTAAAACCGGAGATTGGAAAATAATATTTTTGTTGACCTTGAACTGTCAATATCATATTTATTTTATACGAGTAATTAAAAAATAATTTTAATATTTATCAAAAAAAGGCCAACGTACTCGTAATTTTAAAGATTTGTAGAATATTTAAAAAATAACTCACAGTAATTATAAATTGTCTGCTAAGCGTAATATCTTGAATAAATTTCAGCATGAAATTCATCATCTAGTAATTTTTTATTTTGACAGATGTAAACATCAGGTCTGTACTTTATTTGGGGCGCCTGAAAGGCACTTGAATATAGTCGCGGGAAAAATTAAATTTGAAAATAAATTTATTTTTATCAGAAATAATATATAGAATGTATAACTGTATATAATGTATATATATATATATATATGTATACACTATATATTATATGTAAATAATTATAAATTATATTTGAATTTATGTATGGCTATATACTCATACCAATCTTCATATATAATTATGTATGATATTATTCATCATGTAAATATTAATTTGTATCATTTAATCATGTCTGGCTAGTACATTCGATCTGGAGCTATCCATAAAGCTACGCATAGATCTATACATGATTACATGTGATCAGATCTGACTATGAACCCATGTGTAATTAGATATAGGTATATATGGGGCATTCCACGCCAAATCGGACGGTTTTAAGAATTTTAATTTATAATTTCCGTTATTTTGTGATATTTTTTAGTACTCATCAAAAAACTCATCCTTCTCAATTTTGAGATTTTTTTGATCATTGGTTCAAAAGATATGAAATTTTCAAAAAATCCGCTCTTTTTATGGTTTTTTGCTCATAACTTTTTTAAAAATATTTTAAATAAAAAAACTCAAAGAATAAAAAAGTTTCGTTATTCCATATACTTTTAGGAAAAAAATATAAATGATTTTTTAGAAAAATTTTCTGCGATATTTTTGAGTTTTAAAACTTTAAAGTCGTTTTCTGAAAATCATGCATATTTTGATTTTCCTGAAAATTCGTGTCAACAAACTACTATCTATTCCACAACTTTTCACGTAGTTCCGGTCGTGGGACCTCCGTGGCTACTATTTTTTTTCGATCATTGAAAATTAAAAAAATTTTTTTTTGGTATAAATTATTGTCCGTACCGATTTTTGACACTGTACACTTGTTTTTCTTACATATTAAGAATTGATTTCGATATTTTTTTATTTTTAGTAGGGATTTAAAAGCAGTAAGCAAAAGTTAAAACTTTTTATGAGCAGTCATAATAAATGTTTTGATTTATTGAGAAGCAACTATTTCGAAGCAATAGAAACATTAGATTTGCTACACGGAAAAAAAGAAATGTTAAAATTCACCCGAATTATCAATACTTTTTATTGTTTCAAATAGTAATGCGGCGCCCGGGTGCGATTTTGTTATTTATTATAAAGTATAAGGTTAAAATATATGAGTGATCTGTTAAAATATACTTATGCTCAAAGAAAAAAAGTATAGGGTAAAGATATAGTTTTTAACATTTCAAATAGTAAAAATTATTATTTTGAATTGTATAGTTTCAATGGCAGGATGATATTTTTTAGACTGACGATAGTAAAAATTAAAACTTAAACCGTAAATTTTAAAGTTTCAAACAATAAAAATCTCTAAGTCGATGTATTTAATTTTATAGTCGATCGTTACTTTTTCTTATGCTACCGTAGTAATAATTTTTGTTCTAAACCCTCATTTTTATTGTTTCAAATAATAAAAATATATATATATATATATATTTTTTTCTATTTTCTATTTTTTTATTTTGAATTATTTATTTCCGGCTTTTACCGTTTGCTGTCGTAGTTCAAGGATTATTCGGGTTTCTGATTTCACCCCCTCCTTCTCCCTTCTTCCATTGTCTGTTTTCTCATCGTTGTGCATCTAATTGATTGTATCCCTTGTTTGTATTTTGAATAACTGATTCAGTCGGGTACAGTAGGTAGTTGTTCGAATTTTTATATGAAAAATCATCAGAAAAATCTCAGCCGACTCTCGGGCTCGAACCGCCGACCTTACGTGAACAGAGTCCAGTCCCTGGCACTTAGAGCGCTCGGCCACAGCATGCGTATGAGAATCGAAAGTTATTTCCGTATTTAAATGGATGACGGTAGCGCATGAAATTTTACTGCATCAAACAATAAAATTTGCTGAGGCTGACACATACTTTTTACAAATTGACGAAGTATAATGTACAGTTTCATATAGTCAATCTTTACTGATTTCAGTGGAAATATTTAATATTTGCTTTAATAATAAATATCCGTGAAAATTTATTTATTCCCGTTTATATCATTAAATTTGACTGTTGACTAATATTAAAATTTAAAAACAACTCCTGGTAAAGTTTCTTAATTAGAGGACTTTACAAAATAACGTTCTAACTAAATTTAGTATTTTGTATCCTCTATATTTTTATTGTTTGAGACTTTAATTTCTTATTTTACAAACGATAGATATTTAAGTTTTGGCTGTTAAACTTTAAAGTTTAATTTTTTTAGTGTTTACTTTGTCTTTTTTATAGTTTTAAATGATAATTTTATCTAAATGAACTGTATATTTTAACATTCGATTTATAATTATTATTTTTTAAATGTTGAAATCACAATATTACTATTTGAATTTATATTAATCACTAAAAATATGATAATTATTAGACATCAAACTTTATTTATTACAGTTCCTTTTTTTCCGTGTATGTAATTCAGCTAAGACCATTACAGGAGCTAAAAATATCATATAATTATTCGAAAACGCGACGAAACTGTATTACAAACGTTTTTAATTATTCCCGTGTTCTTTTAAAAATTTTATATTAACGATTGTTTTATGAACTACTCCTTAGTTAATACAGCTCTGTCGCTTTGTCGAATAATTATATGATATTATATGACATCCTATAAAGTTGAATAGTGTCCTGTGAGCAAAATGCTCATAACGGTAGTTCTGACGGGTTAAGCTAATCGAGTGGGAACGACTTATTACACCTGAAAAATTTTCTTTTCAGTATCCTAAAACTAAAATAGTTGTCAAGAGAAAGAAATCAAAACATTTATTATGACTGCTCATAAAAAGTTTTAACTTTTGCTTACTGCTTTTAAATCCCTACTAAAAATAAAAAAATATCGAAATCAATTCTTAATATGTAAGAAAAACAAGTGTACAGTGTCAAAAATCGGTACGGACAATAATTTATACCAAAAAAAATTTTTTTAATTTTCAATGATCGAAAAAAAATAGTAGCCACGGAGGTCCCACGACCGGAACTACGTGAAAAGTTGTGGAATAGATAGTAGTTTGTTGACACGAATTTTCAGGAAAATCAAAATATGCATGATTTTCAGAAAACGACTTTAAAGTTTTAAAACTCAAAAATATCGCAGAAAATTTTTCTAAAAAATCATTTATATTTTTTTCCTAAAAGTATATGGAATAACGAAACTTTTTTATTCTTTGAGTTTTTTTATTTAAAATATTTTTAAAAAAGTTATGAGCAAAAAACCATAAAAAGAGCGGATTTTTTGAAAATTTCATATCTTTTGAACCAATAATCAAAAAAATCTCAAAATTAAGGAGGATGAGTTTTTTGATGAGTACTAAAAAATATCACAAAATAACGGAAATTATAAATTAAAATTCTTAAAACCGTCCGATTTGGCGTGGAATGCCCCATATATACCTATATCTAATTACACATGGGTTCATAGTCAGATCTGATCACATGTAATCATGTATAGATCTATGCGTAGCTTTATGGATAGCTCCAGATCGAATGTACTAGCCAGACATGATTAAATGATACAAATTAATATTTACATGATGATTAATATCATACATAATTATATATGAAGATTGGTATGAGTATATAGCCATACATAAATTCAAATATAATTTATAATTATTTACATATAATATATAGTGTATACATATGTATAGTGTATATATATATATATATATATATATATATATATATATATATATATATATATACATTATATACAGTTATACATTCTATATATTATTTCTGATAAAAATAAATTTATTTTCAAATTTAATTTTTCCCGCGACTATATTCAAGTGCCTTTCAGGCGCCCCAAATAAAGTACAGACCTGATGTTTACATCTGTCAAAATAAAAAATTACTAGGTGATGAATTTCATGCTGAAATTTATTCAAGATATTACGCTTAGCAGACAATTTATAATTACTGTGAGTTATTTTTTAAATATTCTACAAATCTTTAAAATTACGAGTACGTTGGCCTTTTTTTGATAAATATTAAAATTATTTTTTAATTACTCGTATAAAATAAATATGATATTGACAGTTCAAGGTCAACAAAAATATTATTTTCCAATCTCCGGTTTTAAATTTTTCTTAAACTAACTAATGATTTTAAAAAATAATCTTAATTTTTTTATTCATTATAAAATTAATATTTTTTGCATCTGCTTATTTTAAATAATTTTAATTTAATTATAAAGTTTTTCAGCTCTAGTACTTTTTTTAGTGCGGCTGCCGGCCACCAGGCGGCGCCACATTTTTCCGAAAAAAGTGGGGGGCACCCTTGGAGAATGGCCTTAATTTTTCAAAAAAAACTTCAATTAATTCTACAATTTTTCCCGCCAATCCGAGAGTGGGCCGACTTTTCCTTCTATTTTTATTTATCAAATGAAAAAAAAAATTTTGCCCAGTTGGGCTTATTTTACAAAACATCACTCTGGAAATTTTTGAGAGGTTATCAACGGCTTCAGAGTTTGAAAAATTGAGACGAAAAAATTAATGGAAACTGGTAATCTTCGAGAGAATTCGGATTTTTTAAAAAAAAATGAGAAAAAAATAGAAGATACCTATAAATAATTGTATTGTAATTTTTTTTTTGAAAACTACACCTGAAAACAAAGAAAATGAAAAAAAAAAAAACTTGCCCTCTAGTTTATTTTTGACCAAGTCACGGATTTCGAAAAATAAATCTAACGCACATCGTTATTTCAAAAGCCTGTGATTTGGTCAAAAATAAACTATAGGGCAATTTTTTTTTTTTTTTCATTTTCAGGTGTAGTTTTCAAAAAAAAATTACAATACAATTATTTATAGGTATCTTCTATTTTTTTTCTCACTTTTTTTAAAAAAATCCAAATTCTCTCGAGGATTACGAGTGTCAATTAATTTTTTCGTCTCAATTTTTCAAACTCTGAAGCCGTTGATAAACTCTCAAAAATTTCCAGAGTGATGTTTTGTAAAATAAGCCCAACTGGGCAAAAATTTTTTTTTCAATTGATAAATAAAAATAGAAGGAAAAGTCGGCCCACTCTCGGATCGGTGGGAAAATCTGTAGAATTAATTGAAGTTTTTTTTGAAAAATTAAAAAAAAAAATAAAAAATGACGAACTTTAACTAAATGGCGGTTTTCCTCAAAAACGCCGAAAATTTCATAGAGTTTATTATCTTAAAATTTTCTTGTATTTTTTTCTGAAAAGTACATTCGAAAACAAAAATTTTGAGAAAAAAAAACGTCCCCATTAGTCAATTTTGAAAGAAGTTATAGCTATTTAAGAAAATAAAAGCCTTATTTTTGAAAAACTAATAACTTTTTTTTGGTTGGGTAAAAAAATTTGAAAATTTCCTGAAAAATGATTATAATGGGGTAGAAAGGGAAAAAAATTTTCAGCCAAATCGAAAGGGGTCGGGGTCAAAAGTGATCGATTTGTCGTGGAATACCCCATATATTAGGGTGTGTCAAAAAAAAATGATTTTATTTTTATTTAGGTCTCATAATCTCAAAAGTTTCTTTGGGACATAAAAAAATCCTCCTAAAAAATCAGTTCGATATCTCGAAAATCAAGCTGGCGGTTTACAAGTTCATTTTCCCATTTGAAATACATGTAAAAAAATTTTTTTTTAGTTTTTCGAGGAAAAATTAAAGAAAAAAATTTTTTTTCCAATTTTGAATTTCATACCCTAATAGGAAATTATATTCCCTACAAAAATGTTCGAAATAGTCATGCTCGTAACTACAATATAAAAAAAGTTAAAAGCCCCCAAATTTCGAAAAAAAAATAATTTTTTTTTAAGTATAATTATTGTTTTTACTTTTTTGTTATTTATTGGTGGTATTTTTTTCTTCTGATTTTAATTTGCAATCATCTATATAATATCTATTTTTATGCAAGATATTATTATTTTATCATGCTCTTAAAGTTAAAGAAAAAAAAATTTTCCGTATAGGAATAATTTATTTTATAAATTATAAATTATATTTATTATAAATAAATAAATAAATAAACATTTCTTGCATAAAATAGATATTATATAGAAGATTGCATATTAAAATCAGAAGAAAAAAATACCACCAATTAATAACAAAAAAGTAAAAACAATAATTATACATGAAAAAAAAATTATTTTTTTTCGAACTTTGGGGGCTTGTAACTTTTTTTATATTGTAGTTACGAGCATGACTATTTCGGACATTTTTGTAGGGAATTTAATTTCCTATTAGGGTATGAAATTCAAAATTGGAAAAAAAATTTTTTTCTTTGATTTTTCCTCGAAAAACTAAAAAAAAATGTTTTTACATATATTTTAAATGAGAAAATGAACTTGTTAACTGCCAGCTCAATTTTTGAGACATCGAACTGATTTTTTAGGAGGATTTTTTTTAGGTCCCAAAGAAACTTTTGAGACTATGAGACCTAAAAAAAAATAAAATCATTTTTTTTTGACACACCCTAGTATATATATATATATATATACAATATAACGTGCCTTGTCATCACGATAGCGCCCGCAATTCTTAACGGATCTTAATGAAATTTTATGCACTTATTTCTTAGACGATTACCTTGATAAAGTTCGAAGATGAGCCCAATCGGTCGATTAGTTTGGAAGTTGTGGGTGTTTGAAAGTTTTTTGATTTTCATAAAAATGAATTTTTTGGCTTTATCCTTAAATAACTTTTGAACCGAAAATGATAAATCAATTCCGTAAGAAGTATCTTAAAATTTGAACGATTAGCTTTAATTTTCACTGCAATACTTGATTTTTTGAAACATCTTCTCTAACAATTTGATGATATCAAAAATTTCACAAAAAATACAAAAAGCTTATTTTTGCAGCTTAGTCGTCTAATAATTTCTAAATAATAAGGCATAACCCATTTCCTGAAAATTCATGTTCAAGCTTACAAAAAAAGTATTAATTACTCTATTGTAGCTTTATTGTATTTACAGAGATAAGAAATCTACCTTTCCATTCCGGGTAAGCTCCCTGGTGGACGACTACGACGTCGTAGTGCGCGTCGCTGCGACGTCGCACTATATAAATCAGGAAAACAGTTTAGTCATAACGTATCGTATTAAAATCGAGTAAATTGATGATAACAGAGTTGAAAAAAACTTCAGAAATTTTGAAAGCCGATAGAAAATACACTCATTATATAGCGGTTCAAACTTTTAACATCAATCTAAAGTCGTGCGACTAACAGAGCGACATAAAATTTTTAATCATAACGTCTAATGGGACAGTTAAAAGTTTCGTTTATTGTTGCTAATTGAAATTCAATTCTTAAAGATATTTATGCTAATAGAAGTTCGATTCGACTAGTAAAAGTAAACAATTAACGTCGATCTGAAATCGTACGACACAGAATGCGACATGGAATTTTTCATTGCACATATAGAACTAGATTATAATGAATAAATTTTAAACTATTCATAATTTTACATTAATAATTTAACATAAGTGGACCGAGTTCCGAAAACCCATGAATAAAATTAACTAACATATCATTTACTGTCATGACAGAATTATTGAAGTCGATCCTAAGTCGTACGACTAAGAAAACGACAAGCAAATTTTTTTCCCGCGTAGGATCATATTTTCATTGATAAATCCAGTGCTAAATATAGTTTGATTTCAAAAATTAGTCATAAGTGTACTAAGATGTAATAAGCCATAAATAAATTTAACCAAACTTCTATTTCTATCTTGACAAAAATATTGAAGTCGATTCAAAGTCATGCGACTAAGAAAGCGACGTGAAATTTTTAATCATAACGTCTAATGAGACAATTAATTGTTCCGTTTATTGGTGCTAATTAAAATTCAATTCTTAATGATATTTATGCTACTAGAAGTTCGATTCGACTCGTGAAAGTAAACAATTAACGTCGATCTGAAATCGTACGACACAGAATGCGACATGGAATTTTTCATTGCACATATAAAACTAGATTATAATGAATAAATTTTAAACTATTCATAATTTTATATTTAAAATTAAACACAAGTGTACCGAGTTCCAAAAAGCCATGAATAAAAATAACTAACATATCATTACTGTCATGACAGAATTATTGAAGTCGATTCAAAGTGTTACGTCTAAGAACGCGACAAGCAATAATTCATTTCCATCTAAAATAATATTTTTACTAATAAATTTATTGCTCATTTTAGGTCGATTTTAATAATTAGTCATAAGTGTTCTGTGATCTGGAGAGCCATTATTAAAATTAACCAAATTACAGTGTCTTTATTGACAAAACTATTGAAGTCGATCCAAAGTTGTACGACTTAGAAAACGACAACGAATTTTTTTCCCACATAGAATCATATTCTCATTGATAAATCCAGTGCTAAATATAGTTTGATTTCAAAAATTAGTCATGAGTGTACTGAGATCTGGAGAGCCATTATTAAAATCAACCAAATTATAGTGTCTTTATTGCACGGAAAGATTAGAACCTGAGTGGTTACTGTTCTGCACCCGACTCAGTACGGTTCTTGAAAAAAATGAAAGAAAATCGAGTTAGCACCCGACTGAGTGATGTGCGCACACGACTCAGTCAGGTTCTGAACAGTAATCAATGTGGTGCTGCACCATAATCTGAGCACAGTAACCAGTCTGGTGCGGCACATAAATGGCTCGTGTGTGCACACGAATGAGTAGTGTTCTGCATGTATATATAAAAAACTAAAAGGTTAGAAATAAATTGACATATAAAGTAAATAAAGGAGACTAAATAAATTAAATTGTGTTTTGATCAAAATATAATTCAATTTATTTAATTACAAACAATTAATAAATCATACAATATTCCTTTTCTACTGTAATACTTGAAATAATTCGCATCCAATGTAATTACCACAAAAAAAAAATTGGGATTGGAGTTATATTGTTGATAAGATTAATAACAAAAATGGAAAATAAATAAAACGAAATAATAAAAGATTGTTTAAACTATTTAAAAGATCATAAATTAAAATACATTCGATTCTACTTTTTATGAGTATATGGAGTAAAATGATTTTGAGTACGTGAGAAGTTCAATAACTAACCTCCCAAAGTCAACACAGCATATCATACATATTAGACGACTATCAAAAACAGTTGTAATATCAATTTAGTTACCTAAATGTTCATAAATCTAATGGATATTGAACACAAATGTACATAAAAATTAAATCAAAATTATGATGACAAAAGTTACATATAAAATTGTTCATACGCTTGCTAAACAATTTATTTTATTACTTCGTTTTATGTATTTTCGATTTTTGATATAAATCTTATCAACAATATAACTCCAATCCCAATTTTTTTTGTGGTAATTACATTGGATGCGAATTATTTCAAGTATCACAGTAGATAAGGAATATTGTATGATTTATTAATTGCTTGTAATTAAATAAATTGAATTATAATTTGATCAAAACACAATTTAATTTATTTAGTCTTCTTTATTTACTTTATATGTCAATTTATTTCTAACCTTTTAGTTTTTTATATATACATGCAGAACACTACTCATTCGTGTGCGCACACGAACCATTCGTGTGCACACACGAGCCATTCATGTGCCGCACCAGACTGGTTACTGTGCTCGGATTATGGTGCAGCACCACATTGGTTACTGTTCAAAACCTGACTGAGTTGTGTGCGCACATCACTCAGTCGGGTGCTAACTCGATTTTCTTTCATTTTTTTCAAGAACCGTACTGAGTCGGGTGCAGAACAGTAACCACTCAGGTTCTAATCTTTCCGTGTGACAAAACTATTGAAGTCGATCCAAAGTCGTACGACTAACAACACGACAAGCAAATTTTTTTCCCACATAGGATCATATTTTCATTGATAAATCCAGTGCTAAATATAGTTTGATTTCAAAAATAAGTCATAAGTGTACTAAGATGCAATAAGCCATAAATAAATTTAACCAAACTTCCATTTCTATCCCGACAAAAATATTGAAGTCGATCCTAAGTCGTACGATTAAGAAAACGACAAGCAAAATTTTTTCCCACATAGGATCATTTTTTCATTGATAAATTCAGTGCTAAATATAGTTTAATTCCAAAAATTAGTCATATGTGTACTAATATGCAATAAGCCATAGATAAATTCAACCAAATTTCCATTTCTGTCCCGACAAAACTATTAAAGTCAATCCAAAGTCGTACGACTAAGAAAACGGCAAGCAAATATTTTTCCCACATAGAATCATATTCTCATTGATAAATCCAGTGCTAAATATAGTTTGATTTCAAAAATTAGTCATAAGTGTACTAAGATGCAATAAGCCATAAATGAATTTAACCAAATGTCCATTTCTATCCCGACAAAACTATTAAAGTTAATCCAAAGTCGTACGACTAAGAAAACGGCAAGCAAATTTTTTTCCCACATAGAATCATATTTTCATTGATAAATCCAGTGCTAAATATAGTTTGATCTCAAAAATTAGTCATGAGTGTACTGAGATCTGGAGAGCCATTATTAAAATCAACCAAGTTATAGTGTCTTTATTGACAAAACTATTGAAGTCGATCCAAAGTCGTATGACTAAGAAAACGACAAGCAAATTTTTTTTCCACATAGAATTATATTTTCATTGATAAATTTAGTGCTAAATATAGTGTTTGATTTCAAAAATTAGTTATAAGTGTACTAAGATGCAATAAGCCATAAATAAATTTAACCAAATTTCCATTTTTATCCGGACAAAAATATTGAAGTCGATTCACAGTCGTACGACTAAGAAAACGACAAGCAATTATTCATTCTCATCTAGGATAATATTTTTGCTAATAAATTAAATGCTCATTTTAATTCGATTTTAATAATGAGTCATAAGTGTTCTGTGATCTGGAGAGCCATTATTAAAATTAACCAAATTATAGTGTCTTTATTGACAAAACTATTGAAGTCGATCCAAAGTCGCACGACTAAGAAAACGACAAGCATTTTTTATCCCATATAGGATCATATTTTTGTTGATAAATTCAGTGGTGATTATAGTTCGATTTTGATAATTAGTCATAAGTGTAGTGAAATCCAAAAAGCCATCAATAAAATTTACCAAATTTCCATGTCTGTCTTGACCAAACCATTAAAGTCGATTTAAAGTCGTACGGCTGAGAACGCGATAAGCGTTTTTTTTATCTCATATAGTGTAATATTTTTATTAATAAATTCGATGCTCATTAAGATTCGATTAGAATAATGAGTCATCGGTGTAGTGAAATCCGCAAAGCCGTAATCAAAATTGACCACTATACGTCTGTCTTGAACGAACTATTGAAGTCGATCCAAAGTCGTACGACTAAGAAAGCGACAAGCATTCTTTTATTCCGTATAGGATCATCTTTTAATCGACAAATTTAATGCTGATTATAGTTTGATTTTGATAATTAGCCATAAGTGTACTGAGATTCAAAAAGCTATCAATTAAATTAACCAAATTACCATGTCTGTCACATGACGTCACTATTGAAGTCGATCCAATGTCGTACAACTGAGAAGGCGACAAGCATTTTTTTTATCCCATATAGGATTATATTTTCATTGATAAATCCAGTGCTATATATAGTTCGATTTCAATAATTAGTCATAAGTGTACTAAGATCCGATAAGCCATAAATAAAATTAACCAAATTTCCATTTCTACCCCGATAAAAATATTGAAGTCAATCCAATGTCTTGCGACTTAGAAAGCGACAAGCAATTTTTAATTCCCATCTAGAATCATTTTTATTAATAAATTTTATGCTAATTATAGTTTGATTTTAATGATTAGACTGCTTTTTCTATTCCACTCTTGTTGGTCCATAGAGCTTAACTAAGCTACACATCGTCAGATAGAGAATTTAATAAGGATTAATTCTATGACATAATGACCAATTTGATGTATTAAATAAAAGAAAAACATGAAAATGTAAAAAAAAAAAAGTGTGTGTGTCAGCTCCGACATACGATTGGAGTTTACTCCTGTTACATTCTGGCTTATTTATTATTCAGACAGAATATTTTTTAATTAACCAGGTTGACGTCATTAGGGTGTCAATAGACCCCAGGTGCGTCAGCTGTTGACCTTCTTATATTTTATTCAAAAAAAAAAGTTTAATGACTTACCATGGTGGAGATTATGGGCCCCATAAGTCGGCCCAAATAATCCCTTTCTTACGTAGTTTCTTTTCCTCCGCCGGTGCGTATTCGTCCCTGCCGGTGGCCTTGAAATATGCCTCAGAATAATACCCGTAGCGAGGGTCGTGGAATGGGATGCTTCCACTGGGTGGATGGACGGATGGAACGTCCACTGGAATCAGCTGCCAATTGTCGCTGATGCCGGTCCAGAAGGCCGGGTTTTCCCTTGGGGCCTCGTCTGAGATTGAACGGGCTGAGCTCTGGAGATTCGACTCCTCCGCGAGGACGAGTAATTGTAACCGGTTGATCAGATCACCAGAACCTGATGGTTCAACAACACATGAGCTCGACGGCTCGGCAACGCATGAGCTCGACGGCTCGACAACACACGAGCTCAGAGGCTCAATATCACACGAGCTCAGAGGCTCAACAACACACGAGCTCAGAGGCTCAGCAACACACGAGCTCAGAGGCTCAGCAACACACGAGCTCGGAGGCTCAACCGAATCGTTGGCAACCACTCGCGGTATTACTAACGTTACCGGCTCGATAAGGACTTCCTCAGATCTTATTCTCGGTCGACCTTGTGTAAGGTCCGCGATAACGACTTGAAGTACACGAACGAGCTGTACGACACGTCCTGATCTCCTGCTTCGTCGGCCTCGAGGCATAAAGGTATTTATGATAAGTAATGAAGGAGCCCGAACTGCTGTTTAGCGCTCTGAGCAAAGGAAGGGTGGAACAGCTAGTAAGCGCTCGCCCCTTTAAGGTTCTTAGACAAAAGATTTATGTAAAGGTTTAAATTTAGGTTTTATTCCTTAAAACCGATGGAGACAGGTAAATCAGTCAGTTAATTGTACAGAGTTTCGTGCTCTTTGAGATCTCGCGATCAACTGACTGATCCTGCTGCTCTTCGACTAAATACATTCGTCAAAGTGTTAACTTTGCATCTCAGGTTTCCTATGAGAGAATCGTCGTGGCCCGGGTCTCATGCATCGTCATCTGTTTAGACTATCCGCGAGCCACGGCGACTCTCTTATCGCAAGAGATTTCCGTTACATTGTTGGTGCTGAATAAAATAATATCGCCAACAAAGTAACGATTTATTAATTTATTATTTATTAATAATTCTAATAAGTGTCGAACCGTTTATTCGCCCACCGTGGCGAATAAATAATTCGAGACTTCAAAAAAAAAATTTCCAAAATTTTTATTTAAATTTAATTAGAGCCAGAACGTAACAGTTCTATGCTGAAAAAATTTCAGTTGAAAAATTTTGATGTTTTTTGCCAAATACGAATTTTTTTTATGTCCCTGAAGTTCCAAACGTTCGTGCAACTAAAAATATTTTTTTTTTTAAAGATACTTTTATGATTAGAACAATGTGAATTTTTGTGTGGAGTGTTTTTTTGAAACCCCACACAAGTCAAAAAAGCTTCAACCTAATATGGCCACCGAAAAGACCCTCTAATTTATTTGCGATATTTAAAATTATATAAGTGATAGGGGTAGGACGCAGAGGGTGTTCCGGTGGCCAGATTGGATTGAAACTTTTTTGACTTGTGTGGGGTTTCAAAAAAACACTCTACACATAAATACAAATTGTTCTAAGCATAAAAGTATTTTTCAAAAAAAAATATATTTTTCGTTGCACGAACGTTCGGAACTTCAGGGACATTTTTTTTTTCAATGTTTGAATATTTGTTTTTATGTTTAATAATACTTTTGTGTATTGTAAAAGTGATTTCCACACTTTTTTGAAAATTGATATTTTCATAATATTATAGGAATGGTTACTATACTATTATAGGAATGGTTACTATACTATTATAGGAATGGTTACTATAATATTATAGGAATGGTTACTATACTATTATAGGAATGGTTACTATAATATTACAGGAATGGTTACTATAATATTATAGGAATGGTTACTATACTATTATAGTAATGATTACTATAATAGTATAGTAACCATTCCTATACTAGTATAGTAACCATTCCTATAATTATAGGAACCATTCCCATAATGGTATAGGTATCATTCCTATAATTATATGAACTGTTCCTATAATTATGGGTAATATTCCTATAATTATAGGACGTGTTCCTATAATTGTTGGTCGTCATTCCTATGCTGGTATAGGATGAAATTTCATAAAATTATAGAAACTTTTATTCCAAAGAAATATTTATTAAATGCTAACAAATATTTATTTGTATTAATAAGTGAAATTATTGCATCCAAACAAATGAATTTATTAACATTTAATAAATTCTTCTATCAGTGTATTTATATATAATTTTATAAGATATTGTATAAAATTTTTTTTCATAAGGTAGCCAAATATAAAATCATATAGAAACTATGGACGAGCCTTATATGGTCATGCACGAGCATATATGATGGCTATACATGACTATATACAATTCGTTATTCCCGGAGTCAACGAGAAATAATCTTATAACGAATCAGTAATAATAAATTCAATGTTACTTTCGCAGTCATTTGATTTTTAATAGTCACCGAAGAGTCTGCCACGACAGAAACGTAAGTTGGTTAATATTATTTATGGCTCTTTAGAACTCCAGTACAATAATGGCTCATTAATAACATTTAAGTATGATGAGCATAAATGAATTTATCGGATGTTTTTATTATTAGTGAAAATCGAAAAATTCTATGTCGCTGATTTGGTCATACGACTCAGAATTGACTTAAACAGTTCTGCCAAGACGGGCATGATATGTTGGCCAATTTCATTTATGTCATTGAATATCACAGTAAACTGATGACTAATTATCGAAATCGAACTGTAATTAGCACTAAATTTATCAATAAAAATATGATCATATATAGGATAAAAACTTGCTTGTCGTTTTCTTAGTCGTACGGCTTAGCCCTGATTAAAAATACTCATTGGGAGGGATTGAAAAAGATGAGGGTTGAATACTTTTGAATACTTTCTATAACCCAACATTTTCATCTGGACATAAAATTAATACTTTTCAATCCCAAAATAATATGAGAATTTCTAAACCTCCGAGGAATTGAAAAAGATTCAAAAGAATTGATATTTTTAATCTTTCTGAATACTTTTCAATACCAAAATAATATCACATTTCGGGTCATGTGTGGGATTGAAAGGAATTCAAATGAATTGAAATTTTTGAATCTTTTCCAATCCTTCTCAATACCTAAATAGTCCGATATTTCGGATCGAGTGTAGGATTGAAAAGAATTCAAATGAATTGAAATTTTTGAATCTTTCTGAATCCTTCTCAATACCAAAATAATATCACATTTCGGGTCATGTGTGGGATTGAAAGGAATTCAAATGAATTGAAATTTTTTAATCTTTTCCAATCCTTCTCAATACCTAAATAATTCCATATTGGAAGGTATTGAAATGATAAAAGATTGAATTCTTTTCAATACTTTTGAATTCCATTTTAAGAATTATAAAGTATTCAAATGATCCAAATTTCAATTCCATTCAATACTTTTCAATACCTCTGTAAGAATTGAAAAGGATTGAAAAAATTTTCAATCCCTCCCAATGAGTATTTTTAATCAGGGAGGATCGACTTCAATATTTTTGTCGGGATAGAAATGAAAATTTGGTTAAATTTATTTATAGCTTATTGCATCTTAGTACACTTATGACTAATTTGTGAAATCAAACTATATTTAGCACTGGATTTATCAATGAAAATAAGATTCTGTAGGAAAAAAATTTGCTTGTCATTTTCTTAGTCGTACGACTTTTGTCACGATATTTTAATATCGCGGCAGTCTCGCATCAGGTCGGTGAACAACAGAGGGCAGCACACGCTGCTCACACGTCTCATCCGACCCATTGTTATTATAATTATTTGCTTATATATAAGATTTTGTTTCAATTATTATTGTAATAATATTTTAATTGATTTCTTAGGTAAAAATTGTATTTAACTCAGCAGATTTCACTGAGTAATTTGAGTATGGATCTGAATTTTTGTAGCGCTGGGAGAATAATTACGCATTTTATTCATATGCTTATTATTATTGTTATTATTTTGATTAGTTGGCGCATGCGCGTCAACGCAATAGTTGGCATCAGTAAATTTATTTATTATAAATAAATTTACTAAAGTTATGAATAAATCATTGGTTGATTTATCGGTAAACAATATTAAGAATTAATTATGAAAAATGCAAGTGATCATTTAACGTCGGGAACTGGATGAATTACACGGCCCAAGTTATGTATTATTTTGGTGGTACAATATAGATATAACATGCGACGGTCATATATCTCCATTTGGTTGAAGTGAGATGTATGACAAAATGGCGTCGGCCTAGGTGCCGGCGTGAGATTCACGTGCTGCCATGGTCAGACGTGAGGTGGTCTCTGTAAGAGTAGCGTGTGTGCTCTGTTGCATTAACTTAATTATAAATTTGTCGCCATTTGGTATTTGAGTGAGAATATAAATCCATTGGCAATTTTTTTGAGTTTTGGTAATAGCATAGAGGGAAAATACATTTACCGTATTATAGTGCAACCAAGGGAGTTGAATAATACGTAAACTGTAAGTACTTTTTGGCTAATACATTGGCGTGTAATTTTGGTTCCCGCGTTGATGATCATTTGGTATCTCATAAGAGTAAGAGAGATAGTGACTACTGAGTATTAAAATTTTCCATAAGCATATGATGGAATGCGTGACTATTGTGCCCAGTAGGCACTAATACAACCAGATAAAAATATTCAGTATTATTTTATAATGTCCAAGAATTGAGTGTGGTAAAGAGTTCGTTATTTTTCTTTATTATTTACTGTTATAATTATTAGTTACTGCGTTATTATTATTATTTTACAATCCCGTGTGAGTGATAAAAGAATTTTTGGATATTATTTATGTAATTATTATTAATTTTGAGTATTATTATTATATTATTTTTTTTGCGATTATTCTGTTTTGTGAATAGTGTATAATATTCACCAGTGGTTTAATATTTATTTGAAATATTCAAAGACTATCTTAAGATTATGGTATTAGCTCTTGAATATCACGTGCGAGTGATATCATTAGTTACATGCGAGAAATTATTTTGTGTTTAAGATATTTATTGGATATTCTTTATTATTATTATTTTTATTTGTATACGCATATCGGTATTATTGTGTAAGTGAATTACTAGTATTTATTTTGATATTGTTATTTCGGACATGCGATACCATTAAATATTAATCTATTATTTAAAATATAATTTGAACAAATGGTCATCAACCTGGTAGTTCTTTAGATTTTATTTATTACATTACTACTATCTTTTTCTTGCTTCCTCTTCCTAAAATCTGAAATCGTTACCCTGTCATTTATTTTATTTTCATTTCTCCGCTGGCTTTATTTTGGTTTTTTTTGAATTTTGTTCGTGGACCACACGAACTGGCGCTCAACAAGGATTTCTAACCCAGCCTGAGCAGAGCTGCGGGTCCAGGGAGATTCAGGATATCTCCAGGTGGGACATTTTGGTTGTTTTTATATTTTATTTTCAGTTTGTCACCAACGGAGAGCTATAACGGCTATTGAGCGCTACCCACACTCCGCCGTGGGTCGCGTAAAATAGAAGAGAACGTTATACTTTGAATCGACTTCAATATTTTTGTCGGAACAGAAATGGAAATTTGGTTAAATTTATTTATGGCTTATTGCATCTTAGTACACTTATGCCTAATTTGTGAAATCAAACTATATTTAGCACTGGATTTATCGATGAAAATATGATTCTATGTGGGAAAAAAATTTTCATGTCGTTTTCTTAGTCGTACGAATTATGATCGACTTCAATAATTCTGTCACGACAGTAATGATATGTTAGTTAATTTTATTCATGGGTTTTCGGAACTCGATACACTTATGTTTAATTATTAATATCGAATTATGAATAGCTTAAAATTTATTCATTATAATCTAGTTTTATATGCGCAATGAAAAATTCCATGTCGCATTCTGTGTCGTACGATTTCAGATCGACGTTAATTGTTTACTTTCACGAGTCGAATCGAACTTCTATTAGCATAAATATCATTAAGAATTGAATTTTAATTAGCACCAATAAACGGAACAATTAACGGTCTCATTAGACGTTATGATTGAAAATTTCACGTCGCTTTCTTAGTCGCACGACTTTGAATCGACTTTAATATTTTTGTCGGGATAGAAATGGAAGTTTGGTTAAATTTATTTATGGCTTATTGCATCTTAGTACACTTATGACTAATTTTTGAAATTAAACAATATTTAGCACCGGATTTATCAATGAAAATATGATTCTATGTGGGAAAAAAATTTGCTTGTCGTTTTCTTAGTCGTACGACTTTAGATCGACTTCAATAATTCTGTCATGACAGTAATGATATGTTAGTTAATTTTATTCATGGGTTTCCGAAACGCGGTACACTTATGTTTAATTATTAATATAAAATTATGAATAGTTTAAAATTTATTCATTATAATCTAGTTCTATATGTGCAATGAAAAATTCCATGTCGCATTCTGTGTCGTACGCAGATTCGTTCCCAATTTTCTCCGTCTCGTTGCCGCCTAAATTCAGTACGTCATAGTGCCATGGTCACATGACTTAATTTTCACGTTGACGCATGTCCGTAAGGGTGAAGTGGGGATGGTTCAGAGGCGAGTCCCAGACCCTCAATTATCGGTCAATCACTTCGATCCTGGATCAATTAGCGTTCAGACATATTTTCTCTTATTGTCGGTTTGCGATAATTATTTTATACTTAGTATATTGCTATATTCTCTATAATTACTCTGGCAAATTTACTTGCAATATTATTCATTACTTTTTATGAATCGTTATAATAAAGATTTAATAAAGTAAATTATATTGTGCGTCACCGACGAATTATTCGCGGTATTAATTATTATAATCTAGTAAATATTAAATATTGTGTAAAACTGCGCTATTCCACGTGAGGAACCATTGTATATTCTGCAACCACGAGGACACTACGTTCATTGTAAATTGCGCAGTATTTATTGTAAGTAACTGAATATTATTACAATTGGCAATAAACTTGCATTTTATAGTTAATTTCTCTCATTCTATTTTTCACTCACACTCTTTATTTTCCTATTCTACTGGTAAGAATTATTAAATCGTCTATTAAGAATAGTATTATTAATTAAGAACTGATAAGTTTATTTTATTATAAGAAATCTATTGATAAATAATAAGCCTTGAGGTAAGTTGATGAATTTTGAAATACGTTGCCGAGTTTGAATAAGTGCGGATCCTTGCTTTGCAAGAACCCTTGCCCATTGCTCTGTCCAAGTAAATAAAAATTTGTTAGAGGCCAGCCTAAGTCAGGGTTCAACCCGCGAATTCTGGTGGCTGCTGGTAAAAATCGCGAAGTTAAAAAGCGATTTGTCTCAGTATATATAAAACTTTTTATATAGATTAATTGAAAAATCTACCTTCCATTTCGGCTGCCGAATGGCCTTTTTCTATGTTGACATGAAAATTTTTCCTATGTTAACATGGGTATTTCAAATGGCGGACAGTTTATCTCCGAAACTACTTGACCAATGTCAATGTTTGTGGTCTTGTTTTGTTAACTGAGATGTTTTGTATGACAATATACCACACTTTGCCAAAAAAAACTAATTATAATATTTTTTATTTGAGCAGAGATTAGTGAAAAACAGATGTGTTTTTTCAAATTTTTTTTCAAACATCTGTCATTTTTTTATTTTTAGCTAATTGTGGTAGCTTGTCTTGTAAGAGACCTTTTTTTTGAAGACGCCGTTTTTCTTTTCGTTTCAAATTCACCAATTCTGAGATTAACTGTCCACCATGGGACACAAATTTTTAAGGCTTCGACTTTGGTGCCTTCTGAATACTTGGTAAAAAAGGAATTTTACCAAAACTCTAGTATTTTTTTTATTCTATAAGCTTCATATAAAAGTTTAAAAAGAAAATCATTGTAATATTTTACACAGTGCCTGAAAAAAAAATTTTGTATTTTTTAGCGTTCCAAAATGGTCAAGTACCTTAACGTAGTGAAGAATGTTATAATCTATAGCATTTGTTTATGTCAGAAATTTTGCACGTTAGGAAATAAATTATTTTGTATTAATATTTAAGTTTTTTTGTCAATAAATCATGTTTTGTATGTTCTATAACTGAGAGTTTTGGCTTCACTCATAGAAATAACTAGTTGTAGGTACTTGAATATCCTAAAAACCTTAACTTTAGCAACGGCGAACTAGTCCACAATATATACTACTTGGGATAGGTACTAGTAGTATTTAATTTTCGGCTAAAATAAGAAAGTTAAATGTTACATCACTATGAAAAAGTGAACAAAAACCGATAAACTACCCATTATGGTGATTTTTGGCGAAAACGATAAATTTTAAGTTCAGAAAACTAAGAAAGCAAAATTGCAGCCCATTGAAATTTCCAGGGTTGTTTCAGGACACTGTGAGGTTGAAAAAAAAAAACCGACGGTATCCTTTGTTCACCCGTTATATCCAAAGTTGTACCGAAATTTCCGAATATCCTTAAATATGCGAACTTTTACTTGTTGTTTAATCAACATTATCGCTTAAAAAAAAATTTTTTTATCGAAAGCCACTAATTTTGACACAGAGAATGTTTTGCAGTTTTCAAAACCCTACTTCCATTGTCTGTACGACCAATATATTTCGAGTTATTGATTTTAAAGTCAAAATGGACTTTTTTGCTTTGATCAATGATAACTCGGCGCAAAATCATCGTATAGACTTTTTAGGACAGCAAATTAAAGTACATAAAATTTTATAAAAGAGTCATTTGGTCAAATTATCAAAAAAAATTTATTGAAGCCCATATTCTTTTTGAAGACGAGGCTACATTTGGAAAATTTTTCTTGCGTCGGTTTTCTCAGTATCATTCCAGAACCGTGCATGATAAAAAAATTTGAAGTCCACATCTGAAAACTAGAAACTTGAAGCTACAAATTGCTTTTTTTATTTTTACTCTGCGATCATTTTTCACCGAGGTACAGCATATTGAAAATCACTAAAAAATTTGGATTTTTTTTTATATCCTTTAATTTTTGTGACCAGTGTATATATTTTTATATATATTGTGTTGTTCAAATGTATATATTTATATATCTGTGTGTGTTTGTGTATGTATGCATGTGTGTGTGTGTGTATAATACATCACATGTATGTGTATTACAAATTGTTAATTATTCCTGTTAACTGCACTGGCCGGAATTGATATTTTTTCGAAATATCTTTTTCAATCTGAAAAACAAAATGATAGATATCCATCAAAATATAAAAGGATGTAAACGGAGGATTGTTAATTAAATTATTACTTACGTCAGTTTGTAATTCTCGCGTACGTTGTGCAATAATTTTGAGAAGAGGCTGCAGATTGTTTATTTGATTTATTATTTCTTTCTGTTTTTCTTCATTGTTTAGTTGAATTGTAGTCATTTTTTCCATTACTCCACGCTTTTGCTCTATTTCCTCTGTTAAGACATCAACATACCTAACATATAAATGAAGTAAAAGTATTAATAAATAACGAAAATCATAATTGTTTTTGAAAATTTATTTCTAAATATTAGTTGCAATTCGTATGAATTGGTATGAGTTAATTTAAAGCTTGGTAATAATTCTCAAGGTACTCGCAAACCGACATTTCATACGAATTTTATGTAATTGAAAAATGATATCAAAATAAGCGTCCTGCATATAATTGTAAAAAATCACAATTTTTGATCATTTGTACACCGAGATATTGTAATCTAAGTGCACACAGTTAACATGTAGTAGCTCGGATTAACCTGAAAAGTCGTATTTTCACGTATATTCAAATTTTTTTGCTTAAGAATATCTCTCGAACGAATAAACCGATTGAGACGTTTAAGGTGGCAATCGACGCGTTTTATTGAGTTCTACAATTGGTCAGATTTTGAAATTGATTTATCGAGTCGTTTTTGAGTAATTTCAAAAATAATAAAAAAAAATGTTTTTTTTCAATTCTTTCGACAACGGTTCCTTTTGAACGTACGAACCGATTTTGATGGTTGAGGTAGCATTCGACGCGGCTAATGAAGCTCCAGAGCCCAGTTGATTTATGAATCAATCCATTGAGCACATTATAAGTTATCAAAAAAAAACATTTTTAAAAAAAGTTTATTTTTGGAATATCTCTGAACAAGGCCTACCGATCAAGCTCAATTTTTTTCGGCTTTTAGATATTGACAAGCCGCGTCGAATGACACCTGAACAATCGAAATCGGTTTATCCGTTCAAAAGTTATAGATATTTACATACATACATACGTACGTACATACATGCATGCATACACTCGGACATCATCTTGAAATTAGTCAGAATAGCTTCCTAAAACCTCAAAACGTCAAGATCTTTTAGAAACTCGATTTTCAAAAATCGGACTGAAACCATTAACTTCCCGATTTTTTGAAAATTTGCAATTTTCTTAGCGAGAAGTTAAAAAGCTTCAAAATTAGAAATATATAAAAATCATCATACTGACGGCTACTAAAAATGTTATAAATATTCAAAAAAATCTCTCTCACGATTTTATAACGAGAAAAAGCGGGTAAATAAGAGAGGAAGCACTAGCGAGTAAGAGAATAAGCAATAATGCACATTATAGGTCGCGAGTGAACTACCTTAAAACTTAAAGATAATGTTTATATGGTGTAAACAAGCTCTGCTTAAAAAAAATAGATTCTCATCTATCGTATAAGTATACAATAGATATTGTTTCAGCTGTATCTATGTATACTTGATTATAGCACTTTCTCATACAACTCATTCATTCTCATAAAACCTTTATGAGAAACTATTGGATTCTGTACGATTTTTTAAACAGGGAGGCTTGTTTCTTGCACTTATTTTTTCGATGATAGTAATCGCGTAGTAAACACTATATCACCCAAGTATAAGAGTATATCTGTGATCAATTGCCAGCTGAGTAGTAATCGAGTAAGCTTAGTAGGATGACCATGTAATTTTATCAACAGACATGATCGCATAGTGGTCATCGTGCCGTTTTTCGATGACTATTTCAAAGATAGATTTATTTTTTCTAACTTAGAAATAAAAATATCTCTGGTGATTTTTAATCCCGGTGGAAACACCGTGGAGGCGTGGTGGTATCGCGGTAGATCCACGGTTAACACGCGGTGCCTTTGTGTCATTTTCCCAACATATAAACACGGAGTTTTCTCGGTGTATTTACACCCAGTAAACACATGGCCTTATTTTGACGTCATACGTAGGTCATAGAAATGTCACGGCATCTTATGTAAATTTGATGTCAATCTGACGTTTTACATGACTTTAAAATGATGTAAAACTTGACATCATATTGATGTAAGCATGACTCTTGTATGACGTCACAGTTATAACTTATGTGTTACGTACGCGTGACATCATATTGATGTAAGCATGACTCTTGTATGAGGTCACAGTTATGACTTATGTGTTACCAGTGCTGCCAGAACGTGCGATATTTTTACCCCCTCCTGAGGTGAAATAGCATTGAGTGTAATGGCAGGAAGGGGTAAAAATATCGCACATTCTGCCAGCACTGTGTGTTACGTACGCTTGCCATAAAATCTACATCACATTGTTACTTAGTAATAAAGTCATTATTGCATATCATAATGACGTAATTTTAAAATCATACATTTATGTCAGTAGCAAAGTCACGGTTTTACGTAATATGGATGTCACTTTTAAATCATATCTTCACATCAGCGACAAGTCAGTATTTTACGCAATGCTGATGTAATTTCTGATTCATAGTGTTTTTATCATCTATTTATTAAAATAAAACAATCATAGAATGAATTTTCAAAAATGTGTAAAAATAACAACTAAATGTCGAATATTCTTGGGGCCAAAGTAATCGATAAACTCGATAATATATTTCAGACGTTTTAGATTAAAGCATTAGCGTAAGCAAAAAAAAATTAACTTTATTTTTTTAAATAATATACCGAAAATACTATTGAGGATGACAAAGAAAATGTAACGACAGTTTGAACTATTTTGATATTAAGATTGTAAAGTTTAGTACTGCAATTTTTCAATCGATTAAATTTCATACAATTTTGTGGAATTATTTAATGTTTCGCAAAATTTTATACAAGATTTTTTCAATTTCACATCACAACAGAAAATTAAAAAATTTGAAGAAACTTAATTAAATTTTATATAATTTTATATAATTATCATTTATGTTCATGGAGTTTTTTTAAATTTTGTAAAAATCCATCACGAAAACTTATGAACTCTGTCTTTACCGGCATTTCACTCTAAAGACATCAATTAAGCATAAGACTTAAACTCTCGTGATATGACCAGTGGGCAACGTTCAGGACTGCCAGCCAAGAGGAACCGTGTTCGAACCCAGCAGACGCCCAGGATTTTTTCATAATTTACTGTTATCAAATCTTGTTTCTGAATTCATAATGCGTTCGCGCGGTAATAATCAAATAAAAAATTCCGTATTTAATTTTTTTGTTTTTTTTTTTTTCAAAAATATTTTTTCCGGATTGATGATTTTGACATCACCCGTATGTCATACTGACGTCATGGAATGTCACACAGACATCACATTTACGTCATGTATATGTCATTAGTTTTACGTCATAATCTTACGAAAAAAAGTGGGAAATAATGAGTCACACCTGACTCATTCATGACTTATATCTTACGTAAATCATGACATAGCGTAACGTCACTCTGACGTCACATTTACGTAAATGTGTTTACTGGGCAGTGTTAACACGGTGCCTACAAGGCGTAGACAACGTGATTACTCGGTGTATCGTCGGAGGTTACACGCTGGACTCATTCTAATCCGGGGAAAAAATGATTTTGTCTGATGATATATATTTATATATAATCACCTACGTATGATAAGATTTTAAAAAAGTTGGAAAATCCAAACGTGCACAACTCATTTGCTCATTCTAAAAGTAATCAATAGATGCTACTCCTATATGCAAGAAATTAAAAAAAGAAAAAAGATTTTCGTCTTGGCTCTGAAAGAGGGAAGTGGGTAAAAACAAAGCACTCAAGCAATTAGCTATAAATAATAACTGAATATTAATATTTGATTTCAATACTTCTTACTAGTCTGACTAGTACATTTTTTCTAGTCGTTATGTATCGGGTTCTGAGTGTAAAACGAAAAAGTTTTCACTTAGCTAAATAAATGAAGGGGGTAACCTCACTTTCGCCGCGTGGCGGCGATGTACATCTAGAGAACGACGTTTCCATGGACGATGTTAAAGATGAGTTCACTCTGACTGACTTTGATGTGAGCACGAGAGCAGTGTCGCTTAAGATACGGATGCTTTCAAGATTAATTAATGAATCGCAAAGTAAATCAGAGAATTTGAAGCTTTATTTAGATAAAATCTCTAAAAGCATAAGATCGGTGAGCTTAGATTGCGAAAATAGTACAGCTAAAAGAAAAAAAAGATCTATTGGAAATGGCGAACAGGAAAAATGGTAAGAAGCCCAATCAACAAACATCTAACTCCCACAACCAAACCTACGTAAGCATGTCACAGAACAATACATCACCGGAGGAAGCTTGAACAACAATAAGAAGTTCCTGAATCAAATTCAAGAACAAACAGCCAGGTCCAATCAACATTGCAAGAGTTAAGTATGAAAAAACTGACAAAGCACGGTTTTTGATTCACTTACGACAAGAGGATTTAATTAACGGTCCCAAAAATATTTGGATAGTAGACGGCAGAGGCAGCTGATCGGTTCTCATGTGGCTCGGGCGATCACTCAAATTAAGCAGCATCGATCATGATCGCTGCTTGGTTGGGTGACCGCTTAGCCACGCGGTGTGCTCAAGTGGAGGTCTTTGACCGTTGGGCGCGGAACGAGGATCTAGTGATGGGTAAAATAGGAATTTTATTAATCACTAGAACCTCACCCAAACCGAACTCTACTGGCTAGATTTTCTCCGTGGTTTCCCTACATCACTGCACCTCCAGCATAAGTCGGGCCACAGCCACACAAAGAATTGGATAATAGTAAAAAATGAGATGAGTAAATATTGTATACCATGTGACAGGTAATGCCTACATACGTGGTGGATTTATAAATAAATAAAAAAAAATATTTTGATAGTGAGCAGATGTAAGCTACTCTTTCCTGAATACCGAACCTCTTGCTCAGTAGGCATCTTGAGGCCTGTAGTCTCTGACGTCAAAAGCTAAACCCCAGCCTGAGACAAGGTTCATCTCCACTAGAGAAGGGCAAGATGGACATTGAGGCCAACAAAGAAGAGACATACCGACGGGGCCCTCCGAAAGGACCCAACGTGACGTCATCTAACTATTCTCACCCTTCTTCTTATATCAATTGTTATTAACCGTCCGTATAATACGATTAGTTGTCGGACTCAATAATGTTTAATTGTTCAATAAATATTTGGAAATATATTGAAGTGCCCTTCTTACACAGACAAATCTGAAGATGTAACATCAGCTTCAAGTTTATTGAGCCTCTGTCAAAAGGTACGTAATTATTAATCTTTGATCAGTACAATAAAGCTAACGAAATCCTAAACAGCAAGCAATTTATCAATAACCATGACTTGACTGCGTTTATACCCAGAGAAAAGTTGTTCAGGAAATGTGTCGTAAGAGGGATATCTACCGATATCTCCAAAGAGGAGTTTATCATGAGAATTTAAATAAAAAGAAAATCATAATAAAGTGAAATAAAATGATCATTATGATAAAAAAATATGGCAGCTACATTACTTTCATGAATTACCAGTTTTTGATTTATATAAATTATAATTAAACCGAAAGATTTTGAATAGTGATTTTTGTAAGCTTTCTTCTATTTAAGAATGTAAGTGTAATAAAAAAAATAAATCAATCTGTTGCGTATTTTTTTAGTTAATGTATTAACCAACATCCGTACATACTGACGGACATCACGGGTTTTTTTAAATATTTTTTTATCTTTTAAATCATTATATTTAAAAAAAGCGACTTGAAATTGTATTGTAATTTTATTCTTATTGAGTATATTTGAACGAGTGTAAAATGTTTTCTAAATGAGTGAAACAGCTCAAACCGTGAAAACGTTAGAAGAATACATTTCATTGCTTCGAAAATTAGTTGTGCAATTAGTCAGATCTTATCATATATAATTATGAATAATCATGCACGAACGAATATAGTCATTCAGAAAATCTCATTTAAAATATCGGTAAATTTTTATTTAAGTACTTCAATATGGATTTATTGTCCTCATTAATAAAATTGTCAGTGATTTTTAAATTTAAAAAAAACATTGTCTATCGGTTAATTGCTATTTTACTAAGGGACCACCTACCCGACTTATGTCCCACGCCAATGTTGTTTAACTTATGATATCACTGAATTTTCGTCTGCTCCTCTAGCATGCTATGCACTTATTAATGGGATCAATCTATGAACACTCGTATGAGTTACGACTTCGCGACACTGGGCACTTTTGTAGTACATTTAATTCTGAGAAAATCCCGACTTTGGGCGAGATGGTATCATAAAACGCCGCGGAGTTAAAGAAGTTTAAAAAATAAAAACCAAAGTTTACGTGTATTTTAAATGGGAAATCTTCACACGCTGTGGTCGAGTACTTAATAGTAATTTTAAGGGCTCAAACTCTCAGGGAATTTTTTTTAGAGTACCTCTAACAAAATTTCGGGATGGGAGCGAAAAAAAAAATAGTCGTTTCAAACGAAGCACCCTAATATATATATATATATATATATATATATATATATATATATATATATATATATATATATATATATATATATTAGACTGTGCCAAATGAAATCGATATTTTTTTTTTCGGACCCATACAAAAATGAGGTTGACTCACACAAAAAAAAAATCCTGTTAAAATTTCAGCTCAATAAGTCCATTTTTCAGTTAGCGCTCCCGTAAATAAGAATTTTCCGAAACAAAAATTTTTTGTTCCAACTTAATGTTCTATAACTCATTAAATATAACTGATTCAAAAATGGCTAAGGTACCATTTTGTAGGGGACTAAATTCTCTATAAAAGTAACTTTCGATCGAATGAAAAAAATCAGCCACTTTTTTACTGCAGAAATTTGAACCTAATTTTTTTTCAAAATTTCCATTTATATTTATTATTCCACGCTTAGAAAACAATGTTACTATGTATGAAACTCATTAAATTTGTTGCGTAATTGAACTATATTTAAATTCAAATATAGATGCACTTATTTTCAGAATGATGTGCGAGTGTCTGTATGTACGCGTGTGTGTGTGCGTGTGTGTGTGTATGTAAACTCTTTATAACTTTTTAACTAATAAACCGATTTGGATGGTTTAGGCAGCAATCGAAAGATTGCTTTTGGCGGAAAGTTTTAGGGCTGGCCCACAGGGTCAACCGATAAACAAATTTTTTTTGGTTTTTTCAATAATAAAAAATTATGTTAAATATGAATAATTTATTGTACGTGAAATTTTTTTTTTCAAGACAGCAATAATATTTATTGAATTTCACAATTTTATAATATATGCGACAAGTGTAATTATAGTTTTTTAAAATTTTTAATTTTTTTCTAAAATAAAAAAAAACAACTACTTCAGATTACTCAGTTGCAACGACAGAGCCCGAACTATATTTGAAACTCGCGGTTTCTCAGTAACCAATCACAGCGCGAGGAGTCGGTCCCCCACCAGCTGCTTTCATGCCTCGATAAGCTATCCTTCTCGCTCCTATGTCTACGCATAAGACTTTTCTATCGTATTTATTGCACCACTCATGATGCGAAGCATCAGAGTGTGCTTTACGATCAAAAAATTTTTTTCACCTCACTTCGACAACTTTTTTAATTATTATACCCTTGCTAGTTCACGGAATTGAGATAAATTGCATACTATTGTGAAGATAATTTTATGGAGATTAGTTCCATACGATTCAAAAATTTATTCAGTTCAATAAAAACGAAAAAAAAATAAAAATAGTTTTAAAAAATTTCCTGTCCGTCAAGTCTAAAACCCGTATACATGATAACTTGCAAAAAATCCAGTAATTGAATCAAATTTTTTTTCTAAAATTCTTTGAAAGATTTGTAGGTCCGCTATTGAAAATGGCTAGGTAACTCAGTGTCGTTTAATTACAATTAAAAGAATAAAAAGGATGTATAACTATACATATATATATATATATATATATATATACACATATTAGACTGGGCCAAAAAAATTGACTATTTTTTTTTTCTTAGCTATATCGAAAATATTTTTTAGAATGACGAAAAAAAAATTTCATGAAAGTTTGAGCCCTTAATATTAATTTTCAGAGGTCTATCATCGCTATTTTCAATTTTAATTCATAATTTGATGTTTTACGTCAGAACTGCTAAAACATGGGGGTGAAAAAAAAAATTAATTTCCACTTATTCCTATGTAAAATTAAATTCCCTTCAAAAAAGGTGTGATCCTTTCCGATTAATTAAGCTTAATAAATAGCTAAAATTTTTCGATTTAACATCTTTATTTTTGAATTTTGTAACTGACGAATCAATAATTATCTAAAGAAGACCATGGAAGGTTTTTGAAGGAAATTTAACGCTTTACAAAAAAGGTTTCTTAACATTTTTTGCTAAAGTCACTCCTTCGGAAGTTATTCAGGTTATTAAAATCGTTTTGACTCAACTTCAACCTTAAATAACTTCCGAAGGAGTGACTTTAGCAAAAAATGTTAAGAAACCTTTTTTGTAAAGCGTTAAATTTCCTTCAAAAACCTTCCATGGTCTTCTTTAGATATTTATTGATTCGTCAGTTACAAAATTCAAAAATAAAGATGTTAAATCGAAAAATTTTAGCTATTTATTAAGCTTAATTGATCGGAAACGGCTCGTCTGACGAAAATCTTCAATCACACCTTTTTTGTAGGGAATTTAATTTTACATAGGAATAAGTGGAAATTAATTTTTTTTTTCACCCCCATGTTTTAGCAGTTCTGACGTAAAACATCAAATTATGAATTAAAATTGAAAATAGCGATGATAGACCTCTGAAAATTAATATTAAGGGCTCAAACTTTCATGAAATTTTTTTTTCGTCATTCTAAAAAATATTTTCGATATAGCTAAGAAAAAAAAAATAGTCAATTTTTTTGGCCCAGTCTAATACATATATATATATATATATATATATATATATATATATATATATATGTAAAATTAACATGGATGGCGATATATCTATACATTATACGTACATTTATTCCACCAGGGGCGCTTGCACAGCGCATTACCGTCTAGTACAGCTGTTTTTTTTTGTAATATTGCTAATTGGTAAGCCTGAATTTTTTCAACTTAATTTTTTTTTTATTTACATATATATATATATATATATATATATATATATATATATATATATATATATATATATATATATATATATATATTTTTTTTTTATTATTAATTGGGATTTTGAGTAAGTTCTTTTATAATTATAAAAAAAAATACCAATATAATAATAAAAAAAAAAAAAAAATGTAATGAAAGAAAATTGTATATATTTTAAATTTATTTGTGCTTCCCGCCATTTTTTTATTATCTCATAATAAATGAGCATTATGAGTCGTGCGCTTTTGGATTTTCCAAATTTTTGCAAGCTTTATTCACGTCTGGCAGTTATTTAAAATCACTAAATTTGTCTGGCGATTTGCGGGTATTTTCAAAACTACTCAATAAATACGATGATTAAAATTTCGAATTGTCGAAAGTACAGTTTTTGGGAATTATAATAAAATATGTTCAGAGGGGTCTGGCAATACTTTATAACCGACAAAAAAGTCTGGCATTTTTTTTTTTTTTTGATTGTACAAGAACTAATTTAAAGGATAAAAAAAAATTAAGTTGCCGAAAATACATTTTTTGGGATTTTTTTTGCAAATATTATATGCTGCGTAGTAAAAAAATAACCGCTAACTCTTTGCCAGACCCGCAAATCTCGATTCGCCAATTGACAAAATTTTATTTGTTCGCTATTTAAACTTGCCCTGAGGACCATCCCAAAAATGTGCTACCAGCTCTTGGACTACTACTCAAGTATTCGCGAGAGCAAAATGTTGGGGATACAGGTATTATTCGGGAAAATCGCCTGGACAATTGCAACTTGCCAAACTCAAAGGACATAAAAAAAGATCCAAGGCGTAAGCTATATTATAAAGCTTCTAAGGAAAGTATTGTAGCTAAGTGGCATGATAATAGTATTGTCACCATTGCATCTGATTGCCACGGATTAGATCCTATGACAATAGTGGATCGGATTGGATTTGTGGACAAAAAAGTGGCAAAAACTCAAGTTAATTGTCCAGCTATTATTAAGATGTACAATAAGTATATGGATGGGGTAGACCGTTTTGACGAAAACGTTGACTCCATGAGAGTAGCTTTTCACGGCAAAAAGTAATGGTTCTCTCTCTTTGCTTTTGGCTTGGGTGCAGTTTGCCGAAATGCATGGCTTATCAATAGACAGGCAGAAAACAACTGGGTCTACTGCGATTTCCAGGGAAATGTGGCAACTATCTACTTGCGAAAATACTTCAAGCCTCCAATCCGCAATTCTGCTTGTGGCGTTCCTGTGCAAATAAGAGTGCCTACCGTGTTAAGGAGTGCAGGAAGTGCAGACGATCACTCACAAATCGACTGCTCTCAACGAAGATGTGGATATTGTCACGAACGCACTAGAAAAATGTGTGTCAAATGCAATATTGGCTAACAGCTAAAAAATTTGTACAGCTTTCACAATGAATAAATGTTATATTTTTTCATATAAATAAATATTATTATAAAAACTGATGTTTTATTGCTACCGAAAGAATAAAAAAAACCACGTGTCCTTCAGAGTCTGAACTGCACAATGCCCAGGGTCACCTATAGGTGATCCCGTAATGGGAATAGTTTATATACTTTTTATATTTTTTTTGTCTAATCCAAATGTATCTAAGCTATTTTATTTAAGGAGAAAAGATTTATTTTTACTCATTTAGACATGGGGTTGAAGAGTTAATGTCAACATTATATGGATGTGGATATATAATGTGGAATGTCAAATTTTTTAGGCTAAAATTTACGAACCGAATTTCGGTCAAGTCCTAATTGATAACAACTGTGAGTGATTTTTTTTTAAAATCCATATCTCGGAGAAATTGTAGCTACCTGGTCTTCTTTTCGATTAATACATTGATTTTTTTTAATTAATCAATAAAATCTTATCCTATTATGACAGTTCAAGTTTATTGATATTTCAAAAAAATGTGTGTGTGTGGGGGGGGGGGGGGCTGCTGCCTGAGAATGACCTTAATGAATGCACGAATTATTCATCGCTAAAACTTCATAAAATCATTGATAATCAGCAGTGTTTTAATTGTAACCGCAAAACCGCCAGGGCTGACGGCCGTAAAGGAGATTGATTCACATTACCATTTTGATTGAATCGTTGTTTTGTGTTATAAATTCTTTGATGTTGATTATTTTATATTCCATTAGTACCTACCTGGGTGAATGTTTTATTCGATGTAAATGTTGCACTTGATTGTCTAGTATGGCAGATAATACAACTTGTACATGATCTAACATATTTTGAATACTATCTAATGTAGAAAGTTGTAAAACATCTGAAGCTTCTTGAATTTGACTCATATTAAATAAATTGTTGCTTTCATTTTTGAGCTCATATAAACGTAACTTGAAAAACGCGTTCAACTAAAATAATATATTATATTAAGTACGTTTGTTATGTGCATTCTTTACATCTCATTTATTTGACACTGCAACAATCATATCTTTTTACAAAATTAATAAAATGAGTTGTCAAACTAACCTCCAAAAGTTGGTTGATGAAATCGTTACGTGTTTCGGAATTATCAAGTATCCGTAAGGCTTCATTTCCTGTAGCAATACCATCTTTGAGGTTTATTGATTCAACAGTAATACCAGATTCTTCAAATGGCATATTAATATCTATTTTTTCTTTATTCTCAAACTCTAAATCATTAGTATTCCAATCCACCTCTATATCATCATGAAACTCATCGAAATCATTTAAGTTATATGGATTGTCGTTTGTGTCACCAAAATCAATATTTGAACAATCTTCAAGGTCAGTTTGAATATGCTGGAATACGAATAGATTAAAGTTATCGATTACTCTGTCAGAAATAAAAAGTAAATCCCTCGTTGATCAAAGTTACCTTTAATGTTGGTTCCACAGCAGAAGCAGGAGCCTCACCGTAAATCCACTCATAAGTTGTTGTATTGCCTTTATCTACACATAAAAAAAGAAAGGCATTAAAAGGTAAAAAGTTAATAATGAACCAAGTAATTTACCTATTATGTATTGGATTATTGGCACACAATCATTATTGAAATATGTACCAAGTGTAAAGTAAGTAAAAGCTTTATAAAATTCAATAACATTACTAAGAGCTTTACTTTTTTCCACAATTGTATCATAAAGTTTAGGTAACACAACTATGCGCTGGACAAGTTCTTTTTTTATGTTTTCACCGGATATTCCTAAATTTTTACACAAAGTACGAAATTCAGATCGTGCAATCATTTCTGATTTTTTGCATTCTGACATTTTTCTTTCCAATTCCTAAAAAAAAAAAAAAATATTCTTTTCATTTTTAGGAAAAAAACAAGTAGATCTAATCATTGCGTCACTTTATGTTCACTATTGGCAATCAGAATAAATAAAAACGAAAATTTATGAAACTTAAGATTACATTTTGTCGAGATGAACGAAATCAAGCTGCGTCGACATGTGCTCAGTATACAAAATTTAGGAGAGAAAATAACATATCTCATGTAAGCTACGAAGCTGCTTGCAATTTTGCCTTCGAACACTTGCATTTTATTTTAACCCTTCAGCACTCTTGCTATGAGATTTTCTCTCACGCTCATTAATAACTAAAATTTTTTTTTACATTTCAAATGGAATGACTACGTAAATTTTTTCCTATTTGTGAAAAAAATAATATTACTTCGGATTTCAATAATATTATTTCCATCGTTTCAAATCATAGAAAAATAAAACTAATTTTATTAACTCTGTGAGATATTTTCTCATCGATATAATAAATTAAGTGGTCAAAATTTAAAATCGAGTCTGATCGGTGCTGTTCCGAGGTTTCCGTGGAGGGTGCACTGTGTTTGTTGATGTATATGTGAAGTGAATACAAACAGCTGTTATGGAGTTAACCTCAATCTAGTCGTTTTTACTTTACATAAATAAATATAAAAATCAGTTAATTGAGTTTTAATTTATACTGAATAATATTAATTATTGAAGTGCATGAGCTGGTAGCTGGTAATATACAGATTTTGTGAAAATATTAGTCTTTAATTATTTTAATGGTAAGACGATAATATGAATCAAAGACTGATCTTTGTATTTTATCACTACTCTTGGTATTGTTATCAAAAATTAGAATTTTTTTTATTATAAAAGTATACTAACACTGTAATACTATTAAAAAGTTAATATAAGATTACATGTTATAATATAAGCTCCTTGAGCTCGAAAACATTATTGTGAATATATTTTCGAGCTCTTCGAGCTCGAAAGTACTTTTGTATGCTATTGTTTTCGAAAAAAAAACCGTTTTTTAGCATTTCTATCTTCCACGATATCTCGCGAATGAATTAACCGATTCTTATGGTTGAGGCGGCAATCGATGCATTTTATGAAGTTCTAGAGCTGAGTAGATTTTGGAATTGATCGGATGAGTCACTTCTAAGATAATCGAAAAAAACCCGTTTTTTACCATTTCTTTCTCTCGCGACATCTCTCGAACAAATTGACCGATTGATATAGCTAAGGCGGCAATCGATGCGTTTTATAAAGTTCTAGAGCTGATTAGATTTTGAAGTCGATCGTTCGACTCGTTTCTGAGAAATCAATAAAAAACAAATAAAAAAAATTTTTTTTTCGCAATTTGCAAATATTTTCGGGTCTACTTAATCAAATGATCTGAAATTTTCCTTAACAGGAAACAAGCCTGCTCGCAACCCCGCTAAACGAGGAAGATTTTCTTCAGCCCCTACTAGCGAGGCCCGGCAGTCACTCTCCGGACGACTAAGAGCGAAAATCGAGGAGCTCCTGAACTTTCTTAAAAGGAAAAAGAAACGTGCACGGTGACATTAGACGCCTTGCAGGCTCAATCAGCACTGCGTACAACCTAGCGCTGAATGACCTTTCTGCCACCCCTAAGAAATCAGAAGAAAGTGTCGCATCGACGACACAAACGTCACCATGGATGGTCTCATTCAGGGAGCCGCCGTCCACTCCAAAGTGTATCCCTACGAATTTCGAGAAAGTAAGCAAAGCAGGGAAGGACCCCAAGAAAAGGCCACTATCTACGCCAAGCCCACCCTCAGCTACCGACCGGCTCCCCAAAAAAATGGCACAAGATAGAGTCTGGAAACAGGTTAACCGCAAAAAGAAATCTCAGGCAATACGCGAAAACTCTGCCCAAAATCGGACAGGTAAAACCACACATGGAGGCTCGAGTGGCAAAGGCGACCTCATAAACAACGCCCGAAAATCAAGAAGCAGGAAAGCTCGGACTAAGGTAATCTTGATCAAACCCTTATCTGGTCGAACTTACGCCGATCACCTGAAATAGATTAAAGGTAAAGTAAAACCAGAAGGCATCAAGCCCATACGCCAAACGAAGGAAGGCGGAGTCCTCCTGGAGATCAGCAAGAGGACAGGTGACAACACTGCCTTCACTAAAGCCATCAAGATAGCTGTCGGCGACAACGGTACGGTCAAACGACTAACGCCGATGACTACGATCGAGATCCTGGACAGACGGAGTGACATCTGAAAACGATATCCGTGAAGCAATCAAACGAGATTTCACAGACGGCATCGAAATAAAACGAATGAACCTGACGAAGTTCTCTCCTCGAGGGCAACGGAACCCCTTCTGCGAGATTGACGACACGTTCGCCACCAAGGCCCTCGGAAAGGCCCACATCAAGGTCGGATGGATAAACTGCCGCATACGGCCAGTGGCTAGAATAACTCGGTACTTCAAACGCCTTGGATACGGACATCAATCACGCTCCTGCAAAGGGCCGGACAGTAGTAAATGCTGCTATAGATGCTTCGGTAAAGACCATAAGGCCGCAGTTTGTGCAGAGGCACCGAGATGTCTCCTCTGCTCTTCGGAAGGAAATGACATCCCGAACATTATCTCTGGCACAGGAGCATGCAAGGTATACCAAGCTGCTCTAGCTGAAGCTACCAAAGCCCAAAAATGGCACGCATTCTACAGTAAAACTTGAATAGAAGCTCGCTAGCACAAGATCTGTTACGCCATCGCGTCTTCGAGGATAAAATAGACGTCTGCACCATTAACGAGCAATACTAGAATCCACTTGATAAATCATAGTATACAGACGACACCACCACGGCGGCGATTCGGATAGCAAATCGGCAGGTTGTCTCCACAGACTGCGGACGGGGGGATGGTTATGTCTGGATAAAAACCACTAAGACGTACATTATGAATGTCTACTCATCAACTAACGAAGGAATCAATGTGTTCCACCAGAAACTGGCCGATATCGAGAGCACTATTTGCGGATTCAACAGCGAGGTCATACTTACCGGTGATTTTAACGCAAAGTCCGCGGAATGGGACGCAGATTGCTTAGACACCAGAGGGAACGAAGTCACGGATCTAGCAGCGTGACTTTCAGGAGACCTGGCTATCGAGAGTCAGCTCTTGACATCACACTGGCAACCTCAAAAATTGCTAGGAAGATCCAAAATTGGAACGTCTCCGAAGATTTCAGTGGCAGTGATCATCAGCACATCACCTTCAAAACTAGACGTGCATGCCTTAAGAGAATCTCTCACGCAAGGGTGGGTGATCTTAAAATCCTACCCGCGTCCAACCACTCGCAGCGAGACGGAAAAAATGGTGTCAAAAACAATGGAGGTCATTACTAACTCGTGCGATGCATCTATACCACGCCGTAAAATTCAGGACTCGCGCAGGCCGGCATACTGGTTGACTCCAGAAATTGCAGAGATGAGAAAAAAGTCTTCTACTTCGACGCCGATCAACAAGAGCCGTCAGACACTCCCCTGCTCAAACTCGCTACTCTTGCAAGTATAAAGTGGCCAAAAAAGAGCTGAGTAGGGCTATCAAGAAAATCAAAGGCATGTTGTGGGCTGAAATCTGCAAGGATCTCAACAATGATGTCTGGGGATCTCAGCAATGAAACTTGGTAGAACCTCACCAGAGCCGCCAAAAAGCCCAACCACGATGGAACAGATCGTAGCTGAATTTTCCCCAAAACACCCGGCGAGGGACAAAAGAAATCCCAAGGGCAACAACGAAGCCACACTATTCACAGTCCTGAAAATGCAGAAAACAGCTAAGACTCTAAAACTAGGGAAAGCTCCCGGGCCTGACGGGATTCCGACACAGGTGATCAAAACTATAGCCCTGGAACTTCACGACATACAGCTGAACGCGTATAACGCATGCCTTGTTACCGGGGTGTTCCCCTCTGTTTGGAAGAGGCAAAGACTTGTCCTCCTGGAAAACTACTAGAAAAGCTAATTCAAGCGAGACTCCAGAATAACATCGAAAATTCTGGAGGTGTAGTCGACAATCAACACGGATTTCGGAAAGGCCGATCGACGATAGGTGCCATCGAAGAAGTGGTAGAAATTGCAGCAAAGGCATGGACAGGAAAACTAAAGCCCAGAAAAGTCTGCATTCTCCTAACGCTAGACGTTAAGAATGCCTTCAACAGCACAAACTAGAAAGACTTCCTTAAATCTCTGAAAAGAAGGTTTGAAGTGGAAACCTCATACTTAGATATAGTAGACAGTTATCTAGACGAGCGAACACTCATCGTAAAAACATTCTAGGGCACACTAAAACACGAGATGACGGCCGGGGTACCCACAGGCTCGGTCAGGGGACCAGATCTGTGGAATGCCAACTATGATGAGCTGCTCGAGATCCATCTTCCTCAACAGGCGCAGATGCACCTCATGGGCTTTGCAGATGATATTGCGGTTCCGGGGTTCCGAACCAGTCTTCTCCGCACCCACCTGCGGAGAAAAGGAAGAGGAGATTTTTTAGTGGGTGGAAATCCCACACTACCGACCATCATCTTTCAAAATCGGTGTCTGAAATATTTTTCCTTCTCTAAAAAAAAAAAAAAAAAAAAAAACATCATTCTGAGAACCGTCAGGATAGCTTCCTAGGACCTCAAAACGTCGAAATCTGATGAAAACTCAATTTCCAAACATCAGGGTTAGAAGAACTTCCCAAATTTTTGAAAATCATCGATTTTCTTAGCGGGAAGTTAAAAATAAAAAGTTCAGCATCTGAGCTGGTTGTAACAAGTATTTTATTTAGAAATATTTTTACAATTTTTTTTCACGAATATTGACATGCTTTAAAAATATTCCCGTTCGGAAATATTTTAAAACTAACGCAGACAAAATAACCGCGACAAAATAACCGACGACAAAATAACCAAATAACAAAATAACCGTTTAAAGGAATATTTGCAAAAAATTCAAATCTTCAGTATGAAATTTCCGTACTTCATTAGCGCATACGATAACAAGCTTATGTGTTGGTCTAATGTCGAATAATCACACACAAAAACCATGATAAAAAGGCATAACACAAATTTATTCACGTATCATTGATCTCAACTTGCCTTAACGGAATCGGATTTCAAATCTAACTTCATTACACTAATGGCCTTGTCGCCAGCAATAATCTATTAATACCATTTGATCGGATTTAAATCTAACTGCAGTTAAGCAATAGCTTCTGTCGCAATCAATAATCAATAGTCTATCAATATCAATTGATTAGACGTCAATCTAATTGACATACAATTCAACGACTAGTCGTACTATACTGTTTCTGCACAATTCAAATAAGGTTCAGTAGCTTCTGATCAAAGCTCACTTCCTTATGGCTTACAACGATTCAACTCGTACAGCCAACCCGATCGATCGGTAAACTCGCTTCTATGCATTCAAATATACAGCCTAGCTATCCACCAATGGATAGTTAGAGTTTTTCTCACTCTTATATACAGACGTGCATATCCTATCGCAATCATCACTAGTGATCACTATCAAAATCTCTCGAATAATTATTCACCCATTCGTACGAGTTTACGGCCTAACTATCCACCAATGGATAGTTAGAGTCTCTATCATCTCATATACAGACGTGTATAATATCTTACAATCTTAATATACCGACGGGTATATCATTTGAGACTGTATCAAGCAGTCTCAAGCAGTTACGACGATCCAGCATCGCGTAACTTCTAACTCTATACGCTCTCGCGTATATAGTACACACCTACATATATATACACACTGTGACGTTACATTGCCGAGTAGATGGAGTTGAAGGGGGAGTGTGCGTGAGTATGTGTGATAGAGAGAGATTGAGTTAGTCTGTGTGTCGAGTTGAGAATAGGGAGTACGTGTGTGGTGAAGTAAGTGTGTTGAGCGTACGGGTACGTGTACGTTATGTTGATATCACGGGGAGTGACAGGGCGGGAAGACCTGCGAGTCCACGGCTTGTATGTGGTGGGGGAAGAATGGATGGAGAAGCAAGAATGTGAGAGTGACTGAACGTAGTAGAGTGTGAAAGTGAATGGAGTAGGAGAAGAGAGAAGAGCAGTTGAGAACTGACCAGAGTGTCAGAGAGTTGGATTTTGGAGTCGCTCGAGTGCGGGCAGACCCATTAGTCGAGTTTGGAGTCTTGAAGCGAGTGGTTGTTAGTCGGAGAGCCCCAAAAGGTAGGCCTCGACCACACCCTTGACGGATGTCGTTTCGGAGCTTATGGCTCTGAGTATTGAGTCTTGGAGTCGTTCTGTCGTGATATTTGTCGTCTTGTTTACCGCATTATTTAGTTTATTTTATTTAGTTATCTAGTAGTGTGTACGTTTGGTGATTCGTCGTCCACGAGAGGTTCCCGATGTCAAGCCCAGGTATTTATTTGTCCGATGGACCGAGAGTACTCGACCGCGGGCCTTTTGGGCTCTTCGCGTCACTCTCGCGTCATCTTTTCGATATTTCATTTAGTTTTCTTTTCCTTAGTTTATTTTAAGTTAAATTTTAATTAATCGGCTTCTTCCGCGTAAAAAGAACCGCGACCCTCTCTCCACAACCTAGCATACTGAGCGCACCAGGACATGCCGCTACCACCGTTCAGTTTCCTCGTTTCCAAAGGATTTAGATCTTAGGTTTTAATTTACGTGTACGTTTAGACCGGCTGCCGATACCGGGGAAATAAAAGTCGGCTGGCGCCCGTCAGGATCTGGAGAAAATGAGAGAATTGATCGGTGGGCGAAGTGTAACGTAGCCCGATTTTGTGTAATTTGAGTTTGAATAATTGTGTAAATGTATAGAGTAAGAATTATGTTTAATTTCGTTGAGTTTAATCGAGTGTTGAGTAAAATAATACGTTACAACACATACACACACACACACACACACACACACACGCATATTTATATATATTCATGTATTAAATATCTTGTACCAATTGTGCAACGAGTTACTATCATTACCATTATCTCAATATTCTTGTAACATTCTTCAAAGGGTTTTATGCCGTAGTGCTTTCCCTAGTTTTTGGGTCAAAATAAATTCTTCATTTCGTTACACCCAAACCACGACTTTTATTGAATACTACCTATCTCATCCGATCCATCCTCATAATCACTTAATTTAATTTAGATTATTAATTCAATTTAATTTACAGGAAAATTAAAATTTGTATAAAAAATAAAAAATACACAACAATAAACAAACGAACATTTTCATGCTAACACTACTTAAAACTCTAAATGTTTTCAGTTCAGATTATTTGACAAAATTTATTTCAAGTTCTGAATAATCGCGACATATTAAATATTATGACAAAAAGAACTCGGTATACTTACACGCTTAGTCTGATCCAATTTGTTGATCTGTTTCTTAAGACTTGGGATTTCATAATTAATATTTCTTATCAACATCTGCGCAGCTTCAGCAAGATATACATCATCTTTTTCATATAAACGAATAATTTCTTGCCAATCTTTCATACGTTTCGATCCATAACGGCCAAAAAAGTTTTTTGAATTAGCTTCAGTTTCTTCAAGAATATTCACGATTTTCTTACAATGAAAGTAATTAATATCTACAATTTATATAGAGAAATAACTATAACGAAAACAAAAGAATGATGAATATTTAACTTACAAGTTCCAGTTAATAATTTTGCTATTTCTTCATGCACTGGCATATCCTGTATAGCATTATTAATTTTTCTTCTGATGACCAAAATGTGATCTTGCCAAGTGCGTTCACAATGTCGCCTACTAATTAACCATTCTAACAATTTATTTGCATTGATATCAATCGGTATCTTCCGTTCCTGATATTTTAATAAAATAATTGATATTAATATTTGAGTTACTATATTTTTATAAATATTAATATGCATTAGAGACGTTTTGGTATGGCCATTATTCTTTGAAAAAATTTTGAACTTTTTTATTTCGCTCACTTAAATGTTCATGTTTATCATTTATAAGTCACATGTTCATAATTCATCTAATTGTTAAATTTGCCATGCGTTTCGATTAATATTAAAACCTATTAATTTATTGAAAACAAATTTTATTTTTACGTATTTTTATTGAATTCGACGTATATTACCTACAGTAAAAAATATCTTTCAAAAAAATTTAAAGATAATGGCATTATAATTATACTTGCAAGGTCATCGTTTTCAAGTTTTTTTTCTAATATGCTGACGAATAGTATCTAGCCTAAGCACTGGAGGTACTTATGTATGTAAAATACTCTTGTAGAAGCAAAAAACAGTCTATTAAAGATTTCAATACATTTACTGTTTATTAACGGTTGTTCAACGATAAATCGTCATGACCAACATAATAATTTAGCCAAACCATTCTCAAACGGCGAAAAAATAGTGTCGAGTCAGTTAACGGATGACTCCCAGTTCAAAAAAAGAGAAAAAAAAAACGTCGAACCAATTATATCCAACTGTTTTCAAGTTGATGTCTTGAAATAAATTGTTTGTTATTAGTTATTATAAATTTTTTGACACAACTTATGAAAAATTTTTTGCAATATAAATTCTATAGTAACCATGGTTAATACAGACTAAATTTTTTGTAAGTATCTTCCTCAATAGTATATCACATACCTAGGCCAGTAAAATAAGAAAAGTCTCAGATCACATGGAAATGTTGGCCGAGGCTGACAAACATGTGGTCTGAGGCTTTCTTCTTTACTGGCCAAGGTGCGTACACTGTAAAAAATTTCGGTGTAAGAATGGACCCGGAGGACTTTAACGGCCGTGTAGTGTGAAATATCGGTGTACAAATTCTCTCGGTGTAAATTTTCCATCCATGTAATTTTAACACGGTGTAATCTACTTTGTTACACCGTTCCGTGTTACTCGATGTATTTTTCTTGAATAATCGACAATTGACCATGGAATATTTTTACTTACTTTATTTTAACCCGAAATTAATAAGTATATTAATATTATTAATCCTCTGCTAAAAAGTTGATGACCGGATGTCGTATCGTTTTACGTCACTTCTGTGACTATTTTATTCGGTTGTCGATTGGTCGACTGAGATAGTGGCGGGATTTTTGAAAGAATGAAGACGAGCAAAGCGAGCATGTCATGTCTAGTATATTAAATAGTTTGTTGAACGTTTCAATATAGGGGAAAATATTTGAAAAAAATTATAGTTAGTAATGCTGTTGAGCTCGTGACCTAGTTTGTCCCTTATGATAATTTTTTAATCGTTTCCGTCAAAGCCTAGGCAGCCCATTTTACTCCCCCCCCCCCCAACACTTTTCACGTTAAAAATGTTGGGGGACCATTTTGCCTCAGTGGCCCATTTTTCCTCTCGCCCAGCCTCAAACACTTCACGTTGAAAATTTTTGGGGGCCCATTTTGCCCCCCCCCTTTACCCTATTCACTTCAAACAGCTTTTTGATTCTTAATCTTAATTATATATATATCATTGTAAGTCATTATAATATTTTTAAAGTAATTATATATATATATATATATATATATATATATATATATATATATATATATACCAACACAAAAAATTAAAGGAACAGAAAAATTTTATAAATTTTTTAGTAATTTTTGGAAGGCTGTAACTTTGTGAAAAATAATCGTATCGAGATTTTAAAAAAAGCATTTTATAGCTTGAAATCTCTAGTTCTGGTGCATTTCCATCAAAATTTTTTTAAAGGTCTGGTTATTACGCTAACATGAGAAATACCGCGAGACAAAAAATTTCCGAATTTTTTTTTTTTTTTCCAAAGAGCCCACAGACCGTGGAAAAATTTTGTCAACTAAACCAATACATAGGTCATTTGGCGAATTTCTTCAGCTTCGATATGGCTTTTTTTAACCTCGAAGGACAGTTTGTCGCAGAGATATCAGCCTTCAAACAAAAAATCCTTTTGGCTTTGATCATCAATATTTCAAGTACCAATGATTGCACACTAAATTTGATGACGGCGTTAAAAACTTGAATAAATTCTCTACAAGACCCGTTCATCATTTTTTGGAAAGAACAATTTTTTTTATTTTTAACATCATTTAGAAGTACAAAAAAATGACTTTTTTTGGTTTCTTAGTAAATCAACCGCTACTCTCTGAATATCGATAAAAAAAGTACTGTTGCCAGGGACTTTTTTAGCTTAGTGTACCCCCAATAACCCTAAAAATGTTTAAATTGATCTATCGAGCCGTTCTTTGGGGTTGATCGATCAAAGTTTTGCTAAACAATTAAAGAAACAAATTTTGTTCCTTTTCTTTCATTTTTGCATTGGTAACTCAGTAAATGTGAGGGATACCCTGATTAAAAATACTCATTGGGAGGGATTGAAAAAGATGAGAATTGAATACTTTTGAATACTTTCTATACCCCAACATTTTCATCTGGACATAAAATTAATACTTTTCAATCCCAAAATAATATGAGAATTTCTAAACTTCCGAGGAATTGAAAAAGATTCAAAAGAATTGATATTTTTGATCTTTCTGAATACTTTTCAATACCAAAATAATATCACATTTCGGGTCATGTGTGGGATTGAAAGGAATTCAAATGAATTGAAATTTTTGAATCTTTTCCAATCCTTCTCAATACCTAAATAGTCCGATATTTCGGATCAAGTGCAGGATTGAAAGGAATTCAAATGAATTGAATTTTTTAATCTTTTCCAATCCTTCTCAATACCTAAATAGTCCGATATTACGGATCGAGTGTAGGATTGAAAAGAATTCAAATGAATTGAAATTTTTGAATCTTTTTCAATCCTTCTCAATACCTAAATAGTCCGATATTTCGGATCGAGTATAGGATTGAAAAGAATTCAAATGAATTGAAATTTTTGAATCTTTTTTAATCCTTCTCAATACCTAAATAGTCCGATATTTCGGATCGAGTGCGGGATTGAAAGGAATTCAAATGGATTGAAATTTTTGAATCTTTCTGAATCCTTCTCAATACCAAAATAATATCACATTACGGGTCACGTGTGGGATTGAAAAGAATTCGAATGAATTGAAATTTTTTAATCTTTTTCAATCCTTCTCAATACCTAAATAATTCCATATTGGAAGGTATTGAAATGATAAAAGATTGAATTCTTTTCAATACTTTTGAATTCCATTTTAAGAATTATAAAGTATTCAAATGATCCAAATTTCAATTCCATTCAATACTTTTCAATACCTCTGTAGGGATTGAAAAGGATTGAAAAAATTTTCAATCCCTCCCAATGAGTATTTTTAATCAGGGTAGAGAAAAAAAACGAAAAATTTCCAAAAAATGTCAAAAGAAAAATTTCGACCCAAAAAAACAAGTTACAATTTTTTTGATTTCTTCGATTTTTTTGAATCCATAGTTCAACACAAAAAAAAAAGGCCATTCGGTAGCCGAAATGGAAGGTAGATTTTTCAATTAATCGATATAAAAAGTTAGTTTCATACATAGATATCTTGTGATATATGTTAGTTTATAGTCATGACATAAATTAAACTCACTTTCTAAGAGTGAGGGTAAAAAAGGACAACGATTTTTTTCGATAGAGAACTTCAGATAATTGATTTGACATAACATTATATAGGAAATGTACTAAACTAACGTTCACATAAATGAAGTATTGGAAATTTAATTAATATTAGATTATAATTATAGGAGATACAGGTACGATTGGAACATCATAAATAATAAGAGAAATACTTTTAAAATATGAAATAGCTGTAAAACTTACAGGTTATTTTGTTCATAATAAAATACACGTATCAAAATTGTTTTATAATGGGAAATGCATAAGTTATGTGGTATGAAAACCATATTTTCAACATTTTTTGATTCCATTAAAATTTTCAAGGCTATCAAATTATTGGAAGAAATAGTCAAAACATAAGGCTTAAGGTCATAAATTAAAGATTATTAGACGAGCTTTCAGATACTTTTTACGGAAATTGTCTGTGAATATTAGTTTTGAAGTTATATAAGCTTTAGTAGTGATTAAAATCTGATTTTTACGAAAAATCATGAAAATTTCAAACAGCTATAATTTCAAAACTATTTGAACGATTCAGCCCATCTTTGAACTTGATCGAGGTAATCACCTATAGAATAAGTGTGGTAAATTTCATGAAGGTCCGATAAGAAGTGTAGGCGCTATCGTTATGACAAGACCAGTGATAATCATCAGGATTGGAGGTACATTTAATACATCATAAATAATTAAAGAAGTACTTTTAAAATATAAAATAGCAGTGAAATTTACAGGTTATTTTGTGTACAATAAAATACAACTGACGAAACTGGATTTTAATGGGACAAGCATAAGTTGTGTGGAATGAAAACAATATTTTCAACATTTTTTGATTCCATTAAAATTTTCAAGGTTAGAAAATTATTGGAAGAAATGCTCTAATTATAAAGTTTAAGGTCACAAATTAAAGCTTATTAGTCAAGCTTTAAAATACTTTTTACAGAAATTATCTATGAGTTTTAGTTTTAAAGTTATATGGACTTTAAAAGTGATTAAAAACTGATTTTTTCGAAAAATCGTAAAAACTTCAAACATCCATAACTTCTAAACTAATCGACCGATTCAGCCCATCTTCGAACTTAACCGTGGTAATAACACATATATTAAGTGTAGAAAGTTTCATTAAGATCGGATAAGAATTGTAGACGCAATCGTGTCCTCAAAAGTCGGTTCTATTACATAAATATATATATATATATATATATATATATATATATATATATATATATATATATATATATATATATATATATATATATATATATATATATATATATATATATATATACATATATAAATTTTTCAACGAATGGTATTTTTGAACTCTACTCAACTAATTATGATAGTTTATGACGAAATTCCCTGTAAAATCGACCATGAGGACAAATACAATAGATAGATTTTTAAAAAATCTACCTAAAATCTGTCTATCGGTTAACCCTGCGGGCCAGCCCTTAAAATTCCCGCTGTTTTCAAGCTCTAGGAGCTCTAAGAACTCTAGGAGCTCGAAAACATTGTTGTGAATACATTTTCGAATTCGAAGAGCTCGAAAATACTATTGTCTGCCATTGTTTTCGGAAAAAACCGTTTTTGAGCATTTCTTTCTCGATCGATTTCTCTCAAACGAATACACCGATTGACATGGTTGAGGCAGCAATTGACGCGTTTTATTGAATTCTTGAGCTGATTAGATTTTAGGATTGATCGATTGAGCCTTTTCTGAAGAATTTGAAAAAAACTAAAAAAAAAATTTTTTTTTTATTTCTTCCATATCTTAAAGTCTATTTGGTCGATCAATTTGAAATTTTCAGAAAAGTTGAAGGCCAACAAACTCTTTTGATTGGCACCTCAAACATTTTAATCGGTCAGTTCATTAAAAAGATATTGAGAGTTTACATCTATACACACACACACACACGCACACACACACACACACACACACACACACACACACACACACACACAACACACACACACACACACACGCACACACACACACACACACACACACACACACACACACACACACACACACACACACACATTGTTCCGTTCTGAACAATTTTAATCGTTTCTACATAAAATTTCCTTTAAAATAATGTATAAGGTAAAAGACCCTGTTGTTGACCATGACCCTGTTTCTGACCTTTTCAACTTTTTTCTAACTTACTTAAAAAACTATAACTTTAAGAAGAAAATTGATTTTTTCTTAATTTATAATAATCTATTTTGAGCCTAATTAATGACAATTTAAAAAAACATAAAAATTATTAACTGAATAAAAAAAAATGATTTAGTCGTAAGTGGCTGAGGAAGCCATTTTTTAAGTGTAGTCTAAACAGCTGACATTGAAAGGTGCGACAATTGAATCTGTGCACTAATTATCATGTCAGTAAAAAAATTCAATTAAAAATGTATGGATAGATCAATATTTAATTAAAATTTATTTTAATATACGTATAAAACATATTAAAATGAGTTTTGTTGCTAAAATTTGAGGGTCAATAACTAGGCTCAATTTGAAAGGTGTGATGAAGTTGTTGACCCTCACACTCTAACCTACTACGAACGAGGTTATCTATTTAATTACATGTCTATAAAATGTAAAAACAACAATATTCATAATTTTATTAAATTTTTTTTTAACATTTTTTATAATACAGGTATAAATTGACATTTAATATTCATTTTTATAAATAAAAGATTATATTTAGATTTTGAAAGTATATTTTTGGAGTGATGAATTAGAGGAAAAAAAAAATGAACCAAAGTAGTTTTAACAAATGATTTTAATTTTTTCATTTCTGTAGTGTTTTGTAGCATGATTAATTATTTATATTTTAAATATTTAAAAAAACTATGTATTTGTTATAAAAAATATTTCATTTATTCATCTAAACAACAATTTTAGTTTATTCAAACTTAGTAAGTACTTTATAATCATGGCTTAATGCGAGGGTCAGAAACTGCGACCTGAAGAATTCTGACGGTCAGAAACTGGGTCACCAGAAGTCAATTTTTAAAACCTTAATTTAAATTATTAATCAATTCAAATAATTATTTTACGCGTAAGACTTTATTTGACAAATCCTAAACTAATTGATAAAATTTCTTTTTTCTCATTAAGTTAAATCTTACATTAACTATTATAGTATAACCTCAACTAGCACTCTTAAAAAGTCAGAAACTGGGCCCCTTACCTTATAGTTTTTTTTTTTTTTTTTTTTATACATACAGACACTCGGACATCATTCTAAAAACAGTCAGAATAGCTTCTTAAGAACTCAAAACGTCGACATCTGATGAAATTTTGATTTTCGCAAATCGGGGTGAAAACAATAACTTCCCGACATTTTTGAAAATCATCGATTTTCTTAGCGGGAAGTTAAAAAGTCATTTTTTGCACTTGAATCTAATGGATGTTAAAAATAAAAAAAGATTTTTTTTTCAAAAAATGATGAGATCTTGTAGGGAATTCATTCAAATTTTCAACGCTGCCCTCAAATTTACTGTGCGATCATTAGTACCATTTTTGTTTGAAGGCTGATATCTCTGCGGCAAATCACCCTACGAGGTAAAAAAAAAAAACCAAATTGAAGCTGGATAAATTTACTAAACGACATATGCATTGGTTTAGTTGAAAGAACTTATTCGCAGCTGACTCTCTCAAAGAAAAGAAAAAATTTAGAAAATATTTGTCTCGCAGTATTTCTCATGTTTGTTCAATAGCTGAAGCTCTAAAAAAATTTTGATGAAAATGCGCTGAAATAAGAGATTTTAAGCTATTAAACGCTTTTTTTAAAATCTCGATACGATTATTTTTCACGAAGTTACAGTCTTGCAAAATCACTAAAGAGTTTCTAAAATTTTTCTGTTCCTTTAATTTATGGCATGAGTGTATCTATATTGATATTACAATGGAATGAAATAAATAATAAATGAATGATAATTGTATGTCTATCCAATATAAACAGAAATATTTTTTTAGAACTGAAATTTTTTTTTTAGAAAAAAACATAGAATAAGTAAATAATTAAATCAATAGGTTAATTAAATCAATAGGTAAATTATTATAAAAATAATTATTTGAACTATTTACGACTAAGAAGCATTAGAACACTAAATGCTCAATTAAAATAATACTTTTCTAATTTTTCTAATCTTCTATTATAAAATAATATTTTTATAATTTCTTTGGAAATATGTTTCTTTTTTCACAGTTTAAGACTTATATAGAAAGATGTCCTCATCCTCTCTGATTTCAGTACAATTTGAGTATAAATCATGCTTGAAATAAATATTTTTCCAGTATCTTCTAAGTATAAAAAATTCAAAAATATACCTAAAACATGACATGATTTGAGTATAATGTGGGTATGAATTGGGTATAATTCTTAAAACATACCGAAGTGTTATTCAATTTCTACTATACCGGAAATGAACTTAAAAGAAACAAATTTTCGATATACAAAAATTCGCTAGGGACATAAGACTTAATCAAACTATATACCTATGGTTGTTTTTCATACGGCCCATGATAAAAATAATTAGATTATATGTGATTAGATGTAAAATAGTTAAATATGTTTTGGATCTAAATTATAGCATGATCCAAGTGAAGCTGTAATCATAATTTTAATCAAAATACTATCCATATGCCCTGATTTAAAAAAAGTATTAAAAAGTATTTGACGCGATTCAAAAGGATTAAAATTTCAATACTTCCAAATTCTGCTAAATACTGTAAATCCTAAAATTTCAATCCTTTTGAATCCTGTTAAATACTTTTTTTTAATCACGGTGGTAAAAAGGGATGTTACACGTCAGAAGCTCAACTTTTATAACGTATAACTTAAAAAATTATAGTTTTTTTTAAACTTTCACAACAAACTTTTTTTTTGAAAATTAAGTTATAATAAAATTGTTTCTATAAATTTTCTTCACATTTTGCACCGTTAGTGTAATATGGACTATATCATAAAATAGCTTGTTTTTGTAAATAATAAATGGATTTTTGATAAATTTAACCAACTTATGAAAATTTTTTCACGTAAACATTAATCTGTAGTGTATTTTTTACCAACTTCGATCATAATAAATCATATTATGTGGTAAATTCTTTAATTATTGAGTTAATAAGGTTATTTATCGAATTATTATTATTCTTGATGAAAATCTGACACGACTTTCACGTGGCACTCAACAGTTTCTTATTGCTTAGAGCTCGATGAAACATTCGAAAAAAAAATTACATCGCTCTGATTTTACATACATAAGTATTTCCAACGCCTGGGCTAATGTGGATAATTTTTTTTATACAAATAAGCTTTGTTTTTTCAGTTTAAAGAATCAATTGTTACCTCCATGTTTTTCAAATAATAGTCAAGCAGATTTTCATCAGATGTCAACAATGATTCAACACAGATCAATGAATAGTGTAGTCACAATAACTTAACGTACAAACACTGAATCCGTTCAACAACTGTTATTATCGTTGTTGTGTCTAGTGATGGGAAATGACGGTTATTTTTAACTTTGGTCAAATCACGAGCAATTAACGAGCAAATCCTTGTCAATTGACGTCATTTTTTTTTAGTCAGTCACAAAAATTCATGAGCATTTTTCTTCTTTTTACGAAAATTCTTCTTAAAAAAAAAAACGAAGTAACCTATTTCATATGCAACCTAAATATTATAAATATTCGAAACAAAATTTATCTAAAAATTCTGACGATAATAAACAAATTTGACTTGCTCAACTACTTAGATGGAAAATGACCGTAAAAAATTTTTCGGTCATTTTTTGGTCAAATTTTTAATAATTTTTTATTCTTATTTCGCGGGAATCGCCATTAAATTCAAAAAATGACCGCCGGTCATTTTTTTTAGTCGATCAATTGACGTCAAATAACAAGCAATTGACGAGCATTTGACGAGCACATGCTTTGCTTCACATTACTAGTGTCATATAGGTATACTCCTGTTCTTTTTCGTTTCGGAATGTTTCGAATAAATCAATCAACCATCATTGACTTACTTTATACTATCGTCGACTTATTATCGTTAGTTGCAAGGTTACTAGAATTCTAGTAACCTTGGTTAATTGGGAACCTTAGAATTCTGTTGCGCCATCTGGTGGCTAAAACTATAATTACTCAAAGTAGGCTAAATCATGTATTATACAACTCTACTTAATATTTCTCTACTCTGTATATTTCTATGACACGACAATTCTATGAAAAAATTTTTAAATGTTGACCATCGTCAGTTTAGACATTTCTTTACACAAAAAAAAAAAAAAACTAAGTTAAATGATGTTATATCCTCAGTGGCCTCAGGTACCTCCACCTGTTACTTAATTAGTGAACCTGAAATACATAAATAGGCGCGCACTTAAATTCCATTTGAAATTATATATTAAGATCTTACACTTACTGTGTCTTATCAATATTCAGTCAATAATTGAAATAATAAATCGTCGTGGCAGATATTTATTAAATTATATATTTAGGGTATAAGAAAGTTTAGATAGGTAGATAGATAAATCTTTTTGTTGGATTCAGAGAAATATAAATACAGTTTGAGTGGTCTTGGAACGTTTCCTGTCACCCGATACTTAAAACCTAAACAAAACACACGCATAAAAATCATGAATAGGCATTTGTTCTATAGTTAACAATAAATATGGTTATAGACAAATGCATACTCTATAAACAAATGAGAAAGGAAAATATAGAATAAATAAGTATTATTTATCAATGAAAACCATATCGCAAGAACTCAACTATTGCTGTTAATATATAGATTAATTAAAGAGTGACTTATATAATAAATAAATTAATAGAAATATAAAAATTTAGAATTAAGATAATTACAATGGTGTTTCATGATAAATAATGTCAATCGTATTAAATAATAAAATATAGAACAATTAACTAAAAGATTGTATACAAGTACAGGAAAATAGAATATAAATAATATAAGAAATAAGTAAAGTTGTAGAATGGATAAAGTAAAGAAAGTAAATGCGTAAGCTTATATCTTGACATTGTATTACTAGAAAGTAGAAATGTATAAATATATAATTAGTAAAGAACGTTGATATCTATAAGTACATATATTGCATAAGTATGTGTGTGAGCATGAGAATAGTGGGAAGAAGTCGCAGAGTGGAGAGTCAAAGATCTTTCTGCCGTCTAATGTACTTCACTCCTCTATGAGAACTTTAAATGAGCACAACTGTTATTACTGATCAAATTTGATCTATATTTTATAATAAAACTCAGTCTTCAGATAAAAGTTACATTTATCCAAAAAATTGAAGGAACAAAAAAATTTTATAAATTTTTTAGTGATTTTTGGAAGGCTGTATTTTCGTGAAAAATGATCGTATCGAAAAAATAAAAAAAGCAAATTGAAGCTTGAAATCTCTAGTTTGAAGATCTTTCAGCAAAATAATTTTTTGAGCCATGGTTTTTGCGGAATCATAAGAAATAGGTCGAGACAAAATTTTTCTAAAATTTTTAGCTTTGTTTTTTAGGTCTACGGGGCCGGGAAAATTTTTTCGAAAAAACCAATTCATGGCTCGTTTAGGAAATTTATTCAGCTACAATTTGTTTTTTTTTTTTTGGTACTTTACGAAGATTTGCTGCTCAGATATCAGCCGTCAAATGAAAAAGGATCCTTTTGTCTTTGATTATCGATATCTCAGCAACTAATGGTCGCACCGTAATTTAAAGGGCAGTTTGAGAAACTTGAATAAATTTCCTGAGAGCTTCATTTTCGATTGAAAAAAAAAAAAAAATTTTTTTTATCCTTAATATCAATTTGAAAAATCCTCAAAAATGGTCATTTTCCGGTTTTTTAGTCAACTCATCGCTACTTTGCAAATATTGATGGAAAGGTTAATGTTGTAATTACATATTGATGTAAAGGTGCTTGTTGTTAAACAAGTTTTGTTCCTTAATTTGTGTAATCAATACCAATATGAAAAAATTAATTTTTTTGGATTTTTTTCTATTTTTGCGTTAGTTATTTATTAAATGTGAGGTAGAGAGAAAAAAAAAATTTTTTCCAAAAAACGAGATAAAACAAGAATTTTTTTACTTCTTTTTTTTTATGTTTTACTCGGGGGTTTTTTTTTTTTTTTTGTCTTTCGGAAAATTTATTCTTTTTCTCTCTACCTCACATTTAATGAATAAATAACGCAAAAATGGAAAAAAATCAGAAAAAATTTAATTTTTTCACATTAGTATTGATTACACAAATTAAGGAACAAAACTTGTTCCTTTAATTGTAATGTAAAACTTGGAGCAATCGGCCCGGACAAACGGTTCAATGGATCAATCTGAAAATTTCCAGGGTTTTTGAGGGTAAGGATAAAAAAAAATTTTTTTTTTTCAATCGAAAATGGAGCTTTCAGAGTGTTTATTCAAGTTTCTCGAACTACCCTTTAAATTACGGTGCGACCATTAGTTGCTGTGATATCGATAATCAAAGACAAATGGATCCTTTTTCATTTGAATGCTGATATCTCAGCAGCAAATTGTCGTACAGAGAAACAAAAAAAGCAAATTGTAGCTGAATAAATTTCCTAAACTAGCCATGAATTGGTTTTTTCGAAAAAATTTTCCCGGCCCCGTAGACCTAAAAAACAAAACCAAAAAATTTAGAAAAATTTAGTCTCGGCCTATTTCTTATGATTCCGCAAAAACCGTGGCTCAGAAAATTATTTGGCTGAAAGATCTTTAAACTAGAGATTTCAAGCTTCAATTTGCTTTTTTTATTTTTTCGATACGATCATTTTTCACGAAAATACAGCCTTCCGAAAACCACTAAAAAATTTATAAAATTTTTTTGTTCCCTTAATTTTTTGGATAAGTGTATTTTACCAATTACATCTATCTTTATCCATAACTTCATTATTTCAATAAATAATAATCATAATCATCATCATCATAGTTAACAATAAATTTATTCACTGTTTCAAATCCAAAAGTGGTCCCGCGTGACAACGAACTGCCCACTGTCGATTGCCGCCTTAGCTATCTTAATCAGATAATTCATTCGAGAGTTATCGCGGGAGAAAGAAATGGTAAAAAACGGTTTTTTGCGAATATTTTTGAAACAACTGAACTTCCCGATGAAAAAAGATTTTATATAACTGTATATAGTTATATATGGATTATATACAATTGGATAGAGGTGATGCAAAATTATCTAAAATTTTTATATAATTATATACAATCGTATATAATTCTATATAAAAATGCAAAAAAGAATAATAAAATTATATACAAATGTATATGTGGCGTTCCACGCTAAATCGGACACCATTTAGCTTCTGAACCTCGGATTTTTTTTGTAAGTTTTTTATCTTTTAGTATAGGTTGAAAGAGGTCTTTATGATTTTTTTCAAAATTTTTTCCTCCAACCATTTTTGAAATATCGAATTTTGACAAATGTAGAGATTTTTTTCAGACGCATGTAACTTCGCGAAAAGTAGTTTAAATAAAATTTTTTAAGAGACAAAAAATGTTCATTTTTAGACATCTTTTCAGTAAAAAATATCATAGAATTTTTTTGAACTACGTTTCTATTCAAATTAAAACTTTTAACTATAAATTGTCGATTTACAAAAATCACGTACTGATCGATTTTCCTCATAATTTTTCACAGCAAACTGTCACCTATTCTACAACTTTTTCAGCTATGCTCATAATGTGACAACGAAGGGATCGATTTTTTTTCGATTTTTTAAATTTCATATTCCAGTTTTTTTTTAAGAAAAATGTCTAAAAAAATCCATCTATCGGTTGTCCCTGCGGGCCAGCTCCAAAACTTCCCGCTATTTTCAAGCTCTTTAAGCTCAAAAATATTGTTGTGAATACATTTTCGAGCTAGTAGTAGTACAGAGATCAGTGGTAGTGATGCATGACGAGGCATGACTTCACATGAGTTATACACGGTCATGTATGCTCATTAGACTGTGTCAAAATAAGTTTTTTTTTTTTTTCGATTGGACCGATTTTTTAAGTTTCTTCAATATAAAAAAAAAATTCTCCTAAAGTTTGAGCTCAATATCTAAAAAATTGAGCTGGCGCAAAGGGGGGTCTCCTTTCCCATTTAAATAACATGGTAAAATTTTTTTTTCTTTTATTTTTAAAATAACGACACGAAGAAAATTTTTTTTCAATTTTGCTCTTAACTATCTTATAGGAAATTTAATTCTTTACAAAATTGTCCATGTCCATTTTTTTTCTAAACTCAACAGGAACGAAGTTACAGAGGGCCGAAGAGGAGGAAATAAATAATTAATCAATTAATAACAGAAAAAAATTTCTTATTTTAACTTATCAATTAATTAACTCAATATTCTTCGTTATTCACCAAAAATTTTTGAATTCAACATTATTTCGAAATAATAACAAAACAAAATTTAGAGTAAAACAGAAATTAATTACAATTAGTATATTTATTAGGGCTGTGCGAATCTTGTTCGAATCGAATCGAGTCGAATAGTTAGATTCGATTCGATATTCGAGTCGAATATCGAATAGTTCGAAAGATTCGAATAGTTCGAATAGCTCGAAGGATTCGAATAGTTCGAAGGATTCGAATAGTTCGAAGGATTCGAATAGTTCGAAGGATTCGAATAGTTCGAAGGATTCGAATAGTTCGAAGGATTCGAATAGTTCGAAGGATTCGAATAGTTCGAAGGATTCGAATAGTTCGAAGGATTCGAATAGTTCGAAGGATTCGAATAGTTCGAAGGATTCGAATAGTTCGAAGGATTCGAATAGTCCGAAAGATTCGAATAGTTCGAAGGATTCGAATAATTCGGAAGATTCGAATAGTTCGAAATTTTTTCGAATCTTCGGTAAATAATATTATTGCATCTAAGAAATTTAGTATTTATGGCTTCAATCAAAAAGGTATTCAATCAAAAACTATGAGGGGAACCTGGGGCACGAGAGCCCCCTTCAAAAATTAGGTAAATTTTTTTTTTAATGTTTTTATCATATTTTAGACTAATATGTGGGGTAAAATGGACCACTCAAAAAAATTGCAACAAAACAATTTTTTTTTCATTTTCCGTTTAGTTAATTTTTTTAAGTTGTCCATTTTACCCCACATATTGGCCTAAAATATGATAAAAACATTAAAGAGGTAATAACTTGACGGTAAATAAAAAAAATGTTCTTTTCTATATGTTTTTAGAGAGTTCTTTCGAGCTATTTGAACCTTTCGAACTATTCGAACATCTCGAATATTCGAGGCGAATCTCGAATCGAATTGTTCGATTCGATTCGCCTCGAATAATTCGAAGTTTCGAGTATTCGCACACCCCTAATATTTATTAAATAAATTGTAATTAATTTCTGTTGTACTCTAAATTTTGTTTTGTTATTAATTCGAAATAATGTTGAATTCAAAAAATTTCGGTGAATAACGAAGAATACTGAGTTAATTAATTGATAAGAAAATAAGAAATTTTTTTCTGTTATTAATTGATTAATTATTTTTTTCCTCCTCTTCGGCCCTCTGTAACTTCGTTCCTGTTGAGTTTAGAAAAAAATGGACATGGACAATTTTGTAGAGAATTAAATTTGCTAATAGAAAGTCAAGAGCAAAATTGAAAAAAAAATTTTCTTCGTGTCGTTATTTTAAAAATAAAAAAAAAAAAATTTACCATGTTATTTAAATGGGAAAGGAGACCCCCCTTTGCGCCAGCTCAATTTTTGAGATATTGAGCTCAAACTTTAGGAGAATTTTTTTTTTATATTGAAGAAACTTAAAAGATCGGTCCAATCGAAAAAAAAAAAAAAAAAACTTATTTTGACACAGTCTAATGCTCATGTCAACTTACTCTCAATTGTGCATAACCATTCTCCCCGTATCATACATTCTCATTCATGATCATACATGATACAACCCGATTTTATATGGTATGTATGACGTTGCGTAATTCGTGCAGTGTCATGAATAATCATTCATGATTGAGCTTGGTCACGCATGACGTTGCACGGATCCTGTGTGACTATTCTTTCCCTTCTTCCTCGTCTTGCATAATCATGCACGATTGCACGTGATTCTACATAGTCATGCACGACGATGCATAATTCGTTCAGTGTCATGAATGATCATTCACGACTGAGCTTGCTCATGCATGATATCGCATAAATCATGCATGACTATTCTTGCCTCGTCATACACGATCATGCATGATTGAACATGACTTTGCATGAATCGTGCATCATTTTTGCCCGGTCATATACATGAGCATGCATGATTAAGCACGGCTTTGCACGATCATGCCTGAATCATGCATGACCAAGCATGATCTTGCATGACGATTTTTTGCCGGGAATGCACTCAAATTCACGAATGCTTGCAGAATCGGGATTCACGTTGAATTACTGTGAAAATCACTGAGACTTATTGTGATTTGCCGTGAGAGTTCACGGTGATACCCAGTGATATTCCAGTGATTTTACTCCTGAATGGCACACTGAGAAAAAAATTTTCTTCTGACAACTAAATTTTAGTTATGACAACAAAATGATTTGATTGCCTATTGTCAATTATATATTTGGTTGCTTTAACTAAATATTTTATAATTCATCAACAAAACAAATTATTAGACAATATAAAATATTTAGTAAAGATAATTATGCATTAGGCATTAATAATTATTATTTTTCAATTCTGAGTTTCAAAGAAACGTTAGAAATCATCGTTAATTTATCGAGATGAATCAGCTTAGTAAACACTGGATGGGTTTTGGTACATGATGGTCGTAGATTTCGAGAGCTCCCTGTTTATAAAATTCCATAGAATCCAATAGATTTTCATAATTTCCCATAGAGATTTCATAAGAATGACTAAGTTCTATAAGAAATGCTATAGTTAAGTATAGGCCTTTATACATACAGCTATAAGAATCTATCGGATTTTTTAAGCAGGTCTGTCACGGGAAAAATTTCAAAAGTTTTTTGCAAGTTATATCCCTGGCGGTCCTGATGATTCACAGTGATTTAAGGTGAATCACGGTGAACCACAGCAAATCATGCTGTTAAGGTAAAATTACGGTAATTCACGGTGATTCACCGTGAATCTCCGTGATTCCCTGTGATGTCAGCATAAGATCACGGTGAGCTTTCACGATGATTCACGGTGATTTCTCATAGTAATTTACGGAGAGACACGGTAAAATTTTCGTGAGCTCCCAAAATGAGTCTCGGTGATTTCTTTTGGTAATTCGAGGTAAAATCAAGGTAGAATCACAGTGATGTTCCACAATCGAGCCATAGAGATTAATCGTAATTCACTCTTGGGAGATCAAGTAAATATTGGAGAGGGAAAAGTCACCTAGCTGCTTGTAGTGTCCCTCCCTGATTAAGAAAAATTATTGGAAATGATTCGAAACAATTAGAAATGATTGAAAACAATTTGAATCGACTAATGTACAGATATATACTTAGTATGGATTAAATCATTTCTCTTAACCAGAGCTGGTAAGAAATTCATTCTAGAACTGTTATATTCCAAACTTGAAAGGAATTCTGTCACGGGTATTCCTCTGTTATTCGACAGAGTAAGAAGTACCTTTTTTGATAGTAATATAGTATATTCTATATTACATTATGACATTAATATTTATTATCAATATTTCTATAAATAATTTTTCTTTGAAATTTGTCTTGCATAGTCCAAAAAATTATTTATCTAGCCCGACACGTCAATTTTTTGGAGAGATTACATTTCTTCGACTAGTAATGATAATATACTGATAGTAATAATAAAAGTAATAAATCACGGTGATTCACCGTCACATCGCAGGGAGCTCTTACAGTGAATCACCGTGATTTACTGTAGATTCAAATCACTAGGGGGCGATTTACGATAACATCGCGGTTATTTCTCGCGGTGATACACGGTACTTCACCGTGAATCAGGACCGCCCGGGACATAAGCACTAATTATGGAACAATACCGACATTATAAGGTAATATAAAGTTAAATTGTGTTTATTATTTCTGTTACATAATTTTAATGATTATTTTTGATGAAGCCTGATCACACCTGAATATTTGCGTCTCGATGATGCTTGCTCAGGCCTGATAATCTCTTATTGGGTTTTCAAGGTCTCACAAAACCGATGTCTTATTCTTGGTGTGTTTAAAAATGCTCAATTGAAAGTTCTCGAAAATGATGTCTTTAAGAACCCTTTATAAGACTTCCTGAAGACACCTCTTAAACAGATGTTTTATAAGACGTCTTGTAAGAGATTGTAAAGTTATTCTAATTTGAACGCTGTCTGGGTTTGGTTCTCGTCTCCAAGCTGATTATAAATTAATTAATAGAAACTAAATTTTCAACTACATTGAAATAATTTGAAACTCAGAAATCTTGCAAACACCGCTAAGCCATGAAAGCCGGTAATCTGCTAAGCGTCTCATTAACCTTTAAGGGCCGTCAACTCTTTCTTCCACTTATTTCATTATGCATGCGTAGTTTTTTCGTTCTTTTATTCTTATCCTTAAGCTTACTGCTAAATTACATCTAAAATTATTAATACATATTTTGAGTGTGACGGTCGGCACACACTGTCTTCACGCAACCCGTTGACTCACTATAATTTTCTCGCAAGTATCTACTTAAATCACCAAATTATTTTTCCAATTCACCCTGTCACAAAATAAAAATTCCATTCTCGTATTGCAATAATAACAACAAATTGTAATGATAACTTACACGAAGTCAAGATCAATTGTTTTTATTCAATTTTACAATTTTTATTAATTATTGTCCTGGCGGCTTTCCCATTGCTCAGGAGTTAATGTTTTTTGTGAAAAAGCATGAATTTCTTTCAATTCTTCCTCCAAAATTGAATTGACGAGTCTAAAAATAGTATGTAATTTGTAATCATTATTTATAACCTTTAAATCTGAAATATTATTTGATAAATATATTATATTAGAATTTTACTATGTGATATTTTGTTTCAATAGAAATAAAAAAAAAATTTGGATAATCCAAAAGTTCACAAATGGATTTTTTTTTATTAATAATATGTACAATAATCCGCAGATCACGAAAATAATAATAAAAAAGCTCAATTCGGCCGCATTTTTTAAATAAATAATAGAATAACAATAGAGATGTCGAGACACCGTGTATTTTTATTAAAAAACTTTAATCTATTAATGTAAAGCCCTATGATGACTGGTATTAAATTAAAGGGCGATGAATTCTGAATAAGAAAAGTCAAAAACCAATCTCCCTGGGTTTATTATGTTCGCGAAAAAAATTAATTAAAAAAACAAAATAATTAGTTGTTTAGATCTAGGTAAATAAATAGATAATTAACTTATGGAATGGTATTGCTAAAAATATGATATCTGGGCCTTCTGTTATGAGAATTTAGCTGTGACAGGGTTAATAACCATGAGTTTTTCTTCACGACACAATTCGTTCGGGCGGCAATATTAAAATCTATAAAGTCTCTAAACGTTGTAATATTATTTTACTTATTTACCTGTGGCGTTGCAATAAAGATTTCCCTTGAAATTTTTCAGATACGATCACTACAGAAAATTTTGAACCACAACCATCCGATTGGTCTTCAACTTCCTATAATATAAAAATTATCGATATATATATACATATTAGGGTGCGTCATTTCGGAGCAACATTTTTTTTTTTTAGCTTAAAGTTATTTTAACTCGTTTACAAATAGATAGATCAAATAGACTAATACATATTTTTGCAGAAAATTGAACGCTCTACAAAAAAGGTGCCATCATTTATTGGTATATCCACCTGCTCAAAAGTTATTAGAGCTCGAAGTAAAGTTGGAGAAGAGACCTTTTTTGTAGAGCGTTAAATTCTCTATAAGATCAGCTATTAACTTATTTATATGAGGTGCGAATGCCGAGCTAGAAAAATAAAAAAATAAAATATTTTTTTTCCCATTTTATTTAAATGGGAAATGAAAAATTAGAAATAGGCACCTCTAAATATTAATATTAAGAGCTCCGCTTTTAACAGGCTTCTTTTCTCACCTTCCTGCGAGTTTTCAGCCTGTTTTTTTGTTAAAAAAAAAAAAAGTCGCCTTAAAATGGCACACCCTAATGACTATATATGGCCATGTATACCCATATATAGTTACATATCAGAGTACACTATTTTCTTTTTCTCGTCTCGGAAATTATATATGGCCATGTATGACTTGACCAAAACATTTATAGCCGTACATAGGCATGTATAGTTTTCCAGTGATCCTATACGTGGCCCTATATGACTATATATAACTATATATGGCTATATATGATTATATGTGGGCATATATTGTCATATATTAAAGTAAATAATTTATTATTTACTAATTTTAGATATATCATATATGACCATATATATCTAATATGACTTATATGACTTATATGACCATATATAACTTAGTCAAGGACTATGTAGCAATGTAGGGCCATATATAGTTTCCAAGTGATTTCATGTATGGCTATCCATGACCATATATGATCCATAGTCTTATATAAACATGAATTTTTTTATTCAAAACCGTAAATGGATCATATATGCTCGAATATGGTTTATATAGGACCATGTATGGGTTTATGTAGACATTCAAATTTATTTCATTACGTCATTCATGGACCATATATGGCCATATAAAGGTCATATACGCCCATTAGGACGTCCGTTATTTTCTAAATTAGTTTGTTTCACTAGGTCATGATATAAGTCATTTATTTGTGATCCAAAAAAAAATAATAAATAAATTTATTCCAATGCCGTTTAACCCTGCCTAAGTAATGATACTTTCTCATTTTAATACAATGAGAAATAATATATTACATACCTACACTCAGAGAAAAATTAAGTTAATTTAACTATAAAATTATAGTGCAATAAGGCTTCAACTATTTAATCATAATTTCTACAACAATGATTTATAATTATTATATCAATCAGAAAATAGTAAAGATAACTATTTTTTAGTACAATCAGTCATATTAAATGTTAACATAACTAATTTAAAAATGTTTATGAAACGAAAGTTTTATTATTTTCATAACTTGATTCTAGTAGTTTTATTTACTAAAAGTATTTCATTGAAAAGCATAAAAATTTTAGTATCGTTAAACATAAAGTAATAATTAGTGGAAATATTGGATACTTGTTAATGTTATTACTTTTAAATAATTGATACAAATCTAGTGTATAAGTCGAGTAAACTATATATTTGGGATCAAGTAAGCCAAATTTTAGTTATCAAAATTAGAAAATTATATTTATAGTATCTATAACTTTTATTCTGTTCTAATTTTATATTGAAAATAACTAGTAATTTTAAAGTTAATGGATGAAAACAAATTAGTCTTGTTATCTAGTATTATATTTTTCACTTTCAATATATTACCATTACCAGAGGCATTATATCGAGTTATTCATACATAATAAAAAATTCCAAAAATGTTGACCATTTAAAAAGATACTAGTTACTCTGTCGTATGACAGAGAAGTATTGGTGCCAAAACTGCTTTTAAGTTTGGAATATAAAACTTCTGAAATAAGTTTCTTAACAGGGACACCTCAAAAAGTAGGCGATATCTAGTGGCAAGCACCGAACTACTCCCATTGCCGTTATTTAGTACCGGCGACTCCTCCTCTCTCTATGTATATTTTTTCTCCCAAGAAATTTTTTTCTTGGTTTAATCAGCTTTTTTTTCTTATTCGGAACATACGAAATTTATTGCATTAAAAGAATAGTATTTCTTCCGAGAAATTTAATTTCTTTTTGCCAATTCAACAAATATTTTTGAAATTCAAAAAATTTTCAATAACATGTGATCTGAGGCTTTTTTATTTACTTCTCAAGGATATATCTATTTTTCTCCTCGACGGAGGTGGAAAACGGCAACTCCGGCACAAAGCGGCTCTCCGTCTGGAGGTGAAAAAAATTTTATTACTCACTTAGAAATAATTGTACAGCTATAACTAATCATGATTCAGTAGGAAGTTTACCCTCTTTCAAGAAAAGTATTTCATGTTTTTTTCATGAATCTAACAATTTAAGAGATATTTAAGCTCACAGTTTGATTTGTTTAAAAAAATTGGCGTTTTTGTTTGAAATTCATGCAATTAATCGCTATTAATATTTCCGTAGAAAATTTGTTGCTCCTTCATAAAAAGTTTTTGTTATACATTTTTCGTAAATCCGATCATTTAGGTCGCCTATACCTTTACACCCTAGTGTAAAGGTATACACAATACACACTCATTTTTAAAGAAGTATATGTATACGTGACGATATCTTTGAAAGGAATCGATCGATTTGAAAGTACTTTGCAGCAATCAAAAGACCTCATGAAGACTTAGAACTGATTAAATTTTGGAGTTGATCGGTCAAGTAGATTACAAATTATACGAAAAATAAAAATTATCAAATTCTCGCTCAGAAAAATGGAAATTCCCAAAAATTTGGAAAGTTATTGTTTTCAACTCGATTTTCGAAAGTCGAGTTTTCATCAGATGTCGACGTTTTTAGGTCCTAGGAAGCTATTCTGACTATTTTCATAATAATGTCTCAGTGTGTGTGTATGTATGCGTGAACTTACTATAACTTTTTAACTAACTAACTGATCGGAATGGTTCTTGCGGCAATCGAAAGAACTTGTTCGCCGTCAATTTACTTAAAAGTTTTAGATCGATCGATCACTTACACTCTAAGATACAGAAAAAATACGAAAAAAAGGGAAAAAAATTTCTCAGTTTTTTTTTAAATTTCTCAGAAATGACTCAATCGTTTGATTTCAAAATCTATTTAGCTCTAAAACTGAAAAAAAAATGCGTCGATTGCCGCCTCAATCAGTTAATTCGTACGAGAGATATCGCGAGAGAAAGAAATGCTAAAAATCGTTTTTTTCCAAATATCTTCGAAACGGCTAAACCGTTTGATTTCAAATTTTAATCAGCTTTAGAATTCAATGAAACGCGCCGATTGTCATGTAAAGCGCTGAAATCGGTTGATTACTTCAAAAGATCCCGAGCTGCTCTATACTTTGATTTGGCTTGAATAATCATAGTATTTCGCAGATCGGAAAGTAGAAAATCCATCAGGGAGTAAACAAGCGGATAATAGCTTGTTGAGAACCCGGAAGAGAACAAGTAGAGGAAGCCTTTTGCATAGGGTATGAGGAGAAGTTGCGTCCCACTACCTATCCATAAGCAACCATGTTGACCAGCGCTGGGAGTCTGCTACCACGGGGGGTCTTTCCAAGCCCACTGCGGTTAAAGTCTTATTATTTCCTAAGATGGTCGTGGTATTTGACCCACAAAGGTAGGGCTCGTGGTGATTGTGATTAGATACCACGCATAATAAGGATTTTTGATTATATTTCCGAATAATCTCCACCTTAGTCTTCACTTGACTATATTTTTCGGTTAAGAGTGTCAGCTGCGTCGGAAGATGGGGATGACCTCGCAGTGCGTGTATCCCCAAAAGGGCACGGAAACGGCCGCCGGTAAAACGGAGGTTGACTTCGTTCCCGTTACATTAATTAATTAATTGAAAAGATATTACCTTAAAAAATTTCGTACTTAACACTGTAATTTTTTAAGTTTTTCATTCGAAGCGGTGCGCTTATTTGAAGCTGTATTTTATTTTTTTGGTTTTCTTTTTTCAGTTCATCTCTGCTGTGCAGAAATTTGTTTACAAAACAAGTCGACACCGTAAAAATATTTTAAACTGGTTATCGAAATTAATTAAAGATCTTTTATACTTGAATTAACAAAATTTATTGATGAATAATATCAACTACATTTACCATTCACATTTAGATAAATGCTTCACTCTCTTTGTCTTTGAGCGTAGTATAAAAATTTGTTTGATATTAAAATATACAAAAAATAACAAAAAATGCCCACAAGAATAGACTGATATAAAAAGTGGAAACAGATCTGGAAAGCGGCGTGGAGGTTCAACAAATCTGATTACTAAAGATAATAGAAACATTCCTACTATTGATAAATAAAATATTTTTTTTTTCAATTCAAGAAATAATTGTATAAAATGAGAGAAATATATGTTTAATGTGGAGTTGTTTATTATTAATTTGTTTTTTTTGTTAAAATTAGATTGGTTTTTTTCTTTAAATTCTGTTCGTTTTCTCATTGTAAAATTTTCATTTTTAATTTTAGTATGGAGATTGAATTCATCAAACCATATCCAAAAAATCAAAACATTATAAAAAATTATTAAACTAAAATAAGCAATAAACAAACCGTCTTTTATTAATAATGGTAATAAGCTAAATGTTGAAATTATTAAAAACCAAAAACATGGAAGTGGATCATAATGAAAATAAATTAATACCGGAATAGCAGCTAACAAAATTGTTTTTTCGTGTACTTGAAACGAGAATAAATAAAAAGCTAACGCACTATTTATTAATGATAAAATAAACTTTTCAGGCGATGGACTTAAATAAATACCAATACAGGAAGGAAGAGAAAAAATTACGGTAGTAAAAAAGCAAATTTGAGCTAATTGCAAATGATCAAATAATTCACGTAATTTCACAAAAATATTAACAGTACACCAAATATTGGACACTTTATCTTCAAAAACTCCGCGACTAAGTGGAAAAAGTCTGATAACTACATCGATGAAATTCATATTCCTCAAAAATGGCAACCAAATTACAGAAAATGTAATAATAACAGTAAGAGATACGCTCACAAAAGATTTTAAACATAATAAAATAGATTTTTTACGATTCGGTATACACTCACTAAGAATATAAAAAAAAATAGGTAATGCATGATATAGCTCCATTTGTTTATAATTTAACGCTAAAACAAAAAAAAAAGATCCAAGTGACAAAAATTTACGGATTATCAATACTACAGCGAATAAAAAAAATCCTAATGAAATAGAATTATACTGAAAATGTCCGTGATCGATGAGGATGATTCCTGGATATGCTAAAGCAGTTAATATTGTGAAATGCAATTTATTAAAGCCAAATATATTATTTTCTTGGATACTCTTAAACTCAGGAATAGCAGAAAGGAAATAAAAAACAATTGCCGGAACATAAATTATTAAATCAGTGATTAGAACAGACAATCGCATAAATAGTTTATGATCCGATGATTCAAAACCACGCGAATCATGCAATTTGACAAAGTCGGGGCTAATAGTATTTGCAATATTTCCAAGAATTAAACTATGATATGCTGTTAATGGTGGATAATCCAATCCCCAATACTGTAGGTCATTATCAGTGGTGTTAGAATACCATTGATTGAGCGGTAAATTAAATGTTATTTCCTGCCAATGACGTTGAGCTTCATAATCTCCATGCATCGGTGGACTTTTTCTACCACTATAAGGATGAAATGTAACGCACCATCTTAACAATATTGTCAATCCAATCACCAAACCAATTTTAATATTTTCTCTCATTTTTCACTATTTTTTACATTAAAAACTGTAATCAAGCAGTGAAAATTTATACATCAGAGCAATATAATTGTCTTTTTTTCAATTATTATTTTTATTTTATCAAATAAAACTGTTTAAAAATAAATAATGATACTCACAATGTGTGAAGGATCTAGTACTTTGCTTAGTTTATTTTTAATATAGTCTTCAGAATATGGCATTTCAAATCGAGTATATTTTCTCGTAATTGATGTTTCAGAATCTCTTAATAACAATGATAAATCCAATATCTTGTCTTATAAGATTTATATATTGTACTTTCAAAAACCCGGTGAATTATACAAATATAATTCTTTTTTTTTTTCCTTATTGGCTATCATTCGAGACGTACCACGTGCCAGATGAATATGAACCCTAATAGCGACTTTAGCTTGCAATTGACAGTAATTTAATAATTGAAATTACCGAAATTCGCTGCCCGTATTGGCCGACAATTTGACAGCAAAAGTTGGAAAGGAAAATTGACGGTTTATTTTTCCTCAATGGAAAGGCAACTTTTTTTACTAGATAAAACTTTATGAAAGTTCCCTTGAATTTTTCGTCAAATGTCCGTCAACTTCGGACTTTTCCGTTTTTGACGACAATTTGTATGCAACTTGCCATTCAATGTGATGTAAATTTACTCCCCGAATTAGAATGCAAATTCACTTCGAAAGTTGACTAGAAAAAAGTTGTCGTCAATTTTTGAGCAAATTTTATGTCAATTTATTGTTAATTTGACTTGAAAAATTTTTAAGTATTTTTTTACCGTCAAATTGTAGACATTTTCATGCATAAATTTGCTTACCTTTTGAAATGGTAAGAATGAACATTGCCGACTTTTTTTTTTCGTAAAAAGTTCCCTAAAACCCTGATAGGCAAGTTTACGAGAAATTGGCGTTAAGCTTACAGCCGCAACTAGACGCCAAGTTGGCCGCGAAAGTTGATACTTCCAAAGTTGATCGACACTTTCTGAGAAAGTTGGTAGCAAAAGTTGGCAATCCATAGTTGACGGAAAGTTTCCAGATAACCAGATGTTATGTCCTGAGAGGTTACTAGGATCGGAGCTGGCGCCACCTCCTGGCAGTGGGCAGTTCGTTGTCACGCGAGACCAATTTTGAATTTGAAAACAGTGATATATCTTTATTGTCGACTACGATGATGATGGTTATGATTATTATTTAATGAAATAATGAAATTATAGATAAGGATAGATGTAATTGATAAAATAATTTTTATCTGAAGACTAAGCTTTATTATAAAGTATAGTTAAAATTAAATCGCTTAGACGAACCAGAAATTCAACTATTTTTTGTCGATTCAAAAGTATTTAAAAACATTTGAAAAATTAAATTGTTTTAAATCTATTTTAATCTTTTTGTGTACGTCGATTCAAAACTATTCATTTTCATTCGCACTTAAAAAACGATGTCGATTAAGTCGATTCAAAACTATTTAAAACGATTTAAAAATAATTTTTTTGAAGTGTTTTGAATCGATTTGAATTGCTTCTTTTAATCATGGTATATAGGCACCAGTTATTTCAAAATTAGATGATTTCCTTAAAGATTTTATAAGAATGAATGAGTTCTATGAGAAGTGCTATAGTTAAGTATAGGGCCTTATACATACAGCTGTAAGAATCTATCGAATTTTTTAAGCAGGGTACCTATACCCGATCAAAGGAGCGTATATCTTCTCTTATATCCCAGTAAACACATTGACGTAAATTTGACGTCAGAGTGACGTTACGCTATCATCATTTACGTAAGATATAAGTCATGAATGAGTCAGGTTTTACTCATTATTTTGCACTTTTTTACGTAAGATTATGATGTAAAACTAATGACGTATACATGACGTAAATTTGATGTCTGTGTGACATTCAATGACGTCAATATGACATATGGATGATGAAATTATCAATCCGGAAAAAAAAAAAAAACAATTAAAATACCGAATTTTTGATTTGATTATTATGGTGCGAACGCATTTTGAATTCAGAAACAAGATTTGATAACATTAAATGAAAAAATCCTGGGCGTCTGACGGGTTCGAACACGGCTCCTCTTGACTGTTTGTTTTGAACGTTGCTCACTGGTCTACATCATGAGAATTCAAGTATTGTGCTTAATTGATGTATTTAGAGCGAAATGCCGGAAAAGAGTTTATAAATTTTCTCGATGGATTTTTACAAAATTTAAAAAAACTCCATGAACTTATATGAAATTTTATAAAAACAATATTTGTCGGCTTCGATGATAATTATATAAAATTTTATTAAATATCATCAAATTTTTTAATTTTTTGTTGTGATGTGAAATTTACAAAATCTTATATAAAATTTTGCGATAAATCAAATAATTCCACCAAATCGTATGAAATTTCATCGATTGAACAATGGCGATACTAAACTAAACTTAATAATCTTAATATCAAAAGAGTTCAAACTGTCGTTACATTTTCTTTGTCATCCAAAATGATATTTTCGGTATATCATTTAAAAAAATCTGGGCGTCGGTTGGCCCTGCGGGCCAGCCCCAAAACTTCCCGCTGTTTACGACCTCAAAGAGCTCGATAACATCAGTGTAGATATTTTTTCGAGCTCTTCGAGCTCGAAAATGCTATCACATGCAATTGTTTTTTACGATCTTTTCAAGCTCTAACAAGTTACCTGTTATGCTGAAGCGGTTTTTAAAATTTAATTCCTGATTATGTTCAATAAAATAAGTGTATTATATCCCTGATTAAAAACTCCGATTGAAACTGATTGAAAACGTCCAATCAGATTTAATCAGAAATTTCTGATTGACTTTCAATCAGTTTCAATCAGATTTAATCGGAAACTTCCGAAGAATTCTGATTGAAAGTCAATCGGAAATTTCTGATTGACTTTCAATCAGTTCCAATCAGATTTAATCAGAATTTCTTATTGACTTTCAATCAGATTTAATCAGAATTTATTATTGACTTTCAATCAGTTTCAATCAGATTTAATCAGAATTTATTATTGAATTTTAATCAGTTTCAATCAGATTTAATCAGAATTTATTATTGAATTTCAATCAGTTTCAATCAGATTTAATCGGATATTTTCGGAAGGTTTCGATTGTAAAAAAAAATTACCGATTCTCGGGACAAAATAATTGTATATATTATTAAACGGTAGAAAATCAAAAAATCGAATGTTTCAAAATCTACGTTGAATATATATTAACAATTAGATTGCATGTCATGAAGTAATACAGAATATTCTATATTACCACCAAAAATTGTACTTGTCACTCTGTCAAAGAACAGAGGAGTGCTCTTGTTAGAATTGCTTCCAAATATGGAATATAATACGTCTGAACAAAGTTTCTTACCAGGGACACTACACAAGTGGTAGGCGCTATCTAGTGGCGAGAACCGAATTACTCCTACTGCTATTGCTTAGGACTGATGAATTTTCTCTCCTCCATATATATCTTTTCTCTTAAGAAATTTTTCTCTTGGTTCAAGCAACTTTTTTTTCTATTAGTTGCATACGAAAATCCTTGCGTTAAGCACCCCCATGAAAAAATTTATTTAAAAAATATAAGTTTAAATACAAAAAATATATTTAAGAATTTATAAAAAATAAATCAGAAAACTATTTTTTTAAGAACTTGATATTGAAATGAAAATAACTAGAAAAAAAAGCAAAACTTTGGAAAACTTCATTCATTATAATTTTTGAGAAATGAAATTACCCACAAAAAAGTTTCTATAAGATTTTCTGATAAAACTGATAGTTTCGCTGGAAAATTAAAAAGATCTCAAAATTTACTATAAATTTGACTTTAAGCTCAAATAACTTTTGAACAGTTAGATTTATCAAAAAATGATGAGACTTTTGTTGTAGAGCATTCAATTTCCTACAAAAATATCTATCGTGCATCATAATTCGTTGATTAGATTATAAGTTAGAAAATTCTAAAATATAAAAAGTTTTTTTCCCGTGTTATTTAAATACTCTGTAAATATGAATAAAAACGGCTGGACGCAAACCGTAGTATTATTATTAAGAGCTTGAATTGGTACAGAAATTTTGGTTTTAAGGTATACTTTCAATTTTTGGATACTAAAAAAAAAATTTTTTTTTTTTAACCAACCTAATGTATATATAATTTTTTATTAATGCTTTTTTTTATTTTTGTGATAGTTTTAATTCAATCAATACAGTTCTCCAAAAAAAGTTTATACATAATCCTGAAAAATGCTTGTTTTCACTTTTGATAAAATTTATTAAATTGGAAGACCGATAGAATTCTATACTTTGATACTCCAAAAATTGCTGAATTCATGACAAATGAAATTCATATCTGCCCAAATTTTAATAATTATTAATATTATCTGAATTGTTATTTTCCGATTGAAACGGATGAAAACTGATTGAAAATTTTCTGTCGGATTTAATTGGATTCATTTGGAAAATAATCGATAAATGAATTATTATTTTCTAACTGAATCCGTTTTGTTTGAAACGAAAATTTTTTTTTTCTAGCCAACACAAGATAATTTTGCCGTTTATATTGAGAAAAAAATTCCCTGAAAATTTTAGCTCTTAAATTTAATTTAAAGTACTTTTTCTCGACTATCAAATTTTTCCATTTAAAAAGTATGTAAATTAAATAACTTTTTTTTTTAAATTGCTATAACTTAACAGTAGAACATTCTAAAGTAAAAAAAGATTTATACTACATTAAACTTACCATTTTTAAACTGTCCAATGTTAAACTACTTTTATCTCATAGATAATATGCCCGAGTCAAAAAACAAATTCTACTTTGGACCTCAAAAAATTCAATTCCTTTGATCTTTTATCTACCGGTCGGAAAATAATACAATATTGGCACTCTAAATCTATGAAGTCTAAATGCAAACTCTTCATCGGTTTTGACTTCTAACGGAGCTCTCAAAATCCTC